>CACTHL010000566.1:77500-1437500 GCA_902712375.1 Dioscorea dumetorum
TATATATATATCAAATTAAAGTAAATAAGATTATGTATTACTTAATTATAATAGTGGTGTTTTCTTCACTTAATAGTATAATTAAAAATATCCAATACTTGAAAAATCACTTGCTAAAATTTTAACTTATTAGTAAATATTATATGCTATAGGGGTTTCATGCAAAATTGTAGTATTTTTCATTTGGTTTAATATAGTAAATTTTCAATTATTGATGCAAATTAGCTAAAAGATAGTGAAAATATTTATTTTAATTGAAAACAAAATGTAAAGAGCTGTGGGATGAATAGAAAATCACAAGGGTGGTAATGATATTAAGAAGACAAAAAAAAAAAAATAACAAAAATAACAAAAATAAAAATCGGGGCCAAGGCGGGCCCCGCTGGGAGAGATAGGTAGAAATCATTATATTTCTGGATGTAGGTAAGCTAAGTCTTTTGTGACAGAGTCCATTCATAAGTAATTCAATCCTTAACTCTCTCCAGTTTGGTCCTAAGATATGAGTAGGCTAACCAATAAAATTATGAAAGGTATAAGTACAAACAAATAGCTCTAATTTTGAATTAATTAATTTATTGTGATTAGTGTGGGTGAGAGATTAGCTTTCAATTTCAAATGAGCAGAAATGGAAAAAAAAAATATCTCCAATCACTGTTCTGCAAGGTGATCGAGGTCTTTTTTTTCCCCTTGGTCACCTTGTATTCAAAATAAACCTAATGTTTTATCTGCGTCCATATTTTATTACTTATATCTATTTTTTGGGTAATTTTCCTGATTGGGTATTAACTTTTGGCCATTTTTCAATTTGAGCACTAACCTTTAATTCATATCAAAGTGAGTACAAACATTTAATTCAGTTTCACCGGCGAGGTACTTGGTCTTTTCCGGCATTGAATGGATGATGTGGCTACCGGATTGTCTGGGTGGACACCCATATTCCATGTAATTAGCATACGTGGAGTGTGCCACGTCATCAACTTACCCATGTGTGAGGTTTTTACCACGTCAAATGCTACCTAATCGTCATCTTCCCCTTTTTACCATTACGTCTGAGAGAATCTTAGGGGGTGTTTGTTTGTAAGGAGTGGAATGGGAGTCATTACTCTCCCATTCCACTCCTTTGTTTGGATAGTCATCAATGGAGTGAGAGAGGTTTGGGAGGGGGATGAGGGGGGATTGAGTGGGGAGTGGCAATCCTCCCAAAATTGGGAGGATTGCTCATTCCTCCTCCATTCCTTAAGGGTAAATTACAAATTTGCCCCTTATTTAATAAGTAAACTATAATTAATTAACATAATAATTAAATATATAATTTTAATATTAAATAATAATTAAATAGATAATAATAACTAACAATTAAAATAACAATTTTATTCAAATATTAATAATTAAAATAATAATATAAATCAAATAATAATTAAATATATATTTTTAATAATAAATAATAATTAAAAGTGAAAATATTTAATTCAAATATTTAATTATAAAATTAAAAATAATTATATTCAAAATATTTTATAATTAAAAATAATCGTTATTTAACTTAACATTTTATTTTATATAAAATATTATTTACTTGTTTCAAGGGTATAAAAGTCAAGTTACTTCATTTTTTTTCTTTTACTTTACCCATTCCCAAGGAACTACCCTCTCATACCTTACCAACCAAACACATCTTTCATTCTCAATCCTCCTCCACTCCCTTTATTTCCATTACTCCCTCACTCCTTTCCATTCCCAATCCGGGACCCAAACGGCCCCTTAGGTTTTTATAGCAGTGAGAAATCCTTTCTCGGCGAGCGTACGATCGCTGGTAGCAGTGTGACGGTTGAGGCCTTCAAGCCGAGAGAGGTGAGCAGTTACAGCAACAAGCCTTTCCATCAAGATTAAGAAAAGCTTGGTAACCAGTGCAGCCTAAGGAGAAGCTTGGTTGGGAGATTATCGCTGATTTTAAGAGCATCATGGCTGAATGATTTCTTTTACAACTTGGCTAGTCTATTACCTACCAGGATGTATCATTGATTTTAAGAGTTACATTTTCATGTATCTCCTAAATTTCATTCTTTGATTTCAATCCAATAAAAGCACATTAAATTAAAAAAGATCAAACATTGATGTATATCCTAAATTTGATTGCTTGATTCCAATCAAATAAAATCACGTTATATTAAAAAGATCAAATATTGTAGCATGTTGTTGTTATGAATACACTTTTTACATAAATAAGAATACATTATTTCAGATACACCCTGTTGTTGTAATATACAGTTGTTATAGATACACTACAGAAGATAACACCTACTTAAGTTCAGACAGCAAACATGAAATCAATAGAGGGCTCTCCAAAACAAAGTTCAGACAATTCTGAACCTAGAATAATTTTCAGCAGATATAACAAAGACACACACACAGATATATATATATATATATATCCATTTTCAATAGCTTCCATATAAACAAATATATGCATTTTCAAGAAATTATATGCAGACCATTCAAATCTAGAATAAAACCACTTCCCACAATCAACGCATAGGTTCTAAAAAGGTCCACACAAAGGCATTTAATAAAAGAACTTCAATCTTATTTCCACCAAAACACAAAGGCATTAAATTTTAGCTTTGAAGATGAGAAATCTCCTTGAAGAGTTCAATAAAATCACGTTATGTTAAAAAGATCAAATATTCCACAAACATGAAATGCATTAAATTTCGTTTCTTCCTCAATAGGAAGTAGCTCATTTTAATAGCTGCCTTATATTTGGCCAAAACACACAACATAATTAATGCCTGCAGCTACACTAACAAGTTCAAAAAAAAAAAAAAAAAGCAAAAAACTACTTAAGAAGTCTTCCCATGTTCAGATGCAGTAAACCCTCCCACACCAGGTGGCTTCCATATTCTCATTTTTTTCCCCACAATTCCTTCTTTCTCTTTAGCCTCCAAAGTCTTGTCTTTCATTCGAGACCTCAATGTAGTGGTTTTCTTTGTAATTGCTTTGTCATATAGTTGCTGTTGGTGGTGGTGTTGTTCTTTTTCCACCCCACCTAACAATTGCTTTTTCCCTCCCATTGTCATAGGTTTATTTATTGTCTTACATGCTGGCAATGAGCCATGCACACCTTGGTCAGAGATGTCTGTAACCTACAATGATGAAAACATAATTTATTAATTGGAAAAAGTTAATTTCTATGGATGATGCTACTAAATAGATAACTGAACTAAATAAATACATGTGATAAATTGGGTCTATCTTCTTGAGATGTACCAATCTGACTTTGGTGAAATGTGTCAAGCTCCTGCACAGAACAAATAAAAAAAACCTACTAAGTATTAGATTTTTATATCTCAATGACTGGCCTCATGCTGTAAAGAAATTTAATCCCCACTTGTGGTTGATGTTGTTCAGGTGCTTCATGTCCTTCATGTGCTTCATGTCTTTCATTACCATGGCCTCCACTAAGTAAATCAACCTTGCATTATGGCAGAAAAATCTAATTTAGATTCCATGATAAAAAAATAGATACCCAATATTATCAGATATGCACTGTTGGTAATCTTCTTGTAAAATTTCAGGGTCAATTGTATCAGCTGGGTTATTTTCAGCCACTCGTGCAAATCAGATTCATTAATAAAATTTTTATCTAGAATTATTTTCAACATTTAGAGTAACGTATTCACCTAAATGTTGCTAGGTGCTCCACTAGGCCTTGATGCACTTGATGGCCCTCTATTCCTCTTGTTACCCTATTATATAACCATGATTGTGTCATTGCAGTAACATAATATGCAAGACTATACTTCATAATATTAAATAACATAGCATACATGTGATGAGTAAAACCTCATATTGAGCCCCTTAGCACCACATATGCTGCAAGTCATTTTGAAACCCTTTCTATTGACTTTTCCTTTGTTGAATCCAACCTTTTCACCTGCCTCTTTTCTCCTAAGCATTGGTCTCTTCCCTCTCTGCTCGTGGATAGGCTCAGGTGGGTTCATAGGGTGTTGGTCACTCCTAGGCCAGCAGTCCTTGCCTTGTGTAGGGTATAATATGTGTTGTATATCTCCATATAAGTGGCCACCCTATAGCAGTCATCTACGTAATTCTCAGGTATGTCCTGGTTTGAAAAAATGGCTGAAATAGTATGGCAACATGGCAGCCTAGTAAGCTGCCACTTTCTGCATGTGCATGTTTTCTCTCTGTTATCAACTATGAATTGGCCATCAAATCCTGTCACTTGGTATTGGCTACCCCCTGACCATGTTGTTTTGCATGATCAACTTGATGTTTTTGCTTTCTCCAATTTTTTTAAGATCTTTGGACAGTGCATTGTTTCACATTTTGCCATTGCATCTCTTTTTTTTTTTAATCCTTGTCATCAATTTTGTTCTAATGGTTTCATTTAGAGTGATTATCACTTTGCTTTTAGCTTCTAGGATCATACTGTTGTAACATTCACATAAATTATTTAGGAGCATGTCACATTTGAACTTTGATCTAAAGTGTGACCTAGTCCAGTGATGGGGGTCTATGTTTTTCAAGTATTCACAGGCTTAAGGAGACAACATATTAAGGGAATCTAATTCCTTGTTGAAGACAGGAATATAGGAAGCCCTAGCACACTTCCACATTTGATCTTTAAGTGTCTTACTCCTGAAATCTTGTTTGAAGTTTGTGTGTATGTGTCTAACACAAAATCTGTGCTCACTATTGGAAAACAGTTCTTGTATTGCAGGTATTAAGCCCTACGGTTCAATATTAGGCAAACAACAATATTGGATTAGTAATGCACTAGCAATTGAATCATTACAACACATATAAACTGTACATACCTTCTGCCTGTCAGTCATGAAAGCCCAATTATAGCTGTCATTGATCTCCATATCTTGTGCCAAATGCTCCAAGAACCAGCTCCAATTCTCTCTATTCTCCCTTTCTACCCTGGCCCATGCTGTGGGATAGATGCAATCATTTGCATCTATTCCCACAGCTGAGAGAAGTTGACCTCCATACAATCCTTTGAGGAAACAACCATCCAAGGATATGATCTGCCTACAGCCAACAAGGAAACCTGTCTTCAATGGAGCCAAACACACATACATACCTGAAAATGTGCCTTCATTGCACTTAAACTTCACATTTGATCCTGGGTGTGATCTTATCAGCTCAAGTCTGTATTCATACAACTTTTTTATTTGATTATGCTCATCACCATCCAGCAGGCTGTATTAGTTAAAAGAACATCAATTACTTAACATATGATCAATGGTAAGATTTAAAACTTTACCTTCTTGCAATACCCCTTGCTCTCCAAGCCTTGAGACTACTAATGTCCACCTCCTCATTAGACCTAACAGCTTGAATAATCCCAGCAATAGACCAATTGGGATCTGCCCTAAATTGTTCCAAATAATTTTTTGCAATCCATTGGGCATTCACATGCCTTATCTTATGATCTTTGGCACATTCGTGTTTGAGGATTCCTGACTTGATCTAAACTGTCTTCTTATCCTTAATCATGGGAGCAACCCACAAATAAAAAGGACATCCCTTCTTGCATATTGCCTTGCATCTTTTGCTATTGCTTGGTCTAAAATTCATTACAACTCTGTGTTTAATACCATAGTTTCTCACAGACTCTCTGAACTGCTTGAAGTCTCTAAACTTCATACCAATCTTAAACTGTGGGTCTTTCATATCAAATTCCTCAATGAACTCTGCATATTTAGGTCTGCTTACAACCACTTCTTCCTCATCTGTTGAAGAACAAGAATTTAATTCTTCTGAAGCCCCATACTTACTATCATATTCATCCCCATCTCTTCCATGGCCTTCTACCATACTATCCACTGCCCTAGCACCCATCCCAATACCATGCCCATCACCAGCGCCTTCATCTACATCATTTTTCTCACTACTGAAACTATAATCTGAGTCATATAGATCACTGTCCTGATTCTAGTCCTGATATATTCCTACTTCGTCCTGATTATGGTCATGAACTTGGTCCTGATCTTGGTCTCCTTCCTGGCCCCCTGTGCCTTCATATGTGCCATCCCAAACATGGATTCTGGTCTATGTTTCTTTCTCCTTGTATTGTGCCATCAACACATTGTAAGCCACCATCATTTCCTTGTAAATTATTATTTTTCTCTTGTACAAAACTAGTATCCGTTTCTAAGGAGGTATTTAGTGTAACATAATCAGTGTGCTCCACATCACTGAAAAGTTTTGGCAACACCCTATTAACCTTGACATAAACATTTATCTCTCTGCGAAAGACAAAACTCTGGGTCATTTCTAATGCATCTGCATCAATTTTAATGTCTCTCATCCCTGTATATTCACTTACCAAATCAAGCCAGAAGAAAGTACATCCTTCCACATCTAAATTTAGTTCTTCTGCCATGGATTTGATTTCTAGCATAGACATCTTATCAGAGCAACAATAGTCAACATGTCCTGCCAAGTTATAATCATTCCATCTCACTGCATTGTCTACTGTGTAGAAGAACACTATTGTGAAATATTCTGAGTTGAGTGTTAGGATGCAAATGACCAAACATTTATTAGTTAACCTGTTGTGAATTTATAAAATAAGTACTCAAATAACAAATATGAACTCAGATAAACAAAAGAACACCAAAGAACCGAAAGAGTAATAATGTTGCATGAAATTTATTCAGAAACATCACCAAACAAGCAATACAATGTTTTTGACTTTAAAAAGTTGGTTCCTTTCTTAACAAATCCAAAGATTTTATCAGATTAATAAGCACAAACAGAAGAATACCTTTGAACCAAAAAGATGACCAAATAAAACAACACAATGTTTTTGGCTTGAAAAACATGGTTCCTTTTCTTCACACAAACCTAATGATCCTAGCAAACCAATAAACATAGACAGAAAAGAATATCTGAGAACCAAAAGAGTAACAATGTTGAATCATTCAAGAGCACCCCCAAACAAACTAACACAATGTTTATGGCTTAGAAAATTCTATTATTTAACAAATCCAGTAATGTTCCCTTTCTACCATGAAATTATTTAACAAAGTTTGTTTGGTGGTATTAAAGCACTTGCCCATTTTGGACTAGTATCTTTACTTAGAGGAACACTAACCATCATTTATACTAAAATATAATGCTTTAATGCCACAATAGAAATTAGTCATAAGAATATACAACATCCAGCAGCAAAGGTGGTATTAAAGCACTTGCCATTGTTGAAAAGAGTTTTCTAGGAAATGTCCTTTGCTTTTATTATTATTACTATTATTATTACTATTATTATTATTATTATTATTATTATTATTATTATTATTATTTACATGATCATCATGCGTTAGTCCTTCTTGTTTGCAAAGACCACTTACATATGCATTTATACAATTTACAAACTTACATCTAGCAAACAAATTGAAGCTCTTTGGAAATATAACATATGATCCTTAAGATATTGCAAACCTTTTCAATAACAAAACTATTTGTTTATCTAAGGAGTGAGACCATCAAATAGTTAGTCAAGCAAGATCATGTTTAGAACATGGATTTCAGCATCTCAAGGCCATGTTGTACTAGATCATATAGAGACTCCTCAATTTCAAACACTATTTTCACCAGCCATCCCAAAATTCCAATAGAAGGAGGAAAAAAAATTAAGACATGAACATAAATTATGTGTAATGCTCAATTGGCTCAAATTTATAGACACTTTGTGATAAAGATCAAAATGTTTCAAAGATCGTTGAGCATTCAAGCAAAATAACCATACACAACTTCAACACATGTTGATTGACAACAAGCTAAATAACAATTTCGTATGTAGACTAATCAACTAACATCAAACAATGAAACCAAAATTTACTAATACAACAGAAATCCTTATGGCCAAATCGAACACCTAAGAATGATTACAGTCAGTTTCCCAGATTCCAGACCGGCTATCATAGTGATTTTTTTAATCAAAGGATGCTGACTATTGGACCCAAATCATAAGATAACAACACTACATGAAAGTAGCAAATAATAAAAACAAAATTCAAATTTGATCGATGTACTGGTGAAATTGCTACCTAGCCAATACTACATCCTAGCGCATAACACTATTTGCTCAATAACTTGAGAAATGATGAGGTTGTTTACCATAAGCTAATTTAGTACTCATGCATTCATTACCAGCAAGACACAAATGCAAAACCCAATTAGCAAGAAAGAGAATTCCACTATCTACTCTCTTTGATTCCAAACAAACAAAAATAAGCCTCAACTCACATGATCACTTCCCAAATGCACCAGAACAAGAAAAAACAACTCAAATTAACAAATATACAATTCCAAAATTCAATCAAGCACCTGTAAGGCATCAAATTACAAGACAGCACTGATATACTAGCTCATGAAAAAGGAATAATAAAAAAAAAAAGAATCATCAATGAATGGGAGAAAAACACGAAACTACGCTAAAGAAACAGGTCCAAAGAGATCAAACAAATCAAATACAAGCAATGAGGATAACATCAGGCAGAGATATCAAGACGAACCTCCATCTTGGAATGCTTCGATCCCCTGAGAAGCAAAGGATTGATAGAATGCGAGAGAGAGAGAGAGAGAGAGAGAGAGAGAGAGAGCAAACGCTAGACTTCGGGTGATGTTACTTTTAGAATAAATATTTGTTTATCTTTTAAGATTAAAAATTAAATATTTGTTTATGTTTTAACAACGTTACATTCTAACAAAGTTTAAGTCTTCAATTATTTAACAAATCCAGTGATGTTACAAACCTACCATGAAATTCAAAGTTCAAAATAATTCATGAGATAGCTTACAGTAAATCGGTGGTTCCACATCAGATGGCCTTACGGCCCAATCGATTTCCATGAATCTCCCAACCAAGCTTCTCCTTGGGCTGCACTGGTCACCGAGCTTTTCTTAATCTTGATGGAATGGCTTGTTGTTGCAACTGCTCACCTCTCTCGGCTTGGAGGCCTCAACCGTCACATTGCTACCGGTGATCGTACGCTCGCCGAGAAAGGATTTCTCACTGCTGTAAAAACCTAGGGTTCTCTCAGCCGTAATGGTAAAAAGGGGAAGATGACGATTACGTGGCATCCGACGTAGCAAAAACCCTCACACATGGGTAAGTTGATGATGTGGCACACTCCATGTGTGCTGATTACGTGGAATATGGGTGTCCACGCAGACAATCCGATGGCCACATCATCCATTCAATGCCCCAAAAAATCAGGTACCTTACCGGTAAAACTGAATTAAATGTTTGTACTCACTTTGATATGAATTAAAGGCTAGTGCTCAAATTGAAAAGGGGCCAAAAATTAGTGTCCAATCAAGAAAATTACCCTTTATTTTTTTTAACCTAAAGGATAGATATGGCAAAATTTAAGCCCACCCATGGATTTTGATGTGGTCTTCTCAGAATTTTTTTCTTTTTGTGTTGGACAGTTGGACGCTGGGCGGATATATATATATGATTTTAGATTTTTAATTAATATTATATTCACTTAATTATACTTGTGGTGTTTTGTGCACCTAGGTAATTTAATAGTTTAATGAAAAATATACAATACTAGAAAAAGACCCTTGCTAATATTCCATGCTTTTTATTTAATTTAATATTGTAAATTTTTAGGTGAAAATTAGCTAAAAAATAGTTAAAATATTTATTTTATTTGGGTAATTTAATATTTATTTAAACTTTGCTCCAAAGAAGTTATTTTTTTAAAAACTATTTTAGTATATTTTCCTAATTTTTCATCTATCTGGTTAAGTCGTGTTTCCATGATACTTGTCTTCCGAAAAGATGTGCAAAATAAATAAGTGGAGCCAAGGCGGGGTGCTGGGCGAGATATGTCGCTGGCCAGTCGGGAAAGATGGCCTACTTTCTGATTAGTCCGATAAACTAATTGACTTTTTATTAAGTATTTTTGATGCATTAAATGTTTTTTGAAATTGAGCTGATAATAATAATAATAATAATAATAATAATAATAATAATAATAATTCTGCTAATTCCTTAAAATTCAACTAATTAAATAAATCCTTTTTGTAAAACCAGTTATCATGCACACCACTAGAAATTTTATTTTTCTCATATGCATATATACTAACTCGATCTGTGCCTCACATATACCATTAAAATTTAGAAAAGTATCACCATGATGAACAAGAACAATTAGCTTAATTTCCAAATCAAAGCCATCATATTTGGGCTTGGAAGTCGAGATGAACACAAAATGCAGGCAACCCTTGTTTTTTCGTGACCAATCAGTCCATTTAATTCCATGATAATTGACTATGAACAACATGTCATGATTGAAGTATATATATATATTGTGAACGAGTGCGTCTCTCATAAGTGATTTAAATCTTGCTTGACTCTCTTTTGTTTGGTCCTATGATAATGAGTAGGCTAACCAATAAAATTCCAAAAGGTATATTACACATAAGTACATACAAATAGCTCTAATTTGGAATAAATTTATTGTGATTGGGGTGGGTGAGAGATTAGCTTTCAATTTCAAATGAAAAAGAAATGAAAGAAAAACATTTTAGCCAATCATTTTTATGATTGACTAAATCCACCGTTTTTATAGTTCAAGTGACAAGAACTAAAGTTTGTAATTTTCCAATTATTGTTTAAAATGAACAAAAAATATTGAAAATAACTATTTTCATTAGAAAACAAAATGTAAAACAGTTGGGGGGGGGGGTAAGTGCAAAATCCAAGGGTGGCAACTTTGTAAGAGAAAAAAAAATTTTAATTTGAATTAAGTGAGTGTTACTATGGGGAGGGGTAAAAGCTCTGTATTATGATAAATTTGTAATTCTTATAAAATATTTTTACAAAAATGGATAACTATTAGTATATTTCTAGCTAATCTCAAATATTTCTATAATTTTGTTCTCAAACTATGTTTATCCATTTGCTCGCCAAATTGAAAGCATCTGCAAAGATATCCCATAAATGAAAACTTACGACTGCAAGTGAGCTATAAAAAATAATTAATTTATAGAAGTGCAATTAGTGTAACTTTTTAAAAAATTTTAACCAAAATTTTAATAGGTTTAAATTTCAAGAGATTCACTTGCTGTAAGATAAGCAGATACCATTGCAATTTTCATAAATCATTTGGGGTTTTCTTTTTGTTTTTTTTCTGGGCAGTTGATCTGAGAAAACTGCCAAAACTTTTGCACTAATGTACCTTGTGTATGAAAGGAAATAGCTAGAACTATATTGATAGTTAGTTTTTAGCTATTTTTCATAGACTTAAAATTTATTTAGACCTAGTCCATGAGAGGCATATTCATGCTTTGACATGATTTGTCCCCTTGAAAAATTCAAATCCACAAATATGATGCTAACCAATGGGACAAGAAAAATAAGCTGGAAGCATTTGATGTATGAAAATATTTCTAATCAGTCAGTCATCCTAAGCCATATTAACTTCAAATGTAGTGCTCTATATATAGCCCATGATGGACGTTCATGAGCTCACTAAACATTTACACTACATATACCATGGCTGCTCCTAAACCCATTGGGTTAGCTTTTCTCTCTATTTTCCTAGTTTCCCAGCTCTCTGGCTTCTATTCCCTAGCATCCTATCATCGTCATGATCATCATCATCATCATCATTTCAAAACCAACACTACCATGATCAGCACCAAGTGCCTTGAGATTGAGAAGCAAACCCTCCTTCAATTTAAAAGTGGTCTTTTTGATCCTGCACACAGGCTTTCTTCCTGGACCGGAGATGATTGTTGCTCATGGAAGGGTGTTGTTTGCAGTAATGGCATCACCAAACATGTTGTCATGCTGGACCTGCGGAATGCGCAAATACTTCAATTTTTCGATAGTACGTCCTTTGACGCATTATGTGATGTAGAGAAGGCACTTGGAGGAAAGCTGGATCCCACTCTTGTAAACCTCAAACAACTTCATTTCTTGGACTTGAGCTGCAATAATTTCAATGGAATTCGCATTCCGGAATTCATTGGTTCTTTGAAGAAGCTGGAATATCTCAACCTCTCTTACGCTGGCTTTAGCGGTGCTATTTCCTATCATTTGGGAAATCTCTCCACCTTGAAATCACTTGATCTATCTCAAAATGATGGCAATCTCATCATGGACAATGCTGGTTGGCTACCTGGACTCGCTTCTTTGGAATATCTCAACTTGGATAGTGTGAACATGATGCTCGCATCAAATTGGCTTTCAGCAATTAACATGCTTCCTTCCTTGCTTGAGATTTATCTCTACAATTGTGAGCTTCGTTTCCCATCAGTTAATCTTCCATATTTGAATATTACATCTCTATCTACTCTTGATCTCTTTTAATTTCTTTAACTCCACCCTGCCTAATTGGCTGTTCAACATCAGTAGTCTTGAATATCTTTACCTGGGATACAACAAATTCCAAGGCAAAATTCCCAATGACATTGGGAACTTGACTTCTCTCAAAGCCCTTGACTTAACTTTTAACATTCGTGGTAAACTTCAACTGCCTGCAGCTCTAGGTTCTCTTTGTAATTTGCACTACTTGTCTTTAACTTATCTCAATCTAAGTTTAGAGCAAGCTAAATTGGGCAGGATTTTCTCAGGCTGCATTAGACATAGCCTAGTGGAGTTGGACTTAGCAGGTACTTCCCTAAACAGGTCTTTGCTGCATTGGCTAGGAACCCTTACCAACCTCAAAGTGCTTGACCTCTCCTTCAATAACATCAACTCTAATTTCCCTACCCAACTATACAATCTTAGTAGTAGACTAGAGAGTCTTTCCCTTGGGTTTAGCGGTCTCTATGGCCCCATTCCAGCCAACATTGATAAATTCATGAGTTCTCTCAAAATTCTTGACCTTTCTTACAACCAAGATCTTTCGCTACCTACATCACTCGGCAATCTGTGCAAGCTGCAAAAATTGTCTATCTCCGGTCTTGATCTTGGCAAAGAGACTGCTAAAACTCAACAGATTTTCTCCAGATGCGTTGCAGGAAGTTTGAAGGAGTTACAATTAAGCAGAACTAACCTTCAAGGAGACATGCCATATTGGATAAATGGTCTCAAGAATCTAAAGATGCTGGTAATTTCTGATAATCAAATAAACTCTACCTTACCTTACTGGTTATTCAATCTTACCACCATTTCCATCTTGGATCTATCACACAATGATTTCCATGGATCTATTCCGTCAGTCATTGAAAACATGAATTCTCTTGAGATAATAAACCTAGAATTAAATTCTCATCTTGAGGGTCCTATCCCTATAACCCTGGGTAACCTTTGCAAACTGCGGAGTTTGGTACTCACAGGTGTGAACATTAGCCAGGATTTTGAAGAGTGCAGTAGTATCTTTTCTGGTTGCATCAGAAAAAGTTTGAGAGGCCTGTTTCTAGGAAACACTTCATTAAGTGGTGCTGTCCCAAAGAGTATTGGACAACTTTCTAATTTGTTTGAGTTAGATCTTGAAAACAATAATTTGGAGGGTATGTTGACCCAAGATCATTTTACAAGGCTTCAACAGTTGATAGGTTTGCATCTATCTGGAAATGCACTGGAAGGCCCAATTGCTTCTAATATTAATGGGTCAATGTTTGAGTTGTCAACCCTTTGCCTCTCAAGGAATAAAATAAATGGTACGGTGCCATTTGCTTTGTGTACTTTCAAAAATACACTAGTGTTGGATGTCTCGTGGAACCATTTGTATGGAGAGCTCCCTAATTGTTGGAATAATGACTCAAAGTTGAAGGTATTGGATTTTTCAAGCAACAACATGTCAGGAAGAATCCCTAATTCCATTTGTTCTCTCCAACAACTTGAGTCATTACACTTGAGCAACAATAGTTTCTCGGGTTTGTTTCCTACATCTCTAAGGGAATGTCACAGTTTGATTACTCTTGATCTGAGTTTTAATAATTTTTATGGAAGCATACCAGATTGGATAGGTGAAAGCATGCCGGAGTTGCAGACTCTTAATCTCAAATCAAATAAGTTTTCAAGTTATCTCCCTGCTCAACTTTCCACTCTCTCTAGACTTCATATATTGGACCTCTCTCACAATAACTTGTCTGGCCCTATACCCAAGAACTTTGGTGACTTTAGTGAGATGACATTGTCTAAAAGAATGCGTGGTCTAATTTATTCTGATTTTAATGGTTGGTATTACACTGAGAATCAAAATTTAGTTATAAAAGGGAATGAGTACACATTTGAAATGATTTTATTGCTAATTGATGTCATCGACCTCTCTTGCAATAATTTACATGGAAGCATTCCTGAAGAGTTAACAAATCTTTCTGGGTTGAAAAGCTTAAATCTATCTAGAAATCATCTTACTGGAGACATCACAAACAAGATTGGCAGAATGCTTGAGCTAGAATCTCTTGATTTATCGAGAAACAACATCTCAGGAGTTATACCTTCTTCGTTGGCTACTCTGGACTCTTTGGGCCATTTGAATTTGTCATATAATAATTTGGTAGGAAAGATTCCCTTTGAGAAACATCTGACGACATTCAATGATCCATATATCTATATCGGCAATCCTAAACTTTGTGGTCCTCCTCTATATATCAATTGTTCAAGTAACACAGTGCCGACAACTTCAACAGGTGATGGCCATGAAAAAGATGCATGGCTTCCTCTTAGCATTTTCTCTGGTTTTGCCACTGGATTGTGGACAGTTTTTATAATCATGTTGTTCAAAAAGCCTTGGAGGATTGCATATTTCCAATATGTGGACGACATGCGTGATCGTATATATGTTGCGATACTTGTGAGTTTCAATAGAATGAGGAGAAAATATTGAACTTCTTCATTTCCAATAAGTTAAGGTACTCTACTAAATTCACTCTTTTTTCTGTACATTCATTGGATCTATTTCCTTAAGTTTTCTCTCTTGATTATGTCTTATTTGTAATTTTTTTTCTATCAATTGATTATGTAAGTGTGACATTTTTTAGTGATATTCATAATATTAGTGAGCATTTCCATCAAGACTTCGTGAGTTATAGATTAATTACTTTTCATTTTTTCTAAAAAGCTCGAGAAGTAAAGATGGTTGAAGATTGATTGAAGCTTCTAAATGTGCAAGATTAAGTGAAGATTTATGTTGAGAAAGCTTTCCAGCCAGGAACTTAAAGAAGGAGCAGTAGCTACGTTAGTTAAGTTTGAGCTAGTGAAAAGTCATAATGTTTGTAATTGGTGTGTGAAAAGTTATATACATGTTGTAGCCAATGCTGATATGCCATGTGTATAATGTTAAGTGGAGTCAAGTCACCACTGTAAACCTTTGTTTGGTTATGTCTGTTCTCATCGGAGAATGAGAACCTGAGTTATTTAATATTGTTTTTAGTTGGGTAATGTGGTAAGTAAAAAATAAGACTAGGTTCCCTTTGGATTGCGGAGTAGGAATGGGAAGGGGGGGAATGAGAAGAAGAGAGGAATGGGAATGAGAATAGGGGGAAATGGGAGAATAATGATAAAGTTGTTTGGTTGGAGGGAATGAGAGTTAGGAATGGAAAAAGTAAAAGAGAGAAATATAAGAGAATTACACTTATGCCCTTTCATATAACTATGATGACATTTTACAAAAGGTTTAATACCCAAAATGGTCCCTCTACTTTTCTTTCTCTTCCCTTTTAGTCCTTCTACTCGAATTTGATCTTAATAGTCCCTTTACTTTCTAATTCGGGCCAATTTGACCCAAGCCGGAGACGTCGTCAACAATTCCGTTTGCTTCAGCTGACGTGGCCCTCGTGTGGAATAAAACGTGACAACGTGGCAGCCCACGTGTACTTTACTTGAGTTCTCGGAGCTAGGGTCGTGTACGATGTCCCGATTCCCGGTTCGTAGACAAACTCCAGTTTCTCCATCGCCGATCGCCGATGGACGACGCCGAGGAAATCGGCCGAGATGGTCTCCTTGTCCACCACCACCACCGCCCTCCCCGCCCAATCCAGAACCTCACTCTCGGCGAGCTTCTCAAACGCGTCGGGGACGCCGGCGCCGATGCTAGCCGTGACGAGTCTCCTCCTCACTTCGATATCGAGCTGGGCAGGAACCTCTCCGGCCGTCCGCCACCTTTCACTCTCACCTTCACCGACCTCTCCTAGAGAGTCAAAGTCCGGAAACCCTTCTGGTCTTTCAGTTTTCGCCGGAAAAACAGGCTCGCCACTGACGTCGCCGGAGCTCAGCCGGAGCTCAACTCCGGCGGAACCAAAACACTTCTTGATTCCATCTCCGCGAGGCTAAAGAAGGTGAGATTCTCGCCGTCCTCGGCGCTAGCGGCTCCGGCAAGTCCACCCTCATCGACGCTCTGGCCAACCGCATCTCCCGTGAAAGCTTGAAAGGCAGCGTCACTCTCAACGGAGAACCACTCGACGGTCGTCTCCTCAAAGTCATCTCCGCCTACGTCATGCAAGAAGACCTCCTCTACCCGATGCTCACCGTCGAGGAAACCCTAATGTTCGCTGCCGAGTTCCGCCTCCCTTGTTCCCTCTCCTCCTCCAAGAAGAAAGCCAGAGTCCAAGCCCTCATCGACCAGCTCGGCTTACGAAGAGCCGCCAAAACCATCATCGGAGACGAAGGTCGCCGTGGAGTAAGCGGCGGCGAACGCCGCCGCGTGTCCATCGGCATCGAAATCGTACACGACCCTATAATCATCTTCCGGATTCGAGAACTCAAGTAAAGTACACGTGGGCTGCCACGTTGTCACGTTTTATTCCACACGAGGGCCACGTTAGCTGAAGCAAACGGAATTGTTGACGACGTCTCCGGCTTGGGTCAAATTGGCCCGAATTAGAAAGTAAAGGGACTATTAAGATCAAATTCGAGTAGAGGGACTAAAAGGGAAGAGAGAGAAAAGTAGAGGGACCATTTTGGGTATTAAACCTTTACAAAACTATAGTTTATATTTAACAATTAATAATTAACATGATTATTATTAAATATCTGTAATATATTTAATTATTTATTTTAATTTATTTTTATTAAATTATTTTATCTAATTAATATAACTTAAGAAAATTTTACTATATTAATAAATATAACGTATAAATACATATAACTTAACCATTAATGTAACTATTAAATTATAACGTGTAAATAATTTTGTTATTAAATAAAATATAACATACCAATTAATAAATTACATGTTTTAATATAACATGTAAATAATTTTGTTATTAAATTATTTCATCTAATTAATATAACTTAATATTTAATAAATAACACGTTTTATTTTTATTTAATATTTTTAATATCTTATTTATTTTTTCTAATTGTAATCAACCAATTATATAATTTAATAATTGTTTGTTTATTAAATAAATAAATGTCGAACATGATTTATTAGTATTAAACATTTTTATATATGGAGGGTATAATGCTATTTTTACAACTAAGGAATGGGAAGCCTCTCAAAATTGGAAGGAGTGACAAACACCAAGTTAGTAATCCCAATCCCATAAAATTTTACTATTCACTCCTAAGCTGGTTACCAAACATGGGAGTGAGATTCCTGGGTGCTTGTGATTCCCACTCCCGAGACATCAATCCAGGTTCCAAACGGAACCTAAGAGTTGTGTATTTTTCTTTTTTTTTTTTTTTTTTTTTTTTTTGAGAAGTAATGAAGAAGAAGAGGGAAGTATTATGTGTGTTGATTTAGTTCAATGATTTCTCACTGAAACTGGTGTGCTTGTTATACATTATTTTGCAACATGGTATGAGAGAGTTGTGTCCTGAGATCTCTTTGAAAACATCTTCTTTACTCTTTTTTTCATCCTATTTTCATCTCTAATTCACAAAAGTTTAAAGCAGCATTGGTTGAAGATGGTTTCAAGCAGTGGTTCTTCAAATCTCTCTCAACCTTCAGTGCCTATATTTGATGAAGAAGGATATGATCACTAGACCATCATGATGAAGACACTCTTTAGATTTAATGGCCTATGGTGAATAGTAGAGAAAAGCTTTTTCTGAAGAAAAGACACAGCCTAAGCACACTGAGAATATACAAAAGGATACTCATGCTTTATTTCTCATTCAACGAGCATTGCATCGCACTCTTTTCTCTCGAATTGCAGGAGATAATACTGCCAAAGAAGCATGGGAAATTCTCAAGACACAGTTTCAAGGGAGTGTCCTAAGATCCTGGCAATGAGAATTTAGGCATTGAGGCAATCTTTTAAAAATTTGCATAGAAAGAAGAATGAAAGTGTGCGAGTATATATTGTTAGAGTAAATGATATTGTTAATCAGATGAGAGGGTTAGGAGATGAAATGCCTGAACCTCCTGCTGTTGGAAAGGTCCTTAGAAGTCTAGGACCAAAGTACAACTTAGTTGTTGCAACAATTAGTGAGTCCAAAAATCTTACAAAGCTTACCATGGATGAGTTGGCTGGTTCACTTCAAGCTCATGAGGCTTTGTTGTTGAGCCAGGATGACAACTCTGCAGAAAAGGCTTTTGTCGTGAAAACAAAAGCTTCACCTGCGGAGCAAGATGAAAAATTTCTAGCAAAGAAGGAGTCTTTTGGAGCCCAAGGTAGAGGGAGAAGAGTTTAGAAAGGAAGAGGCTTCAATGGAGGCAGAGGGAGAAGCTCAGGCACAAGTCAAGGTCTTGCTGATTCTAAGCCTTCCAAGAACCACATTCAATGCTTTAATTGCAAGAAGTTTGGATATTATAAATCTAAATGTTGGTTCAAAGGTAAGGTATCAAAAGTAGTTGAAGATCAAGGCATTTCAACTTTGTTTATGGCAACAAATGAAGCAAAATAAAATGAGAATTCAATCTAGCTGATAGATAGTGGATATTTGAATCATATGACTGGACTAGAAAAGCATGTTTCAGAGCTTGGATGAAACTAAGAAGCACTCAGTGAAACTTGGTGATGATCAAGAATATAAAATAGAAGGCATGAGCATAGTTGCTTTGAAGACACAGCAAGGAGAAGTAAAGCTTATTGACATTTTCGAATTTGTACCACATCTTGCTAACAATTTATTGAATGTGGGGTAATTATTAAGAAATGTGTATTCATGCCACGGCCCGTCTCTCAGGACCTGCATGCGACAATCGCCGTGACAACCAGAGAATGGACACCCACGCCACTCTACGCTCGGGTCACCACAAGGCTCACCTAGGAGGAACAACTCTGTATAGAAATTAAAAGTCCAAAATGTACAAAGTAAGGAGAACAACAATAACGCAGAAGAAACAACCAAACCAAAACCTGAAGATAGGGTTCAGTGAAACATGCTTGTCATGATTACAACAAGTTTCCAAGAAATTAGACAAGCATACAAACCATGCATAACGAGTGACAAATACACTAGTGGATTCATATCCTTGTACAATGCAACATATTCAAGAAAAAAACATGGGTAATATTTTTTCGTTTTTCACTTTGGTTACCAAACTTCAATTTGTATCTTTTTAGTCACCATAGATTGATTTGGTTATTCCGGGAGGTCACTGGTGGGCTTTCTGGTGTTATTTGTCCACGTGGCAGCCAAAAATCCACGTCACTATCTATTTCAAAGGTGACAACACAGCCACGTAGATGTTAGGTGAAGAAAATCATCTGTCTTTTGATTGATCAATAATGACAATATACAAGGGATATATAGATACACATGTTTACAAATAAGGTAGTATACATAGCTGTATTTCCTAACACCCCCCCCCCCTACAAACTCACGGGGAATCAGACATCAAGAGTTTGGACAAGAGAAAATCATGGTGTGACCGTGTCTGAGATTTAGTAAACAAATCCGCAAGCTGACGCTCAGAAGGAACAAACTGGGGAGCCAGAATACCTTTGCTGTACTGATCACGCAAGAAGAAAGCGCCAACACCAATATGCTTGGAGAGGGAGTGTTTGACAGGATTCCAAGTGATCTGAATGGCACCGGTGTTGTCACAATGTAGAGGAGTAGGAGCATGAGAGACAACACCCAGATCATGCAAAAGCCAATGCAACCAAACAATCTCCTCAGCAGTAGTAGCCATGGCGCGAAGCTCCACTCTGGTGCTAGACTGAGAAACACCTGTTTTCTTCTTGGACTTCCAGGCAATGAAAGAAGAGTCCAAGAACAAATAGAAACCAGTAATAGAATGACGATCAGACGAATCACTAGCCCAAGTAGCATCAGAATAGGAACGAAGCTCCAAAGAACTATGCTGAGAGAAAAGAAGGCCTCGAGACGGAGTCGCCCGAAGATAGCGCAAAAGCCTCAAAAGATGGGCATAGTGAACAAAAGTAGGTGCACTAACAAACTGACTCAAGACATGCACAGCATAAGCAATGTCTGGTTGAGTAAGGGTAAGATAGACCAGGCTCCCAACCAAGTGACGATAGCGTGTCGGATCAGATAAGGGAGTCCCCTCATCAGCACACAACTGAAGATGTAGCTCCATAGGAGTGGTCACAACACAAGAGTCAGAGAGAGCTGCCCGTGCTAGGATATCAGATGTGTAACGCTGTTGAGACAACTGAAAACCAGTAGAAGTAGAAGTGACCCCAATGCCCAAAAACTAGCTCAATCGACCAAGATCAGTCATCTGGAAATGTTGCTGAAGGTGATGCTTAACAAAATCCACATGAGCAGGGTCATCACCAGTGATTATCATATCATCCACATAAAGCAACAACAAAGTCCGACCACGAGAGGAGAGTGCACAAACAAAGCGGGATCATGCGGACTAGGCTGAAAGCCAGCAGCAACCACAACAGTACTGAAACGCTTAAACCAGGCCCGAGGAGCCTGTTTGAGACCATAGAGAGCACGCCGTAGGCGACAGACCAAACCAGAAGGAGAAGAAAAACCAGGGGGAGGAAGCATATAAACCTCCTGTTGGAGATCCCCGTGAAGAAAAGCATTCTTCACATCAAGCTGAAAGAGAGACCATCGTCGAACAGCAGCTACAGCAATAAGAGCTCGAACGGTAGTCATAGGAGCCACGGGAGCAAAAGTCTCATCATAATCACGTCCCTGCTCCTGCTGAAAACCACGAGCCACAAGACGGGCCTTGTACCATTCTACAGAACCGTTAGAGCGAGTCTTAACTTTATAGACCCACTTGCAGGTAATGGGAACAGCACCATGAAGAAGGGGAACCAAATCCCATGTAGAGGTGCGCTCGAGCACCTCCAACTCAGCGGACATAGCAGCCTGCCACTCAGGTATTTGGACAGCCTCTCGGTAAGAAGCTGGCTCTGGAGGGCCACTGGAGGGAGTAATAGGTAGGTCAAGAAGCTGAGAGGCTAGATTAAGACAGTCAGGGGGATGACGATCGCGAAGAGGATAGGGACGTGCAGGGGGATCATCTACAGGGGATATATCGGAGGAAGCCGTTGGCGCCTGGGGTGACTGCTCAGGGAGAAGAGGGGTGGGAATAGGAATCTGGACAGGAGGCTCAGCAGTCAACGGAGAAACAGATGGAGGAGAGGATGGAGGCGGTGATAGAAAAGGTGGTGAGGACACAATGAGAAACTGAACATCGATCGATATAGTGGAGGAGTGAGAAGAAGAGGACTTAGAAGGAACAAAGAGAGGACGATCCTCAACAAATTAGACATCACGCGAGATACAGAGGCGACGTGCAACAGGATCATAACACCGATAGCCTTTGTGCTCAGGACTATAACCAAGGAAGACACACGGAACAGACTGAACAGAAAGTTTAGTCCTCTCTCGAGGCAAAAGAAGGACATAACACAAGCAACCAAACACACGAAGATGAGAATAACGGGGTGGACTGGAGAAAAGACACTCCCCTAGACTACGACCCTGAAGAAAGGAAGAGGGTTGAAGATTGATGAGGTAAACAGCAGTAGAGATAGCCTCAGCCCAGAAGTGAGGGGGAACATGAGAGGCAATGAGAAGAGTACGAGCGGTCTCAAGAATATGATGATGTTTCCTTTCTGCAGTGCCATTCTGAGTATGGGCACCAGGACAAGAAAGCTAAGGAAGAATACCGTGGGAGGCAAGAAGCTCACGAAACTCATGAGAAAGATACTCCCCACCTGAATCGGAATGGAAAGTACGAATGGTGGCAGAAAACTGGGTGCGCACCATACTAGAGAAATCAACATACACCTTAGAAAACTCGGAACGAGAACGCATAAAATAAATCCAAGTGTAACGTGAAAAATCATCAACAAAAATAACATAATAACGATGTCCACCTTTAGAGACAAATGGGGTAGGGCCCCAAACATCCGAATGAACTAATTCAAACGGAGAAACAGACCTAGACACACTCGAAGGATAAGGGAGTTGTAGCAGTTTGCCAAGCTTACAACCCGAACAAGAAGGGGTGATTTGTAAAACGATAGCTAAATATATAGTTTTCATATTTGGAATTGTAATATTTATTTTGTTTATGTAGGTGAATTATTAGCAAGTGGAGGCTTGGAGCTACTCATGGATTGGAAGACAATTGATCTTTATGAAGATGATGATGATGAATGATGGTCATTTGAACAAATATATATATATATATATATATATATATATATATATATATAATTTGAATGTTTATTTTATGTTGAATTTATATATTTTGTGTTGTTTTGAATGCTTATTTTAATTTATACTTGAATGATAGTTATTTGAACAAAAACAAAACCTATGATTTGAATGTGTATTTTATGTTGAATTTGTATATTGTGGGTTGGTTTGAATGCTTATTTTAATTTATACTTGATTTTTTAATTTTTTTTAAATATTTTTAAATAGGTTATGGCGGGTCGGGTATACCCGCGGGTACCCGATACCCATCGGGTACGGGTGTGGGATGGGGTCCTAAAAACCCGTCGGGTTCGGGTACGGGTTCGGGGTAGCGGGTTCGGGTGCGGGTATGCCAAAACCCGCACCCGATCTGACCCGTTGCCATCACTAGCAGCAGGTGTTGGAACCACATCTAACGACCGAAGACGGGTCTCCTCCGCAAGCACATAAGCCAGAGTATCAGTAGCAGACTGAGGTGCAACCCAGTGAAGTAGCTGAGCACGAACGGCCTCGAACTCAGGCCGAAGACGTGTGAGAAACTCATAAATGCGAAGATAATCGCGATCCTGAGCAATGGCAAGACACTAGGCACAGGCTGGAGAAGGAGAGGGAGTCATCTCATCACACTGACGCCATAGGTCACTGAGTACGGCAAAGAAATCCGAGACAGAGTGCTCACGCTGATAGGTGAAAGTGATAGTCTGCAGCAAGGAATAGCGCAACGCTTGACTGGAAGGAATGGAAGATGATCCCAAATCGCCTTGGCCGTAGAAAAATCAGAAACAGCCAAGCGAATAGGAAGCTCACAGGACTGACAGATGATAGCAATAGTACGAGCATCATCCTCAGTCCACTTGAGCAAGTCAGAAGACATGGAAGAGGACGCACTGGTAACTGTAGACGAAGAGGAGCTAGAAGAGCCGTCAGTAGAAGAAACCGGAGGCGGACGGGTACCATCAACATAACCCCAAAGATTAAGTCCGCGAAGAAGCACGCGTAGAGTGGAAGACCATGCTTTATACTTCTTGCCATTAAGCATGACATCTGCCTTTTGTACGTAAGAGACTTGGGCAGAAGGCATGGAACACCTGCACAAAACACGAGGCACGGGCACAGGGCGCACGGGGGCCTAGGGCGCGGCGCGCGCGGAGGCCGAGCGACACGCGCGGGCCGCGGGCGGCGCGTGCGGCGGCGGGCGCACGGGAATGAGGGCGGCCAGCCGTGCGCGGAGGCCGAGGGCGGCACGAGGGGCCGCGTGTGCGCCCAGGGCCGAGGGCGGCGCAGGCCGCGAGCGCGCGGGGACCGAGCAACACGCGGGCCGCGGGTGACACGTGGAGCCTCGGGCGGTGCGTGAGGCGCGCGGGCTCAAGCCGCGGGCGCGCGAGGGCCGAGCGAGGCGCGGTGGCCGAGTGCGGCGGGGCGCAGCAGCCGAGGGCGGCGCAACGCGGCGGCCGAGGGCAAAAAAAATTTTAGGGTTTTGGTTTAGGAAAACCTCTCTGATACCATGTTAGGTGAAGAAAATCATCTGTCTTTTCATTGATCAATAATGACAATATACAAGGTATATATAGATACACAGGTATACAAATAAGGTAGCTATACAAATATAGAAATACAGCTGTATACATAGCTGTATTTCCTAACAGTAGGATCCTTGCCACGTCAGCTGATCATCCCTGCAACTCAGACACACTTTTGGTTTGCCCCTTGCCACCTCAGACGTCCACGTCAGTCCTCCCCGTGCCCTTTTCCGTTCCCATTTTGCTTTCACCCTTTCCAAGTGAGACCGAGGGAGAGGCCCCTACTGTGGGTGTCATCATTGACATCATGTCCCACAACAGAAGCAACCAAAGCCTCAGGATCGAGGGTCGAAGATGAACAGCGGCCGCGGTGTGAAGTTGGTGTTGTGGAGAAACGGTGAAGGATGGCCGACAATTGGCGGATAAGAACATCGAAGGATGAAGCACCAAATTATTGTGAGTTTATTCTATACTAGGACTCTGTCAAGATGATCTGTGCATAGGGGTAATGGATCGAAAATTGGGATTTAGCGTTCCAGGGGACAGTAATGAATATTTTTTGTTCTCATTCTTTAGTTTCTAGTGCAATTATTCAAGATGCTGCATTTCAATACGAAATGTAGGCTTTTGAAATGGCTTATCTTTCATGTGATTGTCTTTGTGAATTTGGTGATATGGGTCCAGTAGTGGTCCCAAATACAATAACAAAAAAATAAAAAAAAGAAGAATGCCATTGCCCTATGGACCTGTTGTGATGTCCTCCTGGGAGTGACTCATTGAACCATTCTTTTTATGTTTTGATGGTAACCTGCTTGTGTAGACCAAGCTGTTGCCTAGGAAAAACACCACTTAACTAAATTATAGGGATTTTACTCCTTGTTATTATTCCCAAGAGGAAAAAAAAAGGCTTAATTCTCTTTTTTCAAACCTGGAGTAATTGATTCTCAAAGTCTTGATGTCTTGAAGATCATCAGTTAAAACCTCATCGAGTTTCAAGACTTCATTCTCAGTACAAATTTAGAGACAAGATGTTAAAAGTCAGTACGACACCAGTTTCCAGAAAAATCATGGTTCATATTTGACAGATATGATCCATGGTTGAATAGAAAAGGAAAGAAGTTACAAAAAAAAAAAATAAATAAATAAAAGCAAACAAACTATGCACATACTTGCATCAATGACTCTATTATGTTCCTCCATGCTTAAAGTAGTATTTGTTCTTCGTTAATCTAATGCGCTTCATGGAAAAAAGGGCAATATTGAACAATATGAACAACTGTTTGGTGAAAAGAATGGAACACTGTAATTAGTAGGAGAAACAAAATATTTTAAGATTTGTTAAGAAAAGTGACTTCATGGGAAAGTATACATTTTAAAGGTATAATCAATAGTTGAATGAAAACAAAGTAGATGCTTAGCATCCAAAATAATCCAGCATCATGTTTAGCAGGGAAAAAAAAAAGAATTGTTAGGGTTTCAAGATCAACACTGAATAGAAGAAAAGATAAAAATAAATAAATCAATAATACATGAAGCAATTGGTCTTCTGCTTATTCTTCAAGCTTAGGCAGTAAACTTTTGGTACGAGTTTCAAAACAAGGTACTAGAACAACAAAAGCAAACTAGTTCATCTAATTATAAAATCATGATCCTTGATTGAATGAAAATGAAGGAATTTCTTGCAAGCAAGCAATCAAACTACAGCTGCAATATTTGGTTTTCTCTTTCTTAATCATGTTTAGTAGTAAGGATAGCTTCTAAAACTTTCAGGAACTTTCTATTATTTATACAAATGTATTGTCCTTGTTGTATTTATGATTGACTTACAATGTTTAATTTTTTTATAGTAACATGCCTGTGTAGACAAATGCACTATCCTTGTTATATTTGGCATTATCTTGATTTAATGTTATTTCCTTCTTCAATTATGTCATGTGAGATTATTTGTTCTTGCGTGGTAACAGATTTCTTGTTCTAACGGATTTCTTGTTCATAAGTCTACATATTTATGTAAAAATGAACTAGCACTTACCAATCTCAATTTTATTATTGAATGTTCCACCTGCTCATTTCACACACATGCACTTAACATCTCATAGTTAGTTTTTCCATGGAAATAGACACCTTCTTTGACATGATTTCCTTCTTTAATGTAATATCCCAATTGATTACACAACTGTTTTTACATCTTAACTTAGCAAACATATTTTTTTTCTAGTGCCTACCGCTGAATATTTCACAATTCAATTATATTATGGAGTTGAGACAATAGAAAACTGGACTGAATATAGGGTTGCAGGATCCATTGATTTCTGTACTGTAGATTGTATATCTAGACTTGAACTTGTAGGCATGGCCAAAGGGCTGCATTTGCATGTAGATGACTATACCTTCTGGTTTAAGGAGGCTGCCACTGGAGGTTTTGGGTTGGTAGAAATTAAAACTGACTTAGATGCAGTGGGAATGACAATGGCTGTGGGAGAGTGTAGGACAACAAATGTGTATATGAAGTTGAGCAGGGTACACGACAATAGTGGTGGTGAACATATTGGTCAAACTGGTGTGTCAGTAGAGGATATGGAAGAAGAAAATTTAGAGGGGGAGGTGGAACCAGAGGAATCCTTTAGAAAGGACGAAGAAGTGAGTGGACGAAATGATTCCGACAACAACTACAACAGTGATGAAGAAGGTGAAGTAGGAGTGGTGGCCAGTGGTAGTCACGTAAATGAGATAGTTATGGAGAATGAGAGTAGGAGGGATGGAGATAATTCTGGGGATGGTGCAAAGTTTGATTATGCAAATTCGAATGAATTACAGTACTGTTCATCAACAGATGAGGAAAACTTAGACCCTAGTAGGCCTATGTATGCTGAGTTCAATGAACAAATTAACATGTAGGACCCCCAATTCAAAATTGGTATGAAGTTTAGGTCTTTTAAACAATTCAAAGCGGCAGTTAAAAACTACGGAATTAAAAACAGGTGTGTTATGAATTTCAAACCTAGCAACAAGAAGAGGTGTAAGGCATATTGCAAGAAGGGTTGTCCTTTTTACCTGTGGGCCTCACCAATGATTAAAGACAAGAACACCATCCAAATAAAGGCTGGACAGTTGAAGCATGAGTGCATGAGAGACCATACATAAGACATGTCAGTACCCAGTGGATATCAAAACACTTCCTAGACCAATTTAGGGCAGACCCCTCTTGGAAGCCTGCTGGCATTATACAGGCTATGAAAACAAATCAGGAGGTTGACATCAGCAGATTGAGGGCTTAGCGGGCGAAAAATATTGTAGTAAGGTATGTTGTACATTCCGTTAAATTTTAATCCCTGATTTAAACTAGTAAATTCTGATTTTTTGCAGGATTCTTGATGGTGATGAGCACACCCAACTGACAAGACTGTATAATTACAAGCTTGAGTTGATTAGAACACACCCATGGTCAACAATTAAATTCAAATGTAACGAGGGTGTGTTCCAGTCAATGTATATATACTTATCACCACTCAAGTTGGGGTTTCTAACAGGTTGCAGGCCCATAGTGTCTGTGGATGGATGTTTACTCAAAGAACTATATGGAGGGCAGCTACTATCAGTAGTTGGAATAGATGCAAATGATTACATCTACCAGTGGCTTAGGCTGTGGTGGAGAAAGAGAATTGTGAGAGCTGGTTGTAGTTCCTAGAGCTGCTAGCTGAGGATTTGCATATAAACAACACACATGGGTGGGCATTGATAAGTGCTTGTTTATATATATTTTATAACATCAGTTTACATGCATTGAGCATGACTTTCATCAGGTATTATCATTGACAAGGTGTGTTTTGTGTTCTTTTGTGCAAACAGGGCTTTGGAGACGTGAAATACAAGAAGAAGCAAAGATAGGGTGTGATGACACATTTCAAGGCCATAATTAGAAGCTGTGTTCATATGCATAGGGGTGTTGCCAACTTTTGGCAGAGTCCAAGTCATTATATAAACCGAAAGGGCACAAAGGCAGTAGTACGTCCATGTCCCAGCTTCCATACCCGAGTAGAAGAAGGTTGTGAAGATTTCAAAAGATAGAAAGCCACGCACCCTACCACACGGATTTAGGGGGGTTATTCTTTATGTCTTTAGAACTTATTCATTATTTGTTTTGTGACTTGCTCCATGGAGAGCTAAACCCTTAGAGGGTATTCGGACATGTAAACCCTAGGGTTCTTATTTTCATTATATTTATATTGTGTTTCTATTCGAATTGTGAGGTGTTGAGAGAATTCTCCGCCAGGACCTCGTAGGGGGTTAGGGATCTTTCACCTGGAGGCAGGGTTAGATATATTTTTAGGAATTGGTTATATCTTTGGGATCCCTAGAGTTTTACGCAGTCATATGTGGTGTGAGGCGTCGAGAGAATTCTCCGCTGGGACCTCGTAGGAGACTAGTTATCGGCAACCTGGAGGCAGGGGCCGTTATACCTTAGGATACCCACGACTATTTGTTTTCATCTAGAAACACTTGTAATCTACATTCAACACCCGAATCCTAGGGGGAACATTGTCCGGATACCCCACTTTTATTTATTGATAACTCTTTTCATTTTACTCCCTGCGCACTTGTAGTGACACTCTTAGGTTTGGCCATTAGATCATCACACACTACACTCATTATGCTAGATAACAAGAGAGGAGCTATTACTAGTACTTCTGCTCCCTGTGGTTCGACAACCCGACCCTTTGGGTCCACTTTTATTACTTGACGACCCGTGCAATTGCGGTAACGCAAGGGGTTGACACACATCACCATGTGTTGTTGCAGAATACGCGCATCAAGCATTCATGAGTAATAGGCAAAAAGTAAGTTTCCAGCTATATATCTATTTGATTAAATGATTTCATTCCACACTCATATGAAATAAATGCCTTCCTATTTCCTTATATGGTTCATTACTTCATTTATTTTGTTTTGTCCATGTTGTGTGCCAATTTTTTGTGTGTGTGTGTGTTTTTTTTAATGGTGCTCATGGTGGTCAACCGAAAACTTAATCCTATAAGGCCTCCAAAATGTAATACAAAAGCTATTTCCTAATAGTGAACATAGGTTTTGTGTGAGGCACATCGACACAAACTTAAGGAAGAAATTCAGAGGGAAAGCCCTTAAAGATCAGTTGTGGAATTGTGCAAGATTTAGTTAGATTCCTGCCTTTAACTTAGCCATGGATGTTGTCACGGCCTTAACCAATCACCTTCGGCCGTGCGGCACCTGACATGCACCATAGCAACAGGTCAGTCTTCTCTTGCAATAACAATAGTTAGAGAACTCCTGTTTGCATCACAAGCACAGCAAAATAACGGAAGCAATCACGCTAAACCGGAAAACATTCACGGTACGAGAAACACGACACAAAAGACAAATTTTAAAGAGAGAAAAACATAAACTCTCTTAGATTGAGAAATGTTTACAACCATGGCCAAAACCCTCACCAAGAGACCTTGTCTTCTACTAAAGACAACATTAAACCCTATTACAATAGTTACCCCAATCCAAGCTTAATTGAGCCCCATGCCCAATACAGGTCTGACGTAAAGTCCCAGACTTCCACTTAGCTTGCAGTGTCCTCCTGACGTACTGTAGCTTTAACCAGCCACCTTTTGTCACAAAGCCCAGCAGTACCGGTCACGCGCGGTAATACCGCATGCCATCCTCGCCCCTGGCTCGGTCTGGCTCTCGACCATGTGCCACTTGCATACGCCTGCGTAAACCCACTGGGCAAATCCGGAATCAGCTCTCGGTCTCTCGGCTTTGATCAAGTGTCTCGCCCCGCCTAGACTTGCTAAAGATCCAACACTCTACAAACTCTAAGTCTTGTAACACTTGACTCTTGGTATGAGCGCGTCAGCACCATGCGGTCATCGGTCACGCACATGCCCACGGTCTAGCGCACGCGGGTCTCACTGTCTCATCATATGATCATGCGGGATATTTCACCCGTTCTTGGTCATGACACAACACACGCCTCGCGCTAATGGCGCACTACCCATTCCACGTAGCTGTGCGGTCTCGTGGCTTGGCCTATGTTGAAATGTACGCCCGCTGACCAAGTGTAAGGTCATCAACCCTTACAAACCACCTCCACTAGATGAACCCAACGTCCTCGTCGGTCTTGAGCTCAAGAAGTCTTGCGCCAACTCCTCGACTGCCAAAGAGTAGTATCACGCTCCCAGCATGCCTCCGACATAGGCAAGTCCTTCCATTGGACAAGAAAGAACACCATGCGGTTCTTATTGCTTTGGCATGCTACTCTTCGGTCTAGGATCCGCTTAGCTACCCTACTGAACTGTTTGCGAATAGTCAGTAAGGCCCGACTCTTCTTCGCCCTTGACGGATCCGTGGGGTCCTCGTGGCATGGCTTCAAGAAACTCACATGGAAAGTTGGATGGAGTTTCAGCCGATCGGGAAGATCCAAACGATATGCCACGTTGCCCATCATACCTCGCGATTAAGCCTTTGTGTATATCCTTCCGATGTAACTTCTTCCACACTTGTAGAGTGAGCTTCAACCAAATATTGTCCCCTACTTAGAACTCCAAATGACGTCTCCCTTGATCTGCATACTTCTTTATTCGGCGAGCCGTCTTGGCGAGGCTATCCCGAGCACTCTCCATCATCTCTTGCCTATCAATAGCAAAGTGATACACGGCAGGACATTTCCCCCTATCCTGCTCTTCGCAACCTTTGAAGTAGTGATAGGTTAGTATCCGTATGCAAGCTCAAACGGACTCTTTTCCATCGATGAAGACAGATGAAGATTGTAGCTAAACTGTGCTATATCAAGCAGACTTAGCCAATTCTTCTGCGAAGCCGAAACATAGTGCCGGAGATACTCTTCCAACAGAGCATTGATCCTCTCCGTCTACTCATCCGTCTACGGATGATTCGAGGTTGAAAACTTTAACTCTGTGCCCAACAACCCGAACAACGTCGTCGAGAACCATCTAGTAAAGCGAGCATCTCGATCGCTTATGATGTCTTCTGGTACCCCGAAGTGCTTCACCACATGTTTTAGGAACAACTCAGCAGCCACCTCCGCCAAACATACTACCGGTGTGGATATGAATACCGCATACTTCATGAATCGGTCCACGACCACCATCACTATCGACATCCCTTCCACCTTAGGAAATCCGGTGATAAAGTCCATGGAAATTAACGCCCATGGCCTTTCCAGAAAACTTAACAGCTGGAGAAGACCGGCCTCCCGTCTTCTTTCCGACTTGTCTTGTTGGTACATGAAATACATATTCACATATGCTTTTATGTCTTCGCCCATATCTGGCCAGTAGTAATGTCTTGTGAGCAAGGTCTTCATTCGCTCACGACTGGGATGTCCCGCCCATGGAACATCATGATAATCCTTTAGGAGCTCCTGCCGAATCTTCCCTCCTTTCGGCACATAGAGTCGGTTGCCTTTGCCGTAGAGAAGCCCATCCTCCACCCAATACTTGCGCACGACTCCATCTTGGACGTCTTTCACCATCTTCACATACTGGGTGTCCGTCTTTGCTATTTCCTCGATACGACTCCGCAAGTCATTCTCCACTTACGTCAGTGCAACCACATACTCAACCACCTGCTTACGACTCAACGCATCAGTCACCTGGCTGTGTCTCTCCGGTTTGTACTGCTATTCAAAATCATATTTCCGCAAGAACTCTTGCCAACGAGCTTGTTTAGCCGACTGCTTCTTTTGAGTAGTAAAGAAAGTATTGGCAATATTATCTGTTTGGACAGGAAACCTAGTGCCCTGAAGGTACACTCTCCATACCTGTAAGCAATGAACAACGGCGAGCATCTACAGGAAATGTTGCAAACTCTTCAAATGATACAGATGCCATAGTGTGTGAAGCAACAACAACTACAGGGAAAAGATTTGCTAATGTGTGGCTTCTTGATTCAGTAGCCACTTTCCATATGACTTCTAGAAAAGAATGATTCTATCACTATGAACTTATCTCTAGAGGATCTGTATATAGCTCTAATGATTAAGCCCTGAAGATCATCGGTCTTGGCACCATCAAGCTAAAGATGTATGATAGCATGGTTCGAACTATTCAAGAAGTCCAGCATATGGAAGGCCTAAAGAAAAATTTGTTGTCTGTAGGACAACTTCATGATCTTGGTTGCAAAATTAAAGTCTAGAACAAGATCATGAAGGTAATTCGAGGAATGCTAGTATGTACGAAAGGAAACAATATAGCTATAAACTTATAATTGTTGAAAGAAGATACTTTGCAAGAAGGAAAAGCTTTAGTTCCTACAAGTAGTCCAAATGAAAAGTGGGTAATAACATAGCACAAGAAGCTCTAACATATAAGTGAGCAAGGAATGAAGATTCTTGCAGAGAAAGATCTACTCACAGGTCACTCATAGGTAACTCTACCCTTTTGTGAGCATTACGTTGTGAGCAAGCAGCATTAACTGAAATTCAATACTTCTAGTTCTAGAAGACGATCCTAGAATTAATTCACTTTGATGTGTGGAAAGCATTAGTTACTTCCCTGGGAGGAGGAAATTATTTTATATCATTCATTGATGACTACTCCAGAAGATGTTAGGTGTACTCTATCAAAAGAAAGGCAGATGTGTTTTCAGCCTTTAAATTATACAAAGTACTGATCGAGTCTGAATTTGGCTAAAAGATCAAGTGTTTGAGGAGAGATAATGGAGGAGAATACACTAATAAAGAATTTGATTAATTCTACAAGCTACAAGACATCAAAAGGCAATTCACTTACAACATACACTCCTTAACAAAATTCGGAAGTAAAGCAAATGAACAGAACCATGTTGGAAAAAACAAGAGCAATGATAGGAGCTGCAAGCCTAGATAAGAAATTATGGCTAGAAGCAATCAACACCGCCTATTATGTGGTGAATCAGTATCCATCAACTGCAACTGAGTTGAAGACACCAATGGAGATGTGGATTGAAAGCTAGTTAACTATTCAAACCTTTATCTATTTGGAAGTCTTGTATATGTGATGTACAATGCCCAAGAAACTATAAAATTAGATATAAAAATCATAATATGTATTTTTTTTAGTTACATTGAAGGAGTGAAGGGGTAACGCTTGTGGAATCCCACTGCCCACAAGGTTGCAATCAGTAGAGATGTTATTTTCATGGAAGATAAGGAATCAAAGCAAGCAAAAGATGATAACACTGAAGGAGGAAACATAGAGATCACAGCAATATAGGTGGAAAAGGAAGCTGAAGCTACACCAAAACATGAGGTACAAGAGCTAGCTGGATTTGAAATCCTAGAAGTTCAGTTGTCAACTAATCCAAAGAAGACACCAAGTTGGCATTCATACTATATTATGCATATTGCTTTCTAACTGAAGATGGAGTACCATCAACACTTCAAGATGCATTGAGCAACTCAGATGCACCTCAGTGGATGGCAATAATTCAAGAAGAAATTGAAGCTTTTCATAAAAGTAGGATATGGGGTCTAGTGTCACTAGCGCTAGGTAGCATGCCTATTGGCAATAAATGGCTATATAAGATCAAACGCAATAATTTTAGATCAGTGATCAAAGGATATGCTCAAAAAGAAGGAATCGACTTCAACGGATTATTTTCACTTATGATTTGACTAACAATAGTGTGAGTAGTCCTCGTGATTTGACATTTGACTTGCAACTTGAGTAATTGGATGAAAAACTGTAATTTTTTATGGAAATCTTGAAGAAGAAATTTACATGCTCCAACCAAAACGATTTTAAGAAAATGAAATGAGAACTTGGCTTGAAGGTTAAACAAATATCTAAAACTCTCTAAAATAGGAGGCAAATGTTGGTACAAGAGATTTGATTCCTTCATCGTAAGCCTTCGATAGAAAAAAACTCAATGCAAACCGTTGTGCATATGTTAACAGGTTTGGAGAAGATTTTGTATTTTTGCTGCTGCATGTTGACAACTTGTTGGTTGCAAGCCCCCAACAAAGATGAAATCAAGGGGTTGAAGGTACAATTGGCTAGAGAATTTAAAATGAAGGATTTGGATCCACAAACAAGATTCGAAGGATACAAATTTAGCGAAAGAGAAATAATATAAAGATTTGGCTTTCTCAAAAGAATTATCTGAAGATCTTAGGAGCTTAAACATGAAAGACTATATGCTGATTTCTACTCCGCTTCCTGTTAATTTCAAGTTATCCTCAAGTATTTGTCGTAGAAATGAAGAAGAGAGGACGAAGATGTCTCGAGTACTATATGCATTAGCAGTAGGGAGCCTGATGTTCATTATAATTTGTACAAGACCAGACATTGCACATGCAGTGGAAGTGGTAAGTCAGTACATGGCAAATCCTGATTAAGAGCATTGGAATGTTATTAAGGGAACTTCAGATGTTGCATTATGTTATGGGGAATCAAACTTTATTATTCTTAGATATGGTGATACTGATTATATAGGTGATCTTAACAAAAGCAAATCGACATAGGATATGTGTTCACATGAGCTAGATGAGCTGTGAGCTGTGTTTCAAAACTGTAATAAGTCATGGCTACATCAATGACAAAAGCAGAATACTTTGTAGCTACACAAGCCAATAAAAAAGCAGTGTGGTTAAAGATGATGTGGTTAAATAGGAGAACATCACTCTGTACTATGGCAACCAGACTGTGTTGTATCTTGCAAGAAATCTAGCATTTCATTCAAAAACAAAACATATCAAAGTTCAGTACCATTTTGTTCAAGAGAAAGTGGAAGATGGAACAGTGGACATGCAAAATTAAGAACAACCTAACAAACTTTATGACAAAAGCAATCAACGCTGACAAATTCATATGGTGACGATCTTCCCATGGTCTCGCAGAGACATAAGTAACATCGAGTGGCAAAGTAAAAAGAATGATGTGAAGATCTTATTTACTATCAAATAAATCTTCAAGCAGGAGAATTGTTAGTCAAAAATAGTAGTTTATCTACCTGGCGACTGAAATAAAATTCAAAAAGGTATGGCTAATGAGAGAAATTGGTGAGCTTTGTTACTACTTAATTAAGGATTAGAGATTAATCCTTTTCCTTCTCCTACCTATAATTAGGAATGAATGTTAAAGATTTTAGTGCACCAAGTGAACGATAAGGAGAGTGTGAGTCAGAGATAAGTGAGAAAAATTTAGGAAAGAACTCCTAAATTTTTTCACTAGGTAAAATTCTTCTATCATTGTTTGTGGTTTTTACAGTAATTCACAGAGGAGTTTTTCATGTAAAATTTGTGTTTTTATTTTTAGTATTATTTTTCAAGTTCTTTTGTTCTGACTCTACTCTATACAGTCTTGTATTTTCATAACATATACTACATATATTGAAATCACTGTGTAAAATTCTCATATCCACCCCTCGTGAGGCTTGGTAGTTGTCAAATGTGGGGGCACTGCATCCTAATTGTTATCATCCATAGTAGGTGTTCTTTCAATAAACATTACAAGATCATTAAGCAAAAGTCATAAAAAATAAAAATAACAAAAACAATAAAAATACAGAGGCACAAAGTGCCTACTCCATGAAATAACTCCAAATCGAGATCATCAATACATTTCTTTCCTTCAAATTCATGAAACAGCCCTTGCTTGGGAGCCAATAGTTTAATGATTATTGCATATAAGTTCTAGTCCTTCATAATTATTAATTAGTTTGTTTCCTATGGATGAGCCCATATAAAACGCACCATTCAGAATAATACTTATTTTTTGAGACTTGTGAAATTATTTATGGAAATATACACACGGTTTTCAATTTTTTTACAAGGAATGTATAAATATATGTACATAATATTTTTCAAAGGAGATAATTAAAAAAAGGTTAAATTTATTCCAAATAAGACTTGAGTATTTTTTTTATTAAATTTATCTAAAGTCTTACTTTATAAAAAAAAATTCGGGAAGTTGAAATGAGAAGGAAAACCTTTTAGAAGTACTACTTCTAACTTGAGAATTTCCATGAAAACAAATACCATATAGTCTATCAAAGTGATCTACTTCTGCGTTGTGTGGTTATACTTGGTTTAATTATTCTATTTAGTCTCTCCATTATAGTTAATTTGTCTCTTTAATTTATTTTTTATAATTTGTCGACAAAAAGTCATCATATTTTCATATATGAGAAATACCATTCCCTCCCTCGTTCGTCCAAAGCATTGACGTATCTACTGTTTGAAACTTATACTTTTAGTCCTTCTATTTTAAATTGTAACTGTTTAATCATTTTATTATTTTAATTGCACCATGTAAACTCTAAAACCTAGACTCTCAACTTCAAGAAAGAGAGTGACATAGCTCAATTAAAAACATAGAGAGACTAAAAACATAGGTTTTAAAAGGTAGGAAGATTATTAACGGAATGATACCAAAATATTAATATAAAAATTGACACAAATTAATACCACCTTAGCACCTTGGACAAAAAACAAACGGCCATTTGTAGAGGGACTGACAATTCTCATATATGAACATATGAGAACTTTCAAACAAATTATAATAGAACTAAAAAGCCAGATTGACTATAACGGAGGGGTCATATAAGGTACTGTTTTACTTCCATGACGCAAATAACATGCATATAAGAAATTGAATACCAAAATTTTTTTAAACAATTTTTTTGCTTGCACACTCTTGTAAAAATATAAAATTACTTATATACCACTACAAATCATATTTATTTTTGTAAATACCTCCCCCACCAAGAGTCAACTAAAAGATTTTATACAAAAAAAATAAATAAATAACAATCTGTTACAGCCTTCTAAGCATTTTCTTCAAAAACGGAAAAAACGGTACAAGAAATACAAAGATTAACAATGCTGATAAAACACAGCCCAGTTATACCGAGCAAGACATTAGATTACAAGAGACTTTGTGACCTACCCCCGGAACCCATTTACTTGGTCTTCTTATATCATTGAAAACCAACAAATAACCATTTTTTTTTTTTCAATTACATCTGATTTTCTCTAACCAATGCAAATTAAACTTCAATTCTTCCACCACACTTCCTAGGATACCAAATACCATTAATATAATTCAAGTAAACCGCTCTTTGTTTTACGTTACCATTAGTATTCCATTGATAGACATGTGACTAATTCAGTAATTGCTCCAAAAAATAAAAATAAAAATATATCACCATATGATTTAAAAAAAAAAAAAAAACCCAAAAACTTGGATGAGTTTTTGCTTGGCTTTCATCTTAGCTTCTTAAGAAACCTCGACACCATTTAGTTCAAACTCAGCTACCGTGGCATTGATTGCATCAACCAACTCCAACTTTCCCTGGCTCACTGCCTCATCCATCGGTGTCCGTTCATATCTACAATTCCAAACATACACAGAAGGATGAGAAAAATATATGTCCCGCTTTGTCAGCACTTCCTTTATCTACCACAAAAGTTTGAAATACAGACTGAATTTTACCTGTTAAGCATGCTCACAGAGGCTCCTCCTCGGATCAAAGCCCTCGCAACCTGCACCGGTTTTTAAGTTTTTTTTCCTGCTCAATCGACTTATTCTTGCATAAACTAACAACAGTATCACAAATTATTAGCAGGTTCTTCAAATATCACTACCTCTGTATGACCATTGAGGCAAGCCCAATGCAAAGGAGTATTATTTTCTGCGTTTGAAGCATTGACATCCTGCCTTAGACAAAAAACATCATCAGAAAATTTTCATACCAATGATATCAAGTTTCAATTTAAGATCAAGACTTTTTCTTAAAAGATTTGAGTAATATTTTCTATGGCATTTACACAAAAACAAAATAAGGAAACAAGAAATCCAGATATAATTTTCTCAATTCGAAGTAAAAGTTACATTTATAAGTGATACAAATTAATGGCAGAGATACTTAAATGACAGGCAACCAAGATGTGGTCTGTCAGGGAGTCCTTCATACTAAATTATACTCTCTAAAGGCAATGGCAGCATAAAGTTGGCCGTAGAGAATATAAATGCGAAGTGTTTGCACGTTGCAACAAGGAAATTGCAAAACATAGGATAGCGAATCAAACTGAAACAAACATATGAAGTCCAGGAGATATTTAACTGATTCAGCCATCCATCAATGATGCTTCTTTTGTTTTTGGATCACATCATGTAAAAACACAGCCTACTAATTAGAGAAGCATCAATTACACATGAACAGATTTGAACAAATTCACTTGTATTATTGCCAATAAAACATATGTACTGTGGCCAATTTAATTTTCTCACCACTCCATTTTGCAGGAGATACTCCACGATGTCAAGATGGCCATTCGCAGCAGCCATATGAAGTGCTGAAAGCAAAAGAGGTAGACAAGAATTAACATAGAATTCAAGCAAATCATGGATCATGAATAAATACTCAACCCTCTAGATATCTCAACATAACCAATTTGTCCGTGAAATTAATTTTAACATGGAACTTTAAATAGAGTAAATTGGGAGGCAGCTATCTATTAGCAAATAACATATATTGACCTCTGATGTAATCATCAGCAGGGAACAAAAGCACAAACCAGTATTTTTATCCTGCCGAAGAATTATTGAATGCAGGCTGAATGGAAAAGGAGTTCCTGAATAGGATATGATTGAAGAATTTAAAGGTGCATTGACAATTGGTCTGCATTAGAATGGAACACAAGGCCACACACCAGAAAAAAAGAACAGCCAAAAAAAAAAGAACAATGCCCTCTAGAAATCAGGAAATGTTGATTTTAAAGGATTTTGATTTGGAAAGCAGAAGCCAAAACGTTTGAAACAAGAGCCAAAAAAACAAACAGGTGGCCATCTTGATGATCAGTCCTATTTCCATGACAAAGAATTGGCTTGATGTCTTTGGTGAAGGGCCATAGAATGAAAACTAGCAAAGCCTTTTGAGAAAATGACCAAAGGATCAACAGGGTCAAGCCAACCAAGAAGACATACATAACTAGTCAATGCTTATCTTCTAAAACATGAAAGAGCACATTGAACATTAAATGTGGAACCACGCTGAGCCAAAAGGTGTGTCTCTTCCATGCTCAAGGCAAAAATTTAAGCATGACGAACAAGCTTCAATAAGTTATTTTGAAAAAATAAAGTGTCTCACATAAATCAAAGACATCTTTGGCAGGAATAAATCAAAAATAAAATGAACTAAACTGTTTTCTCATTTCATGATTTGCATATAGACAGGAATGACAAACTCATTCTCAGCATCATGTTTGGATCACCATCATGCCAAAATGGAAGTTGTAACATAAAAAATTAGAAGATACCCTAGTATTAATAAGTTTGTATTTAAAGAAATGTATGTGAATAACAATTATAGAAGCTTCTGGTAATAATTCTCTTTTTTTATTTTTTTTATTTTCCTTTATTATTGTTATTACTTTTTTTTTATATCTCTTCACCAAAAAAGTAAAATGATTAAATTCTCTCTTAAAGAATGCATATTTAAAGTTCAAAAGAACACCTCTTAGTAAAATTCCTAGAATCATTTTATGATGCCGCAGAACATATCATATGTATAGTACTGAGAGATGCAATAAAAATTCCGGAATAGCATTATTAGATATAAAGAAATCAAATGAAAATAATTCATCCCGCCCAAAAAAATCCAAATATGAACAGCGTGGCTATTCGACAGGTCAATCCACACAAAAAATGTTTCAAACATAATTGGATAAAGAACCCATCCATTTAAAGAGGCATATAGCAAATAAATATATATGTAGTTGGAGGATACATGTATCACAATTTTACAAGGTTTAGATGTTACAATTTAAAGAGGTGTATTGTGTATGGAGAACAATACTGTCTACAGAACCATATTTACAATCATAGGAGTTTTATGGAATATATGTCCCAAAAATCTTATACACCATATTTCTAGTTAAACTATTTAAAATAGCTATCTAGAAACTCTTTGTTCAGAGAGACACAAGTGTAAGAGAAGTGTCAACTGTATAAATAATTCCAACTTTTATAAGGGGTTTGGCAAGGATGTGTTTATAATAAAGCTCTTATGAAGTTCTGTATACATAATATCAATTCACAAAGGACCATGCAATTCAGAATTTTTGAGGTATTCATTTGCAAATATGGATAGTCATTCACACTTTGAAACAAATATCAGCATCCTACATCATCAAAGAGAATGCATTTTCACTTCTTGGGGAAATGGGCATTTCTTTAGGAGGCCTGGAATATTCATCTCCACTCATAAAGAGGAAGGTACCATGGGAATAGTAATTGGAAACAGGCATAGTCGTTCTATTTCATCCTATTTCTAGCTGCATTTTATGATCAAGGCTTGCATTATTCAAATTTTCAACTATCAAGTTTCCAGGGCACTTGACAAGAAGATACGATTTTGATCTTCCAGGTACTCTGCTTCAGCAGCTGTTCCGTCTAAACCAAAGAATCTTCTTCCTCTTCATTGTTAACTAAAAGAAGTACATCAAACAGATTGAATATAAGACTGAAATTAAAATTTTCGATAAGATGAAAACTCAAATATAAAAATCTGCATTTCGATAATTTTGCAAGTCCCAAATTTTCATTCTTACAGTTTGTCATATGCTTCCCTGGATATCACTTGGATATTTGCATCAAAACCAAAAAGCTCAATCTATTTGCATCATACAGCTCACAAAATGTCATTCCCAGATAATCGCACCATCTAATTTTCACTTTGACTCAAAAATTCCAAGCACTAAAATTTTATTAAAAAAATCTTGAGACAAATAAATATATGGAATAAAACTCCAAAACTTGATCCTGATTGGGTCAACTGTTAACATTTTTAGAGTTTGTAGCTTGTTGCAGCCTCCAAGTTGTACACCATACTTATTTAGTAATAAAGGGAAAACAAAGAACTACAATTCTATCATATCGATAGATAACCCTGACAACTCCCAACACATAAAAAAGCTTTTATCACTCTTAAGATTTTAAATCTAAAACACTAAAACATGGACTTAAAAAACAGTTAAAAACATCAAATTAGCAATAGCCAGTTATAATGCTTCCTATTCCTGTTTCACACTGTTAGGAACCTAGACAAACACATTATGCTTATATAGCAATACCACCAAAACTGGCTAGGAGATAGAATATAAGTAAAATGCAAACCTTTTTAGCGATACAAAACTTAAAATCAGCTCCTGCAAAGCACAATTAGAATAATTGATGGTTAACTAATTATTATTAAACATATGTGTTGTCTATTATCCATCAACATGTAACAACAAATTAAAGATAAAGAACAGTTCTAAAACATAAAAAGTACTACAAATGATAAATTTTGACGAATTTAAACTATATGAATGAGATATAGAAGTCAATGTGCTGAAAGCATACTAAAAAGAACAAGAACTTAACGCGCAAAATATCTCAAACACATCTTTCTATTTACAAGTTTGCACAGCAACAGATGATAGAAAAGTAAATTAAAACAATCAAGGAAAAACAAACTTCTTTGTTTAAAGCAAATAAAAAAATACCACAGCCTGCAGGTCCTTCATGAATATAATGAATAATATGAAAATGGAAAAGTTAAGAGAATTGAGATGAGAACCAGTTCGTCCTTGAGAATCTTTGGAATCAAGAGAAACACCTGCAGATGACAAGCTCATCACATCATCCATGTCTGCATATCTAGCAGCCTGCTAAGTTAGATAATGTCAGCCACATAGCTAAGGAAACATTCTTTTAGCTACAAACTAAGTTGTTCATCAAAAATCAATGGGAAAAAAAATTATATATATATATATAGTCCTTGTAAACTTTTGTTGTTGAGTTGAAAAAAGAAGCCTATATATAAAGAGCCAACTTTCATCAGATATAAAAACCATTCTAGTAAAAGAGAGGGCATTAAGCATACATGACTGTTAACGACAAAGTGAAAAAATAAGGTACGTGTGGTTTAAAACATATTTAATCATTACAATGCTTCGCATGTTGGCAAGTAACAGTCAAACAGCATAATATAAGTAAAAAACATACACAGAGTTTTGCCTTGAAAGGGCAATACAATCAGCATTGCACCACAGATTATATAGAAGAGACTAGAATTTTTTTTTATGCCAAAGGGAAATATTTAGTTACTTACAAAGTTTATACTGTGGAATGCATACTTCAAACAGTCACTTATTACATTTTGCATGTCAACAAATTTACACCATCACCATTTCCTTGATAAAAAAGATAAATAAATAAACAAAACAATAATATAAGAGAAAAAAAATAGTTCGTGTCCTTCGGAAAAGGATGCCATAATTACAAATAGATCAGCATCTTAAAGTCATGTTCCTAACAGAATCAGAATTATGAAAAAAAAAGGGAATACTGGAAAGTGAAACATCATGTTCCTGCAGGTTCAATAATATAATCAATAATACAATCGCATCTTAAAGTTGTTGAACAGGAACATCACATAAAAAATACAGGGTCTATGGCAAAACATTGCCGAAAACGGAGAAGGATCCGCAACAAGGTTACATTTTACATAAGGGTTTTTAGCTTGACATTCCTCTAAATTTGAAAAAGCACCCTAAAGAAACTTAGTAGATGAATGGAGCTGGCCCCGAAAATATCCAAACAAGTGAATTTTGTGAGAAGTAACAAACATATCACGAAAACTAGATAAGGAAAGGATAACTATATATAGTGAAGTCCCATGAATAAAAACCCTAAATTCCCCATGCTTCACGTGAACAATAAGAAAATTGACAAGCTTTGGTAGAGAACATATTTATGTTGAAGACCTGGACTGTAAATTTAAAACAACAAATAAATATATTCCTGAATTTATTTTTACAAAATAGAAGTAATTAAGGTCATATAATTGTAAGAAGTTCATTCAATGGAATTCCAGGCTTTGACCATGAATAATTTCATATCCACTAAACCAAATGTCTAAAAATGAAGATCCTACGATTCACCATCAATCATGTCTATATTATGAGTGCAAAACATTCCTCCCAAGTGACTACGCAACAATAAAGCAAAAGGAGCACTGTCCCATGAGTTTTCCTCCATTATATCTTCCTTGACAATGACAAAATTCAAAATAATAACAAAATAACCATAAGATAAAAGCAAAAGAAAGGTATAGAAATGGCCTAAATAAAATAAAAAGGGCCCAATCATAGTTCATTGATGTAGCGAAACTCCAACATCAAAAATATGCATTTGAAATAAGATTTCCCACACTCAAACTTTTCAAAGTATTCTAATACAATGTATTCCAATATAAGTACATTCAGAATTTAATTATTGCAAAGCTTATTTCATGAAATGTAATCGGAAAAAAACACACACACACACACACACAAACATACACAGAGGAACTATTCCGAACACTACGTTCATCATAATCCAAATTAAATCAAATTACCTGACAAGGACTTAATTCCTAACTAAATCATGAGTTGCAAATCGCACATGCCTTGCTTGTTCTCCTAACAAACGAATTAATAAACTGAAAAAATACAATCAATCAATGCCACACCCACCAGCATACAACATCATGCCACCTACAGCGGGAAATTGCAATCATTAGCAAAAAACCAAAAAAAAATAGCATAAACCCTAAACAGAAAACATACAATTATATGATCATTGAAAAGATTGATAAAACCAAGCATCAAAAGGGGATGAAGTAGTAAAAAAACACAAGTTTGAAGAGGAGATAACGAGGGGATAAAGAAAAGACCTCAAGCAGCTCCTGGATTTGGTCGGGGGAGGTGATCTCGTTGGTATTGGATTCTTGTGCCGAGCTGGAGTTCAGCGGCAGCCCCATGCTGGAGAGAAACTTCTCTTTGGAAATCGATCCCAAAAACTGCCGCTTTCGTGAATCGCCACACAAAAATAGAGCGTTGGGGACGGCTGCGCCTGCACGCTCACCGGCAGCTTGCTTCTAACTTTTAGGTTTTTAGGAAAAGAAAATTGAAATGATTTATTTTTAATATGCAATTTAAAAAGCTTGATAATTTTGTTTTGATGTAATTTTCTTTTTCCCCAAAGGGCTAATATTGCAGCGGCGGACTAGCCCTATAATCTGTTGACCTAGAATCTGCTCTCCCTACTGCTGCCGACTCTCCGTCGTGGAATTTGACCAAGGGGAATCCACATAGGAAGGACCCCGTCTCCCCCATCTTTCGCACGTAGGAGATCAAGACACAGCCCAAAAGAAAAACCGTCTCCCCCATTTTTCGCACGTATCGGGCCTTATTGCGAAATAAGGGTAAAACTTCAAAAAATTTCGAGTTCAAGACTCATCAAAAACAATAATGGTAGCATGTCACTGGCTATGTGTGCGGACTCGCAACCCAAATCACCCTCCTCTGTTAAGGGTGCCCGGGCTGAATGATCAATTATTAGCTCATGGATAGACCTTTGATATAGATAGTGCTTATTGCATTTCGTAAAAAAGTAAATGTTTTTTTTTTAAATTATAGCACCTAAAAAATAGATTCATTGCTTTCTTAGAAGCATACCTCATGCTAAGCATTTTTTTTCTAGAGACACCTAAAAGAATACGTGGGTGAATGTATTATAGGGCGTAATTTTTCAGTAGGTCACTCAACTTTGTTCTTTATTTCATTTTGGTTATTAAACTTCAATTTGCATTAAAAAATACTTATCTTTAATTTTGTTTCTTTTGCAAGTCACCCATGAGTAACTGAATCCATCAAACTGACATGGCTGCTGGAAAAACATAGTCGGCTCAACGGCACTAAGGTTGTCCATATAAGATCCTTATGCCACATCCGTGAAACACTAAACCCTAACGTTCATCACCCAAGGCGAGAGTCACACTCATAGTGGAAAGGATTCTCAAACCATTCTCCTATCGCTTCTTCTCCCAACCATTCTCCTATGCGTGACCACCATGCGAGTGAGGGCAACCATCACTCTCTTTTGGAAAGGGTTTTCCAATTACTTCTTCTCCCATCCCTTCTTCTCCCATCCTCTTGTCGCAACCGTTAACCTCCTTTTTCTTCTACCTTGTTCAGTTGTATGAGTGAGGAACCATGGGGTTCTTTGTCTTCTCTAGCCAGCAAAGGATGTGGAAGGAAGATTAGTGAGTCTTGATGTCGATTAAGTGGGAGGTTCAACCTGCGAGAGGGGAAGCAACAGAGTATTGTAAGAGTTTATTTATTTTATTTTAATTTATTGTTTTGTTAGAAAACAATACACTTTTAAGGTTTCCATCAATCTGAAATTGATGTTTTAAAACTCTGCCTTTTTTATGTGTTTGATTTGCATTTTATGGTTCAGCGAAATAGATTTTCACTGGATTATATGTTGATAATGAATAGTATTTTGTATTGGGAACTTAATGAAGCTTTTGCATAAATCATTCAGAAGCATGCAGCAACATAGGAGATTTACAAGAAATGTAAAGCCAATATTACATGAAAAGAAATCAAATACACAAAGTCTTAAGGTTCATGGTCTGAGGCACCAAATAATGGTTTAGCTTCTTATATTAGGGGAAATCAAATTACAATCCATCAATGAAGTCATGAATGAAAACATATTAAAAACCTCTTCTCTTAATAGACAAAGATGGAGTCTAAGTTGGGGAAGATAAGGCTGACAATAGCGAGCTGTGGGGATCATCAGGGTGGCATCAAGTCCTCATTGAATTGCTTGCTTTCCTCCACTATCTAAACCCTAGCTGTTGATGCATTCATCTCCAAAATGTCCGTCAAAAAACCTAACATTTGGGCTTTTATATCAAGGCAAAAAAGCATTGCACGACCATGCTTAAAGAGTGTTTGGCATGTGCAAATCCCTAGTCCCTCTTGAGACTTGAGTTTTCACAAAAACTCAAACTCCCATAATCGGTACGACATCTAGCACCTCGTGCCTAATGAAGTACAACTGTGTTAGGAGGAGGGAAAGCATGCTTAGGCCTTGTGCTAAATATTTGACTAGCCTGTGATCTGCACAACCTGAGCACGCCCATGCTGAGGTTGTGCACTTCTTCAGGGGTACTACTTTTCTCTCTATTTCTCTCTGATTCACTTATATTTTATTCCTTTTGCCCTGAAACCTATTTGCTTGCTCATTAAAGCACAAAATATCCACAATAGCACAAAAACAAAGAATTTCATGCAAGAAGATAAGCGAAGTGCAAAAAATTATTATATGAAAACTGTGTATGTTATGTACTTATCAACATCTCCCAAAACCCCTTAATAAATCCTTTATACCAAGTCCCTTATAGAGAATTTTAGGCATGAGAATGGAGGTGCAAGAATGTGGAAAGGAAAGGTCACATGTTTTTCAGGTAGCTTATGTCTGTAAGATTTTTCAGTAAGTCTTTTCGGTCTTGTGTTATGGCCTAACCTCTGGCTATAAGTGCTAGACCTTAAGCTCTTATATTTGGTGCTTATAACTTTCCTTATGCACATGAGGGGTGCCTGTATGCTTAGCTACCTGAATTTTTTTTGCCCCTGTTTACGTGAATAAGCCTTGCCTATAAGCCCTTATTTCTTGCCATTATGCTTATGCTAACATGCATAAACCTGCCAATAAGCTCTTTTGTCTGATAGTTACGGATGTAAGTACAATCATAAGGGGTTGGAAGGTGCCATACTTGGCGTGTTCTCCTATTTTGATGTCGAGAGAACTTTAAGTTTTTTTGTCTGATACTTATGGCCATAAGTACAATCATAAAGAATTGTAAGATGTCACGCCCTGACCCTAGCTAGGCACGTGGCAATCGCCATGACAACAGGAAGAGGGTCTCACACCCGAGTCGCCGTAAGGCTCAACATGAACCTATTATCACAAACTTGACAATAAAAGTATAATACGGTTCCCTACACTGGGGACCCTAAATACAAAAGACATCAACAAAAATACAAGTCATAGTTTCCAAAATACAACAAAAGGGTACAAATACAAGAACAAAACATAGAAATTAGGTCTAATGGATCCATACATATTACATGCCAACAAGTAAACTAACTTAGACACCAAAAGAAACACATGTTACTCTAAAGACTATTCAACATAATCAGATCCAACGTCGCAATCAGGGAGAAAGAGAAAGAGAGCGGGGGTGCCCAATGAGTGGTGATAGCATAGACATAACATATTAATAAAGCATTTCAAATAGTAATTTTCATATTAAAAATAATATATAAATGAATTTCTAGGTATTCAATACCTTAGTAGTTGGAACATGATTTTTCAGTAATACGTGCAAATAAAATCTTCAACACATTTAAACACAATTCAAAAACATTGGCGTTGGCCATCGAGATCCCCATGTGGTGACCCTGGGTCTCTCTCATAAATGAAGGTATCACTCTTCCTGAACCCTGTTAGTGGCTTTAAATAACTCTTGACCAGGGGTTAACCACGCCACCTCCCATTAGGTTGCACCGTAGGACCCCCCCCCAACTACAGTGTCAGATCAAAACCCGGGGTCAGGCAGTGGCCCGCAGTCACCATCAAAGTCAATTACATAAATATAGATATTTCCAATTTCCAACTCAAGAAATTCAACACACAATGGCTAAATAAATAAATACTCATCAAACCATATACACTTGAAATGTAAATACATATGCATAAGCATACTTCTTTCCAAATAAATACATATAAATATTCTAGGTTTTTGCAAGATATAACCATAAATTTCAAGTGTATATATATATATATAGTGAGAAACAGAGAGACGAGGAGGAGAAAGAAAGAAGAAAAGAAGAGAGAAAAGAAAGGAGACAGAAGAAGAAAGATTGAGGGAGACGAAGGGAGATCAGGAGAAATACGAATATAAGAGGTTGACACAAAGCTTGGATCAAAGTGTTGAGGAACAAGTTAACAAGGTACATATATTTAAGAATGCACAAAAATGATCCCATGTAATATATGCATATAAGAAATGGTAAGATGACTCGAAAGTCCAAATATATATTATGCTCACAAATTCTTGCCAAACATGGATGCTTTGAGTACACTTGACCATGTATGCATGACTCTCCATTGCCATATCTTTCATATTTTATGCATTACACTATGAATTCTTGCCGAATGCATGTGTCTTCATCATGATCTTTGTCTTGGATATAATCTACCCATCTACTTATTCATTCATTATTCACAAAGAACCTACTATGGTGGACAAGGTTTATTAGGACATGATATCAAAATAATAAGACCAAAGATAGTATTGTGTTAATGCATTGATGATGACCTTTGAAAAGTTCATGCAAAGTTAATGTTTTACAGTAGCATTGCTAGATCCAGAATATTGCTTTTGAATGATGAATTCTTTATTTCATAAAACCTTGTTTAAATATTCATTACTGTGGACCTAACTAAGCTCTTAGGCTCTTAGTCTAGTGGGATGACCAGGATAGCTATCTAGGGGGTTATGCTTAAAAAAAACCATAAAATAAAACCGGAAGAGGTTGAAGAAGAACAAGATGAGATTATTTAAGGTATTATTTGCAAAATTTATAGAAAATATAAAAATGTGACATTCAAGGGTCTATATATTCACAAAATTACAAAAAAGATGCAACTATATATATATAAAGCAAATTGGGTTTATTCATAAATATTATGGGACATTAAAAAAAAGAAAAAAAATAGAAGGGTTCGTTGTTAAAATTAAATTAGGGTTTAATGCAAAGTTAGTGTGAGCTGTTTGAAAATGAAAAATCTGAGGGTCCATTGTAAAAATTATTAAATTTAGAAAAGTGAAAATTTTAGGGGTTATTTGCAAAGTTTTATTAAAAATGTGAAAAAAATTAAAGTTAGGGGTCAATTTGCAAAAATTCAAAGAGAGATATAAAAAAATATAAATATTGGATTTATTTTTAAAAAAATATATGAAATGAAAAAAAGAAAACTTAGGATTTCATGGAAAAAATTATGAAAATTTATAAAAAGAGAAGAAATTATGACTAATTAAAAAGCTATGTCATAAAAGGGTTTAAAACACAAAAATGAGAATAGGGGATTTTTGTCGAGGAGGCATATTTTTGTAAATTGATAACCTCTCCGAAGACTTCCCTTTGTGATATTCAACACATAGCGACTGCTCTCTTTGAGAGGCCCTCTCCATGCCTCTTGATAGTCACAGACTGAAGGGGTTGATGAAAACCTTTGAAAATTTCTCTTAAAACTCGCAATGATATCCAATGCATGGTGATTGCTCTCCTTGAGAGGGCCTCTCCATGCCTCTTGGACAGTCACACTACTGACGGAGTTGATGAAGACCATTGAAGACTTCTCTTGAAATTTGTTGTGATGTCCAATGGATAATAGTTGCTCTCCTAGAGGGGGCCTCTCCATGCCTTCTAACAGAGACATAGCAAAAGAGTTGATGAACACCTTTGAAGACCTTTCATTAAAGCTCAATGTGATGTCCGATACATGACAACTGCTCTCCTTGAGAGGAATTCTCCATTGCCTCTTAACAGTCACGTGAGCTTAAAAAGGGTTGAGAAAGATATGAGATTTTCTTTGGAGTTCAATGCGATATCCAATGCATGGTCACTGCTCTCCTCGTGAGGGCCTCTCCATTGTCTCTTGACAGTCACATGGCTGAAAGTGTTGATGAATAGTTAATGAAGATATTCTTTGAAACCCACAGTGAGATCCAATGTATGACACTCCATTGGTGGATAAAGTTGATAGAGAACACTTAAAAATTTCTTTTGAAGCTTATTGTGAGGTCTAGTGCTTGATACTCAGAGAGTGCTATAAATCTTTACAGAATTTCTGGAAGCTAATTATGAGGTCTAACACCTCTTGACTCTCACAAGGGTGACTTGAAGAAGATCTATAAAAGCTCAATCAAAGGAGATCAAGTTCATTATTATATCTTGAGATCTATTCCTAAAGCAAACAAGTTAAAGACTCAAATAAATTGACAAATAAATTAACTCTAGAGTCTCATGACGTCAAAAAGTCTCGGAGCCAAGGAGTTTCACAAGTCAAAGATTGAAAGATTTCGTAAGCATGAAATGTTGAGGTTTTCAAATATCAAATTAAAAAGGGATCAAGTCATGACTTCCAAACATGGAGAGCTCACAACTTGCAATTCAAATCATGTCTAAGGCGTAAAACTTAGAAACTTGAGAAAAATCAAAGTCAAGAGAAAAATATTGTAATATATATTTCAACAAAGGAATTGAGAAAAGTTAAAGCATCGGGACCTCTATAAATGAATTTATATCATGTGAATATAAATATAAATAAAAAAATCAGGAAAACTTAAGTATCTTGTCCTCTTAGTCACAATTAAATTTATATACTCACGTACGTTTACATTTTTTTTTATCCATAAAATCGATTTTATATTTCTCATTCACACGTTCTTAATTAGAGGTTTTAATGATGTTGTTCGGGTAATTAATATTAGGGGTTTGTTCTTAATAGAAGTCATAAACCCACAATCACTTAACATTATAAAAAACTAAAATTTGATTTGTGATTTGTATAAATGTTTTTCAATTAACCCTATTAAAAACCAGACAAAAATAAAAAGACCCCACAATATTTATGATATTTAATAGTTTATGATATTTAATCAACATTGATTAATTATTAGGAACAAACTGTATCTTTATATTTTTAATAAATTATTCTTTACTAGTTTTAATAAGATGAAATTCCCTTAATTGTCCATTTACTTATGTGAATGTGTCATTTTGGTCCCTCTACTTCAGTTTATATTTTTTATGTTTCTCAACTATTTTAATTGAGATATCTTAGTCTAAATCTAGATTTTTCCCATTTGTTGTTATTGATGTGGATACATTTATGCTGCCTTGGAATTGCCTATTTTTAAAACGTATTAAGAAATTAATTCTATGTTAAAAAAAATAACCAAATTCATCTCTTGATATGTACTTGAATGTACTTGAATGATTGTATTTTATTGTTACTATGTGGTGCACCTTGCTTGTTACATGATTGGATTTGGTTAATTCGATTCTTTTTTCCATTTAGAATGAAATGAGGATATATGGATTAAGAGGAGCTACTTCAAAATGTTTTGAAGCAATATTGGAAGAAGCACATGAAGTTTCCAAGGTAACTTAGGGCAAGCTTACGGGCACTATTACAACATGTGTTGTAGCAGTTTACTATTCATAATACTGTAGCATGGCACTATACTAAATACTGATGCAAATCACTATTACAAGCACTGTTACGTATTGTTAAAGGTGTAACACCCAACCTAAAAGCTTATAGGCATTGTTACCGGCTTAAGCATCGACAGTAATGATTTCTTACGACCGTAAGTAGGGATGGCAATGGGGAGGGGAGGGTGGGACGAGGGCAGGCCGGCCCTGCCCCATCCTCGATATGCCAACCACATGTTTTGCCCCACGCCCCATTTTTTTTTTCTAATCTTCTCAATACTATAACCACCCTGAGGATTTTTTGCACTCACCCTGCGTTACTCTGCCCTACCTCGTTTTTATTGGAGTTGTCATAAAAAAATAAAAATTTTCACTAATTTTAGTTCATTTATATTAATAATGATAAAATATGCGATACAACATTAAATAAAAGATGCTACAATTTATATAACAACACAACAACACCATCATTTACCTCAAATTCTAAGGATGGCTGTGGCGGAGGGTCAAGTCGATTGGGTTACCAGTATGGCATTTCAGCCGTTAGGCAGGTGAGGGTTGGGAGAAAAAGAGTAAAGATTCTAAAGAAGAATGAGTGATAGAATCAACGGTGGAGATGATTTTGGAGAAGATCCGATGGCTGAGAGGGTGTTTCTTTTTCAAGTAGTCTAAGTTGTAGTTTTAACTGCCAGAATTGTTTTTATAAAACCTCTTATAATATATACTATTTATTAATTAGTCAAAGTTATAGCAAATGATATTTCTGAAGTACTGTATTTTTGTAATTAAACCATTAATACATAAGCTTAATCAAAATATACAATATTATAATTAAGTGAATATAATCTTATTTATTTTGATTTATAAATTAGAAATTTTTAAAAATATATGGATATATTAATATATAGGGGTATATATGCAAATGTTTTAGTTAGGCTGAGCTGGATGGGCAAGGTAAAACTAGAACTGACCCACCCCGCCCCACCCTATTCCCAGTCTCCAACAAAAAAAAAACCGCTATGTTCGTGGAGGATCGGGTTGGAAACCAAGGGTTGGTTTAGTGTTTGCCAACCCTAGCCGAAAGAACTCCAAATTTTTGAGCTATTGAAGCCCAAACACTAGGTTTTTGGGGGATCTTCATCTTTTACTCTTTGGCCACCCTTTGGGTGGCAATTTGGGGTTTATATTGCATATCATTTGTGAGGGAAGAAAGAAAAAGAGATTTTTTAGATGAGGGTTCAACACATCAAGGAAGCTATTCATGGAGAGATCCTGATGGTGCTATCTAGGAATTTTTGGATAACATCATCTATCCTAGGAGATCACGAGCTTTGAAAGAGTTTTATGTTCCTCTTTTATGTATTTTCTTTCCTTTTGGATTGTATTTAAGGTCCTATTTTCATTTGAAACTAGTCTCTTAGGTACTTGGACCATATTAAACTCTAGGATTTGTATGCATTAAATTAATTTGGATATTGATCATTCATATATTGATATTTTGTTGTGGATCCAACTATGTGCTCTTTGATATCATGATTTCTATTGTTGAGAGAGCCGAGAAATTCATATTTGATTTATGTAGGTGAAGGTTGACAACACCGTACTAGTACTTCCAAGTTCCTTGTGGATCGATATATGAAAGACAAAGGTAGAGAAATATTTTTCATTGATCATTTGATAATACAATCATATACATATTTATACAAGAATCATGTATTTACAATAGGAAACTAAATGAATGGAAATATTACAATTGCTATCTTTATATAATTGATTGATTCTCAAATCATACCAAAGAATGTATGATTGATTGATTCTCAAATCATACCAAAGAATGTATGATTGATTGATTCTCAAATCATACCAAAAATGTATAATTGATTGATCCTCAAATCATACCAAGAATGTATAATTGATTGATTCTCAATCATACCAAAGAATGTGTGATTGATTAATCCTCAAATCATGCCATAGAAAATTATGTGATTACATCCCCCCTCAAGCTCATGAGTGAAAGACCGTGAGCTTGTCTCGAAGTCGACGAAAAGCGGTGATAGATAACGGCTTTGTGAGAATATCAGCAATTTGAGATGAGCCAGGGATGTGTCGAATAATGAGAGTCTTCTTGGCAATAAGATCTCGAACAAAGTAGATGTCAATCTCGATGTGTTTAGTTCGAGCATGTGAAACAGGGTTTGCAGCAAGAAAAGTGGCTCCAAGATTATCACACCAAAGAATAGGAGTGAGATGAGAAAGATCAATTTCAGTGAGTAATGATCGAATTCAACAAAGTTCAGCAGCAGCAAGTGCAATGCTTCTGTATTCAGCTTCAGTACTAGATCGAGCAACTGTGGGTTGCTTTTTCGCACTCCAAGATATAATATTTGGACCCAAAAAGATGCAATAACCAGAGGTAGAGCGTCGATCATCAGGACAACCAGCCCAATCAGCATCGAAGTAGGCATTTATGGTAAGAGAGTTGAGTGAGGTGGCTTTAGTGAGGTGAATTCCGTAAGAGGGTGTAGAACGCAAGTAACGTAAAATCCGTTTGACCGCGACCTAGTGAATGTCGGTAGGGCAATGAAGAAATTGAGATACTTTATTAACAACAAATTGGATGTCAGGACGATTGAGGCAAAGGTATTGAAGACCACCAACTGTACTACGATACTCGGATGGGTCAGTCAAAGGGGTTCCATGGTTTTTTGATAAAGGTAATGTAGGGGTGATGGGTGTAGAAACAGGTTTAGAGTTATGAAGTTGAGAGCGATGCAGAATATCTTTAGTATATTTGGTTTGAGTGAGGAGAAGACCAGTTGATGTGAATTGGGCCTCAATGCCAAGAAAATAATGAATGTGACCGAGGTCTTTAATGGTAAAGGTGGTGTGAAGGTCTTGTATAAGAGAAGTGAGAAAGGTTGGGGAGGAGCCCGTCACCAGGATATCATCCACATAAACCAAAACAAAGGTAGTATGGGCTGGTGTAGAATGAATAAAGAGGGATGTATCGGCTTTAGAGGAAATGAAGTTAAGGTCAAGAAGTTTTTGGCTAAGGCGATGAAACCAACCACGGGTGCTTGTTTGAGACCATAAAGAGCTTTGTGAAGATGACATACGTAGTGAGGGTGATGAGGGTCTGCAAAGCCTGGGGGTTGGGACATGAAGACTGGTTCAGAAAGAGTGCCATGAAGAAAGGCATTATTGACATCAAGTTGACAAATCGGCCAATTTTGAGTTAAGGCAATGGTAAGGATGATACGAATAGTAGTGGGTTTGATGACAGGGCTAAATGTGTCGGTATAGTCAATTCCAGGAGATTGATGGTATCCTTTAGCAACAAGGCGAGCCTTGTAGCGATCAAGGGTTGCATCAGGTTTTCGTTTGGTTTTAAAAAGCCATTTACATCCGATAATATTAGCATTTGGTGGAGGAGAGACAAGAAACCAAGTTTGGTTACGATGAAGAGCTTGAAATTCATCAAGCATGGCTTGTCTCCAGTGGGGATATTTATTAGCTTGGGTAAAAGATGTGGGGTCAAGATTAGGAGATGTAGTAATGGTGTTATAAGTGACATAGTCAGGGAAATTTCAAAGGATGCGAGTACCATCACGGTTTCGGGTAGCCATCGGATGTTGTGATGGTGGTTGAGAGGGTGCAGGTAAAGGGGATGGAGAAGGGGATGGTGAAGGGGTTTGTTGAGGTAGAGGTGTAGGAGAGGGTATAGGTGGAAGAGAAAGAGAAAGAGTAACTCGAGATGGCTAGGGGAACGAGGAGGTTGGCGAAGGTGATTTGTTATATAAGAAGTCAGTTTCAACAAATCTAACATGTCGAGATATATGTATTTTAGAAGTTAGAAGATCAAAATAACGATAACCCTTGTATAAAGTAGAATATCCAAGAAAAACACAGGGGGTGGATTTGGGTGTAAGCTTATCAGTTCGAGTAGAACCTAGAAAAGGGAAGCAAGTGCACCCAAAAACTCGTAAGTGTGAAAGATCAGGTTTTGTGGTATAGAGAAGTTCATGTGGAGATTTGTTGTGAACAATGAGAAGAAGATTGATAAGATAGACGGTAGTAGAAAATGCCTCAAGCCAAAAAGATTTTGGAAGAAAGGCATGGATAAGGAGAGTGAGACCGGTTTCAGTGATGTGTCGAATTTTCCTTTCAGCAAGCCCATTTTGTTGAGGAGTATAAGGACATGAGATTCAATAGGAAATACCATGGGAGGTGAGGTAATGGGCAAAGGGACCTTTAGTAAGTTCAGGGGTACCATCACACTGGAAGAACTTGATTGTGGTGGAGAAGAGGTTTTCAGATGTAGTTTTAAATTGGTGGAAGTGCGAAAGGGCTTGGGACTTGTGAGTAAGGGGAAAGATCCAAGTGTAGCGACTATAATCATCAATAAAAACAATGAAATATCTATAGCCAGAAAGAGAAAGTGATGGGGAAGGGCCCCAGATATCACAATGTATAAGATGTAAAGGTGTACTGGTAGTTCGAGTAGATAAAGTAAATGGAAGACGAGTGCTTTTACCTTGAAAACAGGAAGAACACGATTTTATTACATTAGATTTAGAAAATAAACTACCAGGAAAGCGAGACATGATGGCTTGACATGGGTGGCCAAGTCGTTGATGCCACAAATTGATAGGGGTATGACTAGCAGCAAAGGCAACATGGTTCCGAAATGTGGAAGGAATTTGCATATGATAGAGATTATTGTGGATGTTGCCTGTAAGAAGCGGTATCCTGGTGAGGAGTTCCTTCACAACATAACCAAAGGGGTGAAATTCAATAAGACATGAGTTATCTTTAACAAACTTGGCAACAGATAAAAGATTGGCAGTGAGGTGAGGCACAATTAAAACATCTTTTAAGTGGAGAGGTCGAATGTGTGTGGAGAATGTTAAGTTGCCAATAAAAGAAATGGGAAGAGTATTACCATTACCGATAGTCACTTGAGTAGAGCCTTGATACGGGGCGACGGATTCTACTAATTGCGGATCAGGCGTCATGTGAGATGTAGCACCAGTGTCAGGGAGCCATTCGGGTAGTGGATTAGGAGTAAAAGTAGAGGTATGGGTGTTGGAATTAAGGTTGAGGGCAGAAAATGCCTTTTCGGGGTAAGTGGAGTTTTGGTTTTTAGAGTTATTACGGGATTCAGAGTATCGATAACGACAAGTTGTAGCAATATGTCCCCTTTTTTTTGCAAATTTGACATTGTGGCGAAGCTCTATGGGTATTGAATTGAGATGAGTTGTATGCATAAGGGCTATTGGAAATGGGTGGTTGGTAATGTGAGGCAGGATTTTGGGTTGTAGGCACAAAGTTTTGTGAACCGAAGTGATTGGGCCTGGGCTGATCCCAACTAGCGGGCACAACTTGGTTTTACAAATTTAAGGAACCAAAAGACATATTACCTAGAGAGGATTGGGAAGCATGACGTCCTCGCCTAGTTCTCATATAATTTCCACCGTGTTGAGTATGAGTTGTAAGAGCGACTTCAGGTGAAGTTGGCGGAGGCCCGTGGAAGACAAGAAGACGTTGCTCATGAACCAGTAGCTTGGCACGTAGATCAGCGAAGGAAGGAGAAGAAGGCAAATTCTCAATGGCGGTGATGAAAGCTTCAAAGTCTGATGGTAAGCCATTGATTGTGAATAGAACAATATCTTCATCGTCAATATGATCTCCAATAGCGGCTAATTCTTCAGCAATTGCCGAGATTCCAGCAAGGTAATCTGTAATAGAGTGATTGCCTTTGGTTGTCGTGTAAAGGCGGCGACGAAGCAAAGAATGGCGAGCAGTAGATTGTTGATGGAAGTGTTGCTCAAGTTTAACCCATAGTACTCGAGCAGAGGAACATCCAAGGGCTAAAGAGGCGATGCTTGAAGACAAAGTTGCAGTAGTGCAACTATAAACAAGACGATCATGTCGTTGCCATTGAAGAAACTCAGGTGTTGACAGGTTCGGTGTCGAGGAGGATCCATCGATGTGTCCAGTAAGATCACAGGCAAGGAGTATAGATTCGACTTGATTTCGCCATGTTAGGTAGTTTGTAGGGTCTAAGGTAATAGTAATGAAGGAAGTGATGTTGTGAATTGGTATGGTTGGGGTGTAGATTGTTTCTGGAGTGTTTGGGGACATGGTGTTTGAAAAAGATTGTGTAGATGCAACTTTGTTGTTGTGGAAATGGTGGGAGAATAAAGGATCGGGAAAAAAAAAATTAAGAAGCTCTTGATACCATGAAAGACAAAGGTAGAGAAATATTTTTCATTGATCATTTGATAATACAATCATATACATATTTATACAAGAATCATGTATTTACAATAGGAAACTAAATGAAATGAATGGAAATATTACAATTGCTATCTTTATATAATTGATTGATTCTCAAATCATACGAAAGAATGTATGATTGATTGATTCTCAAATCATACCAAAAATGTATAATTAATTGATACTCAAATCATACCAAGAATGTATAATTGATTGATTCTCAATCATACCAAAGAATGTGTGATTGATTAATCCTCAAATCATGCCATAGAAGATTATGTGATTACAATATATAACCTTGCTTTTGAGCATATTAATTATACTACTTGATCGGTATGTAGACTTACATTTAGTGGGTGACATTAGTCCCCATCACCCTCTTAAGTTATATCTCCTCGATCACAATGACGATGTATGGTAACAAGCTTTCTCAATTGATTATGGAACAAGAGATTGAAGATCCTTGGGAAGAAATCAATGAGAGGAAGATTGTTAAAAGAGAGAAGAATGCTCCTTTGCATATGCTCAATCTCTCTAGTGGCTTTTTTCATTAACATCCTCAGTCACTTAAACATATGAAATTTGCCAAACATAACAAAGAGTGGAAGAAGCTCTCCATGGCCATGACAGTGCCAGCGGTGGAGCGAGAGAAGTAAGATTGAAGATCATGAAGGAGGATGTTGAGGGCTGGTTGGCAAATGGAAAAAAAAAAAGAGCTTGATGCCGGAAGGATGGAGAATCTCGGAGAAGAGATTGCAAAGGAGGAAGCACCAAACAGGGGGAAGTTGGTTGCTGGTGCGTTAGAGAGTTTCACATGCATGGGGGGAATGGGGATGAAGGAGACAGTGACCTACTACTACAAATTAGGCATGAAATAGGGTTTATTTTCATAGGATGAAGGTTGAATGAATGGATTCAAATCCAACCCCGTTTTGTTATTTTTGCATCTTTTACTAAAATCAAATTTTAAATACTTCTAAAACATAAACAATTCTATGCAAGCATAAATTAATCCATGTCTACCATCACAAAAGAGCAGAAACATCTACCTACATTTGGACTAAGATTTTTCAATTAAAATAGTAGAAAGATATGAAAGATATAAATTAAAATAAAAGGACCAAAAAACACACTCACATCAGAATTAGACCATTTTGAAAATCACACCTAATTTAATAATAACAACTATGTTGATCAGTAAATTATAATTTAATTCAAATATTTAAAAATTAATCTAATATTTTGTATATAAATCTCTATCAATAAATGTTATAGTTAATATTCAAAAGCTATTTAGATTAATATTAGAATGTAAATTGTATTACTATTAAAAATTCACGTTAAGACAAAAAAAGAAAATTAAAAATATGCATATAAAAATTAAAAAAAGACATGTTAGAAGTTTTGAAACCAAGAGTAACATAAATAAACAATTAACCTGTGGTTATCATTATTATTAAATTTTTAATAAGAATTATTTTTATAGCACAAGGGAAAAGAAGTATATATACGGAAATTAAAAATTTGAAAAAAAAAAGGCCGGAGATCAGAATCTTTTTCTTGGGAATACATTTCTTCGATTCATACGTCCAAGCATCTTTTAGTTGTTAAGTTAAAAGATTAGATGAAAAATATGCTGTCAGATGTTGCATATATATTCAAATTATGCACATTATTATATTAAAAATATTTTACAAATTTAGGACCAACTTTCTATGTTCACCCCAAAATATCTCTAAAATATATATTCTGGAGTTGTGTTAGAGAAATGGACTAACATATCAAACAAACATGAGGTGAAGGGATTTAGGGATTTAAAGCAATATAAATGTATTCATTGCTAAGCATTAAGCAATTTTTTTTTTTGTCATTTTCAAAAACAAGTCGAAAGAAAGTAAAAGAAGATTCATCAGAAATTTAGAGATCGATCATTGCTTGTGATGTAGATTATAGATAAATATTATTAAGGGTTTTCAATATATAATTGATATAAGAAATGACCCTAATTAAAAAAAATATATTAAAAAACTTTAATACATTGTATTATTCATTTTATCCCTATATTTCAAAGATGTTCAACATAAGCCTAACATAAATGATAAAATGTTCACTTTCATTCTTGATTCTGGCTCGATATACAATGGAATGTTCATTATATAGTTATGTTTTTGTTTTGTCCCTTTTTTTTTTTGGCACGTAATATACAGTGGTAACTAACATGAACTCACCTTATAATGGCACGTCAATTGCAACATGAATTCCAATAAGAAATAATTCTATTTTTTGGAAAATTTTTTTTTTAATTTTTTCTTGTACTTATGTGGATCTCACCAAAATATTGGTTCACTTAAATGAAATAAAAATAATTAATTTTTAAAATTTAAATATCTATTTTTTCGATAAAAAAGAAATCAAATTAAGGCTTCCCTTGAAAACCTAAATTCAAGAAAACAGTCAAAACACTGAAGCTAGCTAAGACACGAAACAATGAGAAGAGCAAGATGAAATCAAACTTAGGAGGTTTTTTAGAAAACAAGTAAAACAATGAAACCATCAAGCAATGCAATCCATGCATATAGCTCATTCATTCATTTAATTTCTGCTTTCATGTTATCTCTTTCTCATATCAAAGGAAATCAAACTAGCTAGCTAGGTATATATCCCATGCAAATTCAAATTCAAGAAAACAGTAAAATTAACATTGGCAGCCAAGACATCAAACATTGAGAAGTACGTACGTGCACAAGAAGGAATCAAACAAAGATTCCAAGAAAACAACTAAAACAATGAAAACATCAAGCAGTGTTTCAATACACTCTAAGTACGGTATTTATAATTGCTTCTTCGATCAGTATCAAATTGATATTCCAAAAAAAAAAGAAAGAAAAACAAAATTTTAGAAACTAGGGTTTACAGTTTTCATGCATGCATCCAAGAAGACAGTGAAAGAAAGCAATGAAAGGATTCAGAGGAGGATCAATATCATTATCATGCATCACCAGCAGTAGAAGTACCATGCATGAGCTCCAGCTCCAGCTGCCTCCGCACAATCTTAAACATGGACTCAAATCTTTGAGCAACTGTCTTCAAGTCCCTGGCCATCCTGGGGAATGTGTGCGAGAGAATCCTGTCTGTAGTAGTTGCCGGAATCTTGGAGACCTTGATGGAGGCGGCGATGAGCTTGAGCATGCCTTCTTTAAGGACAGCCTCGAGCTCTTTGCAGGGGCCAAATCTCCACTCCCAGACATCATCGTCATCTTCTTCTTGTTTGGGGGCGGCGCCTTGAGGAGGAGTACTGATAGGTATGAGAAGGCCGGGAGTGAGGGTGGGTTGGTGATGATCCGAGGAGTCGTCGGTGAGTTCTTGGCTGCATTTGCATACCATGAACGTGAAGGAGTTGATAACATCGTAGGTTTGGGAAGCGGTGGAAAGATCGGTGGTGTTTTGGGCGACGAAGTTGAGGTCGCCGAGGATGATGAAGAGGCCCTCCAAGGCAGGGGAGAAGGTCTCTTGGAAGAAGTCGTCAAAGATAAGAGGGCCGATGAAGTGTTTGGGTTCTGGGTTGGATATGGGTTTGGCTTGGGGGTTCTTGGAAGAAGAGGAAGGGGAAGTGGGAGGAGAACGAGGTTGCTTGGGGCGGCGACGGCGGCGGAAGAGAAAGGGGTTAGAAGTGGCGGAGGAGGTGGTGGTGGAGGTGGAGCAAGGAGAAGAAGAGTTGGAGGGAGGGCCACTGGGGCGCCCAGGGGAGCCCGGTGGGGAGGAGCGGAAAGCCATTAAAGCTAAAGTGATCAGAATGAGAGGGGATCTTTGGGTTGCCTTATGTTACATATTTGGTACCTCATTCCTTCACTTTCAGAATATATATATATATATATATATATATATATGTATATTTATAATCATAAAACAACTTTTGAAAACAATATCAGCTGGGTTTAATACATGTATTTGCATGTGTAGTGGGTAGAACACACTAATATGCACTTATTTCGGCGTTAGTAGAGAGAAGGGGAAAGTGGATTGATTTTCTCCACGTCTAATGTTCTTTTTATTTGAAATAGCCGAAGAAAAAAGTGGGTGGAAGTGAGTGTTTTTATAAAGGCTACTTTCCCTCACTTTCAAAAACCCTTCGGATATAACATTACTTACACCAAAATAAACACCATAAGTGAAAAAATGAGCACTTCATGAAAGAGATACTTCCTACAAAATGAACATAGGAAGTAGGAAAAGTCATATCACTTCCACAACTTTCCACCATTTCAGAAAAATGACACTTTTCCCATTTTCTGACTTCCTCGGATTTACACTGAAATGAACCTTCTCTAAATGTTTGTTGGCCAATAATATTAATTTATAAATCATTATTAATAAAAAAAGTTTCAATGTTTTTTTATTTGAATGAAAGACATGGATATTTAAAGGAATTCTAATGTAATAATTAATATAAAAACACTAAAACTAATTTTGGAATATTAGATTGATAGTAACTAGTGATGAAAATATATTGTTCATTTCATGAGTTTATCCATTGGCAAGATTTCTCAGTTATATATATATATATATATGTATATATATATATATATCATCAATATATAATTAATAGCGCGTACTACTATTTTTTTTTTTAATGAAAACGCCAATGTTTTCATCAAATTTTGATTTTTTTATTTACATGTCAACCATTCTAATGATAAAAAAAATTTGAGCATCTATATTTGTCTTTTGCATATTTTTTAGATTCAAGTTAATGGTTTAGTAAGGTTCGACTCCCATTACCATTGCCAAATATTTCTTCGATGTTAATGAACAAGACATGCTTCAATTGATTAACAATATCTTTCATTTTGTCCAATAAAAATCAGAAGTATCTTTTTTAAGAATGATTTTCACAGTTAATTCTTTTGTTTGAAAAATAGATAAATCATAATTAAAATATATTAAAAAGAGAAACAAATGCAAATATATGAACTGAACTTATCTATCACGAGTGAATACTGGGTCAAAAAGTAAAATGAGTATAGTAAGAAGAAAATGGTTCCCAAGAGATATATAGATATGCAGCTAAGGGGATCATCAAACTAATATTACCTAATCAAAACATGCAGCAAACTCTATCATTAATGGTTATGTTCATAGGCTTGTCCAAGTCGAAGAATGATTTGAAGAAATCAAGACTACTGCACTTGATAGTAAACATAAGGATCTCTACCTTATTTTTCTTTCAATTCAAGTTTACAAATAATCAAAATATAAATATAAGATCTAAAAAATAATTAAAAATGTGATTAGTTTGTCCAATCAAATATTCTAACAAACACCAAATAAAAAACTCCCAATTGTCCTAGATTTGTGGGAGCAAGTTAGCTTTTTGAAAAATCCAAACCTCACCTGTAGAGACGAGTGCCCCACTACAAGAAAAACATAAATGCAACTTAATTTTTTGTGGATATAAATGAATTCTCCATCACTATAAAATGTTAATAAGGGATTTCGCGATTAAACTATTCTAACGGGAATATTCAAGTCGCAATTTAACTTTCATTGCTAATTAAAACTTTTGTTGTTATTTTTTATTGTTTGTCGACAGAGCATTCTGCTGAGAAACAAAAACATTAAGTCATTAATATAAATTATAGAATATTCATTTTTGGATGGTTTCACAAAAGTTCGGTTGTTACGTTCTATTAGCAATGGAATGTTTCATTACTATTATTTTCATAGCAACGGAATTTTTTATTTTGCTATTATTATTTTTTTTAGCAACAAAATCATCATTGCTATGATCATTTTTGCAAGAAATTTCCCGTTGTTCAATTAGCAACTAAACATCCATTACTACGATTTTAATAGCAACGAATTGTCCTTTGGTATGTATTCACTAGCAATGAGATTTATAATTTTACTCCGCTGCTATTTTACATTGCCAACCAATTATCCGTTGCAATGTTTTCATTAGAAACGTAATGCCCCATTCTATTATTCAAATGTCAAAAGAATTTCTGTTGCTAATCGTAATTTGCAATGGAATATTATTAAACAATATGTGTGACTAATTGCACAATTGATAACAATAATTTATACAAATAATATAAATAATATAAATTTTTTCATGCAAATACAAATAATTCAAATTATCCGTAAAAATGATCCATACAAGAATTATGTCATTAAATACCAAAAATCCATAATTTGATTCATTCAAAATGACATGAATATTTCATACAAATGATCCATCTTTCCATCACAACAAAAACTCATTGTCAAAGACCATACAATCCAAAAGATAGAAAGAGTGACAAACAAAATAAACTAATACATTAAAGTATATTTCTTTTGTTTGTTCACTTCTTGGCCCATTGTCTTGATCTATTAAAATCATAGTAATATATCCATCAAATTAAATTAATACTCAATAGAAATTTTTAAATATATACAACAATAAAAATTAAAAGTGCAAAATCAAATTAATACCTTAATTCATTTACTTGTTGGTGGAGGAAATTTGATCACAAATTTTCCTTCATGAAATTCATCATAATTTGACATTAATTCATCAATATTTCCTATAACATTATTCACTTGACCCACATCATCAGTTAATGATTCAAGCTTTTGTTCCAAACTATCAATTCTATCATCATTAGAGGAAGCATTCATTAGCAAATGGAAGGATGACACATTGAGTCATTTGTACATGTGGGTGCATTGGAAGTCGTTTCAAACAAAAATTTAGAATCCACCATAGTATCAAACCCATATACATGTGTGCATGTAGCTATTTTACCACCGATTGATGACGCCCGCCCATGCCTCCAGATCGAACTCAGGACGATAAGATAAATTATCACTTTATTTCTCATTCAATGTAGCTTTATATTTCTCACACAATAAAAAACAACAATTATCAATAGTTTTATATTTAATTTTGCAAACAAAAAAGTAACTATTGGAAACTTAAAGTATGGATTGAAAAAAATTAACATACACTGACAACTTTGGACTTATTGTCTACAAATTCACCACTTCCATTTGAACATTTATGGGTTCTCTCAGACAATTCTAGATATTTCATTGGTCGTTGAAGCTCCTTTTCCTACATAAGAATTATTTTTAATTAGACAAGACATATAATTTTATTATTGCAAATATATCTATAATGCATTGCCAAAATTAAATTCATGATATAAATTAATTGAAATAATTCTATACCATTAACTTTTGGGTAGCAAGAAACGAATTAGAACCACTTATGTGCTTTGTAATGCCTCCCTCTTTTTCTATTAAGCGATTAGCCAGTGCTTTTTTGGATTTGTTTTGCCAACTCTCTATCTCCAAATAATGTCAATCAAAGCATCCAAAATTTCAGTTGGCATCCAACTTCTTTTTATATCTTTGAATTTCGTAATATCAGCAATATTAGTGCCACTTGTTTCTTGCATAGCTTTTGTTCTTTCATCGTTCAACATGTCTTTGAATCGCTCATTGCATGTTTTCTCCCATGCTTGTCATATATTATGCTCCTCTCTTAAAGGCCAATTGAAATATTCCAAAATCTTCTGAAATGTTGAAGGAAAAGATTTTGTTGCCCTAGACGTTTCACCCTCACATTCCCCTATAAACATAAGTATGTAAATTTCAGAAACATACACATAAAAAAGTAATGTCTCTTGAAAAGGATAAAGATCATCATTTTCAACCAACCAGAATGCAACCAACAAGATACATATATCAGATCAATAATCCTTACCTCCAACCCAAGCTCCTGATAAGCTTTAGCATACTTAGTAGCAAATAAAGCATTTCTTTTTATGTCAGCTTGTTTTCTTTCTAACTCTGTGAAATGTTGTTGAATCTTCAGCACCGACTTCTTCTGATAGGGACTTCAACTAGAAGAAAAGCTAAGTGTATGAGTTTATAGTATGAAAAATATATATTTCTTACCCTGATGGGGGTGTGCTCAAGTGGACATACCACACAAATAGTAAATTGTGCAATAGGTGCAGGTTTATCGAATCCAAAGTGTCCGAGAAATACTAGAATAAACTCTTGCTCTATCATGTAGCCTATATTGCAGTGGTTCAAGTAAAGAACTGAGAATAGGGGAAATCGATCAATGATGCTAACTACGAATGCAATTAATGTGAGATGAAGACGTTCGGGGTAGAAATTAAAGCTCTAGACAATGTTGCACAAAAATATTGCAATCAATTTGAACGGAAAGTTCCTAAAACATGTTACCCCTTTCTAAAGGTGGGCAACAACAAGTTCCTTATGGCTCTAATACATACTACCTTATGACTGCAGGGAACTCTTTAAAGAAAGAACACGGGTTCAAGAAATAGATAATTATTCTCTCGAAACAATTACCCCTAATCCCATGAAAAGTAAGATAGGAATCTCATCTTGAATCTCACTCCCTACAATTACATTATGCAAAGAACCCCAATGTTGACTCACTTGGAAGAAACACGGAGAGAAAAATCTTAATTCCAAAATGCCCTATTTCTAGGCGAATTTATGCCTATACATGGTGGATCTCTTGATTGTCACTCACATAAATCTAACATAAAACTCTTTGCTTTTGGTGTGACAGAGTTTAAGACAATTGAAACACACAACTGGTCAGGGGGTGTTTTGTTGGCATGAGTGGAATGGGACTGATTCCTTACATAGTGCAAGCCTTTATTTGGCCATGGAATAATGGGAGTGGAAGAGATATGAGTAAGGAGTGAGGGGTTTGTGTGGGGTGATTCACAATCACCAGAAAAATTGGGGGAATTGTGGATTGCTGGATGGTAAAATAACAATATTGCGTAAAAAAACTTCTCCATTAATGACAGTATTGCTTATTATAATATTAACATTAAATTTGGGCATTAACGAGTAGTAAGGCCTTAAAAATGTAATTATTATGGTTCACAAGTTATTTATTTAAAAACATCTTTAAACATGTAATTAGTTAATTATTATAGCTAATTAATTGCTAATTAATGATATTAAGAATAGTTTTGAGATTTGGTGACCTATTAAAGTTAAATATTTATTTATAACAATTAATTTGTTTTAATGCTTAAATATTTTAAAAAGATAATTGTCGCAATTCATTACTATATATAGATATATATAATATTCATTTGCATAACAGGCATAATAGTCATTTTATCATATTTTCCTTTTTCACTTTTCTCATTCCCAATAAACTATCTCTCCAATCCTTCCAACCAAGCATAGTTTTCATTCTCATGTCTTTTTCAATTTCTTTCATTTTCATTACTTTTCCACTCCTCTCCATTCCATTTCTTGCAACCAAAGGTCTCCTGAATTTGAAATACGAGAATGCAATATCTAAAATGATGAAAGATTAAAAGTCTACAACTATTGTCATTTATGCATTAACCGTAGGTTCATCCATACCCAAACACCAAAGAGTTTAATTCTCCATTAATGGAGAACAATCATACAATAACAAGAAGATAACAATAATAATAAAATACATTAATAGAACTCCCACAATATTCTCCAATAGGTATTGATGATGCATGTCTCGAATCTTCCAACTATGTTGCTTAACGTGACTGTCGCCGGGTTTGATAAGTGCATAACACAATTTTATATGCTATGTATATGCATTTTGGCTTGTCTTCTTACATAAACTTCTTTATTTTTGTATTACTTTGTGTATATTGTACTTCTATGAGCATGCATACATGTTTGGGATAAAAAAATCAGAATACAAGTGAAACGAAGCGAAATAGATTGAAAAGCCCGAAGGTTGTGCTAATTACTAGAGTTGTTTCTTCATGAAGACTCAAGTTCCGAGTGTAGCCAGAGATTTTTAGAGGTTGGACACTTATTTAACATGGTCTTGCATTGCGTTTTTACCTAGAAATAAAAGCCCGTAGGTTACATAGAGTGGGGGATTTTTTAGAGAAATATTCATCGCGGCAGCGGTTTGTATAGGAAGGGGGAGTAAGCAACCTAAAAAGACCGTAACGCCACCCCAATGACCACTAGAGCTCATATTGCTAACCTTGTCCTCCCCAACTAAGGAGTCTTTATTTTCATTTAATAAGAGATATTGAAGCGGCGGTATTATATTTTCATCCTTAACGGTTAATTGATTGTATTGTGATTTCCCCCAATATGAAAGGCTAAACAGTTATTCATTGCCTTGGACCATAAATTTTAAGACATTATATATTTTATTTCCTTATTATATTATATTGGCTACAAGTATTTTGTGAATCTTCTATGTTGGTTGCTTTATACTTATGACTGGTTATTGTGAAAGCTTCAATTGTATATCTAATTGACATTATTAGGATTGAGAAATCGATCATGTTAGGTCACACATAAGAGACAGGGGTTGAATTCATGTCTAGAGATATGGTGTATGGTGTCGAACTCTTCGGATTAGGGTTTGTAATCATAGGGCAATTTTTACTACCTCATGGTATTGGGGTTCATTGTCTAAACTAAAGAGACTAAATAATTTAAGCAATCACCACAGTCCAAAAACACTTAATTCATAACTAATATAGGAAATCTTTGCTTAATTATCTTGAGGGAATAGAGTCTGAGGCATTGTCCCATTCCCTGCTGATTTTCATCATGGTAGTTGAGTTTTGTTGATTTTATTTTTTACTCACAAGTTTTATCACATCATTATCATCCCAATTTATTGGCTACATAGTAGATAAGTAATTAATATTTGGTCCCTGTCGATTCGACTACTCTACCCTAGAGCACAACCTATGTACTTGCGTTGCATGCACAAGGGGCGTATCAAGCTTCCAATGCACTCTAGACTTGTTGGCAATGGTCAAATCCTACTCTAAATGCTGGAGAAGAACCGCTGCAATCCTTCATTGTTTTTTCCTAAGCTTAGTTGTCAAAAACGATTCTTCCAAAATTCTCAGTAAAATCGTTTATACCCTACCCCTTACAGGCTCCTTACAGGTGTAAGAATGAAGTTGTAACAACTTGCAGATGAAAAGGCGCATGTCTTATTGGCATCTTGCGGCTGTAAGCACCAATTGTAAGGCTTTTGGTCTAGGTGTTTAAGTCTCGCTTACAGCCATATACGTTGGACTGTAAGCTTCGTTATGTGGCGTTTGCGACCTCTTTCCGGAAATAAGGCCTACTTGTAAACTCCTCTATCTGACCCTTATGCCTTCTCTTACGGGAGTAAGTCTTGCTTATAAGCCATTTTGCCTGCTTTTTATGCTCCAACTTATGAACATAAGCATAAACACAAGCTCATTTGTTTAAGGTTTACCATAGTAAATGGCGTCCGTAAGAGGGCTATGAGGTGTCCTAAGCTCGAAATTTTGTGAATTAATAAAATAAATAATAATACCACAGCATGAGCTTGCCCCTAGGCATGGCCATGCTATAGGTTATCTAACCATGCTCATTTTGTGAAACCAATTTGCATTAAATTTTCTCCAATTCACTCTGACATTTATTCTTTGTCTAAATTACCTAATACTTGCTCAATAGAAATAAAGCATCCAATAGAACACCAATAATACAGAAATTTATTCCGAAAGACAAACTTAGTGCATGTCTTTATAGTATGACAAATATGCATTATATGCACTCATTAATAAATTTATGCTTTTAGCTTATCTTTCAAGCATAGTTTCTCTACTTTAATGCCCTATTAGGTTTTTTTGGGTATTAAGCAAGTAATTAGGGACAAACAAAAGGAGAAAAATAGAGCAAATGAAAATGAAATCAACAGAAAAGCACTCCAAAAAATAGTGCTGCCTAAGCATAGGTACGCTTAGGGCATACAGATCTCAAGGAAATGGAAATGGAAGAGTACAACCTGAGCAAAGTTTTTTTGCACTCAAACACTAGCATGCTCTTTGGTCGTGCTATCTCTAGAAGCCTAAAATCGCAAAAATTCGAGTCCCAAGTGCCGCCAATAATTAACACAAGTCAAGCACACCAAAAACACAGCCATGAGCTCACTTTTTACCTGCATTATAATGTTCAATAGTTAGGGTTTGTTTTGTACTTTTTGGCAAAATCTTCATTGGAGGCTAGGCTTTTGATCAGAGATTGAAGGCAACCACTTCAAAATGAATTACGATGCTCTAGGAGCCCTCTAGGTACCATATTAGATCATTATATCAACTTCAATCTAGAAGATTCCATCATCATCGATCTTGGGAGAAACTTTGATGGGTTTTCAATATGACTTTTATCATGTTTGTTGTTATAGATTTTGTAAGGATTCTTTGTAATAATATGAGAGGCTAAACCTTTATTGGTGCTTTGGACCATGAATCTTAAGGTGATTAAATTTGTATTTGATTTCTTTTTTTTTTATATTGGGTTTGACTTGTTCTTGTGAATCTTCTATATTACTTTATGCTTATTTTTACTACAGCAAAAACCCTTAATATATTTATGATTTGAATGATTAGGATTGAGATATAAATCATGTATATATCATACATTAGAGATAGAAGTTCAGGCTTGTCTAGACAGAGGGTTTATGGTGTCTAATTTCTGGATTAGGGTTAAATCTAATAAAGGAATTCACAAGGCATTACTACAATTATAGGGCAATGGACACTGTCCTATGGAATTAGGATTTGATGGCCTTGAAAAAATGTCTAAACTAAATTAGGAGTTTCCATGATCCAATGACACTTAATTTGTTACACCTTGTCCCACAGATTTGGCCACTCGACAACCACTGCGACAATCAGGGGAACAATACACACTGCCGAACCCTCGAGTTGCTGCAAAGCTTACAAACACCTGTGATGAGACAGTTCTACATAGAATTTCACAATTTCAAACATACAAGATATGAAGCACAAGGATGTCACAAAGGAAGCAACCAAACAATCACCTAATAATAAGGGTTCAATGAAACAGGCTCGTCATAATTGCAACAATGTTTCCAAGAGACTAAACAAGCATGCAAACCATGCATAAAGAGGGACAAATAAACTAGTGGATACATGTCCTTATAGAATATAATATGTTCAAGAAGAAACATACATAAGACTGAAATGAAAGAAAGCAAAAGATTGCCAAGCACTGTGTTCAGTTGCAGACCGCTAAACACTAAACCGTGGAAAAGATATCGTGGGGATAAGCAATCTAAGTCACTCAGTGAGTGGTTTGGCATAGTTCCAAAGAAGTATAAAACCATTTCAAAAAAATATACTAGCAAATGTACTTCGCCACCATAGTAAGCAATAAGTGTATACACGTGTGTGTGTGTGTACATATATGAAATCTCGTACTCCTTCAACCTTTGAATCTGCAAACAATGAACCCTTTTTAATAAAATATCATTTTAAATAAGGTACCCGGACAAACATGTCAACCGAAACAATTACCTTAAGAAATCTCACTTCTGTGAAAAACATGACTTTGAAGTTTATTAAAATCTCAATATTCAAACTCTGTGTATAATGGCCTAGAAATTCTCTCCAACTTTAGCCATGGCCTCAACTGAGTCCAGAGCTGTCAAAGTGTTCATTTACTTGACGTTGGCCCACCGTGACCCGGCAGTGACTCCGTGAACTAGGCGATAGCCCGATCAGGATCCCCTATCATCACCTGAAACGGCTACATAAACTGGGTCCACCATATCACCTCTAAAGGCCGAATAGTGGGGATCCCCCACTCCAGTAGGTTGGTCCTTCACCCTTGTCACCATCCAACGGATATTAATCCATTAGAACCGTTGTCCAACATCATCATATAAAAGTATGTGTTTCAATATCATCAAATGCGCACATAATCATATTCATGTGTAAGCATTTCACAACAATTGAATTTTGCAAAGTAACATCCGTATTCCACAATTTAAAATCAAAATGAGTAAATTCGTACATGAATATTCGAATTTATGAAATCAAGTCACCTTCAAAGACAAGCATACCCAAAACATGATATACAACCCAGTAGGGTTTCTCAAAATCTTTCATAAATCAGGTTTACAAATCAATCCATAAATTAAATCATTTGTGGCATAGGTGAGTAGATGAAAATATGAGTATAAAAAATAGCATATGAAAGCATTCTTATTCCTAATATGCAATTGAATTAACCCACTCACAAACTATGAAATTTGATTCCTCAACGGCGCCACTCCTCTGCTAGCTCCTTACTCGAGCTGAGCTCTCACCATCTATCACCAACACAAGCTATAAAAGCTCAAAACCAAGAGAAAAACACAAAAAGAAATGTGTGCATGAACCTCTTGAAGCTACAAGCCATGAAACGCTAATAAGGCTTGAGTGTGGTATGAACTTGAATTTTAAGGGTTTCAAAGAAACTCCATGGAGATAAACAACCATCACAATTATAAGCATAGAGGTTTTCTAAAGGATTTCTCGATGATACAGTAGCATGCTATAGTAGCCTGATTTCAAAAACAAGGGGAAATCAAGGTTTCATCAAGGTAGAGAGGATGGATCCTTTACATCCACCTCATGGTACAAAAAAGGATGAAGGAAATCAATCTCAACACTCAACAAATTCATCATCAAACCAAAATCCAATGCCCATAAATCTAGGGTTACCATGCTCATCCAAAACCAAGAGAAATAAGGGAGAAAGAAAAGCTCACCTTCAACAGATCTTCAACTAAGAGAGAAGGTGGAGGTCAAACAAAGCTCCTTCTTCTTATCTAAGGGAAAGGCATAGCGTGAGAACAAAAGGAAGAAGAAGAAGAGGAAATGTCAGGGAGAAATTAGGGCTCGGGTTCAAGACATAAATACCTCTTCAAGTACACTGCCATGTAACTCCAAGTCTGCCAGTGTATCTTTTGGAATGAAGCAAGAATCTCTTATCCAGACAAATACACGGCCATGTAACTCCTCGTTTGCCCGTATATCTCTCTAAATAACATTTTTCTCGCAATCAGAAGCCAAATAGAGAGTTACACTAGCGGATGCATGGGCATGTAACTCAGCCACTGCCCGTGTACTGCCCCTAGAACACAAATGGATACTGAGGCGTGTAACTCAGCCACTGCCCTTGTATTGCCCCCAAAACACAGTTTTCCTTTTTTCAACACAAAACGATCTAAAACGCTCTAAAACATAAAAGCACAACTATTCTAAAATGTTTTGGACAACAACAACGTGAGCGAAAAAGCCGAAACACCACATAATAATTATGAACTATAGAAAATCACTTGCAAAGTGGTGGTAAAAGGATTATCCTAATTTACTCTAGATTTTGCCATAGTCTTAGTTACTTCCTTGCTTGGTTAGTTTAGGATTTTAGCATCAACACTCAATTATGTCAATTAGATAATAAAGGATCAATCAATACTTAGAGCACATGTCTCTGTGGATTTCACTACTAACTTGACTACTTCTACAACCTGTTTGCTTGTGGCTTTTACTCATAGTTAGGGCGCATCAGTGATGTTCTCCAAAAAATTGAAAAGATCTTATCAATGAAAATAAAATATTACCTCAAAGTTATCTTAATAATTAGTAAGTGTAAAACTAAAATTAGAAAATTAAAAAAATTCTTAGGAAACAGCTTTATGTTTGAAATTTTCAAAAATACAATAGAGAAACTTCAAAAGAACCAAGACCTCTTCTAATAGGGCTAAACATGGTTAATGACAATATTAAAAGGGGCATAACTATGAAATAAACAAAATATAATACATTACAATAAGAGAAACTTCAAAAGATGAGACTTTCAGCCATCTAACAAAGAAAGAAAAACTTTTAGAGATAGCTTAAAGCCATCTAAAACACACTTACCAGGAATCTCGCTGATCGTCAAGAGTAAGGACTCTCCAAACCACGCCACCAATCTCCCAAGCAACAATCAATCATAACTCAGGCTCCCACAATTTCTTAAGAGTTGGAATTGAAGAAAAAGAAAGGGTCATTGACTATCTCAAGTGTGGGAGTATGCCCTCAAATGCCAACAAGTATATTTGAATTTGAACATTCCATTTGTATTATACATTTTTATTATTAATAATATGTATTTATTTTGATGTTCATATAAAACTTATGTTGGCATTTTAATAAGTTTTGACTGGTATAGTTCATGAATACTAAGTTAAATCTTCTATTCATTATGGGATAATGAGAAGGGCACTAGAAGATTTTAGTACTTGCATATTTAAATAATTCATAAATCAAAGAATCTTTAATTATACATTAAAAATTAATAATTTATATGACATACATTTTAATAAAAAGTGTTAGTCTAACAGTATAAGGTAGGAGGAGCATATGTCATAAATACATCAGTGCGATTGGTGTATTTGAACATGACTCGTTGTAGTCTAATCACATGTATTTTAGTTTTTGACGGTCAATGATTGGGATTATTGATTATGATATTATAAGTAGATTTTGACGTGAGGCATTATTATCACGATGTATTTGTACTTGTGACGTCTAGTCTATTACTAGACTAGGTAGCCCAGTTTACCCTTTGGTAAGACCAACCTCAAAAATGTGGCTATGTTGCGTAAGTAACAGTTGTGAGTTATCATGAAAAACGAATTTGTTCTCTCGAAAGTAAATAAGTTAGTATCCTATACTATCATATGTGAGTGAGATTAGAAGACTTTAGCCGAGACAATTAAACTGATCTTACTCTACTATTGATATTAGTATATGATTGAGTTTAATAAGTTTAACGTAATACATGGTTCTCACTCAGTTGAGATATAAGAACAAAAGGTTTATACACATATGCTGATTATAATTGAAAAGGTTCATAATGATCGATTCATTTTATGTTCGTTTGGGCTACGACGTGAGACCACAGGGTTGTGTAGGTGTTATCCATGACATTTGGTGTTCTCCCATTGCCAATTAGCACGAATATAGACAGTCACGCTTTAAAAAATTCAAAATGAATTTGGTTTTTAAATGTAGAGGTAAAATTATTAATTTACAATTATACTTTATTGGATGAACTATAATTGTAAATTTGGTTAAAGTTTGTTTTAAGTTTGAATTTTAATCAAAAGTTTGATTGGATCAAATAATTAATTCAAACTTTAAGGGTTTGAAGACAAAAGTTGCTTTAGGATTCATACTTCTATTAGGATTTTATGATAATAGAATAATGTATATCATGTTTTATAAAGTCTTATAAATATGACTGCTCTCGAGCTCTACAAGTGTGAAAAAAGAATTCTATTTTTTTGTGATAATAGTTCCCTAATCTTTCTCTCTTCATTTATTCTAACCAAAGCTGCTATTTCCCAAAGGAAACAGTAGTTGTTTTTGAATTCTAGCTTATGATCTAGAAACATAAGACCTTTGTTTGACATTAAAAGATATAAGACGATCCTAAAAACAAATTTAGCACATAAAAAAAAATTTTAAAGATAAAAAATATTCTTCAAATCTTTATTAAAGTAAAAATAAATTATTAATGTGTTTATTAAATCAACTAGTTAATATCATAATTTTTTATAAAATTTTATAATATTTCCCAACATAAACTAACTATTTGGAATCCAAGCTTTAAAATCTTTTACAAAGGAAAAAAAAGAAAGGGTGGGGCCCACATGAAATTAGTTCAAATCTTGTACCACGCACTTGATTTCCACAGTTTCAACTTGAAATAAAGACAGCCAGCCTAATTTACCCCCATAGTGAAAAATTGCCATGTTGGAAAACCTTCTTTTTCCGGAGTGCTGTAATTTATGAAGCTGTGTTAGCATTACCTTTATCATGGTGTGAAAAGATCTAAGGATTTAAAGCAATGTTTTTGTGTTCAGTGATGAGCAATGAGCAAAGCTCTTTTGTCTTCTTCAAACAAATTACAAGAAGATTCATTTAGGCGGCGTTTGGTTGAATGTAATTCTAAATGCAGTGGATTTCTAATTATAGTGCAACTGGAAGTAGCTGGATTTTAAAATTCAGTGAAATCAAATCTAGTGTTTGGTTAGATGTATGTGAAAATACTATATTATAATATTTAGTATTATTTTAATAATTTTAAGTGCATATTAATTACTTTAACTATTAAATTTAAATTCATTATAAATTTATTAAAATTTAATTATATTTTAAAATTTTGAATTTAATTATTAACCCCATAAAAGATGCATTTCTAAGATTTTCATCTAATTTTAACAAGTTATTTAATATTTTTAATTATTAAATAAATTATTAAATTTATTATTAAAATTTATAAGTTTTTTACTATTCATAAATGTTTAAAAATTTTGTTAAATACAAGTTTGTTATCTTTGTTTAAAAAGTTCAGTTATTTCTGCTGCAACTCAGTAATATTAAATAGAGATACTAAAAGTTACACGGGTAATTTTAAATTTAAATAGAGGCACAATCTTTTACCCAGACACACTTAATGTTAAACGGAGACTATGAAAATTAAACGGAGAACGTTATTTATAAAGTGTAACTCAATATTTCAATACAGACATCGTTGTTTAAATAGAGATAAATGGAGACACTTTCTACTAAATAGAGACTCCATATAATCAACAGAGATAAGGAAAATTAAACGGAGATTTTAGTATCAAATGGTGACACATATTTAAATGGCACCACGTGACTTTAAACAGAGACACCTAATGTTAAACACGACCATGACATATTAAACGGCAAACCTTATTATTAAAGCGTAACTCAATGTTTCAATAGCGACATCGTTGTTTTAGCAGATATACTTAATTTTATAAAGAACGATTGACCTTTCATAAAGAAATTGTCCTTACAATTGTAAATCAAGCAAAGAATGCGAAGTATAAAGAAATACTGCCGTTAAACGAACAATAGTATATTTACATTGGAAAGTCTGCCATCTCAGTCGTAAACAATGAATTGAATTTAAAATAAAAATGAGAAAACTGATAGGTATTTGTTTGTTAACTTTGTTTAGAAGGTATGTAGTTTCTGTTGTAGCTTCGTTAATGTTATGCAACTTCGTTCAATGGAGAAAATCTGTTTTATTGTCATTCGTTGATATTTAAACAAAGACAGCGAAGGTTAAATGGAGACTCTTAACATTAAATATGGTCACCATATGTTAGACAGAAACAAAGAAAGTTAAACCTATACGTTTAATATTTAAACAGAGACAATGTGTTTTAACCAGAGACCCCTGATGTTACACGGAGAACCCTATTATTAAAGTGTAACAAAATATTTTAATAGTGGCATCGTCGTTTTAATAGAGATACTTTATTTTATAAAGCAGCAATGACCCTTAAACGGTACAATGGAAAGTTAAGCAAAGAATGAATTGAATTTGAAACAATAATGAACAATAGTAAATTTACATTGACATATCTGTCATGTCGCTGGTAAAGAAAGAATATAGTAAATTTAAAAGAATAACGACAAAACTGTTTTACATTTGACAAAGAATGCAGTGATAAAGAATTCTACTTCCTCGAAGGTGGAGGCATCCCTTTTTGTTTGATGCCGGCTGCGCGCTCTTCCTTAAGTATGCGGGCAGCATACTTTAATCTTAGATAAGGGATGTCCGTATGCGGTAGCTGTAGCTTTTCACCGCGGAGTAATTGCTCGATAAACCACATGACGTAGATGGCGCAGTCGGCACTTCCTTTTTTTGTCGCGGTGTTTCATTGTCGTGAACAAGCGGGCACTGTTTGTTCATTGTCTCGCCATACTCCATTTCGAGACAGGTGTCAAATAGTTCCTGCTGTCGAGGTATACAATTTGAGGTTAGAATAGCAACCATCTATGGAACTCTATAAATCGAAATCTATTTCGTAAAGAACTTACCATTGTAACCGCGTCTCTATCATACTCTTCACTTTAGCATGAAGTGTAATGCCTGTACTCTTGGTTGTTGTTATCGAGCACCGTGATATGGAAGTGGTCATTCATGATTATGGGAATGATATTAATGTCAATGTTATGCATGACTTTAGTGGCATCTCCGACCATAGCTAAAGTCGTGTCATGTGCGTCTCCCTGCTTTGACATAAACAATGGCAGTGGTCGTGTGATGAAGGCGCGCTTATTATAAGGATATGGTACTCTGGTCAGTGAGTTTTGTATTATGCACACGACGGCGTTCTTCACACCATCTGTCACCATCTCCTTCCCGTCGAGCAGTATGAATAGGTTGGCCCGTGTGGTGCTGACATAATCATTCCTCCAGACGACGGATCTGCGGTTAAACGGCAACAGATGTAATTAAATAATAACACAAAACCTTAAGTGGGAACCATATATTCTTAAACGATAAGTATATTGTTAAACAGTAACATGGAAAGTTAAATGGTAAAGCACTATCTTAAATGGTAATTCCTATATTTAAACAGAAACGAAATAACTTAAATGGGAACATCTGTATGTAAACAATAACATAAAAACTATCATACTTACGTGTCCATGGGCAAGTTGAGGAAGATCATGATCAACTACTGCTCGAATACGCCGAGGCGCGATTGACAAGCGTATTTTTTCTTCTTCGGAATGAAGTCTTTCTGAACTTTTTCATATTGCTGGTTGGCAAGGATCATAGCTTTCGTTTTGTTTTTTATGGCGTTCCCTTGCCCCTCGTCAACAGCTTTATTGGGATCATCCTTAGATGCTTCTTGCTGTTGCGGCATTGTCGGCCGCCCGTTCCTCCACGGGAAGAAGTTCCTTCACAATAGAGGCAATGGCCTTCTCAACCGTGGCAAAGGCAACATCATCAAGGGGAGGAACACCCTCGACTAGTTCTTGTTCTTCAGGGATTGTGGCTACCACCCTCGATGCGCCACTGTCGGTCGCCGGCTCCACTAGGACGGGGATTTCGGAGGCTTCCTCAAACGCAGTGCCAACGGCGTCGATGATCTTCTCCACCGCCACGGGCACGTCATCAACGGCAACGGACTCAACAATAGCATCAGCCGCCGATGGTGCTGCTATTGTTTCATCGTCGGCTGGTGGTAGACAGAGAGGCATTATTGTTTTCGCCGTTTTTGCAAGCCTCTTCAAACATGGCCATCTTGGAATGACCATCCCGATAAAGTCGTCGTCACCAAATTCTGACGCCTTCTCTGTCCCTGACACTTCATTTATTTGGCCCGACGATGGAGTCGATTGTGACATTGTATCCAATGCCTCAACCCGAGCGACAAACTGGGGGAAAGTGTTCATCATCACCTGGAACGCCTGCAAAAAACAAGCTACAGTGACTTCATGGCCTACTGTCGGCGCGGGGGGGGGGTGGTATTGCCGTCAGGCGGGGTAGGGGAGGGCTTACCTGACGCAGAGGATTGCGTGTTGGGCTGGAAGTGGGAGAACAGCGTCGTCGAGCACGCACGGAAGATGCTGGCCTCTCCTCTTGCATTCGTACAAGTGGTTCCGCCGCAATAGCATCCCTCCGTCGGTGGGCCCGAACAAATATCTCCTCATCAGTATTCGTCGGGACCACCTCAGGAAACTAACATACGTAAAGAAAACAATTTCAGTAAAATTATTCAATTTAATAAAAAATAAACGTATTTAAACATTTGACATGTATACGTAAATGGTATCGCACAAATTTAAACGGAGAATAAGAAGTTTAAACGAAGTCACCAAAAGTTAAGCACAAACTACAGTTCTTAAATGGGAAAGACTATAGTTTAACATTAACGACTCATTTTAAATACATTGTTCATGATTTATTACCTCTTTTCCTTCGAGAGCTGACCAACTGGTTTCTATCATCGCATGCTTCCGGTAAGTCTTTTCACCGTAGCACAACACCCTTGGGGTCTTGCCGAAACGGACTTTCCTGCCGGTTCCAGTCAGCTCGTTAAACCAGATGCTCAGCGCGATCGAGCAACCCTTAATGTACCCCGTGTTTATCTTCCTCTTCCCCCCCGCACGCGCGCGCATCTGCCTTGCACTCGAGCTGCAGCTTGTGGAATGTCCTCCATAAGACATTTGTGCGTCGCCTGCGCCCATGCGTACCGTCCCATGCCAGGTAGATTGTCGACATAATCAACGATCCAATTGGGCACCGAGCATGAGGTATTTGGAAAGAGGATTGTCCCTATGAGGTACACCATCAAGAGTTTCACAAAATCTTCCTCTTCTCCCCTCTGTCCAACAAGCCATTGAAGAGTGGTCCTGATGGCGTCTCTGTGTCTCGTAGCTTTTCGATAAATATCTCCCTTCGAAAGCTGACGGTGTTTTCTTCTTCTTAAACAGGACTGCGTCTCCGTCGCAACGTAGACCCAGAACGAGAGCCACATCCTCAGGCCTGAAGCTCAGCAGGCTCGCCCCGATCCTGAATTTATTGGTGCCCCCATCGTACTTCTGCAGAAGCGAATCCAGAACGGCCCTATCTTAGAATACAGCTTCCACCTCAGTGAATGCCGCAAACGGTGTCCTTTGGATGATCTCCCAATATCGAGAGGTCATCTGGACTTTCCATTCGGCCAAGGTCTCCACCACCGGTGTCAAGTAGCATCTCCCGTTGACTAGGTTTACCGCCATAATCACAAGACTGCAACAATAACAACACTTGTTAAACAGACACCTCAATTGTTAAACAGAGATATAAGTTGTTAAGCGGAAAGCTCAATGCTTAAACAGAGATATGACTTGTTAAACAGTGACCACGTTTCTTAAACGGAACCACCAAATGTAAACGATGACAAAAAGGTTTTAAACAAAAACTCATTTCTTACACGGAAACCTCATTTTACAAACTGCAACCATATCAAATAAAAGGGAAAACGCACATTGTAAATATTACACAAATAAAAATAACCGTAAAACTCTTTTGATAATCGTAGACACAACCGAAAATGTAAAACAAACCAAAACGCTGGCCAAGAAATCTGCCTACAGACTAGAAAAACCCAAGCCGAGAAATCCCCCTGCATACTTCAGTATCTTCCGATAAAAACAGAACCAGAAAACAAAACTGACGAATATCTCTGTGTAACAGAGTAGTTCAAATAAAAGCCTTACTTAAAACACAACTTCTTCAATACCTTGAACTGCAAACTGATGAAAGTGCCGGATACTTGCGCACGAGTGATTCAGATGGACTGAAGTTACAGAGGGTGTTCAAGCAGAGAGAGCTTTGGAAAGGGAAAAGCTGAAGAAAGTTAAGCAAAGAAGAAAAGCGTATACGGCTCTTGGGATTACCCTAAGAAAAACCCTCAACTTCTTCTCTCACCGGTAAGGGTGGAGATGGGCCGGGCTGGATCGGGTCTGGGCTGGGTTAGACTCAAAAATACAGCCCATATATTTGGGCTGGGCTGGGCCGGGCCATGTTCGGGCCAAATTGTCTTGGTCCAAACCCAACCCATTTGATTGTCATTAGGCCCAGGCCCAGCCCAACCCGACCCAAAAAATAAATAATGTTTTTAAAATAATTAAAATAACTAAATAAAACTACTACTACAACCCCTAAAAGTTTTTCAAACAATTAAAAAAAATACAACACAAGTATTATAAATGATTCAAATAAATTCTATATAAATAAGTAGTAATATTATCAACAAATATTACATCAAGTACAAATATACAATTCATAAAAAAACAAATATTAATAAGTAGTACAAGGGTTCAACATGAGTTTCATAAGTAGCAAATATTACATAAGTAGTACAATGATTCATATATATATATATATATATAATATTATATATATTATTTATTTATTCGGGTCGGGCCTGGTCGGGTCGGGTTAAAATTCATCTGACCCAAACCCAGCCCGAAATTCAATCGGGCCAAAACATTTGAGCCCAACCCAGCTTTTTGGGCCAACGTTCTAAACCCAGGCCCTGTATTTTTTGAGCTGGGTTCGGGCCAGCCCATTGGTCGCCCGGCCCATGTCCACCCCTACGCACCGGCGAAATGATTGCACTACGACTTCCCATGCAAGCAAGGGGCAATTTCATCCATAAAATTCAAAAATAACTCCGTCAACCACCGTTATATACTTTGAGGGTTTGGAAAACATTATGTTCAAAAAGAAGGGGTTTTTAGGGATTTCGAAAGTAATGGGGTGTTTTTGGCAATTTCGCAAACTTAGGGAGTGTTTTTGGCCATTTCGCGTTTAATTTATACCCTCAAGAACTAAAAGATGATTTTAGGCACGGCCTATTCCCTTTAGCTATATAATCCTGGGGTTTCAGAAATTTAAAACCGAATTTCCTCTATAAATTCTCTATCCAAATGGCAAAGAACTTTTCATATTTCTACCTTTCTTGTTTAAGGACCAACCATCCGTTGAACAATGAGTAAAATTTTTAGTAGGCCACCCAACTTTGGTCAATTATCAAATGAGTGTCCAAACTTCAATTGAATAAAAAAAAAGTTACTCATCTTTACTTCAGTTTCACAGAAAGGTTACTCGGGGAATTCCGGCATCTACCTGATGACGTGGAGGCCGGAATTTCTCTATCAGAACATACGTGGCATACGCCATCCATGCCTCACCATTCCATGTCACTCATTTAGGCCACGTCATCATCATCTTCTTCTTCTTCCCGACAGTTGCTTATGAACACGGCCAACACCATCTCCAACAACAAACTTAACACTGTGGCTGCCAACCTTACTCAGTTGAAACAGGTTGATAATCCCTATAGAGATCCTGACTAAAGGCTCATTGCCATCATGGTCTCTCCCCTTCGCTGACCTTGGTTGTACAGAGCATCTCACCATCACTGCAATGTTTCACGAGGTCTCCTACGTTTTTAAGCTCGGACTCGTCACTGCCAACTCGCCATCCTCGACGCCACCAGAGGCCATCTCAAGATCCACATCATCGACTTTGATGTTGATTAGGGTGTTCAATACGTCGCCTTTATTCACATCCTCGCCAACAACCATCGCCACCACCCCTTTTCCCATCTCTTCGCCGTCAAGATCAACGCCATTCCCGATCCCTTCCTCCCGTTCCATGCCTCCCATCTCAAGAATAATAATAGCAATCTCATGTTGCTCGAGAAGGGACTCACCCAGCTCGATGAGCGAGCCGGCGTCGGCCTTCGATTTAGCATCATCTACCGGCAACCCTCTAAGCTAGATTTCTCCACCCTCGGCTACGAGCGGAGTGAGGCTCTTGCTGTGAACTTCATCTTCCTCCTATCCTACGTCGCTGACGAGAGCGTCACTCCGGCCAACCCTCGCGATGAGCTACTCCGGCACATCAAAGCTGATGTGGGCGTGGCCTAAATGAGTGACGTGGAATGGTGAGGCATGGATGGAATATGCCATGTCATCAAGTCGGTGCCGGAATTCCTTGGATAAGTTTCCAGTGAAACTGAATTAAGGATGGGTAACTTTTTTTGTTCAAATTGAAGTTTGGACATCCATTTGATACTTTTTTCAAATTTTGCTCAAAATGAAGTAGGTGTCGGAATTCCCTGGGTAAGTTCCCAAAATTGGGTGGTCTACCAAAAATTTTACTCGTTGAACAATTGTAAAATTGTATAAATACTTTTTTAAAAAACATAATCTTTATAAAATATATAATATATTAATTTATGAAAAATAAATAAAATATTTCTTTTAAAACGATACTGCATAAATCAATTTGTAAGAACTAATAAATAATAAAGTTTCACAAATTTTTTTGTAAAATATAATTTTGTTAAATTATTTATACCAATTTGTTAAAATATATATATAAAGCAGCTTCGTCCTAGTAATATAGAGTCCAATGAACAAGAGATAGGAAAGAGTAGAGAAAGGTTGGATGTAAAGATTATTTTTAATTTCATAATAAAAAATTAATGTAAGTAATTTCGGTGAATGAATTAACTTATTCTACTGTGATTATTTAAGAGAATATGTGTTATTGATCAAAAGTAACTCCATTGACTATAAGCATTAAAAAGAGTAGTTATTATTAACTAAAAGTAATCAATTACTGATAAGTGTAGGGTTGATGTTCAAGTTATCAGATCTTGTTTTATATTTTTATGCTTACTTTCTTATGCCTTGTATATGCTGGTCCATTTAATTTGTTTTATTTTGATGTGATCAACAAATTATTTATAATGAAAAATACTTTTTTTAAAAAAATAATGTCACTGACACTCCTCAAAACTGTTTATTTCTATTAATTTGGGAAAAAATATTTACTAAATTTTAAATGACACAGAGAGCACCTAATAAAAAAAACTATAAAGTAAGATAAGGAAGAAAATTTAAAATATATATCTTGAAAACTTAAAATAAATATTTGAGCAAATATATATCTTTTCTAATATTTTTAAAAATTTTACCAGTATTTCTTATTATAGGTTAATACGAGAGATGAATTTTGTATATGTATGTATCCATAAAAGCTGTTCACCCCTTTTTTTTAAAACAATACTCAAAATAGAAAATTGTTCATAAACGTAAATTAACAAAAAAAAAAGTATTTATTAGGAAGAAATAGAAACTTGAACAAGTAACAACAATGAATTTCCATTCTTAGAAAGTAGAATACCCTATTTAGTAATTATATTTGACTTAATATGTCTCTTTAATCCCCCATTATAATTCGACCCAAATTGGTCCCTCTATTAATGATTTGAGGCAAAATGGTCCAGCTTGTGACGGATGTTCTCTTCTGCGTTTGATGTTGCTGATGTGGCATTATGAAAGTTTTACAGAATACTTTATTTAGTCCTTTTATTTGACTCAATCTGTCCCTTTAGTCCCCCATTATAATTTGACCCCAATTGGTCCTATGATTTGAGGCAAAATAGGTCCAACCTGTGACGGACATTCTCTTCACCGTCTGATGTTGCTAATATGACATTATGTAAGTTTTAAATATTATTAAACAATTCTATTATTATCCATGATGGAAAAGAGAATGTTTGTCGTGGGCTGGACCTAATTTGCTTCAAATCATCAATAAAAGGACCAATTGGAGTCAAATTATAATACGTGGACTAAAGGAGCAAATTGAGTTAAATACAGTGACTAAATAGGGTATTCGTAAACAATTGGATTATTAACCTGGCGGAGAAGAGAACGTCAGTTATGCGTTGGACTTAATTTTTCTCAAATTTGGACTAATTTGGACCAAATTACAATGGGAGACTAAAGGGACAGATTAGATTGAGTCAAATACATGACTAAATAGGATATTCTAACTTTTTAGAAAGAAAAAACTGAATCTTGTTTCTTGACACATGAGCACTAACATTTTCAAAATATGGCGGATTTATGATTTTCTTCAAGAATCTCTTTCTTAATATACATTTAATCCAAAAATGGTAAAACAATAATAAATGAGAGTGTAAAACATGCAACAAGATTTTTATTAATTTTAATCAAAAATCTCTTCCTTAGATAAAAAAGAAATCAAACTATATAGGGTTTCATTGAAAACCCAAATTCAAGAAAAAGGTTAAAACGCTGAAGCTAGAGGCATCAAACAATGAGAAGAACAAGACGAAATCAAACTTAGGTTTCAAGAAAACAAGTAAAACAATCAAAGCATCAAACGACTTAATTAATGTATATATATAGCTCTTCGTCATATCAAGATGAAATCGACCTAGGCATGCATCCCATTAAACTTCAAATTCAACAAAACAGTAAAACATTGGAATCCAAGCCATCAAACATTGCGAAGAACAAGAAGAAATCAAGTTAGGGTTCCAAGAAAACAACTAAATTAAACATTGAAAACATCATGCAAAATTCAACGCAGCACTCTATTTATAATATTTCCAGATAAAGCATTAATCCCTTGAGCATCAAGTTGATATTAAAAAAAAAAAAAAAAACAGAAATGAAAAAGCAACAAGAAATCAGAAACTAAATAAGGTTTAGATAAAATGCAAGAAGATAATGAAAGAATGAAATAAAGCAATCAAGGAGGATTCACAGGAGGATCATCATTATCATCACCAGCAGCAGCAGTAGCAGTAGCAGTAGCAGTAGCAGTAGCAGTAGCAGTAGCAGTAGCAGTAGCAGCAGTACCATGAAGACGAAGCCGACGTTCTAGGTGAGCGTGCATGAACTCAAGCTCCAGCTGCCTGCGCACAATCTTAAACATGGACTCAAATCTCTGAGCAGCTTTCTTCAAGTCCCTAGCCATCTGGGGGAAGGTGAGCAAGAGAAGCATGTCCTTAGTAGTGGCGGGAATCTTAGAGACGTTGATGGAGGCGGCGATGAGCTTGAGCATGCCTTCTTTGAGGACGTCCTCAAGCTCTTTGCAAGGGCCAAGGCTCCACTCCCAAACATCATCGTGATCTTCTTCTGTTTTGGGAGCGGTGTCTTGAGGAGCAGGTATGATGAGGGAGGGAATGAGGGTGGGTTGGTGGTGGTCAGAGGAAGGGGGGATTTCATCGGCGCATTTGCTGGTGATGAACTTGAAGGAGTTGAGGACGTCGTAAGTTTGGAGAGCGGAGGAAAGGTCGGAGGAGTTTCGGGCGACGTAGTCGAGGACGCCGAGGGTGATGAAGAGTTCGCGCATGGCCGGGGAGAAGGTTTCTTGAAAGAAGTCGTTGAAGAGAAGAGGGCCGACGAAGGGTTTGGGTTTGGGCTTGGGTTTGGGCTTGGTCCGGGGATTCTTGGAAGAAGAGGAAGAGGAAGGGGAAGTGGGAGGAGAACGAGGTTGCTTTGGGCGGCGACGGCGGCGGAAGAGGAAGGGGTTGGAAGGGGCGGAGGAGGAGGAGGTGGAGGTGGAGGCGGAGCAAGGGGAAGAAGGGTCGGAGGGAGGGCCACTAGGGCGTTCAGGGGAGCCCGGAGGGGAGGAGCGAGAAGCCATTAGGGAGAGAGAGAGAGAATGAAGAGAAGATTTGGGTTGCCTTATTTATAGGATCAGGTCTGAGTTGGTGATACCATATATATATTTGTATATCTTTTAATGAGAAGTATATATTTGTATATCTTATAGCTCATTCTTTACCTTTCAGAATATCTATGTCCATCCATATCTATATGTATCATATAACTATATATAACTCATAAGAAAACTTTACATAAAAAAGAAAATTAAAAAAACATTGTCCGGGTTATATGTATATTTACATGTGTGTATGTACCCTAATAATTTCAAGTGATGTGATTTGAAGCATGAAGTTATAACGAAATAAATTTTTAAAAGTTATATAATGTAATTATTGTATAATCAAAATTTGTTATCAATGAAGTCTTGGTCTATTGATATCGGCTACTAGTATACAGGTTGAAAATCAGGATATTAATTAGGCTATTTTAGATATATTAATTCTTCCAATGACCCATATTATTACACGGTTTTATTAATTAATGCTTAAATCCTATTGATCAGTACACAGATGATATACAATGTTGATGTGGCTTGAAACAAAATTTGAAAGCCACCATTTTATGGAACTCATGCTTTTGCAGATGTACATGTCTGTTTAATTAAAATTTTCACACGGTGATCTTCTATCTTTCCAACAGCTGAATATGAAGATTTTTCTAAGACTAAAATAGAGAAAAACAATATAATATATGAATCTATCGAAGGAGAATCTATGATCAAATAACAACAAATATGAATCAAGATATGTATGTTGTTTCAATTTAGATATTTCTTTTTATTAAACTTTTATTTTGTTTGTGAAAATTATGGAGTTCTAAATTAAATAAAATAAACTTGCATTATATTGTATCTAAGAGGGTTTAATTAAGAACTCATAATTTTTTATTTTAGATATTGAATAGAATAATAAATTATAATTATTCCTTAAATTTCTGCTATCATCTTGATGAATTGATAATTAAACAATATCCATCAAATTTGACATTATTCTTTTCTAAATGTGCATAATATTAAAGTAGCTGTGTAATGAGTTTCAGTGAACAAACATAATGTTTTTAAAAATATTGCATTTAAATTTTTGTTTACATACATTAGTTTTGCATTAAATATTTTATTTAAACTCTTCAAAATCAATTAATTATGGCTATTACAAAATGTTTTGGTTTCGTAGAAAATGTAAGCCAACACACTACAATTTTTTGTTTGAGAAGTTGTTTGGTAGAGTAGTTTTTAAAAACCCCCTTTATAGTTATCTAATTTTTTTTTTCTCTCAAATATTAGAGCCGTTTAAAAAAAAACCTTTCTAATTTAAATTAATAAAAAATTAAAACTTCCTCTCTCTCTCTCTCCATCCACTCACTCACACACTCTCTCTCCATTCATACACTCACCACAGATAGCGCACACACACAGTCTCTCTCTCTTTTCACTTTCTTGGAAGACTCTCTCTCTCTTTCATTTCCCTCTTGCTTGGGTGGGAGGGTTTGGAAGGGTTTGGGAGGGTTTATAAAGTAAGAGTTCTTTGAACCCATGCTTGGGGGGAAGGTTTAGAAGGGTTTGGAAGGGTTGAAAACCTCTCATTTCCCTCCATTCATCAACCCACCAAAATGGTGGGTTGGGGAGGGTTAAATATTTTTTTGGATGATTTTACCCTTCTAAGTTTTTTATAATTACAATATTTACCTTTTTTATTAGGTTTGATTCATTCTCTATGTTATGTATTTTGGTGGTTTTATGAAACTTGTGGTACTCATTTGTGGAGTTTTTTGGTGCTGTAGAAATTTTATTATGTATTTTGGTGCTACAGTAATTTGAGAGTAATGGTCAAATTTTTTTTAAAATTTTGATGTAATTTTATGTTGGAATAACAAAGGCCTAAACCAAAAATTTTGATTAGCTGTGCAAAAACATAATTAAAAAGAATCTAAATGCTTATGCTTTTTGTGTTTGAATTGGAGCAATGTAAGGGTATTTTGGTAATAATAACACATAACCTTACTTTTTTTTACTTCCAAACCAAACACAAAATGGTGACAACCCTTACTTTACTCCCCCCCCCCTCCCAAGTAAAGTATGTATTCAATCCTTCCTTTCCCTTCCCTTCCCTTTCTTTCCATTACTTTATGAACCCACCCCTCACTCCATCCAAGCAAGCCCTGAAGGTGAGCTCCATCCGCCGCCAATCACTCGCCTTGAAGACGAGCTTCATCCGCCCTGCCGCCGCTCACTCGCTTGGAAGACGAGCTTCATTCGCCGCCGCTCTCTCGTTTCCCTTTCACTCGAGTTGAAGACGAGCTCCATCGCCGGCACATCTAGGTTTGTTCCCTTCCCTTTCATTCTCTTTTGAAGATGAGATCCATCATCATTTGGGCTTTTTTGTTTCTCTTTCATTCTCTCTTTGAAGACGAGCTCCATCGCCTGAGCCGCACCGTCGGAATGAGGCTATTCGTCGCTGGATCCTTATAATTAAACTATAGGTATGTATGATTTTATTGCTTCTCCAATTTGACTCTCAGATTTGGGAATTTGTGGGTTGTTGAAGCTATTGAAGATTTAGAAATGCATGTTTGTCATTAGAAAGGAGTCAATTGCGATTGTTATGTATGCTCTTGCTCTTCTTGAGGATTTTCCTTTCTTAAATGATGCTTCGGAAGAAGTAGTTTGTTGTTTCTCTCCCCATCTTTGATTCTTTTTTTGCTGATAAGGCTTAGATTGAGGTTTAGATGATTATATTGAACAGGGGATTGACTAAAAGTAGACGTATGTGGTTGCCTGTTATATTATGAGGAGTACGCTATCTCTAGATTCTAGTGGCACACAATGTCTTCTACTTGTGTAGCTTTTTAGACATTGTTTCGGTTAAGCTTTAGATGATTATATTGATTATTCATTTTAAAGTAATTTGGATTATTTACATATCTAATCATGTAAACTAATTGAACTAAAGATAAAGTGTACTTTCTATTTTAGTACAAAATTGTTTAATGTTTGTTAGCTGTAGTTGTTTGATCGTTCATATTTGTAAGAATTGTTTACTGTTCGTTTAGCAATGCCCTGTAGTAGATTCACAACCCAATCATTTCAATCCAAACTTTCTCAATGTTTGTTGGCAAAGGATTGTTAGTTGGCATGTTTTTTTTTTTTTTTTTTTTTGAGGAAAAGAACCCAGGGGGCTAGTTTTATTAAATGAGAATGCTTTTGGTTGATCATTTCAATTAGAGATCATGCTAGCTACAGCATCATAGTTCCACTTTTTAGATATCAGCTCTTTATATTCCTTTTTGTGGTAATTGCAGAGGTTTTCAAACTATGGCACTATTTATATTCCTTTTCAAGTTGAGAATGGGTAGAAAACACTGAACAAGGTAATTGAAATGATCACTTACTGACCTTGTAATCTCCAGTTAGAATCACTTACTGCCCTTATAATAGAAACAAGTATTTTAGTTGGATCAATACAATAGACTATAGAAGGACAAAAAATGCATCAGTTGTATTGATGCCTGACAAGGTAATTTCGACCCTGAATCATCATCAACAATTTCACAAGATAGAATGCTAGGTGTGTTTCCTAAGTATTTGTTGGGTGGGCTATCAATATGCTAAAATGAAAACATTACATTTTTATCTAAAGAGCTTCTGAATGCTAGTTTTAGTTCTTAATTGGAATACATCTCTAAGTAAACTGGCATTTCAATCTACTTTATGGCCATCTAGTGCTGAATCTATTTTAAGTAAATGGGAATTTGGATTATAACAGAATATTCACATGATGATGGAAGAAAACCCCTGACAAAACCAAGTCAGTCACCTTGAAATAACAACTATCTTTGGTCTCTCGTTGAGAGCTCACCATTGCATGCTTCAATTTTCCCTTCACTGCACATTTAGAAATCACACAGGATAAAGTTAATCAATCAGACAACTTTCCAAAACACAGCAGAGGTGATATTCTCAGTAGTGATGGAGTTGAAGCTGGAAACCTTCTGCCCATGTTCTTGCAATCTGGTGCATGGAATTTGCCGCAGCTGATTTCTCAACATGTGGAATCCTCACAAAGAATGTTGCTAAATAACTACAGTCATCACCATTTAGTTCCTGATCCTATCTCTTATAACCATCAATAGGTGCATAAAATGAAAGGCACTGAAAACTTTCTTAGAAAGAATGATTAGAATTGAAAAGACATCAATGAATAATTGACAAATCTTCAATTTGAGACTGGTCAAATATCAAGCATGTTATGTTTGTAAAATTGAACCTAAAACAATTTACCATCTTTATGCTATCTTAAATACAGTTTACTGGTACTCTTTGCTATATGAGGAAATGCTCTTTGGTATAAAAATAAAATAAGGATGATTCATTTCTGTTTAGGCTTGCCACCTTCCACTTTTTTCTTGAGGATTATGTATCTATTATTCTTTAGTGGCAGTGCCACATGATTAGTAACTGATATTCATTTGATTATTATTCTATTCAAGTAGTTGGTTTGTTGGACAATTTAAATATTAGACATTAGCCCTTGTCAGGGAAAAACCTGCATTAGTTTAAATATTAGACATCAGTCTTGAGTTAATGCTAGTGTGTTTGTTTGGAGATATTTTAAATATTAGACAATTTAAATATTAGACATCAGTCTTGAGTTTAGTGAAAACCTGCATTAGTTTTTAGGTAGTTAATGCTAGTGTGTTTGTTTGGAGATAATTTAGGTCTGTCCAAGCACAAATTGAGTATTTGGATTAGTTTTAAATGTGTGGATGTAAGATGCAAATTTGTTTTGAGATGCAGTATTTAGACTTCTACTTGAGAAGTTACTCAAAATACAACTAAGAGGTGGTCAAAGTCATTAGATTTTTTTATTTATTTTACCATTTAGCATTGTTAATAACAGTCAAGAATTTCACTTTATATTATTATATATGGCATCTTATTAAATTATTTTAAGCAATCTAATTAAGATTTAATTTTCAATTTCAATAACTTCTAATTAAATTACATTCCGAGTGATAATTAAGTCTTTATGACAATTCAAAGTCACTGGTACATCCTAATCACTGCTGATTAATTTAATGTATACTTTTACTTATACCTCATCAGCATTATCTCGCCTTATGTTTTAAATGTTATGTCAGCAATCCTTGGTCACAAAAGCATCAGCTTTAAATTTATGTTTTCTTTTTCTTGTTTTTATACTTTGGATAAAATTAAGATGAGAGAGGGGAGAAAAAAATAAATCCCCTTAACATATTTGCACTACTTTGCTTGTTTAATTATGGAAAAGGTTACTAATTCCAACAAAAATTAGATAACAATATCTATTAATTATTTTCTTTTTTTAATAAAATGGATAAATCACATTTAGTTATGATAAGAACGTGCACATCTCTCTTTTAAAGTATCACTTGAGCATTATTGATCAAGTAGCTCTTGATAGGTTCAGGATACTTTGTTTGGTGTGAACAATGTTTTTGAATATTTTGATGCTTGACCAGATTTATTCATGCTGCTAGGTTTATGCAGTTGAGGCAAGCGAGGTTTATGCAGTATAGACCAAATGGCATAATTAACATCGGCATCTGCTTCCGTGTCTGTTATACCTTATAACTTCTGCATATCAGTACATAAAATCCCTATAGGTAGACGCACATTTATTATATCTTATGCAAGGCATTTGGTTTTTTTTTATTTTGACCATTTTTTATTTATGTTTAGTAATTTTTCTATAGAGAGTTGAAAACAAAGAAGAAGAAGAAGAAGAAGCAGCAGAAGAAGAAGAAGCAGCAGCAATAGCTTGCAGTTTCAGAGGTGGAATTACTAAAAACTACTTAATTTAACTACTGTAATGTGTGAAACTCTCAGCTCTGTATGTAATGGGATTTCAAACCAGTTTTGTCGTTTGATGCTTTTGCTAGTTTTGTACTAATTCTTGTGTTGTAATTGAATTTGAGCTCACATTTCTGGTCATTTTTAAGTGAATTTTGATTGGTGTAAACGAAGAAGTCTAATTTTGTGTGGTTAATGTTGATATAAATTTGACTGTTATGGTTAAGAATTATACAAGTAACTAATCATCTACAATTTTGTATGTATACTTTGAATGCGTTGTAATTTGAGATGGTTATAAATTTATAAATTTTAGAGTTGATTATAACCGCCTCCTTAGCTAGTAATTTTTAATTTTTTCTAATTATTTTAGAGATGGTTATAACCGCCTCTATAACTTATAAATTTTAGAGGTGGTTATAACCATCATAGTAATTTTTAATTTTCACTAATTATTTTAGAGATGGTTATAACCGCCTCTACCGTTTATAAATTGTAGAGACGGTTATAACCGCCTCTAAAACAATGATAAAAAAATAAAAAATTATTAGGTATAGAGGCTGTTATAACTGCCTCTATAACTTAACATTTTCGAGACGGTTATAACCGCCTCTAAATTTGTGATAAAAAACCGCTTACATATTTAAACCTTACCCCAACGTTGGTAGAAACCGGCTCTAAAGTGTAAAGCTATCTTGATACGAGACGGGTTAGAGGCGGTTGAAAAAACCAACACTAAAGCTATAGAGCCGGTTAGGGTTTGAAACCCGTCTCTAAAACTCTTTTGTAGTGTAGTGACAGTTTGTATTGTAAGGAGTTATTTAATATGAAATTTTTTCGTTTGTTTAGGCCAACCTGCACGTCATAATTGAAAACAAGTTTTTACTTTAGTTTATATGTATCGGTGTTAGTTTGAATTATATTAGAATAACTTCGTAATGATATTAATGCAATCTAAATTCAAACTGAATTAAGTGGTCCATGACTTAATCATAAAAATCCTAAGTTTATCCTAATTTGACAATTTGGATAATAATCTACTTAGTGTTTTTAATGGAGTTAATCTTTTGATAGTAACAGTTATATATAGAACAACACCAGGGATCCCCGATCTATCATTTTTGAAAGTATTAAGCTCCATTGACAGAAAGAACGGGATAGATTATAAGAGCCTTTGGTTTTATCAAGTGCATAGGTTTCTTCAAGTGCAGCTTTGGTTTCCTCAAGTGAAAGCCTGTGGAAAAGTGCAAATCTCAGTCTCTTCAACTCCTATCTAACTTGCTATGGCTGGAGGTATGTGATCCTGCTTCCGCTATAATCAATTATATAATTAATACAACATATTAGATGTTGTACTCTGGTTTTGGTATACGATATATTCGGATGCTTAGATGTTGTATACAGTATTCTGAACTTTGGATTTCTAACAATCAGAATAGAAGAAATATAAGATAGGAACGTTGCAATTTCAAAACATGAATGGATCGTTTATAAATCTCATCACACGATAAGAAAGCAAAGGCTAGACGTACAGTTGACTTCTTTAGGTGACTAAATCGAATGTATGATGATCGGCCGAATGTCAATGGTTTTGATTTTGACTTTTCAAGTAGAAGATGTTGTGATTTGTAATTAAATTTCTTAACTTTTTTCTATTTTATTTGTTTTTTTCTTAAGCTGTTCTTCTACTAAGTATTATTTTATTTGTACTTGCTTTGCTCATTTTCTGATGAATACTCTATGCATAATGGTATAGTTTTATTAATTAAAATGCTTTTGTTTCTATTTTATGTCTACATGTAATATTACTTCATAACAACCAAAATCTGTAAGAAAAAAAAAAGAGATGAGGAACAACGAACTTTCATTTGAAGCCAATGAAAATAATTTATTTACGTTCAATGGGTTTATCTTTTGAAGTTGTTTAATTCATGCATTTTGTTTTTATAATAAATTTGATTTGTTTCATTTTGTTTTGAGATTTGCGGTGGATCAAACTTCATCAAAGTGAATAAACTGTTAAAGACCTTGATGGGGACGAGTCATGTGCACATGTTAATTAAGTAATATAATGTATTTGAAAGCAAGGGTTATCAAACCCCAGAGGAACGAAGAAGCACATATACTGACTTTTACCCTATTATTGTGTGTTAATTCGGGTGTAAATGGGTGTGGGGGGGGGGAGGGGGACTTTTACCCTATTATTGTGTGTTAATTCGGGTGTAAATGGGGGGGGGGGAGGGGGACTTTTACCCTATTATTGTGTGTTAATTCGGGTGTAAATGTGGGGGGGGAAGGAATTGAACTGAATTCCTCCACTTCCAATGTTCTTTTCTTCGGAAGTGGGGAAGTGGCCACTTCTCCTACTTCAGACTGAAGTGAGTTTTACATCGAAGTGGGAAAGTGAGAAAGTGAGTCACTTTATAAAACTCACTTTCCCCCACTTCCAAAGATCTTTCAGAAATGACACCACTAATACCGAAATGAACATCATTAGTGGAAAAATGAGTACTTCATGGAAGAAACACTTTCTGCAAAATAAACACAGAAAGTGGTAGAAGTCATATCACTCCCACCATTTTTCACCATTTCAAGGAAGTGACACTTCTTCCACTTTCTGACTTTCTCCCACTTACGTCGAAATGAACACGCCTTTAACTAACATAAATGCAAGGGTTGATAAAAAAAGAAGAGTGAACATAGAATAAGAAATTGCAGCTATTGACATTTGCTCAAGATGAATAAACTAAGAATGAAACAAGCCTAGCGGAGCATAGATTTTCCTAGAGCTGAGATTAAGCTCTGTACAAAGTTGTAATGCAAGTGAATTATAAAATTGGTAGACCGAGAGAGTTTCCACCACATATTATTCTCTTTCACAACGTTAATAGTGATTGAGTACCAAACGGAGATGATAAAGATATCCTCTCGACTACATTACATCTTAGAGAACTCTATCTCACTACAATAGAAAAGGTTTATTGTGATATTTATAAGCAACATTTTCTATAAATGTCGCTTAAAACCATTAAAATGACTTTTAAGCAACAATTATAATAAATGTTTGTATAATTTTATTTGTACCGATGTTTATAATAACGTTTTTACTTATAGACACAAAAAATTTCATTTTATGATATATCATAAAATTTTAAGGTCATTTGAGGAAAAGTTGGTATAGTACTATTTGTTAAACATTTAGTATTATGTTCATAATAAATGACTTCATTTATTATGACCTTCATTGTTTAAGTCTGTTATAACATATTAGAAATCATCATTGAAAAATCATTTTAAAATGGCATTTGATATAAACATCATTATATTTTAATTAATATTAATGTTTAGAACCACACGTACTATATGTGTCTCAACAGTTGATAATTGTTTTTTTTTAAACCTAGTAACATTATGTTGTTATAATGTTACTAGAAATTCTCTTCTTTTGTTGTATTAATAATATTTTATATACCAAAAGGTCACATAGCCACAATTGGAAGCGATATATACATTAAGAATAAATTATAAAAAATATATCTTATAAAAAGTAGAGAAAAAAATATATAAAGAATATATAATATGCATACAAAATTTTAAATAAACCATTTTTGTAAAAAAAAAAAGTATGGCCGTCTATATATGTAAATGTGTGTTATTTAAGCTTTTAGGTAGAAATGAATATCATATAAAAAAAATAAAATAAATTAAAGTGAAGATTTTATTAATTAGCTAATTAAAAATCAATCTTAAAACCCTAAGTCCATCCTGCCATGTCATCCGTGCCAAGGGGCGGCTGAACGAGATGTGAGACCTAAAGCCAAACTTTAATATAGGGTTTTAATTATTTAATAAAAATTAATTCTATTTTGATACGTTTGTAACTGTTTGCATCAAAGTTTTGATCTTAATTTTAATCAAAACTAAATATGAGTATTTTAAAATAGGTTTATCCTAATTACATACATCATAATATCGTTTTAAAATAAAATATTATTTAAATATATTCAAAAAAATTGGTAGATCTTAAAGTGATCTAAAATACTGAACATCAACAAAGAACATAGATCTATTTAAATTCTAAGATCAGCCGAGAGCACAGATCTCGAGACGATGTAAAATATTTAAATCTCAAAATCAGCCAAGAACACAGATCTCAACGCGATCTAAGATATTCATATATATATATATATATATATATATATATATATTAATTTTGAATTAAAAAAAAAAAGCTAATGTCGTGAAAACATGGGCTTGGGTGGCGTTTGGTTGCAAGGAATGGAAATGAAAGGAGTGGAGGAGTAGTGAAAATGAAGAAGATTGGAAAAAGTTATGGGAATGAAAACTATGTTTTGTTGGAAGGATTGGATGGGTAAGTTATTGGTAATGAGAAAAGTGAAAAAAGGAAAATATGGTAAAATAACTATTATGCCCTTTATAGAGACAAATATGATTATATATATAATAATGTGTGATATTTATATTTTTTATAGATATGTAAGTATTAAAATAAATTAATAATTATTTCTAAATATTTAAATTTAATATAGGTCACACAAGTATCAAAAGTAATTATTATCCAATTACATGTTTATGATATTTTCAAATAAATAAAACACGTACCATAATTCAATATTAACAATTAATTACTTAATATTAATGGATAATTTTTTTTAAATATACTTATAATAAAATAAATTTTTTGGTGAACAAACATAATAAGGCTAAGTGCTGATGATTTATGAATGTCTAGTAAACCAATTATTAGAATGTGAAATTACTTCCTAATTTAATATACATAAATCACTTGCCAATGGTTAAGATCAACCAATCACGTGCTAAATTAACTTTATTATATATATCTGTATAGTAGCTAATTATCATCAACAACAACATGCACTTAAAAAGAAGTATTGCAACCAAAACAACTACAATAATATCCATCAATTACCTCGACTATAACAACTAACAAAATTAAATACCTGCCAATATGAAGTGCGCAATTTAAACATTAACTAAACATTCAATCAACACATTGTGTTCGCCCTAAGATGCATAACATTCCATATCATGTGGCATACAAACTCCAAAATATTGAGAACCATCTGATCAAATTAAAACAAACTAACGAGATTACTCATTAGGTGGGCTAAATGACAATCTTGACAATAACACACGACAAAAATGCAACTTCTTGTCATTGAGCAACTTCACTCAAAAACATTTTCAATTGGTCATCATCTTTGGGCAAAACCTACAAAATAAATTCCATCATTGTCTTAAGTCATTTAAAAGACAAAGCATGGAAGAAAACTGAATGTAGCAGCAAATCTACCTATAGGATGAACATCGCTTCATCATCAGAAAGACCTTCTATTTCAAAAATTACTTGAGACAATAATTGTTTGCTTTGTTCAATTTCAGCAAGAGCATTCTCACGCGCCTTCTCACGGGCTTTCTGTGCCACATCAAGAGCTTCATCATGTGCCACCTCATGAGCTGCGGCTTCAGCTACAGTCTTCAATCGTGGACCAATAATTTCCACGAAATATTGAAAATTTTCTTATATATTCTCCACTGATGAGTCGACGGGATTTTTCCTTTTTCGATGTCCTTTTATTGTGCTTGTCTCAGATCCTATAGGCGATGGGCTAGAGTGGGTTCATCAGTAGCCATGTGAAAATCATCACTTGCCATGTGAAAGAAGCCTGTGTCGTCATCCAAGGTGATGTTCTCATGCGAGTACTATGTTGCATCATCCCCGATATCCCCTCTTGCACTTCCTTGAGCTCTATCTCTTGCGAAGACTGCGACCAGGTCATTGAAAAAAGGAAAGGCTTTTCCGTACATACCACTTGCTTTCTTATGGTTCTACATTCAAATAGAAGAAAGTTAATAATACAATATTATGTACAGTGCATATCATAATTAAGAAACAAAATTATACGTACCTTGACATACTCATCATATGCACTTTTTTATGCACTTTTTTCACATTCGATAATGCATCGCTCATGGTCCCAATTAAAGCCACTAATTTGTAGAATATTGGCAATTGCAGTAGTCCTACTTCTTAATAATTTCACTAGAGACTCGATATTGGGAAAAGCCTTCAAAGTGCTTGTTGGAATCTTTTCTTTTATCATCCTTTCCAATTGGCTAAGGTAACCATTTCTAAAACCATTCTCTGCCCGCCAAACTGGATTTGTAGTAATCTCAACTAAAGCATCGATAAGGGCTTTGTCTTCTGCCACAGTCCAATAATGTTTGTTTCGCCCCCGACCCCTTGGTTGTGAATCTGATTCCATACTACTTACAAAATAAAAACACCCTTAGCACTCAAACATCTGAAAGATAAGTTAGCAACATACAACAATTAGGGATGAGTTTCAATAAACATCGGATAAGATACACATGCATTATTCAACTTGAGGAGGCAAGCAATTGGGTGCATTTGTTGTACTATACTTAGAATTCTATAAAACCTTAAGCTATTGGAAGATTTCAATGAACAAGTTGTACTATACCAAAAATTTTGCTAGTCAGGAAATGCAGCAACACTTGTATGATTTCTCTATTGTGCATGTTAAGACTTTGATGGAAAATGAAAAATAAATTAAAATTTGAGCATCTGAACAATAACAGACAAAAAAGCTACCTTACCACAATTAAATTACATACTTTAAACCGAATGAGCACATCAATTTCCAATGCTAACAAAATTTATAAATATGGATTAATTGTAATATGGACCAAGTTTGCCACAAGCCAAACCAAGCATGATGTTCTGTTTTTTGCATTCATCCCATACTATAAGGTACACTTTCTTTGCCATTTAAGCATAACTAAAATGGCATGATGTATGTGCTATTAAATGATGAGGCTTTGAAAGACACCTTCAGAATAGGGAATTCAATCCTGTATATTTAGTCAATAACTACATAAACTTGTAAGTGGGGTTTTCTCATATCACATGAGCTTGTTATTTATTTATTTAAAAAATAGCTTCTCATCAATAGAGACCATTTTTATAGAGGTGTTTTGTGTCTATGACATGAAGTAATAACTCAACTGTTGAATTATAGGCTTGGCTTGAATTGGTGGATCAAGCATTGCCTCAAAACAATTCACTACAGATACTTCGTAATAAGGAAGCACAACACAGATATATCACATGGAGAGCAGAAAAGGTTTTCGCTCATTATCACTTGAAACAATAATTACTTGATTGATTAAATAGAGAAAATTACTTCGATATTAGAACACAAATCTTTGCATAGATATTCCTTGACTATACCTAAATCAAGTTCATTTGAGCATAAGAATACTGCTGGTTGAGGGTGTCAACTACCACATGGCTTAATGGCTCATGTACCATTATATTCTTCCATTCATGTAAATTCATAAATCAGGGTAGAAAAGTTTTGTCACGAAGGTACTTGAGGCTAACTTTTAGGAGAAAGCACCATGTATAGATTGTATTGAAGATCAAAATGAACTCAATTGAATTTTTTTCCCAAAATTAGAGCAAAAGATAGAGAGGGAGACAACGGGAGATAGTGGGTACTGGTGGAGTTTCGTGGCAAACAATTGGCATCGGCTTCAGCCATCGGATAGTGGGAATGGCTCAAACGGCGGCAATGGCGTCAGTGATCAGCACCGGTGGAGATTGGAAACCGGCTGGAGAATGAAAAGTGTTTGGATTAATTCTAGATCTTATAAAGAAAGAGAAATGAAATAAGGGCAAAATGGACAATTCCCCCATCAGGAATCCGCAATACCCTGTTTTGTTGAAGGAGTGCCATTGATCTTCCAACACTCCCACATTCCTCCTCCAATACCATTGATGCACAACCAAACAAGGGAATACATGAAGTTAGGAATGACTCCCATTTCATTACTGACAACCAAACACCACCTTATTGGATGTTTGAGTGGAGATAAAGGTCGGTTAAAGAAAGGGCTTTAAAAAGAAGAAAAGGAGGAAAGAAAAGAGAGAGGAGAAGGAGAAGAGATCAGAAGAAAGAAGGAGAAATAAGCAAAAAAGGGTTTTTTTATTCTTCCCTCTGATATATATATATATATATATATATATATATAGAGAGAGAGAGAGAGAGAGAGAGAGAGAAGAGAGGTCACCGTTGTTGCTCATCGTTGTTGTCACTGCCGTTGATCACTGTTGTTATTACCGCCGATGCCAAGGCTAGCGAGGGTGGAATATCTCTTGCTTGCCTCCCAATTCTGGCCGTCGACTCAGATCATGCTCCAAAGGGTTGTTAATCATGGAATGCTTGAATGGAAGCTCTTTGAGAAAATTAGGATGGGACCATGCTAATGCTGATAGATTGCAACTGGAGACGAGAAAATTAGGTCTTTTTAATCTTGAGCTTCAGCCAGCTCTCCATGGAGTGGTAAAATTAGGGTTTTAATGTATCCAATGAACCGATTTTTTTTTAGGGGGAAATCATCTTGGAAAGTCTTTGTTGGGCATGTTGGCTTGGATGGGGATCATTCCTCACTGTCACATGGAGATCTCTCTTAAATTTAGTGATATTGATGAGAATGCACAAAGGGATGATGCATCTGATGGTGTTTTTCATATAAAAAAAATAGGGTCTTGATGAGTTGAAGTTGCTACTTGTTGACTCTGAAAGAGCTAAGATTATGAGGAAGCTCTGTGAAGCTAACCAATACAACAGATTTCTTAAATGTTAGTTGCAAATTAACGACACTGTTCTAGTCGACATCAAAGATAAACTTGCTTCCTTAGAATCTGAGCTTCATGTTTTGGTTGCTCTCGCAAAAGAGGTTGTTGATTCTAGTGTTTAATCAGGTACAGAAAGATTAGTGGAAAATACATTCACTCTCATCTTGTCTCCCGACCAGAAACTATGCATAAAAAAAAATAAACGAAGGAGTAACCCACACAGACTCTGTAAAAGTTGAGGAATTGACTTGTATTGCATTGGCATGGCTGAGAATGTGCAAGTCATGGATTCCTTTGAGGGGTGGTCTCGCGGAGACAAGATGTCACCCGAATACAATGGTGACTATGCTAGATTTTTTTTTTTGCTACACTTAAACTTAGACCTGGACTATATGAGATCAAGTTCTTGGTGGATGGAGAGTGGCAGTTATCACCAGAGTTATGTATTGTTGGTGAGTTATTACTCAAGAACAATCTTCTAATTTTATGACAGTTACATAGCTTTATTGTTGATGCTTGTAAACTCAAGTTCTGTATAGATATCTCTTAAATTTTAGAGTAATTCTATACAAAAGAAGTAAACTTTCCGAAACCTCTCCCGAATAACCTGACCTTTATTCTCTTTCCTAATGAGCATTAAAAAAATTTAAAAATAAAATAAACAAAACAAAATAAACAAAGCTATGGATGCCATGAACTTTGAAGACTTTGTATCCTCGATGAGCCGAAACTCCGCTGCCAACGCTGGAACCTCGACAAGCTAGAACTCTGATGCCGACGGCAAGGTCAATGTTACAACCGGGAATTTTCAGACCATTACCGCCATCGTCGGCTTCCGCCTCCTCATTGATGGCATTGGTTCTGCCAAAGACTCTCCTGAGCATAGCCGCACTTGGGACTTCTATCTTTGTGTTTTTTTTCTAGTCAACGATCGATCGCTTAGGGTTCTAGGTAAGTGATTGCTATTACTTTAGGCAGGAACCAAGGAAAAGGATCGTGTATCTCATGAAGGACACATCATCGAAGCTGAAGGTCTTCTCCGATGCCAATATCGAAGCACAAGTATGTGGATTGCTTGAATTTGCTTTTTTGGATAGGGTTTCCTTGAATTCATTTATGTTTTTTCTAGGGAAATTATGGAGATTTGTTTCACTTTGCACTTGAATTACTGAACTATTTGGTTGAATCTAGTTTTAAAGGTATCTCTTTGGGTTGATGTGTTCTTTGAGTTGTATGTTGTTGTTTGGAATTACAGAAATTAGGAAGTTGATGCATGTCCAACGAGATTTTTAGTATTGGTTACCAAATGCATCGATGTATGTTGGGTATTGAGCATTCATCAAAATTATGAGAAGGCAATTGATCTTGAAGGTTGGCATTGGCTGGTAATTAATAACACCATTTCAACCCTTTGTTTGAGAATTCAATCTTTTTATACTGTCAAATAAGTGATATATGTGAAATACAGAAACTTTATAGCTGAAAGGGATTGATTTATTCATCAAAAAAGAGGGCTATTAATAGCCTTACAAAAACAAGAAAAATAATAACCCATGCACAACATGGAGAAAGAAAATTAAAACAAACAACAAACTCTATCTTTTCCTAAAGAGTAGGACTTCCTAGAGATCAGGACAAACTACTCAAAACAATTTATTCAAACTAAATAACGAACAATACCTCCCTTAAGCTAATTTGTTTGAACTTAGCTTACTTCAACAACATCAATCACTCAAAGCATATTACGAAGCCTTTCGAATTGCTCCTTCTTCAATGGTTTTGTCATGATATCTGCGATTTGACTCTCAGAGGTGCAGTAGCTTAGCCTGACAACTCCATCATTCACCAGGTCTCTAACAAAGTGAAATTTCACTTCTATATGCTTACTCTTTCCATGGAAGACTGGGTTTTTAGACAGCTGCATGGTAGAGCTATTATCACACATGATGACAGTTTCTAACTTTTCTGCAACTCCAACATTTTCTAACACTCTTCTGAGCTAAACACATTGACACCCACACAAAGTTGATGCTATATATTCTGCCTCCATGGTGGAAAGAGCGACTACTAGCTGTTTCTTTGAGGTCCAAGAAATATCTCCTGACCCCATCTTAAGCACAAATCCAGAAGTACTTCTTTGATCATCTAAATCTCCGGCGTAATCACTATCAGTGAAGGCCAATAGCTTCAAATTACTTCCTCCTTTTTAATAAAAGATTCCCAGATTAATTGTACCTTTTAAGTACCTTAGGATTCTTTCTGCTGCTAACCAGTGCGATATTTTGGGACTAGCCATGAACCTGCTTAACAAACTGACACTATACATTAGATCAGGTCAAGTTACAGTTAAATACATGAGACTTCTAACCAATTTTTTGAATAAAGTTTCAACAACTCTAACACCATTTTCATCTTTATGTAACTTTGTACTAGATACTATTGGATTTTTCACAGCATTGCAATCCTTCATACCAAATTTTGCTAATACTTCTTTAGCATATCACTTTTGACAAATAAAAATACCATCTGGGCATGGCTTCAACTCCACTCCAAGAAAATGCTTCATCCTTCCCATGTCAGTCATGTCAAAATCCAACATCATTGAGTTTTTAAACTCTTCACACATGCCTCTATCATTTCCGTTAAAAATTAAATCATCAACATAAAGATTGACAATTAACAGCTTACCTCCTTTTGACTTTGTGAACAGTGTATGTTCACTGGGGCATCTTTCAAAATCTTCTTTCATAAAATAGGTTTCAATTCTGCTGTACCAAGCTCGCGATGCTTGTTTAAAGCCATAGAGGGCATTTTTTAGCATGTAAACTTTATCTTCCTCTCCTTTGTTTAGAAATCCCTCACTGCTGCACAAAAACTTCTTCTTTGAGCTTTCCATGAAGAAATGTGTTCTTTACATCAAGTTAAAAAATTGCCCAACTAAATTTTGCTGCTACAGAAAGAATTGCACGGATGGTGTCAAGTCTTGCCACCGGAGCAAACACTTCAGTGTCGTCTATTCCATGGCATTGAGCATATCACTTTGCTAATAATCTCGCTTTAAACTTTTCTACATCTCCATTTTCATCAAGTTTCATTTTGAATACCCACTTGACTCCAATGGGTTTGATTCCTTTGATAATTAAAACATATACTTTTCATTACCTTCTGAACAAGTTTGTAGTTGAAATCCAAGCCAGAAAACAACTCAATTGATCTTCAAAATTCAGCAAAACTCATCACTTTCACAGACTAGCAGCACAATAACAGGACAACATAAAACCACACACTATAGCAAGCTAAGATCACCTTTGCTTCTGAAAAACACCATACATACTCTCCAACACACGAGGAACAAGATTGTAGTTTAAGTACAGGGCTAAATCTCACAGTTTGTTTTAGGAAAATTCAAAGAACATTGCTACTTCATAACTAAAGAACAACAGCTTTTTACAGGGCTGAAAAACAGAACACCCACACAAACTTCATCAGATAAAACATACATATATGACTAACTAGAAGAGATCATGAGTCATAAGCCAGGTGTAAACTAAATCACAACTTAGCCGCTTAATGCTTTAACCGCACATCCTGCCTCGAACTTACACTAATCTGATAAACCACATCCTGGCCGTCTATAGCCTTCTTACCAAACACACTCACAGCCTTTGCCTTGAACTTAAATCACTGCTTGATGATTCAATCGTCACCATTGATTCTTTAATCCAGAGCTCCCTCCTTCAGCCAACGACCTCAACGGTAATTTGAATTGTCTGAAAAGCAACCACTTCACTTCTCACAACCTCTTCCAAAATCACATCCCGAGCAAAGAATCCAAACACTACATCTCGACTATATAAACTCTTCTTACCACCACTGCCTTTTCAATCACCACATCCTAACATCTTCCCCTTGATTGAAAATGATACAAATTAAGTGCTTCACAGAAATTTGAATGTCTCTTAGCATCCAGGCCTTTGGTGAATAAATCAGCCAATTGGTCTTCTGATTTACAAAACTGAAGATTTACTGATTGCTTTGAAACTAACTCTCTGATGAAATGATATTTGACATCTATATGTTTTGTTCTACTATGCAGTACAGGATTCTTTGCAATGGCTAAGCATGACTTGTTATCACAATAAATTTCCACTGGTTCATGTTGTTCTATACCACAATCTTGCAACAATTTAACTAACCACATACCTTGACAACATGCTGAACACAAAGAAATATACTCTGCTTCTGTGGATGATAATGCCACAATTTCTTGTTTCTTAGAAGCCCATGAAATTGCTCCATCTCCAAACAAAAAAATCATTCCTGAAGTGCTTTTTCTGTCTCTTGTATCACCACCCCAGTCACTATCAGAAAAACCAACCAACCTGCCATTTGCATTTCTTTTATAGCTAATTCCTGTATTAATTGTCCCAGCTAAATACCTCAAAATGTGCTTTGCTGCTCCAAAAGCTTGTCTTGAAGGCCTATGCATAAACCTGCTGAGAAATACCACTGAAAAGGTAATATCTGGTCTTGTATGAGTAACATACATTAACTTCCCAATTAATCTTCTGTATTCAGTCACATTAACTGCCTCTTCACTTGCTTCTTTGATTAACTTATAGTAAGGATTTAAAGGTGTCAAAACTGCTTTACAATCCTTCATCTGATAAGTATCCAGCAAATCCTGTACATACTTTCTCTGATAAACATGAATACCATTTTGATCTTGAGTTACTTCAAGCCCCATGAAATAAGACATTAACCCCAAATCACTCATTTCAAACTCTTTCTTCATGTTCTGTTTAAATTCTTCTACTACCTCTGCTGAATTTCCCAAACAAATCAAGTCATCAACATAAATGCAAACTAACAACAAATCACCATTTTTTGTAGACTTCTTATAAAGAGTATGCTCACTACTGTTTTTCTCAAAGCCTTGCTTCAGAAAATATTCATCTATCTTCCCATACCAAGCTCTAGGTGCTTGTTTCAAGCCATATAAAGCCTTATGCAATCTATATACATAAGCTTCTTTGCCTGAAATTTCAAACCCTTTTGGTTGCTCAACAAATACCTCTTCTTTCAGATCACCATTCAAAAATGCTGATTTAACATCTAATTGATAAACTAACCAATTCTTTACTGCAGCAATGGCAAGCAATAACCTCACTACTTCCATTCTAGCTACTGGTGCATAAATTTCATCATAATCAATACCATATTCTTGTATATAACCTTTAGCAACTAACCTGGCTTTGAATTTTTGTATCTTTCCTTCTGGTGTATATTTGGTTCTATACACCCATTTGACACCAATAGCTTGTCTCCCTTCAGGCAATTGACACAAACTCCATGTCTTATTCTTCTCAATAGCTCCAATTTCTTCCTTCATAGCTTCTCTCCAAACAGGCAGTTTTACTGCTTCCTCATAAGTGTTAGGATCTGTTACAGCTAATGCAAAAGAACAATTCTCATACAAATCTTTTAAAGTTCTTACTTTCTGAATTGGTGACTCATCTACACCTGAATCACTGTCATGCTCACCCTGTCTTCTAAATGCTATATCTCCCACTCTTTCATCTGTTGAGTTTGAATTACCTGCTCTTTCTGAATTTTCTGCAGCTGCATTATCATTTCTTTTCAGACACACTTCTTTAACTAAATCTCCCTGTATTTCAGACCACTTCCAAAATTCTGTTTCCACAAACTTCACATCCCTGCTAACAATTACTTTTTTAGTATCTGGTATATAAATTCTGTAAGCTTTAGCATCTGTGCAGTACCCAATAAATACCCCTTTCACTGCTCTATCATCCAGCTTCTGCAAATGTTGAACTGGAGTGTGTGCAAATGCCACACACCCAAACACTTTTAAATGTGACACTTTTGGAACTACACCAAACCAGACTTCATGAGGTGTTTTTCTAGGAACTGCAAATGTTGGAGATATATTAGCAATATAAGTTGCTGTCATAATTGCATCTGCCCAAAAACAATTTGGCAACATACTAGACTTCAACATGCTTCTAGCTTTTTCAACCAATGTCCTGTTTTTCCTTTCGCAACCCCATTTTGCCGAGGGGTATATGGAGCAGTTAATTCATGTTTGATACCTTTTTGATCCACGAAAACTTGAAATTCTTTAGACAAGAATTCTCCACCCCTATCTCGTTCTTAATACCTTCAACTGACAACCAGACTGCCTTTCAACATTTGAAACAAACTTTTGAAAGTAGTAAAATACTTCATGCTTGAACTTCAATATGAATACCCAATTCATTCTAGAAAAGTCATCTACAAACAGCAAGAAATATTTACCTCCACCCAAGGATTCTGTCTGCATTGGCCCACAGACATCAGCATGAATTAATTGTAATTTCTGATTAGCTCTCCAAGATCTACCAGTTTGAAATGGAAGCCTTGGTAATTTCCCAAACACACATTCTTCACAATATTTCATCTTCTTCACTTCAGGTAGGCCTTCCACCATACCCTTGTGTACTAAATCCTGCATCCCTTGAAAATTCAGATGCCCATACCTTCTATGCCACAATTCTGCAACATCTTCATGTTTGAACATCAAGTTTACCTGATTATCATTAGAAAACTTCACAGGAAATAAATTGCCATTATTTTTCTGCACTTTCAACAATATCTTCCCTGTTTCAGCTGTTTGCACAACACAACCTTCTTTACTAAAATACACATTGTAACCTTCTTCAATTAGCTGACCAACACTCAACAAATTATGTGCTAATGAAGGCACATACTGAACTTCATGTATTAGCTTTGCTTCACCTTCACACATTTGTACCAACACTGATCCTTTACCCATTACATCCACCTCTTTATTATTTCCAAGCCTGACCTTGTGCTTCAAAGTTTCATTCAAGTTGTAAAATAATTCCTTTCTACCTGTCATGTGATTTGAAGTACCACTGTCAAGTAACCGGATAGTATCGCCTTCAGTTTCACTTCCATTATGTATCATAAAAAGACTCCCATAGTCACTAGAATCAGGATTATTTGAAGTACCAGCCCCTTCATCAGACTTTCTCTCTTGTGCAGCCCAACAATGTGACTGATAATGGCCAAATCTCTTACACCTATAACACTGAATATTCTGTAAATTTCCTCTACTAAATCTCGACCAACCCTCTCGACCAAAATGTCTCGGCCTCTCGTTAAATCTACCAAATTGTCTTACACCACCTCTTCCAATCTCATTAACGACTTGCTTGCCTCGAAAGCCCCGCCTTTGATCAACACCTCTAAAGATTTCTCTTCCTCTGGCCCTGAAACTTCTACCTCGTCCCCTAACATTATATCTTCCACCTCTTGACTCTCCATGAACAATAAAAGCCTTATCTTCAGTTTTTTCAGAAAATTGATTGAATCTAGCTTCATGTGCCTGCAAAGACCCACTCAACTCATCCAAAGAAACCTTTGCCAAATCTCTAGCTTCTTCAATTGAAGTAACCACATGAATAAACCTTGAAGATAGACTCCTTATTACCTTCAACACAACTTCTTCATCTTTCATCTCAATACCCATGCCCCGAATTTGATTTACCACAGTTAACACCCTTGTTATATAATGCTGAACTGTCTCATTCTCCTTCATTTGCAGTAAATCAAAATTTTGTCTCAAGGTTTGTTGTCTAACAGTAACCATCCTTGAGGTTCCTTGATTTTCATTCTTTATATGGTCCCATGCTTCCTTCGCTGAATCATACCTGACTATTCTATGAAGAATAGTCTCATCAACAGCCTGCTGAAGCAAAAATAAAGCCTTGGCATCATCTTCTATCTCCTTTTCAGTTGAGAGCTCTTTACTAATACCATTTTCAACAATCTTCCACAAACCTTGGGACCTGAAAAAGGTTCTCATTCGATAATTCCAGTGCTCGTATCCCTCTCCTCTAAACACAGGTAATAAAGTGTGTGATATTTCAGGAGTTGTTCTAGAGCTAGAACTAGAAGCCATATTTTCAACTTTTATAACAACAAACCACCTTCACCCCTTTCTTACTATCAAACTCAGCAACCGCAGCTCTGATACCACTGATAATTAAAACATATACTTTTCATTACCTTCTGAACAAGTTTGTAGTTGAAATCCAAGCCAGAAAACAACTCAATTGTTCTTCAAAATTCAGCAAAACTCATCACTTTCACAGACTAGCAGCACAATAACAGGACAACATAAAACCACACACTATAGCAAGCTAAGATCACCTTTGCTTCTGAAAAACACCATACATACTCTCCAACACACGAGGAACAAGATTGTAGTTTAAGTACAGGGCTAAATCTCACAGTTTGTTTTAGGAAAATTCAAAGAACATTGCTACTTCATAACTAAAGAACAACAGCTTTTTACAGGGCTGAAAAACAGAACACCCACACAAACTTCATCAGATAAAACATACATATATGACTAACTAGAAGAGATCATGAGTCATAAGCCAGGTGTAAACTAAATCACAACTTAGCCGCTTAATGCTTTAACCGCACATCCTGCCTCGAACTTACACTAATCGATAAACCACATCCTGGCCGTCTATAGCCTTCTTACCAAACACACTCACAGCCTTTGCCTTGAACTTAAATCACTGCTTGATGATTCAATCGTCACCATTGATTCTTTAATCCAGAGCTCCCTCCTTCAGCCAACGACCTCAACGGTAATTTGAATTGTCTGAAAAGCAACCACTTCACTTCTCACAACCTCTTCCAAAATCACATCCTGAGCAGCAATCCAAACACTACATCTGACTATATAAACTCTTCTTACCACCACTGCCTTTTCAATCACCACATCCTAACATCCTTTAGGCAAATCGGCAGCTCCCAGGTTTGATTCCTCTCAATAGCTTCAATTTCGGATGACATTGCTTCTCTCCATTTTTTGCTTTTTTCTGTCTCTGCAAACGAAGTTGGATCATCTTCGATCATCATCATCATCACATTCAAATTTTCTTCTTCGAAAAACCTTCGCCTGTTTCATAATCCGTCATCCATGTAGGTTCTCTTCTTTCTCGCACGCCTCTTCCTAATTCGTTATTATCGAGTCCGACTCATTTGGGGTTGAGTTGGAGTTTCTGTTTGAACTGCTTGAGCAAACAACAGTTTGGATTGCTTGCACTATATATCCGAACTACTACTTGAATTGGCTCCTTCTTCATGTTGGTCATCTCGCTTCATTATCATCCTCTCCCCATTCAAGTATTTCACGCCTTATTTCTTCATCGGATCTGCCCTAGTCCCAACTCTTTCCTTCCTCAAAAACAACATCTCTACTAGTAATTATTTTCTTCTAAATTGGATCATGCATCTTCCATGCCTTAGACTCACCGCTGACCCCGAGGAAAACACATTTTCAGCTTTTGTCATCTAGTTTATTTCTCCTTTGATCTGGTATGTGTACATGAGCTATACAACCAAAAAATTCAAAAATACGTCATTGTTGGTTTTTCTCCATTCCATGCTTCCTCTAGGGTTTTGTTTTCAACTGCTACGGTTGGGCTCTGATTTTGAATATGTACACACCAATTTGCAGCCTCGGACTAGAAGGCTTTGGGAACTTGCTTGTCATGTAGCATGGATCGAACAACATTTATAATTGTCCTGTATTCTTTCTCTCGCCGACTCCGTTCTACTGAGGTGTATAGGTTGCTGTCAATTGCCTACTAATGCCTTGTGATTTACAGAATTCTCCAAACTCATTTGAAGTGAACTCGCCACCCATATATGTCCTTAAACAAATAATAAATTCACTTGTCTCCTTCTCAACACTAGCTTTATAGTTTTTAAAAGTAACAAAAGCTTCCGACTTTTCATGTAAGAAATAAATCCAAGTTTTACGAATAAGATCATCAATAAGACCTAGAATGTACCTCTTATTACTGTGTGAAATTGGTCTGATGGGACCACATATATTTGAATGTACCAGTTGCAGTCGTTTTGATGCTCTCCATAAACTCTTCTTTGGTATGGATTCTCTCGTGTTGTTTCCCAGTCAAGCACATAGCGTAGATCTCCTTGGTATGTTTTAGAGAGGGTAGGCCCACCACCATCTTGTTGTAAGACAAGGTTTTTAACTCCTTGTGATTCAAGTGCCCAAATCGACAATGCCACATATGAGCTTCTTTCTTCGATTCCTCTTCATTCCGTAAACACGAGAATGCTTTTGTGGCATGGATGCCAGCAGATAAAACATTCTATTTTCACTCATATTTGTTTGCATTATTATTCTCCTCTTATTATGAAATACCTTACAGGTTCCACCTTGAATCAAAATGGCTAACTCATTTTCTTGAAGTTGTCCTATGCTTAATAGGTTACTTTTAAGCTCGAGAATACAAGTAAACATCAAATATTACCTGGGTTATACCATTTATTTGCATCCTTATACTTCCTTTTGCTATTACCTACATTCTCATATCATTTCCAAGCTTCATCGTCCTATTGAAATCTTCTTCCAAATTTGAGAACCATTCTTTGTTCCCCATTATATGATTACTGCATCCTGAATCAATAAACTAGATTTCTTCTCTCTTTGCTTGATGGAGCTCTACGTAGAACATCAACAAAAGCTCTTCCTCTTTCTCTACTTCAGCATAGTTGACCTTTTTGTCCCAATTAGGGCACTCATATTGAAAATGTCCTAAGTTGTGACACTTAAAACATTCAATTGTTGGTTTGTTCAGGGGGTGTCTTCCTCTTCCACTGCCACATCCTCCTCTCAACATGTTTTGACCCCTTCCTCTGCCTGATGTGACATCTTGAGTCACTTTTAACACTTGTTCTTGATAGCCTCACATCTTTTGTTCATGAACAAGGAAACTCCCATGTATTTCATCAATGCTCATGGTACTTAAATAATTTGACTCCTCAATCAAGCAAACGACATAGTCAAAGTTAGGAGTTAATGATCTAAATACCTTGCTAACTCTAAGGGTCGGTGCCCTTACACTTGGTCGTTAAGAGAACAATTTAACATATGCCAAGACATAAGGGCGCACAGCCGCGTGGATTGGATAGCGCCCGGGGGAGCGCGAGACATGTGTTGTGTCATGACCAAGAGTGGGTGAAATATCCTGCACGATCATGTGCTGAGACCGTGAGGCCGCCGTGCTAGCACGCGGGTGTGCGCATAGCTAATGAGTATGTGGGGCAGGTGCGCCCATACCCAGAGTCAAGTGTTGTGGACTTCGATTATTTTAGAGAATGGATCTCTAGCAAGTCTAGGTGGGGAGGGACATTTTATCATATTGAGAAACCCAGATGCTGATTCCGGATTTGCCGAGGGATTACGCAAGCGTATGCAAGTGGGCACTCGACCATGAGCCTGGCCGAGCTAGGGGCGAGGATGGCACGTGGTATTACCCCGCGTGACCGGTACTACTGCGCGCTATGACCAAGGGTGGTTAGCTAAAGCTACAGTAATGTCGGAGGACACTGCAAGCTAAGTGGAAGTCCGGGACTTCTCGCAAAACCTTTATTAGGCAAGAGGCTCAATTAACCTTGGGGATTTGGGATAGCTCTTGTAATGGAGTCTTTTATGTCTTTGGGAGGGGACAAGACCTCTTAGTGAAGATCTTTGGCCATGATTGTAAACTTTTCTCAATCTAAAAGAGTTTATGTGTTGTGCTTGTGTTGCGAACATGTGTTGATTCACTATTGTCCTAACAAGGAAGGCTAACCTGTCGCTTGGTGCGTGTCAGGTGCCTCATGGTCGAAGATGATCGGTTGAGGCCGTGACACTAACCACCATACTTTGCTTCATTGTCTCACCATTTGACTTGATCTTGTTCACAACAGTCAAGGTGCGCCCCAAGAAGCTGTCAATCTTCTCTCATTTCATGGTGAGCAACTCAAATTCCCTGCTCAATTCTTGGAGTTGTGCCCTTTTCACCTTTGTGGACCCTTGATACTTTTGTTTCATTGAATCCCAAGTTGCCTTTGATGTTCTCTTGTCAAGAATTGTTTCTAGAATCTCTCTATCAATCACTTGGAACAGAAAGTTCTTGACTTTCAGATCCTTGAGTTTGGCTTCTTCCACCTTTTTCCTCTGTGCTTCATTTGCTGCTGACGTCCCAACTGCAGCTGGAGGAATTCCTTCATCCACCAGACTCCACATTTCCTTGTTTCTCAGGAAATTTTCCATTGACATCGACCAATGATCATAGTAGCCATCAAACTTTGGGATGGATGGCAGCACACGATTCTCTGTGATGGAGATTTTTCCTCTCGGTGTTTAACTCACACTTTCTCAATATCACTCACCCAATTTGACCCATTTCATAGCTTTGATACCAAATGTGAAATACAAAAACTTTATAGCTGAAAGGGATTGATTTATTCATCAGCAAAGAGGGCTATTAATAGCCTTACAAAAACAACAAAAATGACAACCCACACACAACATGGAGAAAGAAAATCAAAACAAACAACAAACTCTATCATTTCCTAAAAACTAGGACTTCCTACAGACCAGGACAAACTACTCAAAATAATTTATTCAAAGTAAATAACAAACATGAGTGAATACAATGCTGTTAATAGTTATTTAAATTAACTAATGTGCATTTTGATTTGTGAAATTCCAGCTAATTGCAACTTGATTGTAGATGGTTGTTTTTCATGCTATTTTAAAGGTTTTCTTTGGTGTTGGTCTATAATTCAATTATTAATGTATTTAATTCCTTTTTGTTGATTGATAAGTGTTTGTTTATACATATTTTATAATATCATTTTATATGCATCGAGCATTACTCGTATCAAGTTTTATCGCTGATGAAATGTATTTTGTGTTCTTTTGTGCAAACAGGACATTGGAGGTGTAAAGTACGAGAAAGAAGCAAAAATAGGGCATGATGGAATGTTTCAAGACTAAGATAGGAGCTGTGCTCATATATATAGAGGTGTTTCCAACTTTCGGAGGTTTCCAAGTCATTACATGAACAGGAAGGACACGAAAGCAGTAATATGTCCATGTCCCAGCGCATGGCCGTGTGGATGCCAGTGTAGAGCCCCGATTTCTGTTTATAAAAGATGCATTGACATATTTTCTAGAGAACTTTTCGGCTACTTTCATAAGGCAAGGAGGCTAGGGCTTGGAGAGAGTTCTTTGCTGCTTTGGGAAGGTTTCCTCCTCCGTCATAGCTTCAAGGAAGCCACCGGTGACCTAGCTTCGGAGTGGATTCGATCGAGACGTGGAAATCCATCAAGACCATCGTCACCGATATAGGGGGGGTTATTTTCTATGGTTTTTACAGTTGTTTATCTTTACATTAATTACTTTGTAACTTGTTCCATGGAGAGCTAAACCCCTAGGGGGCATTCGGACATGTAAGCCCTAGAATTTTTATTCTTATTAGATTTACATTGCGTTTTTATTCGATTTCAATTGACTGCGTTTTTCTTTTGTGTTCTTAAGTCTTCCATGTGCTTTTGGTTTCAATATTGATTGCCTTTCATGTCTTATTCAACCTAGTGAAGAGAGAGATCATCGCTAGGTTTAGAATTACCAAGAGTGAATAGGGTTGAGAGGGTGGGCCGTGAGATAGTGGAGTGTCCTCTTTCCCTTCTGATAAATATTTTCTATCTCCATATTCCCTAAGTTTTAAGCAACCATATGTGGTATGAGACATCGAGAGAATTCTCCGTCGGGACCTCGTAGGGGGTTAGGGATCCTTCATCTGGAGGTCGGGACCTCGTAGGGGACTAGTTACCGATGGCCTGGAGGCAGGGGCCGGTATATCTTAGGATAACCATGACTCAATTAGTTCGTATAAAAACACTTGTAATCCATAACCTAACACTTGAATTCTAGGTAGAGCATTGTCCAGATACCCCACCTTCACCGATTAAAAACTCACTCTTTTCAGTTTCTGAGCACCTGTTAGTGACACTCTTAGGTTTAGCCATTAGATCATCACAACACTGCACTCATTAGGCTAGATAACATAGGAGGAGCAACTATTAGTACTTCTGTTCCCTGAGGTTCGATAATCCGATCTATTGGGTCAACTTTGTTACTTGATGACCGGTGAACTTGCGGTAACGTAAGGGGTTGACACATCACCCCGTGTTGTGTGCATCATTGATGTAGAGGATTTTTGTAGGTGAGAACTCATAGTTATTTGAATTTGGTGCATGAATGTACTGCAAACAAGGGCCTCAATGGAGCCAAATTACTTATAAGAAGTGTCTTTTGGTCGAATGGTTCATCTTATTAAATGATTTTCCAAGTAGTGGTTGTATACATTTATAAAATGTAATCTTCTTTCAAATGAGACTAGCATTTGTAATCTTCTATCAAATGGTGTGCATTTGAATGAAATATCTATTTTGAAGTCAGGTAATATTATCTGAAGTAAAACAACAATAGCTTCATTAACCAAGCCAAATGGGATCTATCATCATTGTTAGCATAAACATGCTTGTGAAGAAGTGGAATGGGCATGCAATGTTTCTCTACTAGAAAGTGATATACTAGAATCCTGGAAATCAAGGGATGACAACTTATTTAAAAAGCTCATAGCAAATTTTGAAGAGATGTCTCATAGACTACAAATCACTATGAAAGAAAGATAAAAGCTGATGTAATACCATGAATTAATTGTCTTAATAAATAAGATGTTCAACTTAGAAAAAGGTTTGCACAAACATAGATAAAAAAGCTAATAAATCTGCACAATAATTTGATTTTTCTGCAGTTCCAAGCCTTTGGAATGGAGCAACACAACATTTTACTTAACAAAACATTCAACACCCCATTCAATTCTAGCTAACAGAACATAGTAAATATAATCCAACAACACTCCATTTAGCTTTAGCCAGGCTGATAATGCACTATCCATGGCCTTCACCTTGGTCGTTTTTGCATATGCCTAGTTAAATAGCAGATCAAAATGGCATATGTTAGCAAGTTGAAAATTTAAACCTCTTCATCAAACTAGGATATTTATATCTCGCAAGAATACAATATATAACAAGAATATTATAACAAGTGTGCTTACCTCAATCATAATGCTGCATGTGTGAGGATATCAATTCATTGCCTAGACCTATACCATGTGAAGAACTAGGTTGTTGTATTTTATCAATCATTAGTGGATAATTTGATGGTTTACTCTATTGCAAGTAATTCAATATCAGGGAAAAACAAAAACTATGGCAAACAAGTAAATGTCACAACCTCCTTATGTATGATAAATTTAAAAATCACATATGCAAGACTAATAAAGGTTGGATAAGAAATTATTCAATCTTTCTAATTACCTGCAAAGAAGTATGAAAGCCAATACTTTGGAAAATGAAGCTGTCAACATGCATATTTGGTGCATTTGGAAGAGAATTTCAATTCACCTAAGAATAATCATAACCCAACATATTAAAAATATCTCATTTAATACCATTACACATACCATAATAAATAAATATTAAACAACTTGGCATTACCACACTTTCTTGAGTACAAAGATCAACATGTGCATCATATTTACTTTGTGCATTCTCCTTTGTTTGAGTTTTATGAAATAAGAAATATTAGTTTTGGTCTAAATAATTATTATAGAGTTGAGAAAGAAAGATGTAAATCATAACAACCTTTTTTTATTTCGAATGATTATTTTCTCAACTTTTGACTTCTTCCTCTTTGATGGTGGCCAGCCTTTACTTCGGACTTTCAAAGGAGTCAAAAACTTTTTAGTTGAAGTTGTTGTTTGGTGTTGATTATGATTTCCTTCCAATAACAATGGTGAAATAACTTGATCCAAACCATTCTCCCAATAATTGTCGTTATCCATCAACTTCTTCATTGCCGCTTCCACAGATTTCTTCAAAAAATTATATTTCTCAATAGATTGTACTCCAATTTCTGAAGCCTTAGAGAAATGCGAACATAATGTATCGTATTGCATTTTTTGCTCACTAATGAGTGCATCATCATAGCAGTTCATCACGTAATTATGCCTCTGTTTGATATCTTTCCTCCAACAAGGTAGAATATATTGAGATGGAATTTTTTTTATATTCCTCTCAATAAGAACCTTGCACATATGTCTGCAAATAATTCCTCTAAACTCAAATAATTGACATGAGCATTTTATAACAAATTCAATCTCATTGGGATAGGCATCAAACACCACTTGTCTTCTAAGTCTGCCTTCTTTTCCTATGAAAATGTCTGTGACTTGGAAAGTATATATTGGCCCATCTGACTTGATAAATGTAAAATTACAATATAGAATCCCACTCAACTCAGGTTGAAACAACCTATAAATTTCATTTGTATAAACCTCCTGTAGTTGTTTCTCAAAATGGCAATCAGTTAACACTTAAAAATTTGAGTTGAAGGAAGCGAAATCAGCTTTGTTTTCTTTCTTAATTTTACTTTTCAATGCATTATCATATTGCTCCACAAATTGCATAAAAGATGTTGTCGAACCAACATAACCATCAAAGAAAGCATTTTTGCTTTCACTTCTTTGAGTAATAGACATTCCAGCCAAAAAAATTCCTTTAATATATATAGGCGCATAACGTTGCCGATCTTTATATAAAAAATTCAACCATTCGTTGTTTTCAATATTGTACTTCTTTATTGTCTTTAACCAAGTGTCTTCAAATTCTTGAATATCCACTGCCTCATAAATGATGCTCTTCAAAATTTTTTTTATTGCTTTATATTCAGTTAACCCTCCAAGCTTCTTAGGAATTTTCTTCATGATATGCCAAAGACAAAGACGATAATGTGAATTCGGAAAAATTGTCTTAATTGCACCTTGAATAGCCATGCATTGGTCTATGATTTTTTCTTTTTGGGCCTTTCTTGATATACATTCCAGCTAACTCTTATACAACCAAATATATGTTTCTGTATCTTCTTTAGATAATAAGCCACATCCAAATAATACTGTCTGTCCGTGATGATTTACACCAACAAAAGGAGCAAATGGCATCTCATACTTATTTATTAAGTACGTTGTATCGAATGATATAACATCACCAAAAGCTTCAAAGGTTACTAAAGATCTTGCATCCGCCCAAAATACATTCCTTAGACGATCTTCTTCATCCATATCAATTAGATGAAAAAAATTTGGATTTCTTTGTTGCATGCAAGCAAAATTTTTACCAAGTGCCTCAGCATCACCAACTCCAAGTTGGAACTGTCTTTCTTTTGCAATTTAATTTCTACAATCTTTTTCAGTGTATGTTAAATTTTCATATCCGCCACTTTCAATGGCGAAGGAATGAAAATTGTTGCTCAAACTTATTCCTACTTGATCATATAGTTCAAGCCTTCTTTTGACATGCGCAGCCATTTTTTTATTACACTTCTGAAAACGTGATTTTTGTGGGCTTAATGCATGATTATGCTATAAATGGACACGAGAAATAGTTGAGCGCCTATCATTGCCAACGATAACATTAATTTTGGCTTGGCAATTTGTTTTTGTGGATAACCTTGGATTGAAAGAATTTTTTGCAGTGGATAATCTTTTGCCACCCCTTACACAAGCAAGTGTGTAATATTTTAATTTTCCGTCATCTCTTGCTCTTGTACTTCTTTTTATAATACCAAACCCTTCTTGCCGAGCATACTCAACATAGAAGTTATAAGTTTCTTCTTCAGAATTAAGTATCATGCCTACTTCTCGAATCAACTTTTCACATGTTGAATTTTCCAACTGTGCTATTTTTTCATTCTCTTTATCAACTTCCCTCATTCTTGTTCAATTCAGAAGTTCCAGATTCCAAGTCTACTATAATATTCTTTAATCTGATCTATATTAACTGACAAATGATCACTATAAGTAAATATATTTCATAACAAGTCATAACAAATAGAAAATTTGTCAATAAAATAGACAATAGATTTCTCAAAAAAGATAAGAATGATTGAAAAAGATGGCAAAATGGTGTATACCAAAGAAGCATCTTTAAGACAAATTTCTATTTTCATTTCAATATCTCAGGCATCCTTATATGTTAATAAATCAACATCATTTACACTCACAAATTAGAACATATACATGAGTGATTGAGCAAGCACACAAGATAGGGAATGCTACAATATATTTTTTGAACTATACACATGCTCTTCCTAATGTACTTGAGTGATTAAATAAGAACTAATGTTAAATATTAACAAAATTAAATGTACATGGAATGCTTTTGCTACGAATAAAAACATGTACGGGGTGATTAAATGCTAACGAAGCTAGAGAGAAAATAAATAAACGCATTCAAACAAAACTAAATGCTTTTCATGAACTAGTTTTAGCTCATGTTTGGTTGGATCTAAAAATTAATAATGGAGTAAAAAGCAAATGGAGTTTGAAATAAAATCATGACATATGGAAGCTAAAACACATACCTATGTCAATCAAGAAACAACAAAGTCTTTCACTACCTCACAACTATTCCACCTGCTAAAAAGAATAATTGGCGGGGCCTCAAGGAAAGGCATCTTCATCCTATATCCAAACTTAGAATGAAGAACTCAGGGATGATGAAGATGAATCTTTGTCTAAAGTGGATAGCTAGAAGAAGGTAGGGTCATGGGAGGGTAGGATCATGAAGCCTTGTCTTCAAGTGGCCATCAACAAGGCCTGAACTGGAACTCTGAAGAACAATTATGTGATTTCGTGAAGAAAGTGAAGGTGGCGTGAAGATAGAAGAGGAGAAGAGGAAAGTTTTTATTTGTTTTGTTTTTTTATTTTTTTAATTTTTTAATGCTGATTAAGAAAGAGAATAAAGGTCAGGTTATTCAGGAGAGGTTTTGGGAATGTTTACTTCATTTGTATAGCATTACTCTAAATTTTATGAGATGCCGAGTGTTATATATATATATATATATATATATATATATATATATATATATATATATATATATGGAAATCCCAGCCAACCCCAATAGTGGGAGATTTGGCTCGTAAGGAAAATGAGATGTTCAGTCCAATAGTGAAAAAACAATGGCATCCTCTAGCTGCAAGGATTGATGCTGTTACTCTTCATACTTACTATGAAAATGAGTTAAAGCAATTTATATCCAGTGTCATGGATCTCACGTCTGAGTTAGTTCAAGTAATGAAAGTTACCAAAAAAAGAAAAAAACTAGAGGAAGAATTTATGCTAATGGCAGTACATATGATGTGTCATTATGATACTGAAACCGCATACCATTGTTATAACTCAAGTAAGAAAACACAGAAGGTGTTAAAAGAAAAAAAGTTACCTGCTTCATCAAAGATGTGAAGGCACCCTTAGGCAAGCCAAAGCAACAACTTATGCATAAATAAGTCATGATGCACTAAAATTCAAATTCAATGCCTAGGTGTCGGGGAAGAAAAACAAATACCCATTCTGAAGCAACGACAAGAATGTTTACCTCAAAGCAATGGCAAATTTTTATACAAATTCTAAGGCTGTAAAGGGATACATATCTCAAGAAGGCAACAAGGCATGCAACGCGGTGACGAGGCACAGGCAGCAATATATATATATATATATATAATTTTTTAATATTTTCTGTCCTTACTTGTACTCGAAGCCTTTAATCGGGGATGCCCAATATTTTAGTGTAGAGTAATTAATAATAAAGGCTTGCCTCTATTAGGAATTGGAGAGTCCACAAAAATAAAATAAAATAAGATTAAAAAAATAAAAAATAAAATAAAATAAATAACATTTGTGATTCGATACGCCTGATGTCTCTTCAATGACATGATGCCAAGAAATGTATTTTCGATCCCACAGTAACATAAACTGTTATAACATATTTGTTCATTATTTTACATGCTAACATGATAACTTATTTTTTCAACTTCTCATCCTTGTAAATCTTAAGAATATATATTATTCTTTATTATGCTCTAACAAAGAATATTAAATAATGGTTGGAAATGAGAAAAATATCTCATAAACCTTTCATGATCAATAATTGATAAAGGATATTCATGCATGATTATCATTCAAGCGAGCTCATTCCTCGCCAAAACTTGGTTAAGCTTTGATAGTAGAAGTTGTTATTTAAGATCTTTGTGTATTTCATTTGGACATCTCCTAAAATGGCCGATGCAAATGAGTGATTGTATATATTTCTAGATTCCCCACCAATCATCCTCTTACAATAATTGCATATTGCTTTCCATTGGCCACAAATTTGTTGTCTTGTGAAGGGTTCCCTCACAACCCATTTGAATCTTTTGGGGTTATTAGTGGTCTCATCATCATGAAAGTGTTGGGAAACCTAAAACTGTAACCAAAGTAGCATTTGAACTTAGAAATGGGGTAGAAAATTCATGATTTCCAGTTCTGAGTGAAGGAATAGAAGTTGATTTGTATCCCAATCTTGCCACATTTGACTATCCATAACAAAATTTAACAAAAAAAAGACAGGTCTAATAAGAAGAAATTAAATGGGTCAGTTATGTTAAATTTCACAAAAAATTATATAAAATAATCGTAAATAGCTAAATACACTAATTGTACAAAACCATACTTTTAACACAAAACTCATTTTATAATCTATACGAACACGCCTGCATCTAAATTGAAAGTTTTTTTATTAGCTAACACAATAATTTGGGTTTTTACCTATAATTATAAATACCATCAGAAATTCTTCAGAAAAGGATGCTCAAAAAATACTAGGCATTAGCCGTCATATATCAATTTTATTTAACAAATGTGGCTAATATTGCTTGAACCTTTAACTCGAAAACATCAAGATTACCATTGTATATATACAGCAAACAAAATCCCTAACGTATCAAAAAATTTCAACAAATTTTGGTCTCTCAAGATGCCCAGACGAGGGGAATTTTTGGTCACTCAAGATGCTGAAATTGTTGGAATTAGGAACTTCAATATATCATTAATAGTTTCTAGAAAACTTAATAAATATTTTGGAATATGAAAGGATATGATGTGATAAAAAGAATCATTAAAAGAAGGTTAAATACCCCAAATGGTCCCTCTACTCTAATTTGATCCTAATGGTCCCTCTACTTTCTATTTCAGGCCGATTTGACCCAAGCCCGTAACGACGTTAGCTTTTCCGTTTCAGACCGCTAACGTGGGCGTCGTCTGGATAGTTTATTATTAAAGAATGCCAGCTCGACGCCAGCGTTGCATGTTTTTTAAAGTAATCGGATCCGGATCCGGTCATTACATCCGGATCCGACAATCCAAAGAAGCCATCCTCCCTCCATTGCCGTTGCCGAGCCTGACCGGAAAGCAGCAGCTCCTCCACTGCCGTTGCCGAGCCCGATCCCGACACCGACCCCGATGGCAGGCATCGTCCCTTGCCCTAGTCCGACTGGAAAGCAACTCACTGAAAACATCAAGCTCTTAGCACAATCATGTCAATCAGAGAAATCAACAAGAAATTCGTTCGTTTTCAGTAAATCTTCACTGAAAAATCACTGCTGCTTTGTTATCCTTGAGAAAGAGTTCTTACTTCAATCATCTTTTTTTTTTTTTTGAAATCAACATGAAATTTGTTAGAGAATCTTGGAATGCAAAAATTTGCATATACCCGTTTGAATCTCAAAAAACCATTATAACCTTTCAATCTTTCAATCTTTTGGGTTTTTTTTTACAAGATGTGAATAAATTACAAGTTTAGAAACCATTACAACCTTTCAATCTTTGACATGGATGAGAGTAAAGTAACAACTTCTGTAAAACAAAGGAGCAGCAATTTTCATAAAAAAAAAAAATAAAGAATAACATCACTAGTGTTGGTCTGAATATATTTTCTTCTAAGTAAATCTCCACTATTAGTGTGACAGTTAAGTACCTTATAACAAACCAAAACAAATTGCAGAGTGAAATCTGGTAATTTGTCAGTAATTTGTATGCCTGTTTCTGCTAATTTGGATTTCGTACCTTACAACAACAAATTTTAGCAAGTAATTGGAAAGTAGGCTTAACAAAATGAAATATAGCTTGGCAGTGCAGTATTGACAGAAAAACACTTTTCATATCCATTAAGTAGTTGGTTTCTATACATTTCAAAATGAGTTGCTCCTTTACAGTTAAACAAAGCAAAACAAAACATTGACAACAAAAAGAGCACTAGTTTATCTCCATGTTTGTGTCACATGCTATTGAAACTATAACAGTGAAAAACATTTCAAAACATCATCTTGCCAGATCACTTGGCTTTCTCTTCAATTGTCAGGATTGGCACCAGCAAACTCATATGTTCTGCTTTGCTGTGTTGGTAAATCCAGCAATTCATTGGCTCCAGCTGAGGCTGTCATATTTGGTTCTTGATCCTGGCTGGAATATGCCTTCTGGTTATGTGATGCACCAACACTCCTTCTCCTTGTTTCCTGCCAAATGCAACCATGAAAGAGTCTTTTACTTTACTAACGAATAAAAAGAATGCAACACTGACATTTATGTCAATATGAAGACATAATTTACCAATAACTCTTTCGTTGTAATGAACAAGGTGTTCTGTTGCACTTCCCTACCAACAATAAGCTCTCCAGTGTGAGCATCCTGCAACCAATACCATCAGAAAATTTATTCGGTGTGGCCAAGCAATTTCTGTACCATAGTAATGCTTATGTGACTAAGCAATGTTGTCAACAGTTACCCTTAAAATCTTTGTTGACCTAATTGACCTATCAGTAGCTCTTGATCCAGTTTTTCTAACTCCTGCTGAGCTAGTGGCATTCCCCATTGAAAGATTTTCTAGTACAGGACTGTCAGCTGATGCCTAAATAAATGTAGCCATTATCACAAGCAGAAACTTTAAATTGTAAGCCTACCACAAATTAATTGATCAAATTACTTCATGCAGAGACAAAAATGAACATTGAACTCACCCTAGACCCATCCATTGGAGGAGCTGATGCAGCAGAAGGTTGTGCTTTTGTCTTCCTGCGTTTGTTGGTTGCAGGTTCCACTGGTGGATTGGCAGATGTGGCCTGCACAACATAAATTGGTCATCCACTGAGTCATATCTGAATTGGCAGGGCCCACAGACTTAATTTTGGACTTTAGCTTTCAGTGTTATCCACATTTTGATTGCCAAAAAAAAAATACTAACAATAAGAGACAGAAGAACAAACATTATTCTATCATTTATAATTGCATAGAATAAGTTAATGTAATTCACTCACACTCTTCAGTTTTTGTGGACACCGAGCTCTGTTGTGGCCTTCAACCCGGCAGATTTTGCACCTCATCACCCTGCCATGCCTTGAAACTGTTGTTTGAGAATTGGGTTTCACTTCTAGTGCCTCCCTTCTCCTTTTCTTCACAGGTCTCCCAGGCATCCTCCTACCCAAAGGCATCTCCAAAGGCCCAGTTTCACTTATTGGCCAAAATTCCCTTCCCCTAATTGGATTAACGGGGAATTGATAGGCCTTTAGGTAAGTGTCCTTTCTGAACCACTCGGCCACATAATTTAATGGATCTTTCCCTTCAAATGAAATTGCAGCTAATGCATGCTGGCAGGGGATGCCACTTTTGTTCCATTTTCCTCATGAACAACTATGGTTTCCTAGCATGACTACATAGCCCTCCCTAGCATGTACCACCAAATTATCCCAGAAGACTTCGTGGCTAAGACCCCCATTCCACTCCACCTGCCATTTCCCACTTTTTTTTTCTCCCTCTCAATCTTCTAAACTATGTTAGGCCCATAATCACATCTCCATTTCTGCACATGCCCTCTCTTGACAACTACTCTACTCATGACATACCTTCTAATGTCCTCTAGCAAGGAGATCAGTGGCTTGTTCCTAGCCTCTACCATCACCCCATTGAAAGTCTCACACATATTATTATCAATTACCTCACATTGAACTACATCATTAAAATATGCTTGGCACCAACCTTCAATTGGCCAATTCAGCAGCAAATCTTCAGCAGCACCCTCTCCTCCATTGAGCATCTTCATACACTGCAAATGGTGATGCATCTCTGGGATACTTGTGGACCTGCCAATCTTCCAAAAAATCAGCTGCAACTCCTTTCCTGGATGCTTCTTCCCCCATCTTGCATATATGTGTCTTGCACACATTCTATGTTCAACTAGAGGCCGGAGATCCTTCACAGCATGAATAAGACCCTGCAAGGAAATCAATGGAACATTAGGGCATTGTTTAAATCAAGTGGAGAAAAAAAATTCAGTAGCCACCGAACTGTCTACAAACCTTTTGCATGTCACTAATTATTGACTAGCCGAAACCATCTCCAATGCTAAGATCTTCTTGTAATTGTTGTAGAAACCAAGTCCAACTCTCAGTTGTCTCCTTCTTCAAAATTACCCAAGCCACAGGGTACATCTGATTGTTACCATCCCTCCCCACAGCTACCAATAGCTGGCCCTTCAGTAGCTCTTTCAAGAAACATCCATCAAGACCAACTATCCTCCTACACCCACCTATGAAACCTTCCCTGATGGGTGTCAAGCATATGTAGAGCTTCTAGAAAACAGGGATGTCACCTGTGTTAATTATCTCAGACACTATATTGACAGTACTTCCAGGGTTGCTGTGTTTCAACTCCAGGGCATAATTGTGTAAGCTTTTGAAATCCTCTAGAAACTGCATCTCAATCTTTTTTAGAACCAATGCCTTTGCATTTCTGCATATCTTGTTAGTGATGAAGACACCCATTTCCTTTCTCACTAATGCTTTTATATGACTGGGTCTGATTGAAGGCACCCCACTTATCACCTCTCCAAATCTCTTAGCAACTGCATGTGCTGTCACCCTCTTATTTTTAGTAGTCCCTAATATGCATGTGTGGTCCTTCACATAATTCTTGACACCAAACACCTTTGGTCCACTGCACCATGAACACAAAATCAACCATTTGCATCCCTTACCAGAACACTTGGCCCGTACCCTAACAGCATCATTTTTCATGTAAGTGAATTCAAATCCTTTCCTAGTTGAGAACTGCACTAGTTCATCCTTGAATAATTTCAGACTTTCAAATTGGAGACCAATGAAGAAGTCCTTTAGTGGAACATTAGGATCATAGTGACACTTCTTTGACCTATGCCTCCTCGCATCATCTGCACTCGATCCATCACTTGTGTCCTCATAACTCCCGGGGTCTGAAGAGTCTATATAGTCACTGCCATAACCAACTACCTTTGCAGATGCAGAAGTGGATGCCCTAAATTTAGTTGTAGACATTTGCACATTGCCTTCCGGGACATCTCCCTGGACTTCATTGTTCTCACCCTCCTCACCAACACCTAGTGCTGACTTGTTCTTCTCAGTATATTTCCTAATATTATCCCTAGTTTGTGCAGTTTCTTCATCAACTTCTGAATTGATATCCATAAGTGGGACATCCACTAGGGCATCTTCATCATCATTGTGATCTTCTACACTATTGTCACTATCACTGTCAGATGTAGAGTCAGAAAGTAGGGTTCTTGGCAGGATTTGGCCATGACTGCCTTCTGAGCACTCAACATAAATATCTACTGTCTTGCGTGACACTAGGACCTCAGACAAACCTACTAGAGATTGGTCATCAATAAGACTTTTTAACACCCCCTCATCATCCATAAATGATAACCTCACATCCTTTGTAATGTCATAACCTAGCTCTTTTACATCCCCTAGCAAATCCCAATGGCAAAGCTTGTCGGGGTCCACAGAAAATTCAGACACACCACCATTGACATATTTGACTTGTCCTTCCCTCAATAATTTCCCCCCCATGGTGGTACTTGACAGTATGCTCATACCAAGTAGACATCCTATACAAAGCAATTCATTTCCTAGTAAATGAGGACACCAACCAAAACAGGACAGCTACTAATAGAGTAGGCCACAGCTAATAGTACAATACGACAACCAAAGCAGGACTAAAAGCAATAAACAAAGTTCAGTGGAATTTGTATTGTTTGATGCTGTATTACTATTATGTAAGTCTAATTTGAATGTTTAAACAAAGTTCAGTGGACCTACCTTATGTACTGATGTATGTGAAAACTTGATCAATATTCATTATTTGTGAGTATGAGTGCAGTTAAATTAATTACATTTGAGAGGATGACACTAACAAATATTCATTACAAATATGAATGCAGTCTATATGACACTAACAAATATTCATTACTTGTGAGTATGAATGCAGTTTAAATCAATATTCATTATTATTTGTGAGTAAATCAGTAAAGTCAGACAAAGCTAGGACAAAGTCAGACATCTTTGTTTTGTGATACTTGTGGATCCAAACTAGTAGTTGTCATTTAATAGTCTACTTTGATAATGAGTAAGCATTAAGGACTAACAAAATTTAAAATGTCAAGACCACTCAAGGTTCAAGTCCAGAATTAGGCCTATAAGGCATATAAATTCAGACAAAGCTAGGACAAAGCCACACATCTTTGTTTTGTGAAAATAAATAAAGGCAGTGTGAAATAAATGGCAGTTAAGTTAACTAAATGTGAGAGGATCCTAATTAGTAGTTGTCATTTAATAGTCTAGTTTGATAATGATTGTAAGGTAAGTTTAACAAGTTTACCAATTACTGCCAATTAAGCACTAACAAAATTAAAAATGTAATCAAATCAATGCTAGTTTGGTGCGGCTAGCATTACATTTAGTTGCCCATCTTTTTTTAACCTTGAACAACATCCATGCAGTTAGAAATGGTAGTGGAACTCATGTTGTTTTGTTCTTATCTATTTTGTTCTGAAATCAAAATGTACAGAACACTCAAATTTCATTTCGAAAATAGGCCAACTGGGCATATAAATTCAGACAGAGCTAGGACAAAGCCACACATCTTTGTTTTGTGAAAATAAATAAAGGCAGTGTGAAATAAATGGCAGTTAAGTTAACTAAATGTGAGAGGATCCTAATTAGTAGTTGTCATTTAATAGTCTAGTTTGATAATGATTGTAAGGTAAGTTTAACAAGTTTACCAATTATTGCCAATTAAGCACTAACAAAATTAAAAATGTAATCAAATCAATGCTAGTTTGGTGTGGCTAGCATTACATTTGGTTGCCCATCTTCTTTTAACCTTGAACAGCATCCATGCAGTTAGAAATGGTAGTGGAACTCATGTTGTTTTGTTCTTATCTATTTTGTTCTGAAATCAAAATGTACAGAACACTCAAATTTCATTTCCAAAATTATGCCAACTGGGCATATAAATTCAGACAAAGCCACACATCTTTGTTTTGTGAAAATAAATAAAGGCAGTGTGAAATAAATGGCGGTTAAGTTAATTAAATGTGAGAGGATCCTAATTAGTAGTTGTCATTTAATAGTCTAGTTTGATAATGATTGTAAGGTAAGTTTGACAAGTTTACCAATTACTGCCAATTAAGCACTAACAAAATTAAAAATGCAATCAAATCAATGCTAGTTTGGTGTGGCTAGCATTACATTTAGTTGCCCATCTTTTTTTAACCTTGAACAACATCCATGCAGTTAGAAATGGTAGTGGAACTCATGTTGTTTCTTCTTATTTATTTTGTTCTGAAATTACAATGTCAAGACCACTCAAGGTTCAAGTCCAGAATTAGGCCTATGAGGCATATAAATTGAGATATAACTAGCACAGAGCCAAACATGTTTGTGTTGTGAAAAAGAAATAAAGGAAATGAGAAAACTAAAACTCATTTTCATTATCTAAAGATACAATCGACCATAATGAATGTTGTTCGATTTCTCAAACAATGACATAAATCTGGCATACTCTTTGTGGGGTTAGAAAGCCAGTAATGTTGTCTACAACACACTCAAAATCAAACATAAAGAATGGCAATCACAATGGGGTTGAATTAGGGCCGGAATCGATTACCTTCGTGAGGGGATACCACACTGTCAGGTTTGCAGAGCTCTCTACGGCTGACGAAGCGTCGTCGGCTAGGGTTCCAAGCTGGAGGCGTTGCGATGTGTAGGAGCTGCTGCTTTCCGTTCAGGCTCGGCAACGGCAGTGGAGGGAGGATGGCTTCTTTGGATTGTCGGATCCGGATGTAATGACCGGATCCGGATCCGATTACTTTAAAAAACATGCCACGCTGGCGTCGAGCTGGCATTCTTTAATAATAAACTATCCAGACGACGCCCATGTCAGCGGTCTGAAACGGAAAAGCTAACGTCGTTACGGGCTTGGGTCAAATCGGCCTGAAATAGAAAGTCGAGGGACCATTAGGATCCAATTAGAGTAGAGGGACCAAAAGGGAAGAGAGAGAAAAGTAGAGGGACCATTTGGGGTATTTAACCTTAAAAGAATGATTAATATATGGGTTTGTATGGAATGTGAAGAGTCCGTGCAAACGTTATAGAATGGCTAAATGTTATGTGTTTTTGTAAGAGATTAATTAGAATATTTAAATATATTTTCTATATGCATTGGTCTACCTCTTTCTGGCGTTTCTTTGTTGAGCAAGTTATCACCCAATAATCATGATAATTGAATGAGGTGTAAAAGAAAGCAAAACAAATTCAATTATAGTTCTTGTAACCTCCTTTTCATTGAAAAGTAACATAGGTGGCGTTTGGTTAGACGTAATTGTAAATGCAGATGATTTTTAATTACAATGTAATTGAAAGTACAGAAATTTGGAAATACAGTAATTACAAAATCTGGTGTTTGGTTATATGTAACTGGAATTACTATATTACAGAATTTGGTGTTTGGTTTAATGTATTTAAGAAATGTAGTCACTTAGGGTGAGATTACCCACAAACACCTTTATAAATACCCATTTTTTTGGTTTGTACTTTTTTTTGGGAATGTAGATTATTTTTTAATGTAATTATTATATTAATCAATTTAAATAATAAACTCTTTATTATTGTTATATTATTATCAGTTTTAATTATTAGTTATATTGATGTAATTGTTATTAAATTTTAATTGGTTAAAAAAGCTTTATTAAATCTAATGATGACTTTTCTAATAATGTTTTATTAATCTGTTTATATGAAAATAACCCTAAAAAACAAAACTATTTTCATTAAATAGCTTACTTAATATTTTCAAATAATATTAAATTTCTTGTTAAATACAATGTATTATATATATTTATTAATATTATATTGCCTTATTTAAGATTTTCACCAGATTTGCTAAAGTGAAGTAGTTGGTTTACATCCAAATCCTCACTATGTGTAAACTCAATTACGCTCAACATTTGCAAATACACTCAAACAAACACCAGATTTGCTACAGTGAAGTAATTGCATTTACAAGTAAAAGCAAATACATCCAAACAAACACACCCTATGTGTAAACTCAATTACCCCCAACATTTGCAAATACACTCAAACAAACATCAGATTTGCTACAGTGAAGTAATTACATTTACAAGTAAAAGCAAATATACCCAAACAAACACACCAATAGTCAATTTTATCTTCCGCCTAAATTTTAGAATTTTCTCAAATTATTTTCCAACAAAGTGGTATCGACTAAATGTGGGAAAGTAGGAATAAAAGATTGCTGACTCTCCATCATTGAATGTATAGGACCTTCAAGACACAAGTGGTGTACAAGTTCAGATAAACAGGATCTCTAAGACATAAGTAGTGCACAAGTCCAGATAAATAGGATCACTGAGACTTCTAAAAGTGTTGTACAAGTCTTGGTAAGTTAAACCGGCACACGAGCCAAGAAAAGTTTGAAGTATGGAGAGATAATAACTGATTAGTGTGTCCGTTCAATTCAATGCAATGCGCAAAGAAATACTAGAATGGCTCAATCTTACCCCAGGAAGGTATGGTTATTAACAATCTGGTACTAATCACTTACCAATTTTTATTGTGATTGCAACGTTTTAGGACAGGTTTGGAGATCATGAAATGTGTGGATCCTAAGCATATACCCAAAAAGAAGATAAGGGTGATACATCACTGCATGTGATAAAGTATCTACTAAGGAACTATGATATAAATATAAAAAAAAAATGTAAATGAGAAGGAATTAGAAGAAGTCAAGTATAAAATCAAAGATCTTCAAGAAGCAAATATGGAACTATGGAAAAGCCACATTCAAACTGTTAAGGAATTAAATGAAGTAAAAGAGAAGATAAAGCTCATGAAGAACTTTGATTATGCATCGTCAACATCTATAACAGAGATGATCTAGCGCAAGAAAAGTGGTACCTTTTATAAGATCATTAGGAGATTATGAGGGGATCACTGGGAGAGGCCCTAGCTAAGTTCCAACCTTTAGGAGATCCGAGGAAGAGATGAGAAGTTGAGAATCATGGTACTAGTTGAGTAATGCTATTTGTTACGAGTAATGCTATTGTTACGAATAGCTTTCCCGAACTACTCTCCCGAATAACGTGGCGGCTGATGTGGCGCCACGGCAACAGCCTCCTCTCTCCAAATTAGCATGAACAAAAAAAATCTGAAAATTTTATAAACCTAAATGAAAAACCAAAAACTCTCCACCCTTGTCAGGCCCCGCTCCCGCCCTCGCCGTCGCTTCGCCGTCGCTGTCGCGTCATCGTCACCGACACTACTCGGAGAAGGCTGCTGCCGGTCTTGCGAGAGTGATCGTGCCATTCGCTTAGGGTTCTGCATCAAGATCTCAAGCCGGAGAATTTTCTCTTTGTTAATCAGCAGGAGGAGTCGCCGCTCAAGACCATCGACTTCAGATTGTCCTTTATCCACATCTAGGGTTAGGGTTTCATCTAGGGCTACAAAGATTTCTACTTTGCAGCTCAACGATAAGTGGTTGGACTCCTTGAGCCCACTGGGAGGAGACGACGGAGTGTTTTATGCTTCGGAGCATCAATGGGTTCTTGGAGTGGATCCCGATGTCTCTGGCGCTGTCGCACTCTTGAAACCCGATGGTTCTGTCTCTTTGGCTCAGGTCTATGATTGTTCTTTGTTTTACTTTTTGAATCGCAATGTTCCTTTAGTTAAGCGTGATTGAGGTAAGAATGTAACTTGATAATGATCTCTAGTTTTGCTGTCAATCATCACTCCTTAGAGAGAGATTTTTTTTTCTGTTTGAAACGTAATGTTCCTTTAGTTAAGCGTGATTGAGGTAAGAATGTAAATTGATGTTAAATTTTGTTTCTAAAGTTGAGAAAAAGTTGTGTTATTTGGAACTAGTTTTCTTGTGTAGATGATATCAGTCTGACAGAAAGCCATCATGGATGTACATAATACAACATCATTTTGTTATGATTTTTACTAAGAAATATCTTTTATAAACATAGCCCATTGGTGGATCTGTAACTGTACAATTGACTTGCTTTGAATAGCGTTGCCATTATTTGCCTTATTTGGTTGGATGTCATTAATCTAAAATACTTTTCCTAACAAATGCTCTCTCTTGCAGCCATGTTTATTACTGTCTTTTTTTCATTTTATGCAGTGATGGTGGAGTGGATGATATTCAATTTTACTAATAATTATTTTGAACCATTTTGGTGAATTCATTTACTCTGAATCGCAATGAAATTGACATACTGTATTTTCAATTCCCTTGTTGTTTGGTGATGATAGGCACTTATGCTATATTTATACCTACATTTGCTGGTTGAGTTTAATTGCATAGCTTTATCTTCATCTTTAACCTCTGAATCAAAGCTATTAGTAATGGTAACAGTGTGATTCAAAGTTATTTTTTGCTTATTATTTTCTTGGGTAGCTAAGGCCATTATTATTTCTATTTCTCTTTGGCAAGCTCTTGTAACAATCATGCATAAATCCCTTATTGTAGGTCTTTGATACCCCAAATGTAAAAGTAATGGTTGGAAAAAGAGCTCGAAATCATTTGGATGCAAGGTCGATCGTTCAGGTGCCGTCGCCGTCGCGTCATTGTCACCGACACTACTCGGAGAAGGTTGCTGTCGGTCTTGCGAGAGTGATCGTTGGTGTTGTGGAGGCGTGCCATTCACTCGGGGTTCTGCATCACGATCTCAAGCCGGAGAATTTTCTCTTTGTTAATCAGTAGGAGGAGTCGCCGCTCAAGACCATCGACTTCGGACTGTCGATTTTCTTTGAGCCAGGTTAGATCATTGCAAACATGGTTGCTTTTTGAAGATTACTGATATAAGTCTCCATTTTGCTATTGATTTGTTTGGAGTGATATGGTTGCTATTGCTTGAGCATCTCCTTTTTGGAAAGGTAAGGAGAATTACTTTATGTTATTGTGTGATAAAGTGGGGGACAACTTATCGTAGGTGCGGCATTATTTTTGGTTCTTTGCCATGTCTAGTGGCCATGATTATTTAATAATTTTAAGACCATCTAGCTGATTGCAATTATACGAAATAGGCCTTCCTTTTAGATAATGTGGTGCAAAATTGTTACTTACCCAATTTAAATTAATAATTTTTCACTGAGAATATGCTAGTTAAATGAACATTGTTTATGAAGCAGTGGATAAATGTTAAGTTAACTTTATGATTGTCCACATACTTGCATCAAGGAAAATCATATATTTCAACCCTTGCTGCGTACATTTTTTTATTTTAGGAGACAATGTTGCCTTAGCTGGCCAGTTGAATTTATTGTCTATTATGACCTTATGATTGTACAGTGTTGTACCTTCCAATTGCATATATGGTCGTGTATGATTTTTGATTCTTTAATTTCTTGTGCATACCATGTTGGCAAGTTCATCTCCATGTAGAACTAACTTTTGCCCTCTGTTCTTTATAAGTGATAACTGTATTGATGTGTTTAGTTATATTACAAAGCAAAGTAATATAGCATAACTAAAATAACTTTGCTTCGAATAATGTATTAATTATATTAGATCTATTTTAATTTTTTTAATCAAAATAGATCTATAAAATCAAGAACAATATGGTGGAATTGGAACATGTGTCTCCTGAACCGAGCAAAAATGGGACAAAAGCTAGATCTTCTTGTCTGGAAATATTGAACAAAGAGAAAGAAAAATTATCACAATTGGAGGATTCACTCCATGGAAAAGTTGTGCCCAATGCAGGAATGGTTCTTAATTCCGAAGAAGAAGTTTATAATCTCTATATTGAGTATGCTCGGCAAGAAGGTTTTGGCATCACAAAATGAAGCACAAGATCGGGAGAAGATGAAAAATTAAGGTATTATACACTTGCATGTGTAAGAGGTCGCAAAAGGGTATCCACTGCCAAAAATGATTTCAACCCAAGGCTATCCACCAAAACAAATTGTCAAGCCAAGATCAATGTTATAATCGGCAATGATGGACATTGTACTGTATCTCGTGTCAATCTGGAGCACAATCATGCACTTAGTCCACATAATTCTTGTTTTCAAAAGTGCAATAAAAAAATGGCTGGGTATGTAAAGAGAAGGCTTGAATTAAATGATCAAGCGGGTATAGGCTTGAGCAAGAATTTTCATTCTTTAGCAGTTGAAAGCGGCGGTTATGAGAACTTAACGTACACTGAGAAGGACTGTAGGAACTATATTGCAAAAGCCAGGCAGCTTAGACTTGGAGTTGGGGACGCTGAAGCACTTGGGAATTATTTCTCTCGAATGCACCAAAGAAATTCAAAATTTTTTTATATGATCGATATGGATGATGAAGGTCATTTGGGAAATGTCTTTTGGGTAGATGCAAGATCTATAGCAGCTTATAAGGCTTTCGGTGATGTAGTATCCTTTGACACAACATACTTAACAAATAAGTATGACATGCCTTTTGCTCTTTTTGTTGGTGCCAACCATCATGGACAAACCATATTATTCGGATGTGGTTTGTTATCAAAGGAAGATACAAAAACTTATGTTTGGCTATTTCAGACATGGTTGGAATCTATGTCTTGTAAGGCACCAAATGCAATAATTACAGACCAATGCATGGCAATTCAAGGCGTGATTAAGGTTGTCTTTCCGAATTCTCATCACCGGCTTTGTCTGTGACACATAATGAAGAAGGTTCCTGAAAAGCTTGCAGGCCTAAGTGAGTACAAGCAAATAAAAAAAAATTTGAAGAGCATTGTTTATGAAGCGGTGGGTACTCAAGAATTTGAAGACATTGGTTGAGGATGATTAAAGACTACAACATCAGAAATAATGAGTGGCTGAATTTTTTGTACAAAATTCGACAACACTGGGCTCCTGTTTATGTCAAAGGAGTATTTTGGGCTGGAATGTCTACTACTCAAAGAAGTGAAAGCATAAATGCTTTTTTTGAAGGGTATGTTGGCCCTACAACATCATTAAAGCAATTTGTAGAGCAATATGACAATGCATTGAAAAGTAAGATATAAAAGGAAAACAAGGCTGATTTCGCTTCTTTTAACACTTGCTTTCCAATGTTGACCGATTGTTATTTTCAGAGGCAATTTCAAGAAGCTTACACGAATGAAATTTTCCTGTTGTTTCAAGATGAATTCAGAGGAATGTTATATTGTGATCTCGCACTTGTCAATTCAAATCGGCCAATATCTACATTTCGGGTGACGAGATATTTTCCGAGGCAAAGAAGGCAGACTTAGAAAAGAAGTGGTATACACTGTGTACCATAATGAAATTGAATTTGACACCAGGTGCTCATGCCGTTTATTTGAGTTTAGAGAAATTATTTGCAGGCATATATGCAAGGTGTTCATTAAGAGAAATGTAAAAGACATTGCACCTCAATATATTTTACCCCGTAGGAGAAAGGATATCAAGCGGAGACATACTTATCTGATGAATTGCTATGATGACACAAAAACTTGCGAGCAGAAAGTACGATACAACAGCTTATGCACTTATTTTTATAAGGCTGCTGAAATTGGAGTACAATCCATTCAGAGGTATAAATTTTTAATGAACTGCATTGATGGGGCATTAGAGAAGCTGATGGATAATACAATTTCTTGGGAGAGTCAATCGGAGCAACTTCTACCACCGGTTTTGTAGGAAGAAAATTATGAACAACACCAAACAATGTCGTCAACTATGAAATTTCGAACTCCTTTAAAAGCTCAGAGTAAGGGCCGACCTTCATCAAAAGGGAAGAAGTCAAAAGTTGAAGAAATAATCATTGGAAACAAGAGAAAGGTAATCATGTTTTAGATTAATTTTTGCGACTTTTGTAAATAACTTTCGGGTCTAACCTCAGTTATTATTTTGTAGAAATATCAAACAAAGGGAAACGCAGAAACTGTAAATTACGATTGTACTCAACAAACTATGGTAATGTTTGGTATTTAACATTCATGTTTGTTATGGTATATCTCATAATTTTCTAATATAATACAATTAATATTTTGAATGAAGGTGATTGGGGATACTCTTTCATGCACAGTGAATATGCATGTTGACAGTTTCAATTCGCAAAATATAGTCATTGATAGTTCATCACAGGTAACTAAAAAGGAACCATGCATGATATGTGATTTTAGTTATATAATGCCTTTCTTACAAAATTGAATGTTTATAGTTATTGTTCATTGTTTTTTGTTCAGATTGTATCACACAGGGGGTTCAGTCATGTTCCTTTTGCTGAGAATGGTGTTACTGATCGTGTATAAAAAAGAATTGCTGAGTTTCTTGGCCAGGAGATACTTCAAATTGAAAGCTTTTAGAAATTTGAATTGTATTAAATTGTAATCATGGTCCATCATGCTTTGTTATTCTTGCAGGATATTACATCTACACAAAATTCGCTAATCATGTGATTGTCAGTGTAACAAACATGTAACAATATCGGTAGTGTGGTGCAAAAATTGATTTCTTTTTGGGATTGATTTTGCTGGTTGAAAATTGCCCCTTCACCTGATTCCATTCTTTTTTTTTAGTCAAATTCCAAACTGCAGAGAGTCAGATAGGACTTGTTGGCTTGCTTCTTTTCATACCACTGTAGGTAATGCCTGCATAGAGGTACTTGGCAGTTTTTTCTCTCAAATAGTACTTAAATATTAAACAATTGAGCATTACTCTTTTAATTAGCAATTAGTAATCAATAGTGTTCTTTCTGCTGCAGCACAAAAAACACCTTGTCACTGCAAGCTCTGTATATGATTCCATGTCAAAGTTAGATAGTAAGGTTCATATCGGAATGACTACATTTGAGAAGCAAGAAAGAGTTGCCAATTGAGTGTGTACTCTTTTGCCAGTCGAGGCTGTTGAGTAGAAGTACAATACTTTCTAATTGAATTTGCAGTGTATAATGTGTTTCAGCATTACTACGGACTGGAAGCTATGAGATCTGGTTCTTTGCTTTGAACACAACATGAATACTCATTAACATTCAAAATAATCAACACATGTACTTCCACCAGATAGCCTGACCCTGATACAAGCTGCTTTGCCTGCCCCTATGGGCCTATAGAGTGAAACAGAGGGCCAATTTAATCTCAAATTACCCAAATGTATTGGCCAATTTATTGCTAAAAAGACATTCTTCACTGATGCATACCACTACAGCAAGCACTTCACCTCCTTTGATTTCATTTGCTGCTGTGAAGGAATCCTCATGTACATGAAAACACCCAAATGATCCAAACTTATGAGAAAGATCATGATATGCACGCGAACATAGCCATTTCTCATAAAATTGATAGAATTGATTCATATTCCACAGCGAATAGGCTTTCAACAATAATTTTAGAGGTAAAACAATACAAAGGAAAACGAAAAAAAAGATATCAGTGCTGAAAGAAAGTTACATAGATGCCGATCAGGATACCTGAAATTTCTATGGCCCCAATAATAGTGACGAGGCATCTTCAAATGACATTTACAAGAGGCCTATTGTAAATCTAATCTTGAGAATCTTCAGACAAAACGAGCCGTCTTTGGTTTCTAGCCAAGTGGCAGAACAAGCAAATGGAATAAACTGGTTGATGTGAAAAATGAGGCAAACTTCTCGCAATCTAGCAACTGGCTTTCTCAGAAGTTTTAAACTCCCTTCTGTTCTATGATAAATGAATTGAAGAGGTCAAACAATTAATGAGAACCATCACAAACAACTTGGCTCCAATTGCTCTATAAGACCTCTTCCATATGTCGCAATAAGAAGAGCTTCAACACACCCTGCAGAAGCCAAGATGCAGATAATACTCCATGGAGAATCATGCTTGTTACCATGTATAGAATGTAAGCCAATTTTGGGAGTATATGTTGACAAAATGTACCATGATCTTTCTTCCTCTGTAATTGATCACTCAAAGATGAGAACATAGCAGAAGCAACTTTCCTGCTATCATCCTGCCAAAACATTCTTCACAATTAAAAGTAACCTCCAGCCATCAGTTTTTTTGTCAAGTTCCAGCCATCAGTTAGAATTAGTAAGTTCACTCTTGAAGTAAAGCAGAAGTAATGAATAGATTAATAAGTCAGAGATAACAGATTAAAGATTATGATCATAATCAACTTAATACAGGAAACAAGGCCTTCTTTAGGTATGTCTCCAATTAATAAGAACAACAGCTCTTATCAGCATTCATTTTTATACATACACCAGTGAATGGCATGTTCACAGCAAATACTCGACGGGTAGCCTGAAGGGCTGGCATAATTGAATGATTTCTACACCAAAGCAATGGATTATCGTAAACTTCAACACTAGCAACATCTTCTAAAGATGGCCAGATGCCATAATTTTAAAATGATTTCTCCATTAGCAGAACAGATCGATCACAGTTCATCATTTCAAAAACTACCAGTCACAGAAGATAGCCAGCATAATTTGATATAGGCATGGTAATGTGACATCAAATACCTCAAAACCATGATTTAACAATACATTAGTGCAAATAAATGTGATAAAACAGCTATAGAAACCTTACTAGAGGAGCTTCCAGAGAGTTCATAGTGATTTTTCCATTCATGCGATATCACCGGTACAACAGAAAATTTTGATGCAACTAGAACACCAATCCACAATCCATATGTATATCCTCCACTCCACCATCCCTGCATAAAATGGAAAAAAAGACAACAATAAACATGGTTGCAAGAGAGAGCATTTGTTAGGAAAAGTATTTTAGATTAATGACATCCAACCAAATAAGGCAAATAATGGCAACGCTATTCAAAGCAAGTCAATTGTACAGCTACAGATCCACCAGTGGGCTATGTTTATAAAAGATATTTCAGTAAAACTCATAACAAAATGATGTTGTATTATGTACATCCATGATGGCTTTCTGTCAGATTGATATCATCTACACCAGAAAACTAGTTCCAAATAACACAACTTCTTCTCAACTTTACAAACAAAATTTAACATCAATTTACATTCTTACCTTAATCACGCTTAACTAAAGGAACATTGCGTTTCAAACAGGAAAAAAATATTCTCTCTCTAAGGAGTGATGATTGACAGTAAAACTAGAGATCATTATCAAGTTACATTCTTACCTCAATCACACTTAACTAAAGGAACATTGCGATTCAAAATGTAAAACAAAGAACAATCATAGACCTGAGCCGAAGAGAAAGAACCATCGGGTTTCAAGAGTGCGACAGTGCCAGAGACATCGGGATCCACTCCAAGAACCCATTGATGCTCCGAAGCACAAAACACTCCGTCGTCTCCTCCCAGTGGGCTCAAGGAGTCCAACCACTTCTCCTTGAGCTGCAAAGTAGAAATCTTTGTAGCCCGAGATGAAACCCTAACCCTAGATGTGGATAAAGGACAGTCCGAAGTCGATGGTCTTGAGCGGCGACTCCTCCTGCTGATTAACAAAGAGAAAATTCTCCGGCTTGAGATCCTGATGCAGAACCCCGAGCGAATGGCACGATCACTCTCGCAAGACCGGAAACAGCGTTCTCCGAGTAGTGTCGGTGACGATGACGCGACGGCGACGGCGAGGGCGGGAGCTGGGCCTGGCAAGGGTGGAGAGTTTTTGGTTTTTCATTTAGGTTTATAAAATTTTCAGATTTTTTTTGTTCATGCTGATTAGGAGAGAGGAGGCTGGTGGCGTGGCGCCACATCAGCCGCCACGTCATTCGGGAGAGTAGTTCGGGAAAGCTATTCGTAACGAATAGCATTACTCGTACTAGTTACTAGTAGAGACCAGGGCCAACCCTAGGCGTAGGCGACCAAAGGCCTATGCCTTGGGCCCCAAGATTTTTATTTTTTTAAAAGCATTACTTAATTTATATTCATCCTTACCTTATTCCTGTTATTATCATTTTAAAAAATTTAATTGAATTTTAAAATTATAAAAATGAATTTATATTAATCACAATATCCAATAAATTTAGCATTATAATAAGGCAGCAATTTTATGAGACCCCGTACTTCATTTTTTATATTATATATAAAATTTTCATAACTATTATCCTATAACATAATTATAAATACTTATAATCTTAAAAAATCTTAGTCTCTTTTTAATAAAAATTTTAATCGTTTTAAACAGATTTAAATTATGATAAAATCAATATGCAATATATTAGATCTTAAAACAGGGCTCATAATTCATGTTTCCTTTTCTAAAAGATTATAATAAAATTTTCATTTACTATATTATTTATCCACACAATTGTAATATAGAAATTTTAATATTTTCCAAATTATAAAATTTATCTGACGTAATTGGTTGATGATGATATCCGGATGCAATAAATTTGGATTTATAAGACCATTTCCAACCCAAAACTCTATATTTGAAGCTCCAATATACAAAAATACAGTTTCGGTAGTAAAAGTTTCTCCAACCAACATCTTTATTTTTAACTCTAAAACAGAATATTGTAAGAATATTTTTTGCACTTCACAATTTATATATTCATACCTTTAATAAATTTAATTATCTTTTAATGCTTTCTCACTTTTAACTTTTATTTTGTATATTTATTATAAATATTTATTAAATATAAAATAAAAAGTGGAAATGGCCAAAAACACCCCCTAAGTTTGCAAAATGGCAAAAAACACCCAGTTAATTTTCAAATCCATAAAAACCCCTTCCTTTTAAAGACAATGACTTTCAAACCCCCAAAGAATGAAACGGTGGTTAACGGAGTTACTTTTCAAATTCACGGACGGAATTGCCCCTACCTTGCATGGGAAATCGTGGTGCAATCATTAAACCGGTTAGAGAGGAAGTGGAGGGTTTTTCGTAATGGGAATCCCAAGAGAGGCAGAGAGCCGTGTTCGTTTTTCTTCTTTGCTTAACTTTCTTCAGCTTTTCCCTCTCCGAAGCTCTCTCTGCTTCGACATCCTCTGTAACTTCAGTCCATCTGGATCACTCGTGCGCAAGTATCCTGCACTTCCATCAGTTTGCAGCTGAAGGTATTGCAGAAGCTGTGTCTAAAGTAAGGCTTTTATATGAAGTAGTCTATTACACAGAGATATTCATCGGTTTTGTTTTGCGTAGTTCTAGTGTGCGGGGGAATTTCTCGGCTGGGGTTTCTAGGGTTTAGGGTTTTCGGCTGTGCCCACGATCATTGAAAGAGATATCGGTTGTTGTTGTTTGTGTAATGTTTACAAAGTGCGTTTCCCCTTCCATTTGATATGGTTGCAGTTTGTAAAAGAGATTTCCGTGTAACGAATGAGTTCTTGTTTAAAACAGTTTGTCTCCGTTTAACGGTGCATATCTCTGTTTAAGCGTTGAGCTTTTCGTGTAAAACTTTTATCTCTGTGTAACGGTTGAGGTATCTGTTTAACAAGTGTTGTCATTGTTGCAGTCTTGTGATTATGGCGGTAAACCTAGTCAACGGGAGATGCTACTTGACACCAGTGGTGGAGACCTTGGCCGAATTGAAAGTCCATATGACCTCTCGACATTGGGAGATCATTCGAAGGACACCGTTTGCGGCATTCACTGAGGTGGAAGCTGTATTCCAAGAGAGGGTCATTCTCCATTCGCTTCTGCAGAGGTACGATGGCCGCACCAATAAATTCAGGATCGGGGCGAGCCTGCTGAGCTTCAGGCCTCAGGATGTGGCTCTCTTTCTGGGTCTGCGCTGCGACGGAGATGCGGTCCTGTTTAAGAAGAAGAAGACACCGTCAGCTTTCGAAGGGAGATATTTATTGAAAAGCTACGAGAGACACAGAGACGCCATTAGGAGCACTCTTCACCGTCTTGTTGGATAGAGAGGGGGAGAGGAGGATTTTGTGAAACTCTTGATGGCGTACCTCATGGGGACAATCCTCTTCCCGAATACCTCATGCTCGGTGCCCACTTGGATCGTGGATTATATCGACGATCTACCTGGCATGGGGCGGTATGCATGGGCGCAGGCGACGCACAAATGGCTTATGGAGGACGTTCCACAAGCTGCCGCTCGAGTGCAAGCAAGATGCGAGGGGGGAAGGTAAACACGGGGTACATTAAGGGTTGCTCGATGGCGCGACCATTTGGTTTTACGAGGTGACCGGAACCGGCAAGAAAGTCCGTTTCGGCAAGACTCCAAGGGTCTTTGTGCTCTTGCGAAAGTACTTACCGGAAGCACGCGACGATAGAAACGAGTTGGTCGGCTCTCGAAGGAAAAGAGTTAATAAATCAAGGTTAATGTGTTTACAAAGAGTAGTTAATGTTTAATAATAGTCTTCGCCGTTTAAAAACTGTAGTTTGTGTTTAACGCATGGTGTATTCGCTTAACCTTATTATACTCCGTTTAAATGTGTGCCATATCGTTTACGTATATATGTCAAATGTTTAAATACGTTTGTTTTGGATCAAATTGAATGATTTGACTGAGATTGTTTTCTTTATATATGTTAGTTTCCTGAGCTGGTCCCGGCGAATGCTGAGGAGGAGACTTTTGTTCTGGCCAATTCCGTCGATCTTTGTTGCGTGGGAACCACTTGCATGACTGCAAGAGGAGAGGCCGGCCCTTTCCGTCCGTTCTCGCCGACGTCGTTTCCCCACTTCCGGCCCAACACGCAACCCTCGGCATCGGATAGGCCCTCACCTACCCCGCCCAATGGCAACACCCGCCCGGCCGCGACAACGACAGTCCCCCCGATCACTCCAGTCCCCCCGACCGCGGCAGCCCCACCGACGTCATTAGGCGACGACGTCACTACAGCCTTTTTGCAGGCATGCCAGGTGATGATGAACGTTTTCCCCCAGCTTGTCGCTCGGGTTGAGGCATTGGAGGCAAGGTTTCAAACGGATGCACCGTCGGGACAAATACATGACGTGCCCGGGACGGATGAGGCATCGGAATTTGGCGACGACGACTTCATCGTGAAGGCCATTCCAAGATGGCCACGTATGAGGAGGCTACGTTTGAAGAGGCTTACACAAAAGGCGAAGACAATAATGCCGCCTGTGTGTCCACCACCGGCCGACAAGGAAACAATGGCAGCACCACCGGAGGCTGATGCGGTTGTTGAGACCGTTACAGTTGATGACTTCAACGTCGCTGTGGAGGAGATCGTCGACCCCGTTGGCACTGCCGCGTCTGAGGAAGCCTCCGAAATCCCCGTCGCGGTGGAGCCGGCAGCCGCGGCCGACAATGGCGCATCGAAGGTGGTGGCCACTATCCCTGAAGAAGAAGAACCATCCGAGGGTGTGCCTCCCCTTGATGAGATTGCCTTAGCCGCGGTTGAGAAGACCGTTGCCTCTATTGTGGAAGAGCTCCTGCCCACGGAGGAACGGCCGGCCGACATTACCACATCCAGTGTAGGCGCGATCCTGCAACAGCAAGAAGCATCTACGGATGATCCCAATAAAGCTGTTGCCGGGGGCGAAGGGAACGTCACCCTGAAAAAAAAGAAATCGGTGACCTTCCCCAACTAGCAATATGAAGAAATTCGGAAAGACTTCGTTCCGGCGAAGAAAAAATACGCTGGTCAATCGCGCCTCGACGTATTCGAGAAGGAGCTGATCAAGTCTTCCTCAACTTCCCCGTGGACGCGTAAGTATGATAGAGTAGATGCTATTGTTTTTATATAGATCATCCCATTTACGTTGTTGCGTTTCCGATTAATTACAGCCGTTACCATGTAGCCTAGTAATGTATCGTTTAACTAACGACATTACTGTTTAACAGTATACATTATCATTTACGTATGTGTTGTTCCCACTTAACGTCTATGTGTTATTAATCAATCGCATCTATTACCGTTTAACCGCAGTTCCGTCGTCTGGAGGAATGATTATGTCAGCACCACCCTGTCCAACCTATTCGTTCTGATCGATGGGAAAGAGATGGTGACAGATGATGTGTTAGACGCCTTCGTGTGCATCGTACAAAACACACTTACCAGAAAGCCATATCCTCATAAGAAGCGTGCCTCCATCACTCGACCACTGGCGTTGTTTATGTCAAAGGTGGAAGACGCACATGAGACGACTTTGGCTATGATCGGAGATGCCACCAAGGTCGTCAATGACGTTGACATCATCATCATTCCCATAATTTTGAATGGCCACTTCCATGTCGTGGCGCTCGACAATAACAAGAAAGAGTACGGGCATTACACCTTATGTCAAAGTGAAGAGTACGATAGAGACGCAGTAGCAAGGGTAAGCTCTCTGCGATATAGATTTCGATTGTCAGAGTGATATAGATGCTTTCTATTCTAACATCGAGTTGTATAATGCGACAGCGGGAACTATTCGACACCTGTCTCAAAATGGAGTACGGCACGACGGCGACGGCACAGTACTCGCTTGTTCACGATGACGAAACACCGCCTAAAAAAAAAAGGCACTATCGACTGCGCCGTCTACGTGATGCGGTTTATCGAGCAATTACTCCGCGGTGAAAAGCTACGGATAGCGCTCACGGACGTCCCCTATCTGAGATTGAAGTACGCTTCCCACATACTTAAGGAAGGACGGGCATCTGGCATCAAGCAACGCGGGATGGCTCTAGCTGTGGGGAAGTAAGATTCTTAAGCACTGGCGTTATTCATCAAATGTAAAATAGTTTTGTCGATATTCTTTTCAATTCAATTAATTCAATTCATTCTTTGCCAGCGACATGGCAGAAATTTCAATGTACATCTACTAATGTTCGTTATTGTTTCAGATTCAATCATTTTTTACTTAACATTCCATGGTACCGATTGAGGGTCGTCGCTGCTTTATAAATTTAAGTACATCTGTAAAAAATGACGCTGTCACTATTAAAAAATTGTGTTACACTTTAACAATACGGATCTCCGTGCAATATACACCGTTACCGTTTAACACCAGGGGACCGGGTTGATCACACACTCCTTGTTTAGATATTAATGGTGGACGTTTAACTCTCTATGTCCCTGTTTAAAACATGGCGGCTGTTGTTAAATGAAAGAGACCCTAATCTACTTGCGTTGTCTGCTTTTAAAGGTGAGAGACCCTATTCTACATAACTTTTTAAATGTCTTCATCAACTACGCTATGGGTCCGTAAGCACGGAATTCTTTTGTCAAAGTATGTCACCCATTACGTGTTGTTGTCTCCGTTTAAAATGCAGAATTATCAGGTAAATAAAGCATTCTCTGTTTATCTTTTGTCATTACAGGTTTAATATTACAGTCCCCGTTTAATATGGCGTTTGTTGTTAGACGTGTGAGACCCTATTCTACTTGCTGTTGTTTGCTTTTAAAGGTAAGAGACCCTATTATACGTAACTTTTTAAATGTCTTCATCAACCGCGCTATGGGTCCGCAAGGACGGAATTTTTTCTTTGTTAAAGTATGTCACCAATTACGTGTTGTTGTATCCGTTTAAAATATAGAATTATCAGGCTAAGAAGGCATTCTATGCGTATCATTTGTCGTTACAGGTTTAATATCACCGTTCCCGTTGAATATTACGATTCGCCACATAAAGTTTCATGATAGTGGACTTGCCTCCATCTCCATTTAAACCGTGCATGTCATGCGTACGAATGGGTTAGCATTTGCTTAAGGAACATTGTTTTCCATTTAAACTTCATGCCTTCCTGTTTAACATGCGTCCGCAACGGTTAACATTTATCAGAGAGTAACAACGAACTTAAAATTTCGGAATGAGAGAGCGTCCCATAATTAAGCAAAGTTCTTATTTGATAGATGAGAACAACACTAAGTAGGACAAAAACCGTCATTCCGTCATTTTATACATTTTGGCGTACCGGAGCAGCCTCTCCACATCCCTCTTATGGGATACCACTAGATCGAGTTCTGCGGAGAGAGATGCTGCTTTTTCCGTCAGATCCCCGACCAAATCTTCCAGAAACCACTCCCGGGGATAGGTCGTCTGCCCTGCAATGAAGACCTCAACGATTTAGAGAAATATTTCTAAAGACGCATAGATGAACCGTACGATATGCAGTACTTCCAGTTGTTACACCATCGACATTAACAGGGGACTTACCTATCGTCCTAAGATGCGCAGGACATAGCTCGTAGAACGCCACCAGGGCAGCAATGTTCTGGGCTGCCTCCTCGGTTCTCTCGAGTCTGCGGCTGGAAAACGTGGTCCCATCCACCGTGACCGTGGCCACGAAAGCGGAGGCGCCGGGGGGCCTTCCCTGGTTGTGGAGTACACCGGCGTGGAGCGGTGCCTCTTACGGCGGACGCGTTGAGAATTGGCACATACATACTGTTGGGTCTGCGAGTAATATCTGGGTGCGTTTCTTGTTTCCGATTCTTCTTTAAATACAAATGTATTCAACGGACATTTGAACTATTTCTCGAGTCTGATGCCAATAACTATTCGACGTTTGAATTCCAAAACCAAATTTAATCGTAACACATAACAGTAACGTCCACCGACGGGTTAATCAATGCACACTTTCCCAATGTTAACTCACTACACTCCGTCGAATGCATGTATTACTCAAAATGTCTTTCCCCCGTTTACGTATCAGTTTAACTTTAAGACTTACCGTTCACATTAAGACTATCATTTAACTTTCGAACCCTTCATTTAACAATTTGAGGACAGGTAAAAAAATTTCATGTCGCTATTGTCATATATCAGTCATCAACAATAAAATAAGTTAGTGTAATTCATTATCTTGTAATTCATTATCTTAACTTAAATATATTAGTTGTGCACTAAAGGTAATAGTCTCTGGTTAACAATCGGTGTAAACTTTGAAATATAAAGGCCTGCCAAAATGATGTACTCTCCGTTTAAACTTCGTTGGCTATGTTCAAGTATAATTCGTGTAGTTTATTTTTTGGAGTCCCCGTGTAATTGTACGAGTCTCCGTTTGCTATTTCATTCCACGTGACAATAATTGCTTAACAAATATCGACAACTTACGATTCCCGCCACGGAAATTACATGAATTTCAAATAGATGTGAGACTGATTTTAGTTTTCATAATTAATGGTGAAAGTAATTGATATTGGTTTTTGATTCAAGCTATTAGTAACAAAAATTACCAATTAGGTTTTTAGGTTTAAATATAGATTACGCTGTTTAAATATTAATGACTATGTTTGGATTCAGACGACTCCGTTTAAATATAGAGGACTCCATTTAGATGACTCAATTTACAAACGACAGCAACTCGAACATAATCTTTCACTCCCCCCTCTTCTTGTCATTCAAATCTTGGAGCAGCTTTTCCACACGTGCCTTTCGATCTTTTATTCCTTCAAGTTTTGCGTTTAGTGCACGGACCAGGTGTTCGAAAACCCACTCCAACTCTTCACCGCTGGAGTAATCCCCGACGGCTCGTGAAGGCCCTGCAACGAAGAGTTGAAGGTTTACGTATGGAAGCTGGCCTTTTTTTGACACTCAACTGAGAAGTCTTACAGTATGAAGTACCTGCGTCGGATACGTCATCGTCAGCAACCAGGGCCTTGGTAATCTCCACGCTGCGTGAAGGACACAGCTACTTGAACGCCACCTCGGCAGCAATGTTTTGCGCCTGCTCCGCACTTTCCGCAGATGAAGCACCGGAGAAAGGGGTTCCGTCGACCGTCACCGTGGCGACAAAGACGGGATTGGTGTCGGGGCCTTCATGGAGAGTGGCGTACTCCGGCGAGGGCCGGCGTGTCATCTGGCAAAATTCGGCTAGACGTGACTTAAACATTGTTGTGGGATGTGGATAATATCTGCGTGTGTATCTTGTTCCGGCTTGATGTTTACATACAATCATAACTATTTGTAAAAAAAAGGCATTGGTTTTCGGTGAAATAAATGGAATATAGTAAATGGCATCGGTTACGTTCACGCTTTACCGACTCGCATTTCAACATTAAATTGGAGTAATTAATAATAAATTCACATTGCATGGTTTCCCTGACTACGTTATACCGTAACTAGCCTAAATTCAACTCTATTTATGCATGCGGCGTTTCAGCATTTTCCAATGCAAATTTTCTTTTTTTCAACCTATTTTCTAAACATCAATGTGGTATTTAATCTATGACTCTCACTGGGCGAAACTCCTCATCATTGTTTAAATATAACCGTCATCACTTGCCCCTACGCTTTACCGTTTAACTATCGATACCCGCGGTTAACTATCCACGAACGAGAACGAGGGTTCTCTCAGTTTAACATTGTGTGTCACTTGTTTATTATCATGCGTCTTCCTTTAACCTCCGGTGTGTATGTTTGGATTGTCTTCTTCACACATCGAGGACTATGTGTGAATACTATTCTCACTCTTTACAAATACTCGCGCTTTTTAAATATTGTCGTCGCCCCTTTTACGGGACGTCCATGTTTATAATTTAGTGCCGATGTTCAAATATACACGTATCGGTTTAAAGATCAAAACATTACGGATGAACAAATTTCTTTCCCTTCAAAAATTTTTCATTGAAACAGAGTTCTATTACAACCAGTGTAGGCATACTAATTTATACATCTACAAACTGAAAAAACATTATTTATCAAAAATTGCCACGTCCACCTTCATTTCGCCTTCAGGCCCTGGATCAGCTTCTTGACTTGGGCCGTGCGGGTTTTTATTCGTTCGAGTTTTGCGGAGAGGACTACTTCCTTCTCTGCAAGCTCGACGAGCATGTCCTCCAGAAAGCACTCCAAGTCTTCGCTGTTGGAGTGCTCGCGGGTGAGTGAAGGCGCTGCATCTGAAAGCGTTGCGGTGCAAGGCCCTGCAATGAAGGCTTTTAACAATTTAGAAAATAAATAAATTTTTTAAACATGCACGTAGAAATCTTACGGTATGACTTACCTCCATATAATCGATCGGCGGCGGCAACGGGAGGGGTATTCATCCTCCCAGGATATGGACTACAGAGGTCACTGTACGCCATCTCGCCCGCAGTGTTCTGGGCGTCCTTCGCTGTTTTCGCAGGGTGCATGAGAAACATTCTTATTGGAAGTGATTAAAAGCTGAAGTTGCTGATGTGGAAAGGTTGATGATGAAGACTACTGACGTGGCGGATTAGTAGAAGCCATGAAGCACATTACAGATAGCCACTAGGCAAGATAGCGATTGGCCTCAGGTAGCAGCTGGGCAAGATCTATTGAGGACCGAAGAAGTACATCTGGCAACATGTTTGCACTAGGTTCTAGCACTGTTACATGGTGTTTTAAAAAAAAGGAAATCACAGCTTTGTTGACCACCTAGGCTGAATACGTTGCTGTAACTTCTGCAGCGTGTCAACAAGCTGTGTGGCTGCAAAGATTGTTTTCAGATTTGATGCAGAAACAATCAGGTGCGACTCTATTGTTTTGTGACAATAGATCAACCATTGTTGTTGCAAAGAGCCCTACACTATATGCTAGAACAAAGCACATAGACCTGAGATATAATTTCATCAAAGGTCTAATAGCTGATGGTTTTATATCTTTGGAGTATTGCAACACAAAGGAGCAAGTTGCAGATGCATATTTACTAAGCCACTTTCAGTTTAAAAGCATTTTTGTCATTCTCTCTTGAATGTATGCAGCTTGGAATCAAAGGGGGATGTTGGAAGTGATTAAAAGCTGAAGTTGCTGATGTGGAAAGGTTGCTGATAAAGACCACTGATGTGGAGGATAAATAGAAACCATGAAGCAAGTGAAGAATAACAAGGCTTAGTCTCATGTTTGTTAGACATTTGTTTGTAGTCTTCCTGGTCTTATGTGAACTAGCTTGATTTATATATTAGTGGTGATGGTGTTAGCCATTGGTTAAGTCTTTATATAAATAAGAAGAAGCTATGTAATAAACGGCATTGGATCAGAATCAACAAAACTTTTAGTTTTCTCTTTGATATATATTTTGATTTCTCTCTGCAATGCTAACATTACAAAATGTTAAAATAAACAAATAGATAAAACCAAAGCCTCTTGACCTCAATTTATGGGGATAAACATATGTCTACAAAAAATTCTCTTTTGTTCTCCTAATACAGAAATCCTTATAGTTTCTTAGTGCTATCAATCTCAATCATAAATCTTCATCAATTGCAACCAAATCAATTTTGTACAAGTAAAAGAGCTATAGTTTTAAATCTGAAAAAGGCGCATTGCAGATAATTAAACAAAAAAATTAAAAAAGAATCGCAAATCTTCATATTTCTTTTCAAGTTAATATTTTATTTATCATAATTATAATACTAATTTGTATTGTTTATTTTTATTGTGTAATTATTATTGAATAAAAAAAGATTTTAAAAAAAATTAATTTTGCTTAAGGCCCTATTTTAGCTAAGGCTACCCCTTGTAGAGACGGGATAAGATGAAGAGAAGCACAGGGTAGCCACAAGGGGATTTGAGTTTACTTTTGATTTTTAATAACTTTAATTTTTCAAATGAATTAATAGCTTTACTTTTCAAAATTCAATTAATTACTCATAAACATTGCTCACATGATTAGGTTATTTTGTTGAAATTAAGAAAAACTTTTGCATCGAACCCCTCATAGTATATACGCGAAATGGCCAGAAATATCCCCTAAGTTTGCGAAATGACCAAAAACACCCCCTTACTTTCGAAATCCCTAAAAACCCCTTCTTTTTTAACACAATGTATTCCAAACCCTCAAAGTATGTAACGGTGGTTGACGGAGTTATTTTTGAATTTTATAGACGAAATTGCCCCTTACTTGCATGGGAAGTTGTGGTACAATCATTTCGCCGGTCAGAGAGGAAGTGGAGAGTTTTTCTTAGAGTAATCCCAAGAGCCGTATACGCTTTTCTTCTTTGCTTAACTTTCTTCAGCTTTTCCCTTTCCGAAGCTCTCTCTGCTTGGACATCCTCTGTAACTTCAGTCCATCTGAATCACTCGTGCGCAACTATCCGGCACTTTCATTAGTTTGCAGTTCAAGGTATTGAAGAAGTTGTGTTTTAAGTAAGGCTTTTATTTGAACTACTCTCTTACACAGAGATATTGGTCGCTTTTGTTTTGTCGTTCTGTTTTTATCGGAAGACACTAAAGTATGAGGGGGGACTTCTCGGTTGGGATTTTTCTAGACTGTAGGCAGATTTCTCGACCAGGGTTTTGGTTTGTTTTACATTTTCGGCTGTGTCCACGATCATTGAAAGAGTTTTTCGGTTGTTTTTATTTGTGTAATGTTTACAATGTACGTTTCCCCTTTCATTTGATATGGTTGTAGTTTGTGAAATGAGGTTCCTGTGTAAGAAATGAGTTTTTGTTTAAAATCTTTGGTCTTTGTTTAACGAGTCATATCTCTGTTTAAGCATTGAGCTTTCCGCTTAACAACTTATATCTATGTTTAACAATTGAGGTCTCTGTTTAACAAGTGTTGTCATTGTTGCAGTCTTATGATTATGGCGGTAAACCTAGTCAACGGAAAATGCTACTTGACACCGGTGGTAGAGACCTTGGCCGAATTGAAAGTCCACATGACCTCTCTACATTGGGAGATCATCCAAAGGACACCGTTTGCGGCATTCACTGAGGTGGAAGCTGTATTCCAAGAGAAGGCCGTTCTGGATTCGCTTCTGCAGAGGTACGATGGCCGCACCAATAAATTCAGGATCGGGGAAAGCCTGCTGAGCTTCAGGCCTCAGGATGTGGCTCTCGTTCTGGTCTGCGTTGCGACGGAGACGCGGTCCTGTTTAAGAAGAATAAAACACTGTCAGCTTTCGAGTGGAGGTATTTATCGAAAAGCTACGAGAGACACCGAGACTCCATCAAGGCCACTCTTCAGCGGCTTGTTGGACAGAGGGGGGAAGAGGAAGATTTTGTGAAACTCTTGATGGTATACCTGATGGGGACAATCCTCTTCCCAAATACCTCATGCTTAGTGCCCAATTGGATCGTTGATTATGTCGACGATCTACCTGGCATGGGGCAGTACGCATGGGCGCAGGTGAAGCATAAATGCTTATGGACGACGTTCCCACAAGCTGCGGCTCGAGTGCAAACCGGATGCGCGGGGGGAAGATAAACACGGGGTACATTAAGGGTTGCTCGATCGCGCCGAGCATCCGGTTTTACGAGCCGACTGGAACCCAGCGGGAAAGTCCGTTTCGGCAAGACCCCAAGGGTGCTTTGTGCTACGGTGAAAATACTTACCGGAAGCATGCGACGATAGAAACTAGTCGGTCAGCTCTCGAAGGAAAAGAGGTAATAAATCATGAACAATGTGTTTAAAATGAGTAGTTAATACTTAATTATAATCTTTACCGTCTAAGAACTGTAGTTGGTGTTTAACATTTGGTGACTTCGTTTGAACTTTTTATTCTCCGTTTAAATTTGTGCGATACCGTTTATGTTTACATGTCAAATGTTTAAATATGTTTGTTTTTTATTAAATTGAATGATTTGACTGAGATTGTTTTCTTTACGTATGTCAGTTTCCTGAGCTGGTCCCGGTGAATGCTAATGAGGAGATATTTGTTCGGGCCAACCGGCGGAGGGAAGCTATTGCGCCGAAACCACCTGCACGAAGGCAAGAAGAGAGGCCAGCCTCTTTCGTGGGTGCTCAACGACGCCGTTCCCCCACTTCCAGCTTAGCACGCAATCCTCGGCTTCGGGTAAGCCCTCCCCTACCCCGCCCGACAGCAACACACACACACACACACACCCCCTGACCGCAACAACGACAATCCCCCCGATCGCCACAGCCCCCCCGACAGTAGTAGGCCACGAAGTCACTGTCGCGTTTTTTGCAGGCGTGCCAAGTGATGATGAACGCTTTCCCCCAGCTTGTCACTCGGGTTGAGGCATTGGAGGCAAGGTCACAATCGACTGCACCGTCGGGCCAAATAAATGAAGAGTCTGGGACGGAGGAGGCTTTGGAATTTTGTGACGAAGACATTATCGGGATGGAAATTCCAAGACGGCCACGTTTGAAGAGGCTTGCAAAAAAGGCGAAAACAATAATGCCTCTCTGTCCACTACCGGCCGACGATGAAATAATTGCAGCACCATCGGCGGCTGATGCTGTTGTTGAGTCCGTGGCAGTTGATGACGTGCCCGTCGCGGTGAAGAAGATCGTCGACGCCGTTGGCAACGCCGCGTTTGAGGAAGCCTCCGAAATCCCTGTCCCGGTGGAGCCGGCGGCCGACAGTAGCGCATCGAGGGTGGTGGCCACAATCCCTGAAGAACAAGAACCAACCGAGGGTGTGCCTCCCCTTGATGATGTTGCCTTGGCCGCGGTTGAGAAGATCGTTGCCTCTATTGTGAAGGAACTCCTGCCCACGGAGGAACTGGCGGCCGACAGTGCCGCATCCAATTTAGGCACGATCCTGCAACAACAAGAAGCATCTAAGGATGATCCCAATAAAGCTATTGATGAGAGGCAAGGGAACGTCACCGAAAACAAAACGAAAGCTATGATCCTTGGCAACCAGCAATATGAAGAAGTTCAGAAAGACTTTGTTTTGAAGAAGAAAAAAATACGCTAGTCAATCGTGCCTCGGCATATTCGAGCAGTAGTTGATCAAGATCTTCCTCAACTTCCCCATGGGCACGTAAGTATGATAGTTTTTATGTTATTGTTTACATACAGATGTTCCCATTTAAGTTATTTCGTTTCCATTTAAATATAAGAGTTACTATTTAAGATAGTGCTTTACCGTTTAACTTTCCACGTTCTTTGTTTAACAATATACATTATCGTTTAAGAATATATGGTTCCCACTTAAGGTTTTGTGTTTTATTTAATTACATCTGTTGCCATTTAACAACAGGTCCGTCGTCTGGAGGAATAATTATGTCAGCACCACACGGGCTAACCTATTCATACTGCCCGACGGGAAGGAGATGGTGACAGATGATCTGATGGACGCCTTCATGTGCATAATACAAAACTCACTGACCAGAGTACCATATTCTTATAATAAGCGTGCCTCCATCACACAACCACTGGCATTGTTTATGTCAAAGCAGGAAAACGCACATAACACGACTTTAGCTATGGTCGAAGACGCCACCAAAATCGTGCATAACGTTGACATTGCCATCTTCCCATAGTCATGAATGTCCACTTCCATGTCGTGGTGCTCGACAATAACAACCAAGAGTAGAGGCATTATACTTTATGCCAAAGTGAAGAGTACGATTGAGACGCGGTTGCAATGGTAAGTTCTTTGTCATTATTGTTTTAAATTCAATTCATTCATTGCCAGTGACATGGCAGATATGTGAATGTAAATTTACTATTGTTCGTTATTATTTCAAATTTAATTCATTCTTTGCTTAACTTTCCATTGTACCGTTTAAGGGTCATTGCTGCTTTATAAAATAAAGTATCTCTATTAAAACGACAATGACAATATAAAAATATTGTGTTACACTTTAATAATAAGGTTCTCCATATAATATTCACCGTCCCCCGTTTAACATCAGGGGTCTCTGGTTAAAACACATAGTCTTTGTTTAAATATTAAACGTATATGTTTAACTTTTCTTGTCTCTGTCCAACATACGTTGACCATATTTAAGGTTAAGAGGCTCCATTTAAATTTCGTTGTCACTGTTTAAATATCAACGAATGACAATAAAATATATTTTCTCCATTGAATGAAGTTGCATAACATTAACGAAGCTACAACAGAAACTACATAACTTCTAAACAAAGTTAACAAACAAATACCTATCAGTTTTCTTATTTTTATTTTAAATTCAATTTATTGTTTGCAACTGAGATGGCAGGTTTTCCAATGTAAATATACTATTCTTCGTTTAACATCTGTATTTCTTTATACTTCGCATTCTTTGTTTGACTTGCAATTGTAACGACGGTTTCTTTATAAAAGGTCAATCGTCTTTTATAAAATTAAGTGCATCTGCTTAAACGACGATGTCGCTATTGAAACATTGAATTATGCTTTAATAATAAGGTTTGTCATTTAATATGCCGCGTTCTCATTAAACATTAGGTGTCTCTGGATAAAGTCTCCTGGTGCCATTTAAATATATGTGTCACCGGTTGATAGTAAAGCCTCCGTTTAACTTTCCTTATATCTATTGACTTTACGGAGTCTCTATTAAGTAGAAAGTGTCTCCATTTATCTCTGTTTAAATGACGATGTCTATAATGAAATATTGAGTTACACTTTATAAATAACGTTCTCCGCTTAATTTTCAGAGTCCCCGTTTAACATTAGGTGTATCTAGGTAAACAATTGTGTCTCTATTTAAGATTAAAATTACCGTGTAACATTTAGTGTCTCTATTTAATATTACTGAGTTGCAGCAGAAATAACTGAACTTTTAAACGAAGATAACAAACTTGCATTTAACAAATAGCATTAACAAAGTAACACCCAGCAAGGGTTCTTATTTTTCAAAATGAAAACAAAGGGGAGTAAAACTATCGCTCAGCCCTTTTTGTCTCCTTTAGAGCATGGAGCAGCTTTTCCACATGGGCCCTTCGCTTTTTTATTCCTTCGAGTTTTGCAACAGCAAATACTTCTTTTGCTGCTAGCTCATGAATGAAGTCTTCCAAGAACCACTCCAACTCTTTATTCTTTGGAGTAATGTGTACCGGAAGAAGGACCTGCAATGGGGACATCAGCGGCGGCGGGGAGACACAACGGAAGCAACGAGAGACACAAGTGGAAGATACGGCGGGAGACGGAGCGGCTCTGTCCTTCCCCATCGGACGAGGGACAGAGCCGCTTGAACACCAACTCAGCAGCAAAATTTTGGGCCTGCTTGGAACTTGTCGCGGGCTCGTATGGAGAAAGAGGTAACATCGACAGACCGCGTCGTCACAAAGGCGGTGCTCGTGGTCGGGCCCTTCCCTGATAGTGGAGTATTCCGGCGAGGGCATGCGCTTCTTCAGGCAAAGCTCGTTGAGAAGAGACTTATACATTTTATTCGTTCTGGATATATCTAGATGTTTAACTCCGTTTCAGCTGCTTGTTTAAATAGAAATCTGGATCTTTGGTGTTTGAACTCTCTTTTCAAATTCCACACTGATTTTAATGAAAGCAATTGCCATCGGTTTTCGATGAGGGTGGTAACAGTGATCGATGAGGTGACATCTGACGGTTCGAATTCAAATATCAAATTAAATGTTAGTAAGTAGTAATAAATTTGCACTGAAGGAGTACTCCTCTTAAGTTTTCTCGTCATTAATTTAAGATAGTGCTTTACCGTTTAATTTTCCATGTTACTATTTAACAATATACATTATCATTTAAGAATATATGGTTCCCACTTAAGGTTTTGTGTTATTATTTAAGTACATCTGTTGCCGTTTAACTGCAGGTCCTTCTGGGAAGTAGAATTCTTTATCAAATGTAAAACAGTTTTGTCGTTATTGTTTTAAATTCATTTCATTCTTTGCCAACGACATGGCAAATATGTCAATGTAAATTTACTATTGTTCGTTATTGTTTCAAATTCAATTCATTCCTTGCTTAACTTTCCATTGTACCATTTAAGGGTCATTACTGCTTCATAAAATGAAGTATCTCTGTTTAAACGACAATGTTACTATTAAAAAATTGTGTTACACTTTAATAATAAGGTTCTCCGTGTAATATTCGCCATCCCCGTTTAACATCAGGGACCTCTGGTTAAAACACATAATCTCTGTTTAAATATTAAACGTATACGCTTAACTTTCCTTGTCTCTATCTAACATATGATGACCATATTTAAGGTTAAGAGTATTTATTTAAATTTTGTTGTCTATGTTAAATCTCAACGAATGACAATAAAACAGATTTTCTCCATTGAACAAAGTTGTATAACATTAACGAGACTGCAACAGAAACTACATTGCTCCGGACCCACTTGCTCGAAGGCAGGATGAGAGGCCAACCTCTTCCGTGCGCGCTTGACGACGTCGTTTAAATGGGAGAGTTATCATTTAAAATAGGGTTTTCATGTTTAATTTTGTATGTTACTATTTAAATATTGACATTATCGTTTAAGCTAATTTCAACAAACTGCGACAGAACTTACAGAATGAAAACAAAGCAACAACAAAAAACAAAGGTTCACATTTGCGTAAGATATATGTGTTACCATTTAAGAATAATCGTTTCCCTTTAACATTCAGTTTTTACTGTTAGAAATCACCAAATGCGATATGGCGTGTTCTCTGTTTAAATAACAGTGGCTCCGTTTACACATACATGTTACAATTTAACGTTAAGCGTCGTTGTTTAACACGCACTGTCCATGTTTAACAATTATCAAGGAGTGATAATGAACTTAGATTTTGTGAATTAGACACCATTCCATAATTAAACAAAGTCCTGTTAGAAAGTCAATACACTAATACCCATCGGGGTTCTTATTTGGAAAATTAAAAACAACAACAAACAAAACAACAACTGTCACTCCGCCCTTTCCTTCGCATTCATATCCTAGAGCAGCTTCTGCACATGTCCTTGCGGGCTTTCAATCCATCGAGTTTTGCATCACAAATTACTACTTTTTCTGCCAGCTCTTGGAGCAAATCTTCCAAATACCACTCCGGAGGATAAATCATCGGGCCTGAAATGAAGACTTCAATGATTTAGAAAATCATGAAATTTTTTAAACATGCATAGAGAAATCTCACGGTATGAAGTACCTCCAGACGATAGATCATCGGCAGCAGCGGGTGACGTGTACATCCTCCCAGGGTACGAAGCACAGAGCTGATTAAACGCCTCCTTGGCAGCAGTGTTCTAGGCTTCCTTGGCGGTTTTCGCAGGGCTAGAATTGGAGAAAGTGGTCCCATCCACCATGACTGTGGCAACGAAAGCGTGGTTGTGGTTAGGGTCTTCCCAGCGGGTGGAGTACTTGGGCGAGGCCCGTCGTGTCTTCTAGCAGTAGTAGTCGAGAAGTGATTTATACATTCTGTTGGTCTATGTATAATTTCTGGATGTCTGTCTTGTTTCGGCGTGTTTAAATAGAAATATAGTTATCAGAAGTTTGAACTCCTTCTCAAATCAGACGACAACAAATTTGACATTGAATTGAAAAATCAAATTTAATTGCATTAATTACTAATCAATTTCCACTGAAGGGTTACTCTAATTATGATTTCTCATCATTAATTTAAAGTCAACTCATTCTTTTTCCAATGGCAAGGCAGATTTTCCAATGTAAACTTACTAGTGTAAATTGAATGTATGTATTACTAAATAATTGACTTTCTTTTATTAATGTTTCATTGTAGTCTGTAAATATTGGTGACCCTATTTAAATCGGAGTACTTCCTGTGTAAACTACGTCTCAATTTATCTTTGTGTATCACCTGTTAACATTAAGACTTAATGTTTAACATTCGGCCGCATTCTTTAAATACCTGAGGACAGATAACGAAATTCGTTTTTTACTGTTTAAATATCAGTAATTGACAATGAAATAACTTTGTTCTCCTTTAAAAACAGGGTTCACTTGCGATGCCTACTTTGCGACAGTTTTATTGCAACATCTACAATTTAAACGGCTATGTTCTAATGAAGCACTGTCTGTATAAACGGCTATGTTTCCATTTAAACATATGTATTACTCGTCAATGATTCATCTCTATTTAACTTTGTCTGTCACCCTTTAATAACAACCATTACTGTTTAATACTAAGTTCCTTTGTTTAACTATTGGGGACAGATAATGAAATACATTTTTCTCTGTTTAAACTATCAGTGCTTGATAGTTAAATAACTTTGTTTTCTTTTAAAAATTCCTACTCGGCGACAGTTTCATTGCAAGATCTACGTTTGTGACCGGACACGTGGCTTCGGACACTTGCGACTCGATCTTCTTTCGTCCAAATAGAATCAACATTCGAATACTTTATCGAGTCGACCATTTCCGTAACCGGTAAATGACGAGCTTCTTTGATCCACGCATTGAATGACTCCGCAACATTTCAATACATCTCGCCCCAGCGTTCACCTCTGAACAGGTAATTCGACCAGTGCGACATGTCCGACTTATGAATGAACCACTGAACTGTTGCATTTCCACTAAAGGGTCACAGTAATTAAGTTTTCTCGACATAATTCAATTCATTCTTTCCCAATGGCATGCCAGATTTTTCAATGAATCATCGATTGTCTGTAACCTTTATACTTAACTTTCTTTGTTTAACTTTGTATTGTAATGTTTAAATATCGCCAGACTCTGTTTGAAAAGGTAGTCTCACTTTTTAAAAGACGACCTCTCTGTTTTAAATATATGCGTCAATCGTTAAGAATAAGAGGTACCGTTTAACATTCTGTGCCTACGTCTAAATATATGCCTCCATGTTTAAATATCAAAATTTTACTCTGAAACAAATTTCTTTCCCTTCAAAAATTATTCTTTTACAATGCCTAGTCAGCGACGGTTTCATTGCAAGATCTTCGATTGTGACCGGACTAGTGGCAGCGGCTGCAATGTAACTCGCGGACCTCAAACGCTTGTGACTCGATCCTCCTTCGTCTAGGACGCCCAAGTTGCCTTCTCGTCGCAGGCGGCCGCAAACATAGATCGCGATTATCGTTCGTAGGCCTATCATTGTCGAGTATGGGGAATATAGCTTCCTTATACGCCAGCTTGTAAGTCTCGACGGTGAAGTACCCGCTAATAAACGATGAATGTTGGTGTGCGTCTGGTCAATGCACGGGATACCATAAACTTGCCATCTGCGACATGAGCAAGTTTTACTGGAAAGATCTACAGAATTGCTACACTGGTCAATCACATCGTAACGATCATTGACATAGCGACCAACATGAAGAATTGTGCTATCCTCAACAGGCGTCTCAACCTTCGAATATATGTCCGGGTATAAGTAGGTCTCCCATTTGTTCACTTGCTCACGGCAATTGCATAACATGCGCATCAACTTGCCCCAGCGTTCACCTTTGAACAGATAATTCGACCAATGTGACATGTCCGACTTATGAATCAACCACTGATAAGCTTCGGGTGATGCGGCCTGCAGTTCAATAACGGTGTCATCGAATTCTTTAGCAGTCGATGCCCACGCAATACGAAAGTATATGGACCAGCACTCCTCCCTCAATGCCTTCCCAAGTCTGACATTGGCTTTCATAAAATTGGCCTCCAAGTGTTGAAGGCAGTAAGCATGTGGGAATGAAGGGAAGACTCTAGCAATAGCGTTCACAAGGCCCTTTGACCTGCCGACACGAATGTAATTATCTCTTCATAATCTCCTTTGTCGTATAAAGCATCACCTAACTTAGAAATGAACAACGTCCAATTGGCATCGGTCTCGTTGTTAACAACAACGAAGGCGACGTGGAACAAGTGATTGTTCCCATCTTTGCCTTTGGCACCCAACAGAGTACCCCGATACTTTCCAAGGAGATGGGTACCATCGAGAAACAGCAGCAGCCTGCATGCCGTCTTGAATCCCACAATGCACTCGCTGAAAGCAAAGAACGCATGTTTAAATCGCTCACCATCTCTTTCCACAAACGCAATGCTGCTGGGGTTCGTTTCAACCACTTTATCGACGTACCAAAGCAACAAATCGTAGCTAAAGATGTCGCTGCCGTCGAGGACCACCCGGGCATGTTCTTTTCCCAACCAAGCCTGCTCGTATGGAATGTGGACACCATGCTCCTGCAACATGTCCTTCTGAATGTCGATGGCCTTCTACAAGGGCCGGTCCTTGAGCTTCTGAATCACTCGTGCGCTTACCCATTTTTTGGACGCTTTCGGGTGTGACGCTGAGCCAATTCCACCACCGCAAGTGTGTGACTGGTCCATTATCTTGATTCTGAAGGTGTTTTTATTATATTTCTTTGATGCGTGAAGGCGTCATTGACAATCATCGACAGTGCATTCCACAGTGACCCGGTGTTTTTTATTCTTTGCAAATTTGAAGTCAAAATTCCGTTTGATGGCAAAATTCTGAAGTGCGTCTCTGAAATGTTCAACGCCTTGAAAATGTTGTCTGACATCGAACAACGACACTTCAGGTTGTTCTGACAAGGAAGGTAGGCATGCGAGACCGTCAGGGTCGCCATGAGATGGAACAGAAGCGCTCCCAGATTCTGAATTCCATCCAACACTTCAGTTCAAATGAAAACGATCGAGATTTAAGCATGAACTCCAATTGTTTAAACGATAACTATAAATGTTAAACGCTAACAGCGATATTTAAACAGAGACTCAATAATGTAAACGGTAGAGAGAATGCTTAAACATTAACATAATAAATTAAACGGAGAAGTCAACGTTTAAACGGGAACTTGATTCTTTTAAACAGAGAAGGGGATTATTAAACAATAAATAACATATACAATTAAGTAAACCTTACCACGACAAGAACTCGTTTTCAGTAGGATATGATGGCACGTCATCCGTCTCGACAACAAGATCGACTACACCGCATTTGAAGATGGAGAAAACATGACACATGCGCTGGAAGTCGACCTCGTTTTCTATTGGGCAAACCATTTTATGTCCATCAGGTGTGATAAACTTCAATCTCACACGGGAAATATCGAGACCCCATCGCTCACATATCTCGCCTAACACTGAATCCCAAGCAGTCAGAGTCGTGAACATCAGTACTCGTCCCTCCCCGTTGTATCTAGCAATAGAACAAAAACTCTCCATAATATCGGAAAACCGACAGACCTCAGATCGGACAAACCAAATGAGAAGAAGAAGAAGAAGAAGAAGAAGAAGATGTAATTCGCCTTCTAAACTTTCTTTGACAAAAAGCAAGCATGAAAGGGAAAAAACTCACAGTTGTATGCATAAAGGTCAGACATGACATGATATGTTCGGGCGGGTTTTTTCCACCATTTACAAAGGCAAATATGGAATTTCCTAATAAGTACCCATTTGAAGTGACTGATAACGGGTAGAAGGGAAGTAAACTATAACAGAGGGGTTGTCCAGGGTGTGCAAAAGTTGGATGGGGTTTTTAGGAAGTTTTGAAATTCCCGAATGGTGAACAGCAATTTTCCCTAGTATATAATATATAACAATATATTAAAATTACAACAAACAAGTTTTTTAAGTATTATATTTTTTATTAATAAACTATTAAAATACATAAATAAATATAATCAAAGCACACTACTATTATAATTGAATAAGTATAATCTTATTTAATTTGATTTGAAAATGGGAGAAAACATAAAATGATATGTATAGAAATATATAAATAATTTATCTATCAAGACAATGTGTAATGAGGCAAGATAAAGGAAAAATTATTTATAAGTCCCTGGATAGTTTCCATTTTTCTCTGCAGTCCCTCTGACTTTTGCACTGCTTCTGCAGTCCCTGTTTTTCACATGTATTACCTTTTAGTCCCTACCGTCAGAACTATGAGTATACTTTTTTTAAAATGACAAAAGTGCACATGCTTTTTATTCCCGCCCAATCACATCAAGTATTCTCTGGAAAGCTGTTCTCCATCATGTTCACTATGCTTCATCTTCATCTCCATCTTCATTCTATTTCTCTTCTTGTTCTTCTCTGTTTTCTTAGTGATCTTGTCGCCCTGTTGACAGATTAATCCGCAGGTAAGCGCTGTCTCCATTTGGGCTCCATCATGTTGGTTTATTTTTTTTTTACCCAGAAACCGACGTCTACGCAGGTGTTAGTCACCATGGAGACATTTTGTGGTGTTGCTCGCTTCAAAGCGAATGACGGCTACTACAATTCACGGTCTTGACAGCCTGAGAGGTTGTTGTCGCAGAGATCTGCGAGCGATGGGCTTTGGATCCATCTCGAGTCGTTGTGAAGTTTGTGACACCCAACGCGTACAGCACGGTTTGCCCAATTGAGTCAAATGTGGATTTCCAACGCATGTGCCACATACATCATACCTTCAAGAAGAATGTGGCGGACATCATCGTTGATGAAGTCAGTGGGGCAGCGGAAACAGTCAATAACATCTCGTTACCATCCACGTAATTCAGCAACAAAGATAGTTCTTACTATGTTCGTGTGTATTGTGTATTACTTGTTGATTTCCCGTAATTGAATACATTTCTGTGTAACATATTTCTTTTACGTGTAATCTATTAACTTCCTGTGTATTATATGGATTTCCGTGTATTACATTGACTTTCTATGTAATATACTGCTTTTCTTTGTAGTATATGTCTTTCCTGTGTAATATATAGTTTTCCTGTGTAATGTAATGCTTTCTTGTGTATTCCACTGGTATTGTGTGCATTGTATTGCGTTTTCTGTGAAATATTCGTGATTTACCTTACGCGTTGCCATCCACAGGGAGTCAATCTCAGAAAGCATGAATGCAGACATGGAGACATTCTTGTCCCAACATCGTCCCGCAGGTGCGCTCAGTATTACTTCATGTTCACAAATATCTGATGGCCTCACATTGCAAGTAGGGCACCAGTTCGATGGTGTTGATAAGTTCAAGGATGTCTTGCGCAGCCATGCAATAAGGAACAATTTTGACTTTACATTCATAAAGAACGACAGACTTCGCACGACTGTGAGGTGTGCTTCTCCGGATTGCCAGTGGTGTGTCCACGCATCCAAAGAGAAGAACGATGAATCTTTCCTAGTGAAGACAATGCAAGGGACGCACACTTGCCGGGGGGGCATCGGAATGACAGTCCACCCGAAAGCTAGCAAGAAGTGGGTCGACAACCGTATTATGCGGAGACTAAAAGAACGGCCATTGTATCGACCCATTTACATACAGAAAGACATCCTTCGTGAACACGGCGTGCGATTACCATACAAACGTGCATGGATGGGTAAGGAGGTCGCTCGGTCCGCCATTCATGGCAGTGAGGTGAGCAGCTACGATTTGTTGTTGTGGTATGCCAATAAAGTGGCTGAGACGAATCCCGGTAGCGTTGTCACAGTTGACAAGGATGGAGAGCGATTTAAACGTGCTTTCTTCTCTTTTCGGGCTTCTTTAGTCCGTTTCAAAAAGGCATGCATACCATTGTTATTTGTTGACGGAACTCACTTGCTCGGCAAGTACGGCGGGACTCTACTGGGGGCAACTGGCAAAGATGGCAACGAAGGCTTCTTCCATGTGGCATTTGCGATTGTTGGCAACGAAACTGAAGATAATTGGACCTGGTTTCTTGCCACACTCGGTGAGGCAATATACGGTGAAGGCGATTACTCCGAAATTATTACATTTGTATCGGATCAGTCGAAGGGTCATATAAACTCGATTGCTAGAGTGTTCCCGTCATTGCCGCATGGGTATTGCCTACGACATTTGGAGGCAAACTTCATGAAAGGGAATGTTAAAGTTGGCAAAACTTTGCGAGAGCAATGTTGGGCTATAATTGTCAAAATTGCGTACCCTTACACATCCAAAAAGTTTGACGATGCCGTTTACGAGCTGGCGATGACATCGCCGGAGGCCCATGATTGGTTACTGTATATGTCGGACATAGATCATTGGGCTAATTATTTATTTAAGGGTGTGCGGTGGTGTGAGATGTACTCCAACGTTGCGGAGTCATTTAACGCCTGGATCAAAGAGGCCCGCCATCTCCCGGTTATAAGCATGGTTGACTCGATAAGGTGAGCTTTGACATTCTTCGGTTCCCGTTTTCCATTCTGTAATGTTTGTTTAATATTTGACATTATGGTGTAATATATTACCTTTCTATGTAGCAACCTACGTTCTTGTGTAATATAGTATGTTGCTGTGTAACATCCTACGTTCCTGTGTAATATATTATGTCATGTGTAATATACTACTTTCCTGTGTAATATATTATGTTTCTGTGTACTATACTAACGGCCTGTGTAATATATTACACGCTTGCATAATAGTTTACGTTTCTGTGTAATATTTGTTTTTGATGTGTTATGCTTACGTGTGTAATTGTTTTCACACACAAGACTAAGTGAGTGAACGTGTATTCTCATAGGTTCAAACTTATGAATATGATTGCCGACAGATGCGCACAAGCAAAGGAGTGGGATACGGCACTATGTCCAGAGATACACAAAAAAACGCGAACAGATTATTGAAGATAGCAGGTTCTTAAGGGTTGGACGTTCAACCCCTGACACTTACGAAATAGTTGACAACGACAACAACTCAGTCAGTCTTCAACAGCGGAAGTGTTCTTGCAGAAAATGGGAAACCCATGCGCTCCCATGCAAGCACGCATGTGCGGCGATCACGCAAACAGACACGAACGTGCACAGATACATTGCATATTACTACACAGTGGAATACTACCGCCGTGCATATTCTGAACCTATATATCCAATCCCCGACACAGACAAACCATCTGACGAGCACCGAGAACTGCGAATCCAGCCGCCAATCGAATCGAGTCACAGGGATTAGAAGTTCGCGATTTACATTGTAGTCGGTGCCACGAACCTGGCCATAATCGTCGTTCGTGTAACGCGGTCATAGCGGACTGACCTATTGAAGACCTACTTTTTTTTGTTGACGAAAGTTTTTTTTTAATTATTTTTGTCACCGCTGCTTTCGTGTGAATGCAACGGATAAAACTATTGTGTAAACCTGGTACGTTCCTGTGTAATATACATTATTAACTGTGTAATATATATCTTATATGTGTAATATACATCTTATCTGTGTAATATACATTTTATCTGTGTGATATACTTTATTATCTGTGTAACAAATACTGGCATATGTGAAGTGTACATCATTAACTGTGTAATATATTCATTATCTGTGTAATATACATCATTATAGGCAGGGCCAAGATGCCCGCATATGTGAAGGCTAATGATATTAAGTAGATTACATGTCCACAAGGGTTATGACATAAGTATCCAGTAATTCTATTACATGTAATGTTTGACATGAATTGTTAAATTGTTCAGTTTAGGGGGATTACTTCGTCCTCTGTGCCTTGTACTTGTTCAATTCCGGGGGCGATGGCCACTTGCAACCTTGTGGGTTCGTTGTCCACCCGAGTCTGCCCGTCGTCATCTGTGCCTTGTCCTTGTCAATCGTCATTCTGCCCTGGCTCAACGTCTTTCTGCCCCTTGTCCGTTGTACTGGCCTTCTGGCGAACACCGTCGAACAATATCCGCCCGACGTATTGAAGACGTAGGAATGGGACGTCCGACTGGGTGACGTCGAGCGTTTCATTATCAAGGATCTGTTTCATGTAAAGAATCAGGAAGACCGAGCAATCTAGACTACCAGATTCTTGTTGCGGGCAAGACCGGACATGCATCATTGGTAGTGCCTTGAAGAGATTCCCACCAGTGTTTACCTCGATGACGAACTCGAACAGCTCCCTCTAGAAACCGAGAAAGATTGGTGCTTTAGTGTATTGTCTGTATAACTAACCTTTGTTGTACAGATTTAACTTACCATTTCTATAGCGTCGTCATCATACGTCTTAGATTGAAGGGAAGAATAATGCATATAAGTCTGCCCTGCAATGTCGAGGACGAGCAGATGGTAATGTCCATGCAAGACGATGGGCATAAGAATCAATTCCGCGGTCTTATGACCGAAGATGACGTCCTCCATCATGCATAACGCCTGGTCGGCTGCGTATTCCGACTTCCGCATCGCAAGGGCCAGAGGTAACGTGATAATCGCACACCGCTTATGCGCATTGGAATTTGTCAACAACTCCTCACGCAACATTAGGACGAGCACGGTAACCACGTCGTCAGGCACTTCTTCCTTCCCTTCAAGCAATATGAAGAGGTTATGACGGGTTGTGTACCCATAGTCATCCCTCCACACGACCGAACTGCAACATAAACTGATAGAATATTATCTTACACAGGAATTACAGTTATTACACAGGAACTAGATATATTACATATAAACGACGAATAATACACAGACACTCTAGATAATACACAGAAAAGGTAAATATTACACATGAACTATGTATCTTAAATAGAAAATGTACATATTACACATTAACGAAACATATTGCATAGAGCATATCCATGTTACTCAGAAAACATGCCATGTTACACATAAAGCTATAATATTAAACAAAACATACACCCATAACACAAAATAGCATATCTTATTCGGGTACGAAATATCTAAAATACGTACGAAAGAAGGACGACATTACCTGTCGACTCGTGTGTTCAAGTATAAATCAATCGCAACCTGTTCGAGTTGATTGAGCCTTGCAAAGCCAGGATATGTCTTCTTCTTTGGCATGAAATCAGACCTTGCCGGGATTTGTAACTCGGTATACGGCTATGTTTTCGGCTTGGGATTGTACGGTACGATCACCGGTTGTTCTTCTGCATCCTTCGTAACTCTCTTCCCACCGGAAAGTGTTTCAAGTAGAATGTCAACGGCCTGCATCGCCGCCGAGAATAAATCGTCCGATGAGTCGGATGACTGTGCCAATGGGGAGGGACGCTTTCTACCCCGGGTCGTCGGTGCCCGGCCTCTGGCTGTTTTCCTTGGCTGGGGCACTGTCTGCGTGTCGTCCGACTCCTCAGACAACTGTATGCGTGTCGGGGCCTGCTTCTGTGACCCACCTCTCCTTAGGGGCATTTCCCTTGGCGGGGGCTTCGCTCGTGGTACCCTTTTAGGAGGGGCCCTCTTCGCTGGGGCCTTCTTCGGTGTAGCCCACTTTTGGGGACGCCGATTGGGTCCCTCATCACTGGGTCGTTCTTCAGCGGGGCCCTCAGCACTTGGGCCTTCTTTGGCGAACCGCTCTGGTAGGGGTGCCTCCTCAGTTGCATCTTTTACGTCCCCGGCGGCCATTAACGTGTCTACTTCTAAAGCGGCCGCCGGCGCATCCAACTGGGCTTCTACTGGAGCAACGGTCGGCACCTCAGGCTCCTGAGATTCTCTGTTGCCCTCTGTTGGAGCTGGAGATATTGAATCGGCTGTGTGACCACGAATAACCTTCCGGACAACCCGTTAGAATGGCATACCTGACCGAGGACGGGTAGCTGAAGGACGAGGAAGGACGACGTCTTCATTCGGGTTGACGTCTGCCTCTTCCACCGGTGACGTCCGCTCATGTGGCACATCTCGGCGAGCATCTCTGGCGTCACGCTCGTCCATACGAGCCCGCAGCACACTGAACTCGGCAAGAAGGCGGTGGAGTAAACCTCAGACATCATCATCACCGCTCGAGTCGTCGTTAGGTCTGTCAGTCGTGTCGGCCGCCGACTGACGGGGAGACCTTTTTGGGACATTGGTTTGGGGGGAGTGCTCCCCACCCCGTTTCCCGACAGGTCGTCGGCTTCTCTGCTTTCGAAGGTCTTCTTCTTCTTCGACTGTTTGGCCTCTTTGTTTCTTTGTTACTGCCCTCCTCGACGGTGAAGGCCGTCGGGCTCTCTTTTTTGAATGGCCGGATTGAGCCCCGTGTACAGTTGCACGGCCAACAAGTGCCATTTCTTCATCATTGGCAGGAACAAGGTCAGAGAACTGCAAAGGATTCAAAAAAATAAGATGTCAGCCTAATATTACACAGAACAAGACTATGTTACACAGAACGGTAAAATATTACACAGAGCATGCACTATTTCACACAGGAAAGTAATATATTACACAGAAAATAAATATTATACACAAAAACGTAACATATTACACATAACATTCAGGATTCTACACAGAACGGTACTATAGTACACAGTAAGTCTGTATATTACACACAAACATACAAGAATACACAGAAAACAACAATATTACACATAAAGCAAGAATATCAACAAGAAATAACAACCAATTAGACATTCAAAAGATCAGAAGAGAACTCGCCTCTTTCCCTTCCAGGGATTTCAAAAGCGGCTCAATTGATGTGGACTTCGTGAATGTGCTTTCCCCGTAACACAGTATACGGGGTGTTCGACCAACGCGTTGTTTCTTCACACTGCCGAACACCTCATAGAACCATACAATGAGGGCGACTGAGCACCCTTTCAGGTATCCGGTGCTGTTGATCTTTTCTTGGCAGCGCAGCTGGACCCGTGCGGCAGTCTTGGGAAGATCATCCATCAGCCATTTGTGGATGGCATGCGCCCAGGCGTAGTCGCCGATAGTGTCTAAGTTGTCGGCGTACCTGGCCAGGAAGGTGGGCGCATTCAGAGAGGTGTTGGGGAAGAAGATGGTGCTCATCAAGAATACCACGAGGAACTTCACGAAAGTCTCCTCCGTTCCAACCTTCCCACTCACAAGTCTGAACAGGTTCTCTTTGATAGCATCGCGATGCCGGTTGTGTAACTTGTTCAGATAGGAGAGCTCAAACTCAGAGGCTCCCTCCTCCCCCTCATGCTTAAATGAGACAATCTCGCCCACGCTGGGGATGCCCATTACGAGGGTGACGTCCTTGGTCTTGAACTGAAGCATGCTCTCTCCAATCTTGAACCTTTCGGTTCATGCATCGTATATACAGAGCAGTGCGTCCAGAACCCCCCTTTCTTGGACCACAGCCGGCAGGTCCATCAGGTGCACAAAAGGGGTATGCCGGAGTAACGTCCAGTTGGTGTTGTTCATAACTTTTTTCAAATCCCTGTATCGTATCCACGACAGGGGCCAGATAGCACCTACCATTGACCAGAGTTCCAGCCATTTCTGTATTCAGTTCAAATTACACAAAATGATCATATGTTACACAGAAAAGGGATATGTTACACAGGAAGACGATAAATTACACAGAAAGTCCAAAAACCCCAAACTAATACACAGAAACGTCGGTCGACTTCTCCTTGCCCAACTTCTTCTTACCTTTTTCGCTTGTTTTTTTGTTGCTGGAAGTCTCACGAGTGTTTGCAGAAGGCCGAGAGTGCGAAGACGGACGTATGACAAGTCAGTCGTCGCTGCAAAAGAGAATAACACCGTTGTCGAACACCGAACAAGGAGAAGAGAGTCGTAAGCGCAAGATGGAGAAGAAGAAACAAAAGAGCCGCTTGAACGGTTTCGCCCGGTGGGTTATCTCAACCGTTCGGCGGTTGCCAAAGGCGTTGAGGGTATTCTCGACATTTCCACGCCATTTTTTTGAAACTTGAGCAAGGGGCAAAAAAGACATTTTCACTCCATGTTAGCTTCATCATAACGGCCGTTTAACATTTTTGGATTTGAAGGGAAATAGATTGAAAAGAAAGGCCTAAATAGGAAAGTGAAACATTTCAGGGACCATCCGGGAAACTACAAACTTGTGGAGGATTTATAAGTAATTATCAGCAAGATAAAACCAAAATAGTTCCGTCTCACACTCCTCACAAAAAAAAAACCCACCCCATTGTCCCCCACTCTCTACTTTGGAAAAAAAAAGCACTCCTTTAGAAGTAGATTAGGTTGGAAACTATAACTCAAGTCGGCTTTTGCCATCTCTAGCTAACATGACACCCCACAAGTTGGTGCAAACCCAATGAGAGGGCTAATTACCTCAGTGTGAGTGAGGTTTGCTTGGAAAATAGTGGGGGGTATATTATGGGGCACTGCTATTATTGAGAGGAGAATGTGGCAAGTGAATATCCCGCGCTACTCAGGAGTGCCTTCGCCTTTGTTTATGTTTGTTTCTGAAAATTTTCAATTAAGGAGATTTCTTTTCTTTTTTTTCATTCTAAGTGAACCGTGATTCAAAAATATGTCTTCTTTGCAAAAAATATAAACGTTATACATGCGAAAGATTTAGTGCCAGTAAATTAAGAGCTCATTGGGGTATAAATAAATTAGAGTTGTTGTTTTTTAAAAATAAACTTAGATTTAAGGTTTTTATAAGTAAAAAAAAGCTAAATATAAAAAAATAATTCTTGACCAAAACAATAAAAATACATCATGCTTCTTTATTTTAAAAAATAATAAGTTCTAATTATTTATAAAAATAAATATATATCTTAAAATATTTTAATCTGCTTAACAATATTTATACACTTAACATTATTTATGCATCTGACATTTACAAGCTAACAAAGATACTCCAAATGATGTATAAAACAATATTTAAAGAACCAAAATTTCGATCATGCCCAAAACACCCCACAGAAACTTATCAAGCAACTCCTCTTGCCTAAAAGTGACATATGACTGGATGTGGTGGTAGTCGACGATCTACAGGAACTCAAAGTCAGATGCAGCTCAAGAGTTAAATCAGGTGTTAGTCAACCAGCTACACAAATTCAAAAGTCAGAACTTACTACTGGGAGTGTGGTCTATCCATTCATCACAATCAAAATTATTTAAGAGAATTAATTTCAAGACATCTCCTTCAATATTATTAGAGAAAATTAATTCCTCAACAACATCTTATTTGACTAAAAAAACAAATATGTATATATATATATATATATATATATATATACCATCATACTAGTGTGAAGGTGGTAGCTTCCAGGATTTTTTTAAAAGCAAATGTGACAAAACAAACACAATAATCAAGGGCGGCGTATAGCCGGGGATTAATCATTTGATGATGAAATCTCACCCAACAATACGAAGATTGAGCTACAATCTTATTTTCACACGAGGAACTCTTATTGCTCCCTGTGCATGAGGACCTCACACTGCATGTGCATAGGAAAATCTTTACTCATCATCTACTATATGGGATTTGAACATGCGTCCTTACACAAGGGAACAAATGCCTTAATGGTTAGATTAATTAAAACCCAACTTTAGCAGCTTCTAGGATAATTGAGTTGCATTTGGTTCCTTTAGCTTGTAAAAAATTAAATATTATTGTTGGTTTTAATATTTTAAGAATATAAAAAATATAAAAACAATTTTACACAATGATTTTTTTTTTATGTTTTGCCATGTGGCAAGCTCTGTCACCTAAATCCGAGTTTTTTAACAAAATGAAAACAATATAGTATTGTGGTAAAATATGTCGTATGGGCATCCAAACGAGACGCTATATTATCCCAATCGACCATGTAAGCACCTAACAGCCCAATAAATGAATTTCTTTTTTGTGAGAAAAGTCCAATAGATGAATATATATATATATATATATACTAAGTTCAACAATCAATTGGGACAACAGTATAATTTCGGTAGTTATTGATGACTTTAATCCAATAAAAATGATACAGTGATACACAATTAAATGTTTTTTATATATAGGGATAATAGTAATTACCATATTTACCGACATCGCAAAAGGAAATCATATTAAATATATATTCTTAATTATGTATTTTCAAACACATTTTTTCAGAGGTGTATATATAATTCTCACTTTTAACTTACATGCTATGCATAGAAAATTGTCTTGATATATCACTTGTTTTCAAATTATAATGGCTGCCTAATTCCTCACATGAAACAAAAATGAAATGTTACAGACAAAAATTTCCCCAATCAAAAAGAAAAAGAAAAACAAATCAGTATCATCCGTGAATTTAAAAGAATTAAATTTCGATTCAAAAAAGATAGACAGCAATTCTTAATCCTTGTGATTTAAAATTTCTTTCAACCGTGTATATGGCAAAAAAAAATATATAATAATAATAATAATAATAATAATAATAATAATAATAATAATAATAATAATAAAAGGATAGAATTCCCAGCAATAATTGCTAAACTGCTCATTCATTGGATACAAGAATTTTGTTTCCACCAATAGAACAGTTCCACTTCTTACATTCATCGTACACATCTTACAAACTTGGCCAATGATATAATGAAAGGGGTGGGAAGCACAACACTACTGAGCATATTCTTTTTTACAAGTGCATGGAGATGCAATACAGAATCCTGGAAAAGAGTAGCTGATCAGAACAAGAGGAGACACAATATGGAAAAGAAGAAAAGAAATGACCAAATCTGGCTGAGCAATTTCTGTGCCTGCATCTCTTGCCTCATCTGCTGCCTACTGGTGTAAGTACTTGCAGTGGCAAGATGTGATCTTGTGTTGTACACTCTCTCATAATTCCTGAACATCCAGGGAAGCACAGCAACTGCTAGTCCCTCAAGAACTTCCCCGGCTGTTGAACGGAATACCCGTGTTTCTGTCGGCCAATATGGTGACATGTAACTCTCACTCATATTGCCATCATAATAATCAAGGTGGTTGTCAGAGTGGTTGTGATGTTGGGACTGCACTCCTTGCATTGATGGCTGTTGTTGGCTGATAAACTGCGGTCTTTGAGGGACATCATCCAGACTCTGCTTGGGGCCCTTCTTGGTGAAGCCCCGGCCGTACAGTGGCACCAATGAATCGATGGAGAGGGCTGCCTTGCAGACAGGACATCTGCAAGGCGAAGTGCTTTTGATCCGCAGCCACTTGTGTATGCAAGGCCAGCAATAGAGATGACCACAGAGTGTGACCACTGGGTCTGTTGCAAAGTCCAAGCAGATGTTGCAGTCAAAACAACCGTTGGCCATTGATTGCAGCTCTGTACCAGTGACGCACTGCTTCACTGGTTCCTTCTCATACAGTGATTTGTCTGTGAAGTTGTTGTAGCAATCCTCATCTATTCCATCTACCTCCATTGCTTCAACAACTACCTGTCTACGATTCTTCCTGCGAATATGCTAATTAATCAAAATTGTTTTGGATTTGAGATATATGTATAAAAGGGTTTACAAGATGTTATAACAGAATAAAGTCATCAGACACTTGATCAATTCTGTTCCTTTCTTTAACTCAGAATTTTATACAGTGGACTGAATATAGAATATATTATATGTTGATGGCTTTCGAATGAAATGTTGTCTGTTGAACAATATAATAAGAAGAGCATATCAATGTCTTTTTTAAGTCAGTGGCCCTTGGAGGAGCTAACTATGATGCGTGGAAGATGCCAAGGAACATAATAATAGCAGATGTTAGGCAAAGAGATAGGGGTTACAAAAGGTGAGGTTCCACATTCCAAATCATATATTCCCTATGGATATTGGAGAAGAAAACATCTTTACTCTCATTATGAACCAAAAACTATATAATGATGATAGGAAATCATGAATGATTTAATACTCCTTTCCAAAGTTTATCCTGATTCCTAAACGTATCGACATATGGAGAAGGGGATAACAAAATTCAAATGATGTAATATAGGGCAGTTATAGCACATATTCTCTTGTTTTCTGCTTGTATTGTTCCTCAAATTGGGAACGCGAAGATTTTCTTTTAGATACAAGAAAGTTCCCATCCACTACTATTGGTTGAGACTTTGAAACTTGTCATTCATTTCCAAAGTGCTTCCTTTCCTGATTCGACAAAAACTCAACAATATCTAGAAGAAGCATTAAGCCCAGCTATGGAATGGTTCTATTATAAGCTACAGTAAATAACTAAAGTCTTCAAACCCAGATGGTGGGTGACAAACTATGAATTTTGCAATACTGTAATTGTTTTGGTTAGTTGAGTGAACTACAAGTTAATGTACACACTAAAATCTTGATTAAAATACATGTAGAGGAGTGTCCCCTCTCATGAATTAGTAGGAATCATTTGAAAGATTATGTCACCTACTATGGAATGCCTTTTTTTTTTTTTTTTTTTTTTTTTTTGGTCGAGAAGAACGAAACCCCTAATGGGCCCGCTAAACTAAGACAGAGGCGTGCACACGCCTCGACTGCAGCTTGTGGGGCCCGCACACATGTGGGCACTGGGACCACCCACAGTTCGTGCTTACAGCTCTCAGACATGCACCATCGCACCAAACATTCGAACTCTCGCCATTTGCGAGGTGTCTTTATGGAGGACCCAAGTGCCAATTGACCCAAAGGCTGTTGACTACTATGGAATACCTTTGGACGGATAAGAATTTTGTGAAGCTACTCATTCAATGGACCGAAAATGCCCACAAAGGGCAATAAATAACTACGGTAAATGATAAAGTTATTTTGGGAACATTCAATCTAGAAAGAAAACATAAGATATAGTGTTTAATAGACCAAGTAGACAACTTCCATATCACCCTAAAGATAAGTTCCGTGTTCATTACGTTATCTATTTGCCATTAGCAATTACAACTATTATTATGATACCATTCAATACATAACCATAAAGATCAGGAGACCAAAATGAAAAAAGAGTGAATTCATTAGAAAACGGAGGAATTCTCACAAAACAAAATTAAGAAAAATAGCACGAACATCCATGCTGACCAATCTCACCACAAATCAACTTATATATCTTCTCCAGGCCAAAATTATACAATCGAACAAGGGCACTCACAAAGGCAAGAAATAATTACATCAAATACTAAAATTATTTGGCGAATATTCACTTTTAAAAGAAAACATAAAATATCGATGGCGTAAAATACTCAAAGAAGACAACATCTAAATCACAAAAGTAGCTTTCCTCGCTAATTATCATATTCATAAAAGAAATCCAAATATTAGTAAAAACAATTTGAAAATTGATTGGAAAACAGAGAAACAGAAGAACCTCCAGAGAAAATCTAACACACAAATGCCAATGATTTTCATCTAAAATCCACTTCTTTATCTTCAGCAAGCTATTGATTCATCCACAAAGCCAAAACTTATATGATAACTATCCATTACTGGAATCAATGAATCTCATAATCAATAGCGAAACCAATAGATCACAAAACAGCAGCAGCAGCAGCAACAACAACAACAACAACAATATCATCATCAACATAAAAAGAATTCGATCATAGTGATTTCAATAACATACCCGAAAATTTTCACATCGAATCCTAGTACACCGATCGAAACCTAACAAATAATATCAAAGGAACGAATCAAGAAGCATAAAAAGAAAAAAACTCACCGACTAAGGAGAAGGAAAAGACCTCAATCCCTCGGCTTGAAACCCTAGAAGCTCTTCCAATGGAGAGAAGAGAAGCAGTAGAACCAGAGCAAGAGGGAACCAGACCCAGCCCTCTATTTATATCCAGAGAAGAACGACGACGAGTTGCTTCACACGTGCCAACGTCCTCAACTCCATCTCCATATCGTCGGCACTATAAGCTCCTTCAGCCGTTGGATTTGCAAGGGAAATTATCGGACGGTGGAAACATCGGGTTCGGAGAGTATTGAATAAAATTTAATTGAAGTACTAAATTAAAAGCTTGCTTTATTTTGTGGCTTGGTAAATGAAAAGGGCCTTGAAAATGATGTTCTGTTTTTTGTTTACTATTATTGTGACAACTGCGTAGAGATTTTTTTTTTCTTTTTTCTTTTTATTATATTTGGGAAATTTATTATTTTTTTGGAGCCAATAAAAAACATCTAATTATATTCATATTTATGGCCTTTTGCATGCAATTTTCTTAGGACATATTCTTTGAAAGCTTACGTAAAAAAGCCAAAATCAATAATAATAATAATAATAATAATACAAAGTAAAAAAAGGTTTTTTGATGTTTTAATTGAAAACTTATAATCACTGCTAGATTTGAAAAAAATTAAAAGTAGCCGGGTACATATGGTTTTGTTTTACTTGGATGCCTTCTATAAAAATGGATAATGTTTCTTTTGTTTCCATATATACGGATGTGGGACCTTTTACATGAAAGCCCTAAAAATCAAGATTTGAATAGAATAGGAGGTCTAAATTTTTTACATGGAAGCCACCAGAATATATCAAAATGTTTAAAAATACTAAAATATCTAAATTTATAAATAATTTATAAAATTTTGTAAAAAATAAATAAATAATTTTAAATATACTAAAAATTTTTACAATTGAAGACCATTTTTAATTATTTTATAAATTTTAGGAAATTTACTATGTGTATAAAATTTTTTAATTAATTTTTATAGAAATTAGATGTGTAAATATAACATATATTTTTTAATTTTTTATAGAAAAAGTAAAAATTTTATTACAAAAAACCATTTTCCAATAAAAATAAATGTTATATCATATCAATCAACAACAGGTTAGATTTGGATTGAGTGATAAAAATTTGAATTGATTAAATAAATAGTTTCAAATTTGAACATTGAAGTTCCCATAAAAGCTATATTATTTTTTAGTTTTTGAAAATTTTGAAATTTTCCGATTCATCCTCCGACAGTTGAAGATCCTGTACAGTCTTTTTTTTTCCTTTCATTTAATTCTTTTTTAAATCTATGCAACTCACTCTATTAGTTAATTGTGTCTAAAATTCCAAATTTGCCCCCCTTATGAAGTGCATTTTCTCACTTTGTTAAGTTTATTTCTCATTTACTATTACATGTTTGTACATAAACATATAAGTTTTCAATCAGTAAGTTAATCTCTCGTCTAATAATTTTGTTTAATATTTATTACCTTACATCCCCATTTAATAACACATATTTCCTCTTAAAAGGCAGTACATCGAGTTGAGAGAATTTTCACCACTGCACTATGAAGTAAATGGTATAAGCTGACATAAGAACTAAAAAATATAATACGTGCAAAAGGGAATTTTTGAGAATTCTAAAACTTACAAGAATTTTTTGAGAGTGGTGAAACTTGAGAGAGACTTTGTAGAAATTATAAGTAAAATAAAATAAAAAAATAAAGTAAAATTAAATAAAGCATTAGGAAAGCACCAAAATAGTTTTAAATTTTTTTTAAAAAAATCGAAGTTCAACATTTATATTCCGAGTTCACTATTAGGTTGAAATTATTATCAAGCAGTTAACTTTAAAATATTAATATTAAAAATAATTCTCTAAATAAATATCAGATAATAGCTTCCATCATTGCCCTTGGAAAGACTGAAAACTCTCGACATTCCACCTACAAAAGAAACAAGCGGCGGCCCTCTATTGCAGTAGTGATTACAATTAATTATAAAAATATATTTTAACACTGCATTAAGGAACTCAAGATTTTAACATCTGTTTAGATATTTTCCTCAATTTAGATATTTTTCCCAAAAAAAGAATTTAATAATTTTATAGAAGCAGTAAAACATTTTTGAAGAAGTACTTAAAAAAAAACATAAATTACATATTTATATTTCCGATTATTAAGAGTGAAAACAGACAGACAAACAATGGGCTCCAATGGATTGAGAGCACTGAAAAAGAAATTGAGGAGTTTGAGTGGCAATTGGATGATTAAAAATGATACCATGAGGGTTGTGCACTCTTCTCAGAGTCTGTGCCAAAGCATGGACTTATATCGAAAACTCAAAGTTTTCCACTTCCACCCTCCAATGAGAGAAAAAACTTGTCACATTGGATGCATCACCGAATAAAAAATAAAAGTTACACTGTCAGATTGGATTCAGTACAAGTGGTAGCAATCGCAACCATCTCTGCCTCTCCTCTCCCTGTATTTAAATCTTAGCGTCCATTATATATATATATATATATATATATATATTTTTACGTGAAAACTTTTATATTATTACTCAGTTATTCGGTAACTCTTATTTAGATCATAAAATTATAAATAATTTTAATTAGATGGTCAATTTTAAAAATTGCTATTCTTATGGTCATTGGCATCTACGCTGTTAATGGTAAATGAGATAGTACATATTATCCATTTCTCATCACTTTAATAGTACATGTCACTAATTTCACATTGAATTAATATAAAAATATTATGTGACCTAGTATTCCACACAGTATCATTGGCCATGTGGAAATGTGGGGTTAAATGATATTTCATAGTCAAGTGGTATTGCTGATATGATGAAAAATGGGTGACATGTAACATCATGTTAGCACACAATTAAGAGCACCAGTGACATAATTGACAATAATTTTAAAATTGGTGATCAAATCAAACTTTTTTATAGTTAAATTTCTCAAATAAAAAGAGTACCCAATAAATTTAATAATTATTTAAATATTTTACCCTATATAAAATTAGATTGTATAATGTATTGTCATTAAAAATATATATTTGCACATGTTGACTTATGTGTGCATGCATACATATAAGTTTAAAAACAAAATATTAAAGGTGTCAAGTAAAAATATTAGTTTATGTTAAATTGGTTTTATACTCCCTCTATTATTATTCAATTGTCACTTTTTGCCATTTTAAGAATATCAAGAAAACACTAATTATTTTTTTCTAGATTTGTCTTTATCTTCTCTAATAAGTGATTGAGTAACATTGTCTCACTTATTTGAATTATGTGAAATAAAAGACTAAAGTGCATTATTCAAAATGTATATCATAACCAAACCAATAATACCTCCAATTAAAAATAGAGTGCTTCTAGTTTTTCAATAAAAAAAATTAAATACCGTAGTTACTATCTATGGAGAGAATAATATAATAGTATATTTAACAATGAAGAGAGAACATACCTGATAGCATAATAAAGTGAAGGGTAATTTTGAAATTAAGTGGGTTTTTCATAAAAGTAAGACAATCAACTAACTTTTTCAGTAAATGTCAACTAGTTAAAGATGACAATTAAATAATATTAGAGGGATCATTAAATATTTAATAAAATTTTCCGTTGAAAACAGATAGTCTTTGCAAAGTTGAAATTTTTCCCACAATTTTTTAAAATGATTTATTTAGAAAAGATTTAAAACATTTATTCGATATTGCATAAATTATAGAAAAACAATTGCGGTGTTGTTAACAAGAAAAGATTCAATGGCATTAATTTAGTTAAAGACATTAAATTGATTTTATATTATAAGATAAATAAGACCTTCCAATGAAAATTAATTGTCTTTGGAAAGTGGAAGTCTTTCATAATGCTTGTTAATAATTGTTTAGAAAAGATTTAACAATATTTATTTGCTATTACATTAAATATGAAAAATAAAAAATGAACAATAGGTGACTAATAGATAATATTTAAGGAAAGCAAAAAAAAAAAAAAGCATTTTATAATTTAGTTATACCTTGAGGAACCTTATAATTAGGGACCGTTTGGTTCGCAGTAATGTAAGAACATTACCATGTGTAACGTGGTAATGTGAAAATATTACCATGTTTGGATTAGAGCCAATGATAATGTTGATGGTAATATGAGATTACCATTTTTGAAATATTACCAAAGAACTCGATAATCTCATTACCACCAAAATATGTGGGTATTTTGGATTACCAAAGGGATGATAATGTGATTTTTTTTAGGCCAAATATACCCTTTATTTTAAAATAATAATTTTAAAAGAACTCAAAGAGTGATATGAAAACTTGATAGAAATCTTTTCTAGGAAACAAATTTGAATTATTTTTTTTAAATATATCACAAGGGTTTTTACTATATTAATTTAAATATATATATATAGGCTATATGTGTGTGATTTGAATGAGTAGATTCTTCTAAAGTTGAAAGGTATTTTGAAAATTTTTATACTTTACCAAATTGATTACCATAACTAACCAAACGCGATAATGAACCATTCCCGTTAAAATAAACTCCCAATCAAACATAAAAATATCAAATTAGTACAATATTTCCATCTTTATTACCAAAGTAATCTCATTACGTGGTAATATCTTATTACCACAAACCAAACGACCCGTTATAATTAAGTGAATATAATATATTTTTAATCAAGAGGTAGTATTTAAAAAAAGCAAGAAAGTGCATGTTGCAATTTAATTATTGTTAATCGAAAAGATTTAATTATATTAATTTTGTTAAGAGTATTAAATTGGTCTAACATTAAATACTTAATAAGACATTCCAATGAATATTGATAGTCTTTCGAAGGTAAAAATCTTTACATTAAATTCAGATGTTTCAAGAGGTATATGTATAAAAAACAATGAAATTGCACATTTAGATCAGTGAGTTTTTTTTTTAAAAAAATAAACAGCTGAAAATGATATACCAATAGTTTCATACTTATTGAATCATACTAGAAATGTCAACGGGCAGAGATTCATGGGGATACAATCTCAGCCCCGGCCATGGCTCTGAATTTCTACTCCCATCCTCGACTCCGACACCGAACTCCAATATGGGGAATGGTTTTTCCTATCCTCGTCCCGGCAGGGATTTTTCGGATTCGTGAATTCCCCGGCCTCAATTATTAAATTAAATAATATTTAATTTTTATATTAATATTTATTTAATTATTAATAATTTGTTAATTTAATAAATAAATGGGCTTTTGTTCCATTTTTATTTAGATATTTATAACATAAAATTATATATATATATATAATTTAAATTAAATATTTAATATTTCGGGGCCGGAGTGGGGCGGGGAGGATATCCCCCGACCCCCACCCTAGTTTTTTTTTCGCTCCGGCCCCAACCCCGACCCCGATGGAAAATTTTGTTTTCGCTCCAACCCCGGCTGCGATCCCTGAAAAAAATCCCCAACCCTGGCCCCAGACGAGGAGGGGAATTAGATTTTCGGTTGGGGTCAGGGCTCATTGACATCCTTAAACACCTTGGGTCCATGAAAAAATAGAAGACTATTGTAGAAGAAAGTGAAGAGGTTAAAATAAAGGAAATTAAATGTTAAGGTATTCATATTGGCAATATTTTAATAGAAATGAATAACAAATTTTAGAGTTGATTTCTCTATCGATACAATTCATACAATTCTCTTTCTCGGTATAGTTTTGTTTTTTCACAAAACAATTTTATGCTTTTCTGTGTCTATAATATTTGCCTAGGCTTTTACCTTTTTAATTTCCATTGTTCATTTATTTGTTGTTTGGTTGCGTTCTGTTCATTGTAAGTATGACATTTGCCTAACATATCTTTGTCATTTGGATAAATTTGCATATAGAAGAAAACGAAGTGAGTGTTGTACCAAATGCTTTTTTAATTCATTTTGTAAAATTTAAGAAGGCAAGAAAGCTTACGTCAAATTGATTGGTTTCATTAGTATGCAGCTTACCCTAATGCATTCTATTTCACTTCTTCAATATTTTCTCAACAGTAGAAAGAATTTAATTACTACCTACTTTAGACAAGCATTCTACTAAGTCATATATTCAATGTAGAAATTTAATTCATCACTTGACAAGTAATTTGATTCATCACAGTAAACTACACTGGCTAAATTAATGCTATATCTAATTTTGAGGATCTACAGGAATGCTTACAATTGTTCCATGGTGTGGAAAGAGTCACAGAAATACCAAATGAAGATGATGTCTACAAAGAGATTGTTCCCTTCTTTAGCTGCGCAATAACAATTAGTTTCAACCTTCGGATAGAGTGAAGAAATTTGTTAAGAAACATTCAAAATTCTTTCCAAGTGACATTGTATGATTCTGTGTATATTTCTTTCCAAGTGACATTGAAGAACTTTTAATTTCAAAGTTCATGTTGTTAATTATTGTCGAAACGCAGACAGGTTAATGGGCTTCACCTCCGTTGTGGAGGACGGTCTTCATCCAGTAAAGATTGCACATGCTCACTCCAACCTTGATTCTAAACTAACTAATTTAATATAGTTTTATGCAGTTAGGAAATCTATGTGTATGTTTTATAATTCCAAATTACATGGTTGTCCACACACACAATGCGTATTCCAATTGCAACTATTTTGAATGGATAAGCTTTGATGGACATGGGCTATGACAATGGAGATCTTATAATGAAGAATACTTTGAGAACTTGATCTGAAGTTAAATGTCTGATTTTTATCAAGCTATTTCATCAATTCCTCCCAATTGAGTGTTTTTCATACTCAAATGAACATAAAGTAAACATCATTTCTATATTTGTTTGCTTTACTATAAATAAAAATCATCATTAATATTTATTCCACACAAATATACGCATTTCAAAACCATGAAAATTACAAAGCCTCCAATGCAGAGTACATTCACATATATATATATATATATATTATCCAAATAACCATAGGGCGATTTTATTTATCAAAATGGACGTAGGGCCACCACGTAAAGCCTAGTCAGCACATCACATGGGGTGCTAATAACTAGGCTGCTCACTAGGCAGTTTAAAAGAAAAATGGAAGTGATTTTTGCGATTTGATCTAGCTTTCTTTTATAATTACTGAATTGATTTACTTGTGTTTTTTCTTAAATGTATTTTTTTAAATTGTTATTGCTTTTTATAAAATTTATTAATGTCTTAAAAACTCGTTTATTTTTAAAATATATTATTATTATCACTATTGAAAAATTAAAAAGTGAGCATTATTTTAAAAAATTGGGGCCGTGGAATGTGAATTGTTTCAAATTTCACCTCCCACTTATAACGACTATTTTATTTCACAAAAATACCTTTAAATTAAAGTGAAAATGGTCAAAAACACCCCCTAAGTTTACGAAATGATTAAAAACACCCCTTTAATTCGGCAATCCCTAAAAACCCCTTCCTTTTAAACATAATGTTTTCTAACACCCCAAAGCATATAATGATGGTTAATAAAGTTATTTTTGAATTTTGTGGACGAAATTGCCCATAACATGGGAAGTCGTGGCACTCCAACATCTTCCTTGTCATCGGCCTCGCCAACGGCAACATCCCTTCCCTCGCCGCGACTCCGCCGCGGCCTCCCAATGGGCGGCCGCCAACGTGCTTACCTAGTTCCCAGCCTCCTCCATCTCCGTCGTCTCCGTGGGCAACAAGGTCCTCAGCTCCGCCGATTCCTCCCTCACTTCCCAACTCCTCCCGGCGATGCAAAACCTTCACTCCGCCGTCCATACCATGGCCGTGCTCGCCAATCCGATCCCCCATCCACCGGCGCTTTCCACTCTGATCTCGTCCCCGTCCTCAAAGGAGTCCTAGGGTTTCCAAGATCAACTACATTAACATGTTCGATGCCCAGGTCGACGCCGTGCGGACGGCACTGGACCCCACCGGATTCCCGCAATGGAGATCGTGGTGGCCGAGACCGGTTGGCCATACAAAGGCGATGACGGAGAGGTTGGAGCGAGCGTTCACAATGCCAAGGCTTTCACTAGTGGGTTGGTAGCACATCTGAGATTCATGGTCGGAACGCCGATGATGCGAGGCTGTCCTATGGAGACCTACCTCTTCGCCATCTACGACGAGGATCTCAAGCTAGAGCCGACCTCGGAACGCTCCTTCGGCCTTTTCAAGCCAGATCTCGGTCTCTATTTAAAAACGTATGTCTCCGTTTAAATATTGCGGTTTCTGTTTAACAAACTCGCATTTGTTTAATAAATAATATCTCTCTATTTAAGAATTGAGGTTTCTTTTTAAAAACTTATATTTTCGCTTAAATATTGTGGTTTCTGTTTAAGAAACTCGGTCTCTGTTTAACAAGTGATATCTCTCTATTTAAGAATTGAATTAAAATGGTCACAAAAAAAACACTTGAAACCTCACACCTTAAAAATCTAATTGGATCAAAGAATGTGATCAGGTCCTAATGACATCATGATCATCTTGGTCAACTCAAATACATTAATGATGATTCACTTTACATGCAAAGGGAGAAGAGTTTTATTTAATGTGATCAGGTCCCAATGACATCATGATCAACTCAAACACATTAATAACGATTCACTTTACATGCAAAGGGAGAAAAGTTTCATTTAATGACACTTTAAAGCTTCACATTCCTTAAAGACCCTCATCATTGAATTAAGGTTTCCTTTAAAAACGTATGTCTCCGTTTAAATATTGCGGTGTCTGTTTAACAAGTGATATCTCTCTGTTTAAGAATTGAGGTTTCCGTTTAAAAAGTTATATTTCCGCTTAAATATTGCGGTTCCTGTTTAAATATTTCCGCTCAAACACATTAATGACGATTCACTTAACATGCAAAGAGAGAAGAGCTTCATTTAATGTGATTAAGTCCCAATGACATCATGATTATCTTGGTTAACTCAAACACATTAATGACGATTCACTTTACATGCAAAGGGAGAAGAGCTTCATTTAATGCCACTTTAAAGCTTCACATTCTTTAAAGACCCTCATCATTGAATTAAGGTTTCTATTTAAAAACGTATGTCTCCGTTTAAATATTGCGGTTTCTGTTTAAGAAACGCGGTCTCTGTTTAATAAGTGATATCTCTCTGTTTAAGAATTGAGGTTTCCGTTTAAAAACTTATATTTCCGCTTAAATATTGCGGTTTCTGTTTAAATATTTCAGCTCAAACACATTAATGACGATTCAGTTAACATGCAAAGTGAGAAGAGCTTCATTTAATGTAATTAAGTCCCAATGACATCATGATCATCTTGGTTAACTCAAACTCATTAATGATGATTCACTTTACATGCAAAGGGAGAAGAGCTTCATTTAATGACACTTTAAAAATTCACATTCTTTAAAGACCCTCATCATTGAATTAAGGTTTCTATTTAAAAATGCATGTCTCCGTTTAAATAGTGCGGTTTCTGTTTAAGAAATGCGGTCTCTGTTTAACAAGTGATATCTCTCTGTTTAAGAATTGAGGTTTCCGCTTAAAAAGTTATATTTCCGCTTAAATATTGCGGTTTCTGTTTAAATATTTCAGCTTAAACATATTAATGACGATTCAGTTAACATGCAAAGGGAGAAGAGCTTCATTTAATGTGATCAGGTCCCAATGACATCATGATCATCTTGGTTAACTCAAATACATTAATGACGATTCACTTTACATGCAAAGGGAGAAGAGCTTCATTTAATGCCACTTTAAAGCTTCACATTCTTTAAGGACCCTCATCATTGAATTAAGGTTTCCTTTAAAAACGTATGTCTCCGTTTAAATATTGCGGTTTCTGTTTAAGAAACGCAGTCTCTGTTTAACAAGTGTTATCTCTCTCTCTTTAAGAATTGAGGTTTCCGTTTAAAAAGTTATATTTCCGCTTAAATATTGCGGTTTCTGTTTAAATATTTCCGTTCAAACACATTAATGGCGATTCACTTAATATGTAAAGGGAGAAGAGCTTCATTTAATGTGATTAAGTCCCAATGACATCATGATCATCTTGGTTAACTCAAACACATTAATGACGATTCACTTTACATGCAAAGAGAGAAGAGCTTCATTTAATGCCACTTTAAAGTTTCACATTCTTCAAAGACCCTCATCATTACATTAAGGTTTCTGTTTAAAAACGTATGTCTCCGTTTAAATATTGCGATTTCTTTTTAACAAGTGATATCTCTCTGTTTAAGAATTGAGGTTTCTGTTTAAAAACGTATCTTTCTACTTAAAACTTTGTGAATACTACTGAATTTATTTTAGATATTTAGATAAACATGAAAAATTTTAATTCTATTTTATTTAAAAAAATTTTAAATTTAATAAATGTTATTATATAATAAGATTTTGATCATTGATACATTACTATCAAATATTCTAACATTCATGAACATGAATTTAACATCCATTTGAATTGATTGCATATATATAGATAGATGGATCATGTGAAAGAATATTAATTCTCAAGAATGGATTTAGCTTGTTTTTTTGGGTATTAAGATGTTTAGGTTGTTCTATAGTTAACTAGTGTGATCAAAATTTTAAACAGAAACATAATAATTTAAACGGAAAAAACTGTTTTAAATGAAAACTTCATTGAGTTAAACAGAGACTGAGATAATTAAACAATAAAGCAAAAAAAAATGCACACTTGTATGTATAAAAGGTTAGACATGATGTGATTGGGCGGTATTTTTTCCGCCATTTGCAAGGGCAAAAATGAAATTTCATAACATGGACCCACTTGAAGTGACTGATAGGGGGTGAAAAGGAATGTAAACTTTAAAGAAAGGGTTGTCCGGGGTGTGCAAAAGTTGGAGGGGGTTTTTAGGAAGTTTTGAAATTCCCGAGGGGTGAATAGTAATTTTCCCTAAATTAAATCCACTGCTATATATATTTCAAAGAATTAAATTTTTTGTAGATCACTAAGTTTTGGACTTTTTTCATTAAGGTCACCATGTTTTAATTTGTATCAAAAAGGTTACTAATTTTCGATTTTGTTTCTCTGAGAGGTTACTCACGAGTGAGCATAACCTTTCTGCTGATGTAGTTAACAGAATTTGCACAGTCAGCAGAATGGTGCATGGCTATATGGGTGACATGGTATCATGGTGAGTGACACCGTAATGCTGACTGTGCAAATTCTGATAGCCACGTCGGCAGATAGGTTATGCTCACTCGCGAGTAACCTCCTCGAGAAACAAAATCGAAAGTTAATAAAATTTTTGATACAAATTAAAATATGATGACCTTAATGAAAAAAGTCCAAAACTTAGTGACCTACAAAATATTTAATTCATATTTCAAATAAATTAGTTTATTATTCTTACTTATTTAAGAATTTTTTATTTTATTTACAATTTTTCTTGTGAATAACTTCCTTGTTTAAAAAATGCATTAAGTACACGAAGAAAAAAAATATCTACCATGTTGGTACATTACATATTTCTTACTGAGTTGGGTAAATAGTTTTCTAATGATCAAGTTGTTTAGGAGCTGACAAAATGCCTACTAGGATCAAGGTTTCACCCAACACACTAGAAATGTGTGAAATAAAACAAAGCAATAGATGTGTATGTATTGCGCCTGCATGCATTTTTTTTAAACTACAATTAAGTTATTCAAATGAAAAATAGTAAATAAAATACAAAATTCTTAAATAAATAATTATAATAGACTAATTTATTTGCAATGTGTATAATAGTTAATTTAACGTGCGTATATGAAATAAAATTATGGCTGTTAGTGGGAAGTGAAATTAAAAAAAACATATGGAGCCGAGTTTTTTAAATAATACTTGCTATTTTTATAATAATAATAATAATAATAATAATAATAATAATAAAAATAATAATAATAATAATATCTTCAAAAAACTAACGGGTTTTTAAAAGATTCATAAATTTACTAGAAATTGCAAAAAAAACCTCTAAGTTTGTAAAATGACCAAAAACACCATTTTAATCTTGAAATCCCTAAAAACCCCTTCTTTTTAAACACAATGTTTTCTAAACATCAAAAACTTTAACAGTGGTTAGCGGAATAATTTTTGAATTTTATGGACAAAATTACCCTTGCTTGCATGGGAAGTCGTGGCACTGGAATTTTTGAAAAGTGGGGCATTTTTCTTAGCATAATCCCAAGAGACGTCATTCACTGGAGCCGTATACCCTTTTTTTCTCGACTGTGCCTCTTCAGCTTTTCACTTTCCGAAGTTGTCTCTGAGTGGACATCCTCTAAGGTATTGAAGAAATTGTGATTTGGCTTTATTTGAAGTACTCAGTTGCACAGAGATATTTGGCGGTTTTGTTTTGTGGTTATGTTTTTATTGGAAGATACTGAACTCTGCGGGGGGATTTCTCGGCTGGGGTTTTTGTTAGTGTTCAGGGAGATTTCTCGACGAGGGTTTTGTTTTGTTTTAGGTTTTCGTCTGTGTACACAGTCAAAATAGTTTTTCGATTGTTACGATTTGTGTAATGTTTATAATGTACGTTTCCCCTTTCATTTGATATGGTTGCAGTTTGTAAAATGAGGTTTCTGTGTAAGAAATGAGTTTTTGTTTAAAACCATTTGTCCCCGTTTAAGTATTGTGGTTTCCGTTTAACAAGTGATGTCTCTGTTTAAGAATTGCGTTTTCCTCTTAAACACTTATATCTCTGTTTAAGTAAGTAGGTCTTTGTTTAACAAGTGTTGTTATTGTCGCTGGCTTGTGATTATGGCGGTAAACCTAGTCAACGGGAGATGCTACTTGACACCGGTAGTGGAGACCTTGGCCGAATTGAAAGTCCACATGACCCCTCGACACAGGGAGATCATCGAAAGGACACCGTTTATAACATTCACTAAGGTCGAAACTGTATTCCAAGAGAGGAACCTTTTTTATTCTCTTTTGCAAAGGTACGATGGCCGCACCAATAAATTCAGGATCACGGCAAGCCTACTGTGTTTCAGGCCTGAAGATGTGGCTCTCGTTCTGGGCCTGCGTTGCAATGGAGACGCAGTCGTGTTTAGGAAGAAGAAAACACTGTCAGCTTTCGAAAAGAGATATTTATCGAAAAGCTACGAGAGACATAAAGACTCTATCAAGACCACTCTTCAGCAGCTTGTTGGACAGAGGGGAGCGGAGGAAAATTTTGTGAAACTCTTGATGGTGTACCTCATGGGGACAATCCTCTTCCCAAATACCTTATGCTCGGTTCCCAATTGGATCATTGATTATGTCGACGATCTACCTGGCATGGGGCGGTACGTATGGGCGCAGGCGACGCACAAATGGTTTATCGAGGACATTTCACCAACTGCCGCTCGAGTGCAAGCTAAATGCGCGGGGGAGAAGACAAACATGGGGTATATTAAGGGTTGCTTGGTCGGATGAACATCTGGTTTTACGAGTTGACTGGAACTGGCAAAAAAGTCCGTTTCGGCAAGACCCCAAGGATGTTGTGCTACGTTGAAAATACTTACAGGAAGCAAGCGATGATAGAAACTAGTTGGTCATCTCTCGAAAGAAAAGAGGTAATAAATCATCAACAATGCGTTTAAAATTAGTAGTTAATGTTTAAAACTAGTCTTTAGCGTTTAAGAATTGTAGTTTGTGTTTAACATTTGTCTTTATTGTTTAACCGTTTCATTCTCGGTTTAAATACGTGTGATACCATTTAAGTATATATGTGAAATGTTTAAATACATTTGTTATTGTTTAAAATGAATGTTTTCGCTGAGATTGTTTCTTTACGTATGTTAGTTTTCCTGAGCTGGTCCCGATGAATGCTGATGAAGAAATATTTGTTCGAGCCAACCGGCGGAGGGATGCTATTTCCCCGGAGCCACTTGCTCGAAGGTAAGATGAGAGGCCAACTTTTCCGTGCACGCTCGAAGACACCGTTCCTCTACTTCCAGCCCAACGCGCGCACGCAATCCTAGGCGTTGGATAAGCGTTCCCCCACCCCGCCCGACGGCAACACCCCCCTTCGTTCCTGACCACGACAACGACAGTCCCCCATATCGCTACAGCCTCCCCGACCACGGCAGCCCCCGACGGCAATAGGCGAAGATGTCACAGCAACTCTTTTGCAGGCATGCCAGATATTGATCACCGAGTTTCCTCAGCTTGTCGCTCGGGTGGAGGCATTGGAAGGACGGTCACAATCGACTGCGCCGTCCCTCCATACAAATGAAGTACCCGGGATGAACGAGGCGTCAGAATTTGATGACTGCGACTTCGTCAGGATGACCATTCCAAGACGACCACATTTGAAGAGGCTTGTAAAAAAGATGAAAACAATAGCAACACCATCTGCGGCTGATGCTGTTGTTTAATCCATTGCCATTGATGATGTGCCCGCCACGGTGGAGAAGATCGTTGATGCTGTTGGCATCGCCGCGGTTGACGAAGTCAACGAAATCCCCGTGACGATGAAACCGGCAACCGACAGTGCCGCAGCCAAGGTGGTGGCCACAATCCTTAAAGAATAAGAACCACCTGAGGGTGTGCCTCCCCTTGATGTTGTTGTCGTGGCCGCGGTTGAGAAAGTCGTTCACTCTATTGCCTACGAAATCATGCTCTCGGAGGAACCGGCGGCGGACAGTACTGCATCCAATGTAGGCGCAATCCTACAACAGCAAGAAGCATGTAAAGATGATCCCAAAAAAGCTGTTGACGAGGGGCAAGGCAACGTCACTGAAAACAAAACGAAAGCTATGATCCTTGCCAACCAGCAATACGAAGAAGTTCGGACAGACTTTGTTTCGAAGAAGAAAAGATACGCTAGACAATCGCGCCTCAACAGATTCGAGCAGGAGTTGATAAGGATCTTTCTCAACTACTCTATGGACATATAAGTATGAAATTTTTATGGAATTGTTTACATATATATGTTCTCATTTAAGTTATGTAGTTTCCGTTTAAATATGAGAGTTATCATGTAAAATAATGCTTTACCGTTTAACTTTGTTAGTTACTGATTAAGACGTCACATTATCGTTTAAATATATACATTTTGTAGCTAAGATTTTGTGTTATTGTTTAATTATACCTATTGTTGTTTAACCGCAGGTCTGTCGTGTAAATGAATGAATCTGTTAGCACCACACGGGCCAACGTATTCATACTGCTTGACGGGAAGGAGATGGTGACAGATGATGTGATAGACGCCTTCGTATGCATAATGCAGAAGTAGCTAACTAGAGTACCATATCCTTATAAGAAGCTCGCCTCCATCACATGACCACTGGCAATGTTTATGTCAAAGTAGGACGACTCACATGACACGACTTTAGCTATGATCGGAGATGCCGCGCACGTCGTGCATGATATTGGCATTATACGTCGTGTATGAATGACCACTTCCATGTCATTGTCCTCAACAATAACAAATAAGAATATAGGCATTATACTTTATACCAAAGCGAAGAGTACGCTAAAGACGCGGTTGAAATGGTAAGTTGTTTGAAAAATAGATTTCGATTTATAGAGTTTCATAAATGCTCGCTATTATAATCTCAAATTGTATATCTCTACAGCGGGACCTATTCGACATCTGTCTCGAAATGGAGTTCGGAGAGACGGTGACCATAATGTACCCGTTAGTTCACGACAATGAAACCCCACGACAAAAAAAGGAAGTCTCGACAGCACCGTCTATGTCATGCGGTTTATTGAGTAATTACTTGACGGTGAAAAGCTACGGATACCGCAAATGGACGTCCCTTATCTGAGATTAAAGTATGCTGCCCGCATACTTAAGGAAGGGCACGCAGCCGGCATCACTGCCAAAGGGGGTTCTACGACTGCAGGGAAATAGAATTTAGATGACATTCTTTGTTTTCAAATGTAAAACAGTTGTCTTTATTATTTTTAATTCAATTCATTCTTTGCTAATGCATGGCAAATTTTTCAATGTAAGTTTACTATTGTTCGTTTAACTTCTGTATTTTTTTATACTTCGCATTCTTTGCTTAACTTTCAATTGTAACGTTTAAGGGTTAGTGTTCCGTTTTAAAATGAAGTACTCTTTGTTTAACAGCTGGTGCCCCTGTTTAAATATATGCGTTCCCGTTTAATAATAAGAGACTCCGTTTAACATTCACTGTCTACGTTTAAATATCAACGAATGCGTAAATGCTATAATCTCTGTTTAAAATACGGTGTCTCTATTTAAATATATATGTTACTGTTTAATGATAAGAGTCTCCGTTTAACATTCAGTAGAGTAAGTTTAAATATTAAAGAATGACAACGAAATTAGATTTTCTCTATTAAACAAAGTTGCAAAATTTTAACAAAGTTTGAACAGAAAGTGCAAAATTTTAAAACAAACTTAAGAAACTAATATCTATCAGGGCTCTTATTTGCAAAAAGAAAACAGAGTGAACGAAAACTGTCTCTCTGCCCTTTTCTTCTCTTTTAAAGCTTCGAGCAGCTTTTATACATGTGCCTTTTGATTTGTTATTCCATCAAGTTTTGCAGCAAAAAAGACTTATTTTGTTGTAAGTTATCGTGGAGTAAGTCTTCCAAAAACCACTCAAACTCTTCATTGATGGAGTAATCCCGCCTGCATGAAGTCCCTAAAATGGAGACTTCAAAGTTTTAGAAGAACCAAACATTGTTTAAACATTCATAAAGAAATCTTACAGTAATACGTACCTGGCATAGAGACATCATCAGCCTCAGTGGGAGACATATTCATCTTCCTACTGTGTGAAGGACACAGCTGCTTGAACACCACCTCAGCAACAACATTCTGGGTCTGCTTTACTGTTTTTGCAGACTCAATACTAGAGAACGGGGTCCCATCGACCGTCACCGGTGCCACAAATGCGGGGTTGTGGTCAGGGCCTTCTTTGAGGGTGGAGTACTTCGACAAGAGCCGGTGCGTCTTCTGACAAAACTCGTTGAGAAGTTTTTTATACATTTTCTTAGGTTCTAGAAATAGCTGGATCTTTATCTTGTTTGAGTTTCTGGGCTTCTTGTTTAAATAGAAATCTAGCTCGAGGAAGTTAAATCTCCTTTTTCAAATTTCTCAATTAAAAAATAAAATTCATGCAACTTTGACCTTGATTTTCAGCGTACTTTTTTTAAAAATTTTAAAGAAAGTTATTGCTATTCTATTTCGATGAGAGTGGTTACTCAAATGTTTAAATATTAGTAATAAATCCGCGGGGGAAAGGTAAAACATTTTTTCATGTTATGTGTTACTGTTTAAGAATTAGAGTCACCGTTTAACGTTAAAGAATGACAATGAAATTATATTTTCTCTGTTTAAATAGAAAAAGTTGACACTGAAATAAGTTTGTTTCCATTTAAAAATTATTTATTTACAATGCCTAGTCGGCGACAGTTTTATTACAAGATCTACGATTGTGTTCGGGCGCATGGCAGTGACTGCAATGTAAATCGCAGACCTCAGACGCTTGCGACTCGATCCTCTTTTGTGTAGGACGCCCAGGTTGCCTTCTCATCATAGGCGGTCGCATACGCAGTTCGCGATTTTCGTCCATAGGCTTGTCATTGTCTGGTATGGGGAATATAGCTTCCTTATATGCCAGTTTGCAATTGTCGACGGTGAAGTAGCCGCTAATAAATCGATGAACGTTGGTGTTTGTTTGCATTATTACAGCGCAAGCGTGTTTGCACAGGATACCATAAACTTGCCATATGCGACATGAGCAAGTTCTATTGGCAAGATTTACAGAGTTGCTGCACTGGTCAATTACTTCATAACAATCATCGACACAACGACCAACATGAAGGTTTCGGCTTTCCTCAACAAGTGTCTCTACCTTCGAATGTATGTCCGGGCATAAGTAAGTCTCACATCTGTTAGCTTGCTCATGGCGATTGCATAACATGCGCATCAACTTGAACCTGTACAACGAAGAACACAAATCTTAAACATGATTAAGTGAAGACATTGATATTTAAACAGAAACACATCGGCTTAAACATTAGGACAACAAATTAAACGAAGATCCAGAAATTTAAACACAGACAATGATGTTTAAACCGTACAGGCAAAAGTTAAAGGCTAAGGGCAATTCTTAAGCAGTAAATAGAATCAAAATTCGAATACATTATTGAATCGACCATTTTCGTCACCGATAAATGCCAAGCTTCTTTGATCCACGCATTGAACGACTCTGCGACATTTGAATACATCTCACCCGAGCGTTCACCTTTGACCAGATAATTCGACCAATGTGACATGTCTGACTTATGAATCAACCACTGATAGGCTTCGGGTGATGTGGCATGCAGTTCATTGACGGTATCATCGAATTCTTTAGCCGTCGATGCCCATGAAATACGAAAGTATATGGACTAGCACTCCTTCCTCAATGTCTTCCCAAGTCTGACATTTGCTTTCATAAAATTGCTTCCAAGTGTCGAAGGCAGTATGCATGTGGGGAAGAAGGGAAGACTCTAGCAATAGCGTCCACAAGGCCCTTTGACCTGTCCGACACGAACGCAATTATCTCTTGATAATCTCTTTCATCGTATAAAGCATCATCTAACTTGGAAATGAACCAAGTCCAATTGGCATCGGTCTCGTTGTCGACAATACCGAAGGCGACGTGGAAAAAACCATTGTTCCCATATTTGCCTGTGGCACCCAGTAGAGTACCCCGATACTTTCAAGGAGGTGGGTACCATCGAGAAACAACAGCGGCCTGCATGCCCTCTTGAATCCCACAATACACGCACTGAAAGAAAATAATGCACGTTTAAAACGCTCCCTGTCTCTTTCCACAATCGCAATACTTCCGGGGTTCGTCTTAACCACCTTGTCCACGCACCAAAGCAACAAATCATAGCTGGAGATGTCGCTGCCATCAAGGATCACCTGAGCATGTTCTTTTCCTAACCAAGCCTGCTTGTATGGAATGTGGACATCATGTTCCCGCAACATGTCCTGCTGAATGTCGATGGCCTTGTACAAGGGCCGGTCCTTGAGCATCTGAATCACTCGTGCGCTTACCTATTTTTTGGACGCTTTCGGATGTGACGCCGATCCAATTCCACCATCACAAGTGTGTGACGGGTGCATTGTCTTGATTCTGAAAGTATTTTTATTGTATTCCTTTGATGCATGAAAGCGCCATTAACAACCATCGGCATCGGATTCGACAGTCACCCTGTGTTTTCTTTTTTCAGGAATCTGAAGTCAAAATTTCGTTTGATAACAAAATTCCAAAGTGCGTCTCTGAAGTGTTCAACACCTTGAAAACGTTGTCCGACATCCAATGACAATACTTCAGCTTGATCTGACGAGGAAAAAGGCATGCCACACCGTCAGGGTTGTCATGAGGTGGAACAGAAGCGCTCCCAGAATCCGAATTCCTGCTAACACTTTAGTTCATATGAAAAGGATCAAGATTTTAAGCAGAAACACAAAATGTTTAAACGATAATTGTAAAAGTTAAACGTTAAAGACAATATTTAAACAGAAACATAATAATTTAAATGGAGAAGACATGTTTTAAACGGGAACTTTAACTAGTTAAACAGTGAATGAGATAATTAAACAATAATTAACATATACAATTAGATAAACATGAAAGAGAAGAACCTTACAACGACAAGAACTCGTTTTTAGTGGGATACGATGGCACATCATCTATCTTGACAACAAGATCAACTACAACGCATTTAAAGATGGAGTACACATGACACATGCGTTGGAAGTCAACCTCGTTTTCTATTGGGCATACCATTTTATGTCCATCGGGTGTGATAAACTTCACTCTCACACGGGAAATATCGAGACCCCATCGCTCACATATCTTGCCTAACACTGATTCCCAAGCAGTCAGTGCCGTGAACATTAGCACTCGTCCCTCCTCGTTGTATCTAGCAATAACACAAAAACTCTCTATAATAGCTCTGCATTTTTATATATTGTTACTCCTCTCCCACAGAATGATCAAAGTGAGAGTAACGAAAAAATCCTCACCTTATCGGGAAACTGGCAGAACTCAAATCGAACAAACCAAATGAAAAGAAGAAGAAGAAGATGTAATTCGCCTGCTATGGTGTCTTTGCCAAAAAGCAAGTAGGAAGGGGAAAAAACTCACAATTGTATGCATAAAGGTCAGACATGATGTGATCGGACGGATTTTTTTCCAACCATTTCTAAGGGCAAAAAAGAAATTTCATAATAAGGACCCATTTGAAGTGACCAATAGGGGGTAGAAGGTAAGTAAACTATAAACGGAAGCGCTATCCGGGGTGTGCAAAAATGGGAGGGGGTTTTTAGGAAGTTTTGAAATTCCAGAGGGGTGAACAGTAATTTTTCTTAAATTTTATAAAAGTAATAACAATTTCTTTTAAAAAAAATTGGGTTTAGAAAAGCCATAAATAAATCATTTTAGTAATTATAAAACGAAGCAAGGGTCCAAATGCAAAAGTCACAACTACTTTTATTTTAATCTGCTCCGTCAGTAGCCCAATCAGTTTCCTAGTGCGCTGACACAGCATGATGTGATGACCCTATGGCCATTTTGACAAATGGAATGACCCTATAGCCATTTAGATAATAAAACATATTTTTAGGGCTCCATAGAGAAACAGGCCATATATATATATATATATATATATAAAGACGGTAGTGTTTTCTTTTATAAAATAAAGAAGATCCAGAAAAACCACATTTTGTTTCTGATTAAACGCCCCGTTAGCAGTCTAGTTAGTACATAAGTGCTGATTAGGCAATGATGTGATAGCCAAAACTGACATTTGGCAAATAACATGGCTCTAGGGCTATTTAGGTAATTGAAAAAAAGGGTTTTTAGGGGAATAGCACTAATTTAATTCAAGTAACAACAGATGCATTTATGTCTGAGGTCATCCTTGCCTTTTTCATTTGGAAATGAAAACGTCTTGGGGTTTTTTTTTTTCTAAATATTGTAAATTTTTTATATAATTATGAATTTAGTCATTTTAGGCGTTATTTACCAAAATACGTAAGAAATCAGTTTTATTTAAAATAATGAAAATGGTAGAGTTTTTAACATTTTTCGTTGCATGAAAAAGGTAAAATTCTAATGTTTCACTTTTTTCGGATTTCATAACCATTTTTTAAAAATTTTTATCATAAATTTTAACATTTTAGTACTAAAATATTTTTTCATTCAATTTTTTTCACAAGTCTAATTATTAGACCTACATCAGTATAATTATCACTAAGTATGATAATCAAATGTGCAATTGTAAAATTTATAATAACTAAATCTGCACCGTCAAAAATTGTTACAGTCAAATCTATAATAGTAAAAACACACAAATGTTAAATGTGTAATTGTCAAATTTATAATAACTAAACTTTTACTGTTATATATCACAAAACTGTCAAATATGTAATAGTTAGATATTATGACAGTTAACGTGTGTGTATGAAATAAAATTATGGTTACAAAGTGAACTTTGGAAGAAAAAAAATATATGAAGCCGAGTTTTTTTAAATAATACTTGCTATTTCTATAATAATAATAATAATAATAATAATAATAATAATAATAATAATAATAATAATATCTTAAAAAAACTAACGGGTTTTTAAAAGATTCATAAATTTAATAAAAATAATAACAATTTTTTTTATAAAAATTGGGTTTAAAAAAGCCATAATTAAATCACTTTAGTAATTATAAAAAGAAGAAACGGCCAAAATGCAAAAAGCACAACCAATTTTCTTTTAAACTTGCTTCGTCAGCAGCCCAATCAGTACCCTGGTGTGCTGACTAAGCTGATGTCATGATCCTATGGCTATTTGACAAATGAAATGGCCCTAGAGCCATTTGGATAATAAAAGATATTTTTAGGGCTCCCTAGAGAAATAGTCCATATATATAGAGAGAGATAGAGGGCTAGTGTTTTTCTTTTATAAAGTAAAGAAGTGCAAAAAAGCCACATTTTTTTTTCGTTTTAAAACCCCCCATCAGCAGTCTAGTTAGCACATAGGTGCTGATTAGGCAGTGATGTGATAGCCAGAATAGCCATTTGGCAAATAAAATGGCTATAGCGCTGTTTAGGTAATTGAAAAAGAAAATAGGGTTTATAGAGGAATAACTTTAATTTAAGTCAAGTAACAATAGATGAGTTTATGTCTGTCTTTTTTTTTTTATTTGAAAAATGCAGAATTAGTTTATGTTTAACTTTTTTAATTTTAAAATGAAGAATGAGGTTGCCTTTGACAGAGTGGAGAGGGAAATATTATTTAGGACGAAATATTCTTTTTAAATAATGGGCCGAATGATGTAGAGTATAACGTGATCCCACTTTCTTTCATCCCTATTTTAAAAGTTAAAAATAAAAAAAAACAAATAACCCTAAAGTCTTCTTCATCATCTCACCATCACTATCGCATCTCCCACACCATCCTTGTCGTCTCTCACTCTCATCTCACGCAACCGGCTTCGCAACCACCAAAAAAAGATTTGGAAAATCCTTTTAAATGAAAGTTTTGGATAAAAATAAGGATCCTGAAAACTTTAGTGATTATATTTTGTTTATTATTGGTTCCGATTAGTTGTAGAGAAAAATCAGTACCTCAAATAAAATTGTTACAAATTTTTACCAAATTATTTTTATTCATATCCTTACCTATTAGAAATATAAATTTTCAAATTTTAATTATGAGTTGAAGATTTCAATTATAATTTTTTGTATGATTTAAAACAAGTATTGTGAGAGGGATGAGGTTGAAGTGGCGGAGATAGTTGATGATCTCAACTTCGTTGGTCGCGATGGTGACAGTGGCTTCAAGTGAGACGGCGAGGGTGCTGTGGGAGTGGGAGATGCGATGGTGGTGATGGGATCATGAAGAAGGCTTTAGAGTGATTATCTGTTTATTTTTAATTTTAACTTTTAAAATGGGGATGAGAGAAAATGGGATGACATGTCACCTCATTTGATCCATTGTTTGGGACGAATATTTCGTCCCAAAAAGTATTTCTCAAATAAAGATGTCTTGCGGCTTTTCTTTTGAAATATTATAATTTTTTTATTAAATTACGGATTTGCGCATTTCATGTCACGAAAAATGGTAAAAATTATGTTATTTTCACTTTTTTTTAAAATTTATAACTTTTTTTTTAATTTTATCACGAATTTTTACATTTTCAAATTTACGTTTTTCAAATTTTTTTACAATCCTTTTATTAGACCTATACAAGTACAGTTATCAATAATTATGATAGTCAAATGTGCGATTGTCAAAATTTATGATGATCAAATCTGCACCGTTACAAATTATAATAATTAAATTTGCAACATTAAAAACATATAATGGTCAAATATCCAATGGTATGATATTATAACCGTCAAACCTGTAGCCTTCGGAATTTTGAAATGTCAAACTTGCAACCATGAAAAATTATACTAATTAAATATGCAAGTATTAGTAATTTTTGCAGTCAAATCTACAATTATGAAATTTATGATGGTCAAACTTGCAATTGTTAGAAATTATGAGATCAAACTTGAAACAATAAAAAAACACAATAGTCAAATTTGTAACTATTACAAATTATGACAGTCAAATCTGCAACTGTAAGATTTATGACTGTAAAACCTACAACTGTCAGAAATTATGATACTGAAATCTACTATCAGCAACTTATGGTAGTCAAATATGCAATTGTTAGATTTACGACTGTAAAATGTGTAATCGTTAGAAATTATGATATTTAAAACTGCAACTGCCAGTATTTGTGACAATTAAATCTATATTTGTCAGATTTGTGGCGCTCAAACTTGCAATCATTTAAATATGATGGTCAAAAGTTTAATGAACAAAAATTGATAAGGGTTAAAATATAATGATTTAAATTTCAACCGGAAAAAAAATTCTCATCGAAATACCTGAAATCCTTCCCTATATAAATCTTATCATTATATTTTGATTCTTAGTTTATTTTCTCTTCTTTTATTATTCTTTCTACAATACATTCCTTTGGTTATAAAATGATTGAATGATCACTTGTTCTAGTTTACTATAATGGTTCTACTACTACAATTAAAGATAGCTTTATATATTTCTCAAACAATCACTCTTGTTTTTATGTGAAAAAATAATATATATTTAGAATTTTTAAAGAGAATTATTGAAGAGAATTTAGAAGCGATAGATGGTGGAAGGGTTACATGCTCTAGATACCAGTTACCCTATTTTCTTGATACTACTCAACAACTTCAAAACAAATCAATAATATAAATGCGGTCCACAATAATCTGTTTGCATAGATCTCAATTAGGATCTCTCTAATTATGTCATTTGCATCATATGGCTTCTATATAAACGGTTTAAAAAATACTTCCAAAGGTAAGTAGTGGTAATCAATGTGCAAAGTAATGTGTATAATTATTTACATCTTATTTTTTGAACAATTACTTGTTGCATTTCCTATGGATAGATAAGTTATCTGTACACCTTAACGTTATGGTTGTTACTATGTCTATCATCGTCCACTTGAATGTGTACCCACCTAATAAGCAAAATGAATTAGCATCCAATTTAGGTACTTAGCTGAGAAATGAATATTCACTAAAAATTGCTCTTACTCACGGGCTAGAGGAAATGACATGTTAGATTGAATTCTCAGGGATATGTAGAGATTCTATATCATGGCCACGACTGAAACAGTATCATGGATTCACTAATATTCTTCATATCCTTCTTGTATGCAAGACATAAGGACCCATGTAATGTTGCTAAGCAGGCTTATCCCCAACTGTATCTTCCAACTTCTATGAAGTCCGGCAAAAGTGATAACCACTTCAAATGAACTCTATTCTGTGTCATATCTGGCATAGGACATAACCATTAAGCCTTAGAATATGAGTACGAGCACACCACTCAATTTGCTATGGGCTTGCATTATACGACAACACAGAGCAGCTCCTCACAGACATCAATTCCTAAGCCAGACATTCACTCAATGATCTCATTGCCATTAATGGGTAAAGCTAATAATAATGCCACATCCTCGAGTATAACTATTGATTCACTACAGTCAAATGAATTGTGTGTGTTTCTGATCGCCATCTCTCTATTAATGCATCGATAAGACTAGAATCAATCCCAAAATGACAGCAACTAGCTTCTCTTAAAATGCTCATGATTTATTAAGAAGGTGGCTCAGAAATAGAAATATGCAACATTTTTTTAGGGAATATCGGGATACAATCTTGTCTTATTATGATACATTGATTTGTTGTTATTATTAGCTCCTACATATTAGACTAATAATTGATTTCTTGTTATTATTAACCTCTACATATTAGGCTAACCAGGATGTAAACTAGGAGAATAGTTTCTATTATTTGGATGGTCATATTAAGCTATCTTGGTCCAATGTAATATACCAATGGTAATTGTCACAATCTTCAAATTTTCTTTTGTCTTCAGAGTGATTGCCTAAATCTCGATCTCTAATTCCAACAGCTACAGCCATGGGCGGGCAGCAAGAAAAGTTGTCATATCAATCTTCACTCTTTTACTTGAATCCTTCTGACAACCCGGGAAGCACGCTTATCTCGTATGTTCTGACTAGAGACAATTATCCTACCTGGGCAATAGCTACGAAAAGAGTATTAAAGGCAAAGAACAAATTAAGGTTCGTGGATGGTACGATCACCAAACTGGATCCGACAAAACTGAATTTCAAATGGTGGGAATCATGCAACTTCTTGTTTCTGAGACACCATGCTTCACCATATGAATGGACTTAGTTCAACGTCAAGGCCGCCTTAACTTTATTTATTTCTTAATTAGAATCTCTTAGTCTTTACTGACCCAAAACAAAGCCGCGACAATTATTAGTTTGTGAAGTTTTCTTAGCAAGCCTAATAATTATCAATTGGTATTTTTCTATTATTATTATTTTTTTAAATTTGAGCTACTTTCTAACATTTGGTACTGTGTTTTATTTATTGTAAAAATGCTTGAATTTGTAGTTGTTTACACTTGTATACCGTTGATTTTGCTAATGAGTATTTGAATCATGGTTAAAGCTAGATTTACCATAAAAAATGTGGTTTAAACTCTTTATAACTCACTTGTTGGTTAGGTGGATATGCATGTCACCTACTTTGAGGTATTGTGGAAGTTGTTGTGTGCTTGGCCCATCGGCCTGGGTGTGATAGCCGACATGAAAATAGGAAGATTAAGTATGATTTTGTTCGATCATTAGAAACAATTAATTGGAAGTTCTATATTGTTTTGAAATCGATTATCTTTTGCCATAGCATCCTATTTGAAGAGCCCTAATTTATTTTAGAAAATTAAAATGACCTTAGGTGGAAATGGATAAAGTTGATCAACTATGATATAGAATAAGAAAAGCTAAAGTCACAAAAGCTAAAGTCACTGCTAATATACTCGATGTACCTAGCCATGACATGCAGTTTATATAGGTTGCATCTTATTGAGAAGGTTCAATACATTATGGTCATGTTCTTATGGATGCTATTAAAATATCCAATAGTTTAAGAGTAAAAAGTCCAATAGTTTAAGGGTTCCAACTATCAAATAAAATATGGTAATATTACTTTTTAAGTTGATTTTATAACTAAAATGGTTCCCAAAAGTCTTGGGTAAAGAAAAATATTTCTTTGTACATCAAGTCTCAATTAACTAGTCAATGCTAAAGGTACAAATTTACCTCGTTTTCTTGCACTTTTTTGAGAGCAATGATATTACTTGAGTTCATCGGCTGATGGCGATCAATCATTTATAGGCCAGGAGTTGATTAACATAAACTATGTTACTGCTAGAAATGTAATAGAGAGGACATTTAGGTTTCTAAAAATTCATTGGAAATTTCTATCAAGTCTATGCTTTTACAATATAACCATTCAAAGGCAAATCCTCAATGCATGTTGCTTGTCAAATAATTTTATTAGATGAGAGATGACAAAATGCCCCTTTGAAGATAAGCCAATTACCTAATATTGGAGGAAAACTGAAGTGCACTGGTTGCTCATGTAGCATAATGTATAGCAGGGTTGGCTAATCGAGTCTACAGGGATTGATGCTCTTAATACTAGTTGCTTCTCAATTATCTAGCTGGTAAACTTAAATAAAGATTACTGACCCTAATTGTGACGGAAAATAGTAAAGACGAAGATGACAAACTTATGGATAAATCAAGGGATGAGATGGTGCCTCAAACTCACTTTTCTCTAGACTTTCTTGAAAAGATTTCCTAGTACTGGCTAATGATAGTGTTTCCTCGGACCTTAGAGTCTCCTAGAGTAGTTAATACCTTTAGTCTAGGTAATCAATCGTAATCCCATACGGTAAATGGAACATTACCCTACGATCGCATTACACTCTATGAGATCCCCTATTAGGTTTCATCCTAATCTGAAGAGTTCAATACTATGTCTCCTACTTCTAGTAATGCACATAATCGCACCAGGAGTTCAATAACATATACTTTATCTTTTGATGTGCACTCAATTTCTAAGGAAATTGATGCCATACACACTACTCATAGAAAACACTCAACCTTTATCCTCTATGTATAACCTAGCATGGTGGATTTCTCAATTGTCATCACGCCAATCAGATATACAATTAAGTGTCTCGCACAATATAAATTGCAAGCATTTAGCAAGAAAAGGGATTCACAAGTAAACTTAATAGCCAATATACATAAAAAAATAGGAAATCAAATACAAGCTATCTAGAAAGTCATGGTCTTAGATACTGAATGACAGTTTAGCCTCTCATGTTTGAAAATAAATAATCACAATCCAGATTCAAAGACAAATAAGAAATCATAATAAACTCCCTTCAACTTCTAAAATAGGATGCAATGAAATCAAAGATGAAGAAGGTCGATTCGCTGATTGAGATGCTCCAAGGACCGTGAAACCAATGAAAATCCGCTCATGTAAAGTCACATGAAGCTCTCCTCTCTCACCATTGCAGCTGCTTGGTCATTTCGTCAAAAGATCCACTCCAAAGCCTAACTCCAATTTTAATTTGCAGCTATCGGGCTATTGCATGCACATGCTTATTGGTGAGCACGCCCTTGCTCTTTTTTGTAGACTCTTGATTTGATTTTAGCAGATTGCTAGCTTCCAGAGATTTGCAAAGTCTCAAGGACGCCTGTACTTCTTGAACATAGTCATGCTGTGGACACCTAACCTTGCTGATAACTGAGCTCTTCAGATATATTCTTCCAACGTTCTGCACGTGCAAAACATGGCTGTGCTTTAAGCATGCTTTTCTTTGGATTTTTTTCTCTTATGCTCACTTTCCTTAAAAATGCATCATTTTAGCTTCTCTTTGTGCCAAAGCCTATTACCTTACATATTTCACTCAAAATACCCTATGAAGTATTAAAATAGAAAAAATGATATCAAAAGATCCGAGTAAGTGCATGAATTATAGTAGGAAAAATACATATCTCATGCACTCACCATCATAATAGTGCTCATGAAAGCAAAGTCCATCCCATAAGAAAATTGAGTGCTAGATACTAACTCTTTCCCTATGATCTAGTAGATTAAATGAAGTTCATATTTTTAACAGGAATACACTAAATAAGATTAAGAATTCGATTATGAAATATACAAATACAATTAAGAAAGATCTAGATTGTGAGAATGGCACTTTAATATGACTTCCTTTCATTGTGAAGAGTAAAGACTTCTATTTTTATGGATTCTTGAATCTAATTCTTTATGATCTTTTGACTGTGGAGGTTCTTTACATAAACTAGTTCTTATCTTTAAGTAACTAGTTCCTAACCATAATAGGGCATTTATTTCACATGATCCCCCATGAATGCATTTCAACTCCATGATCCTCGCTAGTGGTCACACTAGTCCAGAAAGTTCTTATCATTTTGGTTATGTAACATGGATTCAAACTATTTCAATTGTGAAAGATCATTCTCACACTCGGGCTCTTACTAACTAAGCATATGATCAGTCAAAAGTTTGGGCTCGCTAATTATGCCTTGCTGACAAATTTGGCTATCGCTAGCTAAATCTATGGATAAAGCATTGATACAATTGAATCTTCATATCAAAGCAAATTAAATCAATGGAAAATGAAATCAAGAAATCATTTTACAAACAAGTTCCATCAAATCTAAGCACCAAGAAGAAGTTTAGTACTAACTTATGAAAGTATCATACAAGATATGATCAAAATATAAAAGAATTAGTGTTTTATGAAGAACTCCATTGAATTCATAGATTGAGGAAAAAGAGATGGCTCTATTCAATTTGAACTTGATACACTCTTAATTCTCTCTTGATCCTCGGTCTCTTACTGATAAAAGCTTTGAATTTGTCTCCTCCAAGGGACTATCAAAACTCCCACCAAAGGTTCTAATAAAAACCCCCTCAACAGATGTTGAACATCTATTTATCAAGTCTTTTAGATAGCTAAACATAGCCACTAAATAGCATTTTTTAATTAAGAATTTTTATCAAACAACCTTCTTGCAAATATACAGCATGGAAACAGACATCCACGACACAAACACAGCTGTAATATTTTAAAACATAGTGTTATGGAACAATACACTAGCGTGTTTCATAGGCTTGTTTCCATGTTCCACTCATAAGAGTCATAATGCAAAGGTGCCTTGGAAAATGGTTGTGTTCCTTGGGCATATTTTGTTCATCTTATTCAATTTCTCTATCTACACTGTCCTAAACTTGTTCAGATGGCTTTTTTTTGTTACAAAACCCATAAGATAATTCTACACATAAATTTAACAAGATTGAGCATTAAATCAAAACAAAATATCTCAAGATCAAGCAAAATACACAAGTGTAATACTATAAAAATAATGACTCATTGAGTATTTATCAATCTTACTCACCTTCTTTAGAAAGTGCATTATCCACTCACTGAATAACTATGTTTTTAATCATCTGTTTTATATTTTTTTTAGATAGTAAGTTATAGCTCTGAAGTGTGTTCGAATATTATGTTGAGCTTCCTTAGTCTTTTTGGAATATTCTGAGTTGTTATTTAGGTTTGATTTTGTTATACTTAAAGGATTGATCCTCTAGTGTGATATTTATGGTTTTTTTTATATATAACTTTTATTATATATGATCTTTATGACTCTAGATGACTATTTACTCAGTTGTGTTAAATATGAGGAAGTATTTTGTTTGAGATAATATATTCAAGATATCATATACCTTTTGGTGTTTCATAATTAGACGAGTATACTCATTACCAACTTTAGATTATCATGGTGAATGTTAAGTGCATGACCATGGATAAGCTATTACAATTATTTTAGTTTACTTCCTTTTTTCTAAAAATTAAGTATTGACAGAAGTATAATTATTACCAATAAATATTTCTATCATTATTATTTTCTTTTGTGACTGAATTTATTATTTTCGACGGAAAAGCTTTGCCAACACTCGATATTTACTTACAAAGCATCACTGACAAAAAATTTAACAATAATTATTTTACTGATGGAATACTATTTTTTGTTGACTAAATTTTCTATTGCTAATGAACATTCTTCTTGCATTGATATCATCTTGTTTGCTTACTTATATTAGCGTTTATATGCTTGCTATTGATGGGAGCCTATTTACCAATGTATTATTATCATCATCAAGAGAGTTTTGCTTAGCATCATCAAAATATCTATCCACATGTCATTGTGTCAACCCCATCACAAGTTGAGCATGTTCAACTATTTGTGAGTGTTAGAAATTGTTTAATGTTACAAATATCTACCATCTTAGATTTTAAATTACAAACATATGGTTAAATATCTCATTTAATATCTGTTAGTTCCTTGCCTATATATGTTGGAGAATTTTAATATAAGAGGTGGGTTGTGGTGTTTGAGGTAAACAATATTATATGATAGAACTTTTAATTTATTATTGTTTTGTTTTATTATTTTAAATTTCAACAAACCATATTCAATCTCTCTGTAGCAAGATTTACTGTGGTCTTTTCTTTTCACAAAAGAAAACGAAAACAATTGTAGAATAGAATATCAAATCTCATCCTAGCTGAAGAAGATGTTTCAATTAACCAATTTGGGAGGTCCATTCCTCTGTAGAATAATGAAAGATCATGGCTTAAACATGCAAGCTTAGAGAACTTACCTATGAATTCATTGAAATTCCTTGAAATCTAGCATAGGTTCACTCCCAAAAGGAAGGCTCTGATTCCTTGAATGGCATGCTTTAACCTCCAAAACATGAAGGGATCTCCCATTTTTAAACGCAAAGAGCATTGTCAATGCCTCAGCATGAAGGCTTGACTCTTCTCAACACTATTTTTACTCTGCAAGCATAATAAAGTTTGAATCAACTTAGATTATAAAATCAATCCCACTTGTTGCCCTTTCATCACTCTTAGTATTGTAATATAGTAGAGTCCATAAGAGAAAGAATCAGGGCCTCAATTATATAAGGCCTGCTCTTGAACCAAGCCCACAATATTTTTAATGACTAAGTGGAAAGTCTTGCGCAAGTCAGGTTTAGTGGAATTGAAGTTGCACTGGCATCTTTCACCCAAAAAAGGCCAAGCAGATGTTGTAATATTGGCTTTCAGCTAAGTATCTCCCCTTTGAATTAAATTACTGAAGTAACCCATCATCAGAAGTGAAGTTTTGGAGTTTGTGTTTGTTGAAACATGTAAAGCTCTTGGTATGCTCCATAACATGGAACTTTTGTTACGCTCCCATAAAACATGCTTTCTTGTTTATAAGGCTAGACAAGAAATAAACATGCTTTGATAATGCTACCAGTTTTGCACACCTCTTTGTAAAACCCAATAGAATTTGGAATTTTAACATAGTTCTAATCATCAAACTTGTTGCACTTAAGTTGAAAGATCTCAATTCAATGTTTATCTTCACCATTCAAAACTGAAAAAAATGTTTTTGGCCATTAAAGCTATATTTTGCATTCTTTATGTTTCAAATATCCATCCCTTCATGAGCTTTGTCAATTGTAGCTTTATCCCAAGATATTGGGTGAAAGCCTCTCCTATTGCCACCTCTAGACCAAAAGAAATCCCTAGCTATCATTATCAAAATCTGTGTCAAGAATAGAACAGGCACAGTGCAAGTAGTTTGGGATTGTTAACAAGGAAGTGTTGCAGGGGACCAATTTGTCTACATAAGAACAAGGAGTTATTATTAGGAGAAATTGTTCCTGAGTTGTAGCCTCTATAAAGAGCAAATAATTAAAATTATTCCCAAGGTTATAATCAAATAATAAAGTCTTTTGTCATAACATAATTCATCAAAGAAGATAAAATTTTGAGAAACCAGAATAAACTGGTATGGAGAAATTAGATCTCCTTATTTAATGTCCCTAAAGTGTTATCTCCAGACTAGCGGCTGAGGTCATGGCAATCACTATGTTGCCCTGAAGTAGGTGTCATGGATGCCCACCTTACTTCAAGGCACGGCAAGGCAAAATTATCCTGTAAAGACACTATAACAAGAACAGGAGTATACATAAACAGTATTCAAATGTAACACCAAGAAACATAAAATTAACTAAAATATAAAAGTTTGACATTGGAATGTTAGATTTCCAAAGTTCAGAGTACGGTATACAACATCTAAATATTCAAATCTGTCGTATACCAAAACCAGATTACAACATCTAATATGTTGTATTAATCATATAGTTGATTATAGCGGAAGCAGGATCACATACCTCCAGCCATAGCAAGTTAGATAGAAGTTGAAGAGACCGAGATCTGTACTTCTTCACAGGCTTTCACTTGAGGAAACCAAATCTGAACTTGAGGAAAAACTTAAGCACTTGATGACACCAAAGGCTCTTCCAATCTATCCCGTTCTCTCCGTCGATGGAGCTGGGTACTTGCAAGAACAATAGATTGGGGACCCATGGTGCTGTCCTATATATAACCCTTACCATCAAAGGATTAACTCCACTTAAAACACTAAGTAGATCATTATCCAAATTGCCAAATTAGGATTAACTTAGGATTCTTATGATTAAGTCATGGACCACTTAATTCAATTTGAATTCAAATTAGATTAATATCATCATGAAATTATTCTAATAGAATTCAAACTAACATTCTCCCACTTGGTCCAACTTTATCATAGGTAACTTAATATCCATACATATTAACCTGTAAATCTGTATGCCTATATTAAAGAAATACATTACACGAATCATGGCGGTAAGTCATCATTACAACAAACGAGTATTACCTTCCATGTATTACGATGCAATTTCTCTCTTCAATACAAACCTTTATATGGCATTTTATCATAATGAATAAGCCCAACGTTTATTCAGGTCCAACACATAAATAAATATACATAAACTTAATAATTGTTATTCTCAAACTTAATGTATACGCTTAAAGAGAAGACAATATAAATACTAGAGTTCCATATTATAGCGATATAAATTGTTCATAGAGAAGAACCAAGTCCCATATGTTCTACATGATCTCTAAACAATTTTGTTGACATGCCTTTCGTCAAAGGATCTGCAATCATCAACTCTGTGCTAATGTGTTGAATGGTTACTTCATTGGCGGTCACACGTTCCTTTAGCGCCAAATACTTGATGTCGATATGTTTACTTCGGCTACCACTCTTGTTATTCTTGGTAAAGAACACAGCAGCAGAATTATCGCAATAAATTCTCAATGGCTTGGATATAGAGTTAATGATCCTGAGCCCAGAGATAAAACTCTTCAACCAAATACCCTGAGAACTAGCCTCAAAACTTGAAAAGAACTCGGCTTCCATGGTGGAAGTAGCAACCAAAGTCTGTTTTGCACTTCTCCATGAGATAGCACCACCGGCCAACATAAAAATGTAACCGGATGTTGATATCCGAGAATCAAGACAGCCCGCATAATCCGAATCCGAATACCCGAAGACCTCCAAGTCATCTGATCTTCTGTATGTAAGCATGTAGTCTTTCGTACCCTGACGGTACCTCATCACTTTCTTTGCAGCTTTCCAGTGGTACAACCCTGGATTACTTTGATATCTTCCTAACATCCCCACAGCAAATGCAATGTCTGGTCTTGTGTAGACCTGGGCATACATAAGACTTCCAACCGCCGAAGCATACGGGATGTTTTCCATTTGTTCCATTTCCAAGTTGGTTTTAGGACATTGGTCCAAATTAAACTTATCACCTCTTACAATAGGTGCGACAATAGGTGAACAATTTTCCATACGGTATCTCTCAAAGACTTTATTAATATAGGCTTCCTGAGACCAACCCAAAACTTCACGAGATCTATCTCTATGTATCTTAATGCCAATGACATAAGACACCTCACCCATATCTTTCATATCGAAATTCTTAGAGAGAAATTGCTTCACCTCATGTAACATACACTTATCATTGGTTGCAAGTAAAATGTCATCAACATATAGAACTAGAAAACAAAGTTTACTCCCACTATCCTTATAGTATATGCATTGATCCTTAATATTCTCAACAAAACCGAATGAAGAGATAACATCATGAAACTTCAAATACCACTGACGGGAGGCTTGTTTCAATCCATATATAGACTTATTAAGTTTGCAAACCAAGCTTTTACCTTCACTAGAGAAGCATCCTTCTGGTTGTTTCATATACACCTTTTCCTCTAGATCTCCATTCAGGAAAGCCGTCTTCACATCCATCTGATGTAATTCTAAATTAAAATGGGCAACCACTGCCATTATAATATGTAATGAGTCCTTTTTCGAAACAGGAGAAAAGGTCTCAGTATAATCGATGCCCTCTTTCTGAGTAAATCCCTTAGCAACCAGTCTAGCCTTATAACGCTCAATGTTGCCTAATGAGTCTTTCTTAGTTTTATAGACCCATTTACACCCTATGCCTTTCGCCCCTTTAGGAAACTTGACTAGATCCCAAACACCATTATGTGCCATGGATTCCAACTCATCCTTCATAGCATCATACCACAATTTAGAATTACTACAACCAATAGCTTGTGAAAACGTTTGAGGGTCATTAACGGCTCCAAAGTCATAATCAGATTCTTGTAAGTACACGAGGTAATCACTAGATATTGCTGGTTTCTTAATTCTAGTTGATCTTCTTAATGCCACATCATCGTCTACATGATGAAGTTGTTGCTCAATAACTTCGGGTTAATGTTGTGTGATTTGATCCACTAGATCAGTAGGATGTGGTTCTTCAATGATTGTTTCTTCAATGTTTTCCTGGTGTTGATGGTGTTCATGTGAAGCAATCAATCTTAGATTAGTGTCCGGAGTTACTTCATGATCTTCTTCATGACCTAAGTCTAGAGATTGATCACTCCCACTAATCACATCATTCTAAAGAAATTTTGCATTTCTCGATTCCACAATTCTAGTGCTATGTGATGGACAATAAAACCTATAACCCTTGGACTTGTCGGCATAACCAATAAAATACCCACTAACAGTCCTTGGATCCAACTTTCTTTCATGTGGATTATAAACTCTCACCTCAGCTGGACAACCCCAAACGCGCATATGTTGCAAACTCGGTTTCCAACCTTTGAACAACTCAAATGGAGTTTTAGAAACTGCCTTGGTCGGAACACTATTTAATATATACGCTGCTGTTTTAAGAGCCTCAGTCCACATAGATCGAGGAAGTTTTGAGTTGCTAAGCATACTCCTAACCATGTCCATTAAAGTGCGGTTTCTTCTTTCAGCTACACCATTTTGATATGGTTAGCCAGGCATAGTGTATTGGGCCACAATACCATGCTCTTCAAGAAACCTTGCAAACGGACCTAGTGCTTGTCCATCTTCAGTGTGCCTACCGTAATATTCTCCACCTCTATCTGATCTCACGATCTTAATTTGCTTGCCGCATTGTTTCTCTACCTCAGCTTTAAAGACCTTGAAAGCGTCTAATGCCTCACTCTTATTATCAAGCAAGTAGAGATACATGAAACGTGAGTAGTCATCAATAAATGAGATGAAGTATTTCTGACCATATGAGTCCATCTCTGGACTACAAATATCTGTATGTATGATTTCTAACAAGTTTGAACTCTTCCTAGCACATTTCTTAGCTTTATTGGTATGCTTTCCCTTGATGTAATCCACACAAGTTTGGAAGTCGGTGAAGTCAAGGGAATCAAGGATTCCATCTTTCACCAACTTTTCAACTCTCTTTATGGAGATATGCCCTAATCTCCGATGCCATAACATGGAGGAGTTTTCATTAATAACACTACGTTTAATAATAATATTACATTTATCATGCATCACATTATAAGAAACGTTACTTCGTAAAAGAATTTGGAAAAGACCATCACACAATGTACCATTCCCAACAAGAGTAGACTTATAAAACAAACGAAAATTTGTCTCATTAAACTCAAAGGAATATCCTAATGTGCAAGCTGTGAAACTAAAATTAAATTCCTAGAAAAACTGGGAATATAAAATGTCTTTTCTAAATCTAAAACAAAGCCCGAATATAAAACTAACCTGCATGTCCCGACAGCTCTCACATGTGAACGTATTTTATTCCCAGAATAAATAAATTGTTCACTTTCCGTCGGCATCCTTCGGCTTAAGAAGCCTTGCATGGTATTAGCAATATGGGTTGTAGAACCAGAGTCAATCCACCAAGTGTTATCACAAACATTAGCTATGTTAGATTCATAACAAACTAAAGAAATTTCAGTACCTTACTTGTCAAGATGACTCTTGAGTTTCGGACAGTCCTTCTTCATGTGCCCTTTCTTCTTGCAAAAGAAGCACTTGGACACTTTCTCAGTCTGAACAGGTATTTTGCCTTTATCCTTTCTCAGCTTGGTTTGTCCTTTCTTCTTACCTTGAAAAGCCATATGTGCACTTTCACTCTTTTCTAATAATAACCTTTCTTCCTCTTGAACACACATGGTCAAAAGTTCATTGATAGACCATTTATCCTTATGTGTGTTATATGAGATTTTAAAAGGGTTATAATGATGCGGAAGAGAGTGCAAGATAAAGTGCATAAGGTAAGCATCTGAAAAATCAATCTGCTCTAAAGCCTTAAGTTGAGCCGCTATGTCTCTTATCTTCATGATGTGCTCTCGTACACCTTTAACACTTGTGAGCTTCATGGATAATAATTTGGTCATGAGAGTGTTAGTAAGAGCCTTATCTAAAGTCTCAAATTGATCATCAATTGCCCTCAGCAAATCTCTTACATAAACACACGCAGGGATTGAACCACGAATGTTAGGAGATATATGAGTCTTAATGTACATCATGCTTAAGCGATTAGATCGCTCCTACCGTTCATACAAGGCAATCGCACTGGGAGTGATATTGTTATTCGGCACGGGTGGTTCATCTTTCCTTATAGCATAGTCAAAATCCATGCATCCCAACTGAAGAAGAATCAATTCTTTCGAGGTTTTATAATTATCACCCTTTAACATGGAACATCACATTTTTCATCAAAAACAACTGATTGAATTGCTGCATTAAACAAATAACATACACATCATTCCAAAGTTCTAGGCAACAAACGAGCTAGTATGCTTACCAATGCAAGCCATACCAAAACAAAACAAACATGAATCAATTCGTTATCACAATCTGCCTGTGGGCCAAGACATAGATACAAAATAGATTCATAATCACTAACAAAACTAATGGATAATTCAAATTACTTAATACCTGTAGACAACTTAAGAAATAAAAATTAACCATTATTTCATCCTGATCAATTACGTAAATATAGCAAAATCCCTATGGGGCAAAATTACTACATCAAACATGATCAATCACAATTTACCACCTCATAAAACTAATAAATAATCAATATTCCTTAATACATGTGGGCAACTTAAGTAATAAAGATTATTTATTATTTTATCCTAATTAATTATGAAAAATATAACAAAATCCCTATGGGGCAAAATTATGATATTAATCATACTTAATCACAATTTATGCCTTTCAAACTAAATGTAATCAATCACACACTTAATGTGATTTTAAAGAAAAATCATGGTTGTGGTCAGGCCATAATTGAAAAAATTCAATCGATCACAAGGCATGCTAAATGACATGAACAAATTCAATACACAATAATTAATTATACAAATTATAATTAATCCACTTAATGTATGAAAGACTCATACACACAAAACCCAAAAATTAAATAACTATTTGGCACTTAATATATGAAAAATTCACATAAACAAACCCCTTTAAAACAAATACATAATTAAACAGGGTTAAATATACAAAATTGCCCTCAAATATGCAAAACCACGTAATTTACAAAAACATCCCTTATTTACTTTATTCATACTTTTCCGAATATTATAAAATAAAATAAAATAAGAATAATATGAATAAAATAATATAAAAAACATTAGGGTTTTCTAACCGTAGCCGTCGCCGGCCACAAAGTCACGCCCGACCGGCAGGTCGCTGGCCAGGTCCTCCGCGCAGGCCGGCAGGCTTCCCGGAGGTCCTGCGTGCCGGCTGCGCCTCGGACCGCGCTCGCAGCCGCGCGCGCGCGAGCCGCGCGGCACGCACGCTGTCCGCGCGCGGGCCCCCGCCCGCGCGCCCGGCCGCCGTCGTGCGCCGGCCGCCGCCGCGCAGCCGTGCTAGCGCGCTTGCCGTGCGGGTTGCGCGCGTGCATCTTTCCTGCGCGTGCCTTGCCACGCAACTAGACCTGAGTGCAGGCCGCACGAGCTGAACCCACGCGGGCTGACACGGCAGCACCCGCCCTTCAACACCCCATGTACAGTCACACTTGCCGGTGCCACTTTCATGCAATGAGCCCAATGCTCAACTTTCAAAAACTTAGGCATGTGATATTTATAACGTAAATTAAATAGGTCAAATTTATAACCTATAGAAACTTAATAATACATTGTTGAACATGATAAAAAACCAATGATATCATGTAAACATAATATGTATAAATTTAAATTAGAATCGCTAATATGGTTATGAAATAATTATAGCCTATCATGATGCTAGGCAGAGATATAATGAGGCTCTGATACCAACTGTTAGATTTCCAAAGTTCAGAGTACGGTATACAACATCTAAACATTCAAATTTGTCGTATACCAAAACCAGAGTACAACATCTAATATGTTGTATTAATCATATAGTTGATTATAGCGGAAGCAGGATCACATACCTCCAGCCATAGCAAGTTAGATAGAAGTTGAAGAGAGAAATTGCATCATAATACATGGAAGGTAATACTCGGTTGTTGTAATGATGACTTACCGCCATGATTCGTATAATGTATTTCTTTAATATAGGCATACAGATTTACAGGTTAATGTGTATGGATATTAAGTTATCTATGATAAAGTTGGACCAAGTGGGAGAATGTTAGTTTGAATTCTATTAGAATAATTTCGTGACGAAATTATTCTAATTGAATTCAAACTAACATGGAAATCATGCGAGAAATAGAATTATTAACAACTAACTACACAATAGTAGATCCACTTGGAACAAGTTTAAAAGAGAAGCATAGTTTGACCTAGCAACAAACTCAAAAGTAAAAGTAAGAGATATGGGTCATAGCACAACATAGTTTGACCTAGCTTGCAATAGCTCTAATGATTACCACCTGAGACAAATGGTAAGAAGAGTGCGTAAATAACATAGTTATTCAGTGAGTGGTTAAAATAGTTTTGTTGTGTTAACAAAAATAAAATAATCATCATAAAATATCGCATTTTAGAAATAGTATAGTAACATGAAAGAAATTAGTAAACTAGTTTTCTATAGGGTAAACCATTAAGTGTCAAGCTTTAAGGAGAAGTTCAAGACCAACATGAAAATTCAAGTATAGAAAAGGGCTAGCCATGAAATCGTCTCGAAACCAAACCACAGAGGCTAGTTATCCATTGCAAACATAAAATTAGGCCCTCTTTGGTGTTGACATCTATGATTATTCATGAAGTGACACATGATGTCTTATAATCAGGAGGGGTACCCACACACTCTAAATTAAAGTTCTCTCCATGCCTTCTAATGGGTAATGTATGTCCGTCAATCAATCATGCTATCTTTTATTAAGTCAGTATGTAGAGATTGCTACTATAGTAGCCAAGTCACAGTCTCATGGCCATTAATATGAAGAAGACTGTACATGTATATGTGATTGAAATTAACAATGATATACAATTTCACTTTCAAAGATATCACAAAATAAGTATTTGTTTGACAATTCATATCTCTTGCTCAAATCATGTTAGTGAGCCATTGGCAAATTCATTATAAAAAGATATCATAAAACTGATTACTAAGCCCCATAGCTCATTGCAAAAAAAAAAAAATAAGAAAATGATTGATTTTAAATAGTAAAATAAATAGACAATTATGGTTATTGTAACCAAATAATAAAACCATTTTAAAACAATAATAAAGAAGATATCAACTAACAATGCTTAGACCCATAAATCTAAGAGCTAAAATGTGTACTCCTCGGCAATCTCCTTGCCCTTGGTAGAGGGTTTCACACCTAAGAACAAATCCAACTCTATGTGAATATTACCTAAAAGCATGCATGTATGAAAAATATCCACAATTCAAGCCTTATATGCGACGCATGATAGATCAGGGTTTGATTTGGCTTAAAATTGATTCTAGTTGGCTCAACCTACTTTCAATATAGATTAGAGTAGGCACAAAATTGTAAACTCAAAGAAATCCCCAAGATTCTTATGATACTATAGTAATAAGCCCAATTGCTACAGTAACAAGTCAGGTGCTACACTAATAGGTTGAGCCCTACAATAATGGACCTATTGTTACAGGATGACCTTCTTGCTATAACAATGGCCGCTCAAGAAATCATCCATCATCATATTAATGCAGGAATTAACAAATCTATAATACCCTAAATATAAAATACAAGATATATCAATAAGAAATTTCTCACGATTGATTCCAAAGCCCTCAGTTATCAACATCAATAAATTCAAACATAAAAATCACCTAATTTCAAATATCTCATATCAAAGCATGAGGAATCAAGAAAGTTGAGAAAGAAGATGCATTGTTATGCAAAGAACATGATGACCAATTATGAAAGAGATGAGACGATGATCTTACCTTAATTCTTCGATCAAAGGGGAGGGAAGAGGAGGAGATCCTTGTTCAAAGTTTGCTCCAAGAGGGATTAGAGGATAAAAAGAATTAATTGAAGAAAATAGGACTCAGGTTGAGATATTTGGGCTTTATATAAAGGCCCTCATAGTTTAAGAAGTAGTATGTGAATTTAAGTGATATCTAAAATTAACTAAACTCTAAAATTCCCAAATTACCCCTATGGTTAGGTTTAGCCAGATGACCAAGTATTACATAATGGCTTTAATCCACCTAGTGGCATATCGGTTTATAAGAAAGGAATAACTAGAAGAAGTGATGCAAGCTCAAATCCAGTCAATCTAAAGGCTAGGAAAAACTATTTTACTAAGAATGGCAAGAATGACATTCCACACAATAATGTCACATACTTTCTTTATATTAACCTTACCAATCATTCTAGGAAAGTGATGGGTATCCTTTCAAAGAATGAGCTACCGCTTGAATGGCAATTTTATCATCGAAAGTTGACCTCTTAGCCAAGAAACTCCTTTGTTTCAGTGCCAATGAAGTTGTGGATGACCTATCTAAGACAATTTGCAAAAGCTTTGAAATAATCTTATAACTAACATTACAAAGGATGCTTGGCCAGAAATCAGAAACTTCTTTGGAAGTTATTCTTGCTTATAAGGACAATAAAGGTTTTTCCCCAAAAATTTTGGGAGAAGCATAACAAAAAAAGTGTTATAGAATAAAACAAATGATGCTCAATAATATCCCAACAAAAGAAATAAATTCCACATTTAACGCAACTAAGACAGGGGTTTTTCCTGTAGACATGCCTTTAAGCGTACGATAAACCTCTTAGGGAGTCAATAGTTTCATCATTATCAGCTAAGGTAAGCCTATTAATATCATTGGGAATATCATTAAAAATCTCATCGATAGATAAGTTTGAAGAGGACTTCCAAAGGTTGGAATAATAACCAAATAAGCAGCTTTCAGTATCATATAAATTAAAACAAACATTTCTAAAAAATTATAAAAAATATGGGAGATTGAATTAGAATGACTTCTGATGTGAGTTGCATTGAAAAATACTTAGTGCTCCAATCCCCATTATTGAGAAGAGCAAAATGGCAATTGTAAAGAGCTCTAAAATCCCTATGATGATCAAGTAAAACCAGCAACAAAATCATTGAGCTCAATATTTCTAAGTCTAGATCTATATAGTTCATGCTAGAAGTTCTCCAATTTATGAGAAAATGCTAGGTACATAGGCAACATAACGAGCCAAAGCAAGAAAAGGGAATGCCTTAGAGTAGACATTCTAGTCTTTAAGAATGGAATTCAATAGCCATCATATTACAACAAATAATTGTCAAAACGAAAAACATTACTTTTCCTATGTTTGTATAAACAAGCACTGAGATGTAAAACAACATGATCTAAGAAGGTCATATGTAAATTTTTATTGATATAAGAATCAAATGTTGAAATCAAGTTTGTATCAGCCAAAAAACTATCTAATAAAGCCCATATGTGAGCTAACCCCTGTTGCATAATAATAAAAGTCCCCCCCTATGCTCTACCCTAAAAGTGATTGCGTTGAAATCATCAACTAAAAGACACGGAAGGTTAAGACAAGGCTATTGGCCAATACCAAATTTTCTGAAAGCTTCTACCAAACTTGATACATCTAGTTGCGTCTGCTCGTCCCGATGAAACAAACAAAAAAGTGTGGATTGAAATCTACAATATAGTTCTTTATCCATCCCACGATATCATTGTTGGAGACCCCCCTACAATTCCAACATAGAAGTTTTAGCGAGTTCATAATACCAAATATGGAAAATTAAAGAGACAAGAAAGAAATCACCAAGTTTGTTCAGAAATATTATTCCCTATCACAATTTAAGTAATCTATACTATATTATAATAAAAAATAAAACATAACCAACCCACAATATACTTTACATAACCAAACCTCACAAGCCTTGTAAAGATCATTTGAGAATAACCTCACAAGTAACAAGAATTATAGCAATAAGATGTAGGCTTCCTATCTCCAAATGGATTTAATTTTTTACTCAACAATGATACATTAATAAATTACAATTGACTACAACTTAAACAAAAGTCATTGATAAAGAATTGCTGTATTTTGAGCGTTATATATTATGTGCAAAGAGATCAATTCTTCTTTTTTGTTAAAAAATACTCATTTTTATTTGAGTTTTGTGTTAGCTATCACTGAAGTGGCAGAAGATATTCTACCTTATTTTATTCTTTACACAAGTTTTACCAAGAACTCAATCATACTAAAGTTCTATTAGCGACCTCAAACCTGTTTGCTTTCTGCTTGAGTATTGTAATAGAAATTAGTAGAGCAAGAAATGTTAATGTCATTACTTATAGTTTTCAATATCAATGATTTACCCATTATTGTTTCAACAAATTTCTATATTATTTTGTGTTGTAGAAAGAAAAAATTTGTTACTCATTGAACCTATAAATAGATGATCTTGATAGCATTAGAAAGAAAAGACAATAAAAGACAGAAGTGTAGTTCAAGTTTGAGAAGTTTAAATTTAATGAAACAAGAGTTTTATTTAGGATTTGTTAAGGATACTCTAAAATTTGATGTTAAAGCCACAATCACAGTAGAAGATTGGCAGTTCATTTTTCTCCCATGTAAAAAGTTGAAAGTTTGATTCCTTTCCAATGTGGTTAAATGTTTATTGCTTGTCTACTTTTATAAAAAAAAATTATCGTAGAGGTGCAAGATGGGCCAGCCCAGCCTGAGCATGGGCCGGCCCGACTTGCAACAGTGCTGGGCCGACATGACCCATCCTACAAGGGGGATCAGCCCAGCCAGGGGCATTGCCCAGGCCAGCTGGGCTGGGCCGTGCCGGGCCGGCCGGCCCACTCTTTTTTACTTTAAAATGTAAATTATTTAAATTTTTTAAAAATATTTTAAAATTTGTAAACAAATACTTTAAAAATACTAAAAATTATAAATTTTTTTTAAAAAATCTAAATATCTTAAAATATAAGTTTCTTGATTGTGAAAAAAATACAACACATAAAGACTATAGAAAAAATAATTAAAAAAATGCAAAAAAATTAAATTTACATGAATACAAAAAAAAGATAATTTTTTCAAATTTAAAATAATATTAGAAAATAAAATTACATAGAAAAAATAAAGATAAACTAAAAATAAATTACAAATAGATATAGGAAAACATTTTCCATTTATTTAAAAACTATGACAACAATTTAGAAAATTACAAACTTCGAACTTCATTTGATTAATCTATTTCTTCATCAGCACGGGTTGAAGTTGAACGCTCGGATGGTATAAGGCCCTCTCTAGTATCACTACATTATTTCAGACATATGCACATTTGCACTGTTGCTTGGTTCATGCGGCTTCTCTTATCATCAAGTACCTTTTTTCCTGCACTAAAACAAGACTACGATGCTACTGTAGACATCGGTGGAGTTAGTAGATCGCGTGCCATGGCGGCTAGCACGGGATAGTTATGTTCTTGTTGTTTCCACCTTGAGCAAATATTAAAGTTATTAATTTCTTCGGTAATAGGAAAATCATTAAAATTATTATTTAAAAAAAAATTTAGTTCATGCAAAGAACTAGTACTAGAAGAATAAGAATTGATGAAAAGGTGGGTTATCTCAACCTTGATGATGTAAATTTAATTCGTGATTTTCTTGAAAGTTCTGAATTTATTAATTGATGAAAAGGTGGGGGAATTGCCGGATTCATGAAATAGTTGAACCGAATTTGACAAACTTTAAATCTTAAACTTCAAGAGATTGAGAACTAAGAGAGCTTAAAGTCTTCAATGCTTGAGAGATTAGAACAAGAATGAGTAATTTGGTGTGGAGAAATATGTAAGTGCATGAGGGTATTTATAGGTTTTTAAAATTTTTCTAATTCCCAAAATACCCTTGTAAACTAGCAGTTTATTGTTGTTGAAAAGGGTTAAAAAAGTAATTATAATTTAAAGTTTAAAATAGCCTTAAAAACTAGCCGTTTTATAGTTGTTGAAAGGGCTACAAATGTCATTTTTTAATATTTAAATTAGCTGGGAAAAAATTAAAAAATCTAGCGGCCGTGCTGGGCAGGTCCGCAACGGATACTTGTGGCGGGCTGTGCTGGGCTGGCCTGCGTGCTCGGGCTAGCACCACCCATGGCGGGCCGCGGGCCGTGCCGGCCAGCGAGCAACCATTGTGTGACCTGGCAAGGCCGAGGGATGTGGGCAGTGTCAGCTTGGCCCGGCACTATAGCTAGTCGTGTCGAGCCAGGCACGACCCAAATCGTGCTGGGCCGTGCTGGGCTCGGGCCGGCACGGCCCAGCTTGCACCTCTAAAAAAATGTGACTATATATTTAAAAAATCACATTAATGCACAAGTAGCTTAAACAAACCGGGGTGGAATTTGCCATTGGTAAGAGATGGAGAAGGGCATTGTTAATGTTAAATAATGATTTACTTTAAATAACCATTTATATGCAACTTTAACATAAAAGTGAAAATACTCTCCCAGTGCTACTATGAACTCCAAAGCAATTATTACAACATCTTGCTACAATAACAGATTGAAATTATTGTGCTAAACTATGTATCTAGGAATACTACCATCTACTCAAACCTTCTGCCAGATTACTCTCAATTTATGACCCTCAACACATGATTCACACAAAACACAAAGTAATGTGTCAACCCTTTACGTCAACGCAAGTGCATGGGTCATCAAGTAATATAATGAATCCAAGAAGTCTGGTTGTCAAACCACAGGGAACAGAGGTAATATTAATTGCTACTTTTCTGTTATCTAGCCTAATGAATAAAGTGATATGACGAACTAATGTGTAAACTAATGATTGCCACTGAGAAGTATATAAGGATAAAATAGAGAAAGATCTCAATCGATAAAAGCGGGTATCCATGCAATGTTTCCCCTATGATTAAGGTATTAGGCACTGGATTTACAAAGTGATTCTAGATGGATAGTTGAGTCGTGGGTATCCTAAGGTATATTGGTCCTTGTCTCTAGACCACCCGTAACTAGTTCTCTACGAGGTTCCAGCAGAGAATTCTCTCAACGCCTCACACCACATATGACTGTTTAGGGCTCTAGGAATCCCAAAAATATAACCGATTTTTAAGAATAGATCCAACCCTACCTCTAGGTGAAAGATTCCTAACCCTTTATAAGGTATTAGCGGAGAATTTTCTCAAAGCCTCACACCACACATGGTCTCTTAGAGCTTAGGGAATATGGAGATATGAAATATCACTGGGAAGGGAATGGGGACACTTTGCTATCTCACGGCTCACCCTATCAACCCTCTTCACTTTTGGTAATTCTAGCCCTAATGGTAATCGCTCTAGTCCCTAGGGTAAATATAACATGCAAACCAATCAACAATCAAGTCAATAGAGCAAGCAAGCATTAAAACACAAGAATGAAACTCAACAAACCTGAATCAATTAGAAACACAATGTAAATTGAAGCAATATTAGAATCCTAGGGTTCACATGCCTGAATACCCTCTAGTGGTTTAGCTCTTCATTGAGCAAAATACAAAACAAACACTCAAACGATGAAAATATGTAAAAGCCATAGAAATAAACCCCCATATATTCGTGGCGATAGCCTTGATGGAATCCACTCCGAAGCAAGGATCGCCAATCGTTTTCTTAGCACTATGACAGAGAAGAAACCAATCAAAGTTGGAGAAGAAAACGTCCCCTTGGACGCAAAGAACTCCTCTCCATACCCTACCCGCCTTGCTTCTCAGGAGCTGTGAAAAAGATCCCTAAAAACTTTGTAAAGAGGCCTTTTAACACTTGAAGTCGGGGGCTCACATGACCTCAACCACAAATTCCATACAGTTGTGTACAGTAATTTTGCTACAATGATTTTGGTACAGTAGGTAGCAGGATTTCTTCCCAGAGTCCACATGGCCGAGCACAACCCATGTGATAGGGTGTAAGGTGTGTGGCTTTCTATCCGCTGAAAATACTAAAAATCCTCTTGAATTCTGCACATGAGCTAGAATAAGGGTGTGTGACTGCCTTTGTGCCTTTTCGGCTCATGAATTGACTTGAAAATCTCAGAAGATTGGCACACACGCCTATGTATGCCATCACAGCTCATATCTGCACCATGCAAAAGGACCTCAAAATTTGCCACCTTGCCCTATCTTTGTTTCTTTTTTTCACTTCTCAAGTTCATAGCCCTGTTTGTACAAAAGAACACAAAATGCACTGGATGAGTGCTAAACGTAATAAAAGTGATACTCAATGTATGTAAAGGGATATGATAAAATGTGTATAATTGAGCACATATCAACACACCTTATAATACTCTCGAAGCTCTGATTTAGGGTTTCTTCTATAGCTTCCTAATTGTACACATGAGTATCAGTAAACACCTACCTAAATGAGCAATAATATCACGTAAAAGCCACTCCAACTCAATGGACTGAGAACATCATCATACTGGCCGCAGCGGTTAGTAGCATTGAATGGATCAAATTGTGGCGATTGGTAGCAACCTCAGACCTCCCAAAAGAATTATTAAATACCAATATAAGACAAACCAACATTTCGTGATGCTCCCACCAACATCACAATAACGAGCGAGATCAAAACTACAACAGAATCATAGTAACCACCTAAAATATAGGAATATAAATCAATTCTAGTGCTAGTTTCACAATCTATATATGGTCACATGTGTGTATATATATATATATATATACCAATATATATAACCACACTTATAGTTCTAATTAAAGAAACTTAAGAAGTGGAGATAGAGCATATAAACCCCTAGGGCCAATAACAATGATACTATGAGCATAAATAATAACAACAAACCAACATTATGGCGACAGCTCCCCATATACTTCAAGAGCTCACTGATCATCTCACCAAGCTATTAAGGGCACTTGGAGATGGTTATTCAAAGCTCATGTGGGGTTTCGTCACCTGTTAAAAATGGTTGCACTGTCTCTTTGAGCTTCCAATCAGCCTTTCTATTTTCTTCTTTCTTTTCCTGTAGGTCCCTCTTCTTTTCCCTTCTTTTTACCTTTCTTCTCCACTAGTTCCCTCTCATAACACCCCCATATCCTCTCAAAGACATAGTGGGACTGGGTAATCCAAGGACATAGTGACTGTATACTGCATGAAAGTATAGTACAACATAGCATACTACAGTCATGTGGTCCTTAGCTTGTTACAGTGTAGCAATAATGTTTGAACTAATCTACAACATGATCTACAAAAACTAGCTACAAAGGCATAGGCCAGATCAAAAATATAATACAACATAATAATTGTTGTAGACGTACGATGACCACAATAGTTTGCTACCATGGGACTGATGGACTCAATCAAAACAACAATGCAAAACATAATAGTTGCTACAGTGATATATGGATGGACCATATCAAAAAAACCTGTACAAGTTACAGTGACTAGCTACAGTGCAAAATACACACTAGCTACAATGATCATGCCACCATTCCTTTACTTCTTGACTTAACTCATACTTACATATATGTATCTTCCTTTAAGACTAAATAAAATAAAGAGATGCCATGTTCACTCCCTAAACTTCTTAGTTAGAAAGTAATTTCACTCCTAAACTCATGTACAAGAATATCCAAATATTACATACAAACATAACATACTTGGATATACAAGCCACACTAATGCATATATATAAATATACAAACTATACATATACACTTGTGTGTGCCAAGCATCTCCTTTATTTTCCCCTTCAAATTCTCCAAATGCCTACAATGGGTTACATGCTTCATATAGGGACATATGCATGCCCAATAATACTTGAATTGTCAACACCTCTATGGACTATTCCTAAAATAACTTATCCAACACTTATCTGAAATAAAAGATTCTTACTTCCATGAAAACTAGATTCATAGAGCCATCTGCTGGTCAAGGTTGGCTGCAACCAACCTTTAGTCAAGGTTGGCTGCCACCAACATTGTTAAACTTATTTATTCTCACCTAATCCTCACCTAATCACATCATTAGAATTCCTATAAATAGAGGAAGGTTGAAGGCTTTCATTGCATAGCCTCAAATTTGAAGAGAATAGTGAGAGTGAGGGTGAGGGTGAGAAAGTGGGAAAAATAGTGGGAAAAATATTTTAGAGAGTTTGTGTTGCTTCTGTTACAGGAGAGAATTAGTTGGTATTTTCCCTGTTAACAGAAAGCTTGTAGCTCCTCTTTTTACCACTATAGTAAATTCTTCTATCTTGCCCGTGGTTTTTACCCTGATTTGTTTAGGGGTTTTCCACGTAAAATCTGTGTCTATCATTTTTATCTTTTATCTTCAAGTACTTATGCTGCGACCCTGCTCCACGCAGTTCCCTTTATTCCGCAACACCATCTAATATTAATATTTCAAAAATATTTTGAGTACTTCGCATCTTAATTTTTACATATCTTTTGTCCAAACAGGACTCATTCAAGCATGTATATCTTCTGATGTACATTCCCAAATGCAATGAAATTTTGCAAGTAGGTAATTAGAAAAATTATGAACAATTTTCTTGTTTATCAACCCATCTAGTTCAATCTCAAGGATTGAGAAAAGCCCTGCAAAACACAATGATCCTGCACATATAAGAAACTTGAGATTGGTGCATTCAAAGGATCATAACTGGAAAACAGCTAGTCCAACATATCTAAAGTTCTCAGTATCTCTTTAAGACCATGCGTTAGAACTTTCATATTCTACTTTTTATAAAATTTTGCCTCTATGCTCCCGAAATCGAACCCAAATTCTAGTTATTTTAAGAGCGCCATTATCCTTGCAACTCTATGTGCCAACTTGCAGTGATTTATTGCTTAAAAAGTTTTCCGATCATTATATGATCAAACTCATGGCTCTTTCATTCATAGAGACATTTCACCAAACACCTTCCATATTTCCTCCCCTTTTCCAAGTTAGCACACAACACATTCATAAATCCGAGCATTGCGTTTACATTCAGCAAAAAGATATGCTTGAATCATTCACAATTAAACTTAGCAATCAATATAACAACTAAAAAAGTCAAATTATAGCTTCACAGACATGAATTCAAAAGCTAAAATAAGCACTGCTCCACAGTTCTTAATTTAAAAGTAAACACACAGCCATCTTTAACATCTCAACATTCTACCCACAAGTTATCACGAATTTGAATTTGAATGATAGATTTTCTGTCTTGTGACACACTTTCATCACCTTGGGTTGGCTTCTCGGGATTAGCTTGGGCCCAAACGTCTCTTATGAACCTATTGAAAGCCTCCTTGAATTACTTACTTAACAAAAATGTGAACAATACAATTGGAACATGAATAGGAGGTTTTCTAATCATGTCCTCATCAAGGCATCACATAAAATTCACTAGCACTAATAATAGTGCAATATACAATGTGTGTGTGTGTGTGTGTGTGTGTGTGTGTGTATAGTCTTAGATCTTGAAGAAAGTAGCTTCACTAGCACTAATAATAGTGCAATATAAAAATCATATTATTGACCTCTCATTGTTCCATTTTATTCCAATTATCTTAAAAAATAATCAAGATTAAGGCCACCTTTTTATTTATTTACTTTGTCTTAAGTACTTAGTTAGCATGTAGTCTTTATTTATCTTATAAACAACCAAAGATTTTCTTCTTAATTGCATTCATTGTCATGATATAAGTCATAATTATATGTGAAGGATGTTATTTTAGCATTTCATTTGGTGTAAATTAGAGTGTATAATATAATCTTAATTTACATTGTCAGCTTCACACATTCGAAAGTATTATTAATCATACAACAAGTCACAATAAGGATATCTTGCAAGATAAATGGCTTAGTTTTAGCCATTAACAGAGAGAAAAAAATTTTCTCTATATATTTATGCATGTTTCATAATTTCAGATGGCAGAGGCACCCTCCAATTTTTTAACAAAGGGGACAACCCAAGGGTAAAACTGAAACTATGGCATTACCTTCCCTCTCTTCTTAAGGGCACCTTCGACAGCCCCTCTCTTGCCTTCTTCTAAATAAAGCAAATGGATCAGAAAGTAAACAAATGATGGGTCTAGAAGATAAATGGATGAGAAGAAAATCACTAAAGATTAAAGGGAAAATGAGATTTGAGAACAAAATAGAGAAACAAAGAAGATGTTTAGATTTGAAAGTATAAACTGAGGTAGAAAAGTCATTTTCTATATAAGGGATTAGTATTTTCTTGATTTTGGGGGATTTAAATGCCCCCTTGAGAAGAATTCCATTCGCCTGTAAATGTACTATTCTTCTGTTTTATGTGATCCAAAAAGGGGAACACTGATGGGGATGTTAGTTTGAATTCTATTAGAATAACTTCGTGATGATATTAATCTAATCTGGATTCAAACTGAATTAAGTGGTCCATGACTTAATCATAAGATTCCTAAGTTAATCCTAATTTGGCAATTTGGATAATGATCTACTTAGTGTTTTAAGTGGAGTTAATCCTTTGATGGTAAGGGTTATATATAGGACAACACCAGGGGTCCCCAATCTAACGTTCTTGAAAAGTACCCAGCTCCATCGACGGAGAGAACGGGATAGATTGGAAGAGTCCTTGGTTTCATCAAGTGCCTACGTTTTCCTCAAGTGCAGATTTGGTTTCCTGCATTGAAAGCCTGTGAAGAAGTGCAGATCTCGATCTCTTCAACTTCTATCTAACTTGCTATGGCTGGAGGTATGTGATCCTGCTTCCGCTATAATCAATTATATGATTAATACAACATATTAGATGTTGTACTCTGGTTTTGGTATACGACAGATTTGGATGTTTAGATGTTGTATACCGTTCTCTGAACTCTGGATATTCTAACAGTAGGTATCAGAGCCTCATTATATCTCTGCCTAGCATCATGATAGGCTATGATTATTTGATAACTATATTAGTGATTCTAATTTTGATTTATACATATTATGTTTACATGATATCATTGGTTTTTGATCATGCCCAACAATGTATTGTTAAGTTTTTATAGGTTATAAATTTAACTTATTTAATTTATTTTGTAAAAAACCCTAAGGTTTGAAAGTTGAGCATTGGGCTCATTGCATGAGAGAGACACCGGCAAACAACGGCCACCCGCAGGTTGTCTGCACGATTGTGCATGAGTGTGCCTGAAGGGCGGGTGCTGCATGCGTAGCATGTTTCCACTCAGAGCAGTCTGCGGTGTGTCAGCATGCGTGGGGTCAGCCCGCGTGGCCTACGCTTAGGGCTAGCTGCGTAGAAAGGCACACGTATAGGAAAGATGCGTGCCAACACGGCTCGCATGCGGCGGCTGCGCTCGGCCGGGACCGCGGGTGGCGACTGCGCGCGACCAGTGTGCGCGCGCGGCCTACGCGGGGCGCGCGCGCTCGCGAGCGCCGGCGTGCGCGGAGGACATGGCCTGCGAGCTGCCGACCGGGCGTGGCTTTGTGGCCGGCGGCGGGCTAGGGTTTAGAAACCCTAATTGTTTTTTAATTATTATTATTATTTTATTCATATTTTTTATTTTATAATATTCAGAAAATTATAAATAAAATAAATAAAGGGTGTTTTTGCAAATTTCCTGACAATTTTGTATATTTAACCCTGTTTAATTAGGTATTTGTTTTAAAAGGGTTTGTTTATATGAATTTTTTCATATATTAAGTGCCAAATAATTATTGATTTTTGGGTTTTGTTTGTATGAGTTTTTCATACATTAAGTGGACTAATTATAATTTGTATAATTAATTATTGTGCATTGAATTTGTTGATGCCATTTAGCATGCCTTGTGATCGAATGAATTTTTTCAATTATGGTGTGACCACAACAACCATGATTTTTCTTTAAAATCACATATTAAATGTGTGATTGATTACATTTAGTTTAAAAGGTATAAATTGTGATTAAGTATGATTAATATAATGATTTTGCCCCACAGGGATTTTGTTATATTTCTCCTAATTAATTAGGATAAAATAATAAATAATCTTTATTACTTAACTTGCCCACAAGTATTAAGGAATATTGATTATTTATTAGTTTTATCAAGTGGTAAATTGTGATTGATCATGTTTGATGTAGTAATTTTGCCCCACTGGGATTTTGCTATATTTACATAATTGTTCAGGATGAAATAATGGTTAGTTTTTATTTCTTAAGTTGCCCACAGGTATTAAGTAATTTGAATTATCCATTGGTTTTGTCGGTGATTGTGAATCTATTTTGTATCTATGTCTTGGCCCACAGGCAGATTGTGATGACGAATTGATTCATGTTTGTTTGTTTTGGTATGGCTTGCAATGGTAAGCATACCAGCTTGTTTGTTGCCTCAAACTTTGGAATGATGTGTATGTTATTTGTTTAATGCAGCAATTCAATCAGTTGTTTTTGATGAAAAATGTGATGTTCCCATGTTAAAGGGTGATAATTATAAAACCTAGAAAGAATTGATTCTTCTCCAGTTGGGGTGCATGGATTCTGACTATGCTATAAGGAAAGATGAACCACCCTTGTCGAATGACAATAGCACTTCGGGTGTGATTGCATTATATGAACGGTGGGAGCGATCGAATCGCTTGAGCATGATGTACATTAAGACTCGTATATCTCCTAGCATTCGTGGTTCAATCCCTGAGTGTGTGTATGTGAGAGATTTGCTGAAGGCAATTGATGATCAATTTGAGACTTCAGATAAGGCTCTTGCTAATACTCTCATGACCAAATTATTATCCATGAAGCTCACAAGTGTTAAAGGTGTGCGAGAGCACATCATGAAGATAAGAGACATAGCGGCTCAACTTAAGGCTTTAGAGCAGATTGATTTTTCATATGCTTACCTTGTGCACTTTATCTTGCACTCTCTTCCGCATCATTATAACCCTTTTAAAATCTCATATAACACACATAAAGATAAATGGTCTATTAATGAACTTTTGACCATGTGTGTTCAAGAGGAAGAAAGGTTATTATTAGAAAAGAGTGAAAGTGCGCATATGGCTTTTCAAGGTAAGAAGAAAGGACAAACTAAGCTGAAAAAAGATAAAGGGAAAATACCTGTTCGGACTGATAAAGTGTCAAAGTGCTTCTTTTGCAAGAAGAAAGGGCACATGAAGAAGGACTGTCCGAAACTCAAGAGTCATCTTGAGAAGAAAGGTACTGAAATTTCTTTCGTTTGTTATGAATCTAATATAGCTAATGTTTGTGATAACACTTGGTGGATTGACTCTGGTTCTACAATCCATATTGCTAATAAATTGCAGGGCTTCTTAAGCCGAAGGATACCGACGGAAAGTGAACAATTTATTTATTCTGGGAATAAGATACGTTCACATGTAAAAGCTGTCGGGACATGCAGATTAGTTTTAGATTCGAGCTTTGTTTTAGATTTAGAAAAGACATTTTATATTCCCAGTTTTTCTAGGAATTTAAGTTCATTTTCACAGCTTGTACCATTAGGATATTCCTTTGAGTTTAATGAGACAAATTTTCGTTTGTTTTATAAGTCTACTCTTGTTGGGAATGGTACATTGTGTGATGGTCTTTTCCAAATTCTTTTATGAAATAACGTTTCTTATAATGTGATGCATGATAATATTGGTATTAAACATAGTGTTATTAATGAAAACTCCTCCATGTTATGCCACCGGAGATTGGGCCATATCTCCATAAAGAGAGTTGAAAGGTTTGTGAAAGATGGAATTCTTGATTCTCTTGACTTTACTAACTTCCAAACTTGTGTGGATTGCATCAAGGGAAAGCATACCAATAAAGCTAAGAAAGGTGCTAGGAAGAGTTCAAACTTGTTAGAAATTATACATACAGATATATGTAGTCCAGAAATGGACTCATATGGTTAGAAATACTTCATCTCTTTTATTGATGACTACTCACGTTTCATGTATCTCTACTTGCTTGATAATAAGAGTGAGGCATTAGATGCTTTGAAGGTCTTTAAAGCTGAGGTAGAGAAACAATGCGGCAAGCAAATTAAGATCGTGAGATCAGATAGAGGTGAAGAATATTACGGTAGGTACACTGAGGATGGACAAGCACTAGGTCCGTTTGCGAGGTTTCTTGAAGAGCATGATGTTGTGGCCCAATACACTATGCCTGGCTCACCAGATCAAAATGGTGCAGCTGAAAGAAGAAATCGCACTTTAATGGACATGGTTAGGAGTATGCTTAGCAACTCAAAACTTCCTCGATCTATGTGAACTGAGGCTCTTAAAACAGCAGCGTATATATTAAATCGTGTTCCGACCAATGCAGTTTCTAAAACTCCATTTGAATTGTTCAAAGGTTGGAAACCGAGTTTGCAACATATGCGCGTTTGGGGTTGTCCAGCTGATGTGAGAGTTTATAATCCACATGAGAGAAAGTTGGATCCAAGGACTATTAGTGGGTATTTTATTGGTTATGCCGACAAGTCCAAGGGTTATAGGTTTTATTGTCCATCACATGGCACTAGAATTGTGGAATCGAGAAATGCAAAATTTCTTGAGAATAATGTGATTAGTGGGAGTGATCAATCTCTAGACTTAGGTCTTGAAGAAGATCATGAAGTAACTCCGGACACTAGTCTAAGATTGATTGCTTCACATGAACAGCATCAAGATATGGAAAACATTGAAGAAACAATCATTGAAGAACCACATCCTGCTGATCTAGTGGATCAAATCGCACAAAATCAACCAGAAGTTATTGAGCAACAACTTCATCATGTAGACGATGATGTGGCATTGAGAAGATCAACTAGAATTAAGAAACCAACAATATCTAGTGATTATTTCGTGTACTTACAAGAATCTGACTATGACTTTGGAGCCGTTAATGACCCTCAAACGTTTTCACAAGCTATCGGTTGTAGTAATTCTAAATTGTGGTATGATGCTATGAAGGATGAGTTGGAATCCATGGCACATAATGGTGTTTGGGATCTAGTCAAGTTGCCTAAAGGGGCAAAAGCCATAGGGTGTAAATGGGTCTATAAAACTAAGAAAGACTCGTTAGGAAACATTGAGCGTTATAAGGCTAGACTGGTTGCTAAGGGATTTACTCAGAAAGAGGGCATCGATTATACTGAGACCTTTTCTCCTGTTTCGAAGAAGGACTCGTTACGTATTATAATGGCACTGGTTGCCCATTTTAATTTAGAATTACATCAGATGGATGTGAAGACAGCTTTCCTGAATGGAGATCTAGAGGAAGAGGTGTATATGAAACAACCAGAAGGATTCTTCTCTAGTGAAGGTGAAAGCTTGGTTTGCAAACTTAATAAGTCTATATATGGATTGAAACAAGCCTAACGTCAGATGTTATCTCTTCATTCGGTTTTGTTGAGAATATTAAGGATCAATGCATATACTATAAGGATAGTGGGAGTAAACTTTGTTTTCTAGTTCTATATGTTGATGACATTTTACTTGCAACCAATGATAAGGGTATGTTACATGAGGTTAAGCAATTTCTCTCTAAGAATTTCGATATGAAAGATATGGGTGAGGCGTCTTATGTCATTGGCATTAAGATACATAGAGACAGATCTCGTGGAGTTTTGGGTTTGTCTCAGGAAGCCTATATTAATAAAGTCTTGGAGAGATACCATATGGAAAATTGTTCACCTAGTGTCGCACCTATTGTGAGAGGTGATAAGTTTAATTTGGACTAATGTCCTAAAACCAACTTGGAAATGGAACAAATGGAAAACATCCCTTATGCTTCAGCGGTTGGAAGTCTTATGTATGCTCAGGTCTGCACAAGACCAGACATTGCATTTGCTGTGGGGATGTTAGGAAGATATCAAAGTAATCCAGGGTTGTACCACTGGAAAGCTGCAAAGAAAGTGATGAGGTACCTTCAGGGTACGAAAGACTACATGCTTACATACAGAAGATTAGATGACTTGGAGGTCGTCGGGTATTCAGATTCGGATTATGCGGGCTGTCTTGATTCTCGGAGATCAACATCCGGTTACATTTTTATGTTGGCTGGTGGTGCTATCTCATAGAGAAGTGCAAAACAGACTTTGGTTGCTACTTCCACCATGGAAGCCGAGTTCGTTTCAAGTTTTGAGGCTAGTTCTCAGGGTATTTGGTTGAAGAGTTTTATATCTGGGCTTAGGATCGTTGATTCTATATCCAAGCCATTGAGAATTTATTGAGATAATTCTGCTGTTGTATTCTTTACCAAGAATAACAAGAGTGGTAGTCGAAGTAAGGATATCGACATCAAGTATTTGGCGCTAAAGGAACGTGTGACCGCCAATGAAGTAACCATTCAACACATTAGCACAGAGTTGATGATTGCATATCCTTTGACGAAAGGCATGTCACCAAAATTGTTTAGAGATCGTGTAGAACATATGGGACTTGGTTCTTCTCTATGAACAATTTATATCGCTATAATATTGAAACTCTAGTATTTATATTGTCTTCTCATTAAGCGTATACATTGAGTTTGAGAATGACAATTATTAAGTTTATGCATATTTATTTATGTGTTGGACCCGAATAAGCATCGGGCTTATTCATTATGATAAAATGCCATATAAAGGTTTGTATTGAAGAGAGAAGTTGCATCGTAATACATGGAAGGTAATACTCGTTTGTTTTAATGATGACTTACCGCCATGATTCGTGTAATGTATTTCTTTAATATAGGCATACATATTTACAGGTTAATGTGTATGGATATTAAGTTACCTATGATAAAGTTGAACCAAGTGGGAGAATGTTAGTTTGAATTCTATTAGAATAACTTCGTGATGATATTAATCTAATCTGGATTCAAACTGAATTAAGTGGTCCATGACTTAATCATAAGATTCCTAAGTTAATCCTAATTTGGCAATTTGGATAATGATCTACTTAGTGTTTTAAGTGGAGTTAATCCTTTGATGGTAAGGGTTATATATAGGACAACACCCGGGGTCCCCAATCTATCGTTCTTGAAAAGTACCCAGCTCCATCGACGGAGAGAACGGGATAGATTGGAAGAGTCCTTGGTTTCATCAAGTGCTTAGGTTTTCCTTAAGTGCAGATTTGGTTTGCTGAATTGAAAGCCTGTGAAGAAGTGCAGATCTCGATCTCTTCAACTTCTATCTAACTTGCTATGGCTGGAGGTATGTGATCCTGCTTCCGCTATAATCAATTATATGAATAATGCAACATATTAGATGTTGTACTCTGGTTTTGGTATACGACAGATTTGGATGTTTAGATGTTGTATACCGTACTCTGAACTCTGGATATTCTAACAGGGGAATGTCATAAAGGTTTCCATTCCTTCGGTAGCACTCCCTTGATCAAAACACACCATTATTGCTATGATTCTTCAATTTCTTCCAAAGTGACTTTTATTGGGATTCAAAGGCTTGTCATTGTAAAAGTTATTGTGAATCTGAGAAGCCTTTTTTTTTTCTTTTCATTATAATATTAAGCAGGTTACTCAAATTAAGAAATAATGTTTCTCACAAGAGTACCTTGGTAGATCTTGGACAGACTAAAAATTGTGATCATAATATACACCTATATTGATTTAGTTTTGTGTGTGTTTATATATATATATATATATATATATATATATATATATATATATATATATATATATATATATATATATATTTATTGTGATCATGCAGAATTTGTTTTGGAGATAGTTATATATACTTATATATTGACGTATATGCTTATATTTATGTCCTTGATTAACTGGCCGCTAGTCATTCATATTAGTGTAGGCATACATACTTATCTTCTTAGATCTACTACCATTTGTTTGGTAAGTATATATCATAGATATGTATACATTTATACATGAATAAGTGCGTCTATGTATATATATATATATGCACTCGTACAATTATGATCCACAACATTGTATATGGCTATATATTTGAAAGCCTTTTAAATCAAAGTTTGCATCCTTGGGTATGATTATATGTGTCTATGCTTGTATGTCGAGCTGCAACTATTGCTTGTGTATACACACACACACACTACACCAGATACGGGGTTTAAAGGCAGTTTTCAAATTCTAGAGAGATTGTTTTAACCGTCTCTATTGCTTTAGAATTGATTTTTTAAATTAGTCATGCTTTTAGAGGCAGCTATAATCGCCTCAATAATTTTTACATTTAGAGAGGTACTTATAAACCTCTAAACTTCCTCATTAGCTATATTGAATTTTAATTTATTTTTCTACTATTTAGAAACAAAGTAATTTTGCAAATCTAAAAACAAAAATTGCACAATGTATTTTTCGTTTAATTACACAAACTAAAAAGCTTCTTGTAGCCTACTAATCATCAAGGCTATTGAACTTTAATCATGAATTCTCCTATATAAGTAAAACAAACATTATCAAATAAAGAGCTATAATTGTAATTAAAATCAAATAAAAACTACTAAATGGTAAAATATAAAATTTATACCATGGATAATTTTAACTATTTTTCTTGAAGTGAGAAATAGAGAATATGCTCATATAGGATACAAAGAACTAACAAATGTTGAAAATTTAAACTTTTTAATATGCAAAGCCTTACATATTTTTTATAAAAGTGAGAAAAGCATAGAATGTGGTTATGGGATACATTTATTTGTTTAATGACTAAAATTGCTAGGAATTCTATAAGAAACATGAAGCCCTATGTGCTATTTGAAGGTTTATGTAACGTTTGCCCCTTTCTTTAACTGGAGTTAGGGGTGTAATCGATCGAGTTCGAGCCGAGTAGTAGCGAGCTCGAGCTCGAGCTCCACTGAAAATTCGGTACTCGATACTCGGCTCGAACTCGACCGAGTATTCATTTTATAGCTCGAGCTCGACTCGATACACAATTCGAGCTACTCGAGCTCGCTTGATTAAGCTCGAAAATGATTATAAACATTATGCTCGAGCTCGAGCTCGAAAAGTTTTTCCCTTATTTTTATAATATATATATATATGTTACTACTTGATTAGGCTCGCGAACACTCGAGCCAAGTATCTAGATACTCGAACTCGGCTCGTTCGATTACTCGAGCTACTCGAGCTCGAGCTCGACTCGACCATGACCGAGCTGAGTTCGAGTTTTCATCGAGTCGAGCCCGAGTAGCTTACGAGTAGAGGTGTATCATTTACACCCCTAACTAGAGTCTTCAGTATTAAGCCTTCTCTTAGCCACTTAAGCAAATTAATTAGGGTTAAGCTTAATCAGCAAATCTTTTACATCTCAGATTTTTCACACACGCCTTCATTTTTGGATCTGGTCGACAGATTATCGGGCTACATCATTGGAACATTATCGGGTTGCACTATTTGAGCATTATCGGGCTGCATAAGTGAGTCGTGTTATGAGTTGTTTTAAATGAAAGGAAGGAAAGGGCTTGGCTGCAACCTACCACTACTCTTCTCTTTCATCACTTCGTTTCTTTTCTCACAACCTCTTCTTCTTGGCTGGAGCTCAAGTGGATCTTACGTTAGGACCTTGAACTGCGGTATAAGAGAGGAAGTTAAACACCATATTCCTAAATCAAGTAGGCTCTCACACCGGTATAACTATGTATTTTCTGTTGGTATATCATTTTTTCTGTTGAGTGCTATTTATTCATATTAATTATTTTATGTTGGAAAATGAGTTATTCTAAATTTATTTGTTTGTACTCTATATTTTCAATGGTTTTTAACACATTTCTATTTTTGGCAAATTGCCCAGCTAGGAGGAGTAAGTCCTTGCCATATGCACATGTTATCTATAGTAGTGTTACTGGACATGCGTGCCCGTTTCGACTGCGGTCGAAGATCTGGCTTCGACTATTAATATTCTGTCTATTTTGACTTCACAGTCGAAGATCTGGTCTTGAGCTGTTGATTTGTTTATTAGTCAAGGAGATGTACACTTTTGGTTTTCAGTGTGTTATTAGTATTCTGATTTTATTTTATTTGTTTATTTATTTTCTATATTTCTTTATGTTATTATACCTTTACAGGCATGTTATCGGTTCGCTGTCTGATTTTTGACTGTATTGTTTGTAGATTTCTAGCTATTTATATTTTTTTGTTACCTTTGTGATCCTAGTGAGCCCTTATGGCTAATGTACTCTGTGCGTTTGTTTCTTTTTACAGGTGAATAGTAAGCTTAGGATTGGGGGGTTATTCACAGGTCTTGTTTCTATGGTTGTCGTTTCTGTTTGCAATAACTTTTTCTGCGTGAGTAAGGTTTGTATTATATTTGTATTCTTGTTTTAGACTATTAAGTGTGGTATATTGTGTATAGGTAGGGTTGTTAAAGCCCATACTCGAATTATGTGTATTTGCTATCAATTGTCTGTGTTTCTGTATTATTGTTTTTTCTTATATGTTGGTGATAACTTTAACTGGATCTGAAATCTTAGGCCTTGTACCTTGTGGGACCAGCCCGTTTGGATGCGATAGGTCAGTCAGCAGGCCCAGTTTTGGAAATGGGTTGTGACATATTAAAGTGGTACAAGAGTGATAATCAGATGTCACCCTTTTCATTTTAAAGTCTGTTAGTTTTTCGAAAGTTCATTCTAAGAGCGAGATTGGGTAGTGTGGTTTGTTCTAAAGTTCTGGTTGTTTTCAATGTTGCAGTAATCATGCCAAGGGGTAGACGGCGACCTCGCAGAAGGCCTGCAAGCCCACCACCATCACCCATGGAATGGGAGTAGGAGGCTCTTGACCAATCAAATAATGAGGGGCAATAGACAACCGGATCCCGCTACTTTGACCGAGATCATGAGAGAGATGATGCTGATGATGCGCAGTTAGCGCCAGTAGCATGCTCCCAGAGGTTGCCTAGATTTACTGACCGAGTTCAGACATCACTCACACACCATCACTATTCAAGGGGACCACTGACCCAACAGTGGCCAAGTACTGGATCCAACAGATAGAAAAGACCTTTCATGCCATGTAGAGCCCGGAGAAAGACAAGTTCAGACTTTCCTCTTACATGCGATGGGATAGGTGTGACTCAGTAGTTCAAAAATGAATTGCGACTCAAGGGGGAAGACACCTTCCAGAGCTGGGAACAGTTTAAGGAAGCATTCTAGGCCAAATATTTCTCGTTAAGCCGATGAGCTTAGATGAGGAGATAGTTCCTGAATGAGGGTTGAAGAATACGAGGCTGAATTTGACAGGTTATCCCAATTTGCCCGTCCTTAGTGGAGGATGAAAAGAGCAGATCTTGTCGTTTTGCGAAGGGCCTGAAGAACCATATCTAGTGAGCTCGTGTACCATTTCTGAGGTTATCTTATATGGAGGTAGTCGATATTGCCAAGGACCTTGAGATTGCTTGGCAGGAGATACAGGACCCAGGTAGGCATGAGCAGCAATGGAGCCGGAATAAAAACCCTCTGGGGAGTCAATCTTCTAGAAGCATATTTGGGCATTCCAGGGGAGAGTACATATCTCAACCCTATAGTAGATCTCCTACTTCATCATCTGGCTCTAGAGGTAGGGGTTCATTTGGCATGTGTAACCCAACTGACTCGGTGGCCTATTTGTGGGAGACGCCATACTAAGGCAGAGTGTAGACGCCCAGTTGACGCATGCTATCGTTGTGGCAGCCATGAGTTGTTGCAGCCATGAGAATTTTGTGGCTCAGTGTCCTCATGAGGTAATGGAACCCAGGGCGCGTCAAGCGAGCAATTTAGGTCATCCGGTGGATCACGGCAGTCCGATGCTCCAGGTTAGTCACAGCAGAGCTCCCTTAGGGGTAGGAAAAGGAAGACACCTATGTCAGAAAAGTCTCCTTCCTCTTCTCACCCAGCAGGCCACGGTAGATCAACAACTCAGGGCCGAGTCTTTGCTTTAACGCAGGAGGATGCCCAAGCATCCAAGGATGTGGTGGCAGGTACTATTTCTGTACATTCCTGCTATGCTTGTGCATTATTTGATCTTGGAGCTACGCATTATTTTGTGTCAATATCCTTTGCCTGTAAGAATTCTCTGTACGCTTTTGATTTACCACATGACTTGTCTACTGTACCTCTTGTGGGAGAGGTGAAGACCGTTAACCATTTAGCACCAGCATGCTCTATTTTGATTGAGGGACACGAGCTTGTAGCCAATCTATACCTAATGAAGTTGTAAGACTATGATGTCATACTTGGCATGGACTAGTTGTCTTCAGGGTATGCTATAGTGGATTGTTGTAGGAAAAGGTGCACTTTTGTTTTCCTGATCGGGATAAATTTTCCTTCCACTGCAACAAGGGTTACATATGATAAGTATACAATTATACATATTTTATATATTAAATTGTATACTTATCGAGTTAGCATTGGAGAAAATTAGTAGAATACGAGGCTAAATCGAATATAATCTGTCTTCGCAGGTACCAAGTTTAGGTTAAAGCCAGTGGAGAGCAAAGGAAGTGATTTGGAGTGAAAAAGGTCGAAATCGGCATACTTCTCACTTAGCACTTGGAAAGCAACATTACTTACGGGCATATTACGGCTGGGCTTACGGCCGTAAGCTTTATTCAGAAGAACTTACAAGCATCTTTATGCCCGTAAGAGAAGAAGCTCTGCACTCCAAAGAGCCTTACGGTCTCTTCTTACGGCCATAAGTGAGACCGTAAGTGGAAGACATAAGCATTTACGGGAGAAGCTTATGCCCGTAAGGTTGGAGGCAATATTTATCATATGAGGCTTACGGTCCTAGGCTTACAGCCGTAAGCAGGACTGTAGCCCGAAGACAGAGAACCTTACGGGAGAGGCTTACGGCTGTAATTGGGGGCGTAAGGCACGAGGAAATTTGAAACCCCGACGCTTACGGCCTAGCTTACGCCCGTAAGCTGACCGTAAGCTAAGGCCTATATAGGGTTTTACTGAAGAAAGAAAGGGGGTTTGTTTTTAGGGTTTTATTTCACTTTTGGGAAGAGTGTGGCTGGAGGGGGAAGTGCTTCAACTGCGAGATCAAGGACGAAATCCTCTACTCCAAGGCGAAGAAGCCGTATGGTTAATCATCAATATCATCTTCACCATTCATTAGGGCACCGCAGCCGCCAAGGATCGTGTCTTCCCCGACGTCGAGGGGAACTTCCACATCGGTTCCTATTCCTTTGGGTTTGAGGGAGTTTTCTATTTAATTGCACGTTATAATTATGAACATTCGTGAAACCTTGATTTTGTATTATCGCAATATGAGATAATCCCCTCTTTGGGAAGCTTGGATTGGAAACCTTGGGGAGATTATTGAACTCTATTTGTAATTCCTTTTTATCTCAATTGCTTGGGGTGTTTACTCTTAGAAATGCATGTGTGATTGGATGGTTATCTTGTTGCATGTTGCGTGACTCATGACATGCGGTGAAACCCCATTATTCGTGATATAGCATGTGGTGAAAACCCATTTGTTCGGGAGGACTTGCGTGCGGTGAAAACCCGTTGGATCCTACGGATCATGGTGCGGTGAAAACCCATCTTGATATCACATTTTTGTTAAACTCTTATTCTAATTGGTTAAGGATTATTTATAGAAGTTAGTGCTTAATTGCCTAATCCCAGAGGGAGTACTGCCCAAGTGTTCCCATTATTCCAGATAATCTTTACACCTTGCTTAATTTCTACTCATTTTAGTTACTTTGGTTAGGCTTGCCAACCATCATTCTTCTTAGGCTAGATTTCGCAACCAGAGGTTAGTACTAGTACGTTTTCGAGTACGCTTTAGTTTCGTCATTCTGGCAATTTATTTTCTAATTTTCAGTTTTTGTTTTGTCTTATTCTCTTTTTATAAGATGAAGTGACGTTATTGAATTTTCCCCTTACTCTCCAGGAGGTGTATGACTCAAGAGAATCCGTCAACTTTAGTTGAAGAAGATTCCGAAATTGAGAGAAGACTCCGAAGAAGACACCGAAGACAAGGAACTGGAATAGAGTTTGAGTAGAAACAGCCTGCAGATTCAGTCAAAATCGAGGTTGAGAGTGTAGAAAAAATTTCTGATCAGAATGAACAACAACGTACGCTGTCGGATTTCACTAGGCCAGTCACCCGGGGAACACAATCAAGTATAGTTTGCCCCCGTGTAGCAGCAAACAATTTTGAGCTCAAGCCTGCATTTATCCAGATGATCTAGCAGACTGCTCAATTTAATGGCTTCCTCGAGGTGTGTGATATGCTAAAGAATAATGGGGTAACTGATGATGCTATCCGACTTCGCACATTTCCATTCTCCTTGAAAGGGAAGGCCAAACAATGGCTGCAGTCATTACCTAGAGCATTGATTACTACCTGGGATGAGATGGTAGAAGCTTTACTCACGAGATACTTTCCTCCAGGGAAATCGACGAAGTTGAGGAACGAGATTTCATCATTTGCACAATCTGATTAGGAATCTTTGTTTGAAGCATGGGAGAGATTCAAGGAGTTGTTAAGGAAATGCCCACAGTATGGATTCCCGGAGTGGATGATTATCCACACCTTTTATAATGGCATGAAGCAAAATTCGCGTCAAATCATCGATGCAGCTGCAGGGGGTACACTGGGCAACAAGACACCGGCTGATGCTTGCCAACTAATTAAAGACATGGCGATGAATAGCTGTCAATGGAGAGTAGCAAAGATAGTAAGAGCCCACCTGGAATTTATGAAGTTGATGCCATCACATCGCTAGCTGCTTTGGTAGAGGGGATCAGCAAGAAAGTGGATGCCCTTACATTCTCGAGGAATTTGCCGGTGATGGCTTGTGATGGTTGTGGAGGTGCACATACACACAGTGATTGTCCGATATCGACTGGGGTATCAACATCATCACAACCAATGGAACAAGTGGACTATGTTGGGAATGCACCAAGGCAGAACAACCCTTTTAGCAATTCCTATAATCGCGGTTGGAGAAAACATCCGAATTTCTCATGGGGAGGTCAAGGGCAGCAGAGACCAGCGCATCCTCCCAAATTTCAGCAGCCACAGTAGCAGCCAGACAGGGTTTCAGAGCTAGAAAAGGTTCTAGCCAAGTACATTCAGACATCTGATGCGAGATAGACCAACATAGAGACTCTTCTGAGAAATAAACAAGCTTCAATTCAGAACTTGGAGAATCATATTGTACAGATTGCAAAGAGTCTAGCTGAGAGACTGATGGGTAGTTTGCCAAGCAACACGGAGCCAAATCCTAGGGAGCACGCGAAGGTGATCACTTTAAGGAGTGGTCGGGCACTTCAAGATAAAGCTCCTAGGGAAAAGGGTGAACCTTCATCCGTTGAGAAGGGCCAAGATAGGCTCCACGATACGGAGAAAGATAATGTTATTCACAATTCTCATGAGCCAAGAATTCCATATCCCTCTCGACTGAAGAAGGATCAATCGGATGAATAGTAAAAGAAATTTCTGAGTCTATTTAAGTAGTTGCACATCAACCTGCCCTTTGTTGAAGCACTACCCCAAAAATGCCACGCTATGCCATATTCCTCAAGGACTTGGTATCAAACAAAAAGAAATTGGAGAAAGGTGCAGCAGTGGTACTTGAAGGCAATTGCTCAGCCGTTTTGCAAAATAAGTTCCTAGTAAGATGAAAGATCCGGGTAGTTTTATAATCCCCTGTTGCATTGAAGGGATGGGAACAAAGAAGGCGCTACCTGATTCTGGAGCTAGCATTAATGTAATGCCCTTTTCCTTGTTCAAGAAACTAGGGTTAGGTGAACCGCGGCCCACTACAATGATTCTCCAGATGGCAGATAGGTCAATCAGGCACCCTTGTGGTATCATTGAAGTATTCTAGTTAAAGTCAACAAATATATCTTTCCTGTCGACTTTGTTGTCTTAGATGTGGATGAGGATGTTGATGTCCCATTGATCCTTTAGAGACCCTTCCTTCGAACTTTGAAAGCCTTAATCGACATGGAAGGAGGCAAGATGACATTGAGAGTTGGTGATAAGTCTGTCACCCATCAATTAGCCAAAGCAATAAAGAAGTCGGTAAATTCTGATGATGAATGTTATTTTTACGATGTTACTGATATGTTTGTTGGATGCGTTCGCGCAACAGGAAGCAGCTTCAATCTGGGGAGAAATTCAGTAACAACACCCCGGAATCACTTTACACCCCTATTGGTTTACCAGGTAAGGAGGTTTCCCAATTGACGGGACCTCCGTGAGGTAAGAAACTCTTTATGTCAAGCTAGAGACTTTAAACAAGCGCTTCTTGGGAGGCAACCCAAGTTCTTTGTTGTCTTTGCTTTTCTTTTCCTTTTTTTGTGCATGATTGTTTTAGTTACTCGTAGTTGTCTAGTTTCCAATTTTTGTCAGAGTTTTGGTTTTATATTAGTGCCCTGTGCTTATTTGTATTAGTCATGTCTACAGCCTTAGTAGAACTTTTGTATCTAGATAGGCATTATGAAGGATGGGAAACTCTGCCAAATTTTCAAAGATGCTTACGGGCCACTTATGCTCGTAAGTAAGGCCGTAACGGCCCCACAGAGGCACTTATGATCTGGCTTACGACACGAAACATTTGGGCAGAGTTATCCTAATGACCTTACGGGCGCCATTACGCCTATAAGGTAGGGCCGTATGTGTAAATCCCGAGAGCCTTATGGGCATTTCAATAGCCACTTACATCCAGTAAACCGTTGGGAGTTTTAGTTCAGAGGACCTTATGGGCTCACTTACTGCCGTAAGCCGAGATCGTAACTAAAAATCCAAGATACCTACGGCCCTAGTATTCAACTCCATTACGGCCCGTAACATCTGTTCAGAAACAGGTTAATCGTGTTACAAGGTAACACTTACGACCGTTCGACCCCCGTAAGAGAAAATCCAAAGAGACTTACTGCCAGACTTATGCCAGTAAGTCGGCCGTAAGCAGTTAGGTTTAAGGCGCCATCGGTGACCTTTCAATTTCATTTTCACCGATATTACCATTCCTCATCCTTACCGCCGGCGGTCGCCCGCATTTCCCTGTTCATCATGAGCTTTTCTTGAGCCCTTAGGCACCCCTCTAAAGTTTGGAAAAAGAATTCCCGGCCGTTTCACCTCTCTTCTTTCTCCGACTTGAGGTAACACTTTTTTTTTTTTTCTTGACCTTTCTTAAATAAATTATGCTCTCTCAAATTTTTGGACATGTTTCCTAGAGCGGTATGACCGCTTAATGACGAAACGGATTGGCAAGTCTCAAGTCATCGACTGGCCATTACTCACCCATTTGGGGTTGGACGAGAAGGTCCGCCGCTTGTTGGGCGTTGGTGGGTCGGACCGGTTCCTATCGATCGAGGAGCTGGTATACCGAGACATTACCTTGGAAGTGCTTAGCACCTTCAAGGTTGATTGGGGCCTTGTCGGGTTCGCTCGTCCAGGCGGGATCCAATTGCAGCTATTTGGCGAGACCAGGTGATTGAGCCACACTTAGTTCTCATTGCTGATAGGGCTGTATGTCTCAGAGTATATGACTACAACCTTATATGAGGCATTAGAGATAGACCTGCCCCCTGGCATCACACCCACAACTGCTTGGCGCCGATTCAGTCAGGGGCGGAACTATGAGCCGGGCTTCACCAAAGCCACATTTCTGATTCGGCCGGCACTTAGGTACCTCCACGCTATCTTCGCCCGTTCTATTGCAGGTCGATCAGATAGTACTGGAGTGGTGGGGCGACAAGAGCTGTTCTTTTTATTTAGTATGACCGAGAGCCGCCCCGCCCACCTCGGCTGCATCCTGGCGAACTTCCTAGCACATCAGGGCCAGCATGCCAGACTCAGCACTATATTCGCCGGGCCATACGTCACGATTCTGGAGGAGGGATGGGACTTATAGAGCGATTGGAGGCCGCCCGCACTGAGAGTACCCCAGCATCCTTGGTGTTCGAGACGCTTCGCTCTATACGGATGATCAAATGGCGAGGATCTCGACATGTGCTGACTCCGACCGCTGCTATGACACTGACGACGACTCTGAGGAAAGAACCGACTCTGTACCGTCAGCCACCACCCATGCCCCTCTAGCTCGCCCTCGAGATGATATCAGAGAGCAGCTGGTCGCGATGTGGGAGGAGCAGCAGGTTCTCAGAGCCGGCCAGACAGAGATTCCGATGTCAGTGGCGCGGATGGAGGCTGACCTCCACCGTGCTCTGGCGATGATCAAGCACCTACTTCCTCCTGCAGTTCTTGCCCTTGCTGCTGCTACTGCTACTGAGGAATCCACCGAACCTGCACTAGCTCCTAAGGACACACCTGTTCCGCCATCCTCATATCTAGTACCAGAGTTTACTTTTTTAGATCCAGCTCCAGCAGACATTTCTCCTAAGTCTTAGTTCTACTTTTCCTCTGCATTGTTGTTATTTTTGTATTCTTATTTTACTTGGCAAGGGTTGGTCCTACCATATTTTGTATCTTTATAGATTTTTAGTGGATTTTCAGTTCAGTTCTTCTTTTTACTTCTATTTATTTTAATTTTTCTTGAGCTTAATGTTGTATGTGATCGCGCAGGAAATCTTATGCTCCAACTACCACCGCCAATTATAAAGGGGGTGCTCGCTCGGTCTCTTTTGACCTGGAGTAGGCACCCCACTCAACTACCTCATTCCCAAACAAGTTACTTCCCATTGTTCTTCAATGTGTCCACCATCTGTTCAGGGAAGTGCTCGTATTTCCAACTTTTTCTTTAGTTTCATTGCATTGTCCCTGTTTATTTTTAATGGCTTACATTGAGGGCAATGTAAGATTTTAAGTGTGGGGGAGGGCTTTGCATGCTTGTTTACTAAGTACTAATTGACTAATGATAGCCCAATGCAATGATTAGTGTGAGTTCAATGACTTCAAATTATCATGTTCTAGTGTAGTGCTTTTAGACCCTATTTGTTTTTTTTAGTTTTTGCTCTATTCATTGATCAATTCTTTTAAATGCACAAATCATCTATTAAACTTAGTAAATGCATGTTTTTGCACGTACTTCTGTTTCTTAATTGTGGAAAAGAGAAGAACAAAATTGTGAAACAAAAGTATGTGTTCAACTCGTATGCATAGAGTTGGAAATAGTTGCCCCTTTTGTTATGTGCAGCTACTCTTCACAAGTCGTATACTATATATGCCCTAGTAAGATAAAGAGCTGCCACTAAAGGTATGTGAAAGCTACCACTCTCTTAAAAAATTAGAGAAAATGAAAAAGAGAAATGACAATGGAAAGAGCTGCCACTCCTAAGTGTGAAGCCGCTCTCCAGGATCCAAAGAGAAAGGGCTACCTTAGGTGTTGTGTGAAACTACTATGCAATGTTCTAACATGTAGGTCAAGTATCATGCTGTTACCTAAAGTGAAATAGACTGAGTTCACACACACACACATTGATCTTGAATAGAGTTTTCCCTGATTATTAAAGTCTAAAAGTTTTGCAGCTCAAGTACTGTAATTGATGTTTATTGAACTCACCAGCTCATGTTTGCTTGAAGTCACTAATACCCTGCTTCTATACGTTATGATTTATCTTTATTGCTTAAGTACAAGCAAAACTTTAAGTGTGGGGGAGTTTGATAAGTATACAATTATGCATAATTTATATATTAAATTGTATACTTATCGAGTTAGCATTGGAGCAAATTAGTGGAATACGAGGCTAAAGCGAATATAATGTATCTTCGCAGGTACCAAGTGTAGGTTAAAGCTAGAGGAGAGCAAAGGAAGTGATTTGGAATGAAAAAGGTCGAAATAGGCATACTTCTCACTTAGCACTTGGAAAGCAACATTACTTACAAGCATATTACGGCTGGGCTTACGGACGTAAGCTTTATTCATAAGACCTTACAGGCATCTTTATGCCCGTACGAGAAGAAGCCCTGTACTCCAGAGAGTCTTATAGCCTAACGGCCGTAAGCAAGACCGTAAGTGGAAGATAGAAGCATTTACGGGAGAAGCTTATGCCCACAAGGTTGGAGGCAATATTTATCATATGAGGCTTACCGTCCTACGCTTACAGCCATAAGCAGGACCGTAACTCGAAGATAGAGAACCTTACGGGAAAGGCTTATGACTGTAATCGGGAAAGTAAGGCGCAAGGAAAGTTGAAACCCCAACGCTTACGACCTAGTTTACGCCTGTAAGCTGACCGTAAGCTAAGGCCTATATAAGATTTTACTGAAAAAAGAAAAGGGGTTCATTTTTACGGTTTTATTTCACTTTTAGGAAGAGTGTGGCTGGAGAGGGAAGAGCTTCAACTGCGAGATCAAGGATGAAATCCTCCATTCCAAGGTGAAGAAGCCGTGTGGTTCCCTATCAATATCATCTTCACCATTCAGTAAGGCACCACCACGACCAAGGATCGTGTCTTCCCCGACGTTGAGGGGAACTTCACGCCGATTCTTATTCCTTTAGGTTTGAGTTTGCTATTCAATTGCACATTATGATTATGAACATTCGTGAAACCTTGATTTTGTATGATCAAAATATGAGCTAATCCCCTCTTTGGGAAGCTTGGATTGGAAACCTTGGGGAGATTATTGAACTCTAGTTGTAATTCCTTTTCATCTCAATTGCTTGGGGTGTTTACTCTTAGAAATGCATGTGTGATTGGATGGTTATCATGTTGCATGTTGCGTGACTGATGACGTGCGGTGAAAACCTGTTGTTCATCTGATCTAGCGTGCGGTGAAAATCCGTTGGTTCGCGAGGACCAGCGTGCGGTGAAAACCCGTCTTGATATCACATTTATGTTAAACTCTTATGCTAATTAGTTAAGGATTATTTATAGAAGTTTGTGCTTAATTGCCTAATCCCCGAGGGAGTATTGTCCAAGTGTTCACATAATTCCAGATAATCTTCACCCCTTGCTTGATTTCTACTCGTTTTAGTTACTTTGGTTAGGCCTGCCAACCATCATTCTTCTTAGGCTAGATTTCACAATCAGAGGTTAGTACTAGTACTTTTGCTCCCTGAGGTTTGACAACCCGATCCCTCCTTGGGGGTCCACTGTATTACTTGACGACCCGTGCACTTGCGGTGACGCAAAGGGCGTATCAACATCCTAGCTCGGGAGATTTCTTCCCTACAGGCTTGGAAGCTGATCAGCAGTGGCTGTGATAAACGTCTAAATATACGTATTTTATACGTACTGGTGTATATTTTATGTTTCCTTTTTGTTAAGTTGTTATCTATTTTCTTGTTTAAAGTTGCTTTACTTGTGTTATAGGCCCGGAATAAGCCAAATAAGCTCAAGAACGTATTTATGAAGAAATCGACACCAAATACGGGCAACCTTACGCCCGTAAGGATACACGAAATTTTCCTTTTTAAGGGGCATTAGGGCATCTTGAAAGAGGACTTTTGGCCACCATTCTCCACCATCATCTTCTAGGGTTTCAAGGCAAGTGGAGAGGGCAGATCTGAGGTGGAAATCAAGGGGAGAAGAGGTTTTGCTATCAAGGAGAAGATCTAGGAGCTTGCCGGCGCGGATCCGACAAGTTCTTATCACCACCTTCTAGTCTTCATCTTAGGGGAGTTTGCTTTGAGTTTTATCTTGTATTCTTTGTATTTCTTGCTTTCTAATTTGTTGATGATGAACTAGACTCCCAAGGTCGCCGGGCATCCGTTGAACCTTGGGATGAACTTGCTTTGTATGGATGCTTAGATTTACATTCATGGTATTTGGTTTGTTTTGTGGTTCATGCTTTGTGTACTTTGATGTATTGGTATGCATGAGAACTCTGTGTATCGATTTCTAGGTTTTAGTAGGTTGCGTGACCATCGCCCTACTTTTAGACTCCCAAGCTTGGAAGGGATACATGTACAAATACGCCGTGACCATCGGGTATTTTGTACCCCTCCAGTATTAGGGTTGTGCCTAGTTTGTGCTTCAACCCTAATTTGAGAATCTCGTGCCTTTAATGCAATCTTAAGGGGATTTGGGCGGAAGGAATTCCCTTATCAATACTCGTACCGGATTAGGGGCCAACTGCTGTGACCATCAGGTTGGCCTACCTTAGGATTCTCCTAGCCAAGAACCACCAGTGCCTGTGTAATTCTAGCATCCTACTAGCTTTAGTAATCCCGAGGGGATCCTAGCTCGGGACCTCGTACTTTCATTGCTAATTGCCTCCTTGATATGCTTATTTGGTGTGCCTTAGTCCAACCTGTTTATAGTTATCTTTGTTAGTTTTCTTATCTTGTTCTAATTCTCTATCTTAGTTAGACTAGATAGTGCCGTCTAGGGGGAAGTAATAGCAGCTCTTGGGACCCCAGGGAATACGACCCTCTCACGCGTGCGTGAGAGGTATTACTTGACGACCCGTGCGCTTGCGGACAATCGACCAGGCTGTATCGGTTTCTTGGCCTTTATCTCATAGGTGACTCACGTTGGTTTCGTAGTGGCTGACGTGCTAGTTGTGAGTGAGTTTCCTGATGTTTTCTTGAAGACCTTCCAGACTGCCTTCGGAGAGGGAGGTAGAGTTCGCCATCAACAGAGCTCTAGGCACAGCTCCTTTATCCAATACACCATACCAGATGGCACCCGCTGAGCTGAAGGAGTTGAAGAAACAATTGGAGGAGCTCCTAGAGAAAAGATTCATTCGACTAAGCATGTCATCTTGGGGAGCTCTAGTGCTGTTCATTAGAAGGAAATATGGATCACTGAGGCGGTGCATTAACTACCGAGAATTGAATAAGGTGGCGGTCAAGAACAAGTACCCCTTACCGAGGATTGATGATTTTAAGGATTAGCTGCATGGAGCTCAAGTCTTCTTTAAAATAAATCTATTATCTGGGTATCATTAGGTTTGAATCAAGGGCGAAGACATTCCTAAGAGTGCCTTCCGTACCTAGTATGGGCACTATGAGTTTTTAGTAATGCCATTTAGGCTTGCTAATGCTCCGGCGGTATTCATGGATCTCATGAACTAGGTGTTCCGACACAGCATAGATTGATTTGTAGTCATCTTCATTGACAATATATTGATCTACTCGCAGTAAACAACTACACGTGAAATACTGAAGTATTGTACTGGAGACACAGAGACAGCATGAGCTGTATGCCAAATTTTCCAAATGTGATTTTTAACTTGACAGCGTGGCTTTCTTGGGACATGCCATAAGTAAAGACCGTGTTTCACTAGATCGCTAGAAGATGGAAACAGTCATTCACTAGAAGAGACCGAGCTCTGTCAGAGAGATCCGGAGTTTGCTTGGATTAGCCGGGTACTATCGGAGGTTTATACAAGACTTCTACTGGTTAGCAGCGACTTTGACAAGACTAAACCGAAAGGGGGCCAGATTTACTTGGACCGAAGCTTGCAAGCAAAGTCTCCTAGAGCTGAAGCATAGACTCATATTTGCACCCATTCTTGCCTTGCCAGAAAGCGGGTGATACGTGATTTATAGTGATGTTTACAAGCCATGCTTAGTGATGCACACAACACGGAGTGATGTGTCAACCCCTTGCGTTACCACAAGTGCATATGTCATCAAGTAATGAAGTGGACCCAATGGATCGGGTTGTCGAACACAGGGAACAGAAGTATTAGTAATTGCTCCTCCTTTGTTATCTAGCCTAATGAGTATAGTGTGTGATGATCTAATAGCTAAACCTAAGAGTGTCACTACAAGTGCTCAGGGATAGAAAAGAGTGGGTTCTCAATCGAAGCAGGTGGGGTATTCGGGCAATGCTCCCCCTAGGATTCAGGTGTCAAGTACTGGATTATAAGTTTTTTAAACGAAATAATTGAGTCATGGGTATCCTAAGGTATACCGGCTCCTGCCTCCAGGTCTCTAGTAATTAGTCCCTAACGAGGTTGCGGCGGAGAATTTTCTCGACGCCTCATACCACATATGACTGCTTAGCACTTTAGGGATCCCAAAGATATGACCAATTCCTAAAAGTAGATCCAACCCTGTCGATATGTAAAAGATCCCTAACCCCTTAGGAGGTCTTGGCAGAAAATTATCTCGACGCCTCACACCACATATGGTTTCTTGACACTTAGAGAATATGGAGATAGGAAATATCTATCTGAAGGGAAAGGGGACACTCCGCTATCTCACGGCTCACCCTCTTAACCCTCTTTAGTCTTGGTAATTCTAAACCTAGCGGTGATCTCTCTCTTCACGAGGTTGAATAAGACATGCAAGTCATTCAATGTTGAAATCAAAAGCACATGCAAGTATTAAAAACACAAGAGTAAAACTCAATGTATTGGAATCGAATAGAAACACAAAGTAATCAAATAAGAATAAGAATCCTAGGGTTTACATGTCCGAATACACACTAGGGGTTTAGCTCTCCATGGAGCAAGTCACAAAACAAATAAAGCGATGATAAACAAGTTCACAAGCTATAGAAAATAACCCCCGAAAATACGTGATGATGGCCTTGATGGGTGACATCCATGTCTAGATTGAATTCACTCCGAAGCTAAGTCTCCGATGGCTTCCTTGATGGTATGACGAAGGAGAAATCGATCTATGTTGGTGAGGAAGCCTTCCCAAAGCCTTAAAGGACTCTCTCCAAACCCTAGCCGCCTTGCCTTTTGAAAATAGCTGAAAACATCCCCAAAACTTATAACAAGGCGGCTTTTATAACTTGAAATCGGGCCTTCACACGTGCACTCACACGCCCTTGTACTGTAGCCACACGGCCGTGTGAAATTCTACACAGCGTGAACAGTATGTTTGCTATAGTACTTTCACAGTACTTTGCTACAGTAAGATGCTACAGTGCTTTCCCCAAAAAGCCTTTTTCGAGTCAACACGGTCACGCACACGCCCGTGTGGTAGGGTGTGGCTTTCTATCCTTTGAAATCTTCAAAAACCTTCTTCTATTTAGGCATAGAAGCTGGGACATAGACGTACTACTGCCTTTGTGCCCTTCCGGTTCGTCTAATGACTTAGAATCCGCCGAAAGTTGGCAACACCTCCATGTATATGAGCACAGCTTCTATTTTGGTCTTGAAATGTGTCATCACTCCCTATCTTTGCTTCTTTCTTGTACTTCATACCTATAAGGCCCTGTTTGCATAAAAAAAAATAAAATACACCCTATTAATGATAAAACCTGATAAAAGTGATGCTCGATGCCTATAAACTGATGTTATAAAATATATACAAACAAGCACTTATCACTTGGGGTGTGTTCTAATGTAGAATGAGTGAGTTATTGCCTATGCTTCAAGGTAGTTGAAGCCGTATGAAGAGAATTACCCCACAGAAGACTTGGAGATGGCAGTAGTCGTCTTTGCACTAAAGATCCTGAGGCATTTTCTGTATAGGGAACCTTGTGAAGTATACACAGACCATAAAAGTCAACAGTATATCTTCACCTAGAAAGAACTCAACATGAGCCAAATAGGATGGTTAGAGTTGATCAAAGATTATGATCTTAATGTCCACTACCACCAGGGTAAAGCTAATGTGGTCACTGAAGCGTTGAGCAGGAGGTATAATAATGGAGCTACAGCGTCCTTAACTGAGCAGAGACCTCTATTAGAGGATATGAAGAGGTTTGGGGTTGACGTTGTTCAGCCGAGCTCTGAGGTGAGCCTGGCTAATATACACATGCGACCTAACCTATAGGGGAGGATCAAGGCAACTCAGATGCAGGATCCTAAGTTGTAAGAGATATGTGCTAACCTTCAGGAGAAAGTGACACACCCATGCGTGTGTGCTCCGCAAGTGCACGGGTGTCGAAGTAATAAATACCCAAAGGGTGGGTAGTCGAATCCACAGGGAGTAGACGTCAGAAACAAATACACTTTATCAATTAGTCAATGAAAACTCAATGTGTGAAGAGATTGAATTAAAAGTGAATAAACAGAAAATAAAGATTAAAAGTGATGACTAGAGGTACAGAATGTATCAAGATAAGAATCGGGTACTCGGGCAATGCTCCCTCTAGGTTCCTTATTTCAAGTGCAAAACTCTAATTACCTTTACTTAAATGAGATTTGAGGAGTCGTGGAATCCAAAGACACAAGGTCCCAAACCTAAGGTCAACCCTGACTAGTCCCCTACGAGGTCCCGGCGGAGAGAAAACTCTCGATACCTCACACCACGTATGACTGCGCTAAGCTCTAGGGATTCCAAGTGATAAACCCTATTCCCGACTATAGATCAATCCTTTTGGTCTAGGCGAAAGATCCCTAATCACAAATAAGTCCCGGCGGAAAGGCCTCTCTCAACGTCTAACTCTCTTTGAGATCGATAATAACGCTTGGAATAAGAAGGTAGGGTAAACCACACCGGAGGGGAAAGGGGACATGTCGCTACCTCTCAACTCACCCTCTCGACCCTCTTCAATCTTGGTTAATCTAATCCTAATGGTGATGGTCACTCGTCAAAAGGATGATTAGATTAGCCCTCAACCCTAGTGTCACTCTAGGGGAGAAACAATTAAGCACACAAGATTGAAACTCAAATAAATCTCAATTTAAACAAAAGCAATAGAGTCATTGAAACAAAGGAATTCTAGAGTTTACATGTCCAAGTACCCACTAGGGGTTTAGCTCTCCATGGAGCAATACAAGTTCATCAAAATAAATGAAGATAAATGCAAGTAATCCATAAATAAAACCCCCTTAAGCTTCGTGCTGATGGCCTATGAGGGCTGCTTCTTCTTCTCCACGGATCCTTCCTCCAAGCCTAGGGCACACCTCGCCGAATCGAAGTCGTCGAAGGCTCCCCCAATAGCTCTCCTTGGAAGGAATCGATGTTGAAATCGGTGAAGAAATGCCCCCAAAACGCAGCAAAAACCTTCTCAAACCCTTGCCGAACTCTCCCCCAAAGATAGGAAAAAGATCCCCTTAAAACGATTCAGAACGGCCTTTTAAATGGCAAACATCGAGGATCCACACGGCCATGTGGAAAATCCACACGGCCATGTGGAAATTCCACACAGCCGTGTGGAAATTCCACATGCCCATGTGGATTTTCAGCCTCTACAAAACTGCATCTATAGGTCCGCGATTTCGCCGTTTTTTCTTCTGAGGCCACACGAATGGACACACGATCGTGTGGTAGGTCATGAGGCATTTCTTGATGTCGAAAAACCCTTGGAGAGCTTTTGAAATATTCGATCAAATCAGAACGAGCGAGAATGACTGCCTTCGTGTCCTTCTATAAAAATTGTCTTCAAACCTTTAAAAGTTGGCACATACGCTCTTGTTTGACCCAATTTTCATCTTAAACTTTGTGTTTGCACAAAAGGACTCCACTCGGCACCATCATGACCTATTTTTGCTTTTCTTCGCATAAACCTTCTTCACAACCCTAATTGCATGAAAGAACACAAAAACACATGAAATGAGAAATATAACCTGAAAATGTGATGCTCATGCATGGAAAAACATCTCAAATAATATGTACATGCAAGCACTTATCAGGAAGTGTCATCTCAGTTCCGAGTGCTTGGCGATTGTCAGATTTGGAGACCTGGTATAAGTACTTGACGATCTTAATTTAAAGATGGATATTCTAGAGGGGGCTCACTTTTCAAGTTATACAATTCACCCTGGCGGTATAAAGATGTACAGAGGGCTCAAGGACCACTATTAGTGGAACAACATGAAGTAGGAGATAGCTACCTTCGTAGCTCACTATATTACCTGTCAGTAGGTGAAGACTTAGCATCAGAGACCAGCAGGATACCTTTAGTTGTTACCGATACCAAAGTGAAAGTGGGAGTACATTACGATGGACTTCGTAACTAGCTTACCCCAGACTCGGTGAAAGCACGAGTCAGTGTGGGTGATTGTCGACTAACTAACCAAGTCAGTGCACTTTCTGCCACTGAGATCGGGGATCGGTCTCGAGAAGCTAGCTAAGTTGTACCTGTGAGAGATTGTCCGATTGCATGGTATACCGGCATCAATCACATCTGATTAGGATTCTAGATTCATCTCAGGATTCTAGAGGAGTTTACAGAGGACACTGGGCACCAAACTGACTTTCAGTACAACGTTTCATCTCTTGACAAACGGTCAGTCTGAGAAGACGATACAAACTGTGGAGGATATGCTTCTAGAGTGCATCCTTGACTTTTCTAGTGCTTGGGACTGCTATCTGTTCTTGACAGAGTTTGCTTATAATAACAGTTATTAGGCGAGTATTTAAATCGCACCGTATAAGGCTCTTTACAAGCGGAATTGTCGATCTCCTATGTGTTGGGATGATGTAGAAGAGAAAAAATCATTAGGTCTAGAGATACTGCCGCTTACGGAGTAGAAAGTGAAACTGATCAGGAAACGACTAAAAGATTCTCAAAGCCGCCAAAAGAGCTATGCACACAAGCGCCGCTCAGACCTAGAGTTCCAGGTAGGCGATGCAGTCTTCTTAAGAGTATCACCTATGAAGGGTGTGGTGAGATTTAGAAATTGTGGGAAACTCAAACCCCACCATATTGGATTTTGAGCTTGTGGGGCGAGTTGGGGTTGTCACTTAACATTTAGCCCTACCTATAGACTTAACTCAAGTCTACAATATTTTCACATCTCAATGTTGAAAAAGTACTTTTATGATTTATCGCATGCCATTCAGCATAAGCCAATAGAGCTTTTGAAGAACCTGTGCTACGAAGAGCAACCAGTGGAGATCCTTGACTACAAGGAACAATAGCGTAGAAGTTGAGTTATTCCATTGATCAAGATTATATAGAGCAACCGCTCTGGCAGTGAAGGTACTTAGGAACGAGAAGCTGATTTGAGGGAGCGTTACCTAGAGTTGTTTAGTGACTCTTGATGTGAATTTAGAGGACTAAACTCTCTCTAAGAGGGAAGGATTGTAAGGTTTGCCCCTTTCTTTGACTAGAGTCTTCGGTGTTATGCCCCGTTTTAGCCATTTAGGCTAGTGAATTAGAGTTGAGCTTAATCAAGGAATCTTTTATATCTCAGAACTTTCACATGCGCCTTAATTTTCGGATCTGGTAGGCTAATTATTGAAGCATTATTGGGCCACATTATTGGAGCAATATTGGGCTGCAAAATTGAGTTGTGTTATGAGTTGCTTTAAATAAAGGGATGGAAAGGGCTTGGCTGCAACCTGCCACTGCTCTTCTCTTTCATCACTTGTTTTTTTTTCTCAACGACCTCTTCCTCGTCGCCGGAGCTCGAGTGGATCCTATGTTAGGAGCCTGAATTGCGGTATAAGAGAGGAAGTTAAACACCGTATTCCTAGATCAAGTAGGTTAACTATGTATTTTATGTTGGTATTTCATTTTTTCTGTTGTGTGCTTTTTATTCATATTAATTATTTATGTTGGAAAATGAGTTTTTCAAAATATATTTATCTATACTCTGTATTTTCTATAATTTTAACACATCTTTATTCTTGGAAAATTGCTCAGCTAGGAGGAGTAAGTCCTAGCCATGTGCACATGTTATCTAAAGTAGCGCTATCGGGCATGCGTGTCCGTTTTGACCGCGGTCGAAGATCTGGCTTCAGCTGTTAATATTCTGTCTAAACTGACTTCACAGTCGAAGATCCGGCCTTAAGCTGTTGATTTGTTTATTAGTCAGGGAGATGTACACTTCTGGTTTTCTATGTGTTATCAGTATTATGATTTTATTTTATTTATTTCCTATATTTTTATCTGTTATTATACCTTTACACGCATGTTATTTGTTCAGTATCTGATTTTTTACTATATTGCCAGCAAATGTCTGGCTATTTATATTTTCTGCTACCTTTGTGATCCTACTGAGTCCTTGTGGCTCATGTACTCTGAGCTTTTTTTTTTTTTTTTTTACAGGTGAAGAGTAAGCTTAGGACAGGGGGGTTATTCACGGGTCTTGTTTCTGTAGTTATGGTTTCTATTTGCAATAATTGTTTCTGGGTGAGTGAGGTTTGTGTTCTTGTTTCAGACTATTTAGTGTGGCATATTGTGTATCTGTAGTGTTGCTAAAGCCCATACTAGAATTATGTGTGTTTACTATCAATTGTCTGTATTTATGTATTATTGCTTATTTTCTTGTCTGTTGGTGATAACTCTGATTGGATCTGAGATTTGAGTCCTTGCACCAGGTGGGGCCCAACCATAATGGATGTTGCCGGTCTATCAGCCGACCTTGGTTTGAGGCTGGTGTGTGAAAGTTTAGATGACTTAAATTACAATTTGCATAAATTGCTTTTTAACATGCTTCTTAAAACAAATGCAAATATGGTGAAATGTCAATGAAAATTGTAACTTTTGAGTGGAAGTAAATCTATGTCGAAAGCCAATAACCAACTAACCTCTTAAGCCACATTATGTTCATATTTTGTCTACTAACATCAGCCTACTCAATGGATGCAACATCCTCCACCTATGCACATCATTGGAAGAGATGTTTCACTTTATTGTTTAAAAATAACAGGAGATAAAAACACATGACAATTATTTTACTTACTTGGTCGGTGATTTGGATATCTTATCATTAAAACTCTTTTCAGCCATGAACCCTATAAATAGTTCTTTCATATCAGTGAAATCTGTACTTAATTTTTCATATTTATTCTACATCTTAGATGATTCCAATTTAGCATTCTCTAACTTAGCTTTATAATTACTTTCAATAGTTGAAGCACTTGTGCTGGTGAATTTTGATATAATACTAGAATACCTATTTGGAGTAAGTTCTAACCCCAAATCAGTGGAAATTGCCAAAAAACCCCATAAGTTTGCGATATGGCCAAAAACACCCCGTTAATTTCTCAATACCTAAAAACCCCTTCCTTTTAAAGTAATGTTTTCCAACTCCCCAAAGTTTGCAACGGACGTTAACGGAGTTATGTTTAAATTTTATGGATGAAATTACCCTTTCTTGCATGGGAAGTCGTTACATTGGAACTTTTGAAAAGTGGAGCAGTTTCCTTTAGGGTGATCCCAAGACACGTTCGTATACGCCTTTCTTCTCGAACGCGCCTCATCGGCTTTTCCATTTCCAAAGTTGTCTTTGCGTGGACATTATCCGCAACTTTAGTTCTCAAAACACTGAATCACTCGTGGCAAGCATTCGGCACTTTCATCAGTTTGCAGTTCAAGGTATTGAAGAAGTTGTGTTTTAAGTAAGGGTTTTATTTGAACCACTCTGTCATACAGAGATATTCTTCGGTTTTGTTTTGTGGCTCTGTTTTTATCGGAAGACACTGAGGTATGCGGGAGAATTTCTCGGCTGGGGTTTTTCTGGTCTGCAAGCAGATTTGTCGGTAAGGGTTTTGGTTTGTCTTACATTTTTGGCTGTGTTTAGATTGTTTTATTTATGTAATGTTTACAACGTGCGTTTCCCCTTTCATTTCATACGGTTGCAGTTTGTAAAATGAGTTTTCCGTGTAAGAAATGGGTTCTTGTTTAAAACCTTAGGTCTCTGTTTAACGATTCATATCTCTGTTTAATAATTGAGCTTTCCACTTAACATCTTATATCTCTGTTTAACAGTTGATGTCTCTGCTTAACAAATGTTGTCATTGTTGCATTCTTGTGATTATGGAGATAAACCTATTCAACGGCAGATGCTACTTGACACCGGTGGTGGGGAAATTATCCGAATTGAAAGTCCACATGACCTCTCAACATTGGGAGATCATCCAAAGGACACCGTTCGCAGCATTCACTGAGGTGGAAGCTGTATTCCAGGAGAGGGCCGTTCTGGATTCTCTTCTGCAGAGGTACGATGGCCGCACCAATAAATTCAGGATCGGGGCGAGCCTGCTGAGCTTCAGGCCTGAGGATGTGGCTCTGATTCTGGGTCTGCGTTGCGACGGAGATGCGGTCCAGTTTAAGAAGAAGAAAACACAGTCAGCATTCGAGGGAAGGTATTTATCGAAAAGCTACGAGAGACACCGAGAGTCCATCAAGGCCACTCTCCAACGGCTTGTGGGACAGAGGGGAGAGGAGGAAGATTTTGGGAAACTGTTGATGGTGTACCTCATGGGGACAGTCCTCTTCCCGACTACCTCATCCTCGGTGCCCAATTGGATCGTCGATTATATCGACGATCTACCAGGCATGGGGCGTTACTCATGGGCGCAGACGACGCACAAATGGCTTATGGAGGACGTCCCACAAGCTGCAGCATGAGTGCAAGCCAGATGCGTGGGGGAGAAGGTAAACACGGGGTACATTAAGGGTTGCTCCCTCGCGCTATACATCTGTTTTTACGAGCTGATCAAAACCGGAAGAAAAGTCCGTTTCGGCAAGACCCGAAGGATGCTGTGCTACGGTAAAAGTACTTACCGGAAGCATGCGATGATAGAAACCAGTTGGGCAGCTCTCGAAGGAAAAGAGGTAATAAATCATGAACAATGTGTGTAGAATGAGTAGTTAATGTTTAATTATAGTCGTTCCCATTAAACAACTGTGTGGTTGTGTTTAACTTTAGGTGTATGCGTTTAATATTGTTATTCTCCGTTTAATTATGTGCTATACTTTTTACGTGAACATGTCAAATGTTTAAATACGCTTGTTTTTTATTCAATTGAATGATTTGACTGAAATTGTTTTGTTTACGTATGTTAGTTTCCGGAGCTTGTCCCTGCGAATGCTGAGGATGAGATATTTGTTCGGGCCAGCCGACGGAGGGATACTATTGCGCCGGAACCACTTCCCCAAAGGCAAGAAAAGAGGGCAGCCTTTTCAGTGCGTGCTCGACAACGCCGTTCCCCCACTTCCTGCCCAACACGCAATTCTCGGCGTCGGGTAAGCCCTCCCCTACCCAGCCCGACGGCAACACATCACGCTCCGGCCGCGACAATGTCAGTTCCCCCGATCGCCACAACCCCCCGTCCCAGGCAGCCCCTCCACGGCAGTAGGCAACGAAATCACTTCCGCTTTTTTGCAGGAGTGTCAGGTGATGATGAACGCTTTCCCCCAGCTTGTCGCTCGGGTTGAGGCATTGGAGGTACGGTTTCAATCGACTACACCGTCTGGCCAAATAAATGAAGGGTCCGAGACAGAGGGGGCATCGGAATTGGGTGACGACGACTTTATCTGGATGGCTATTCCAAGATGGCCACATTTGAAGAGGCTTGCGAAAAAGGTGAAAGCAATAAAGGCTTTCTGTTCACCACTGGCTGACGATGAAAAAATGGCAGCACCATCGGCGGCTGTTGCTGTTGTTGTGCCCGTCACCGACGTTGACGTGTCCGCCTAGGTGGAGAAGATCATTGACGCCGTTGCCACCGCCGCGCCTGAGGATGCCTCTGAAATCCTCGTCCCGGTGGAAGCGGCGGCCGTCGGTAGCGCATCGAGGGTGGTGGCCACAATCCTTAAAGAAGAAGAACCAGCCGAGATTGTGTTTCCCCTTCATGAGGTTGCATTGGCCGCGGTTGAGAAGACCGTTGCCTCTATTGTGAAGGAAGTATTGCACACGGAGGAACGGGCGGCTGACGGTGCCGCATCCAATGCATGCGCGATCCCCCAACAGCAAAAAACATCTAAGGATAAACCCAACAAAGCTGTTGGCGAGGGGCAAGGGAACGTCACCAAAAACAAAACGAAAGCGATGATCCTTGCCAACCAGCAATATGAAGAAGTTCGGAAAGACTTCGTTCCGAAGAAGAAAAAATACGCTGGTCAATCGCGCCTCGGCATATTCGAGAAGGAACTGATCAGGATCTTCCTCAACTTCCCCATGGACTCGTAAGTGTGTTAGTTTTTATGTTTTTTGTTTACATACAGATGTTCCCAGTTACGTTTTTTCTTTTTCGTGTAAATGTATGGGTTACCGTTTACTATCGTGATTTACCATTTAACTTTCTGAGTTACTGTTTTAACTATATACATTACCATTTGAGAGTATACGGTTACCGCTTAAGATTTAGTATTCTGTTTTAATCACACATGCTGCCGTTTAACCGCAGGGCCGTCATATGGAGGAATGAGTATGTCAGCAGATGATGTGAAGGACATGGTCCAACCTATTTGTACTACTCGACGGGAAGGACATAGTCACAGATGATGTGATGGACGACTTCGTGTGCATAATACAAAACTCACTGACCAGAGTACCATATCCCTACAAGAAACGCGCCTCCATCATAAGACCTCTGGCATTGTTTATGTCAAAGCAGGAGGACGCACATGAGACGATTTTAGCTATGATCGGAGATACCACCAAAGTCCTGCATGACGTTGACATTGCCATCCTTCCCATAATCATGAATGGCCACTTCCATGTCGTGGTGCTCGACAATAACAACCAAGAGTACAGGCATTACATTTCATGCCAAAGTGAAGAGTACGACAAAGACGCATTTGCAATGGTAAGTTCTTTGCGATCTGAATGTATCGATCCATAGAGTTTCATAGATTGTTGTTATTCTAACCTCAAGTTGTACACCTCGACAGCGGGAACTATTCGACACCTTTCTCGAGATGGAGTAGGGAGAGACGGTGACCAAACATTACCCGCTAGTCCATGACGATACAACACCGCGACAAAGAAAAGGAAGTGTCGACTGCGCCGTATACGTCATGGAGTTTATAAAGCAAGGGCGTGCGGCCGGCATCTAACAAAAAGGGATGCCCCCACCTTTGGAGATGCAGAATTCTTTATCTTTATCACTGGCATTCTTTAACAAATATAAAGCAGTTTTGTCTTTGTTGTTTAAATTCAATTCATTCTTTGCCATCGACATGACAGACATGTCTATATAAATTTACTATTGCTCGCTATTGTTTCAAATGCAATTCATTCTTTCACAATATTGTCTTACAGTTTCCTTTTACGGTTTCGTTATAAAATTATAATGTTTCCCGTTTAACATCCAGCGCTCCCGTTTAAAGCCAGTCGCCTCTGTTTAACTACTAGTCGTACCCGTTTAACTATCGCTTTGTCTGGCCAACATACTGTGACCATATCCAATTCTACTTGTCTCTATTTAACTTTCGTTGTCTCTGTTTAAATATCAACGCTTGAACACAAACCATACTTTCTCCATCGAACGAAGTTGAAGGACATTGACTAAGCTTCAACGCAAACCACCTAACGCCTAACCAGAGTTAAAGGAAAAATACGTGCGGATGTTTGCTAGTTTTTGTTTTGTATTCAACTCAGTGTTCTCGTCTGAGGTGCCAAACTTTCCAAATATAAATATATCATTTTCTGTTCACCATCTGTATGTCTTTATACTTCGCATTCTTGGCTTGAGTTGCAATTGTAACGAGGGTTTCGTTATAAAATTAAGTACATATACTTAAACGACGCTACCGCTATTGAAACATACATTTACGTTTGAATTATAAGGTTTCCCGTTTAACATCGGGTTTTCCCGTTTAAAGCCAGCCGTCTCTGTTTAACTACTAGTCGTACCCGTTTAACTATTGTTTTGCCTGGCCAACATACGGTGACCATATCCAATTCTACTAGTCTCTATTTAATTTCGATGCCTTTGTTTAAATATCAACGCTTTAACATAAGCCAGATTTTTTCCCTCGAATGACATTAACTAAGCTTCAACGGATACCACATAACTTCCAACCGGAGCTAAAGCAAAAAATACCTGTGGATGTTTGCTAGTTTTTATTTTGCTAGTTTTTATTTTGTCTCTGAGGTGGCAGACTTTCCACATAATTGTAACGAGGGTTTCGTTGTAAAATTAAGTATATCCGTTTACGTTTCAAAGTCTCCGTTTAACATTAGGCGTGTCTTGTTAAAATATTGTGTCTCTGCTTAAAATTATGAAATATGGTTGTGGTTAACAAGCATCTTTAAGAAAATAACAACTTTGCATTTAGCAGACAATTTCCACTTACGAAAATAACACAAAACAAGAGTTCCTGTTTTTCAAAATGAAAACTAAGGGATGGTAAAACTATTAGTCATCCCTTTTTGCCACCTTCATATCTTGGAGCAGCTTCGCGACGTGGGCCCTTATCTTCTTGATACCTTCCAGTTTTGCAGCAGGAAACACTTCCTTCATAGCTAGTTCGTGGAGGAAGTCTTCGAAGAACCACTCCAATTCGTCGTTGCTGGAGTGGTGTGGACGGGATGAAGACCCTGCTGGAGTACGGGCGGCAGCAGCGGCAGCGGCAGGTGGCGCAGCGGGAGCAGCGGGGGACAAATCGGGGGACATAGCATCTCTTTCCTCCCCACTGGACGTGGGTCACAGCTGCTTTAACGCGATCTCGGCAGCAAGGTTTTGGGCCTGCTTGGAAGTTGTCACAATATCAGCACTAGAGAAGGAGGTACCGCTGACCGACACCACCGTCAGAAAGACGGGGCTGTGGTCGGTGACTTCCCTGACGGTGGAGTACTCGGGCGAGGGCAGCCGCCTCTTCTGGCAGAGCTCATTGAGGAGAGACTTATACATTGTCTTAGGCTTGGATATGTCTGGATGTTTAAATCCATCTCAGTGTCTTGTTTAAATAGAAATCTCAGTGGTTGCCGTTTGAATTCAATTGCCAGCGGTTATCGATGCGGCGGTATCAGTTATCAAATTCCATAATGAATTAATGAAATCAATTGCCATCGGTTATCGATGAGGGCAGTAACAATTATCGAGGAGGTGACATCTAACATTTCAAATTCGAAAATCAAATTAACGTGAGTAAGTAGTAATACAGTTCAACGAAGGGAGTACTCCACATAAGTTTTCTCCCCACCATTAATTCAAATTCAATTTATTCTTTCCCAATGACATGGCCACAGCATGATTACGTACCTGTGTTAGTGCAACGGCTGTACTCTTGTGTAACTGACTTAAATTGGTTAAATGTTAACTGTATTGCTTAAATATCAGGAACTCTGTTTAACATCACGCGTCTCTGCGTAACAAACCGCGTATCCATTTAACCTCAGTTGTCACACCCGTAGATAATACCCGTTTACGTTTAACATTCGATAACCCCATCCAAGTTACAAAGAACGAGAATTAAATTGCTAATTCTTTTGTTTAAATATAAAAAGTAAACACGCAAAACTTATTTGTTCCATTTAAGAATTATTTTTACGCAATTTCATTACAAGATTCCGAATGACTGCCAACACTTCAGTTCAAACGAAACCGTGCGCTTTTTAATTGGTAGAACTACTTCTTACGCGATAACTTCAAAAGCAATGAGAACTCCATTTGTAAACAGTCTGCACATGTAATAAAATAAGTCTTCTACTAATTAAATAGTAATTAACATACCAAACTAGATAATGAAGCTCTCCATGTTTAAAAACAGGGGTCACTTGCAATACCTATGAAGCACTGTCCGGATAAACGACTATGTTCCATTTTCACATTCCGTGAATAAGGTGAAATATGAATGAATCCCAAAATGAAGTGGTCTATGTTCAAATAATCGTTTAAGTTTCAGTTATCATATGAAAAGGAAAGTACTATCTTTTTAAATATTTGCATCACCATTCAGAAAATATGAATCCCGTTTGATTTACAGTGTCTCCGTTTAAATATGTGTGTTACCAGTTAAGCTCAATAGTTACCGTTTAACATCGGGAACTTCCGTTTAAATATATACGTCCCTCTTTAAATAGCAAACGTTTACACTGAAACAAATGTCTTTCCCTTCATAAATTATTCCTTCACAATGCTGTTAGTCGGCGACGGTTTCATTGCAGGATCTTCTATTATGCCCGGACGGGTGGCAACGGCTGCAATGTAACTCGCGGACCTCAAATGCTTGGGACCCGATCCTCCTTCGTCTAGGACGCCCAGGTTGCCTTCTCGTCACAGGCGGCCGCAAACGCAAATCGCGATTTTCGTCCGTAGGCCGCTCATTGTCGGATATGGGGAATATGGCTTCCTTATACGCCAGCTTGTAAGTGTCGACGGTGAAGTAGCTGCTTATAAAATGATGGACATTGGTGTCCGTCTGCATTCTTGCAGCGCAAGCGTGTTTGCACGGGATACCAAAAACTTGCCATCTGCGACATGAGCAAACTCGGGTGGCAAGATTTACAGAGTTGCTGCACTGGTCAATAACTTCGTAACAGTCATTGACATAGCGACCAACGTGAAGACTTCGGCTGTCCTCAACAAGCGCCTCAACCTTCGAATGTATGTCCGGGCATAAGTAGGTCTCCCATTTGTTCGCTTGCTCACGGCGAGTGCATAAAATGCGCATCAACTTGAACCTGCACAACGAAGATCATAAATTTTAAAGAAATTGAAGTGAATATATTGATACTTAAACATAAAGCCATATCGTTAAATACAGACAATGTGTGTTAAATGATAAAGCAAAAGTTTAAGTGGTATATATAAACAAAAGTCGACTACCTTATCGCGTCGACCATTTTCGTCACCGGCAAATGACGAGCTTCTTTGACCCAAGCATTGAACGACTCCGCGACGTTTGAATACATCTTCCCCCTGCGTCCACCTTTGAACAGATTATTCGACCAATGTGCCATGTCCGACTTATAAATCAACCACTGATAGGCTTCGGGTGATGTGGCCTGCAGTTCATTGACGGTGTCATCGAATTTTTAGCCGTCGATGCCCACGCAATACAAAAGTATATGGACCAGTACTCCTCCCCCAGTACCTTCCCAAGTCTGACATTGGCTTCCATAAAATTGGCCTCCAAGTGTCGAAGGCAGTACGCATGTGGGAATGAAGGGAAGACTCTAGCAATCGTGTTGACAAGGCCCTTTGACCTGTCCGACACGAATGTAATTATATTTTCGTAATCGCCGTCGTCATATAAAGCATCACCTAACTTAGAAATCAACCACGTCCAGTTGGCATCAGTCTTATTGTCGACAATAGCGAAGGCAACGTGGAAGAAGCCATTGTTCCCATCTTTTCCTGTGGCACCCAACAGCGTACCCTGGTACTTTCCCAGAAGATGGGTACCATCGAGAAACAGTAGCGGCCTACATGCCCGCTTGAATCCCAAAATGCACGCGCTGAAAGAGAAGAACACACGCTTAAATAGCTCACCGTTTCTATCCACAAACGCAATGCTGCCGGGGTTCGTCTCAACCACCTTTTCGACGTACCAAAGCAACAAGTTGTAGCTGGAGACATCGCTGTCGTCGAGGGTCACCCGGGCATGTTCTTTTCCCAACCAATCCTTCTTGTATGGAATGTGAACACCATGCTTCCGCAACATGTCCTTTTGAATGTCGATGGCCTTGTACAAGGGCCGGTCTTTGAGCTTCTGGATCACTCGTGCGCTTACCCATTTTTTGGACACTTTCGGGTGTGACGCCGAGCCAATTCCACCGCCACAAGTGTGTGACTAGTCCATTGTCTTGATTCTGAATGTATTTCTGTTATATTCATTTGATGCGTGCACGCGCCATTCACAACCAGTTGCAGAGCATTCCACAGTGTCCCTGTGTTTTTCGTTCTTTACAAATTTGAAGTCAAAGGTCCGGTTGATGGCAAAATTTTGTAGTGCGTCTATGAAATGTTCAACGCCTTGAAAACGTTGTCCGACGTCTAACGACAGCATTTCAAGTTGTTCTGACGAGGAAGGTACGCATGCAAGACCATCAGAGTCGCTATGAGGTGGAACAGAAGCACTCCCAGATTCCGAATTCCTGCCAACACTTCAGTTCAAACGAAAACGATCAGGATTTAAGCATAAACTTCATTTTGTTAAACGGTAAATATAAAATTGTAAACATTAAAAGCGATAGTTAAACAGAGACTCCATAATGTAAATCGTATAGTAAATAGTTAAACAGTAACGTGAGAACTTACACGGTGAACTCCAAAATTAAACGGTAACGTGTCTAACTTAAACAGAGAAGAGAATTACTAACCAGTACCTAACATATACAACTACATAACTGTCTGGGACTACCACATTACCATTAGAAGAGCTCGTTTTTAGTAGGATGCAATGACGCGCCATCCGTCTCGACAACAAGATCAACTACACCGCCTTTTAAGATCGAGAAAACATGACACATGCGCTGGAAGTCGACCTCATTCTCTATCGAGCAAATCGTATTATGTTCATTGGGTGTGACAAACTTCACCCTCACACGGGAAGTATCGAGACCCCATCTCTGACATATCTCAGCTAACACAACCTCCCAAGTAGTCATCACCGTGAACATGAGCACTCGCCCCTCCCCGTTGTATCTAGCAATTGCACAAAAACTCTCCATAATACCGGCGAACGGGCAGACCTCAGATGCGAAAGATAAGAAGAAGAAGAAGAAGAAGAAGAAGAAGAAGAAGATGTAATTGGCCTTCTAAACTCTCTTTTACAAAAAGCCAGCATGAAGGAGAAACAAAACCCACAATTGTGTGCATTAAGGGCGGACATGACGTGATGTGATTGGGCGGGTTTTTTTCCTACCATTTCCAAGGGCAAAGATGGAATTTCATACCAATGACACATTTAAAGTGACGGGCAAGGGGTAGACGGGAAGTAAACTATAACAGAGGGGCTGTCCGGGGTGTGCAAAAGTTGGAGGGGGTTTTTAGGAAGTTTGGAAATTCGCGAGGGGTGAACAGTAATTTTCCCTAATAATAACAATTCCAAATAACATCTATATATTTAAATTATAACTTTTAGTTTAATTTGGTAACAGTCACCTACCTTTCAAAAACTTGAAAAATAAAAGAAAAATTGGTTTGCAGTGAATTTATGCCATGCAATAACTTTTATTCATCAATTACTTATAAAGAATTAAAACAGTTTATGTAAAATCTTGTTTCTATGCTAAATTCAATTCAATTATGGTAACCACTTGCCAAAAAAATATGCTCAAGTAAAGAATATGCTCACCATTTGTTTAGCTAACAATACATTCTATAATTCATGCCTCATCACTAAAAACCTTAGTACTATAACCAAGAACTTACTAATTTCTTTCTAAATTTTTCATTTACATAGTTACCATCTTTCTTTTTATGAGTTGCATTCCATATTGTAAGACGAATTGGCCCTTTCCCCATTTTGCATTTGTTAATTAATTTCAGCAAGCTCCTACACAATGAAGCCAAATTCCAATTACAAAAGCTAAATTAGATTCAAATATAAATAATAATAATTTAAATAAAACTTACGCTAATTACCGAATTCCTTGGGTTATACCACTCACATGTCGGTATTCAATGTACACAATAAAAAGGATACTTCCTCAAAGAATACCAACAAAAGCAAAAAATAAGAAATTAACATTGATAAATTGAATAAGATATTGTTTGACTTGGAATGAGGGATTCTTTTCCTGGGTTAAAAACTAAAACTAGTATTTTGCCCAAAGCTATTAATAGGCAAAGAAAAATTGCAATATAACTTCAAGCCATCTTGTAAATTGAATAAACACCAACATTGAGCTTTCAAGTTTCAAATTTGTAGAGTATAATAGCTGCAAATATCAGGTTCGATATGCATAAAATTACTTTAAGTAAGCATGAATGGCAGAATGAAACTGATAAACGTCTAAATGTACGTATTTTATACATATGTATTGCATTTTATTGATGTGTTTTGTTAATGAATCGATGCCCTTTGATGGTTTAATCGGGGATTTTTCTTGTTTCAGGCACAAAGAAGCTTAGGGGAGCTCGACAACGCGATTTGAGAAGAAATCGGCATGGAAAAAGGCGTTTTAGGGGGCTCGAGCACTGTAGCAGTACTCTAGAAGGCAATGCAGCAGGTACTGTAGTAATCACTGTAGCACTTACGGGAAAATCGGCAACCTTCCAATGGTTCTATACGGGCAGGTATACGACCTGCTTACCTGGCCGCATAACCCCCCCCGACTCGGGCTTTTAAAAAGGAAAAAAAAAAAGAGAAAAAGGGGGGAGAAGCCTAGGGTTTTGGGGTAGCTTTTCTTCCAACTTTTGATCAGACCTGAGGGACGACGAGGGGAGCGATTCTAAGGTGGAAAACAACGGGGAGAACAAGATTTGGGTAAGATCTACTCCGAATTTCATCGATTGAGGAGGTAGAAGACAAGGGAAGCCACCCCTTGAGTGTCGTCTTCGGAAGCCACTTCTTAAGGAATTCCAAACGTCATTCGGCCTCCGGATTTTGAGGGAGTTTTTCTATGTCTTTGTTGGTTGTTTTCATGATGGACATTGTTTGTGTACTTGAGATGAACACTTAAACTCCCAAGGTCACCGGATGTGGGTGAATCTTGGGGATACGACCCCTGTGTCACGCACAGGGTATTACTTGGCGACCCGTGCACTTGCGGAGTCGGAGTGTTACGCACACGACCATTTTTTTGGCACTGTTCCTGGGGAACTTCACCGAAGGATACTTGGAAAGCTTGAGCGGGTTGATTTAACGTTTTGTTTTGTTCCGTATTTTCCATTCTTGTATATATTTCTCCATTCTGTTACTTTTGTTTTTCTTTGATTGCTTTCTTCACTTTCTAAGCCTCGACTTGAACATTCTTGCAAGGTACCCGTCTTATGACACGAGCAAGTCAAGCACATCTTGTTGAACCCGATCAAGAGATTGAGCGAATTCTACACCATCGTTTGAGAGAAATTCGGGTTGAAACTAGTGAGCCTTCAGTTATGGCTGAACCAGGAAGAACCCTATCTGATTATGAAAGGCCACAGTTCACTGGGGAAGAATTCAGTGTTCAAGCACCTACAGTTCCTGCGAACAATTTTGAGATCAAGGCTAGCACGATTGGAATGATACAGAATTCGGTTCAGTTTGATGGTTTAGCATATGAAGACCCCCCATCTTGATTTATCCCGATTTCTTCAAATTTGCTCAACCTTTAAGATCAACTCAGTTTCAGATGATGCCATTAGGTTGAGATTATTTCCATTCAGTTTGAGAGGAGCAGCTTACAGATGGCTCACTACTTTGGCTCCTGGGTTGATCACTACTTGGAAGGAAATGGTAGAAAAATTCCTGGCTCGATATTTTCCTCCAAGCAAGGCAGCACGACTGAGACAAGAGATCTCATCATTCAGGCAAGGTGACAATGAAACACTTTCTGAAGCACATGAACGTTTCAAGGACCTTCTGCGCAAGTGCCCTCATCATGGTTTTCCTGCATGGATGCGAGTGCAAATGTTGTGTAATGGGCTGAATTATGCCACGAGGCAACTCATTGATGCAGCTGCAGGTGGCTCATTAAGCAACAAACTCCCTGAAGAGGCTGAAGCATTGATTGAGAACATGGCTTGTAATGAATGTCACTGAGCACGAGACAGAAACCACCTAAGGTGGCGGGGCTTTATGAAGTGAATGAAGTAACTGCTCTTGCTGCAAAGGTTGATGCACTAACTAAGAGTGTCAATGAAAACAATGCTCTAGCTTCCAAGGTTGACACTTTGGCCCAAAGACTCGAACAGTTCATGTTGGGATCAAGCTCGGGTGCTAAGGCGGTTATGTCATGTGACACTTGTGGTGCGGGCCACACAACGTCACAGTGCCCTATTTTTATTGCTCCCTCAACACCTACGGAGATAGTTGACTATGTTGGTGGAGGGCAAAGGGGACCGGGAAACCAATATGGCAATACCTATAACCTGGGGTGGAGAAATTATCCAAACCCCTCATGGAATCAAAGCCAATCGCAGCAGAGGCCTCCACTACCCCAAAGCACTCAATACCAACCTCCACAACAACAACAAGAAAAAACGTATACAACTGAGGAGATTGTTGCTAAGTTCATGATCAACAACGAGGTACAATTTGGGGCACACGAGAAGAAGTTTGATGAGTTTGGGGCCGTTCTGAGGAATGTGCAAGCTTCAATTCAGTCCTTGGAAAATCAAGTCGGACAACTTGCTAGGGCACAATCGGAAAGACCCTCAGGGAGCTTGGCTAGCAACACGGAGAGCCCAAGTGCTAAGGAAAGCCCAAGTGCTTCTAATGATGGGGTAGTCGTCCGGGAAGACCCCAATGCAACCGAGAATGAAAATGAAGGGAGTAGAAAGAAGCAAACTGAAATTCATAACCAATCTCCAACATCAAAGGTCCCTGAGTTTAGACCATCTGTGCCGTACCCATCTAGGCTTAAGCAAGACAAGGATGAGGCTCAATTCAAGAAATTTCTCAATATCTTTAAACAACTTCATGTGAACATCCCCCTTGTCGAAGCTCTCTCACAAATGCCTAAGTACGCCAAGTTCATGAAGGACCACCTCACCAACAAGAGAAAGCTGGAAGACTTGGATACGGTGACGCTTACTGGAAATTATTCAGCTATAATTCAGAGAAAATTGCCAAAAAAACTGACAGATCCCGGTAGCTTCATCATTCCTTGTGTGTTAGGAAATGGAATGCAAGAAAGTGCATTGGCCGACTCAGGAGCCAATATTAATGTTATGCCATACAACTTGTTCGTGAAATTGGGCTTGGAAGATTTGAGACCTACGCGGATGACCTTACAACTAGCTGATCGATGAGTGTGACGACCGCGTGGGGTTGTGGAAGATGTTCTTGTTAGGGTGGACAAGCTTATTATTCCAGTGGATTTCGTGATACTGGATGTGGATGACGATGTCGAGGTCCCCCTAATTCTTGGCCGGCCGTTTCTCAACACTTCCGGTGCATTGATAGATGTGAAGGAGGGCAAAATGACCTTGAGAGTTGGAGACGAGCAAGTGGTCTTCACCCTTCCTCAAGCAATGAAACACTCCCTTGATCATGATGATACTTTATATTTTGCGGATACAACAGATTTGATTGTTACCGATTGTGTACGGGAAGTCCTCGCTATGAACCCTTTAGATGAATACTTAGAAGATTTTGAGAACGAGGAAATTGAAGAAGAGACCCCCTCTCTACCAACTTATCATGTGACTTAATTGGAGAGCATCTTGCCATCCCATGGCAAAAAGAAGAAAAATGAAAAGAAGGTGTGGAGGAACAAGCATGAGAGATCAAAAGAAAGTACAAAGGTCTCCACATTGCCACCAGAGGAGGTAGATCGTTTGTTCTTTAAGGGCCAAGGTAAATTTGGAATTTTCTCATGCCTTTCATTGAACTTCCCGGGTAACAACTCCTTGTCAAAGAATGGAGGTAAGTCTCCACCATTTGCTCCACCATGAATTCGAGGTAACCAATGTCAAGTTAATGACATAAAACAAGCGCTTCTTGGGATGCAACCCAAGTTTTTAAATTCATTGCAAGTGTGTTTTCGTATTTTCTTTGAGTGTGTGGTTTAGTTTTATTCTTTGGTGTGTTGTGTTAGTTGTGGTGTTTATCATATTTCTTAGTTTTTGTATCATTTGCTAATGCTTGGTTGTTGTGTTCTTTGTTTTTTTTTTTTTTTTTTTTTTTTTTAGTTTTGGTGCTTTTTGGTTGAAGGTTTTATCATTTCATGTGAATTTTCGGCTTTGCTTCGAGTGTTTTTATGATTGTTTGGAGAAAAACTTTCATGTGTATAGCTTGATCTCTTCAAAAAAAAAAAAACAAACTTGAAAAAATTGAGTTTGGGAGGTTCTGGGCACCTATACGGGCTAGCATGCGCCCGCATGCTTGCCCGCATAGGCTCGGCCACTTAGAAAAAATCAGCCCCTCTTATTTTTGTTTTTCACTATTGACCCTTCTCCTCTAAAGTTTCTCTTCACTTCTCCTTCATTTCTCCACCATTTTTCTTCATTTTTCTTGCTTTAACTCACTCTCTTCCTCCTTGCAACCAAATTTGTGAAGGTTTTTCAAGGATTTACACTTCTTTTGAGCCGATTTCTCCACTCATCTTTCTACACACACACTAGGGCAAGGTTTGTGTTTCTTACTATTTCCATGATTGTTTCTTGCTCTTTTTGACTTCAATCTTTGAGTTGATGATGGATGAATGTTTGGGAAACACTTGTTGGGGATTTTAAAGCTTTGTATTCATTTTTTTGCTACTTTTCTAAGGAGAACTCTTGCCAAAATTTTCGGAAGTTATTGAAGCAATGGGTGTTTCCCTTGTTTTTCTTCAATTTTTGAGAGTTAATGATCTTAATTCTTCATTTGATGCTTCCCCTCTCATCTTGTAGGTATGCCAATCAAGAGATTGTCTTCCAAACGGCCAAGGAGCGATCCTCCACCCGCCGTGAGTGAGCCAAGGTTCTCTAATGATGACCACAAGATGAGATACGCCATTTTATCCCGCAAAAGCTTTGGCGCCGTGCGCAAGATAGATTGGGAGGTGTTACGAACGTTGAAATTGGATGGCGTCATTATGGGATACATTTCACAAGCCGGTTGTGACAAATTTTTTTCTATCGAGGAGCCTACCTACCGAGAGCTTACACTTGAAGTATTAAGCACAATTGAGATCACAAAGGCATGTGTGCTTACACCGAGCTACGTTTCATTCAGCGTCCTCGAGAAGAAACATCGCATTTCTCATGAAGAGTTGGGTGTTTTCATAGGAATTTACTCGGAAGCATATGCACGGACTTCAGATTGTCAAGGATTCCCTAGTGACCTCCCATACCCGGCGGATTACCATTCATTTTGGGCTAAAATTTCCAGTAACCCACAGGGTCGAAAGGCATCCCAAATGATGAACCCTGCTCACTGTTACATTCATGCATTATGGACTAGGAGCATAGGAGGCGACAGGACTCAACTGGGGCAATGACACGAACTGATTTGTTGATGCTCTATAGCATTATTGAGCGCTACCCTATACACTTGGGACACCTTTTGGCCGATCTACTTTATCATCAGGGGACACATTCTCGTCTTGGGGCTATCTTTGTCGGACCTTTCATTACTAGATTGATTAAAGGCATGGGTTTATTGGACCAGAACCGGGGAATGAAGATTGTGGGTTCCATGACACCGCTTGGAGTACAGACACTGGTATCTATGGGCATCATTGAGCGAGAAGGAGATAGGATTCGCTTAGTACAGACTTAGGGAGCACGAGGACAGGATCCTGGCCCTTCGCAGGAGACAGATACAGAGTCTGAGTCAGAGGCCGAACCCTCTGGGGCCCGATCACATGATGGAGTTATTTTTGAGGAGTTTCGTGAGGAGGTCCGCTCTCAGATTCAGAGTCTTGAGAGAGGACAGCAGGAGCTCATTGCCTCCCACCACCGTATGGAGCGCGACTTGGCGGAGATACTCAGTCTTGTGCGAGGATCTTCTTCATCTATGGGCACTGTTTCCGCTGCGACCACCCATTCAGCACCATCTTTCCCTCCAGATCCATAGACCCGCATCTTGCTATTATTGCGACTTGTTGCTGTTTATTTTTCTGCACACTTTTTATTTTTATTGTTTGTATTGTGTGTACTTTTTGAGTTAGTAAAGGCCTTGTCCTTACTAAACTCTCTTTATTTTGATTCTTGCTTCTCTCCATTTTATATGATATTTAAAACAACTTTGGTTTGTGATAAGCTTCTTGTTCATTTCAGGGCATTAGTTTTTCTTGGAGCTACACATTCCTTCGCTCTCATTTAGCTACTTCCCCCTGTCCATAATGAACAAGTACTTGGTACACCAACAATTCAGGGAAGTTTCTTTTCTCCATCCCATGCATTTCATTATATATATGTTTATTTTCCACCTTGTGCTGCTGACTGATGTACATTGGGGATAATGTACAACTTTAGGTGTGGGGATGGAGACCCTATTTCATTGCATGCTTGATCAACTTATGATAGCTATGATTTCACTGTTAAGAACTTCCTAGCTTGGTAGACTGATAGTTGTGAGTTGTACTTTTACTGTGCTTGAATGTAGTTCTATTTCATCTGTAGTGCTCACTTATGCATGCTCACTGTACTTCTACCTTTGATACTCTAACCAACCCATCTTATTGATTTTAGTGTTAGATTGTTAAACTCTACTTTCAATGGTTGTTTAAGAACTTTTGTGTCTCTTGTTTTTGCTTTAACCCTAAGTGAAGTTTTTAGCAGGGAGTTTATCAGGCGACATGAGATAGGATGTATATATATTTTTATGAAAAAAAAAGAGTAAATGATGAAAAATGAGTCTATGTCAGTATTCCTCTGCTGGTAATAACATGAATGCGTATATGTAGCCTGTAATCAAGTAAGTTGGGTGGCTCTTGTGCCTGAACAGCATGTGCATCCATATGAAAGATTGAAAAAAAAAAGAGAAAAGAAAAAGTTTTGTGTACGGGCTATGTTAGGCGGACTCGAAGAAAAAAAAAAAAAAGAAAGAAGAAAGTGTGCTTGAATAACCTATTGATCGCCTGGAACCTGTCTGTTTACTTTCACTCAAGGTTAAAGTTTTCTGTAGAGACCAAAAGATTCTTACTTGACCATTGAAAGGGTTTTTAGCTGTCTAACACTATTTTTAACTTGTGTAGGGTGAATGGTTGTCCTGGGGTAATCCGGGATATGGAGGTCAAGGTAGGAGCTAGCACACACTCACATGAGCACTTTGGATGAAACAGAACTATCATTACTTGACTATTCATTGAACAACTCACTTCTTGATTTCTGTCCATCTATGCTTGTGGAGTTCTTTACTGATGAGCTTGAGGTCGTGCATTTAGCCGTTTATCTTCTTGCCCCTGTTTCTCATGTGTGTTTACTTGGGGACAAGCAAATGCTTAGGTGTGGAGATGTTTGATAAACGTCTAAATGTACGTATTTTATACGTATGTATTGTGTTTTATTGATGTGTTTTGTTAATGAATCGATGCCCTTTGATGGTTTAATTAGGGATTTTTCTTGTTTCAGGCACAAAGAAGCTTAGGGGAGCTCGACAACGCGATTTGAGAAGATATCGGCATGGAAAAAGGCGTTTTAGGGCTCGAGCACTGTAGCAGTTACTGTAGAAGGCACTGCAGCAGTTACTGTAGTAATCACTGCAGCACTTACGGGAAAATCGGCAACCTTCCAATGGTTCTATACGGGCAGGTATACGGCCTGCTTACCTGGCCGCATAACCCCCCCGACTCGGGCTTTTAAAAAGAAAAAAAAAAAGAGAAAAAGGGGGGGGGGGAAGCCTAGGGTTTTGGGGGAGCTTTTCTTCCAACTTTTGATCAGACCTGAGGGACGACGAGGGAAGCGATTCTAAGGTGGAAAACGACGGGGGAGAACAAGATTTGGGTACGATCTACTCCGAATTTCATCGATTGAGGAGGTAGAAGACAAGGGAAGCCACCCCTTGAGTGTCATCTTCGGAAGCCACTTCTTGAGGAATTCCAAACGTCATTCGGCCTCCGGATTTTGAGGGAGTTTTTTCTATGTCTTTGTTGGTTGTTTTCATGATGGACATTGTTTGTGGACTTGAGATGAACACTTAAACTCCCAAGGTCACCGGATGTGGGTGAATCTTGGGGGTGAACTTCTGTATTTTTAGATGCTTTGATTTATTTATGCTTTTGGTTGGTTTGTGAATCCTTGCTTGATGAGAATTATTGCCTTGATATGCATGAGAATCTTGTTTATCATTTCCTTGTTTCTACTAGGATTGCATGAACATTGCCCTAGTTGTAGACACATTCAAACTTGGAAGGGAAGTCGTATAAGTATACCGTGATCATCGGGTACTTGTACCCCTCCGTTTTAGGGTTAGCTTCTTTGTGGAGTTTTAACCCTAATTTGTGAAAGCCACTACTCTCTTTGCAATCATGGAAGGATGTGGGGTGGAAAGAGCTCTTCATCCACTACTTCTATTGGATTTGCGGTCAACACCGTGACCATCGGGTTGACCTAGCTTAGGGTTTTCTATCGGTCCAAATTGGCAAAAGCATGATAACCTTAGCCTCCTTTGCACTTTAGTAGCCCCCTTGGTGAGCCACATCCGTAACCATTTTTCTACCTTAATCCGATCCCGTTGTGAGTTTCTTGCTATTTTCTTATTTAGAGTTTTAAATTGCTTCGCATTAAATTACTTGCTTAAACTTAACATGATTAGTTAAACAACAAGCAAAGAGTGAGTAAAGGTAGCTCTTCGGGCCCCCTTGGGAATACGACCCCTGTGTCACGCACAGGGTATTACTTGGCGACCCGTGCACTTGCGGAGTCGGTGTGTTACGCACACGACCAGAAACAAAACTCTAAGTTGGCACAAAAAAATAAATTCAATAACGAGTAGAAGAAAAATGGAAAGCAGTAACCTCTAACTGCAAAACAAATATTCTCATCAAAGTTCACAATTAAATTCTTAGCAATTAACATTGTTGTTCTTGGCAAGAATATTAAAAATATAGGAACAATGATTAAATTATATATATATTTATCTTATCAGGTAAACTATGCAAGATTCACATAAAGATGACAATAGCATTTGTTAGGAACAAAGAACTATATTAGTCATAAATGATGGTTTTAGGAAATAATTCATGAGAGAAAACTTGGAGTCCATAATGTGCTTATTAATTGGAGTTGCAACTGTTTCAATTTTGAAAAATGCAACCAAATCATGATAGACAAGATCCTTCTTGGCAATCATATATGTGCCTTGAAAATATAAAATTCAGACTAAATGAACTGACAACACAACTAATATCATAAAACTACTAACAACCATTTTATACATTTTGTTAGTTCCCACTTATGTTAGGGATATGATATTGAGTTCTAGTAAAGTGAAAGTGATATTTTATTGAGTAAATTAAACGCACGTCCAAATTAAAGAGTACAACTAATCATTGGCATTAAACTTCCCAAGCTAAACAATTTAACAACAAGGACTTCACCAAAAACATTGTATTGAGACAAAAGCATTGCAATACTAACTATATAAATGTGCTTAATATTATCATGGGAGCATGGAGTGCATTACATTGAATTTAGCAGACAAAGAACAACAATGATCAAAAAGGGATCTAACAAACTCACTATTATTCATCTCTTAAGCCATCAACTTTCTCCTGGCCAGTGGTATCCCAATAGTAGAACCGGATCTTCCCACGATTTGTAAAGAAATCCAATGGATGGACTTCAACACCAATGATAGCTGGAGAACAAAATTGTAAGAAAACGAAGTTATATATATATATATATATATATAAAGGCAAGTGGGATGGAATTCTTATGTTCATATTTTTTTTTCCCTCAAACTCTCTAGTAAGATGCCACTTCACGAAGGTAGTCTTCCTTGCAATAGATTAAATACGCCAATTCCTCAAATCCAGAGATTTATTTAACAAGATAAAAGGAATGATCAAGATGATCTAGAACATGCTAAGACCAAAAAATAATAGAAATTTGACAGAGAGCAAGTTCATATGAAGAAAATAAATGATTCATCACCTATACCACCATCGATACGATCACAAGCTTGAAGCTTGGATAATTCACAGTTTGCTGGTTCAAGAACGCCTGAGAAAAAGGATCTAACAACAATAAATTATACTGATAAGTAAGAGCACTAACCAAAGCAAATGATTCGGTAAAAGTGATGGAAGGAGAGAGGAACAGAATCGGCCAATGAGAGGATGAAGTAAAAAAAAAAAAGAAAGGAAAAATGAAGGAACACATACCATCAATCAATTGAATTAAATACATTAAGGAATCTAAAAGATCCTCAATTGGTTAAAAAATAGCAAAGATGACAATACAACTTACAAACAACAATAATGACAATAATATTTCACCACTCTTTCACTCTTGACAAATGATTACTAATTATGATTTTAAATAGATTATAGCTTGGTTAAAAACATTTGGTATTCAACATACGAAACAGAGATGGCAAATGAAAATGAAGAAGCTATTCTCCTTTGAACACTTAATTTGATCTCAATAGTAGTAGGCACTGCCAAACATCAAAGCAACTGTTGCATCTTTGACATTAGCCTTCATTAGCTTTTGGCCTAACCGAGATTTCCCTTGTCTCAAACTAATTAACTCCGCTGTGAGGACACAAGCAGGGACAAATGCACCTAATGAACTTTAATATTAGATCAATAAGATTCTAATAATATCCAAGGCCAAACTCTCTTTATCAATAAAAATATTTATTGAAATCAATGCCAAACATATTACACTTAAAACTCAAGTCTATTTTGTTTCTAAACACTAGCTCAATAACATTACAGTGTTAAAATTCTATTTAAGTGTTTAAAATATTTGGTTGTCAACTTAAAATTATGTAGGACGTCTAATCCAAAAAAAAAATGCAATTTAAACAGAACTTTTAACTTAATAATCCCAAGGTGATCAATTCCAGCCAAACACCACTAAAATTAGGACAGATTTTGCCAATATCAAGAATGAAAAACCTATTTACTTTATTTCAGCTTAATGAGTTTATAAAATCCCTAAATTCAAAATCAAGAACAATTAACAAAGTTATAAACACAGAGATGAAAAAACAAGATGGAGGAGTAGATCTCCCAACTGTCACATCCACCGCCAAAGAGGTTGAGGTGTATCTTGGATTCTGCCTAACCCTAATCCCAAAAGAATGAAGATGTCGATGTAGATCAATACCTAGACTTCAGTTATGTAGTTCCCTTGATGGATAGCGTTGTTCCAATGTGGACGAAGCCCATTGATGGATCTTCCAGTGGTGTTGACAAAGCTCGTTGATGAAGCTTGATAAGTGCTAATTTATCCATATTTTACTGATCATTTGTAGCACTTATTGAACCCTCAATTGTGAATTTTGGTGATATTTGGTACTTAATTGCTCCGTTGTACTCCATAGGTAAAGTGAAGCACAATAATGGCCAGAGGAATGAAATCGGGAGCAAATCAGCGCAAAAATGCAAGATAATGAGTTACAAGGGTAAAGTACACGCCCGTGTACTTGCTGGTGTAGTTTTTAGAAGAATTCCATACGAAAAGGCACGTCACATGTCATCAGTGCAGCTCCTATTTTCTATCTCCCAACCTGGAGGTACACGGCCATGTAATTGAAGTACATGCCCATGTATATTTGAAGATCAGTGGAGCATGTCCTAAATAGCTACAAGGGAGAAGGAAGATTACATGACAGTGTAAAATACGATCAGTGGAGCATTTATAGATTTTATTATTTAGGTTTTCCTAAGAGTTACACGAGCAAGTACATCCCCATGTACCATTTTATTTTCTCCAGGTATAAATGGCATGTTTAGAGAAAACAGAAGAATTCGGAGTTCCGATTTGTAGAGAGGATCTAGGGTATTTTGAGTTGGGAGAATATCTTTGGAAGTGATCAAAGGAAGAGGAAAGCTCGAGGAAGTCGTGGGGGATCCATTCGCCGATGACGATAGCGGCTCACACTTGGTCCAAAATCATTACACCCATAGAAGGGGTTTTCAATCAATGTTTATGTTTTCATGAACATAGGCCTCATGGAAGGCTAACTTCCTTGGGTGGCCAGATTAATGTAGTTGGGAATACTCTATATGCTTTGATTGTCTCTTTAATATAGGTTGCCTTGTGTTTTTAGATTTATTCATATTTTATTGATTGATTTGATGTATCGAGAGAGATCTTACCACTCTGTTATCACTTGAGTGTCGAGAGATCCATGTGATTATAACACCCATGAATGAATAGGTATTGATGCACTCCCGCTAGAAATAGTAGAGGGATCGCATACTTTTCTACTAGTATTCTATTCTCTATTGCATAGAAATAGAGCGTCTCGAGAGAGCACCTAATTCACATTTGATTTTCTCTATTCTGATTTATCTAAGTTTACCTACCTTAATACACAATCTTATTTTAATTGTAATTTTCTAACGATGATAATCCAGGCACTACTCATTCCTACTAATTCTCACTTTAAAAGTATTAATTCTGTTTTCTTTTCTGTTTTCTTCCTTTTCAAAATCAAGTGTTATTTTTAGCCAGATAGTAGGAAAATGGTGAGTATGTATACACTAAGTCCCTGTGGATTTGACCTCTCCTTGTGGGAGTATTACAAAGATCGAGCGTACGCTTGCATGCGGGTTGCTTCGTATTGCGTAGTAATCTCAGAGTTGATCATGTTTTTTTGTGCTGTTACCAGGGACTTAGTTATTAGGAAAACTCTTGATTGCTAGACTATCTATTTCCTTGCTATTTTATTTTTATTCTTGTTTTAGTTTTCATATTTCTGAAATTATGTTTTGTTTCTACTTCTCTATTTATCCTTGATTTTAGTTTGCTATTTCTATTTCTTCTTCTTGGTAGGAACCTATTATATGACGTGTACTTCATCATCAGAAGTGTGAGATTTTGATCCCATGATTTAAAGGACTTTCAGACGAGGAGTTAGGCAGCTGGCATGCGAATTTGGAAAGTCAGAATCAGCCAACATGGAAAAGCAAGAGGGCCAACCTAGGACTCTAGCTGATTACGCAAGACCCACTTTGGATGAAACTTTGTCGAGCATAGTTTAACCTCGAGCAGCAAACACTTTTAAGTTGAAGCCGGCATTTATCCAAATGGTGCAGCAGTCTTGCTTTTTCCATGATTACTCGATGAAGATCCAAACACACACTTAAGCATATTTCTGGAGGTGTGTGACGTGTTGAAGCTGAATGGGGACGCTAATAACACTATTTAATTGAGAGTCTTCTTGCTTTCCTTGAATGGCAGAGCAAAGGAATGGTTGCAAACCTTGCCAAGAGCTTTCAGTTATGACATGGGCCAATTGGTGAAGCTATTCCTGACGCGATATTTTCCACTAGGGAGGACTACAAAACTCATTCATGATATTGCTTCGTTCGCACAACAAGATGGTGAGACCTTATATGAAGCTTGGGAGAGATACAAAGATTTGTTAAGGAGGTGCCCGCAACACAGTTTGCCAGGATGGATGGAAGTTCATACTTTTTACCAGTGATTCAACTCAACTGTTAGGCAGACCATTAATGTTGCAGCTGGAGGAGCAGTGGGTAACAAAACTCCTGAAGAGGCCAGGAAATTGTTCAATGATATAGCCATGAACAGCTATCGATGGAACATGAGAGCCAAACAAGTGAAAGCTGCAGGGATGTATGAGGTAGATGCTGTGACAGCATTAACAGCCCAAACAAAGGCGCTGACGAAGAAGCTGGATAATGTAATAAATCAGAAGGCAACCTAAGTATTGTGATAAGTGTCTAAATGTAGGTATTTATACGATTTATTCTTGTACTATTTTGCATGTATTTTGATGAGTTAATACCTGTTTTGCATTTAAATTGGTTCAAATTGTGTTACAGGCCTTAAAGAAGCCAAAATGAGCTCAAGAACGTATTTGGGAAGAAATCCGTATCAAATATGACATTTTCGAGGTTTCATTACTGTACAAGTATTGTCGAAGGATTACTGAAGCAGTTACTGTAGCATGGCACTATAGCACCGAAACGGGATTTTTCCTGGAAAAGGCTGGGTTGCTTCGTATTGCGTAGTAATCTCAGAGTTGATCATGTTTTTTTGTGCTGTTACCAGGGACTTAGTTATTAGGAAAACTCTTGATTGCTAGACTATCTATTTCCTTGCTATTTTATTTTTATTCTTGTTTTAGTTTTCATATTTCTGAAATTATGTTTTGTTTCTACTTCTCTATTTATCCTTGATTTTAGTTTGCTATTTCTATTTCTTCTTCTTGGTAGGAACCTATTATATGACGTGTACTTCATCATCAGAAGTGTGAGATTTTGATCCCATGATTTAAAGGACTTTCAGACGAGGAGTTAGGCAGCTGGCATGCGAATTTGGAAAGTCAGAATCAGCCAACATGGAAAAGCAAGAGGGCCAACCTAGGACTCTAGCTGATTACGCAAGACCCACTTTGGATGAAACTTTGTCGAGCATAGTTTAACCTCGAGCAGCAAACACTTTTAAGTTGAAGCCGGCATTTATCCAAATGGTGCAGCAGTCTTGCTTTTTCCATGATTACTCGATGAAGATCCAAACACACACTTAAGCATATTTCTGGAGGTGTGTGACGTGTTGAAGCTGAATGGGGACGCTAATAACACTATTTAATTGAGAGTCTTCTTGCTTTCCTTGAATGGCAGAGCAAAGGAATGGTTGCAAACCTTGCCAAGAGCTTTCAGTTATGACATGGGCCAATTGGTGAAGCTATTCCTGACGCGATATTTTCCACTAGGGAGGACTACAAAACTCATTCATGATATTGCTTCGTTCGCACAACAAGATGGTGAGACCTTATATGAAGCTTGGGAGAGATACAAAGATTTGTTAAGGAGGTGCCCGCAACACAGTTTGCCAGGATGGATGGAAGTTCATACTTTTTACCAGTGATTCAACTCAACTGTTAGGCAGACCATTAATGTTGCAGCTGGAGGAGCAGTGGGTAACAAAACTCCTGAAGAGGCCAGGAAATTGTTCAATGATATAGCCATGAACAGCTATCGATGGAACATGAGAGCCAAACAAGTGAAAGCTGCAGGGATGTATGAGGTAGATGCTGTGACAGCATTAACAGCCCAAACAAAGGCGCTGACGAAGAAGCTGGATAATGTAATAAATCAGAAGGCAACCTAAGTATTGTGATAAGTGTCTAAATGTAGGTATTTATACGATTTATTCTTGTACTATTTTGCATGTATTTTGATGAGTTAATACCTGTTTTGCATTTAAATTGGTTCAAATTGTGTTACAGGCCTTAAAGAAGCCAAAATGAGCTCAAGAACGTATTTGGGAAGAAATCCGTATCAAATATGACATTTTCGAGGTTTCATTACTGTACAAGTATTGTCGAAGGATTACTGAAGCAGTTACTGTAGCATGGCACTATAGCACCGAAACGGGATTTTTCCTGGAAAAGGCTGGGAGCCTTGCTGGCAAGCTTGCGCCTGCAAGGCAGCCCGTATGGAAGCATGAAATTAGGCTTTAAAAGGCAATTAGGGCATCTTTCAATAGAAAACTTCTTCTCTTCTTCTTGGGCCGCCGCCCTATCCTTGCCGGTGGTGTTTTCCAGCGATCCACCGCGTTATCCTTCACTAAGAGGGAGGCAAACATTGGAGGAGGAGATAGGGGGAAGATCCAAGGCTTCAAGGCGTCGTTTGAGGAGCGATCTCGGCGACATCGACAATCTTCTTCCATCCAAGGCAATCCAAAGCTAGAGTGAATGTTCTTTGCTTTTCTTTATGCTTGTTTATTCATTGGATTTGTATGAGTGTTCCTCTTTCATGAGGAACTAACTTCTATATGATTTGGGCATGATGAACCCTAGGGTAGCTTTGTTGTAATTATGGATGATAATCCTTTGTGATTTAGTGTTGGATGTTAAATTTCTTTTATAAGAATTTCTATCATTTGTGATTATCTCTATGTGTGCTTTACTGTCTTGGATCGCATGAGAACTCTGTTGTTCAATTTCTAAGTTGTACTTGGAACGTGACCATTGCCCTTGTACTAGACTCACATAGATTGAAAGGGATTCATGCACCAATACGCCGAGGGATTCGGGTATTAGGTACCCCTCCGAATGTTAGGCTTAGACCCAGAAGAGTGTCTACTCCTGATAAGGGATTCCCTGAGCGCACTACAATCGTAGGAGGAATTGACCGGAAGGGATTCTGGTCAATACTCGTATGGGATTAGGGCTAATCACAGAGGGATTCAAGATTAGCTTAATTTAGGAGTCTCTCGGTCCAAACCACCATCACAACACATCATCCTTAATTTGGGCCTTCATGACAACCCTAGGGGGATTCTTTGTCCAAATCACGCCTTCTCCTGCTCGTTCGTCCCTTGAATACTTATTAGGCGTGTAATGGTAGCTTTATTCTCTTGTTATTAATTTTTAGTAGCTGTACTATTCGCTCGTATTGTTAGGCTAGGAAATAGACGAAGGAGAAGTAATAGTAGCTCCTTGGCCCCGTGGAATACGACCCCTGTGTCATACACAGGGTATTACTTGATGACCCGGTGCACTTGCGAGATGCACATCATATTGGTGTGTGACACATGCAGTGGGGGAAATCCCACAAATATTTGCCCAATCGTTAGTGCAGCCTCATCTAGCCAAATGGAGCAGGTTAATTATATAAGGGGAACAAACAAACAGCAGGCCAATTCATATGGAGCCACCTACAATCCCGGATGGAGGAACCACCCAAATTTCTCATGGGGTGGTCAAGGTCAACAACAGAAACCTATTCCGTCTCTTGGGTTCCAAGAGAGGAAAACAAGTTTGGATAAGTTGGTGATGAAGTTTGTGCAGTCTACAGAGTTGAAATTTTAGTCACAAGACACTCACCTTAACTCTATTGAAGCTACTCTTAAAAACCAGCAAGCCTCTATTCAGAATTTAGAAACTCAAGTGGAGCAGATTGAGAGAATTTTGTCCGAATGACCTCAAGGCAACCTTCTTAGTAACACAGAGGTAAATCCTAGAGAGCAACTAAAGGTCATCACTTTGAGAAGTAGGAAGGAGGTAGAGATAAGGACAAAGAAGAGAGCCAATTGCTGCAGAAACTGAGAAGACAACTACAAAGTCAGTCGAAAGGGGATCGATTGAGAAGGCTGTTATAAAGGAATATCAACCCAAAATTTCGTAACCCTTTAGACTCAAACAGAAGGAAACCGATGAGCAGTTCAAATGATTCCTAGACTTGTTCAAGCAATTACATATCAACATCATTTTTGTAGAAACCTTGGCTCAAATGCCCAAATATGCCAAGTTTCTGAAGGACCTTCTCACTAATAAGAAGAAGCTGGAAGAAGTGTCTACTGCGATCTTGGATGAGGAATGCTCAGCAATTTTGCAGAATAAGTTGCCATGGAAACTGAAGGACCTAGACAATTTCACTATCCCATATATAATTGTTGAATCCATAGAAGAGAGTGTATTGGTTGATCTGGGGCTAGCAGTAATGTAATGCCCTATAACATCTTCAGGAGGTTGGAGATTGGTGAGCCGACCTCAACTAAAATGAGTATCTAATTTGTCGACCGATAAATTAGACACCCAAGTGGTGTAGAGAATAGAATTATTTTCTTACTTCTTTAATATTATTAGAGAGGATTCATACTTATAGGGACTTCACAAAATATAATAAACATCATTCTATTATGGAGTTCTAATAAAAATATAATTATATGGACTTTATAAAAGATAATAAACATTATCGTAATATCGAATCATACTAGAAATATAAGTTCTAAAGAAATTAAAACAACTATTGCCTTAAAGTCGTTCTAATTTTAATTAATTATTCTATGAAATCAAACTTTGCTTAAAATTCAAATTTAAGACAAAACTTTAACCTAATTTATAATTATACATCATCCAATGAAATAAAATTGTAATTAATAATTTTAGCCCTACACTTAAAATGAGTATAATTTTGAATTCTTTCAAGCGTGACTATCTAAGGTAGTCCCAATTAGAAATAGGAGGATACCAAAAGACATTGGTAACATCTACCCAGTCCCATGAGTTGTAGCCCAACAGACACGAGAATGAATTTATTATTACGAATCTTTCAAATTATGATTACCATATGTTATAAGCCTTTCGTTCTTGTATCCCAACCGAGTGAGAGCCATGGATAACGTCAAACTTACTAAACTCGATCATATGCTAATAACTATAGTAAAATAAGATCACCAAACTACCCTTCATGTTCCACATGATCAGTTTGACTGCCTTGGACAAAAGTTTCTAATCATACTTACATATGATCACATAGGATACTAACTCGTTTATTTTTTAGAAAACGAATTACATTTTAGTAATCACTCACAACTGCTATTTGTCTAACATAGCTACACTTCGAGGTTGACTCTACCAAAAGATAAATTGGGGCTAATTACCTATCCGACCGATATATCTATGAAACTTGCTTTCACTATCTCATAGTGTTCGAATGACATTCTTTTTTGAAACATATGTCATACAAATCATCAATTTTTTAATGTCCAACAAAAGATTTTTATATTTGAAAACTCCTTGAGCATACAAGCACTAAACTCTTCTAGTGCCTTTCTCATTATCCCATAATGAATAGAAGGTTTAACTTGCCACAGATGGACTATATTGTAGAAAACTTATTAAAATAACAACACAAGTTTTATCTGAACCTCAAAATAAATACCCATTATTAATAATAAAACCGTATAATACAAATATCCTCAATAGCAGTTGAGGACATACTCATAACATTGTCTCTGGTCACTAAGACTAAATAAATGATCTCTACTATTTGTAGCAAATTAAGAGACATATACTCTTACTTTAGGATCTGTTATGCTTTGGTTTTACATTTTCAGTTATGAAATTCCTCTGATTACAATATTTTCAACCAACTGTTATACTTGAAGCTTTAACCTGATTATGCTATTTGTTTGTCTTTTGTTTAAAACTGGGCAAATCCTTATTTTAGTTCTTATTATTATGGTTATTTAAATTCAAAACTTTCAAAATTTGTTGATTAGTTTTCATTTTTTGTGAATTACTTATAGGGTTAGTAATTTCATAAAGTGGTTTTTCATCCATTTCTGATTAGAAGCAGTAGTGCGAAGGGTTGCCTGGCACGCTGTTAGTAGTTGTAGTTTCCTTTGAAGTTGTATGTGGGTTATTGTATTCATCATTCTAAACTCCAAATCCAATAGTTTGGACATTTCGATATTTTGGATTTATGTTGTATCTCTAAAGTTTGTACTTGTACTTTTGTTACTTTGTTATATATTCTCAACTTTGAAACAATTTTTGAAGCCTTGCATGCTACTAGGTTCACACCTTATGGAGCTACGGCTGTTTGTCGGCATATTGGATTCGGCTTAGCCAAGTTCGGAGCATGATATTGACATTGACAATGAAGTTAGTTTTTGACCGATACTATCGAGGATGCAACTCACTCATGGTTAAACTCTAAAACTTTATAATGAACATCTTAGAGAAGAGACAAGTAATCTTATTTATGATATTTTGGTATAGAATCTAGATCAATTATAACTAGAGCAACATGCTATATATCTTTATAAGAGCATAATCACTTAGTTTTTATTTCGAGAATACCTCAAAAATTATTTGAGGTTTTAATATTACTTTTAAAAAACACCACCGATAATTTGGCTAAGTACGAGATGGATGTTGTGGGTACAATTCTCGGCTAAAGAATTGTTCACTTATTTTTGATAAATCCCCCCCTCCCCCCGGGGGCCTTAATCAACTTTGACCAATCCCAAATGAATCCCGATGACGCCCCTGAAAATAGTGAACTTACTATTCCCTCACATCATAACTCACTCCCCTTTATTTTATTTTAGTTGTCACCTTTTAAACAATATTATATATATATATATATATATATATATGTTAAATGGTATGTAGATAAATTATATAGCCTCACTAATGATTTTTTGATCTAAACACATATGTTTATTGAATTTGTTTATTTTATATTTATGTTTAGTTTTAACTCGCGTTTATGGCATTGTCTCATTTTAGTATATATATATATTATGCAGCCACGGGATTTTTTTTAATTTTATATGTAATATTTAAGAGACGAATTTATAAGCAATATTTATTTTATGCATAAAAATTAGTTTAACGTGCGACAAAATATAATGAAGAGAAACGGCTAAGAAATATTTCCCAAAAGTGAGGGGTGGTGAGTCATTTTGCCATCGAAGGTTGGATAGAGTGGATTTGGATCCAGATCCGATAACCCGAATCCGCTAGTATTAATCAGGTTTCTCACTGCGAGTTTTTGAAGCGCTTTGCCTTTGATCTCTTTAAACCAATCCAATTCGCGATCTCGTCGCCGGCGAGAATGGTGAAATCGGCGGTAGCCGACGAGTCCCGGGTCCGATCAACGGAGGACCGACTCTTCCAATCCGGCGTTACCGCAGAGATCGGCCTCATGATTGGAAAGATGAGCTCTGTTTCCGACCGGGGACTCATCTACGACTTCATACCCACCCCACCCACCGACTCCGGTGGCCCTGCATGCGCCCTAAGTTCCGGGGGTGGAGGACGAGAAGATAAGAAGAAGGGGTCTAAAGGCGGGAAGGGCTCATCTGAGCCCACTCCTTCTCTCGTGGTTGATGGCGATTGGGTTGCGGAGCATGCTCGGCAGGTAACTCATAGCTCTGGTTTTTAGAGAATTTGTGTTTCTTTGTGAATTTCGGTATTAAAGTTTGATTCTTTGTAGGTTTCAAGGATGCTTCTTGGTGGTATGTATGTGATCGGTGCCTATGTGTGGGCTCCAGAGGCCTCGTTTAAGGCCAGCTCGCAGTTGAATCTGTCTCAGGTGCCGTCTTTTATCCTAATAATTTGATGTTTCCCTGCTATTTAATATTTAATTTTTGTTTTCAATGCTCATCTGATGCTTGACAAAGTGCTGTCTTTTGGGAGCAGCGGGGTAGCCTTTTTTTTTTTTTTTTTTCGGTTCATCCCACACTAACCTTCTTATTTGTTAAGTTAATGAATTTTGAATTCTTGGTTTAAGGAAATTTTCAATTGTTGAGTTTCTATCAATAGCTATTTTTGAGAATTGGGTAATAGCGACTGAAAAGTTGTTGGTTCGGATGGATTTGCATATTTTTAGCTGATCGGATCTTCACTGCAGACAATTAAGGGGATTGCACAAGCAGTTTCTAAATTCGAGAGCGAGTCAGATGAAATGCTGCTCAGTCACATCTCATATAGCCCAAGAAGGTTTTTCACTCTCGTTGTAATTTCATGTAGTAGAATTGATTTTTATATGATATCTCATAGAATAATTGCAGTTTTCCCAAACAGGAATTGCTCTTCTTCTTAAGGAAAAAAGTAATTTCGATAATACTATAGACTTATTTCTGGTGCATAAGTGTTGGTCATTATTTCAAATATATGTTACTTTTCTGTTTGAGAGCAGGATTAATATAAGTTGTACTTATCATCTCTTAGTGCATTCTTCCACATTCCTGATATGTTTTGATCAAGTATCATTTTCATATATTTTTTTTTAATATAGATCTTTTTTACACAGATGGGCTTGTCTAAAGTGCACACCTGGGTCAGGCAATATTCGGCCATGTGATTTCAAAACAAGCAAGTTGATTAATTCTCTTCAGACTTTCAGATGCATGTATAACTTTGAAATGAGGTAATATACTTGATCTCAATGATTATAGAATGCTTCATAACCTTACTTCCTTATAGACCATTTTTATTTGCTTTACCACTAAAATTTGTGAATTGTTGCTTAAAATTGTTTTCCTGTTTGATACATATGCTGACATTTTAGCCAACAAATTCTAACAAGAAGCCAAAACTCATAAACAAACTTGCTCTATTCAATATATTCTTTTTGCTCATATATTATTGCACCTCTATACTAGCTTGACCTTCTCTACCATTATTGTTGTCTCTAAAATAGTGTCTCATTCATTTAGAAGCTCCTCGCTTAAGAGTTTCAAATTATATTGTTATGTTTTTCTAATACCCATTTGATGTATGTGTTATTTTCAGGACATAAGTCACAAACCATATTGCAGTTGAATTGCGGTTTTTTTTTTTTGTGAAAATCCCCATGGCAGTATTTGAATAATATTGTTACAGGTTACCTGTTCACCAGATTGAAGCCTTAAGGTCCGATATAAAAATTGTTCTTCACAAAAGAATTGCATCTCTTGCAAAAGAGTTGCGAGCTGCAAAAGCTTTAATAGATGGCCGTTTGGTAAGCATGCCCATATTATGATTTTGTTTTGCAACATCAATCTTTATTTCTTTCTGAAGTGTTAATATAAGGGTTTTAATGAGTTGATGCCTTAAACAGAATTCTAATTCTCCAAACTCCATGTGAACGCTGCTGCAGTAGAAAGAGATTATTTAATAATTACTATGCCAATAAACTTTTCTTGAAGAAATATTTTTTTATGTAGTGGCACAAAAATAAATAAATAAACTAAAATAAAAGAATTGCATTTTCAGTCAATATGCATGCAACAATTTGAAATAAAAATTTGTTTCGAGGTCTAGTAGGTGCATCTATTTATAGTTGTATTTTATTATCACGTTAAATTGGTGACTTTTTTTTTTCTACTCTTGTAGTGGACTGGAAATCAACTAAACACTTCAGAAGATGCACATACAGTAGATTTGCTCTTACCATTTAATGATGGTGCATGTACTGAAGGTACCTGGATATTGTCTATTTAAGCAGTGGCATTGCACATTTCTAATTTAGATTAAAAGTAAAGCAAGTTGTTAGTGAAGCCCCTTGGTTTCTGTCTATATTTTTGAAATACTAATGTTGTTAATCTCATGTGAAGCCAGCAGCAATGAGGATATTGCAGGCCTTATTCTCTTTAGTGGAAGTATATGTGCTTCTGCATACTTGGGTCCAAAAGAACCCATTTCACAAGCAATATCTGATTTACAGGTTAATATCATGAGCACCTGTTATATTATTTTTCTCTGCTTGCTAGATCTTAATTAATCAAATAACAGCTAATTATTTTGTCCACTTGCCTGTTTTCTTTGTGTAGGGTGATATCATCAACAGCTTAAGAAGTAGGTTAGATATAATATCTGATGATGCTGATGGAGATATCAATTTGACTGCTAATAGTGGCAGTAAAGAAGCTAGCGCTGAAATATCAGCTAAGAAATCTTTTCATCAGCTTATCTTGCATGAACTGAGGTAGATGAATTTGCCCCTAGTTTGTCTTCTAATAACTAAAATACTACTTGTTCACCACCTCGGTTATGTGGCTACACTGGCAATTTGTTAGCTGCATATTTTAGTGTTTCTGTTTATGTTGCATTAAGTCTCTCATTAACTTAAATTGCAATTTTCTTTTTGCAACAGAAATCCATATTCCCTTTCTTTCCCTAAGAGAGTTCTTGTTCCATGGTTGGGTAGTGCCTGCATTTGTGATTACTTGCAGCCATCAGAGACATTTGAGGTTTGCTCATATTTCATCACTTGATATTCTTCTGTTTGCTTGGGCATTCTTTCAAAACTTTCATAGTTTCATTCACTCCTAAGAAAAATTACCTCAGGTAATAATTTGGCAAGATACAAAGACCGTGAACATGACTAAAGATACCATTAGTCTTATGAATCATGTCTGCTGTAGTATTTGATGAGATTACAGTTTTGGTCATTCTTGACATAAATAGCTTCTTGGTTGTGGATCATGCTTCATATAGGACCAGTATCTTTTATCCTCATCCCGAAATTTTGTCTTTTGGCTTTCTAGGATCTGAAAGAGCGCTGTAAAGAGATGTTGTCCATGGAAACTTCACAAGATACCCCTCTGATAGAATCAGAGACGGAAGCCATTTCAATAACAGTGAAATCATTTTGGGATGCAATTCAAGTAGATGCGGCATCTATCATCCATAATTCAACTAGAAAAGCACACGTAAGCATGAATGAAGATACTGGAATGAGAAGTAGCTTTATCAGCTTCCCAGTTGCCACGGTCATCCTCTTGCTAGCTTTATTGATTGGCTTAGCATTCAAAGTCTTCTGATCAACCATATGTTTTAATTATCCGTTCATGCCCTGACCAGATTTTGATGTTTACCTTTCGATTTACTTGTTAATCTATTTGTTGTTCTATTGAATTTACACGGTTCATGAGATCGCAATATTTTTTAAATGGTTCATTGTGCTTGTGGGTCTATTATCTCTTCGAAGTTTATTCTCATGTTATTATTGGTGGGATTTACAGATGAGTGTGCTGTAATTTCATCTCTCTACTTCATACTCTAATTCAGATTCATTTTTAAAATTAGATTTTTATTTTAAAAAAAAAATTAAGTGCTTATGGCGTACGTATATTTTAAAATAAAATAAACACTTAAGTGTTCGGACATTAAACTCTTTGTTTTAGTGTTTTAAAAGCACTTGGGCGGTAGTTGTTCCTTTTTTATCTTTTTAATTTTTTTACAAATTACAAAAGAAAGCAATTTCTAAGCACACCTTCAACAAAAGCGCACTTGAAATTAGATTGCTTCCCAAATAATGTTTTATCAAACAAATTAATTTTAGTGACTGATTCCAAACATTCAATGAAATTTCAAAAATGTGTTTTCTCCCAAAAATTACTTAACACGCCAGTAGCTTCTATTTTACATATTGATAACAATAATATTAATTAAATCTTTTTTCAACATTAATTGAATTTTTTAACGCATCTTTCAATAAAAACGAACAATGAATGGTAAATTGAAAATGTAAGAGACACACGAGATTAAAAAAGCCTTGACTAGGGAGCTTTGCAAGACTGTTAATAATCGCCCAACATTCTGTGGGCAAAACCATACAAAGACCTTACCTTTCACCAATCACTATCACCTCTTTCTAACCTCCTCCTTTCAATAACCACCGCCGAAGATGATGTCGAAACTGGAAGTGGCATACCTTCTCCTTGCCGTCTGTTGCAGGCTTGATCAGCTCAATAGATTTGCAGAAAGATTCAGAGGAAGAAAGGAAGAAGGGGGAAGGAGAACGCATAAGAAGAAAGAAGAAAGGCAAGAGAATTGAGGAATTTCTGGCTCAAAGATGCCAGTCACTCTCATTGTTGATTCACTATATAGAAATTCAAAGTAGAAATCATTACAATTGTAACAAATCCTCCACCCTGGCATTCTAATAAACAGGTCCTATGCCAGGACATACAGAAAACTTGTAACAACCATCTAACAAACCATTACTCTTGATTACGATCATTCATTCAACTAATAAAGCATTCAACTAATTAAACCACTAATTAATGAATATAAGCAGATGGCCCCATAATAAAATCATCAAGCTCCATGCTCTTTCTCCCTTGACTTTCCTGCAAGCTTCGCCTAATTCCTGCTCATGCTTGCCGTGCTCTGGCACAGCTAATAGCTGCTGGAAATTTTGAAACAATTGCTCCCCCCTTTTCAACATCCTTGTCCTCAAGGATGAATTGTGGAAAGGTCATACGAATATCCTCCACATCTTCCTAGATGGCATCATCCCCTTTTCAACGCTTCATCACTTCACACCTTTCCAGTATAGCTTTAGGCATCCTTAATGGGTGCTGATTAAGAAAATCGTTCAGCAGAGGACGGCCTTCATCGTTTGGATCATTCACAAACTTTTTCAGTTTTGAAACATGAAAAACATTATGAAGCCTTGCTGTTGGAGGTAGTTGTAATCGTATGCTACTGGGCCAACATTCTCAGCAATTTGAAAGGGCCCATAGAAACGGCGAGCTAACTTACGTGAATTCCGGCATGCTAGAGAGTTTTGCCGGTAAGGTTGCAGCTTTAATAACGCCCAATCACCCTGCTTGAATTAGATGTATGTTCTTCCAGAACTCACTTAGTTTCGCATCCGTGTCGGAGTGCGTTGTAAATTCGTTCGCAGTGCTGAGATGAGCTCCGTGCGCTTGACCAGTAGTTTATCCACTACCGCCACTGTAGAAATAACGGGAAGATAATCTTACATTGTTGGTGGAGGTCGGCCAAACACAGCCTAGTATGGTGTCATCTTGATTGCTAAGTGCCACGCCATATTGTAATGCCATTCTACCTATGATAAGTACCAGAACCATTGACGAGGATGATTGGTGATGAAACACCTTAAATAGTCTTCAAGGTAACGGTTCAGGATTTTGGTTTGACCATCCGTCTAAGGATGATAAGCACTGCTCGTTGCCAACAGCATGCCTTGTAGCTTGAATAACTCCCCCCAAAAACTGCTCATAAACACCGAATCCTGGTTTGATATCATTTGTGCCAGCGTGCCGTGTAATATGATGACATAGCGTAACAAAATTTTGGCCACTTGGCTCGATGTGAAACCCGAAGTTAGAGCTGGAAAGTGAGCTTGTTTAGATACGTGATCAACCACCACTAGGATCACCGTTTTCCACTGGATGATGGTAGCCAAGTGACAAAATCCATTGAAACAGAGTGCCAAATTTTGTCGGGGATCGGTAAAGGTTGTAGCATTCTCTATGAAGCCCAAACAAAAGGCTTAGTGTACTGACATATGGCACATTTGGAAACATACTCGTGCACAGTTCGTTGGAGTTTCAGTTAGTAAAATACGCTCGCTAATCGAGCTAGTGTTCTGTGAACTCCCGCATGCCCTCCGATTGGAGTGATGTGGAACTCAGCAAACATCAGAGACTATAGTGCTGAATTTGTTGGAATCCACACCCATCTCCTGAAAAACAATAAGCCTTCCCGAACTGAGATTTTTGGGTGTTGACTGGGTCCTTGGAGACAGCTTCGATTAACTTCAAGATATCTGAATTTCCAATGTATGTCATCCGAACTGCATCCTAGAGAACAGGTTATGCTCGAGACTCAAAGAACAGAGCATGACATGATACCCTGTTAAGTCGGGACAGGGCATTCGCAGCTCCGTTGAGCACTCCGGGCTTGTACTCAATGTCGAAGTCGTAGCCCACCTATATACAGAGCCACCTTTGTTGCTCAGTAGTTTGAATTGTTTGGTGGAGTTATGAACAAAGACTACGGTGATCGAATTGCATGGTGAAACGGTGGCCTAACAGATATTAGCGCCACTCCTTAACAGCTTTGGTGATAGTAAACATCTCCCTGGCGTAAGTAGAAGCCTCATGAAATCTGGGAGCAAGTTGTTTGCTGAAGTAGGTGATCGGATGTCCCCGTTGAAGTAGTATCGTGCCAATTCCCCTGCCAAAGACGTCGGTATGAACAACAAACGGTATGGAGAAATCGGGTAGCTGGAGCACCGGAGTTTGCATTTGAGCTTGTTGTAGCTGTTGAAAAGCTTGGGTGGCTGTCAGCGTTTACACAAAGGCATCCTTGCCCAATAACTCTATCAGTAGAGCTGCTGGCGAACAAATAGCCTGTAGTAGCTGCAGAGTCCCAGAAAGCCCCGTAGCACCATCACGGATTCCAATACCAGCTAATCTTGAATGGTTCAAATTTTATCTAGGTCGACGATGACACCTTCGCCGGAGATGACATGGCCTAAATAGCCAATAGTTGTACATCCAAATTCGGACTTCAATAGCTTTGCAAACAAGCGATGCAAATGAAGTTGGGTGAAACCCTTCCGAAGATGAAACAAATGAGAATCCCAATCCGAGCTGTAGATAAGAATATAATAAAAAACTATGAGCATGAATTCGTGAAGAACTTGCCTGAATGTGGAGTTCATAAGGGATTGGACGGCTGAAGGCGCGTTCATCAGGCCAAAAGGCATAATGAGAAATTTGTAGTGGCCGTTGTGATTTCGGAATGCCATTTTCTCTACAACCTCATCTAAGAGCTCCTCCACTATGGGAATTGGAAAACAATCCTTCACAGTGACTACATTCAAAACTCGATAGTCGACGCAGAATCCCCAGGTACTGTCCTTCTTCATGAGGAGTTCAAGCGATGAAAATGGGCTAGTACTTGGCCGAATAATTACGTCTACATCCCGCCAAACGATGCTACTGTTAACATAAATACACATGAACAATACGTATTAGACAAGATTCGATAGTACTACACAAGAAGTGCGAATAATACACAATAAGTGCCGATAATACACAGAAAGGGCGGATAATACACAAGAATAACATTTACGAGTCAACACATGTGTTCAAGTATAAGGAGATGGTCACTTGTTCTATTTGGTTCAACGCCCGAAAGCCTACATATTTTTTTCTAGGGAGAAACCCTGCCTCAGGCTTCTTCTGAACCTTGCTTTTCGTTGTGCCTATTACTGTACTATCATATGGTACTAGCGCAAGTGGGCCATCTTTTGGTTCATCCTTCTGGAACCCGAATAGGGACTCCAGCAAAACATCGATAGCAATTAACACCTTCTCTTCACTTCTTATATTTCCGTCAAGTGGAATTCTGCTCGTGCAGATGTTTGCATCTATGGGGCCCTCTTCGGAGGGGCTCTCTTCGATGGAAGGCCCCTTCTATGTGCGTTCCACTTATGTGGGGTCTTCCTCTATCTGGGGACCCTCTTCTATGGAGCCCCTTTTGGTATTGTCATCTTCATGGGGCCGCACTTTGGGTTAAGCCTCTCAGAGACAGATCACCCAAATTCTCTTAAATTTCTTCCAAAGTAGCCGTACTTTGCATCCTGCCGCCTGGGGAGGGTGTCAGCTTTAACGCCTTCGGTGGTTGATGGCACTAGAATGGTGTCGGCCAATGGAGCCTCAAGGGCAGTATAAGGTCGAATGGAAGTTGGAGGGGAAGGAGTAGAAGGCATTTCGTAGGGCTCTTCTGCCACCAGGATGTCATTGGCAGGGATGACTAGGGCAACTTCTACAAGAGGAATCTCCATCTCTGGGATTGGTGCAACATCCTCATGGGCAAGACTCTCCTCATCGCTAGTACTCTCTATAGTGCACTATGCAGGGCGGCTTCTCTGAGCCCGAGCCACCTTCTTGAACCTTCAATCTGACATGGAGAAAGGATTTGATGCCGGAGGAAAAAAGGCTGTTACTAGTTCCACACCGGTGTCGGCCCCAGATGTGGTGACCGTGAGCCAGCCTTTTACCACCTCCTCACATCCTCGGTGTCATGCTTGTCCATGCAAGTGCACAATTCTTCAAAACCCACCAGCAATCGTTGTAACATTCGTCACATGTCGTCGTCACCCTGTGGAACATCGGCCAGGGTGGACAATGGACGGAGACTGACTTTGTCGAGATGGCTAGGTAAGGAGGGCTCCCAATCTCGCTTCGTCCCTCCCTCGTGGGTTGATTTTCGGAACCACTTTCACTTGCCCTCCCCTTCGGAAGCTCCCTCAGTAGTCTGCGGCTGGGTGTCTTCACCGCTACCGCCATCTAATGCAACGTCCACATCGTTAGCTACCATATGTGCGGAGACTTCTGAGGATGACACGCAAAATTAATAAAATCGTCAGCATCTCGTTCATATATAATCTAAAACATACACAAAGAAAGGGACAAGTACACACAAACTATGTTTTGTAGAAAAGGTACCACAATGCACAGGAAGTGAAGATATTACACAGGAAGACAATATTACACAAGACGACTGAATGTTATATAAGAAGCAAAGATATTACATGAGAAGCACCAATATTACACAAGAAGATAGATATTACACATGCAAATAGTATTAGACAGGAAGGTAGAATATTACACAGGAAGATAGAATACTACACAAGAAAGTAAAATACTACATAGAAAAGTATGATTAACAGAAAAACTCACTTTTTTGCCTTTGAGAGATTTCAGAAGCTGGACGATGGACGTTGACTTTAGGAAACTCGTTTCCCCGTAGCACATTATCCAGGGTGTCTGTCACATCCTCACTTTCTTCACACTGCTAGTCACCTCGTAAAATCATATGACACGGGTGGTCGTCGCAGGCACATCGTCCATCAACCTTTTGCGAACAGCCCATGCCCATCCGTAATGTTTGAGATTCGCCAAGTTGTCAGCGTACCCTACTACGATGTTGGCACATTGAGAGACATGTTGGGGAAGAATATGATCATCATAAGGTAGATTATTAGGAGCTTCACAAGCATCTCCTCCCCGTCTTCGATGTGAATAAGCTTCAGCAATTTTTTCTTTATCGCATCATGATGCTAGTTGTGCATCTTGCCTAAAAAATTCTGCTCAAACTGGAATTCCACCAGTTCGTGCTTAAACAACAAACACTTTTGAGTAATACACAGAATCTAATTAATAATACACAAGAAAAAAAGAACATCCCTACAAAAGCTAATAACCACACAACAAGCTCGAATGGCCGTCAAGGGTCGTCTTCTCACCTTACGGTTTGATTCTCACTGGAAGGAAGTCACCGGTAATTGTTGAAAGGAAGCCTCTGCAAAGAACTCGAAGGCGCTGGGAATTGCAAAAGAGGATGAATGCTGGAGAAAGTGATCTCTAAAGGCTTCAATGCAATAAGAAGAAGGTGAGGTGGTGCGGGAATGTGAGGGTCTCCTGCTGGCATCCCAAGGTTTCAGGCAGCCGACCTTTAAGATGTTTTCAATACCACTGTGGCGAGTATTCAGGTCGTTTCGCGGGGCGGAAATTCTATTTATTGGAGGAAGGGTAAACTGGTGATTTTCCCATCCATGTAACGAAATCTACACCTCCTTTAGTTGCTTTTGGACTGAAAGATAAACAAACAATAAAAGATGGACCTTTTAGGGATAATGAAACTTGGAGGGATTTATCGGGAATGTGTAAACTATTGCGGGGCCATTAGTTACTTTCCTGTTTTATCAAAATAGGGTAGGCATGCATGAGATCAACCTTGTGAGTTTGAATTATTTGATAGTTTGAGTTTATACTTTAGATTTCTACTTATTTTAGGGCTTGAACTTATTCGTAGATGCCAAAAATTTAACACAAAAAAAGTAATAAAAAGAAAGGTTTTTTTATTTAGTGTAGAAGTATGCAAAGAGATATATGAGATTTATTTGCAGGAATTTGGTGAAAAATACGAAATAGAACGATTCTGTGTTTTCTTGAAAAATTTATGGACTTTGTAAAAATTTATAAGTTTAAGAGTTTATTTGCAAGAATTGCTGAAAAATATATAAGATATTGACAAAAAGTTTCAAAAACAATGTGAAAAAGGAAAAGTTTGAGGATTCCTGAGCAAATTTTTGAAGAAAATGTAAAGACATGGAATTATGGGGGTTTATTTGCAAAATTTGATGAGAGGTGAAGGGTTAGAGGCTTTATTGGCATCCATTGTAAAAAGTGAATAAGTCAAGGTTTAGTATGCAAAAAACAAAAAGAGCTTTAAAGGGTTAAAATGCTATGGAAAAAAGAAATGGAAATTCTAGTAAAAACTATGGATGTTTTCGCATATTTATCTTTTCACTTCTTGAAAGCCACGACCCCTCATGTGGAGTCTAATGTAGTGGTAGACTTTTTTTTCTTGTGAGAGCCTCTCCAATATTTCTTGATCCTCTCTTGAGTGAGTGAACATTTTTTTGAAGACCACTATTTCATGTAGAGTTGAATGTAGTGGTAGACTATTCTCCTTGTGAGACCCTTCCCATTACCTCTTGAAACTCTCTTGAGCAAGTGGAAGAAAATTCTTTTGAAAACCACTATCTCATATGAAGTCCAATATAGTAATAGACTATTCGCCTTGTGAGCATCTCCCCACTACAAATCGAAACTCTCTTGAGCAACTGGAAAAAAAATCTCATAAAGACCACTATCTCATGTGGATTCTAATGTAGTGCTAGACTATTCTCCTTGTGAGAGCATCATCACTACCTCTTGAGACTCTCTTGAATGACTGAAAATCTTTTAAAAACCACAACATCTCGTGGGGTCCAACATAGTGGTGGATTGTTCTTTTTTTATGAGGACCTTCTCACTATCTTTTGAGACACTTTTCAGTAAGTGAAAATTCTCTTAAAGACCACTATTTCATGTGAAGTCCAATGTAGTGGTAGATTGTTCTCTTTGTAAGGGCCTCCCCATTACGTCTTGAGACTCTCTTGAGTAAGTGAAAAATTCTCTTGCAGACCACCATCTCATGTGGAGTCCAACGTAGTAGTAGGTTGTTCTCCTTATGAGAGCCTCCTCACTACCTCTTGAGACTCTTTTGAGCAAGTGGGAAAACTCATTTGAAAATTACGAGGCCTCTTGTGGAGCCCCAAGCATGTGGTAGACTATTCTTCTCGAGAGAGCCTCTCCACTGCCTCTTAAGACTTCCTTGAGTGAGTGGAAGTTATTATTGAAGATCATCTACTCTTGTGAAATCCAAAGTCACTACAAGAAAAATGTTTTATAGCGGTGGAAAAATCTATCGCTATAGACGTATTTATAGCCTCAAAACCTCTACAGCGGCATATAGTCAATTAGCCACTAAATCCTTGGTCGTTATATATTTTTTGCAACACATGTACATTTTTCCCGCTATATGGGTTGAAGCTGCACAATGATCTATAGCGGTGGATACTATTGCTGCTATAAATTCTATAGCGATGGAAATTTTTTGCCGCTATAAATTTTTTTAGTAACTTATAACTACGAAAAAATATACCGCTATAGGTCTCGCAACTTGTATTAAACTGTATGAATTAAGAAGATACTTTAATAGCTAATGAAATCTGCTTCTTATATAGACAAACAAATATATATATATATATATATATATATATATATATATATATATATATATATAATGAGAAAACATCAATGACTACAACCATCTGCAAAAACACAAAATAGGAATATAAACCGATTATCCTTTGGTAATTGAACAACCAAATATTCAACCTGAAATGATAAAATGACAATGTCAATGACAAAAAATCCAACAATAATAATTGATCAAACAAACAGAACATTAAATACAGTCAATTTATTGGCTGCAAAAGAAGTCAGAGAAACGGAATGCTCCACCAGATCATTGAGCTTCTGCAGCAAATGAACCATTTTTTTTTGTTGGTGATATAACTAACCACCAGCATTACCTTAAAAGCCAGCCAATATACCATATTAGTACCATAATAGTAGTAAATTAAAAAGCACAAGATCTATATATAAACCTGTTGTTTCTGACTTGTGCTCTCTATGCATCTCTATTCAGGCCTTTCAGCAGGTGGGCTTCATAGAAGCTAAGTTACTAGATGTTGCACATGTTGATGCTGGTTGGACAAAGTTATTTGACTATGTAGAACTCGTCTCACTCTCCTCCGAAGCAGATCTTCTCAACCTATTTATAAAATGGTAAGGGGCAAAGACAGAATTCCCTTGATGCATGATTCTTCTTCTTGCTTGTGCACTCCCACGAGCACTGACTGGAGATGGTTGCCATATAGGCAATGATGGAGCGTGATGGAGCACATTCCTAGTTCGGCACCCTTCCCATTGTCCCCACTTGAAGCACTGAAGCATTAGAATGAGAAAAATTGGCATCAGTAATAGCTTCACACATCTTTTGACCGACATAAAAGTTGGATGATGATCGTCAACCAAGAAGAGAAGTGTGGGATTGAGTTAAAGGAAAATCTTGTTGAACAGCTTCTTTTCTCCCTATGTTTAAAGACAACACAAGTGTAACATGATCAGCATTCTCCGACTGGAAAGACTTGAACTAGTTCTTGTAGGTCCAAGATAGCTTTGTATAATGAACTAGCATTTGGTGTTCCATAAATGATTACCTGATTGGGAATGAAGACTGAGGAGATGGACCATATCCAGTGAACATTTTACTCACAACGTTAGTAGCTGAAGCTTGTTGAGCCATGTTATGCTGCCGTGAACCCACTGATAAAGCTTTTCCTTACATTGGGTTACCTTTGTGGTTAAAAATGTCAACAACAAAGCATGAAAAATGTTTTGAATATATCAAATGGGTGAAGTTGCTTCAACAATGTGCTTACTGCTCTACAGATTTGGCCGGTGGCCCCTGCAAACAAGAAAATTATGAAGTAAGCACAATGGTATCATTTTATTTATAACATCCTTTTCTTTGAAAATTGAATTCCATTATGTTTAATCCCTTCCAAACATATTTTACAGACATAATTTTCTGACAACTTGTGCTTTGTAAGTTGTGGCTTGCAACAATTCAATTTCATAAAGTAATATAAGAAGCAACTAGAAATGTAAAGATGATTGTTGTATCAAATAGCTACAAGGAGTCCATACACTTCCTGCAAGTAGGACACAAATATTATTTTTGATGCAGTATGGTTTTTATCCAATTATTTTCTTAAAAAAAGTTATAATGATTCCACAATAGAATTGTCACACATGGCATATACATTGACTCAATTAACAGCACCCAAATGAAGTTGGAAGAAATGGCTTATCAATCACTGCAATACAACCATCGAAAAAACATTGCAATTGAGCTAATCTTACTTAGCAATGGGTCCATGGGTCCCAATCCTAAATATGTGTTCCAATTACTTACCCACACAGGCTGCACCTACATTTTGAGTATATACAAAGTCCCAAGGCTAAACTACTTGAGTACTATTATAAGAATAAGTCATTCTCTATAATTAGAAAAAGCAACGCTTGAGATTCTACTAGTGATCATTTAAATGTCAAGGCACATGTTAAAAAAAAATCTTATATGGTCTTCATTCCTTCTTCACCTCCAAACTGTATTCTTATTACTAAAATAGTGAGCTCACTTGTTACACGGTGATGGTGTATACTCAAAATTAATTTCAGATCTTCAAACGCGGCTACTGTACGGAGCAAACGTAAATAAAAGCAGAAAAGAGAGGAAACATAAGACTAGAGATGTCATTTCCAAATGAGGCAAATAAATATATCAATATTATTTTTGAATTGAGTGCAAGATTTAAATTGGAAAAAAAAGTTGCTCAAATACATATTGACTTCCACTGTGAAAGGCCATCTTTAATATAAAAGGTTGACGGTGAAGAAGAGGCATCTATAGAGCCATTTTTTTTAGACATAACGAACAAGAAATATGTACAAGTTAGAGGCATTTAGATCAAAAGTTTACTTCGAATGGGTGTCTCTGCATCATGGGCTCGAGCATTTAAATGATCTGCTGCGGCATAAAGTCACTCCCCATTTTCCTGGTGGGGACAAGTAGGACAATCCACTGCATTCTTAAAATTATATGCAGTGCCAATGCAGAGAAAAATTCAGATATTAGTTGTTTATAAATGATATCTTTCAAAGAACTAATTGTACATCTAATTTTGCATGCTAAATCAAGCAGAAGGCTCACTCTAATTCTAAAATAAACGAAACAATGATAGCAACCAGTTTACATTCAAGATTGTCATATCGAAGCTCATTACCTTGAAAGGCAGTAAATTCAAATTTATAAGCTTAGAATTGTCGGAGAATGTTTTCATACTTGCAAAACCAGTTATCACATAAAGCAAACTTGTGTTGATCTACATTTAACTGCATTTTGCCAACGTTGATTCTTTATTGTAAGTGTGTTGCGAACTATAAGACTCGGTTTCCAAATATAAGATATAGAATCATAAATTCTACTCTAAAATGAAGTTGACAGCAAGTGCCTGCTGCCAAGCATGATGCAACCATCGTTCTATACATACATCTGTTCATGCTTTCACACAGATAAATAAAGCTTCAACTAAGATTTAGCAAACTCGCAAAGTAAAGTAAAAAAAATACATCCTTGTAAAGAGGTTATTACATGCATGTGAACTCTTAGAACATCTTATTGGTAATCATTTGTCAAAACTTCCATTCTTAGTCAACCCTCTCTACAAGATTTAGCAGACTCGATGGCATTGTTTTTTGCCGTAATGATATAACGACTTGGCTCTCAAGACATCATCGACGAAGCTTCTTCGTATTGGCACCGTGCCCTTTGGGCGGTGGCCGGAATGGTGCCAAGTCTGCCAGGCACCTCTAATGGCATCTGTTTAATTTCTTGGATGGCTGCCATCTTTGAACTTTGGCATCTCTGGCGCCACTCTCTTCAAAAAAAAAAAAAAACGAAACAAAATAGATACAATTATTTCACACTGTTGATCAAGTTCGAAAGCAGATAGTTTAATTTCACATTAAAATTTATAATATATATGTCAATCTGAATCTTGTAGTTCTTTAGCAATGGATGATCATGTGCTAGTTGTTTATGCTAGTGTGCACAGTCAATTATATCTCCATCCAAACTCTGTGTATATTTATGATGATCATATATAAGAACAAGGTTAAATAAAACGAAAGATCATATAATATAAAATATATAGAGAGACTTACTTTGTTGATCTCAAAGGCGGTTTATTGATCTTATCTAAGGGCTTGTTTGGATTGGCTTTTAAAAAAAGTGCTTTTTATAAGTATTGGGTAAGCACTTTTAAAAAAAGTGCTTTTCAGAGTAAGTTAAGTGCTTTTCTATTTTTTATGTTTGGATAGGTTAATACAGAAGTGCTTTTATATGTGTGAATTTGTTTGGATATAGATTTGTAAAAGCACTTTTGGAGGTAGCAAATGACTAAAATGGGCATTCATTGACTTTACATTCAATTACCATTATATATTCATATTAATAATGATAATGACTAATGTTATGATAATAATAATGATTATAATTATAATTACAATTATAACTATAGTTATAATATTAATATTAATTATATAATAATAATTATTATTATAATTATAATAGTAATTACGTAATAATTGTTATTATAGTTGTCATTAAGTTATTAATATTTAAAAATATAATTATAATTATAATTCTAATAGTAATCACGTAATAATTATTATTATGGTTGTCATTAAGTTATTAATGTTAAGAAATATAATTATAATTATAATTATAATTATAATATTAATATTAATTATATAATAAGAACTATTATTATAATAATTATAATAGTAATCACATAATAATTATTATTATCGTTGTCATTAAGTTATTAATGTTTACAAATATAATTACAATTATAATAATAATTATAATATTAATATTAATTATATAATAAGAAATATTATTATAATAGTAATCACGTAATAATTATTATTATCGTTGTCATTAAGTTATTAATGTTTACAAATATAATTACAATTATAAATAATAATTATAATATTAATATTAATTATATAATAAGAACTATTATTATAATAATTATAATAGTAATCACATAATAATTAGTCAATAAGTTATTAATGTTTACAAAAATATAATTACAATTATAATTATAATTATAATATTAATATTAATTATATAATAATTATTATTATTATAATTATAATAGAAATCACGTAATTATTATTATTATTATCGTTGTCATTAAGTTATTAATGTTTACAAATATAATTACAATTACAATTATAATTATAATATTAATATTAATTATATAATAATAATTGTTATTATAATAATTATAATAGTAATCACATAATAATTATTATTATCGTTGTCATTAAATTAGTAATGTTTACAAATATAATTATAATTATAATTATAATTATAATAATAATTATTATTATTATTATAATAGTAATTACGTAATAATTGTTATTATCATTGTCATTAAGTTATTGATGTTTACAAATGTAATTACAATTATAATTATAACTATAATATTAATATTAAATATATTATAATAATAATAATTATTATTATTATAGTAATTACGTAATAATTATTATTAAGTTGTCATTAAGTTATTAATGTTTACAAATAATTATAATATTAGTTATATAATAATGAGGGAAATATAATGAAGGAAATGTATTATTTGTGAAGGTTATTTGGGTAATTTGACAATCTCAAAATAGCTTCTCAGAAGTGCTTTTCTGAGAAGCACCTATGGGGCAGCTTCTGAAAAAAGCTGAATTTTAGCTTCTTCCACAGCTTCTGCTTCTACCTAAAAGCCCAAACAAACATGTTTTTTAAAACCCAGAAGTGCTTAACTTATAAAAAAGCACTTCTTGGCTAAAAATAAGCCCATCCAAACACCCCCTAAATGTTTTTGAATCCTGACAAGCTTTACAAGAAACAAAGAGAAGGAGAAGGAGGAGAATTCTGTATCACAGAGGAGCCATTATTCTTCGAAATAACATCTAACATTTCACATTTTTTGATCATTCGTCAAACAGAGGAGCACAAACAATCATACTAGGGCATCAATAAACTCGTAGCATCAGGAAATGCTAGCCCACCTTATCTTCATTCCCACTCTCACCCATGACAAAGCAACACCACAAGGCTCAATCTCAAACCTGAAAAACAATCAAAGATCAATCGCGGACCACGAAACAGGATCAAATAACAGAAAGAAACAAAACCCTAAAGCCCAAACCCATATTCCCCTCATAAGCTAACCTGGGCAGTCTTGAGATCGAACCGGATCACGACGGAGTCCAGTAGGCGAAGCCGCAACTGGCCGGGCATGCAACGGCAACAAAAGGCTGCTAGCTTGACGCCGAGGGAGAGATACGGGAGACGAGGACGCCAGCAAACTCCGCCATAGATCCGATGGTGGAGAGATTAGGGCTTGCGAGGTGGACGCACGAGAGTTTTGGGTGGGGGGTTTGGAGAGCACCCAAGCACTTAGCTGCAAAAGAGAGAGAGAGAGAGAGAGAGAGAGAGAAGTCGTAATCAATACAAAGGGCTGGCAAACGCTCACTAGTGGGAGTGCTAACAAAAAAGTAATACTAAAATAATAAATATATATAATAAATAAATAAATAAATAAACATTATATATATATAAGTCACCAATTTTTTGTATAGTGTTTTTTTTAAATATAATTGTCAATTTTATGTTTTCGATCAATTATGAGATTTTTTATTTTGTAATATGATCTATTATTTTTTTTTTCAACATAATAATAGTAGTCGAAACTAAATTCTCTCGAAAGTAAATTCTTTCTCTGATAACTTTCTAAATAATATATTGTATTTAAATAATATATTGTAGCAAAGATTTTCAGCTAATATTTTTATTAAAATAAATGATAAAAAATAGTGTAGATAACCCTCTAAATTATAGTGCTAATACATGAATTGGCCACTATAAAAATTATTGTTAAAAAAATAATAAATAAACTTGTGTTTATAATAGCTAATTCAAAAATTTGTCACTAAAAACACATCTATAGTGGCGGATATACAAATCAGCCGCTGTAAGTTTGATATGATGTTCATATATAGGGTAAATTTTAAAACCTGCCGTTATAAAGGTTTAGAGCGGCTAATTTATAAATCGGCCGCTAAATTTAGTTGCTATAACACAACTTTCTTGTAGTGAGTATATGATGAACTATCTCATTGTGAGAGTTTCCCACCTTCTCTTAAAAGTCACCTGAGTGAGTGGTAATCCCACTTGAGAACCCCATGTGTCAAAAAAAAAAAAAAAAAAAAAAAAAAAGAGTTCTTACACATTAACTAAGTAATCAAAATTTATAAAAAAAAACTCTAAGAAGTAAAGAAATAAAATAAAACTTTCAACTAATGAAACGAAAGGATTTTCCAAGTAAGGATAAAGAAGTTTCTTTCAAATGATGAGAAAAAAATTTCACAAGTCTAAAATACCGAAGCTATCAAACAACAAAACCTAGGAAACCAAGTTCGTGATTCATGAATAAGGAGCACAACTTGAGACAGATAAGAAGTTCTAAAAGCAAATAAATCAAATTAGTCAAGTTAATGACCAAGCTATATGAGTAGTCATGACTTGACAATAAACAAGTCAAGGCTCAAAACCATGAGAGAGTCGAGACTTGAAATGCTTAACTGGTAAGTAAACAAATGAGCTCAGATTCTTAAGACATCAAATGTCAACGAGTTGAAAGTTTCACAAATTCAAGACCTGAAAACTTCACAAGCATAAAAAGGTCGGGGATTTCAAAAATCTAAATCAGATGGAACTAAGTTTATGATTCATGAATAAGGAATACCACATGGGACCTATAAAATGTTCTAAAAGCAAAAAATCAAAATAGTCAAATTAGTGCCCAATCGTGCGAGTGGTCACGATCTAGCAACACACAAATCAAAGCTCAAAAAAATGAGAGAGTCAAGAATTGAAAAGCTTTAAATGAGTAAACAAATGAACTCAACACTCTTAAAATATCAGAAGTCAGAGTCAAAAAGCTCACAAGTCCTAGATCTGAATGCTTCACAAGCACAAAATACAAGAGTTTTCAAAAATCTAAATCAATGGAATCAAGTTTGTGATTAATAAATACGGAGAAATCACAATTTGTGATCCAAGTAATGCAAACCCAAAAAAATGAAAACCAAAATCAACAAAGTGAAAAGAAATGCCTATGCATGATTTTTTGTAGGAGAATTGGGATAAGTTTAAGGTAAAGCAAACTCAAGTTATGTGAAGAAAGATTCATAAAACATAGTAGAAAAAAAAAGGCCTACGCTTATAATCCTTTGTTCTAATTCTAGTTCATGTACTCATGCAACTTTTTTTTAAATTAATAACAAAATTAATTTCTCTCATGTGTTCATTTATCTTTCATTCGCACTTTTTCTTAATCAGAGGTTCCAATGAATTTATCTGTTGCAATTAACATTAGAGGCTTGCACCTAATGGAAGTTATGAACTCACAATCCCTTTAAGTCATAAAATAATTAAAATTTTATTTATAAGCTCATATTTGTTTTGTCCGGTCGATATATTAAAAGCTAGTTGGGAATAAAAGACCCCACAACATTATTGATCAATTATTGCAAAAATATTTCCTTTGTGTTTAAAAATAATACAAAGAATACTTTATTCTAAAAAATTAGAATAATATCTTTTACACTAAAAAATTAAAAGATTACTTTCTCCGTTTTCTTTATTAATCTTTAACCTGCATTTTTAAGAGCCAAAGTCTCTAAATTACTTTTCGGAAATGATGTGGTAAATTTTTGGGTGGGTCACCGAAGTTTAGTATTTTTTCACTTTGGGTGCCGTACTTTAATTTGTATCTTTTCAGCCACCAGAGATGGATTTATTTACTCCGGGAGGTCACTAGTGAGTTTTCCGGTGTTCTTTGACCACATGGCCGCCGGTATCTCCATGTTAGTGCTGATTGGAAAGATTCCAACACTGCCACGTTGGATGCTTTCCACGTCATTTCTTCATCCCTCCAACTCAGCATGCCAGGCTATCTACCATCTAACTTTCCCCTTGCCACTTGCTTCCCTTCATCCTTTCCAGTGATGATGAGACTGAGAGAGAGGCTCAACGAAGGGTATCATCATCGTCGTCGTGATCTGAAGCAGGGTCCGGGAAAGCTTCAAGGCTCGAGGGGTCGAAGGTGTTTGCGATGCACGGTCGAGGGCTAGGATTTGATCGTTGTTGTTTTGAGAAACTATTAAACTTTCAAAGTTTATTCTTCGACTCTTGAAACTGTCTCTCACCTCTTTATTTAAGCTCTATGTTCTTAGCAATATATTTGATGAAACACAGCCCATTTCTGTATTAAATAGCTAAGAAAAATGGATTTTATCTTCAATTCAAGCGCCAAATATTAGTTTGCAAATTACTGTTAATTTGAATAATACAAATATTATAATTTAGCAAGAGCCAAAAAAATGATTCTTGATCTGAAATCCTCAATTTCATTACTATTTTTTGAAAACAAAATTAGAGATTACTGAACTGCATACAAAAACATCATAGTATTTCAGAAAACGTTATGAGAATATACCTCCTTATATTTTAATAGTACTTTGAATACATACAAACATTACACTTATTCAGAAAAACTGAACTGAAAGATGAACAAGAATTGGAAGTAATACCTGATGAAAAGGTCTATGAAAATACTCAGAACTTCATGATGACCTTCTTTATCCGACAAAAAAAATCATATGCTAATCTAGTTTATGAACAAAAGTCTGACACAGAATCAATTCACATTGCTATCATATGCAAATGGTGGAAGAGAAAAAAAATACCTGATCCGTCTCTTTAAACAAAATGAATTCAGTACATTTTGAACCAATTTGTTCAATGGAAGTAATTGTTTTCCTTTGCATCACATAAAACCAAAATTGAACAAAAACAATTACAGCTTTACAAGCAGAACATTTTTACCCCCACCTTCCAGACTCAACCCCACTAGTAGTCTGTAACTTTTAAGTCACACTAACAAAAGAATTGTGCAACCACAATAACTAAGATGGTCTTCCATATGCTCCAGCAGTGCCACTACCTCCAATACCTGGTGGAAGCCATGCCTTCTTTTCTTCGCAGCACCACCTACCATGCTCCTGTCTTCAACCTCTCCTTGGATATCTTGTATTCTCTCTCCTTAGATATATTGTACTCTCAACTTGTGTTGGGGGGGGAGGGGGAGGGGGAGGTCTTTAAGGAAATTATTTTCTTACTTGGCTTTTCGATAGGAGCCACCTGCTTCCTCTTCTTACTGGGATTTTTTGTGACCTGAATATAGCATCCCTCACTTCTTCTGAAGGTGTGGAATGCAATTCACCAGGTATGTTTGTTGTATCCAATTTTTGGACATATATCAATGTCCAAAGACTTATTCACATTGTCACTAAGTAACTAAAGCACATCACTGATTAGATGTAAATTGTACAATACCTGTGACCCTGAGGTTAATGGGATATCCCCAGCTGGCATAAGACCCTCATCTCCAGCTGTTGGTCTTGGGATGACTTGAACTGCTATGTCAATCACCTGTATTATCAAAATAGGAGTTACTGAACAGAAGGAAAAAACTGAACAAGGTTAATTCACTGCTCACCATGACATTGCCTCACTTGCAACCCTCTCGCCCACAGATGAAGAGTTAGGCTCACTGTTTCTCCTTAGCATATTAGTCTAATGGTAATCACAATTAAAGCAGTTAGGATTAAATGAAATTTTTATTTGTGCCATAAATTATGGAATACCTCTAGGAAATGTTATTCTAGTACTTTAGGGTCAATTTCAACCATAGGGTTTTGTTCTTGGTCAACACCCTACAAAAAGAACCAATATTAAATGTGAGTAATTCACTATAAATTACACAAGCATAAAAACCTGAACAGTGTTGTCTTGTGTCACTTACAATTGCAGTGTTTTGCATTGACTCAGTTTGAGCAAGTGCTTTTTGGTTGCTCCCCTGAGTTTCAAGATTAAATTATGTATAACCATATTAACTTTGAATTGGAATAAGAACACACATATGCCTTACCTGCAATCTATGGTATCTTTTGTTATGCCCTATAGTCTCACAAATGCTGTATCTTATGGTTATACCCTTCCTGCTAACTTTGCCCTTTGCCAAGCCAGGGTTCTACTCATTTGTATCTCTTCTCCTAAGCAATGGTTTCCTACCCCTGTTCTTATTTGCAGGCTCTAGTGGTATGATCTGAGGTTGATCACTGATATGTGTCTAAATACACCATTTTGTAACGGTGAACTATTTATATTTTCATGCATTAATTGAATAAAACAGGTGCCCTTTGATGTGTTTTTCTTGTTTTTCTTATTTCAGGCATCCACGGACCATTTACGTTGAGAGGAGCATTTACAACTAAAAAATCAAAGCCGAGGAGCGAAGAAACGAAGGATAAACGAGCTCCGGAGGGCACCCAAGCGTTCCTACACAACCAGGCCCATTTTAGGGCCTGTGTGCGGGCTGTACACAGCCCGCACACCCCTGGCAGAGGGGTGTGCGGCCATGTGTGCGGCCCCCACACTGGCCGCACACCAGTCGGGGTATTTAAGCCCAATTAGGGTTTTTTTGAAAAAAAAAACTTTGGTCACCGACGCCTCCGAACACCCCGACGCTCAAAGCTTCATCAAGAGAGGTCGTTTTGGAGAGAAATCGAGGGGGAGAAGATGGGAGAACTCGAGGATCTTCATCCTAGAGCTTGTCGACACTGATTCGGAAAGTTTCTTCATCAAACCTAGTCGACACGTTCAAGAGGGAGATTTTGGTGTTTTTGTTGATGTACTCTTTATTGTGTGAACTTTCCTTCTTATTCATGTTGAACTAAACCTCCCAAGGCCGCCGGGCAACCGGTGAACCTTGGGAGGAATACTTGTATTGGATGTTGTACTCTTAATTCAATTAATGTATGGTGTGCCATTTGGTTTCATACTTTGTGTACTTAATTGTGGTGATTTGCATGAGAACTCTGCATTTCATCTTATCTATTGTGCTTGGTTGCACGAGGTGGGCTATCGCATTAGATCCACATAGTATGAAGAGGGATCCATTGTACCGGTACACCAGAGGTTCCGGGTGTCGATAGCCTCTCGTAGGTTGTAGAGTTCATCTTAGTGCAATTGCTTATAGATATCTCTAACCAAAACTCCTTAGTCCCAATGACATCGTGTGAGTATCCTTAGGATAAAGGAACTTGTACTTGATTAGGGCTACACTACGGAGGTTCCGGGGTAGTCGACTTCCGAGGCTAGACGGACCAAAATATTACACTCCATGCATGCATTACCTGTTATCACAACGTCCTTACTTGTATTCTTCCCGGGGGAATCCTCGCCCAGGGCCTTATCTTCTCTATTTGATTTCTTCTCGGTGTGTGCAACCTGTCAGTAGTTAAACCTTTTATTGTTAGTTTAATTTCATTTCCTTACAACAACCTCTGTTTTGATTCGGCTAAACAACTGTCGAAGATGAAGTAATAGTGGATCTCGGGACCCTAGGGATTACGACCCTCTTGTGCCTGCACAAGAGGTATTACTTGACGACCAGTGCACTTGCGGCCGGGGAGCCGTGTGCCCGCTTTTTAGCGACGCGTGCGACCATCAATCACTTTTGGGCCGGCAATTGCTGTCTTGTGTTGGGTTTAAAATGTGGTTATATGTTACAAGGAAAGTTGTTTTCTTATAGCAGCCATCAAGAAAGTCCTCAAGTTTGCATTTATTATAATAGAGTGCTGAGATGGCATGACAACATGGAATCCCAGTTAGCTGCCACCTTCTATATGTGCATGACCTCTCTTTGTTGTCTACAATGAGTTGTCCATCATGGCCCACCACCTGATACTAATCATCCCCATACCATGTTGTCTTACATCCCTAACTATGTTGTTTACACTTTTCCAACTTGTTCAGGATTTTTGGACAATGTTCTGCGGGGCATTTTTACGTAGCATCTCTTTTTCTTTATATTCTAGTCATCAATTGGGTTCTAATCATTTCATTCATACTGATTATGCCCTTTGTTCTAACTACCAATATCTGGCTATTAAAGCACTCACATAGGTTGTTTAGTAGCATGTCACACTTAAACCAGGGTCTAAAATGTGACATACTCCAATGTTTAGGGCTAATGTTATGCGAGAATGTGTGAGCCTATGCAGCCATATCCTTAAGGACATCCATGGCTAAGTTAAAGGCAGGAATGTAACTGGATCTTGCTCAAGTCCATAACTGGTCCTTAAGGGCTTTCCCCTTGAATTTTTTCCTGAAGTTTGTGTGGATGTGCCTTACACAAAATCTATGTTCACTATTGGGAAATAACTGTTAGATTGCATTTTAGAGGCCATATAGGATTAAGTTTTCGAGACAACACCACGACCACCATAAAATAAAAATAAATAAAAGAAACAAAATTGATACACAACATGGACAAAACAAAATAAATAAGTTCATGATAAATATAAGGAAAAGGCTAGCATTTATTTCATATTAGTGTGGAATGAAATCATTTAAACAATTAGAGAAATGGCATGTAACTTACTTTTTCCTATCACTCATGAATGCCCACCCATGTGTGTTGTTTATCTACAGATCCTCAGCTAGCAGTTCTAGGAACCACAGGCAGTTCTCACAATTCTCCTTCTCCACCACAACCCAAGCTATTGGGTAGATGCAATCATTTGCATCTATTCCAACAACTGACAGTAGCTGCCCTCCATATAGACCTTTGAGGAAACATCCATCTACAAATACTATTGATCTGCAACCTATTAGAAACCCTGACCTAAGTGGTGATAAGCACACATACATTGATTAGAGCACACCCTCACTGCATTTGAATTTAATCGTTGAGCCTGGGTGTGTTCTAATCAACTCAAGCCTGTAGTCATACAGCCTTGTTATTTGGGTGTGCTCATCACCATCAAGAATCCTGCAAATTGTCATAATTTCGTAGTTCAAATTAGGTATTATTCACACCAGGCCATTAAAAGTTGACATTATGTATAACTTACCTTGCTGCAATGTTTTTTGCCCTCCAAGCCCTCAACCTGCTGATGTCAACCTCTTAATTTATTTTCACAGCCTGTATAATGCCAGCAAGTTTCCAAGAGGGGTCTTCCCTAAATTGGTCTAGTAGTGTTCTGCTATCCACTGAGCATTGACATGTCTTATGTTATGGTCTCTTGTGCACTCATGCTTCAACTGTCCAACCTTTATTTGAATGGTGTTCTTGTCTTTGATCATTGGTGAGGCCCACAGGTAAAAAGGACAATCCTTCTTGCAATATGCCTTACACCTCTTCTTGTTGTTGGGCTTGAAATTCATATCACACCTATTCTTAATGCCGTAGTTTCTGACTGCCTCTTTGAACTGTTTAAAAGATCTAAATTTCATACCAATTTTGAATTGGGGGTCCTTCATGTCAATTTATTCATTAAACTCAGCATAATTAGGCCTAGCAGGGTTTAATTCTTCCTCATTTGTGGAGGAACAGGATTATAATTCATCTGACTTTACATATTCAGACTCTGCACCATCCCCAGAACTGTCTCCATCTCTCCTACTCTCATTCTCCACAATTGTCTCATTTATTTTACTACCACTGGCCACCACGCCTACTTCACATTCTCCATCACTATTGATGTTGTTGTCGGAATCATTTAGTCCACTCACTTCTTCATCCTCTTCAAAGGCTTCCTCTAGTTCCACCTCCCCCTCTAAATCTTCTTCTTCCATGTCCTCTAGTAACACACTAGTTTGAACTACATATTCACCACTAGCACTAATGTCATGTACCCTACTCACCTTCACATACACATTTGTTGTTCTACACTCTCTTACAGCCATTTCCATCCCCACTGTATCTAAGTCAATTTTAATTTCTACCATCCCAAAACCTCTAGTGGCAGCCTCCTTAAACTAGAAGGAATAGTCATCTACATGTAAGTTCAGCTCTTTGGCCATGCCTGTAAGTTCTAGTCTAGATATATAATCTATAGAACAGTAATCAATGAATCCTACAACCCTATATTCACTCCAATTCTTTATTGCCTCAACTCCATAATACAACTTATTTGTGAAATATTCAGCACTAGGCACTGCAAAAAACAAATGTTCGCTCACTTAAGATGGGAAGTTCGTTGTGATATTAATTGGGATATTGCTTTAAAGAAGGAAATAGCATCAAAGATGATTAAAATTGTAACAAACACTACAATTAAGGACTTTCCCCCAAATTGTAAAATTTAAGAAGGTGATGGTCAAACCCTATACGTAATTCAAACATAAATAGAGCATGGACAACACTATATTGATTAAAATTTTTAGTCTTATGAACAAGATGTCTATTTCCATGGAAGAACAAATTATGAGATATTAAGTACATGCTTAGGGAGAAAGCAATTGAGATTGTCAAATGAGTAGGTGGAACATTCAATAAGAAAATAGCATTATACCATTATGATGACAAATATAAAAAATATTGCCATTATGATACACACACACCCCTATTATAAAATTTATGAAGGTAACGGCAAAAGCTTAATGTACATACAGGCAATACACCCATAGGAAGAGGGGAGTGTTTCTAAATACATACATATTAGATACCAAGGACAGTACATTTTCTTTTTCTCTCATTCTTTATCCAATTGGTTGGCATTCATTTGAATGTCTTGGTAGAAAAGTCCTTCAAGCATTTGGGCCACAAAAACTATCATTTCAGTGCTAGTTCATGTTTATTGAAATCTTTAGTCTTATGAACATGAAATCTATTACTATGCAAGAACAAATTACCTGATGTTGCGTAGATGTGTAGGGAAGAACTCACAAGCCATCAAAACAATAGTACAGATTGTGAAATATGTGGGGTCAACATTCAAGAAGAAAATAACATTAAAGAAAGATTATGACAAATATAACAAATATCACCACTATGATGCACACACCCCCTTATTATAAAATTTGTGAAGGTGATGGCAAAAGCTTGGTCTACACATGCAGGTTACCAACTAAAGATCAAACCTTGTAATTCAATCATAAATAGAACAAGGACAGTATATTGTTCTTGGGACAGGATATTCAAAAAAAGGGGATTTCGCAATTGGTTAACATTCATTTGTCTGCCTTACACCCCTCCCTCACTATCCAATTAGTCAACATTCATTTGTATGTCTTAGTGAAAAATCCTTCATTTCTGCAACCTGATTATTCTTTCACCCTCTTAATAAACTACTTCTCGTACACATTTCTCTCCAATCCATAATTGTAATTGTATTTCTAATCATAATCCAAATTATACCATTTTTATTATAGGTTACAGTTAGGATTCATTAAAACAAAAAAGAAAAAGATTCAATGGGTCACTCTCAGGAGAACATTACAATAACTACAGGACGACCACATCATTTTTTTTTTAGCATTTGGAACCACTACTGGACCCATATCACCAATTTCACAAAAGCAATCACATGAAAGATAAGCCATCTCAAAAACCTAACCTTCATATTGGAATAGACCATATTGACTAATTGCGCTAAAACCTAAAGAATGAGAACCACATTTCATTACTGTCCCCGTGGAACCCTAAATCCCTACATTACCCCCAATGCATAGCTCATCTTGACAGAGTCCTAGTATACAAGAAACTTACTGTAACTTGATGCTTCATCCTCCGATGTTCTTATTCGCCAATTGTCGGCCATCCTTCACTGCTTCTCCAACACCAACTTCAGTTCAAGATCCCTGTTCAGCCTCTACCCCTCAACCCTGAAGCTTTCACTGCTCCTGCTGTAGAACATGAAGCCGATGATGACACCCACAGTCAGGCCTCTCCTTTGGTCTCATCGTCACTAGAAGGGATGAAAGGAAAAGGGGAAGAAAGGGCTAATGTGGAGGGATGAATTGCCAAGGGGAAAGTCAGATGGTAGATGACCTGGTATACTGAGTTGAAGGGATGAACAAATGGCGTGGAAAGCATCCAACGTGGCGGTGTTGGAAACTTTCCAATCAGCATTAACGTGGAGATTCTAGTGGCCATGTAGTCAAAAAATGCCAGAAAACCCACCAATGACCTCTCGGAGTAAACAAATACATCTCTGGTGACTGAAAAGATACAAATTAAAGTATGATATCCAAAGTGAAAAAGGCCAAACTTCGGTGACTCACCCAAAAATTCACCTATTTTTATTGCGTACACCAGGATTTAACAATATGATGTTTTTTAGACCAATATGTATATATTTTAATATTTTAAAAACCCAATACACACACATATATATACAGTGGAAGTGTCCCTCGCTCTAATTCAGGAAAAAAAAAACAAGGCCTGAACTTGCAAATGAACGGCCACGATCGTCCCAACAGCACCCAAGCCCTTGCTAGCCCTTCATTGGTCCAAGATCAAGCTTCTCGAGCTCCCATTGGTCCACGTCACCTTCAGTGACATGTGCCCCAAGGATCCGCTTAAACCGTCCATAAATCCCATTTATGCCCTCTATCTCCGCAGTTCACTCTCCAAAAGCTATTCAATAACGCGCTCGACACTCAGAGAGAAGCCGAGATCGAGTGGTTCGCAGGCAGAGCAATGGATCGATCCTCGAGGAATCGAGGTTCCTTGGTGCTACTTGGGCTTTTGATCTTAGGTATGTGCTCTTTTTTATCAATGTAGTGGGATTTGATCTGGTTCATTGGTGTTGTCGCGTTGGATCGAGGGTTTCTTTGGTTTTAATCGGTTTATAGGGTTTTGATGCTTGGTGGTTATGGGGGTTTGATTTTCCGCTTAGTTTCATGTAATTTATGATCTTTTTGAGTGGAAATTGTGGTTGCTTCTCTATGATTCAATTTGATTTATCGATGTTATAATTCATCTGATTTTAGGCTCGGATGTATATAAATCCTTTTCGCAAAATAAGTTTCTAAGAAATTTAGTGAAAAAATGGATCTTTTGTGATGCGAAATGATTTTAGTTGAATAAATTAAAAAAAAATTGTGTTTTTAGCTAGCTTTGTAATTGTTGGATTTCTTTGAATGGCAATTAGTGTCAAAACTAGAAGATTGATGTGCTTCACTTTCAGCATGGGTGTGTTTACTAGAATCAATGGTTTTGGAGTTTATACTTGTCTTGACTTTCATGGCAGGATGTTTGTTTGCATTCTCAATTGCAAAAGAAGAAGCCACCAAATTGGGAACTGTTATTGGAATTGATCTTGGTACAACATACTCATGTGTCGGTGTTTACAAAAATGGTCATGTTGAGATTATAGCCAATGACCAAGGGAACCGTATCACTCCCTCTTGGGTGGCATTTACTGATAGTGAGAGATTGATTGGCGAGGCAGCAAAGAATCAGGCTGCCGTCAATGCCGAAAGAACTATCTTTGATGTCAAAAGACTCATAGGCAGAAAGTGAGAGTTTTTTCTTTGACAGTCATGACACTTTGTTTCATTGTTGGATTGTACATAATTCTTCACTTGTGTATGTTCAACAGGTTTGAGGACAAGGAAGTGCAAAGGGATATGAAGCTTGTTCCGTATAAGATTGTGAACAAGGACAGCAAACCTTACATCCAGGTCAAGATTAAGGATGGGGAAACCAAGGTATTCAGTCCTGAAGAAATTAGCGCAATGGTTCTAATCAAAATGAGGGAGACAGCTGAAGCATTCCTTGGCAAGAAAATCAAGGATGCTGTCGTTACAGTACCAGGTAAATTTGAAAATTTTCATTTTTCAAGGTTGTTCTGATTTTCTTGTTATTGACACTAACATTTTTTCTTTTAATTTTTCTTAATTGTTCCAGCATATTTTAATGATGCTCAGCGACAGGCAACTAAGGATGCTGGCATAATTGCTGGTTTGAATGTGGCTAGGATCATCAATGAGCCAACAGCTGCTGCCATTGCCTATGGTTTAGATAAAAAGGGTGGAGAGAAAAACATCCTTGTCTTTGACCTTGGCGGTGGAACTTTTGATGTCAGTATCTTAACAATTGATAATGGAGTCTTTGAGGTCCTGTCCACAAATGGTGATACTCATCTTGGAGGTAGATTCTGAAACTATGATTCTTAGTTACTATACATTTTCATGGGGGAAAAACACTGCTTTCCTTATGTTTGGGGGATATGCTAATTTACCTAGTTGAACAATGATAACCGATAGGCAATTGAACCATCTTACAGAATACAGAGTCTAGACATGCAATTTGCAGCCATAATTAATGAGGCTCTCAAAATCTTTGTAAGATTTTATCAAAACCAAAACAATTGCATGCTAGTTCTGCTCAATATATGCAATTGAAATTACAATGTTAATTACTGCATTTAGATTTAACCACTGGACTGCAATGCAATTTTGAACCATTAAAGTCTTAGTAAGAGTTTGTCACGCCAACCTAGAAAAATGCGTACTGGTTCTTCTCAATGTATGCAATTGAAATTACAAAAGTCATTACTGCATTTGGACTTAACCACTGGACTGCTAAATTTAATTTCTACCTGCAGGTGAGGATTTTGACCAGAGAATCATGGAGTACTTCATCAAGTTGATCAAGAAGAAACATGGCAAGGACATCAGCAAGGATAACAGGGCTCTTGGCAAGTTGAGGAGGGAAGCTGAGCGTGCCAAGAGAGCTTTGAGCAACCAACACCAGGTCCGTGTGGAGATTGAGTCTCTCTATGATGGTATGGATTTCTCTGAGCCGCTGACCCGAGCCCGCTTTGAAGAACTGAACAATGATCTATTCCGGAAGACAATGGGGCCTGTGAAGAAGGCTATGGAGGATGCTGGTCTGGAGAAGCATCAAATTGATGAGATTGTTCTTGTTGGTGGCAGCACAAGGATTCCCAAAGTTCAGCAGCTTCTGAAGGATTACTTCGAAGGAAAGGAGCCCAACAAGGGAGTAAACCCGGATGAGGCAGTTGCTTATGGTGCAGCTGTCCAAGGAAGCATTCTTAGTGGAGAAGGCGGGGAAGAGACAAAAGGTACGTATGTGGGCTTTTTAATTAAAATGTAGAATAACATGTTGTCATTTGTTGCTTATACATCCGCATAATACATGTAGATATTCTCCTCTTGGATGTGGCACCCCTCACTCTTGGAATCGAGACTGTTGGTGGAGTGATGACCAAGTTGATTCCCAGAAACACTGTTATCCCAACCAAGAAGTCTCAAGTCTTCACTACTTACCAAGATCAGCAGAGTATCGTCTCCATTCAGGTATTTGTTCACAAAGTTCCTTTTCAACATATAGTAGAATGGTGAATTCAGTGATAATGTTTGTTACACAGGTTTTTGAGGGTGAGAGAAGCCTCACAAAGGACTGCAGAATGCTTGGCAAATTTGATCTAAGTGGAATTCCTCCAGCTCCCAGGTTTACCTCCCTCACAACATTATAATCATGAACTAAGTACCCAAAAACGTATGTTTAAATAACTGGCTTCTTTTTTTTCCTCAAACAGAGGCACTCCCCAGATTGAAGTTACATTTGAGGTCGATGCCAATGGCATCCTAAATGTCAGGGCCGAAGACAAAGGCACTGGAAAATCTGAGAAAATCACTATCACCAATGACAAAGGCCGTTTGAGCCAAGAGGAGATCGACCGCATGGTTAGGGAGGCAGAGGAGTTTGCTGAGGAGGACAAGAAAGTGAAGGAAAAGATTGATGCCAGGAACCAGCTAGAGACGTACGTCTACAACATGAAGAACACCATCAATGACAAGGACAAACTCGCAGACAAGCTGGAGGGTGAAGAGAAGGAAAAGGTGGATGCTGCTTTGAAGGAAGCTTTGGAGTGGCTTGACGATAACCAGAATGCAGAGAAGGAGGATTATGATGAGAAGCTCAAAGAGGTTGAGGCTGTCTGCAACCCAATTATCTCTGCTGTGTATCAGAGGTCCGGTGGTGCTCCTGGTGGTGCTTCTTCAGAGGGTGAGGATGATGATTCACATGATGAGCTTTAAGATTATTTGCTGGTTCAGAAGTTATAGCTCTTTTACCTTTTTTTCTGGGTGTTTAGAGCACTATAATTTTGGTGATAATTTGAGCTCCATGATGAAGAGCATGAGAGATTTCTGCTCTCTTCTGCTGCTGGATATTACTTTTTTTTTTATTTTGTTTTTCCTTGAACTTTGCTTTGGAGGCAGACAATTTAATGATGGTATCACTTTCCGATCCATATTAACGGCAAACAATTTTATATGCATTCCTTATGTGATGTGAGTTTTTGTCAAAATGGGAAAATATTTGTAAAACTTAAATTACATATAATCATTAAAGTTAGGTATAAATTATTATACAAATGTACATTTTCTTCATCATTTATAATCAAATATTAATATATAATTGCCAAACAATCAATAACCTATCAAATTATAGTAATTACGATATAATCATTATTATTATCATTATCATTTTGATAAAATAGATAAATGACTCCTCGCGACCTCTTACTTGGCATGGGAAAGAGGGAACGTACTTTTACAGTAAAATGGGAATTTAGACAAAGAAAAAAAAACTATAAAATTTGGTTTAATTTATGAAAAGGTGTGCATATACATGTTTGATGGAAATGCGAGAGCCCACGAAAACCACAGACAAATAATCATTTCAATACTATCCTTTTTAATGTCATACAATTAAAAACGATAAATAATTTACCATTTTTAATGCTATCAAGCCACAAGAGTCAATATTTTACCCCTTTTGAATGCTTTTCAATGCTTATAACATTTGAATTGCAAGTTTAGCATTTTTGTGAGATAACAGTCAAAATGTGCAAATGATATTATTTTCAAGCAATTTTTTTAAAGCCCGACTAGAATATGAACCGGTCTCGCATTTGAATCATGGGTCAATCAGTCTAACAAGATGACCCATTCGAGTTGGACCGGATGGCATCAAATATGCATAATTATAAATAAAAAAAATATATAACATGTTATTTACACTAACCACTACACTTGAGTTGGACAAAATGAAATGATTTGAAGCTGGAGTTTTTTTTTCTTCCTTTTCTTGATATGAACATGGAAAATACTCTATTTTTGTTGAACCATAGGTAAGTCAGCAGTAGTTGATTTTTCCTTGGAAACAAACAAATGCATGAGTTCGTAATAACTTCCTTAAAATTAATTTTAAAAGAAAAACGCAATTTATTTTACTGATTGATTTTTTTGAAAGTTTGCATTTAATATGATAGTGGAGGGATAATGTATTTAAATAGATTTATAAGATTAGATTTGAAAAATTAACTCTTGAAGTAGTTATGTGAACACATAATTTGAGTTAAAAAAAATATAATGGGATGGAGAAAAAAAATTTCCAAGTATTTTTTGGATAAGTGGAAAAATAATTCACCTCAACTAATGTTTGATTTCTTAATATCTCACTTGGTCACTTGGCAAAAGAAAAAATTACTATTAGAATGATATGAAAATTATTTACATATAGTTTCATCTAGATTCTTTTTATTTTCTATACTTTAATATTTATTTTTTGAAAGAGGTAGATTAGCAATTTTATTATAAATCCCTATCATGTTTCTGCAATATTTTAACAGCATAAATTTGTGATTATCTCAGTTCTAAATATATACTTAGTTTTTTTAATCATAATTTAACCGTTTCTATTTATAAGTTAGTGTGCAGAGTACTACTAGTTATTGTGCTTCAGTATTTTTAAATGTTATAAATAAATAGATAATGAAATGAAAATCTGAGTGATACTGTAGAATTTAGATTTGAACAGTAAGGAGGCACACGTATCAGTCATCAAACTTTAGGAGTTATTCATTACGGTGTAAATGAGAAGAAATAGACTCATTTCCTCCACTTATGATATTTTTTTTTTCTGAAGTGAGAGTAGTGGTCACTTTCCCCACTTTAAACTAAAGTAAGTTTTAATTAAAAACTACTTCAGTATTTTTTAAACTAAAATGAGAGAAGTGAGCCCCATATTAAAATCCACTTCCTCCACTTCCAACAACTCCTCAAAAACACCATTTACACTAAAATAAATACTGGAAGTGAGAAAATTAACATTTCATGAAAGTGACATTTCCTGCAAAATTAATTCATATTTTCCACTTCCTAACTTTTTAATGATGTGCAGTAATCTCATGTTAGCCGGATTAAATTTTTAGTAGGTCACTAAAGTTTGAACTTATTTCATTAAGGTCGCCGAGTTTTAATTTGCATCAAAAAGGTTACTAACATTCGATTTTGTTTCTCCGGCAGGTCACCCGCGAGTGACCATATTTATTCGGTGCGACGTGGCGACCAAGAAAAAACACGGCCAGTCTCACTTGTGCCACGTAACCGGTGACGTGGCGACCGGAAAAAAGAATTAAATTTTTGGTAGGTTACGAGGTTTCGACTTGTTTCATTAAGGTTACCAAGTTTCAATTTGTATTAAAACGGTTACTACAATTTGATTTTGTTTCTCCGGCAGGTGACCCGCAAGTAACCACATCCATCCTGCTGACATTTCGACCGAAAAAAACACAGTCACCCTGATGAGGTCACGTCACCAGGATGCCACATCAGCATTTGTTCACGTCACCAGGTGTCATATCAGCATTTGTCCACGTCACCATGTGGCAAAAAATTATATTACGTGGACAAATGCTGATGTGGCATTTTGGTGACATAGCCACATCAGGCTGATTGTGTATTTTTCGGTCGATACGTTAATAGGATGGATGTGATTACTTGCGGGTCCACGCCTGGAGAAACAAAATCAAATTGTAGTAACCGTTTTGATACAAATTGAAACTTGGTAACCTTAATGAAACAAGTCCAAACCTCAGTAACCTACCAAAAATATAATCTTTTTTTCCGGTCGCCACATCAGCTGAATGAATATGGTCACTCGCAGGTGATTTGCGGAAGAAACAAAATCGAATGTTAGTAACCTTTTTTATTCAAATTAAAACTTGGTGACCTTAATGAAATAAGTCCAAACTTCAGTGACCTACCAAACATTTAATCCCATGTTAGCCTCCGATGCCACATGTATCATCCGAAGGATGCCATGTGGCAAAATGATGAAAACAAAACTTCATACACCAAAGTACAAGCATTAGTGATGACTTCCCTCATTAGACCTCTCTCCACTATTGGCATTGAGTGGCCATTGAGCACAATGGGGCTCCCTATTTTTTAACAAAAAAATATTTTTTAAAACAGGAGCATTCATTCTTTTAAAAAAAAATAATTTTTTTTAAATTGGCGCCCTTAGTTTTTTTAATTTAATTTTTTTTTAATTTAAATAAAATATGTGACCCAATTTTTTAAATTTTTTATTTTTATTTTACCTCCATAAATACACCTACATTCTCAAACAAAACTTACATTATTCTCCACTTCTTCATCTTCGAATTTTCAACTATTATGAAAAATAGTTTAATGGGTAAAAATTTAATGAGTTGATTGTGGATCCTATTTTATAGTATAATTATAAAAAATAATTTAATGGATAAAAATTTAAGGGGTTAATAAAATGACATAGACATCAAACTCTTAAATAGCATAACGGTTAAAGTTACTCTAATAACAATCTAAATTTCAATGGTCAGTTCTGAACCCCTAGAAAATGCCATTATAGCGCATGTCGCTGCCAAAACAATAAACAAGTTAGACATTGGATGAAACCGAAGTACGTAGGGAACGAAGGCAATGAGTTCCCTTTAGACTCCGGTCTTTATTGTGAGGGAGGCAGGCTTCCAGTAATCAATTTGGCAGTTCTTGTCTATTTATGAACATTAGGATTAGAGCATCTCAATTTTATTAAAATACCAGCAGGTTTCCAAACCATAACAAATATACTTATTGAGTATTATACATGCAACCTGAAAATAACAGCTGCCGCTGCAGCAAAGCTTATGGGTTCATTCTGCCATAGTAACTAATAGTAGCGCATGCAGTTGATTTGGTGACTATATATTTAAATACATAAATTTGAGTCTGTCCAATTAGTTTAAGCTTTTTGGTCATGTCAAATCAAGATAATGTATTTAGCGCACCTTTCACATTCAATATAGCATTATGGTTCCTAAAATTCAAGTCATGCTCAACAGAGTCAATCATGGATAGAAGAGCAGCATAAAGGGAAGTGGAAAACACTTCAAACTCCACACAATCACCTATACGGTTTTCATGGATGTAAAGCATATTTTATACTTCTATCAGAAATAAAAGAAGCAATTCCCAGTCCATCAAATTAGACTCAAAGAAACTATTCTAACAAACAACATACAAGACTCGCATTAACAACTTGAACCTGATGTACCAGAGGAGTCAGATCCCATCACCATTTTAACAGATATCTTGAAATAATTAGATGGATGTCCCCTCCCTTCTAGAAGTTGGGGTTAGTAGAAGCAGCTACCATAGCCAAGTTTTAACAAGGGGCATTATTTAACATGCTCGAACTTTCACTTTTATTTGGGTACAGCACTTGATGCATCATATAAAACAACTAAATGCACAAATTAAAACCCGTTGGGCCTGAGTTCAAGTTGCATGTTTCTTACTGTAGAAGTCTTGCAGAGTGGTCAAATCAGTGGGTTCATGAAAGGCCATGGAGAACTGCAGAGGTCCTTGGGAGAGTTATCATCCACGTCTCTGATGTTGATGTCCGCCTTGTGTTTCACAAGTAACTCAGCAACGTCTTCTCTCTCACAAACAACAGCGTAATGAAGGGGAGTCTGACCTTCATCATCCTGAAAGGATATCAACAAGACACACAGAAACAATCGAGATGTAAAGTATTGGAGTGAAAAACAAAAGAAAAACAGAGACACCGCAGGCAGCAAAGGAGATTCGGAATGCAAATGTGGGATACCACAAGATGTAATATATTGTTTACCTTGGCATTTACATTTGCATTTCTGCCAATAAGAGTGTCCACGGCATCTAAATGGCCACGATCAACAGCCCAATGCAAAGGCGTCCTACCTTCACTGTCTGAAAAATGACAGCAAATCCATAAGGAAATTGTTGTGATCAGCATTTTTTTTAATAAAAAAGGTTAATAATAGCAAAATTCAAAAGAGCACTTTTTCCCTTTCTCCCTGTCAGTTGTCAATGCCAATTCATTCCAGTCAGACAGGTAATGGCATGGCACCAAAGGGCACTGGCATGCGTGGTACTATACAAGAGAATTCTTTAACTAACAAGATGACAAACCTCTCAAATTTACTGAAACTCCATTCTCAATATGGAAAAGCATCTCTTGAGTTTTTCCTTCTCTAGCAGAAACATGTATGGGCTCTAACTTTCTGCAAATAATAAGCAAAAGGGTGAGTCTTAATAAAATGAGCTTATAGTGGATAAGCATGCCTGTGAAAATTAAGTAAAAGCTGCATTTCAACAAAATAAATGGTAATATTAACATAGGTTTATAGTGGATAAGCGTGCCTGTGAAAAATAGGTAACAACTGCATTTAAACAAAACAAACAGCAGCATTAACATAAGTGACTGAATAACTGTAGCTAAAGCATGCCTTAATAGTTTAATTAAGGCAATCAGACATATATTGAGAAAACTAATCCATTGGCTGTCCTGAGAAATTTAAAAGGTAACTGGCAGCAAAACACCAGATGACTGTATGCATTATGTGGCCTGTTTTTCATTTACTCAAGTTTTAAAACATACTTGCTAGAATCAGATGCTCTCTACATAGAATATGTTCAATGATGCATAGAGCTTGCAGGTCACGGGAGGGAAACAAACATCACCTAAAGAAACAGAGAAAAGTAAATCAATGACTCATCCAGGGCAAAAGTTCAATTTTCATATAATGTACTTGATAAAGTTATAGATGTTAAACTCTGATAGAACTGAAAAGAGGAGGGTAAAACACAAAAGTTCCTCCCAAATTTTGTTGGTCGGACCTAGTAAGCAACTATTTGAAATCTTGGACCATCACAGGGTGGGCATCACATGCAAAACCAACAAACTATTGATGATAAAGATTAGAAAAACCAAAATGCCTATGTTCAATAAAGCATGGACAATTAAAGGTCCATAGATGACTTTTTAATGAACAAATGCAATATGAAAATGAAAATGAAAAACATGGATCCAAAAGGTGATAGATTGTGCAATTGTGTGATGATTCTAATTTAGAAGGCCAACATAAACCAATCTTGTCAGGAAACCTGTAATACATAGGAAAAAATCATGATCATTCGCCAAATTTATTAAAACTAGTGCCTTTTATTTAAATGGCTTATCTTCTTTTGATAATTTAAAGAAATGATGAAAAGGAAATTAATATTTGATGAAGAAAAAAACAATGCAAAATATACAGAACCCATCCATATGAATCATAATTATACAAAACAAGCTAAATAAGACAAATATTACAGATGACTTGAGTTTAACAGGATAATATTCATACCCTTGATACTTCAAGGATGACTGGCACATGCATTACTATCAAACAAATATGAAAGACATCAATAAGAACAAAGGAATAATCTTAAGTTTCAGCAGGCAGGAATAGTAAACAAACCATAGAAATAGAAAAGCATAAACCAAGGGATATGACGTCTAATTATAGAAAAGAAAGAAACCAGAAACATACATGTTGCAAACATCATGCAAAAATTAAAATGGATCTAAATAAATAAGTTACTCAACTGAGCACTTACAAATTATTATCTGACTCTTCCTCATAAACAAAACTGCTAAAAACTGGGCCCATGCTTGAGTTAGCAGAAGATCTTGAAACAGAAGCAGGAGTGCCTTCATCTTTATCTTTCTAGCACAATTGAGAACCTCATAGAACAGAAACCCGACAAATATATGACAAGACAATGATTAATGGGCAACATAAGAAATTCAAAAAGAAGTCAAACTTTAACTCACAATATTAGAATCTCCTGCCCAATTTGGGTATAGCTCGCTCACAATCATAATGTATTTTTGCATAGCTTCTTCAGGAGGCATAACGCCCAATTTCTGCCATGCATTCCTTGCACATGTCACCAAGGATAGAAATTTTTCTATCATTATACTGCTAAGAAATAACAGTGGATAGATTGCAGAGAATAGATTATATGCAGAACAAATAATAAAATTCCCCACATTGCTTTGCCTACCATAATGATCTCCATATATACATATAAGAGCCTTTCCTTTTAATCCTCATAGTTCCGTTGAAGACCTAATTCATCTCCATCTAATTCCCACTCAAATACCATTATACCAGACAAACACTATCCAAATATATGCACTTATTATGGACACACTAGCATACAGTCAGAAGCAAATCCAAACAAACATCACCCCAGTAATTTTCTACCAAAATATATGCATTCATTCTGGACACATTACCATGCAGTCAATAATGCAAAAGCATTGAGTGTTTTCATCATTGCAACAGGTAAATAACAGTTCAGAAGACAATTTCTTTAAAAAAGAATACAGTGTGCATCAAAATGCACCAACTGTTTTTCATATATATATGAGAAATTTTAGTTTTCAAACACTTTCCAAGTCTTCTAAAATTTACCGTGAGTAAAAACAAGAAAAATGGCCAAATTTTCTCACTAGAAAGTCTAATTTGTAATCGTACTCCTCTTAATTCTATCAGAACTGAATTCCCAAATCTATCAAGACAGACAGTCAAACAGATTCAGTAATAGTATCAAGAGATAAAACTTAGATAGTAAATCGCAAAGCCATACCATTTGGCTCGAGCAGTGACCTTGAGAGCCGAAGGCTGGGGGGCAGTGCAGGGCCCCTCGGTGGCGATCTTATAAAGCCCATATAGCTCCAACTGCAAATCATTGGACACCTTAGGGGCCATCCGATCAGCAGCCGTCGCGGCGACAAACGCAGTGGCCGCACTGAATGCCTCATCGAGCTCGGTGCTCTCAATCCCCTCCCAGCCCTCATCACTCTCATTCTCTGAAACCCCAACATCCTCTTTCAAAGCCCCAGAATCGCCCGAAGCATCCGCTTGTTCTTGGATATCATCTTCGCGGGTGATGTGGAGATGATTTTCGCGGAAGGAGACGATGGTGGAGATGAGCTTGGCGACGAGGAAAGCGAATATGAGGCCGATGAGGATGGCCTGGCCGAGCTCCTGCCAATTTTCCATGGAGATGCAGAGGGGAAGCTGTGGATAATTCGAATCACTCGGTGATGAATCGAAAATGGAAACCCTAGAAAACCGAAAAGAGGGCTCTTCTCATGGACGGCGAAAGAAATGCAGAGGAAAACGATGAAGGTGGCCGCTCATTTTATTGTGCAAGAGAAATAAGAAGATTCATAATGTACTATTCTCTGTTATATACAAGGTTGTCAGACCCGGCCCGGGCATTGACCCGGCCAAACCCAGAGATCGGGGGTCGATGGATTCGACCGGGTTGAACCGGGGTCAATAATAAAATATTAAAAAATATATTATAATAATAAATAATGAAAAAATGTAATATTAAAAACCATAATCATAATATAAAAATACACAACTACTTATATTTTATATCTAAGTTCATTCTATACTCATATCAATTATCAAGCACTCATCAATCTAACAAATAATCTAAAATACATACTTAAGGCAAATATCATAAAAAAATAACAAGTACACATCAACCTAAGAAAATAACCAAAAAAGCACACTCAAAAGCCACCATCATCAAAATATAACAAGCATATATCAACCTAACAAAATAATGAAAAATACACACTCAAAGCAACCATCATCAAAATATAATATGCATACATCAACCTAACAAAATAATCAAAAATAGCAAAACACATGCTCAAAGCAACCATCATAAAAAATAACAAGTACATAAGTTAAACCTTAATTTCATACGCAAACAAATACATACTAATCAAAATTCAAAGATAACAACCAAAGATAATAAAATAGTCACAAATACATAATCCAAAGATCAAGAAAAACTCAAAAAAGAACCCAAATAAGCCCTAACATCATGACCCCGTTGACCCGGCCGAGTCAACCGGTTCACGGTTGAACCGGCCGGGTCACCGGGTTAACACCAGGTTTGCATATACCCGGTTCAAAAGGGGTTGCCCGGACCGGCCACATGGCCGGTTCCTGGTTTTTCCGGTTGAACCGGTCGGGCCGGTCCGGGTCTGACAAGCTTGTTTATATATATATATATATATATATATATATATATATATAACATTTTTTATTTTAAAAAAAGTAGGCAAACCATTATCATATTATTTATTTATTTATAATATTTGTATAGACATTTAAGCTGCCATTGAAATCCTAGGGTTAACTTGAGTTTAGTTCTATCTTTTCTATGAAGAGTGGGTTCTACTAGGAAGCCTTTTGCTGAAGTGATTAAAGTCTAAAAGTATTATTTTAGTGAAAGTGTAATTTTTATTTATTTATAATATTAAATTATAAGAGATATCATTAATTATTTTTTGTGTTTGGATTGTAAAAGTGAAAATTAGAAAAATATCGGTTCAGCAGTTCATATTATTTGGTTCTAAAAAAAGTAGTGTTCCACTCTCATTTCTAGAAGAGAGTGACGTTATTTTTTTAGTGGAAATTGCCAAAAAACACCCATAAGTTTGCGATATGGCCAAAAACACCCCGTTAATTTCTCAATACCTAAAAACCCCTTCCTTTTAAAGTCAATGTTTTCCAACCCCCCAAAGTTTGCAACGGACGTTAACGGAGTTATGTTTGAATTTTAGGGACGAAATTACCCTTTCTTGCATGGGAAGTCGTTACATTGGAACTTTTGAAAGGTGGGGCAGTTTCCTTTAAGTTGATCCCAAGACACGTCCGTATACGCCTTTCTTCTCGAACGCGCCTCATCGGCTTTTCCATTTCCGAAGTTGTCTCTGCGTGGACATCATCCGCAACTTCAGTTCTCAAAACACTTAATCGCTCGTGGCAAGCATTCGGAACTTTCATCAGTTTGCTGTTCAAGGTATTGAAGAAGTTGTGTTTTAAGTAAGTGTTTTATTTGAGCCACTCTGTTACACATAGATATTCGCCGATTTTGTTTTGTGGATCTGTTTTTATCAGAAAACACTGAAGTATGCGGGGGAATTTCTCGGCTGGGGTTTTTCTGGTCTGCAAGCAGATTTGTCGGCGAGGGTTTTGGTTTGTCTTACATTTTCGGCTGTGCCCACGATAATCGAAAGAGTTTTAGGTTGTTTTTATTTGTGTAATGTTTACAACGTTCGTTTCCCCTTTCATTTCATACGGTTGCAGTTTGTAAAATGAGTTTTCCGTGTAAGAAATGGGTTCTTGTTTAAAACCTTAGGTCTTTGTTTAACGATTCATATCTCTGTTTAATAATTGAGCTTTCCGATTAACATCGTATATCTCTGTTTAACAATTGATGTATCCGCTTAACAAATGTTGTCATTGTTGCAGTCTTGTGATTATGGCGGTAAACCTAGTCAACGGCAGATGCTACTTGACACCGGTGGTGTGGACATTGGCCGAATTGAAAGTCCACATGATCTCTCGACATTGGGAGATCATCCAAAGGACACCGTTCGCGGCATTCACTGAGGTGGAAGCTGTATTCCAGGAGATGGCCGTTCTGGATTCGCTTATGCAGAGGTACGATGGCCGCACCAATAAATTCAGGATCGGGGGGAGCCTGCTGAGCTTCAGGCCTGAGGATGTGGCTCTGATTCTGGGTCTGTGTTGCGACGGAGACGCGGTCCAATTTAAGAAGAAGAAAACACAGCTAGCATTCGAGGGAAGGTATTTATCAAAAAGATACAAGAGACACCGAGAGTCCATCAAGGCCACTCTCCAGCGGCTTGTGGGACAGAGGGGGGAAGAGGAAGATTTCGCGAAACTCTTGATGGTGTACCTCATGGGGACAGTCCTTTTCCCAACTACCTCATCCTTGGTGCCCAATTGGATCGTCGATTATGTCGACGATCTACCAGGCATAGGGCGTTACGCATGGGCGCAGGCGACGCACAAATGGCCTATGGAGGACGTCCCACAAGCTGCAACTCGAGTGCAAGCCAGATGCGCGGGAGGGAAGGTAAACACGGGGTACATTAAGGGTTGCTCCATCGCGCTGTGCATCTAGTTTTACGAGGTGACTGGAACCGGAAAAAAAGTCCGTTTCGGCAAGACCCCAAGGGTGCTGTGCTACGGTGAAAGTACTTACCGGAAGCATGCGCCGATAGAAACCAGTTGGGCAGCTCTCCAAGGAAAAGAGGTACTAAATCATGAACAATCTGCGTTTAATATTATTAGTCTCCGTTTAACTGTGTGCTATACCATTTACGTGAACATGTCAAATGTTTAAATACGCCTATTTTTTATTTGATAAGTGCTTGCATGTATATATTTTTGGAAATGTTTTCCACGCATGAGCATCACATTTTTCAGGCTTTATCGCTAATTTCGTGTGTTTTGGTGTTCTTTCACGCAATTAGGGTTGTGGAGACATGGTACGTGAATAAAGGCAAGATTAGGTCAGAATGGTGCCAAGTGGAGATCTTTTGTGCAATTACGAAGTTCAAGACACAAATCGGGTTCCAACGAGGGGGTATGTGCCAACTTCTAAAGACTTCAAGACAACTCTTGTAGAAGGACACGAAGGCAGTCATGCTCGCTCGTTCCGATTGGTTCAAAGATTTCAAAAGCTCTCCAAGGTTTTGCCATCATCAAGAAATACCACTTGACCTTTCACATGGGTGTGTGTCCGTCCATGTGACCTCAGGAGAAGAAACGGGCGAAATCGGGGACTAGTATGAAGATTCCACAAGGCAGAAAATCCACATGGGCGTGTGGAATTTCCACACGCCCGTGTGGATCCTCGAGATGGCCAATTATAAAGCCGTTCTGAAGCGTTATTGAGGGGATCTTCTTCCAACTTTGAGAGGGAGTGACGGCTAGGGTTCAGGAGGTTCTTGCTACACTTTGGGGGCGCTTCTTCACCGATTCCATCATCAATCCCTTCCAAGTATTGGGGGAGCCTTCGATGACTCGATTCGACGAGGTGTGCCTTAGGCTTGGAGGAAGGGATTCTTTGAAGAAGAAGAAGAAGTTCCCATAGTCTATCAACACGAAGCTTAAGGGGGTTTTCTTTATGGATTTCTTGCACTTGTCTTCATTTATTTTGATGAACTTGTATTGCTCCATGGAGAGCTAAACCCCTAGTGGGTACTTGGACTTGTAAACCCTAGATTTCCTATGTTTCATTGACTTTAATGCTTTTATTCAATTTGAGTTGAATTTGAGTTTCAATCTTGTATGCTTAATTATTTCTCCCTTAGAGTGACACTAGGGTTGAGGGCTAATCCAATCATCCTTTTGACAAGTGACCATCACCATTAGGATTAGATTAATCAAGATTGGAGGGGGTTGAGAGGGTGAGTTGAGAGGTAGCGACACGTCCCCTTTCCCCTCCGGTGTGGTTTTCCCAACCTTCTTATTCCAAGTATTACCTTCGATCTCAAAGAGAGTTAGGCGTTGAGAGAGGCCTTTCCGCCGGGACTTATTTGTGATTAGGGATCTTTCGCCTGGACCAAAAGGATTGATCTATAGTTGGGAATAGGGTTTACCACTTGGAATCCCTAGAGCATAGCGCAGTCATACGTGGTGTGAGGCGTCGAGAGTCTTCTCTCCGCCGGGACCTCGTAGGGGACTAGTCAAGGTTGACCTTAGAGTTGGGACCTTGTATCTTTGGATTCCACGACTCATGAAATCTTCATTTAGTAAGAGTACTTGAAGTCTTGCACTTGAAACAAGGATTCTAGGGGGAGCATTGTCCGAGTACCCCAACTTCTTATTGATCTATTTCTACACCCTAACCTTTATTTTCAGCACCCTACTTTCACTTCTTTCATATTGTATTTTCTTTCACAACAACAATTGGTTTATCTTTGATTACTTAACAAAGTGTGATTGTTCTTACGTCTACTCCCAGTGGATTCGACTACCCACCCGCTTGGGTACTTTATTACTTCGACACTCGTGCACTTGCGGAACCCACACGCAAGGGTGTGTCAAGTTTTTGGTGCTGTTGCCGGGGAGTTTGGCGTTTTAGGATTTGTTACACTTTGTTTCGCTAGTCATTTTTCGCACATTCTATCTCACGCTTCTTTTACTTCCATTGTTCTGATTTTACTTTATTTTCCTGATTTCAGCTCCAGGTTATGACCCGTGGACATCCTTCGACATTAGTAGAAGGTGATCCGGAAATAGAGAGAAGATTGCACAGACGGGGAAGACAACCTGAACTAGAACAGTTTGATTAAGCTGAGATAGAGGTTGAAGAGTCCGCAACCATGGCTGAACAAAATGAGCAACAGCGGACACTTTCTGATTTTGCTAGGCCGTCTGTCCATGGTACACAGTCAAGTATAGTCAGGCCACCAATTTCAGCTCATAACTTTGAGCTTAAGCCTGGGTTCATTCAGATGGTCCAACAGTCCGCACAGTTCAATGGGTTAGCTGATGAAGACCCAAATAATCACATTGAGAATTTCTTGGAGGTGTGCGACATGTTGAAAATCAATGGAGTCACGGACGACGCCATCAGATTGAGAGCCTTCCCATTTTCCTTGAAGGGGAAAGCAAAACAGTGGTTGCAATCTTTACCTAGAGCATCAATTACCACTTGGGAAGAGATGGCTGAGGCCTTCCTTGCCCGATATTTCCCTCCTGGGAAATCGGCAAAGCTGAGAAATGAAATTTCTTCCTTCATGCAATCGGAATTGGAGTCTCTTTTCGAGACATGGGAAAGTTTCAAGGACCTTCTGCGCAAATGTCCTCAACATGGGTTCCCCGAGTGGATAGTCATCCACACCTTCTACAATGGATTGAACCCAAGCACAAGACAGCTACTTGATGCCGCAGCAGGAGGTACCTTAGGAAGCAAGACCCCCGCAGCTGCCCGCCAACTGATAGAAGAAATGGCTATGAATAGCTATCAGTGGAATGCTCGAGACAAGAGGAAAGTGGCGGGTATTCATGAAGTTGATGCAGTGACATCTCTAGCAGCTCAAGTTGAAGCATTGAGCAAGAAGTTGGACACTTTGGCAGGCCCATCTAGAATAGCTGCAGCGATGAATTGTGATAGTTGTGGAGGAGGGCATGTTTCTGCTGATTGCCCTATTTCTATGGTCGGAACAGCACCTGTTGAGCAGGTTGATTTTGTGGGGAATGCTGGACGAGGTCAAGGAAACCCCTATAGCAACACCTACAATCCGGGGTGGCGAAACCACCCGAACTTTGCATGGAGCAATCAAGGGCAACAAAGGCCCTCTGCACCCCCCGGATTTCAGCAACCCCAACAACCAAACATGGAGGGCCGAGTTTCAGGGCTTGAGAACCGAATGACAGACTTGGAAAAGGCATTGACCAAGTTCATTCAGTCCTCAGACACGCGCTTCCAAGGCGTGGAGAGTACAATTCGCAATCACACCGCTTCCCTACATAACTTGGAAAATCAGGTGGGGCAGATTGCGAAATCGTTATCTGAACGACCACAAGGAAGTCTCCCGGGAAATACAGAGACCAACCCAAGAGAGCAGCTGAAGGCAATCACTCTGAGGAGTGGTCGTGAGGTTGAGGGTAGATTTCCCGCTGAAGAGGTTGTTCAAATTCCTGCTAAGGAGAAAGACAAGGAAAAGGGTAAAGAAAAGGAGGTAGCACCTGCACCATACAAACCAAGGATTCCTTACCCTTCAAGGCTGAAGAATGATCAAAATGATGAGCAGTACAAGAAGTTTCTGGGCCTTTTCAAGCAGCTGCACATTAATATCCCTTTTGTGGAGGCTTTGTCTCAAATGCCTCGGTATGCAAAATTTTTGAAGGACCTCTTAACCAACAAGAGGAAATTGGAAGAGGGTGCAGCGGTGATTTTAGATGCATCTTGTTCAGCTGTGTTGCAGAAAAATCTACCTAACAAGATGAAAGACCCCGGAAGCTTCATCATCCCATGTAACATTGGGAATTTGGGTGAAGAGAAGGCATTGGCAGACTCAGGAGCCAGTATCAATGTCATGCATTAATCCTTCTTCAAGAAGCTTGGACTGGGAGAGCCAAGGCCCACTCGGATGACCTTACAACTAGCTGACCGTTCCATTCGTCACCCGAGAGGCATAATCGAAGACATCTTGGTGAAAGTGGATAAATATATATTTCCTGCAGATTTCGTGGTACTGGATGTAGATGAGAATGTCGATGTGCCGCTGATACTTGGAAGACCCTTTCTGCATACTTCCAAGGCTCTTATAGACATGGATGGCGGGGAGATGACATTGAGGATAGGAGATGAGAAGCTAACCTACCGCCTTGCTGAGGCCATGAGACATTCTCTTAACTTTGATGATGCTTTGTATTTTCTTGACACTACTGATGTATTGATTGATAATTATGTGCAGGAAACCTTTTGCCCGGATCCACTAGCTGATTTGTTGGATCAAGAGATGGATGATGATCACATTTCATCAGTTGACTTGGAGAACAAGGATACACCTACCACGGGTACAGTTAACAAACTAATGAAAAAGCTAAGGAGGGTAAGACATCGCCGCAAGAAGCAAACGAATGAACCTGCGGATGTTCCTTCAAGCGAAGTGCTTTCGACCCATGACCCCCCCTGAGTCTAGAGAGGCAGGTACGTCAAGCTAGTGACGTAAAACAAGCGCTTATTGGGAGGCAACCCAATTTTTAAATCTCTTTGTTTGTGTTGTAGTTAGTTTTATTTCTGCATTTTCGTTTTGTTTAGCTTGTAGTTTGTGTGGATTCATTGCTGGTAGTGCATTTTTATGTTCACAGTTTCTGGCAAGTTAGGTGATAGTCCTGTGAAATTTTGCGAGATTTTAGTTGTAAACATGTTAGTTTTCAACTTCTGCAGTCGTTCGATGTGTTTCCAATGATTTCTGCAGAGTTTAGACTATATTTGAGTGGAAGAATGGAAGTGTGGATGATTTTGTGAAGGAATTCTCTCATCCAGAGAATCCAAACGGCCGTGTGGAAATTCCACACGGCCATGTGGATTTACTTAGTACAAACCTTCACAATACAGAGGATCCACATGGCCGTGTGGAAATTACCCACGGCCGTGTGGAATTTCGGGGAGTTTGATAAGGCCATACAGAGAATCCACACAGCCGTGTGGAATTTCCACACGGCCGTGTGGGGTACTTAAACATGAAAAGGGGCATTTCTCTTTATATCCCCCCCCCCCCCCAAGCAACCCTTCATCTTCAAACGCTTCCTCTTCAAAGGTCGCGACGGTTGCTCTTCTCCTTCCATTCTCTCGCCTATTTAAGGGACTTGTAGGCCTTACTCGTTGCTACATTGTGATTTTGGACTCATCTTCTCCGGTAAGCCTTCTTCCCCTCTTCTTGCCATGAAACCTTCATTATTTGTTGTGGATGTTGAATCTTGTGTTTTTGCATGCTTTTTTCATGATTAATACTTAGATTATTGCTTAAAACACTTGTGCTCAATTGTGTGGATGATTGTATGAATTGGTGTGGAATCACCATGGCACTTTGGCCATGGTCGAAGATCCACACGGCCGTGTGGATTATCGGGGTGCCCCCTCTGAATTCCAGAGGAGACACACAGCCGTGTGGAAATTCCACACGGCCGTGTGTATTGCCTGTTTCTTTGTTTTGGGTAACCAGAGGAGACACACGGCCGCGTGGAATTTCCACACGGCCATGTGGAATTCTGGGAACCTATTTTAAGCTCCGAATTAACTTGTTTACCTCTCTTATGCACAGGAATGGCCCCAAGAACGAAGAAACTCGCTCATAAGCGCCCTCGTGAGGCCCGTGAGGTCCGTGAGTCCCGTGATCTCTCACCCGCACCATTCGAGTTCGCCGTGCCCGAACATCAAGCACGGTTTGATCGACTGTCCAAGTTGAAGTTTGGCCAGACGCGAATCCCTGACTTGTAAGCTTTGGAGGCGATAGAACACGCGCGTGCGACCGAGTTGGCGGATGAAGTCCGTGAGCTTATTGCTGTGGGCGGGTGGGAACGACTATTGTGCATCAAAGACCCAGCCACTCGCGATCTCACTCTCGAAGTCCTCGCGACATTCGAGTTTGATCGCTCCCACACGGACTACCACCGGCCGGACACAGTTCGATTCCACATCTTTGGGCAGTACCACAGCATGAGCTTGACTGATTTTGCTGTCGCCCTCGGCCTGTACGATCGAGACTTCATCCACACGGAGGAGTACGCGCAGCTGCCATTCGACTACCCTTTCCGCGTCACTCCAAGCCGAGTCTGCCGGATGCTATGTGGAGATATACAGTACGAGCCCGGGTTGACCAAGGCTTCTCTGCTCCTCCGCCCCGCCCACAGGTACATTCATGCCATCCTGAGCAGGTCTATTACTGGGCGGGGAGACAGCACCGGCGTATTGGGGCGGCTGGACCTCCTCTACTTACACTCTATGGTCCAGAGCCTGCCCCTGCACCTGGGATACGTGGTAGCTGATTTTCTGAGGCACCAGGGACAGCACGCGCGGATAGGAGTCCTTTTCTCTGGTCCCTACGTCACTCGACTCATCCGAGGAATGGGACTGATTGATGCTGTTCGGGGAGCTGACAAGGTTATTGTTCCCTCTCCACTTGGCCTTGATACCTTGCGTATGATGGGCATGGTGAAGAGGGCCGCCCCCGGCAGGTACGTACTTGTTGCTCCATTCCCAGATGAGTCCGAGGAGTCTGAGGACGAAGATGAAGACTCGGAGGAGACCCGGGCAGGGCCATCATCACAACCCGCACCCATGGAGGCGGAGGACACCCCAGCAGACGAGGAGGTGCCACCGGTATCAGCACCTGCATCTCCTCCAGCACAGGATCGCATAGGCAGACTTGAGGCTGCTGTGGGGACCCTCCAGACTGATCTCGCCGCCATGCGGGTGACTCAGGCAGCGAAGCACACTGAGGTTCTCGCTCGCATGGCTGAGTACCACTCAGAGATGATGACGCGCATCACTTCACTCCACCAGTTGATGGCGAGAGGTAGAGATTCCACTTCGCCGTCCACACCCCGAGCATCCTACGCCTCCCCAGCATCCCCAGCAGCACCAGTAAATGCCGACGCTTGATGCGTCTTTTACTCTTCTTGTTATTTTCTTGTATTTTCTTTTCTGTTGAGTCTTTGTGTACTCAGAAAGGTTACACCTTCTGAGAGTTATCTTACTGCTTTTATTTTTCATGTTCTTGTTTGAGTTTGTTTTTGGTTTGTTTACTTTTGTACTCTTTTAATCTTAGCTTTTGTTGAGATCCACTGAACCCCTTTTGTGATGTGCAGATAGACTTGTCAACTTGGTTTTGAGAAATGGTCATAGGCACGGCCGTGTGGAATTTCCACACGGCCGTGTGAGCTTCACAACCCTACGCAACTCCACTTCCCGCCTTCACACCTCCATTCAAATACCACACTCGGAGATCAGGGGAGTGTTGTTTTTAATACCCACGCCCTCATGTTTTTATTTGCGTTCTTATGTTGCATGTTTGCATGAGTACATTGAGGGCAATATACAGCTTAAGTGTGGGGGGAGTTCACACTGCACACGTTCTTTATTCTTGATTATCACTTTCATGCTCATCTAGCCAATGACAGTTCACCCTAAGGAACATGAGTGTATTTTCGAATTTAGGAGAAATTTGAACTTCGGTTGTTACCATGCTCTAGTTTACTCGAAAAACTTAGAAATTTTTTAGTCTGATTGCATTTCTTGCACTTTACTTGCTTTGTTAACCCTGATAACGCTAGTTCATTTTGAAAGGACATTAGTTTCATTTTTCTTGAGCTATAAAAAAAAAATGGGAAATTGGTGCTCCTTTGTTCTTGGGGTGGAAAGAGCTACCACCTATTCTGTATGCAGCTACTCTCATAAGTGGGATAGTAGCTATGCCCTAATGAGAGAAAGAGCTATCTAATAGGCTGTGTGAAAGCTAACACTCCCGGGTGGAAAGAGCTACCACCTCGAAAGGGTGAAAGCCGCCTAGGAGGCATCTTGGGAAATGGCTACTGTTGAGGTTGTGTGCAGCTACCACCGATTTATTTTTCCTAAATAAGTCCTTGTTGTAATAATGTTCAAGCATAAACTTGGGGTTGGCATGAGTAAGTGTACACACACACACGCTTTCAGATTTTATTTTCTTCGTAATTTGAGTTTTTGCTAGAGTTTTGGTTTTTATCTATCTATGTTTAAATTCTCCCTTTTCTTGAGAATACTATCGTTGTACACTTTTGGTGAACTTAAGGCCAAGCATTTTCATCACTCAACCTTTGATTCTCATGGTATGAACTTTGCTTGAGAACAAGCAAAAGCTAAAGTGTGGGGGAGTTTGATAAGTGCTTGCATGTATATATTTTTGGAAATGTTTTCCACGCATGAGCATCACATTTTTCAGGCTTTTTCGCTAATTTCGTGTGTTTTGGTGTTCTTTCACGCAATTAGGGTTGTGGAGACATGGTACGTGAATAAAGGCAAGATTAGGTCAGAATGGTGCCAAGTGGAGATCTTTTGTCCAATTACGAAGTTCAAGATACAAATCGGGTTCCAACGAGGGGGTATGTGCCAACTTCTAAAGACTTCAAGACAACTCTTGTAGAAGGACACGAAGGCAGTCATGCTCGCTCGTTCCGATTGGTTCAAAGATTTCAAAAGCTCTCCAAGGTTTTTCCATCATCAAGAAATGCCACTTGACCTTTCACATGGGCGTGTGTCCGTCCATGTGACCTCAGGAGAAGAAACGGGCGAAATCGGGGACTAGTATGAAGATTCCACAAGGCAGAAAATCCACATGGGCGTGTGGAATTTCCACACGGCCGTGTGGCTTATCCACACGCCCGTGTGGATCCTCGAGATGGCCAATTATAAAGCCGTTCTGAAGCGTTATTGAGGGGATCTTCTTCCAACTTTGAGAGAGAGTGACGGCTAGGGTTCAGGAGGTTCTTTGTGGAAGTTCGACCTTTTTCGCTTCTCTTGTGCTTTGTTTCTTGTGTAGAAGTTGTGTGTTTAAGTTTTTGTCGAGTTTTATTTTTGTTGGGATCTTAGTTAAGGCTCTTTTTAGAGTGTAAAAGAGGAGGAAAATCTTTGGGGGAGAGAGCTTTTAAGTGGAGCGAGTAAGCCTTCAAGAAGCCGCGAGAAACCCCCAAAAACAGGGGGCCTTGCGGCCTTCCAAGCGGGCCGCATGAGAGGCCGCAAGGGGCCATGCGGCCCCTCATGCGGGCGCATGGCCGCCCGCATGGGTTTCTGGAAAGGGCCTCGCGGGCTCCCATGCGCCCGCAAGGGAGCCCGCGAGCCCTCCCGCGCTTTGGGGCCTATTTAAAACGTTTTCAAACTCATAGGGCCTTTATAAGACCCCATTTCCCTCTCTTTTTCTCCCCATCTTGAATCCTCATTCTCCCCTCCATTAGATCTTCATTCTTGAGCTCCAAGAAAGGCGAAAGGTGTTGATCTTCCCCTCTTCTCCATTGGTGGTGATTCTCCTCTAGTTCTAGCAAAGAATTGAGGTGGGTTTTCTTCTCTTCTTCAACTCCTTGTTCTTTTATTCAATTCTCTTTAGATCCATGTAGAATTAGTGTGGATTTAGTATGGATCTAATATTTAATTGGGATTTAGCCATGGATCTAATGTTTGAATGGTATAGGAGCATTGATTTCATGTTTTGGTGAAGAATGAAGGAGATCCTTCATCTCTAAACCTTTGATTCTTTTAGATCCGAACCCAATTAGGATATTCTTGATTTCATTTGGATTTTATGGGTTTAAGGATTCTATTATTGTTAATTCTTGAATCTAGAACACTTAGTAAACCCTAGAAGCCTTGAGATCTAATTTTGGGTCATTCTTTCCTCTCTTGTTTATTGTTTGGGTTATGTGATTGATTCTTGTTTTTCTTGGATGGTTAATGGCTTCAAGAAGGTGGATCTAAAGGCAAGGGTAAAGATCAAGTAGGCGAGTGATCCAAGTATTCGATCTCGCCAAGGTTGTGAGTGGGAATTGTTTAATTAAAGAGCTATGATCATGCTTGTTTAATAATGCATGCCTTGAAATGAGAAATTCTTGATTTCAATGGATTCTTGAAGTGTTTCTTGAAAACTGAAATTATGATACTATATGATCCTTTTAATTCTTGATTTCATCTTAATGGACTCATGAGATGATTTCCTTGAGATCTAGAAACCTTGATGTTTATGATCTTGCTTAACTATTGATTCTATTACAAAAGGCTCATGAGATGATTTCCTTGAGACCTAGAAACCATAATGGTTTATGATCTTGTTAAATTCTTGATTATTTATATTTGATGAGGATTGGATAATCCTATGGTTTGAACTACATGTTTTTCAAGATTTGTGAATTTGAGAATTCGATGTTTTTGTTATTTTGACCGAATAAGGGTCTATGTAAACCAAATTGAGATTCTCCACGATGTTATCGTATTTAAAATGAGTTTTCAAAGAATACTCTTGTGTTGATATTCTTGATGAAAATGACATTATTGTCGATGCTTTCGCAAAAGGATTTACTCTTCGATTAAGAGTTGTATTTTATGCGAATTTGTGATCTCTTGTTGAGATATGTGATTTTAAAATGATACGTTTATGATTAGGCTATGGGCAAACTATTTGTGATCTCTTGATGAGATATATGATTTTATAACGATACGTTTATGATGAGCCTACGGGCAAATTATTTGTGATCTCTTGATGAGATATATGATGTGTTCATGATGAGCCTACGGGCGGGATGGATATCCCAAATGTTTCGATGGTGACATTGGGGAGGATCCCCGTCTTCTGCAGAAGCGAGTCTCCACGGACCGACCTATGGGGTGGCGTAGAGTTCTCGGCTGACGAGCCTTTTACAGGAGGCGCGGAGTGAACCTGAAGGTGTTGTGTTGGGATCCCGGAGTCACCACACGGGATACTCAACGGCCAACGCCAAGATACGCGCATCTTGGTGGCTCTTGACCTAGCCACGGCCATGGTTAGTGATGGAGAGTTTTCATAGGCTATTGATGATGCTATCGATAAAGGATTTCTGCATGCGTTGCACTATAAATTCTTGATTCGATGGGTTTGAGCTTTTAACGAGTTTCCATAACTTGAAGTTTTAAATTTTGAACCTTTACAAAAGAATTTCAGTGTTTTATCGATGCCTTTCTTTGAGAAAGTTGGAAAGCTTGTTATATTGAAATGTGTATTTAAAGCATTTTGTAAGTTGTGGTTGTTAAAGATTTACATATGTTTTCGGCATACCATTCTTTACACCTGTATGAGTTATAGCTCCATGTTCAACCCCTCACTAAGTAACTTAGTTACTCACCCATTCTTCTTCTCTCCTTTTCAGGTGTTAGCACGGCAGCAGGGCGTAAGACGTGATAGTGCTTGGCATCTATTCTTGCATTTACCTTTGAGTAGTGTATGATTCATAAACATTGTCGTCACGCATAAGATGGATCCATTAGGACCTATGTTTTCGTATTTCCATTTGATCTTGTAAAATCTTGATTGGTTCAGACAGGACCTTAGGTTGTATGAGTTTACACCCAGTGTTTGGGGAAAAACTATGATTGTGTCTATGATCATTGATGTTGTGATTTCCAGGGATATATGTACATATATGTGTGAGTCTGTTGATCTTGTACTGGGTTGTGATTGAATACCTTAGATTTAGAGTATTATTGTGGTAATGTTAATATTGTACAGGTAACAGGCTAGCCTTACGGCGACCTGGGGTTGAGGCAGGTGTTGACCTCCCCTGGGTTGTCGTGGCGGTAGTGCCATGGACCGGGACCCGAGGGTCGGGGGGTGACATTCTTGCTACACTTTGGGGGCGCTTCTTCACCGATTCCATCATCAATCCCTTCCAAGGAGAGCTATTGGGGGAGCCTTCGACGACTCGATTCGACGAGGTGTGCCTTAGGCTTGGAGGAAGGGATTCTTTGAAGAAGAAGAAGAAGTTCCCATAGTCTATCAACACGAAGCTTAAGGGGGTTTTCTTTATGGATTTCTTGCACTTGTCTTCATTTATTTTGATGAACTTGTATTGCTCCATGGAGAGCTAAACCCCTAGTGGGTACTTGGACTTGTAAACCCTAGATTTCCTATGTTTCATTGACTTTAATGCTTTTATTCAATTTAAGTTGAATTTGAGTTTCAATCTTGTATGCTTAATTGTTTCTCCCTTAGAGTGACACTAGGGTTGAGGGCTAATCCAATCATCCTTTTGACAAGTGACCATCACCATTAGGATTAGATTAATCAAGATTGGAGGGGGTTGAGAGGGTGAGTTGAGAGGTAGCGACACGTCCCCTTTCCCCTCCGGTGTGGTTTTCCCAACCTTCTTATTCCAAGTATTACCTTCGATCTCAAAGAGAGTTAGGCGTTGAGAGAGGCCTTTCCGCCGGGACTTATTTGTGATTAGGGATCTTTCGCCTGGACCAAAGGGATTGATCTATAGTTGGGAATAGGGTTTACCACTTGGAATCCCTAGAGCATCGCGCAGTCATACGTGGTGTGAGGCGTCGAGAGTCTTCTCTCCGCCGGGACCTCGTAGGGGACTAGTCAAGGTTGACCTTAGAGTTGGGACCTTGTATCTTTGGATTCCACGACTCTTGAAATCTTCATTTAGTAAGAGTACTTGAAGTCTTGCACTTGAAACAAAGATTCTAGGGGGAGCATTGTCCGAGTACCCCATCTTCTTATTGATCTATTTCTACACCCTAACCTTTATTTTCAGCACCCTACTTTCACTTCTTTCATATTGTATTTTCTTTCACAACAACAATTGGTTTATCTTTGATTACTTAACAAAGTGTGATTGTTCTTACGTCTACTCCCTGTGGATTCGACTACCCACCCGCTTGGGTACTTTATTACTTCGACACCCGTGCACTTGCGGAACACACACGCAAGGGTGTGTCAAGTTTTTGGCGCCGTTGCCGGGGAGTTAGGCGTTTTAGGATTTGTTACACTTTGTTTCGCTTGTCATTTTTCGCACATTCTATCTCACGCTTCTTTTACTTCCATTATTCTGATTTTACTTTATTTTCCTGATTTCAGCTCCAGGTTATGACCCGTGGACATCCTTCGACATTAGTAGCAGGTGATCCGGAAATAGAGAGAAGATTGCATAGACGGGGAAGACAACCTGAACTAGAACAGTTTGATCAAGCTGAGATAGAGGTTGAAGAGTCCGCAACCATGGCTGAACAAAATGAGCAACAGCGGACACTTTCTGATTTTGCTAGGCCGTCTGTCCGTGGTACACAGTCAAGTATAGTCAGGCCACCAATTTCAGCTCATAACTTTGAGCTTAAGCCTGGGTTCATTCAGATGGTCCAACAGTCCGCACAGTTCAATGGGTTAGCTGATGAAGACCCAAATAATCACATTGAGAATTTCTTGGAGGTGTGCGACATGTTGAAAATCAATGGAGTCACGGACGACGCCATCAGATTGAGAGCCTTCCCATTTTCCTTGAAGGGGAAAGCAAAACAGTGGTTGCAATCTTTACCTAGAGCATCAATTACCACTTGGGAAGAGATGGCTGAGGCCTTCCTTGCCCGATATTTCCCTCCTGGGAAATCGGCAAAGCTGAGAAATGAAATTTCTTCCTTCATGCAATCGGAATTGGAGTCTCTTTTCGAGACATGGGAAAGTTTCAAGGACCTTCTGCGCAAATGTCCTCAACATGGGTTCCCCGAGTGGATAGTCATCCACACCTTCTACAATGGATTGAACCCAAGCACAAGACAGCTACTTGATGCCGCAGCAGGAGGTACCTTAGGAAGCAAGACCCCCTGCACTGCCCGCCAACCGATAGAAGAAATGGCTATGAATAGCTATCAGTGGAATGCTCGAGACAAGAGGAAAGTGGCGGGTATTCATGAAGTTGATGCGGTGACATCTCTAGCAGCTCAAGTTGAAGCATTGAGCAAGAAGTTGGACACTTTGGCGGGCCCATCTAGAATAGGCTGCAGCGATGAATTGTGATAGTTGTGGAGGAGGGCATGTTTCTGCTGATTGCCCTATTTCTATGGTCGGAACAAACACTGTTGAGCAGGTTGATTTTGTGGGGAATGCTGGACGAGGTCAAGGAAACCCCTATAGCAACACCTACAATCCGGGGTGGCGAAACCACCCGAACTTTGCATGGAGCAATCAAGGGCAACAAAGGCCCTCTGCACCCCCCGGATTTCAGCAACCCCAACAACCAAACATGGAGGGCCAAGTTTCAGGGCTTGAGAACCGAATTACAGACTTGGAAAAGGCATTGACCAAGTTCATTCAGTCCTCAGACACGCGCTTCCAAGGCGTGGAGAGTACACTTCGCAATCACACCGCTTCCCTACATAACTTGGAAAATCAGGTGGGGCAGATTGCGAAATCGTTATCTGAACGACCACAAGGAAGTCTCCCGGGAAATACAGAGACCAACCCAAGAGAGCAGCTGAAGGCAATCACTCTGAGGAGTGGTCGTGAGGTTGAGGGTAGATTTCCCGCTGAAGAGGTTGTTCAAATTCCTGCTAAGGAGAAAGACAAGGAAAAGGGTAAAGAAAAGGAGGTAGCACCTGCACCATACAAACCAAGGATTCCTTACCCTTCAAGGCTGAAGAATGATCAAAATGATGAGCAGTACAAGAAGTTTCTGGGCCTTTTCAAGCAGCTGCACATTAATATCCCTTTTGTGGAGGCTTTGTCTCAAGTGCGGCGGCCGATGCTGTTGTTGTGTCCGTCGCCGACGTTGACGTGCCCGCCGAGGTGGAGAAGATCTTCGATGCCGTTGCGACCGCCGCGCTTGAGGATGCCTCCAAAATCCCCGTCCCGTTGGAGCCGGTGGCCGACGGTGGCGCATCGAGGGTGGTGGCCACAATCCATCAAGAAGATGAACTAGCCGAGGATGTGTCTCCCCTTGATGATGTTGCCTTGGCCTCGGTTGAGAAGACCGTTGCCTCTATTGTGAAGGAAATCCTGCACACGGAGGAACGGGCGGCCGACAGTGCCGCATCCAATGTAGGCGCAATCCCGCAACAGTAAAAAACATCTACGGTTGAACCCAAAGCTGTTGATGAGGGGCAAGTGAACATCACCGAAAACAAAACGAAAGCAATGATCCATGCCAACCAGCAATATGAAGAAGGTCGGAAGGACTTCGTTCCGAAGAAGAAAAAAATACGCTGGTCAATCGCGCCTCGGCATATTCGAGTAGGAGTTTATCAAGATCTTTCTCAACTTCCCCATGGACACGTAAGTGTGTTATTTTTTATGTTTTTGTTTACATACAGATGTTCCCATTTAGGTTTTGGCTTTTGCGTTTAAGAGTATTTAATTACCGTTTTCGGTCGTGCTTTTCCATTTAACTTTCCGAGGTACTGTTTAACTGTATACATTACCGTTTAAGATTATACGGTTACCTCGTAAGATTTAGTGTTCTGTTTTAATTACATCTGTTGCCGTTCAACCGCAGGGCCGTCATATGGAGGAATGACTATGTCAGCACCACACAGGCCATCCTCTTCATACTACTTGACGGAAAGGAGATGGTGACGGATGATGTGATGGACGCCATCGTGTGCATAATACAAAAGTCACTGACCAAAGTACCATATCCCTACAAGAAGCGCACCTCCATCATAAGACCACTGCATTGTTTTTGTCAAAGCAGGAAGACGCACACGAGACGACTTTAGCTATGATCGGAGATGCCACCAAAGTCGTTCATAACGTTGACATTGCCATCCTTCCCATAATCATGAATGACCACTTTCATGTCGTGGTGCTCGACAGTAACAAGCAAGAGTACAGCCATTATATCTCATGCCGAAGTGAAGAGTACGATAAAGACGCGGTTGCAATGGTAAGTTCTTTGCGAACTGAATGTATCGATCCATAGAGTTTCATAGATGGTTGTTATTCTAACCTCAAGTTGTACACCTCGACAGCGGGAACTATGTGACACCTGTCTTGAAATGGAGTATGGAGAGACGGTGACCAAACATTACCCGCTTGTTCACGACAATGAAACACCGCGACAAAAAAAAAGGAAGTGTCGACTGCGCCGTGTATGTCATGGAGTTTATAGAGCAATTACTCCAGGGCGAGAAACTACACATAAAGATGAAAGTGATCGTGAACATGTATACAGGCGCACTAAAGATGAAACAGAGCTACATTAAAGTACAGGTACTGTACAGCTCACTACTATCATTCTACCGAGCTAGGAAGTCCTTTAACAAAATAATCATAGCCATCATAGGTAACAAGCATGCATAAATACAAAATACTCTAAGTAAATAACCATCCCCACACCTAAAGTTGTACATTGTCCTCAATGTACCTAAGTCAGCAGAAAAATGTGAGGGTTGAAAATGATAACCAAAAATGGGGGTGAAGGAACTTCCCTGATTCCTTGGTGTGGTTCTCAGTTGTTCCACTTGGATCAGGAGTATATCACCTAAGGAGGGCGACACAAGTAAAGCTCCCAAAATTAATAATCCTGAAAAGAACAAGGAGCTTATCATCATTCAAAGTTTTTCAGGAGGAAAAAGAAATAAAGTAAGGAAAAGAGAGCTCCAACAAAAATAACACAAGAGTTTAGTAGGGAATGAGCCCTAGCTAACTCAAAAGTACAAGTTTTAACAACAAACAACAAAGCACAAAAGAAAGAAAATAAACAAGGTCTTGTCATGGGTCTAAAGTGATGATGCGGCGCAAGTAGTGCTCAAAGCTTCCCAAAGTGCTCAAAGCTTCCCAATCGATCTTCCTCACCGTGCCGAACCCTTTTCGCGATAAGAGTGCATAGCGCGTCTTGTGTTCTTCCTTGGAAAATTGGGGTTCATGGACGGGAGGCGAAGGTTCCCTCCTAGGTCTCTTGGAGGCTAGTTTCTTGATTGGCATCCTATATAAACAAAATTGAGATTAACCCACTAACTTACAAGCAAATTAAGCACCAAAAAATGAAGAAATCCAAGAAAAAGTGCATTGCTACAGTAATTTCGGGAAAATTTTTCATGCACTTTGCTTGTAGAAGTAGCCAAAAAATTTTACAAACTAAGAACAATAACTTGATAAACCTTAAACATTCACCCATCAACAAAATTCCAACAATTTTCAGCCATAAAAGTAAGAAAAAATCATAGTTTGAGTGAAGTGCCTTACTTGTGCCCTAGGGTAAGATGAGTGGATCCAAATGTTAAATCCGGCCAAAAGCTTGCTCAAACTCCAAATTTTTGTCACCAAGATGGAAAAGAGGGGGAGGAGAGCAAACTAGAGTAAAAAAAATGAGTAAAAACGGTGGAGAAATGAGGGAGAAAAGGTTGGAAGAATGGGGAAGAGGAATGAATAGTGTGAAGCCCAAACTTGCCCTTTTAAAGCTTGTGTTCGGGTGGTCTTGCCGACCATCCTTACGGCCGTAAGGATGGCCGGCAAGAACTTCGGGATGATTCTTACCGGCAATCCTTACGGCCGTAAGGAATGTCGGCAAGACCCTATTTTTGCACCACTTCATTCTTCACACTTTGTACACTCAAAACATCGATGAAACCTTGAAAAATATGGCCGGAAACAACATTTAAACACTCAAAACATCAACATGCATGCATCTAGAACAAGAATTCTTCAAAAACCACATGACAAACAAGTTATCAAAAAGGCGAAAGAATCAAGAAAAACGACGAAAAGCACAACTACACACAAACCACTACTAAAAACATAAGCAAAATAAGATAACACGAATAAGAAAAAGAATATGGGAAATGAAATGAACTTGGGTTGCCTCCCAAGGAGCGCTTCTTTAACGTCATTAGCTTGACGTGCATTACCTCAAAAATTCTTAGGGTGGGACAAATGGAGGGAAGTTACTTCCAACCTTTTGGATTGGGTTGCCACTCGGAAAATTTAATGAAAGGCAAGAAAAGACTTTGAATTTACCCGCATTTCCAAAGAATATACGATCAATCTCATCCGGAGGCAATGTGGATACCTCTCTACTCTCTTTTTGTTTCTTCTTTGATTTTCTCCACATCTTCTCAACACCCCTGATTTTCTTACCATTATTTGATGAATTACTCTCCACTTGATTAATTTGTTGTGTTGGTGGAGGAGAGAGTTCTTCCTTGACATCTTGGCACGTTAACTCGTCCAAGTACTCATCCAAAGGGTTTAAGGTAAGCACCTCCTGCACACAGTCAGAAACAATTATATCAGTACTATCAGTGAAATATAATTTGTCATCATGATCAAGTGTGTGCTTCATTGCTTCAGGGAGGGTGAAGACCACTTGCTCATCTCCAACCCTCAAGGTCATCTTGCCTTCTTTGACATCAATTAGGGCACCCGAAGTGTTTAGAAATGGGCGCCCTAGAATTAGGGGAACTTCAACATCATCATCCACATCTAGAATTACGAAGTCTACGGGAATGATGAGTTTGTCAACTCGGACAAGGACATCTTCAACTACTCCCCGAGGTCTTCGCACCGACCTATCTGCAAGCTGTAATGTCATTCGTGTAGGTCGTAGGTCTTCCAATCCCAGCTTCAAGAATAAGTTGTATGGCATTACATTTATGCTAGCCCCAGAATCGGCTAGAACATGCTCCGTCACTCCTTCACCAATTACACAAGGAATCACAAAACTCCCTGGATCCTTTAACTTTTGTGGAAGTTTCTTCTCTAGAATTGCTGAGCAATTCCCAGTAAGTGCAACAGTGCCTTGTTCTTCTAACTTCCTCTTATTGGTGAGAAGCTCTTTTAAAAATTTGGCATACTTGGGCATTTGAGCTAGTGCCTCAATGATTGGAATATTTATGTGGAGTTGCTTGAATATATTGAGGAACTTCTTGAATTGGGCTTCATCTTTATCTGGTTTGAGTCTCGAGGGATAAGGTACCACTGGCTTGTATTCATGCTCCTTTGGAATATTAGAATTGGGAGAGTCTTCGCCAATTTTCCTCCCATTCTCCTTGGTTACATCTTCACTCAAATTAGGGTCTTCCCGGACGGCTACCCTATCATTAGAAGCACTTGGGATCCCTTTTTCCCTTGCTTCCAACTATTTACCACTCCTCAAAGTAATGACTTTTAATTGCTCCCTCGGGTTGCTTTCGGTATTGCTTGGCAAACTCCCGAGGGTCGTTCGGATTGTCCACGAGCAAAGGCTGTCCCACTTGGTTCTCCGAGAGATTGGATGGATGCTTGAACATTTCTCAATATAGTACCAAATTCATCCATTTTCTTTTCATTATTCACGAAGCGTGCCTCCGTGCTAATCATGAATCTGGCTAAAACATCCTCTGTAGAATATTTCTTCTCTTGTGGGGGAGGAGCTTGGTATTGGCTTCCCTGAGATGGTGGAGGTCTGCATTGAGATTGGCCTTGAGTCCAAGAAGGATTTGAAGAGCCCCTCCATCCGTAACTGTAAGTATTGCCAAACTGATTCCCTGGTCCTCTTGGTCCACCCCCAACATAATCAACTGTTTCCATCGGTAGTGATGGGGCAACAACAATAGGGCATTGTGATGTTGCATGCCCTGCCCCACAAGTATCACAAGACATAACGGCCTTTGACCCTGAACTAGACCCTATCATAAGTTGATCAACTTTTTGTGCTAGGGCGTCATACTTCGAACTATTATCCATGACATGTTTCGTCAGGGCATCAATCTTCGCAGCCAAAGCTGTGGATTCAGTCACCTCGTACAGCCCTGCAGCCCTTGGAGGCTTCTGTCAAGTGCTCCAATGGCACTCATTACTAGCCATGTTCTCAATTAACTCCTCGGCCTCTTCAGGAAGCTTGTTGCTTAAAGAACCGCCTGCTGCTGCATCGATGAGTTGCCTAGTAGCATAATTCAACCCGTTACACAACATCTGCACTCTCATCCATGAAGGGAAACCATGATGAGGACATCTTCTTAGCACGTCCTTGAATCGTTCATGGGCTTCAAAGAGTGTCTCAGTATCACCCTGCCTGAAAGACGATATCTCCTGTCTTAGTCTTGCAGCTTTGCTTGGGGGAAAATATCGGGCGAGGAACTTCTCAACCAATTCCTTCCAAGTGGTGATGGACCCAGGAGCTAAGGATGTGAGCCATCTGTATGCTGTTCCTCTCAAACTGAACGGGAATAATCTCAGTCTGATTGCATCGTCTGATACTGAGTTGATCTTAAAAATGGAGCATATCTGAAGAAACTTGGCAAGATGGGCATGGGGGTCTTCATCCGCTAGACCATCAAACTGGACTGAATTCTGAATCATCCCTATGGTGCTGGCCTTGATTTCAAAGTTATTGGCCGGAACAGTTGGTGCTTGGACACTAAATTCTTCTCCGGTGAATTGTGGCCTTTCATAGTCAGATAGAGTCCTTCTTGGCTCGGCCATAACTGTGGGCTCACTGGATTCTACCTGAACTTCTTGTTGACTTGAACCCTCGATATCTTCTCTCAAACGACGGTGAAGTGTTCTTTCTATCTCGTTATCGGGTTCCATCAAATTTACTTGACTCGCTCGTGTCATAAGATGGGTACCTACACAGATTGAGGAGTCTCAACGTTAGCTAACAACAAGAAATACAAAGCTGGAATAATTACAAAATTTCAACAACCAAAAACAAGGAAACACAAAAACAAAACAAAACACACAACAAAAAGAAAGAAAAACAAAAGAAATAGAAAAGGCTAAATCAACAAGCTTAAAGCTTTCCAAATATCCCTCGGTAAAATTCCCCGGCAACGGCGCCAAAAACTTGATCGACACAGAATGTCAACACCCGCAAGCGCACGGGGTCGTCAAGTAATAAACCACTCGTGCATGCACGAGTGGGTCGTATTCCCAAGGGGCCCGAGGAGCTACCTTACTCACTTCTCACTTGTTGTTTAGCTCATCGATTCCATTTTTAAGAGAATAGATAAGAAAGAAAACAAATAACAACAAGAGAAATTTTCTTAATAGATACGATTGAATCAAAACTCGGGAGATGCTCAGGGATGGAAAACGGTCACGGATGAGGATCCCCAAGGGGGCTACTCAAGTGAGTAGGATATTTCAGAAATAAAGTATGTGGCTAGTTGGACCGAGAAAACCCAAGCTTAGGTCAACCCGATGGTCACGGCAATTGACCCCTAACCCGGTACAAGTGTTGAATAAGGAATTTCTTCCACTCAACCTCTCACACGGTTGCAAGGAGAATAATGGTTTTCTCAAGTTAGGGTAGAAACACTAATTAGTTTTCAAACCTAGAAATGGAGGGGTACAAATACCCGATGATCACGGCGTATTTATACAATAATCCCTTCCAAGTTTGGTAGAGTCTAGCACTAAGGCAATGGTCATGCTACAAAGTGCTACCAAACATTTGATACAACAATTAAGCACATGTACCAAAACAATCAAGAATACCAAACAAGGATCACAACAAGCCAATCATACAATAAATAGCTCAAATAATCCAAAACATCACAAGTTTTGCCCCCAAGGTTCACCTACATCCGGTGACCTTGGGGTTTAGTTGTTCATCTCCAACAAATCCACCACACAAACCATGCAAATAACCAAAATAAACATGAGGAACACTCCCTCAAATGGTGAAGGCCGAATGCCGCTTGAATCCCCGGAGAAAACCTTCCGAAGACGCCACTCGAAGGGGTGGCTTCCCGTCGTTTTCAACCTCCAAACAATGAAGCTTTTGAAGTAGATCCTCCTAGATCTTGCTCTCATCTCCAAAGAAAACCCGAATTTCCTCTCCTTTTTCCCTCCAAAATGGTGTAGAAATGATCTCCAAACACTAGCCTTCTTTTCCCCCAAAAGCTCTCTCCATGAAGATGCAAAAGTCCCTTTCAAAATGCCCTAGATCGTCCTTAAAACCCCAAATCCCGATGGGTAAACGGGTCAGCATACTGCCGGTATGCTGACCCCTCGGGATTTCTACTTTTCTGACAAGAAGTCCGCGATGAGCTACAGTAACTGCTACAGTACCGTGCTACAGTGTCCCGTCTCGAAAACGCTGTTTTGGTGTCGAATTCGCTCCCCATCTCGTCGTCGAGTCCCCAGGGCTTCTGGGTGGTCTGAAATACAAAAATAAAGCAATTTAGACCTAAAATGGCATAGATTCAACAAAAAGATATGAAAATAATACACAACACATACATATAAAATACGTACTTTTAGATGTTTATCAAACATCCCCATACCTAAGCGTTTGCTTGTCCCCAAGCAAACAAACATGAAGAACAAGGGAAAGAAGATAAACGGCTAAAAATACGACCTCAGGCTCAAAATTAAAGAACTCCACAAGCACAATTGGACGGGAATCAAGAAGTAAGCTGATCAATGGGTAATGAGGTGATAATAGCTCTGGTTCATCCACAGTGCCCTATGTGTGTGTGCTGACTCTCACCTTGACCTCCACACCCCGGATTACCCCAGGATGACCATTCACCCCACACAAAATGAAGATGGCATTAGAGTGCTAAAGACCTCCTCAATGCCCAGTTAAAGTCCTTTGGTTCCTAAATACAACTCCAACTCTTAAGTGACCATAAAACAGGCTCTAGGGATCAAAATGGAAACTTTATTTATTTCACTCACAAAAATACACAAATTCTTTCTTTTCTGGGTCCGCCTTCACATCTTGGAGCAGCTTCGCGACGTGGGCCCTTCTCTTCTTGATACCTTTCAGTTTTGCAGCAGCAAACACTTCCTTCGCAGCTAACTCGTGGAGGAAGTCTTCGAAGAACCACTCGAATTCGTCGTTGCTGGAGTGGTGTGGATGGGATGAAGGCCCTGCTGGAGTACATGCGGCAGCAGCGGCAGCGGCGGATGGCGCCGCGGGAGCATCGGGGGACAAATCGGGGGACGGAGCATCTATTTCCTCCCCACTGGACGGGGGGCACAGCTGCTTTAACGCGCTCTCGGAAGCAAGGTTTTGGGCCTGCTTGGAAGTTGTCGCAGGCCCAGCACTAGAGAAGGAGGTACCACCGACCGACACTGTCGTGAGAAAGACGGGGCTGTGGTCGGGGCCTTCCCTGACAGTGGAGTACTCAAGCGAGGGCAGACGCCTCTTCTGGCAAAGCTCATTGAGGAGAGACTTATACATTGTCTTAGGCTTGGATATATCTGGATGTTTAAATCCGTCTCAGTGTCTTGTTTAAATAGAAATCTCAGTGGTTAGCATTTGAATTCAATTGCCAGCGGTCATCGATGCGCCTTTACAGTAATCAAATTCCGTAATGAATTAATGAGATTAATTGGCATCGGTTATCGATGAGGGCGGTAACAGTTATTGATGAGGTGACATCTGACGTTTCGAATTCAAAAATCAAATTAACGTGAGTAAGTAGTAATACAGTTTAACGAAGGGAGTTCAAATTCAAATTATTCTTTCCCAATGACATGACCACAGCATGATTACGTACATGTGTTAGTCCAACGGCTGTACTTTTGTGTAACTGAGTTAAATTGGTTAAATGTCAACTGTATTGCTTAAATATCACGAACTATATTTAACATCACGCGTCTCTGCCTAACGAACCACGTATCCATTTAACATCACTCGTTTACGTTTAACATTCGGTGACCCCATCCAAGTTACAAAGAACGAGAATTAAAATGCTAATTCGCCTGTTTAAATACAAAAAGTAAACACGCAAAACTTATTTGTCCCATTTAAGAATTATTCTTACGCGATTTCATTACAAGATTCCGAATGGCTGCCAACAGTTCAGTTCAAACGACACCGTGCGCTTTTTAATCGAGAGGACTACTTCTTACGTGATAACTTCAACAGAAATTCGAACTCCGTTTGTAAACAGTATGCACATTGTTTAAAATAAGTCTTCTGCTAATTAAATAGTAATTAACATACCGAACTAGATAATGAAGCTCTCCATGTTTATAAACAGGGGTCACTTGCAATACCTGTGAAGCACTGTACGGATAAACGACTATGTTTCCATTGTCACATTCCACGAATAAGGTGAAATATGGATGAATCCAAAAATGAAGTGGTCTATGTGATGAGCGCATTTCATATATATGTATTGCATGCTTTACCCTCATCATTATTGAATATTTTGGCTGTAATTCTCCGAGTACAGTGCTATTTGAGGTATTCTTGGTTTTCCATGCAGATATCGAAGTCCTGAAGCAAGAAGAAGCGCTTTTGGAACAATTTTAGAAGCTAAAGGACTTAGAAGAAACCTCATCAAGCTCAGCACGGTTTGAGCACGCCCGTGCTGTTCCCCGTGCAAAATGCAGAAGAATTCAACTGCGATTCAGCACAGCCTGAGTCCGCTGAGCACGGGTGTGAAAACCTCAGCACGGTCGAAGCACGCCCGTGCTGCTTCCCGTGAAAATTACAGGAGAATGTGGCCATAAATCAGCACAGCCAGAGGTCGCTGAGCACGGTCGTGCAAAGCCTCAGCACGGTCGAAACACGCCCGTGCTGTTCCCCGTGCAGATTACAGGTTTGTGAGTTTTCTGAAGAGTTATTTGGCCGTAATCTGCACGGCTTGAAGCACGGTTTCATCACGCCCGTGCTCACATCGGGAAAACTTTAAAACCCTAAAAACTTAGGTGTTTGGTGGACTTTTTGGTGGGCGATCTTTGGGAGAAAGAAAGGGAAAGCTTTGGGGATTCATCCTCAGCTTCATCAAGGGAATGCCAAGCGTATGGTAGGCCGATCGGAAGGGGATTACACGACATCATAGCTCCTTCGACAACCTCAAGGATGCAAGAAATTAGGGGGTTTTCAATTCCTTGTTTTGTAATTTCTTTGGCATCGTGTTTGTTGGTTGTTATTATGAGGGGCTAAACTCTTAAGGGAGCCCCGGGGGTGGTTGTATGACGTTGTAGCTCGAACTCGTAGTCTTTACTTGCAGTTCTTATGATTGTCTTGTTCATTTCAATAAATCAAGGTTATTGGCTATCTTGTATGTTGTTTAGTGCTTGATGCTTGGTAGTTTGGTTCTCCTATCTAGGTTTGTGAATCTTTATTGATCGTTGCAAGCAGAGGGAGTTCAACTTAGGGCTCGGCAGCGCTAGAAACCACATGCTTATAGCATAATTAGGTTTAGAACTGAAGACATCCCTGATAATTACTGAGAAAGACTGAGTTAGTGAACGTCAGAAACCTAACCCCAGGGCCCAATCTCCTCCATCGAGTCAATCCTAAATCTTCCCTTGGTGAACTTTCCATTCCCTCAACTTCCTCAAAGTCAGTCCAAAGTCAACTCCTTCATTCTTGATTTGGTTAGATATTGAGTAGGACGTTAGTATTAGAAGCTACACCAGTCCCTGTGGATTCGACTACCCGACCCAAAGGGTACATTATACTACTTGTGCGACCCGTGCACTTGCGGTTACGCAAGGGGCGTACCACTATGTTTGAATAATCGTTTAAGTTTCAGTTATCATATGAAAAATAAAGTACTATCCTCTTAAATATTTGCGTCACCGTTTAACAAATATGAATCCCGTTTGATTTACGGTGTCTCTGTTTACATATGTGTGTTACCAGTTAAGCTCAACACTTACCGTTTAACATCAGAAGCCTCTGTTAATTCTATACGTCCCTCTTTAAATAGTAAAAGTTTACACTCAGACAAATGTCTTTCCCTTCATAAATTATTCTTTCACATTGGTGTTAGTCGACGACGGTTTCATTGCAGGATCTTCGATTGTACCCGGACGCGTGGCAACGGCTGCAATGCAACTCGCGGAACTCAAATGCTTGGGACTCGATCCTCCTTCGTCTAGGACGCCCAGGCTGCCTTCTCGTCATAGGCGCCGCAAATGCATATCGCGATTTTCGTCCGTAGGCCGCTCATTGTCGGGCATGGGGAATATGGCTTCCTTATACGCCAGCTTGTAAGTGTCGACGGTGAAGTAGCCGCTTATAAAACGATGGGCGTTGGTGTCCGTCTGCATTATTGCAGCGCAAGCGTGTTTGCACGGGATACCAAAAACTTGCCATCTGCGACATGAGCAAACTCGGGTGGCAAGATTTACAGAGTTGCTGCACTGGTCAATAACTTCGTAACAGTCATCGACACCGCGACGTTTGAATACATCCCCCCCCAGCATTCGCCTTTGAACAGATAATTCAACCAATGTGCCATGTCCGACTTATAAATCAACCACTAATAGGCTTCGGGTGATGAGGCCTGCAGTTCATTGATTGTGTCATCGAATTCTTTAGCCGTCGATGCCCACGCAATGCGAAAGTATAGAGACCAGCACTCCTCCCTCAATGCCTTCCCAATTTTGACATTGGCTTTCATAAAATTGGCCTCCAAGTATCGAAGGCAATACGCATGTGGGGATGAAGGGAAGACTCTAGCAATCGCGTTGACAAGGCCCTTTGTCCTGTCCGACACGAATGTAATTATCTCCTCGTAATCGCCCTCGTCGTATAAAGCATCTCCTAACTTGGAAATTAACCACGTCGAGTTGGCGTCGGTCTCGTTATCGACAAGAGCGAAGGCGACGTGGAAGAAACCATTGTTTCCATCTTTACCTGTGGCACCCAACACAGTACCCCGGTACTTTCCTAGGAGGTGGGTACCATCGAGAAACAGCAGCGTCCTGCATGCCCGCTTGAATCCCAAAATGCACGCGCTGAAAGAGAAGAACGCACGCTTAAACCGATCACCGTCTCTATCCACAAACGCGATGCTGCCGGGGTTCATCTCAACCACCTTATCGACGTACCAAAGCAACAAGTCGTAGCTGGAGACATCGCTGCCTCCGAGGGTCACCCGGGCATGTTCTTTTCCCAACCAAGCCTGCTTGTATGGAATATGGACACCATACTCCCGCAACATGTCCTTCTGAATGTCGATGGCCTTGTACAAGGGCCGGTCCTTGAGCTTCTGGATCACTCGTGAGCTTACCCATTTTTTGGACGCTTTCGGGTGTGACACCGAGCCAATTCCACCGCCGCAAGTGTGTGACGGGTTCATTGTCTTGATTCTGAATGTATTTCTGTTATATTCCTTTGATGCGTGCACGCGCCATTCACAACCACTGGCAGCGCATTCCACAGTGACCCGGTGTTTTTCGTTCTTTACAAATTTGAAGTTAAAGTTTCGTTTGATGGCAAAATTTCGAAGTGCGTCTCTGAAATGTTCAACACCTTCAAAACGTTGTCCCACGTCCAACGACAGCATTTCAGGTTGTTCTGACGATGAAGGTACGCATGCAAGACAGTCAGGGTCGCTATGAGGTGGAACAGAAGCGCTCCCAGATTCTGAATTCCTGCCAACACTTCAGTTAAAACGAAAACGACCAGGATTTAAGCATAAAATCATTTTGTTAAACGGTAAATAAAAAATTGTAAACGTTACAAGCGAAAGTTAAACAGATACTCCATAATGTAAACGGTATAGTAAATTGTTAAACAGTAACGTGAGAACTTACACGGTGAACCCCAAAATTAAACGGTAACTTGTCTAACTTAAACAGAGAAGGGAATTACTAACCAATACCTAACATATACAACTACATAACTGTCTGGGACTACCACATTACCACGAGAGGATCTCGTTTTCAGTAGGATGCGATGCCGCGCCATCCGTCTCGACAACAAGATCAACTACACCGCCTTTTAAGATCTAGAAAACATGACACATGCGCTGGAAGTCGACATCGTTCTCTATCGGGCAAACCGTATTATATCCATCGGGTGTGACAAACTTCACCCTCACACGGGAAGTATCGAGACCACATCTCTGACATATCTCAGCTAACACAACCTCCCAAGTAGTCAGCGCCGTGAACATGAGCACTCGTCCCTCCCTGTTGTATATAGCAATAGTACAAAAACTCTCCATAACACCGGAGAACGGGCAGACCTCAGAAGAAGAAGAAGAAGAAGAAAAAGATATAATTGGCCTTCTAAACTCTCTTTCACAAAAAGCCAACATGAAGGGGAAAAAAACCCACAATTGTGTGCATTAAGGGCGGACATGACGTGATGTGATCGAGCGGGTTTTTTCCCACCATTTTCAAGGGCAAATATGGAATTTCATGCCAAGGACACATTTAAAGTGACGGGCAGGGGGTAGACGGGAAGTAAACTATAACGGAGAGGCTGTCCGGGATGTGCAAAAGTTGGAGGGGGTTTTTAGGAAGTTTGAAAATTTGCGATGGGTGAACAGTAATTTTCCCGTGGGTTTAAAAGTGCATTTTAAGATATTAAGTTTTTAAGTTATATATATATATATGGGGATTTTAGTTCTATATGTATAATTGTTGCCTTAAAAACTAATTTATAATAAGATCCAAGTTAGAATCTTCATTATCTTGCCCCATTCAAATTTATAGGTCAATTCTTCTATTTCACCTATGCATAATTAACTTTTTCATTATATATATGAATCACTTCACACAAAAATATTTCATACAATTAACAAGTTCATTACAATACAAAAATTGGGGACAATATATTAACAGAAAACTTTTGATTATATGTGTAAAAACAAAACAATTATATTCAATATAAATCCTCATATTAATTACAATTGCACTCTTAGTAAATACCCTTACATATGAAAAGTTAATTTGAAAATTTTCCTTACAAGTCTTACAACCAATTCAATATTCGTAAACAATCTCCACAAATGAAAATCACAAACTTTTTGCAACTTTCCCAAAACTCATAAACTTACAAAATACAACAATTTCTATTTACGAAGTCAAACTTACAAAATGCAATAATCCCAAAGTTGCAAAAATCATGAACTTGAAAAGTTCTCTATCTACGAATTCTCTTGTACAATGTTCTCAATTGAAAATCACAAATATTATAAACAATTTGTTCATAAAAGAATATTTTATTTACAAAAAATACAAGTTATATGTTCACCATATTCAATAATCACAAACTTATAAAAATCACAAAATTGAAAAGTTTTCTTCAGCCACAGAACATTCATTTAAGTAATGTTTGATTAGACGTAATTATAAATGCAGATGATTTTCAGTTACATTATAACTGAAAATACATGGATTTGAAAATACAATAATTATAAAATATGGTATTAGGTTAACTGTAACTAGAAATGCTGCATTATAGAATCTGGGGCAGGGACAATGCTATTGCATTGGGAGGTAAGCTGTAAGGGTTGATGACCTTATACTTGGTCAGCGGGCATACATTATCACATAGGCCAAGCCAGGAGGGCGCACAGCTGCGTGGATTAGGTAGCGCGCGATTAGCGCGAGGCGTGTGTTGTGTTGTGACCAAGAGCGGGTTGAATATCCAGCACGATCATGTGCTGAGACCGTGAGGCGCGCGAGCTTGACCGTGGGCGTACGCGTGACTGATGAGTGCGTGGGGCAGGCGCGCCTATACCAAGAGTCAAGTGTCGCAGGACTTCATCAAGTAGAATGTTGGATCTGTAGCAAGTCTAGGCGGGGCGGGACACTTGATCTGGCCGGGAGACCGAAAGCTGATTCCGGCTTTCACAAGATTTTACGCAGGCGTATGCAAGTGGGCACGTGGTCGGGAGCGTTGCCGAGCCAGGGGCGAGGATGGCACGCGATATTACCTCGCGTGAACGGTACTGCTGCGCGCTATGACCAAGGGTGGCGGATTAAAACTACAGTTGAAGTCAGGGAATTCACGCCAGACCTGTATTGGGCATGGGGCTCAATTAAACTTGAATTTGGGGTAGCTCTTATATTAGGGTCTAATGTGTCTTTGGGAGGAGACAAGACCACTTGGTGTTAGTTTTAGCCATGGTTGTAAACATTTCTCAATGTAAGAGAGTTTATGTTTTTCTCTCTCAAAATGGGTTTCATGTGTCATGTTTCTCGTACCGAGGATGTTTTCCGGTTTCGCTCGCTTTCTATTATTTCACTGTGCTTGTACTGCAAACAGGAATTCTTTAACTGTTCTTGCAATAAAGGCTGACCTGTTGCTATGGTGCATGTCAAGTGCTGCACGGCCGAAGGTGATCGGTTGAGACCGTGACAGCTGCTATCAGAGCCCGAGTTTGTGGCTCGAAAGCGAAGCGTGAGAAGACACACAAGTGAAGACGGTGGATCGTTTGGATAATTTTGAGGAGACATTCGAGCGGATAGAGAACGTCATCGGGAGTATTGACGATCAGCTCGAGAGACTGTCGAAGATGGTGGAAGATCTTGTGGGCGGACAGCGCGAGAACCAGTTGGCTGTTGAAGTCTTGAAGACGAGGGCACAATCTCTAGAGGCCGAGGTCGCTCAACTCAAAGAAGCTAGCGTTTCACCGGTCTCGTGGGAGACGCCCACGAGAGTGAAGGTCCCCGAACCTTCCCCATTTGATGGCGCACGGAGTGCCAAGACACTGGAGAACTTTCTTTGGTACATGGATCAGTACTTTAAGGCTGCAAGGGTACCGGGCCATGAGCAAGTTCCGTTGGTGGGTATGTATCTTACTGGCGATGCAAAGCTATGGTGGCGCACTCGTCAGCAAGAAGATGCTCAAGCAAGTCGGACTAGTTCGAACTCGTGGTTGGAGTTGAAGAAGGAATTGCTGGAGCAATTTTTGCCTGGCAACACTGCTTGGGTAGCTCGTTCGAATCTAACGAAGCTACGGCAGACAAGCATTGTCCGGAAGTAAGTGAAGGAGTTTTCATCCTTGATGCTGGATATCAGGGACATGTCCGAGGAGGACAAGTTGTTTAACTTCCTTACGGAACTCCAGAGTTGGGCCCAGATCGAGGTATGAAGACAAGGCGCGAAGGACCTTATCTCCGCGATCATCGCAGCGGAAGCACTGGTGGACTTATGAACCTTACCCGGTAGAGAGGGTTAAAAGGCGAAGTTCAAATCCAAAGATAAGAAGCCGGTGGAGAGAAGGGCCGGAGATGGATTCCAGAGGAGGAAAGCCAACGGCCAGGCCAGATGGAATAGACCCAGGAATGACGGGAAAGCAGCAGGTAGCTCCAGCAAGACGAGTGGATGTTTTATCTACACCGGACCACATATGGCAAAGGATTGCCCGAAACGCGAGAAGTTGGCAGCGTTCAGAAATGAACCAGAAAATGATTCGGAGGACCCAGCAAGGGTGAGTCCTTTACAACTGTTGGGTGCCTTGAAGACTGTCAAGGGTGACGGAGCGGTGAATTCTCTGATCTATTTGGAGCTGACCTTGAATGGGAAGGCCATACAAGGGATGGTGGATACAAACGCAACTCATACTTTCATCAGGAAATATGTGGCCACTCGATTGGGACTGAGCGTGGGGACGCACATGAGCCGAGTGAAAGCAGTCAACTCTTAGGCACTTGCGGTGACTGGGAAGATCTCTGGAGTGATCGTTCACATGAGTGGATGGCAAGGGAAGATTGATCTGCTGGCAGTCACATTAGATGATTTCGAGTTGATATTGGGGATCGAGTTCCTCAAGTCTGTGAAGGCCGCTGTTGTCCCACATTTGGGTGGTCTTCTTATAATGGATTAGAAGAACCCATGTTTTGTAGCTGGAGTAGCTACGAAGGAGAAGAAAAGGAAGGAGCCGATGCTTTCTGCGCACCAGGTGGTGCAAGGGTTGAAACATGGAGAACACACCTATGTTGTTGCTGTATTGGAAGTGCAGGAAGATTTGGTGAGTGATCTACCCTCAGCTGTGGCTAAAGTCTTGACAGAGTTTCAAGACGTGATGCCGCCAGAACTACCCGGTGAACTCCCACCCCAGCATGTAATAAATCACCAAATTGAGTTGATGCCGGGCTGCAAACCCGCTGCCCGGGCTCCCTATCGAATGTCTCCGTTAGAGTTAGCGGAACTTTGGAGACAACTGACAGAGCTTCTTGATAGTGGCTTCATTCAGCCATCAATGGCTCCATATGGTGCAACGGTATTGTTCCAGAAGAAGCAGGATGGCTCTCTTCGACTGTGCGTGGACTACCGGGCGTTGAACAAGATCACGGTGAAGAACAAGTATCTAATTCTTCTCATTCAGGACTTGTTCGATCGGTTAGCCAAGGCCACATAATTATAGTAAATCTATGGAGGATCACCTTTTTCACTTGAAGCAGGTACTATCAAAATTGAGGGAGCATCAGCTATATGTGAAGCTGGAGAAATGTCATTTCGCTCAACAAGAGATCAAGTTCCTTGGGCACATCATTTCTCGGGGTGAAGTCCGAATGGATCGGGCTAAGGTGGCGGCGATTTTGGACTGGGCTGCACCGTCCAAGGTACCGAAGTTATGATCTTTTCTCGGCTTAGCAAACTACTACCGCCGATTTATCGAGGGATATTCAAGAAAGGTCGTGCCGCTCACCGATTTGTTGAAGAGGGACCAGTCGTGGGGTTGGACCGAGAAGTAACAGGTTGCTTTTGACAAAATTAAGAGTGTAATTGCAAGTGAACCAGTCTTAGCATTGCCCAACTTCGAAGAACCTTTTGAGGTGCACACCGATGCGTCAGACAAGGCCGTAGGCGGTGTTCTTATTCAGAATGGGCATCCGGTGGCGTTCGAGAGTTGGAAGCTGAAAGACTTGGAGCAGCGGTATTCAGCGCATGAGATGGAGATGCTGCCGTTGTTCATTGCTTACAGGTATGGAGAGTGTACCTTCTGGGCACCAAGTTTCTTGTCAAAATAGATAATATTGCCAATACATTCTTTGCTACTCAAAAGAAGCTGTCGGCTAGACAAGCGCGTTGGCAAGAGCTCTTGCAGGAATATGACTTTGAATGGCAGCACAAATTGGGGAGACACAACCAAGTGGCTGATGCGTTGAGCCGCAAGCAGATGGTTGAGTATGTGGCTGCATTGGTGCAAGTGGAGAATGACTTGCAAAGTCGTATTGAGGAGATAGTAAAGACGGGCAGTCGGTATGAGAAGCTGATAAAAGATGTCCAAGATGGAGTCATGCACAACTACTGGGTGGAGAATGAGCTTCTCTGCGCCAAAGGCAGCTGACTCTATGTACCGAAAGGAGGGAAGATTCAGCAGGAACTCCTTAGAGAGCATCATGACGTTCTATGGGCAGGACATCCCTGTCGTGAGCGAATGAAGGCCTTGCTCACAAGATATTACTATTGGCCGGATATGGGCGAAGACATCGAAGCATATATGAAGACGTGTTTCGTGTGCCAACAAGACAAGTCGGGAAGAAGATAGGAGGCCGGTATTCTCCAGCCGTTGAGTATTCGGTATTCTCCAGACCGGATTTCCTAAGGTGGAAGGGATGTCGACAGTAATGATGGTCGTTGACCGATTCACGAAGTATGCGGTATTCATACCCGCATCGGTAGTGTGTTCGGCAGAGGTGGCTGCTGAGCTGTTCCTAAAGAATGTGGTGAAGCACTTTGGGGTACTAGAAGACATCATAAGCGATCGAGATGCTCGCTTTACTGGGCGGTTCTGGACGGCATTGTTCGGGTTGCTGGGCACAGCGTTGAAATTTTCAACAGCGAATCATCCGCAGATGGATGGACAAACGGAGAGGATCAATGCTCTGTTAGAAGAGTATCTCTGGCACTATGTTTAGGCTTCGCAGAAGAATTGGCTAAGTCTGCTTGATGTGGCGCAGTTTAGCTACAATCTTCATCGGTCTTCATCGACGGAGAAGAGTCCGTTTGAGCTTGCATACGGATACCAACCTATTACTCCTTCAGAGGTGGCGAAGAGGAGTACAGGAAGGAAATGTCCTGCCACATATCATTTTGCTATTGATCGATAAGAGATGATGGAGAGTGCTCGGGATAGTCTCGCCCAAGCGGCTCGCCGAATGAAGAAGTATGCAGATCAAGGGAAACGTCCTTTGGAGTTCCAAGTAGGGGACAAGGTTTGGTTGAAGCTCACTCCACAGGTGTGGAAGAAGTTACATCGGAAGGATGTACACAAAAGCTTAATCGCGAGGTATGATGGGCCTTTCACTATTGTCCAGCGGATGAGCAACGTGGCATATCGTTTGGATCTCCCTGATCGGCTGAAACTCCATCCAACTTTTCATGTGAGTTTCTTGAAGCCATGCCACGAGGACCCCAGAGATCCATCGACGGCGAAGAAGAGTCGGGCTCCGCCGACTATTCGAAAGGAGTTCAGCAGGGTGGCTGAGTGGATCCTAGACCGAAGAGTAGAAGGCCAAAGAAAAAAGAACCGCAAGGTGTCATTTCTTGTCTAGTGGAAGGACTTGCCTATGTCAGAGGCAAGCTGAGAGTGTGATACTACTCTTTGGCAGTTCGAGGAGTTGGTGGAAGACTTCTTGAGTTAGAGACCAACGAGGACGTCGGGCTCAAATAGTGGGGGTGGTTTGTAAGGGTTGATGACCTTACACTTGGTCAGTGGGCATACATTATCACATAGGCCAAGCCAAGAGGGCGCACAGCTGCGTGCATTGGGTAGCGCGCGGTTAGCGCGAGGCGTGTGTTGTGTCGTGACCAAGAGCGGGTGGAATATCCCGCACGATCATGTGCTGAGACCGTAAGGGGCGCGCGCTTGACCGTGGGCATGCGCATGACCAATGAGCGCATGGGGCAGGCACGCCCATACCAAGAGTCAAGTGTTGCAAGACTTCATCATGTAGAGTGTTGGATCTCTAGCAAGTCTAGGCGAGGAGGGACACTTGATCAGACCGAGAGATCGAGAGCTGATTCCAGATTTTACAAGGTTTTACGCATGCGTATGCAAGTGGGCACGTGGTCGGGAGCGTTGCTGAGCCAGAGGCGAGGATGGCACGCGATATTACCTCGCGTGACCGGTACTGCTGCGCACTGTAACCAAGGGTGGCTAGTTAAAGCTACAGTTGCGTCAGTGGACACTGCAAGCTAAGTGAAGTCAAGGAATTCACGCCAGACCTGTATTGGGTATGGGGTTCAATTAACCTTGGATTTAGGGTAGCTCTTGTATTAGGGTCTAATGTGTCTTTGGGAGGAGACAATGCCACTTCGTGTTGGTTTTGGCCATGGTTATAAACATTTCTCAATCTAAGAGAGTTTATATTTTTCTCTCTCAAAATGGGTTTCATGTGTCGTGTTTCTCGTATGGAGGATGTTTTCCGATTTCGCTCGCTTTCTATTATTTCGTTGTGCTTGTATTGCAAATAGGAATTCACTAACTGTTCTTCCAAGGAAGGCTGAGCTGTCGCTATGGGGCATGTCAGGTGCCGCACGGCCGAAGGTGATCGGTTGAGGCCATGACATAAGCCAACGTGAACAGAGAGAATGATGCTCTTGTGTGGGAGTTCTAGCAATGTGAGTGGAGGACGACAACAAGCCTAGTGAACAGTTAGAAAGCACTTTTGCCCTGAAGTTGATTATCAAGAATTTGGTTTTACACCCAATTTGGGCTTAAAACCAAATACACCTAAATGAGAACTGTAGTCTAAACCTAGTTACACTAGAATTTACAAATACACCCAAACAAACAAAGGATTTGTTAAAGTAAAGTAACTTTATTTACAGATAAAACTGAGTACCTCCAAACAAACACCCTCTACTGAAATTCAAGTTACATGTTCACAAGATTCATACAAGAAAGACACACCTTCCTATATCTTACAAAAGCTTTCCCAAACATAATAAATTACAAAATAACTAAACACCTTTTACACCATTCACAACTCATTAAATGAAAAAGAAAAAGCAAAGACAATAGCATATTCATATACAAATATAACAACCAACATATTCATTGGCAAATACAAACCCCTTTTTCTTCGGATAGTTACCTCCATCTTAAAAGCTTGTTCCATCATCAACATTGAAGCATAGCTATGGTTAAGTAATCCAAGTCTTACAACTTTCATCGGCATATACGTATCCCCTTAATGCTAACATCAGCATCCGCAAAAGTAATAGACAAAGGGAAATAGAGAATTCGAATTATAAAAGCTCTTCAACTTGGGGAAAATAGTAAAATGCCAAAAAAGAAAAAAATCAAGATGAGGAAAAGACACAAAGAAGATAACTCCTGTAAGCACTAAAACCATTAAAATTCAGGCAAAATCATTCAACCCTAAAATAAAAGCATGCATTTGACCCAAATATAGACAAAGATATATAAACTAATAAGGGAGAAACAAATAACCACAGGCAGCTAAAACACAACAAAGAAGAATATGGTAGTACTACCAAAAAAAAAATACAACCAACCACATCAGGGAATTATTTCAAACAACTTATGGTGAAAACCAAACATTCCAATCTGAAACTAGAAAAAAAAACCTCAGTAAATGACAAAATGTTGTAAAGTGAGAAAAACTTAAACAATCAAACTAGTAGGCTGCAATGGTGGCAGATTATGCCTCCTAATTGTCCCACCATATTTATATGCCTTGGCAAAATAACCAACAAAATTGTCAATTCAAACAAATCCCCAAACACCACACCTCAATTGACATGCTCATTGGTTGCAAGAAGTCACTACCCTAAACATTGCCCCACTAGTTAACATCATTAGGATACAAAATAAAGGATTTGTTCATATTGGGGAGCAAATTTGACATATTACATTAGTAAGGGGGATCAATGCCTCAATGCAATTCGTCAATTTCATCATCATTGCTATGAAACTATGCTTGCAAGGCAAACACAAAACAAAAAATCACATGAACACACATGGCAGAGAAGACATGCAAACCGTTCAAGTAATGGCGATATGAAGAAACCTATCATGCAGATACCATAAAAACACATAACATATGAACAGATAGTTTAGATAATGGAAAGCATAAGGAAATGTATAACCCAAATAGATAAAGAACTAGGTCCTAAAAATAGAGAAACATGATAATATGAAAGATGAAAATGATATGCAGATAATGCATAGAGCAAACAAGAAAAAAATGAATCTACTAATAACTAGTTAGCCAAGAGTCAAAAGTGCCATCAACACAAAAGAAGGTAAGTATGATTTTCATGCCATGTGGGAGAGATACCTCTCAATCTAAGTATGCCCCATGTCCATTCTCTTAATGATGAACCTTTTACCTTCATTTTCATTTCTTGTAGATAATTGAAGACATCCTCTAGAACTTGCTTATCAAAACCCTCTACCCCCATCATCCTCACGTATAATGTCTATGACAAATGTGTTGGGTTTTGAATGTCTCTAGCCATCTCACCCAACATAGTTGTCAAATTAGCCATCATTGAAGGCTTTTTAGGGATACCCTATGCATATCAACCCCTTAGTGGATGATGTTGCTGTGTTGTTAGACACATACGGGGAAGGCTACCATTGCCATTGTCATCACTATGACAATGTTTTGCTGGGCCAATTCAATATTGTTAGTGATTGGATCTTCATTTCTAAAATTTTTCCCGAAATAAAAAATACAGAAGTTGTTTACGATCCTGTTGTGTTGTCCTTGCCTCAAATAATCATAAGGCTTTCATAGTTCTCTATTAGGAAACAAGCAAAGGGATGAGGAAGATATCAAATTCAACCATCCATCACTTATTAGTGGTGCTATGGTTGTTTGTGGCAGATTTTGGGTTCGTATTTCACTTGCTATCTTGTCCATGAACTCGATCCATTACCTATTTATCTAGTGGTATTCTCACTATGACCATTGCTGCAATGAAATATGCAAATCTTCTACTTGCACGCTGCCTTCATATATGATCTTGTCATTTGTGTCCACATCGAATATATACTTATGAATGATGCAACTAGCCAGAACTAACTTAACTTGGGTTCAAAATGGGAAAATGCATGCAAAATTTGTATGTTGAAATAATTTTTTAGGATTGCAAATGCCCAATCCATAGACCAACACAACATTGAATTCCTAAGGTTGAACAACACCTTAGGGTGGTGGGTGCCCTTCTATTATACTCCTTTAAATGGTATCTCACTCCATGATATGGAGTAATGAAACCAATCCTGGTTGTGTAACCAACATCTACCAAATAATACTTTTCTACAACAAATAACTACTTTCAATCAAGGAATGAATGCAAGATCTTCATTGTAAGATTTTATATTATCTTTAACTTCTATCATGTTCAACCCCTCAGTTTGTGATCAAGATAGTGCATTCCTTAACATAGTGAAATCATTAGTTAAGCCTTCATAACCTACCAGGACATATTTGAACTTTAGATAAAGGTTCACCACATCTAGCACATTTTAAGTAGGGCCTTTCAACCACAAGAATGGGCCAATTCTAGGGATGAGATTGATGTATCAATATATATGTCATCTAATAAACCAATACAATCCTAAGTAATAAACAAACATCATAGATTTTCATTAGGGAATCATGGAGATTAATGAAAGATTTAGTATGATTAGTTATTTACTTACTTTAAAATATGGGTATCAATTGGAATTATTTTCAATCTCAAGGTGACATGACTTGCTTGGAGGGTGAACAAAATCATTGTGGACTGCACATATAGCTCGCAATGTAAAATATAGGCTAATGGTTTCACCGAAGCGGAGAAACTCAATACGCATGATCCTATTCCTTGTGTAGTGACCTATTATAGTAGGAATATAGCCAATTGTGCCTTTATCATGACATATGTCGTGTCACCTAGAAAATGTTTATTACACATGATCAAGCACAAATGCATGTGTAGTTCTACATCCATCCTAAGGTAAAATTTTAAGTAAAGGGCAATTACAAAGAAACTACATGTGAAGTGGTGAATGAACATTGCATGGGTGATGGGTGCGACATCAATTGTATTATATTACAAATAAAAAAACACTAAAACACTAACTTAATATATAAGAAAAATATAATATAAATTGATGAATTGCTCAAACATCCCCTTCTCTTTGATAAATACCCACCACCTCCCGTCATTTTGCTATAACATAAGAAAGTTCCTCCTCTTTCAGAATTGAACTCTTTAGTCGAACAACCAAGTAACCAAGTAACGGGGTTAAAAAAAAGTGTTCAATTACCGCGGTGCCACTACAACTATTGGTTAATCTCAAAAGAGTAAATTTTGGGTGGAATTACAAAAATGCCCTTGTTAATTGTGCAATTATCAAAGTGGAGGCTACTTTCTCATATAGCGGTTCGCATCCCAAGATTGAATTCTAAGTTCCAAACTTCATCTTCTCTCTTATTCTTCATAGACTGTGGCTTTACCAAAAAAACCTTGTTGCGAGAGTTGCAATTGCCATCACTGCCGAAGTAGAGAGAAGAGAAGCATCATATGCCCAGCTTGCTAGGTTTGCAGGCAACCCCTCATCTCAATTAGCATAAGTTCCAACCCCATTTCTTAGCTCAAAGGCTATACATAATGTAAAAAATTTTCATGTTTGGTACAAATTAAGTTGTATGATGTCTGTAAATACTACTTTCTTAGTGTTTTCCTGTATTTTTTGTTTGATGCCTACAAGCAGGTGTAGAAGTGTTGTTCCTTTTGTCTGGATTGTTATGAAAATTGAATGCTTTATGTTCAAATTATGTGCCAAGGATTGTATTATTTATTGCATTCAAAAATGGATATGCATTGTATTTGAAACTAATTACCAATTATGTTTGGAAAACTTTTTGATTTACCTACAACACTCCATGTTATGTTTATTGTTTTACCGTTTTCTTCATTTCAATGTGATTGTTGTCGTTTTTGCAATTTATATTGGACATACAATTTTTTATTCAGTATAAGTAAAGAAACCTAAATTTTCAATGGAAATAATGTTATTCATGTGGCTTTTTGTTCATCACAAAAGTTTTGTGTTTAACAAATTATATATGCTTAAGCTACGTTGTTCTTTCAGCTTAGTACTTTATTATCATATTTAATATCATGGCCAGTTTTCTAATATAAATTTGAAATGTTTTTAATTCTACAACTGATAATCACATGGCCAATCAACCCCGCAAAGCTTATGAATAGAAGGCGTCTTTTGACACCACTCATGACCAACTTACAAAAATTGAAGGAGAAGATGACACAAAAACACTTGGGATATACTCCGATGGACACCTTTTTCTCATTTGATGGACATCGAGCAGGTAGTGCAAGAAACACGTTGTACTAGATGCTGTAATGCAAGAATTCCATGAGTGGTCTAAAACATTCGGACTAGCTGTCAATAATCTCCCATTCGGGCCCGAAAACATGTTATTGCACTTAAGTCTATAGTGCGGCAACCTCACCATAGAGTTTGAAAAGAAGAAGGAATGATGCCCATTCCAAGAGAAGTATTTGCTCAAAGGAGTAGACTTGACTAGGGATTGTCTTATGAGAACATTATTCAGCCTAATGCAAAAGAAAGTGGCAACAAAGAAGAAAGTTTTGTGAAGTTCCTATTGGTGCATGTTCTGGGGTCGATTCTCTTTTCGGCTACTTCATGTTCGGTACTAACATGGTTAGTATACTATGTGGATGATTTGTCGGCATTGAACCGATATGTCTGGGTACAAGCTGCACATAAGTGGCTAATGGATGATGCGTCAGCTATAGCAACCTGAGTGAAAGATAGGTGTTTCCATAAATTATCAACAATAGGGTAGTACATGCTAGGTTTTGTTATTGCACTCAACCTTGATTTCATGAGGTCACCGGAATGGGGAAGAGGATTCAATTTGGAAGATGCCCTATGGTGAAAGTAGCTTCAATAAATAGGTTGGTGTTGGTACACTACTAGAGACACTTGGTGGATATGAGGTAAGCATTCTTCTTGGTTGCTATGAATATAAAGCAATAACAGAAATTGTTATCCTTTTAATATGGTGTATAATCATGCGTAAAGATTCCATGTCTGTCAAGTATCAATGTCTATGTTTGCAAAATGTGTTTATAGTGTAATATATGTTAATATAGTTTGGTATTAGATTTAACTAGCTTACATGTATAGTTCTTGTTCGGAGATTGATGTTCACAATATAATATGGACATTTCTGTATAAAAGTCTAGCTTCTTGTTTGTTATGTTGTGTATCTATTTAATTCATCAATATTTTAATTAGTATTGATATTGATGCTCGCCAATGTTTGGTATTTTTAAGTAGTTTTCCCACAGGTTCTTTAGAACTAGTTTGAGGTCGATGTTATTGGTTCTAGAAAAAGCAAAAATAGGATCACGTAGATCATTATTGCTGAGTCATATGAAGTTGTTTGACCTTCAAAATTCATTGAAATAATGTTCAGAAAAGACAAAGGAAGGGTGAAGGGAGCCTTCCACCACGATAGGGTATGAAGATGTTAAGACAGAGAGTCCTTGACCAGCTACTTACCATCATTCTTCCTCCTCAAGCCAGGAGAGGAAAACTAAGGGTGATGGCAAGCTCGACCTTGTATGGGAAAAGAAAAAAGCACTTAAAAGCAAGGGTCGGCATTCTCAAAGAGACAACACACCCACGCAAAGAAGAAGAGAATACATTGAACTCAAAACTGATTGATGATGTTGCCCCATCTTGGACAGAAGCATTCCCCCTTCTCTAGAAAGGACCATAAAAACCTACAACCAAGCCAGGCCAAGACAATGTTGCAGTTAATGACCCATCGGATGAGAACCAATATGAGAGACCAAGCACACATGTTGCATGAGCAGGCGCAACTTCAAAATCAGTGGTTCTTCCCCTTCCATCTGTCTTCACAAGAAAACAAAGAAAAAAGAATACATTACCTCAATCACAATTCACTATATTAGACGAGCAAACAATGGAAGATGTTGGGAGAGCTAGAGTCTCTTCAATCTTTGAAAAATGGGTCATCAATGATTAACATTGAAGGGACTAATGTAGCAAGTTCTGAGTCGACCCAAACAATATGCAAGCATCAAATGAGAATTCCCTCTAGACAGAGAGTACATACAAAGACATCAACTCTGACACCAAGATACTTCCTACCCCAACAAACTTCATCCCTCAAAAGAAACGACAAGCAGGTTTCAGGGTTGAGTATACTGCATCAAATGATGCTTGCTATCTCCCTCAACAAGTCGTATGACAAATAAGTGCATCTTGAAATATTGAGATATAACTAAGAATTATACTTATTTCTGAATCACTCACATATGTTTACTAATTAGGAAACAACTTTTCAGTATGCATGTGACTTTTCCAGTCACTGTCCTATGGTTAATATTGATAGTCTGCTTTCCTATTCACTATAGTGTAGTTACATATGATATGGATTTTTGTGTTTAGTTTTGAAACCTTTGAATTACAGTTATGACTTTTGTTGATATCTTATCTTTCCTGTTTATTACATGAATAAGTTGTTCATTACTTGTTCTTCTTCATGTGGAAGCTATTGGTATGCTCATTATTGTGAGTAATTTACATTTGAGTATGCATGTTCAATGTCATTACATCCATGGTAATATTTAGTTATTTAGCCTGGGGCTATGCTTTGATATAGGAACCATAGTTGAATTAATGACTGGGCCACACGAGCGGTGGGCATCTTTATACATTGGTGGATGGCAAGCACATAGTGCTTGATGATATGATTGACACCTTTGTCCTGATGTTACTTCATTCCATTCACATACATCATACCTAATTTAATCGATCTATCACTATCACTAGGTCAGTGGCACTTGCCTTATCCAAGAGGGAGCATTCCACTGAGGGCCCGCAAAAAATGTTGACCCCTATCCTAAATGATTTCCCTTCAGTTGAAGTAGTTCATACGCCCATTTTTTGAACAAGCATTACCATTTGCTTGTCCTAGAGAAGGACAAGCAAGAATACATGCAATATTTCTCATAGACTAGCGTTGTTTATGACCGCACAACACTTGCAATGGTAAATTACTAAATAGCAAACTATGAAGCACTTGGCCAGTGAGTTAGGCTAACATGCGATGTCATGATGTTCTTTTTTTTTTTTTCTTCCTTATCCAACGCGGCGTGTTTGAGAAATACCTACAGCTTGTACTTGGCATTAAAAACACCATCTCATACCCACTAACACATGTGCGAGAATGTCTCCAACAAAGGCTCAACAGTTTAAATTACCCTATTTAACAATGTGCTTCATGGAGCAAATACTAAATAGTGAGGAGGTCCATCTACTTCCTAGTGGCTAGAGTATACTATATGAATTTTGGTTGATGATATCTTACAAACCCTTGCAATGAAAGAAGAAACCACCTGTGCACTAGGTAAAGATTCATCAATTAATGAGACAGTGAAAGATGCTAATGAGGACATGCAGCGGAAGGAGAACATGCAGCAAAGGACCAACTAGAAGCTGCCAATCCTTGATGAAATTAGTAGTGCTTCGCAATTTCTTTCAATTCCAGTTTATGCTTTGGGATTTCATATTCAAATAGTTTCATATAGATGTAGTACCAAACTAAAACACAACTATTATAGTTATCGTTTAATATCGGCAATAGCTATTTATTATTGGCCATAGTTTTCAAGTATTTGCTTTTCCAGGTGCTATCTATTGTTTTGTGTTCTTGTTTAGTCTTTTACCTTTTAATGAAGCACATTTATAAACTGCCAAACTAATACAAACTTTTGTTTAATATCAGCAATTCCAGGTAAATATTGTCTGTAACTAGCTAGTATTAAGTGCCATTAGTCAATATTCATCATTTTTTGCTAGTTTATGAGCATTTGATCAATATTGACACTTGTAATGCAACCCATACAAGCAGCATTCAATAATCCAACATTGAATCATTCTTCACTATGCATTCTTGCACTTTATATTTAGGTTCAAATTGTGCTTGTGATACCTTACCTCTCAATCTCCTCTCGCTCTCCTTTCCTATTAGATTTCTTTGCTACTTCTATGGATTCATGGTTTTCATGGCATTTCTTGGGTTAGTTGGGGTCATTTAAGTGATTATCACTCAAGTCTACTCACCTTTGTATTTTTCTTGAATGTTAAAGGGCATTGTTGTCTTTTGCTATGTGCTTATTTATTCTAGTCTTTCTTTCAAAGGCATGAGGGTAACTCAGTCATTTCATGAAGTCCATGGCATGTTAGTTAACATGTTGAAGTCATAGGGGGCAAAAGTGTTATTTCCCCTTAAAGCCTTATCCTTCTCTTGAAATTCACTTTTCCTTGGAGACTAATTGAACCCTTCCCTTCTTTTACTTTCCCTTCCCTTCCTTACCTTTAAACCTTGCCACACTTCATCCAAGCAAGAAATAAGCATTCTCATTCTTCTCTTCTTCACTCTAATAGCTGACCTTCTCCTCCTCTCTGCCAAATTTGTTTGGTTTGAATTTAGAGGGTAAGTTCTCATTTCTTTCATGAACTTTGTGATAGTATGCATTTCTTTTTGTTTAAATGTATTCTTAGCATTTGAAATTGTTCTTTACCCCTCATACCATTCATTGGAAGTGTGTTTTCAAAACCTTTTGTAATTGTTTGGTTATTTGAAGCTTGTTTTAGTTGTTCATCCTTGTATTCCATCATTTTCCCCATGTATTGAGTATCTTTTGTGAATTCCTTTGAATGAGAGCTTTTATGTGAAGTTTTGGTGGGGAAAATAAGGGTGTTTAAGAGCTCAAATGATGCGCAAGTTTTGTTAATTTATGTCTCATTTAGTTGGCCATTGTATAGTGGTGAAACTTGGTGTATATCCCTTAGAGTGTTGATGAGTTTTTGTCTTGGTACTGTAGCAATGGTTATTTTACTGTAGCATCGAGAGTCCGCATCTTTTCTTTTGCTATTCTTAATGTTGGAGCTTCACCCTGATCATGTGATCTTCTCTCTAGTATATTGGCATGATGAAATTCCATACCTAGGGCTTCGAATTGTGTTGATTTCTCCTTTCTTTCCTACTATGCATTTTGCGGTATTCTTCTCATGTTTTTCTTATTTTTGGTGATCATATTTGTTAGGCGAGGAGCCCTCGAGAAAGGGCAAGGCCGTGGAGAAAGCTTAACTACTTTTTGGTCTCCATTTTTGTGAGTGAACTTGGGTATTTTTAATGTGCATGTTTTCCTAAAAATACGTATATCGATTTCATATTATGTCTTACTTAGCTCTAGCTCTAGCTAGGAGCACAGTTGGCTGGGAATGTTTTATATTATATGTTAGGTCTCCACCTTGATTTCGGTTCCATTTACATATTTTAAGCCTATGGTAACATATTTGCAAACCTTGCCAAGTTTTAAACCATTCACTTATTGTGTGTGTGTGTGTCTATATATATATATATATATATGTTTTTTGGTTCCATGGAGCTTGTGCGATTTAGATTTCCGAAATATGTGAATACTTATTGGATTTTGCGATGGTATACTATTCCAATATGTGGAATCTATGGAATATCAATAATAACACTGAATTATGAAATGGAAAACATTATATTCTATATGTGAAAGTTTATGCTACATGTTTGAAATATCAATGATTTATGATCTTTTCCATGCGTCTTGATGCTGACATGCTATGTGTGATCCACTGCAGTGAGGGTTCCCACGACTAGTCTGTAGAGGCAGCGTGGTTGACCATTACATTACCCATATCAGGAGGCGCGTAGAGAGCCTAAGTGGGACCAAACCTGACTGAGACCCTCGGACCGATCACTTTCGGTCGTGCGGCACCTGACATGCACCATAGCGACAGGTCATCCTTCCTTGCAAGAACAGTTAGTGAATTTCTGTTTGCAGTACAAAGCACAGCAAAATAATTAACAAGAGAGCAAAACCGGAAAACCCCTCGGTACGAGAAACACGACACATGAAACCCATTTTGAGAGAGAAAAACATAAAACTCTCTTAGATTGAGAAATGTTTACAACCATGGCCAAAACCAACACCAAGGGGCCTTGTCTCCTCCCAAAGACTCATTTGACCCTATTACAAGAGCTACCCCAAATCCAAGGTTGATTGAGCCTCATGCCCAATACAGGTCTGGCGTGAATTCCCTGACTTCACTTAGCTTGCAGTGTCCTCTGACTCGACTGTAGCTTTAACCAGCCACCCTTGGTCACAGCGCGCAGCAGTACTGGTCACGCGCGGTAATACCGCGTGCCATCCTCGCCCCTGGCTCAGCAACGCTCCCGACCACGTGCCCACTTGCATACGCCTGCGTAAAACCTTGTCAGATCTGGAATCAGCTCTCGGTCACCCGGTCTAATCAAGTGTCCCGCCCCGCTTAGACTTGCTAGAGATCCAACACTCTACATGATGAAGTCCTGCGACAATTGACTCTTGGTATGGGCGCGCCTACCCTACGCGCTCATCGGTCACGCACACATCCACGGTCCAGCGCGCGCACGCCTCACGGTCTCAGCCTATGATCATGCAGGATATTCCACCCGCCCTTGGTCCCGACACAACACACGCGTCGCGCTAACCGCGCGCGCTACAAAATCCACGCAGCTATGCGCCCTCGTGGCTTGGCCTATGTGATACTGTATGCCCGCTGACCAAGTGTAAGGTCATCAACCCTTACAGTTGACCATTACATTACCCATATCAGGAGGCGCGTAGAGAGCCTGAGTGGGACCAAACCTGACTGAGACCCTCGGAGTCACCACACGAGGCTCCCAGAGGCCAACGCCAAGGAGGCTACCTATTTCAATTATACAAAATAAAATAACCTTGACGGATTCCTAACCCTAGTTGTGACGACAACGAGGGGGAACACTCTTTGAGGCAAGCCTAAGAGTTTTCATGTGTTTTACACGATGATTTTATAAACCTATAGTTTATATGCGAACTATGTGGGAATATGTTTTATAAATTTAAATGTTCTTTATGGTTTCAAATTTGTCCTTGTAGAACTATATGTCTTGATCACTCACTAAGTAATGATATTACTCATCACTTTTCTTTTTCCATCCTCAGGTTTAGTGGTGTGTGGGGTCTTTCCTTGTGTTGGGAAGCTGCTTGTGTGTGTTATTATAAGTTGGGCTTGTGCATCCTTTGGAGCATATTATATCTTAAACATCTTTTTCTAGATTGGACCCACTGGGTTGTATATAAATCTCTGAGTTGTATATTACATTGTGTACTTGCATTCATTTTGTTCTATATATATCTATCTACTGTATTTATTATAGTTTTGTTTGGTGTTCTTCCCAGCTGTAATCCAATATAGGTTTGCATAGGTTTTTAGTCAGTCTTGTGCTATTTTAAGGGCGGTGTTATTCACCCCACTTGGATTAAGGGCGATTGTCCCGTGCCTGACTGTGAGTTGGGACGTGACAGTGCTTCTGCTAAGTAAGAGTATGAGTAAAAATAATATGCACTAATAATAACCATGAGAATTGAATTAGCTTTTCCAAAGGAAGTAGTATTTACAATGCATCAATAAAAATAAAATACACGTGTTCAACGCATCTAGATTGTGAATACTTCATTATAATTAAAGTATCACTTCAAAACTGGGATACTAGATTAAACATTCAATCTGCGATATTTTCATTGCAAGTGGCCCTATCATGGTCAATCTGTTGACAATGACTACAACGCAATTCCCGCACTATGAACGCTTGCGACTCAATCCTTCTGCATATCAGCTTGCCAGGCCTTTTCTTTGTGATGGGTGGTTGAACTGAAGAACATGAGTGTCATCAATTAGTTTGTCATAGTCTATAATGGGGGATATTAGGTTATAAGTCAATGGTGTAATACTCATTAATGATGTAGTGAACATTTGTACCTATTAACATGATTGTCGCACAAGCATGTTTACATGGGAGACCAAACACCTGCCACCTCCGATAAGAGCATGTCTTCTCTCGCAAATTGACAGAATTGCTTTGATTATCAAGCACCTCAAGCTATTCCCCATCTAAATGGCCTACAACGAAGCACTTGCTCTCCTTGACTGTATCTTCTATTTTTTTGTGGATCATGGGGCAAAGGTAAGTTTCCCATTTATGGTAGTTCTCATGTTGATCGCATATCATTTTCTTTAGCTTGAACTTGTATCATATGAAAAGCTTTGCAAGAAAATGTATGGAAATAAACCAAATAAAACAACAAATACAAATTCTACATGGCAATAACTGATATTAAGTATGGAAAGTGAATACTAAATGGAAACAATCAAAACTAAACCATAGAAGATAAAATTAAATATGGAGATAGAATGCAAGAAAGAAATATATTATTCTAGTTGATAAATAGAAAATCATGTGATATGTCTCGAAATGAATTGAAAATGGCTATATAATGTAGAAAGCGTATAGCATAGAGTCTGCGATGTTACATACAGGCAGGCGCCGTGCTTCTCTAATCTAGGAGTTAAATGGCTTTGCGACATTAGAGTACATCTCCCCCATCGGTAATCTCTCGAAGAACTAATTTTACCAATGTGATACATCTTACTTATGAAGTAGCCAATTGTGTGTCTGGGCCAACGTGTGTTGCAGCTCGTTCACTGCTTCTTTGAAATCAATCGAAGTTCACGAGTATCTGACTTTGACCATCTGTCTTCAACACTCATCCTCAAATGCCTTGCCTAACTGGCTATTTCACTTAAGGATGTCAGCATGAAATGGCATAAGCAATAAACATATGGGACATATGGAAATACCTTTGCGACAGCATTCACAAGGCCCTCGAACCAATCTAAAATGAATGTAATAATATTGTGATATTCATCATCCCCACATAGTGCATCATCCAACGTCGATATGAACCATACCCAATTATAACCTATCTCATTGTTCATAATAGCAAATGCTAAATTTAAGAATCCTTCATTACTATCTTTCCTAGTCGCTCCTAATAAATACCACCATATCTGCTTAGTAAATGAGTTCCTTAAAGAAATAACATAGGTCTGCAACATCTTCTTAAACCATCAAGGAAAGCACAAAAGCATAAAGACCTATGTTCAAACGGCTCATCATCTCTCTCAATTAAGATTTTGTGCACGAGGTTAGTTTCAGCCGACTTACCTATGTGCCACAATGGTAGGTCATAGCTAGCTTTATCACATCCATATAGAATCTTCCACACTACTTTTTTCTCCTCCAAGCTTGTTTATAGGGTAGGCAAACACCATGGTCGCATAACATATCCTATTGTATATCCACCGCTTTTTATGGAAGACAATTATAAAGTTTTGAATTACTTACTTGGTTTGACCCATTTCTTAAAAGCTTTCCCGTGATGTTGTATCAATACCAGTACCAACTGTTTGTGCATATGTGCTCTTTTAATTATGAATGTGGGAAGGTTACCTCCACCACGCCATTGATATTCTTTGGTAGCACAAATAACGATAACTCTCTCTATATCAGTTTTTATGAAACAGTAGTTGAAATTGCACCCGATAGCAAAGTCTGACAATACCTCCTTAAAATGCCACGCATTCTCATAATGTCAATCAATCATAGTTATTTCCAATTTAGTAGCTCGTGAAGGATTTGATATTATTATATAATCCCCATGTAAACTTGACAAAGCAACGGTGGGTGTAGGTTCAATGAAGCACTCGTGATAATGATTCATTGATTATGGTAACATAAGTAAATGTCTAGTAAAAATTTCAAATATCTAAAGAAATGTATATAATATTACTAAAATACATATATTGTAAAAGAAAAAAATAAACAACACCACCAAATCCAGAGCAGTAGTCCACTGCAATGAATATGAAAACTACCAAACAAACATAAGGCTCAAAAAATGATCAATAGTTTTATATAACAATTGTTTAAATAAAATCCACTTTCAAACAAAATGAAAGATTATATGGGACCGTAAATCTATAGAAGGCAGGCAATGAATAGGATGCGACAATTATCATAGCATTGATGGCTTCTAGGTGCCTTGAAGCTCCTATGCACTTCATTTACCTTCTCAATCAACATATCAACCACACTCTTTTGAATATATGATAAACATCACACATTTTCGTGAAGTCACCTTCTAAGCGGATACAAGACGTTGTTTTGTGTGCATTTGGAATGAAATACTTCACTCTTACTAGAGAAGCTTCAAGGGACCAACGTGCACATATTTCGGTTAAGATTGCCTCCTATCTTGTCAAGACAGTGAAATATACAATGTATCCATCATGCTTATACCTCATGACACCACAAAACATATGCATTATAGGCCTACAACAAGAGAAACTTCAAATAACCTTAAAACATTTACATAATTGAAGTATAGCATAAATGATGAGTGCATTATATATATAATCATTTTAGACCTATTATTCTCTTATTCTTGAGCCACTATCTTTCTAGTTCAATGCTATTTGAGGTATTTTTAGTCCATTGTACAGTTATTTAGGTCCTGAAGCAATAACAAGTGTTTTCGAAGAAGATTTATAGCAAAAGGACCTAAATTGGAGTTCGTCAAGGCAAACACGGCACAAGCACGGCGTGCTTCCCAGCTATGCAAATTACAGAAGATTCAAGAAATCATAAGCACGGGCATGGCTCTCAGAGCATGGTCGTGCAGATGGAAGCACGGCCTAAGCACAAGCGTGTTCCAGCCCGTGCACTTCACAGCCTGGCGAAAATTCATAAATTCCAATTTCCTGTAAACTGCACAGGCTTGAAGCATGGCCTAAACACGGCTGTGCTAGCATCGAAAGCTAGGTTAAAAGCACTGAAAGTTAGGTTTAGCGAGACTTTTTCGGCTTGGGGTTGGCTAGAGATGAAAGGGAGGAGCTCTTGTATAGATTTTATCACCTTCAAGGGAGGACTCAAGCGCAAATTATAGGCTAATTTCAGGGGCGCATTCTAATCATCATCAAGACCTCAAATCTCAACAATGATGCAAGCAAATAGGGAGTCTTTGATTTTTTTTGTATTTATTTTTCTTGGTACTCTCTTGTTGAGTAGACCCATGAGGGGCTAATTTCATTGGGTGCCTCGGATTAAGAACTTGGTAGTTGTTATACTTAAATACATTTATTGTAATATTTATGGAGTCTCTTATTATGTGTTAAACCTTGTGTTGTCTGCTTGATAAGTGGTTGATTAGCAAGCTTGAGTGTATTTCGATGCGTGTTGATCCCTTAGCAATCACTTTAGTGATTGTCCTCTCAAGGATTAGAACCCGTGTAGTGCTCTCAATTTCTTATCGCTCTTCGTCACCATAGCTGCAACTAGGCTTTTAGAACACTAAGAAATCCTGAGATGTACCTGGTAAGCCTTGCACGAATTTGAGTACAATTGTCACCAAGGTATTAGTCAGGGGTCCTACCCCAAATTGAGCAACTTATTAGGATTTTCCTCGGTGTTCTCCTTTTCCTCCTTGCTTCTCTTCTAGGCCTTAGTCTCTTTCAACCTTATTTGTAGTCGATTAGATATTAAGCAGTGAGAGAGTATTAGAAGCTACACCAATCCCTGTGGATTCGACTACCTAATCCTTTTGGGTACATTATATTACTTATACGACTCCTGCACTTGCAGTTATATAAGGAGCGTATCAATAAAGAAAAACAAGATATATTTATCTTAATTTCTCCTACTCCAAACTGTCTTCACTGGTTGAGATCAGAGCCATTTTGTTTACTGGAGTGCTTGTGGATACCTAGATAAGTGGTAAGTGGATAGATAATTTCTTGACAACAACTACTAAAAAAGAAGTGGGAGAGAAGAAAAGAAGATAAAATATCACTTTTTTATGGTTCAAACCATCTTCTCCAACAAAGACGATATTATAGTCATTACTAAAAAAAGAAAAAGAAAAAGAAGCAACAACTTTTTAAACAACATAATAAGTGCAACCACCATATCATAGTCATACAGGTACAAACACCACTCTCCTCACATGACTCGGTACTATATTTTCCTCCATAAGTGTCTAGTGGTAATGTTAGTATTTTCAAAAAATATCATGATGCAAATTAACGTGAGGGATGAAAACAACCAAAGATTAAAAAAGAGGAACCTTAACCTCCGTTTGGAACCTGGATTGATGCCTTGGGAGCTGAAATCACAAGCATCCAGGAATCCCACTCCCATATTTGGTAACCAGCTTAGGAATGAACAATAAAATTTTATGGGATTGGGATTACTAACTTGTGTTTGTCACTCCTGAGAATTTTGAGAGGTTTCCCATTCTTTAGTTGTAAAAATACCATTATACCCACCATATATAAAAATGTTTAATACTAATAAATCATGTTCGACATTTATTTATTTAATAAACAAACAATTGTAAAATTATATAATTCGTTGATTATAATTAGTAAAAATAAATAATATATTAAAAATATTAAATAAAAATAAAACGTGTTATTTATTAAATGCTAAGTTATATTAATTAGATGAAATAATTTAATAACAAAATTATTTACATGTTATATTAAAACATGTAATTTATTAATTGTTATGTTATATTTTATTTAATAACAAAATTATTTACACGTTATAATTTAATAGTTACATTAATTGTTAAGTTATATGTATTTATACGTTATATTTATTAATATAGTAAAATGTTCTTAAGTTATATTAATTAGATAAAATAATTTAATAAAAATAAATTAAAATAAATAAGTAAATATATTACAAATATTTAATAATAATCATGTTAATTATTAATTGTTAAATATAAACTTTAGTTTTGTAAAATGTCATCATATTTATACGAAAGGGCATAAATGTAATTCTCCTATATTTCTCTCTCTTATTTTTTCCATTCCTAACTCCAATTCCCTCCAACCAAACAACTTTATCATTATCCTCCCATTTCCTCTATTCTCATTCCCATTCCTTCCTTCTTCTCATTCCCCCCCTTCCCATTCCTACTCCGTAATCCAAACGGCCCCTTAATAGCCCACAAACTTGTCAGAGAGATTGAATGGATACTTTGAAAAGCTCCAAGGACTAATAGGTAATTTACCCATATAAACATGCAACATAATACACTATCATAAATATTTGAGCATGCACCGGAAAGATACTTTTAAAATAAGTGCCAATAGGTTGATGTAGAATGGGCTTCTTCACATATTAAATTAAATTGTTAAATAACTAAGGTGCTAAGGCCAAAAAGAAAAAAAAATAAAATAGCAAATCTTAATTTGTCTAGAATTAAACATTTAATAAATCATTTACATGCTTCTACTTCACATATTAAATTAGCTAACATGAATGTTTGACGTACAAAACAGAAGATATAAAAGTCTGTACTATATATATGTATATAAAGTTTAACATTCAATTAGCAGAACGTGAAAGCAATGATTTGTTGCTTGTTTTTATTTGGTTGTATTTTAGTCAGTGGATTGACAACAAATATGATGTGCCAAATTTATATTTCCAATTCTGATTTATTTGGACATTAACAGGCCCAATTAACTCCAATCCCTTGAATTAATGAGCCAAATTTGAGTGATTTGATGACTTAAGAATCATTAGTTCATACTTATAAATTAGCAAGATGGTCAAATGCACTTCAATAACCACAAAGCAGGACGTGGCTGTCTCGGAATCATTTGGAATTATTCATTTAAGTTATTAAATAAAGAATTTATCAAAATTTTCTTTCAATGAATTACTGCAACCAAACTAAAGGCTAATAGCCCAATAGTATTTGGTTTCATGTGAAAAAACTATGGTAAAACAGTCAAAAGTCTTGAATTCAAAACTCAATACAAGCAATAATAATAACGGGTCATCGATTATGGGTGTGGACTTATAGTTCAAACCCCCCCATCCCCTGGTTGAGGATGTGCGAGATGGACAATTGATTCTCAGCTTGTATGCATGCCCCTAATATACATAGCACTTGTTACTTTCGTAAGAAATAAAATTTAAAAAAAATTACTCAACCCAAACTTATCCTTAAAATATATGAGCTTTTTCTTACTTAAAAAAAATGAACACCATATTTCTATAGAAATCAACAGTATATTTCTTTCAAAATAGTATTTATGTTATTTGCTTATATATTTTCATAATACAAAATAAATTTTAAAATCCATGCCAATCTTCTCATTGTTCTCACATCATCTGGCTCGAGGAGAAATAAAGATAAAATATAAATCCATCATATTATAAAAAAGTATTATAGTATAATTTTTTTAACAAATAAGTGAATTTTTTTTTAGTAAAAAACTTGTACAAACATAATTGTAACCATAGGCTCAACAAATATCTATCTCATGGTTTTAGTGAGCTTTGAGATTTAATTTCTGGTTCTTCATAAAATGAATGATTCCCATATCAATTAATTAAGAAGACATTAGTCTAGTATAGAATTTTTATATAAGCTTTTAATGATATCAAAAATAAAATATACCATGAAGGGTTTATATGTTTAATAAAAATAAAATATAACACTAAATACCCACTTTTGCATGTTTTACACAAGCCACATTTTAATTGAAATTTCATTTGTATTGGTTTTGACAAGGAAAATACAAAATAAAATATGGTTTTATTTTTATTTTTTTATAAAATATTAAAGATATATATACATATATATAATTAATAATTTAATATGATTGTATTTTTATTTAATATGAGGTTTAAATCCATTACTTAAAAAAAATAAATTCTTGAAAACCATAACAACCGCAACCATCACATCATATTCATTTGGGTACAAACACCACTCTCCTGACATGACTGAGCAATATTATATTTTCCTTCATAAGTGCCTAGGGGTAATGTTAGTATTTTTAAAAAAAATATCATGGTGTTTAAATAACCAAAGATTAACAAAGGGAAACTCCATAGTCCACAGACTTGTTAGAGATTGAATGGGTACCTCAAGAAGCTCCTGGGACTAATTGATAATCTGCCCATATGAATATGCAACATAATACAGTATTATAGAACATGCACTGGAAAGATACTTATTGATATAGAATGGGCTTCTTCACATATTAAATTAAATTGTTAAATAACTGATGTGCTAAGGCCAAAAAGAAAAAAATTTAAATAACCAATCTCAATTTGTCTAGAATTAAACATAAATCATTTACATGCTTCTATTTCATCTAAATCCATTGGCTAACATGAATTATTTAAGTACAAAAGAGAAGATATAAAAGTCTCTACTATATATATATATATATATATATATATATATAAAGTTTGACATTCAATTAGCGGAACGTGAAGGCAATGATTTGTTACTAGTTTAATTTGGTTGTATTTAAATTTGGCACATCATATTTTTATTTCCAATTCTGATTTCTTTGGACATCAACAGGTCTAAATAACTTCAATCCATTTAATTAATGAGCCAAATTTGAGTGATTTGATGACTTAAGAAACATTAGTTCAATAACCTCAAAGCACGACATGCCTCTTTGTCACGGAATCATTTGGAATTATTAATTTAAGTTATTAATCAAAACAACTTGTCAAAATTTTCTTTTATTGAATTATTGCACTAAAATTAAAACCTTATAGCTTAATAGTATTTGGCCTTATGTGAAAAAATGATAATGAGATATTTAAAAATCTAGAGTTCAAAATTTATTCGAAGAATTAGTGATAATAAATCATCAGTTGTGAGTGTAGGCTTATAGTTCAAACCGCTCATTTCATGACAAAAAAGCCAAGAGATGGACAATTTATTTTTGGTTTGTATGCATACCTTTAATATATGTAGCACTTATCACTTTCTTTTAAAAAAAAAATACATAACCCAAACTTATCCTTGAATCAAGGTTTTCTTATTTTAAAAAAAAAATATGAATACAGTATTTCTATAGTATTTAATACTACCTTTCTTTCAAAATCATATTTATGTTATTTGATATATATCTTTATAATACAAAATAAATTAAAAAAAAAATGCATACCAACCTTCTGATTGTTCTCTCATCATCCTTCTTTGAGAAGGAATAAATGTAAAATATAAATCTACCATATTATAAAAGTATTATTATAAAAACTTTTTCAATAATGACAAATTTTTTTAATAAAAGATTTACGGAGACATAAATTACAACTAGAGGAGTAGTTTTGAAATTTGATCTTGGGTTCTCTAAAATGAACACTTTACATAATAATTATAATATCAATAGATTAAAAGACATTGATTTATTATAGAATTTTTAAATAAGCTTTTAATGATATCAAAAGTAAAATATATCATCAAGGGTCTATACGTTTAGTAAAAATAAAATATAACACTAAATACCCACTTTTACATGTTTCACACAAACGACATTTTAATTGAAATTTTATTTTGACTGGTTTTAACAGAAAAATACAAAATAAGATATGGTTCTATTTTTATTTAAGTGAAATATAATCTGTTAAGGATATATATAAATATAAAATTAACATTTAAATATATTAGTATTTTTATTTTTTATGAGTGGAGTTTTAAATTTATTTTTTAATAGAACACCGATATTTTAAGCAGAGGATCCAACAGTGATGTTGAGAAATAAAGTTGGAAATATCAAATTTATTTCTTTAAATAAAATTAGCTCCATGTCCAAAACGTCATCATCAAAGTCAAATTAAAATGACCAAAATACCCTGATGAAGTCCAGTAGAAAACAGCCACCTAACCCCATTTTTGGATTTTGACGACACCGACACCGACACCGTTCTTTCCCTTTTCTCGAGCTTTCCGTTTTCTTCTCTCTCTCTCTCTCTCTCTCTCTCTGATCCTTAGGTTTTGTTGATCCCCGTCGCCGGTGATGGCGAACTCCACCGGAGCCGCTCCGACGAGCATGGTGACGTGCGAGAAGCTCGACCGAATGGCGAGCTGGGTTGGGGCAAGCGTGGCCTCGGCCTTCTTCGCGTCGCTGGAGCGCTGTTCCTGCATCAACCTTAGCACCACCGACTTTGAGGATGAAGACGATGAGGAGGCCAAGGATCGCCCTCTCATGCTTACCAAACCCATCATCCACGATGCACCCGACGATGACGCCACTAAGCCCCAGAAGCTCTCTGTTTGATCCCCTTCATGGTACTCCTCCCCAGTCCCTATCTTCAGATCTTGCATCACTTTCTAGATTGCTTATGCGAAGCCTTTGATCTGGGTGTGGATATAGATTGTGCGTCTTCTCTGTGTAAATCTAAGTTTTTACTCCTTTGTATGTGGTATTTATTTCATGAATGAATTGCTTTTGACCTGTTTTACTTTAATTGATGTCATGGAATTTGATGGGCATACAAATGCTGCTTTTACTTCTTGTTTATTATGATTAGAAAGAGAGTGAATTGTCTCAAGTTTGTCATTTTTGTGCCCTAAATGATTTTATTTGCCTTAACTTGCATGTTTAGCTGTGGAAGGTTATGCAGTAATCAGCATAGATGGCACCTTCTTATGGTAGAAATATATCATGGAATTTATTGATTTATGGATGATAATTTTTATATTTTTATGTGTATTAGGGATTCAAAAGGAAGTGAATGGCCATTAAGGAAGTGAATTGTATGTGTATTTGAATTCTATCAAGATAACTCTTCCTCTTTGTTGAATTACATTGTGGAATTGACCACGTATGAATTATAATTTATTAATCTTATGTGTATTATGGTTCAAATGGAAGTTGCATGTCAAGGTTCCTCCTTTCATTGTCCAGCTGATTTTATTGGTCTTACTGCTTGCTTGTTTATCTATGGAGGGCATGTGGTAATTAAAAGAAATGGCATGCACTTGTTGACGTACATCGTGGAGTTGATTGGTATATGAATGGAAGTTTTTGACTTTCATATGTATTGTGATTCAAATGGAAGTTATATATCAAGCTTGCTATTTCCATCATCAAGCTGATTTTATTGGGCTTAATTGCTTTTGCTGGTTTATTTATTAATGGTAAGAAGTCAACAGAGATATTGCTAATGAGCATTGTTAACTTCTTGATTTGGAAACGTTTACCTCTAAGCAGAGTATTAACTGTATCTTGTATTGATATTTAATGCAAATCTTATGTTTTATCTAGTTTTTATAAAATTCAGTTACAATTTTTTTTTTATTGAATATATATATCTGTTGTTTGGGTTGCCCTGCTTTGAGCAATTTCCTTGCAAAACCGAAAAATAAGTTAAAAAGTTCATATTGACTGGACTGACAATAGGTGGTAATTCTAGCATCAATTCATCTTAAAGCTTCCGCTATGCCGAACGATATATTCTTATTGGGGCTATCTCAGTGAATGAAAAATTGTCTTCATGTACTGATCTTTGGTTATGTATTGTTGGATCTGTGTTCATTTAGTTTCCATTTGTTCATGAGAATCTTGTGTTTTCTGTTTATCTTATAGGTTCTTTGACTAAATATACTGTGTTTTTTTAACCCCTGTTTATTGAACAGATAATATTGGATGTTTGTGTTTATGATCATTCTCTCTATAATCCTGATTTATTTTTCTTCAGCTTGTGTCTGCTATTTCTGTTATGCATTATGCTTAAAGTACGTTAAATTTGTCAGCACGTTGCAGATGTTGGACATAAGTTTGATACTGAAACCCACCTTCCTTACCTTGTTAAGTTTCCATCAAGCCTGAGAATGGTTGCATCTTTTATGAAATCATTGAACTTTTGTTCTTTTCTTTTGCTTTTTGTTCAAGAAGTTGAGATGTCTCTACCAATGATTTGCAATGATAGGATCTCCATCTGTGGTTGCAACTTAACCATATTAAATCTTTGTGGTCAAATACTCAGACATTTGTAGACGGCTGTTAAAATTTTAATATGCAAGAAGTCTGATATATTTGTTTTGAAAGATAATAAGGCATTGCCTGCAGATTTATACATGTAGAGATTAAGTGGGTTAATATTCTTGTCCGAGCTTTGGTTTTCTTACCTTGACAAAAATAACTCAGTGTAGTTATTGTTATTATTATTATTGTTGTTGTTGTTGTTGTTAGATGATGAAGATGGTTCCAGATTGCCACAAACTAACCACTGATTGATGGAATTCTAATGTGCTTATCTTCAATTGCTTCATGTTAATGAGAGACACCCGCGGTTAGCCTTTTTTTGTCTAGCCTAACAATAAAGCACGGGCATTCTACTTGGGAGGTCGGGTGTTCAAATTTCATCTCATATGATCGAATAATGTAAATAATGCTACTTGTCAATGTCGAAAAACAAAGTCTTGAGATTAAAGGATTTGCAACACTCATCTAGGAATTGATTTATTGAATCTATAATTTTTTGATCCAACCACCCCAATGCCTGATACAACGGTAGTTGAACTTGCCTGGTTTCAAGTCTTTGGTTTTAGCACTATTTACATAGTATAAAAATGATATTTTATACACATTTGTTTAGGGTTTATGATAGTATATGTGTTTTTATATATATGTATATGCATGCATGTACAGTACTACATGGTGCAGTGCAGTATATAAAACCATAGTGTTCTCTCGTTTTTAAACCAAGGAAGATGACCTCATACAATGAAACCACTGTGTCATCTCAATCAATATATTACTGTAGGTTTTTATTGGGTTAACAACCTCAATAATTTTGTACATTTTCACGTTATGTTAGGTTTTTGTGTTACATGAATTTATAGTGTTAATTGTGATTATATCTGACTTACAATAGAGTCACCCCAAGGGGTTTACATGGTTTATAATATGACAAGCCACACATAATGACTATTAATACCATAATACCATAGACCCAGGTGATCTTATTGTAAAATATGAAAGGAACAAACTGTAATTTTTAAAATTAAGTGGCCTAAATAAAAACATGCAAAAATATGGGACTATTTGGGTTATTTTCAAATTATTTTTTCCTTTAATTTTATCTTCTTATTTTCAATGAATAATGATCATCATCATAACTGCGCTTTATGTCTATACTATCAATCTACCCCTTCACTTGTACGCAAAAACATTGTTTGCAATTGAAGCCTGTTTGGAAAACCATTGAATTTTGGTTCTGATGGTGTATAAATAATGAGAATTAGGGCGTTTGGTTCGGAAGTGAATTGTCTAAGTGGTGAAAGTCAGAAGTGGCACTTCGGTGGAAGTGAACAGTTCAATTTGGAACTATCCACTTCGGTGTGTTTGGTTCAAGTTCGAAAACTGGACTTCAAATATCACTTCCTGTGTTTGGATGGTTGAAGTGGGGATATGATCACCACTTCGGTGAGGGGATAAAGTTGGCATTTCATATTTTTTACATTTATTTAATTAAATGATTTAATATTTTATTACGATGGTAATAAATAATTTATTTATTAAATTAAAAATTTTGCCCATCACATAATTAATTTAATACCATGTTATTAAATTAAATTAAATCGGTTAATATATTATGCTTAATTATTAATTAGTGAGAGTAGTTATTTAATTATTTTATTACCATGGTGATAATTATTCTATTTATCATTGAAAAATATTGCAAAGTGGGCTGAAGTGGTGACTTCGGGACTTTTCCAGCTGAAGTCAGACACCGAAGTGGCCGAACTCAGAAGTTGTCACATCATCACTTCCGGGTTCAAATCAGTGAAACAAACACACTGAAGTGGGCCGGAAGTGGCCACTTCGGTGCCCACTTCGGTGAAACAAACGGCCCCTAAAGCCCAATTTATTCAGAGATCAAACCATTACATATTCTTGTTAAAATTAAACAAACCAATCTAATAAGTTAAGTGCATTAATGAATATTAATATATTTGCTTGTATAATTAATTGATTTTAAAACAGATCATCTGTGGTTATAAATTCTCGAATATTTTATTTTATTTAAAATTATTATATGAAATGCACTAATCACCTATTGCAATCCTAGAAATTATTTAATAAAAGATGGAATATAAAATTAATTCTTTAGTTCATATTGTTGTTACAGGCAAAAAACGATACCATCCAACCTCTGTAAGTTTTGTGTACCATTCCCCTACATAAATTACAACTGATTTTATTATAATGTAAATAAATATTTATTTTTTCAAACGGTAGTTATTGTCACAAGGATAACATATCATAAGTCTATATATTTATATCAAATAACTTGTAACTGTAATATCAAGAATCATTCTTAGATAATAAAAAAATTTAAATGTCAAGTAAAATTTTGTTTTAATATAACTGACCGCACTTATAATGAATTGTCTGGAAAGAAGTAGAGCATCAATCATTTAAAAATTCTTTGTTTCGGACTATAACATTTCTATTTCTCCTAGGACTACTTGTCCAACGATATTTAACTTGATAAAATGAAAAATATATATAACATAGTTGATTATTTGAAAAAATAAGTTGTTATTTAATATTTATTTTTTAATTTATATTTAATTTTACAGTAGAAATTCTTAAATTTATAGATATGCTTCATTTATAAAATTTATGGATATCTACTTTGATGATAAAATATTAAACATATGTTTCCAAATTTATGATTAATTGGCTAAAAGCTTCTTATATATCAAGACCATTGCTATAAGTTTTGGGTAATATGTTAAACCAGTATGCAATCATACTCTATTCAATAACATAGCAAATGTTTGCCCTCTTGATCATAGATTAAATTTCTTTTATCATGGCCACCTTTGATTTTAGTTATATAAATATTACATTTCAGGTAAAGGACTTTTTCCCAATGTAATTAAAGTCATCTAGTGTGAAACATTTTAGAAAATCATTTATTTCAAACTATAGCTTTTAAATATATCACTTTTAAGAATAATTATACCAAAATTAGAAGTTTTTATGAGATAAATATGTATTTTTTGTTTTTTTAAACCAATAGTCTTTTGTTTTATTAGTATGGGATTTTTTTTTTATCTATTTATTAAAAAATTAAAAAAAGGTAAATTTTTTACATTTAGATCAGAGTTAAACAAAGAATAGACATTTGAGGGAGTTAAACTAGTAATTCTTATTTGCCAAAATTGTGTGATTGAACACATGACTCTCCTCCACTTGCTTTAATTGCAAACAAAAATTTCGGAAAACAAATGGGTGGATGGAGTTGACCTATTATCCTAACCAACCTACTTCCTTTGTCTATAAGTACCGTTCAATTAACCCTCACCATGATTCAACTTTAACTGTTAATTAGTTAAAAACTTTCAAAAGATGGCCGGTAGATTTCTAACTTACACTTTTCTGTTACTTCTTGTGGTTTCCACCTCCATTCCGGGAGTTGCAATGGGGCTTGCAGAAAAAGCATCATCAGTTGTACCTGAGGAAGCAAACCATTTTACGGAAGAACTTAGAGCAGGTGTGACTCCATCAGGTCCATCATTTTGTGAAAATGATCCTAACCATCGTTCTGGTGTCATCTGCCAAATCGATTGAATTATTGACTAATTAATAACTGGCATGCAGATCACACCAATTCCAATTATTTTATTTTGTTCTTTGCATTTTTTTTAATCCATTTGGTATGTGTCCAAAAATAAATAGTTGTTAATTTGAGCAACATAATTTGTTATCCTTATTTGGGGGATGTAAACTTTTAAATGGCTAATTAAAGCAGCCATAGAGCAATTGTTTTCTTGGTTTTGCCATGCTTACCCATGGTCAGATCTGGTCATCAATGATTAAAACAGTCACTCAAGTAAATTGTATACGTGCATGCATAATAAACGTTAAGGATTATTAGCAAATTTATTAGTAAAGAATAAAGAACCAAGAATATTTTTTGTCAAGTTGATGATTTACTGATGAATAGAAAATTAGTCTCAAAATTGACGACAAAAATATTGTGTAATTAAAATCCATTTATATAGTCTAATATTGGCACATATATATATATGTTCAAATTCCACATTCTATGTTTTTGTATCGTCATATTATTTATCTTGCCACTTTCACAAAATATAAAGATGGGAAATTTGCAAGTATTACTTTGAAAAAATTTTAAATTGGCCTTTGATCATAACCTAAACTCCCGAATTTTTAATTTCTTTTCGGTTTGATTTGGTTAGATGTAATTAAATATGTATGAATTTTCAATTAAAATATATTTCTAAATTCTTGTATTTCCAAAAACATGAGAGTTAAATTAAATGTTTGCTTTGGATCATTTTAACATCAATCCAAAACATAATATCATTCAAAATATAATTGAAATATAACATCATTAAAAAGTCAATAAAATAAAAAAACAACATGACACATGTCCAGCCAACAAAAAAATTTAGAACAAAATGGGCATTGGCAACGGAATGCATTCGTTGCAACGGAATTGTCATGACTTTCCAATCGGAATCACAGATTCACAATGGATTTTGCGATGAGCAAAAAATATTTTGTAAACTTTAATCGGAGTAATTTTGTGACGACTTGCTACCTATTTTATCACAAAATTTCAACAAGAGTTGTGACATCATAAATTTCCATTACTAAGGGAAGTGTGTGAGGGATAATTTGCAATGGACTTACAACCGATTAGAGTCATTGCAAAGGGTTTTACAAAGATATTACAAACGAAAAACTGCAACGGAATAAATCCTTTCTAAATTTGTAATAATTGAACCATTTACTAATAATACGTAATTTTTATTTTTTAATTAATTAGGTTGAACTTTTCTATTTATATTATGTAATTTTTATAGTCACAGGTTTTACAACAGATTTTAATTTTATATAAATTTTATATAAAATATCAAAATAATTGAACCATTTACTAGCACATATTTTTTCTTCATCAATATTAAATAAAATGACAAATTACAATCAATATTTAAAAAATTTATTAATTACCAAATTTGAGTCCAAATAGAAAAAATTCAAATATAAATTAAGATTTTTTTTAAAAAAGTTTAACTGTTGATTTTTAGCATTGTTGCGCATACAAAGACATTTGAATTTTGTAAATTATATTAGAAATGAATCATTTTCAGAAATGTATGCATGCACTTTCTAATATTTGGATCACAAATTTTCTGATTAATGCATATTATTATTATTATTATTATTATTATTATTATTATTATTATTATTATTATTATTATTATTATCTATGAGATATCTAATTGTTTTAGATACATAGAAATTATTTATTAAACTAATTTTGAAAATTTTAAAACACCAAAAAAAATAGCCGTTAGCATAAAAACCCAAAAATGGTAAAGAATTTTAGACAGCCTTGATTAATATTAATAGTAATAGGAGAGCCTTCCCATCGCCTTTTTCAATTAACGTTTAATTTCTTGAATAAATATATTAAATAATTTAATTTAAATGATAATTTATTATCATTTACAATAATTTAATAATAATTGTTGTTATTAATAAAACACAGCTCTCATCTTCTCTCTGCTAGCTGACCTCTCATTTCTGGAGAGATACTTGACTGGCTTAGGATCCATCTCCAATGATCAGGTACTCCTCTCCTTCTAGATTTGGTTTCAATCTCTTCTTGATTTTCTTGACTTTGGATTCATGGTAATTGCCTCAATTTAGATGTAGATTTTACCAATCAACCTGAGTTGTTTTTATTTTTATTTTTCGGGATGTGATTTTTAGGTCATTTTGTTTTTTTTGGATTAAGTTTTTGACGAACATCATAAGTTTAGTGTAGATCTTTAGTCCTGCTAAAGGGTTGTTCATTTTTATAGTATATAGTTTATTTTTCTGTTTTTCGCTCATATAATTCTAGTAGAAAGATTATTATTATTATTATCCTAATTAAGATTATGACATACAGTAATAAAACATAATTATTTCAAAATAATTATTTCAAGAAAAATTAAGATTTCTCTCTTTTTTTTTAATTCTTCTAAAATTTTATTAATTATTTTATGTTTACTAATAGACCATAATATGCAGATATGCTAATATTAAATTAATAAGACGAGATGGAGAAATTAAAAAAAAAAAACAACGAAGAGTGTTTAAGAGAATAGCAAATGTAGACTCGGGAGTGCTTCCCCGGTTTTTTTTTTTTTTTTCAAAAGAGATAAGTTGTATAAGATTAAGGCTTCTTCTTCCTCCAACATCCATGTCTGATAGCTTCACACTTCCTCTAATCCAGTTCCGGTATGGTTCCTAAAGAGATAGTAGTTTGAATCTCAAGACACCACTACCTACCCATATAACCCATATCCTTAGGTTTTCTTGCGGTACTTCATGCATGTCTATTGATCCATCCTACATACTCGAGATGGGAGCTAGTAGTCAAAGAAAAGTAATGAAGTACCATAGAGGATACCTTCAGGAAAAGAATCCTCCGTTGAAATCATCTCATCTACTTTAAAAACCAGGGGTGCTACCCTTGAAAGAGTTTTACCCCAGCATTGCTCTCATAGCCTGCAAGAAAAGATTAAAATGTGGCTCTGATACCAAAAGGGGGGAATTTACTGAGTAGTCGGAGCTACAGAGTGTTAGATCAGAGTAAATGAGTGGGACACGAAAAGATTAGAAAACTTAAAAGCTTTATTGCACTGATAAGGATAGAGGCTCTTCTCTGGGATCAATTACCTTCTTACAAACATCGAGGTCCCTTATATAGACTCAAGGGGCCCTCCTATACTCTTCTAAGAATCTAATGACTCATTACATAATGAGACTTAAAGAAAAGCAAAACCTAACTAGAGAATAAAGTAAAGGGAATAAGTAGTAGGCGTATAGTACTACCTTGAACTCATTCTTTCACTATGTTCTCTACTAACTTATTCCTAAGAATCCCAGTTTTTTTAGCCTGAGTGGCAGATAGTGACTAAAGGCTGGATTCTTTTACCTAATAAGCGACGTGTCATATTTTATACCTCCATCATATTGTCGATGTTGGGTTCCTCCACGTTGTCTCCCATGACTTGGTTTAGATGGTGCTGCTTTTTTTGGTCAAGGCCTGCTTGGTCATTGAGGCCTTCTGGTACTACCGATGCGTCATCCTCATGAGAACCTTCATGCGAACTTGAAGATGGACTGGACATTAATTACATTGTGGGGTTCGGCAAACTAAGACGTCCGTAATCCCTGAACCTAAACTACTGAGTCCACACCATCGTGCTCTTTACGTGGTACTCAAGTCTCTAGTTCTGCTTTGGTAAATAAGGAAAGGGGTAGTAAACAGGGAAAAATTGAGGGTCCAAAAATACCTTCATGATCGGTGTTTCTAAGATAAGCAGAATCCTCTATGGTGGTGATTGGAGAGTCGGTCTAGTATGTCTCCAATTTTTAGTGAGGGCGCATGCCCCCCAATAAGTGTAGTTGTTATACAATGTCACTATTATTCTGAATTATTGCTGCTCCTCGAGCATCCACGTCTTCTTGTACTGGTTTATGGTGCCTAAGGATGGTGATTTTGATGAAATGCCGGGCTTCGTCAGGATACTTGGATTGGAATGCTAGTGGGATTGAGTTGACCTCTAGATTGAGGTAACCCTTGGTCGGGTCCAATAGTCTTGGATAATTTTCTTAAAATATAGCATAACTATCGGTGAACTTCCAATTGTGTGATCTGAGCTGGGTCTGTAATTATTAATCTAGCCATGAACCCATGTTGCAAGAGTGATAGGAGCTTCATGGATACGCCACGTACTTCTAGATCTTTCCAAAATGTCAAGCCTGTGGAACATTTGCAAATAGTGTAACCTTCATGGCATCGGCAGGCAGGGTCCTGGTGCTGAGTGCTCTTGAAGGCAATTCCTGCTAGTGCTAGACCTGGTGGATAGTTCTCATTGATGGCCATGTATTGGAGCTGTAATTGCTCTTGGACTAATTCTTCTTCCTAGAACTTCAGTACTTTATGGTAGATGAGGTCTTGGACTTCCATCAATTCTTCCGGGAATACATCTAATGTCTTTAACTTCTTGTTTCTTTCTTCTATAATAACTTGGTGGAGTGCTCTGTTGTCCTCTTGTTCCTTCATTAGTTGTTCTGTCAGCTTTGCGATTTCTTATGCTCGGACTTTAAGCTCTGTTTCCATAGTCTTTAATCTTCGCTCTTGTTTCACTATGAAATCTACTATTTATGGTTTGAATGGTAAGGGAGTTTTGGTCTTGGTTAATGGGGGTGGAATATTGTGACTGTCTCTATTTCTTTACTGATATGCTGGAAAAGTCTTGTTAACTGGTGAAGCAAAGGGAGTAAGGCCTTTGGGTTATGTCTGTTTGCTCAAAGATTGTCTACCATGACATGTTGATGTAGATTAAGGATGGATGTAGTTTTGAATCTAAGTGGTGAGTTAGGTGGAAAAATAGTTTTGAATATAAACAAGATATGTTTGAATATGATACAGAAAAAAAATATACTTATAAAAAGTGTATAATTCTATAGAAAATTGCTATTGTTAATATGAGACATTTATTAGAAACTGGAACTCCCGCTGAAGTGGATTATTTACTTTTAAAATTTGAAACATTCTTATTAATTAATAGAACATTATTTACAATTAGTGAACAGATTTATATGCAAAAGTATCAATGGTTAATAGAACTATAACGATTTATCAACACTAAGATAGAAATGAATAGAGAACATAATCAACTTATATTAAGAGCAATAGAACAATAGAACAGGAAGAGAAAAGAACATATAAAAAAATAGCCAGTAGATATTTCAAAAAAACATAAATTCGAAGAAGGAAGCACAAGTAAAATACAAATTAGAAACATAGATCTATTAATCAGGTGGAGGATACATGACTTAGAATTTTTAGAAACTTGGAAACATGAACTAAGTTAAAAATCAAGTCAAATAGAGAGTCATTATTGCTAGAATAATGTTACCACTACATATGCAGTATATCAGTGATAGGGAATTAGCAAAACCTTCAGTATAGGAACAAATTGATTATTTTTATGTAGAGTATGATTGGGCCCAAGATTTTGAAAAATTTCTAGAAGATATAGATGATGTAAAATTTATCATAGCATGTAGGTACCCATATAAAAGTTGGCCTAGGATAAAGAAAGAAGAAGTTATAGAAACTCATGTTGATGAACTATATATTGAAGAAAGTGAGGAAGACATAGTTAAGCAGTTAGATGAAATCGATTTAGATGAAATTCTTAAGAAACACAATATAACTACTTTTCAAGAGATTATGACCAATACTGAATCTAGAGGAAGTAGATCTCCCAGAGACCAACCTATTAGTAGTGCAGTAATTAATTTTACACCAACATCTCAAGGTAAAACTACACAGCCAGTACATGATCCATCAGCTTATGAATTCTCCGCATACCCTGAATCAAGTTACCATAAAGGAAAAGAAAAACTTGATCTTTTAGAAGCAATTAAAAGTATGCCTAAACAAAATAATGAAGGAAGTATGTGAATTTTAAGTGCTATTCATCATAAAAAATGGCCAGAACTTTTTGATAGATGGGAATCTGATGCGATGAATGCATTAGGCTGAATTCCACAAAGTTTAGATAATTAAGGAGTTACAAACTTTATAGAAAATCTATTAGGCACAACTGCCAGGGAACTACTAAATAGCTGGAAAATCATTTTTCCAAGAAAATATCAGAATATGATAGATATGGTTGATAATCCATGGAATGTAACAAATCAAATTAGGCAAGTAGTATTAGGAACAAATCCTGCTAGAGGAGATACACTTTTACAAGATAATGCAGCAAAAGATTTTGAAAGATTACAAATCACAAATTTCAGTGAGATAGTAAGATTTAGCTAGCTATATCTAACTTCAGCAGCTAAGACTGGAAGAACTTTCACGAGTACTGAATTAACTAAGAGATGGTTCAATAAGCTACCAAAACCAGTATGAGATATAATATATAAAGCTTGGATAGACCAAGGAAATGAAAATGTTGTAGGAATAGGACCTGCAATATTGTTCACTTTTGAACATTTGAAAAACAAATGTTTGGAAGTAGAGGCAACTAGATAAATTGCCAATTATAGTTATTTTAAAAATATATATATTCCAGTAGTCCATAAGGAGTATGCACCTAGAAAAAGACTAAAGAGAAGTCAATATTATCGAAAAAGAAGACCAAAGTTTAACCATGTAAAAAAATTCAAAAAGCATATGCCGCCTAAGAAATGTAAATGTTATGTTTGTGGCATCAAAGACTAATATGCTAGAGAATGTAGAAATAAAATGGTAGATAAAGAAAGATTAAAGCTATTTCAGGAATTAGAACTTGCTAATGGATATGATATAGCAAAATTTAGATAGTAATGATAGTGAAAAAGATAGTGATATCTGTAGCATTTTTTTGGAGGTGATGAACTAGAACGGATAACTAAAGTAGGAAATCGTATAGATTTTCAGGATACTTATGGGACTCCCTAGTGGACTTTAAACACATCATAAATGGATGTTATTAGTAAACAATAGAAATTTATGATGTTAGGAGAACAAATAATAAACACATAAAACTTAGAACAAATGGAGTTATATCAGAAGCTTATCTGTGAAGAACTTATTGAATTTATCACAGAAAAAGATAATAACCAAAAAACATTAGAAGCTATAAATTTACTCATTGTAGGTCTAGGATATTTATTGTCTACTAAAAAGGATGTTAGAAAAATAATAGATTTCGCTCAAAATAGAAACTTAAGAAAAGTCGAAGGACAAGTACGCAAGAATAGTGATGGAAAAATCTTGAAAAACAAAAATAAATAGTATTACATTCCTTTATTCACTAATTAGAAATATATACTTATACCAAACATGTGTATATATATGAACTACTGATATAACAGAGTGTAGAAGATTGTATTATGAGTTAATATTATTATACGCTATACTTAATGAACTTAGAAACTTTTACTATGATTATGGCCGATATGTAAATACTGAACCCTTACCATTTAATTTATGAGTAAGGAATTACATTATAGCTTAGATAAAAATTCTAAGTACTTATATGAGTAGTATTATATTATAGAAGATTTTAATAAACACTACTACATAACTATACTTATGCAGCGGTCCTGAACCGTTACAAAAAGCCTTTTAACCGTTGCATAAGACTTATTGCAGCGGTTTACCACCTGCTGCATCTGCTCCCATTACAATAGGTTTTTGCAGCGGTTTTATATAACATATTGCAACGGTTCAATATTATTGCATAAAACATTCTAATTATTATTGTTTTTTGCAGCGGTTATGATTTTGCAGTGGTTTGTTTCATATACAGCAGTTGTTTGCATTGCAATGGTTATTTTATATACTGCAGATTGCAGCGTTTTTGGTAAATTCTATTACAGCGGTTATATAATTCTATTGCAGCGGTTTCGTAAAATATATTGCAGCGGTTGTATAATATCTATTGCAGCGGTTTTGGTAAATTCTATTGTAGCGGTTTTGTAAAATCTATTGCAGCTGTTTTGGGATATCTATTGCAATTATTTTATAATACTTATTACACGGTTTATAATAACTATGGCGGCGGTTTTGTAATATTTATTACAATAGTTTTATTATATCTATTGCAGCGATTTACAGTATTTATTGCAGCAGTTTGGGATAATTATTGTAATAATTACTAAAACCTATTGTAGCGGTTTCATAATCCTGTACTATTTACAAAAAATGTTAATAATTCAATAAATTTATAACAATAGCACACATCATCATAAAATAACATAAACAGAGAATTAGGCGCATACATCTTTTGATAGGGCCAACTTGAAGCATTCAGATCTTTAAACATAATTTCATTAAGAATTTCAGTTGAAATATGATCCTAACATTTCACAGTGGACAAGAATGTCAGCAAAAGAAAGAAAACTCCCAACACTTCATTTCGATCCTTCATGCCGCGCTTAGACAATCCATCAATGTCCCGGTTGGGCCAGTTCTACATATAAAGTAAAATATGCAGCAGTTATTGAGAACTGTTACATTACACTAAATATGCAACGGTTCAGAACTGTTGCATTATTATAAGATATGTAGCGGCTATAATAACCACTGCATATTATCTTCATATGCAACGGTTTATGCAGCGATTTGTGTCAAATGTAACACTTAAATACAAAATCGTCTGCAATAGTATAGAACCGCTACATAACTGGTGCAATATATAGTCTATTGTAACAATTGTAGAACCGCTGCAAGGCAACCGCTGCATAAATTTAATTATGTGGTAGTGAAATGTGATCATGAGTTAGAACTTTTTAAGCACAAATATAAAGATAGGTGTGATAAATATTTATGTTTTCATGTATTAAAACATAAAGCAACTTGCTTTAAATGTCAATTATCTCTTTGTAGAAGATGCACGAAAGATTTATTCAGTTTCACATTTGATTATCGAGACTCCTATAGGACTTGGATAATCATATTAGCAATGAAAATAAAGATAAAGTGGTAATTCACCAACTTATTCAAAGGGTACATTCTTTAGAACAAGAAGTCAAAAACCTTACATTAGAATTAGATCAATATAGATCAAAAGGTAAAGGCATAGAAATTCATGAGGAGGATTTAATAGAAGCCCATGAAGTTTTTGAAACAGTGACATTAAGGCCTTTGAGATATAATAATATTTTAAATCTAGACTTTGTTATAGAATTTAAGGATGGCTTTAAATTACTAATTTAATGAAATAATAGATATAAGTACAAGTAAAAATTATATTTCACAAGATATAGTACCTCATAAATATCAAGAGCAAGTATTAAAACCTTACTAATTGTGATCTTTTGGTAACATAATACCTTTAACTAAGAAACTTGTAGAATGTACCATTCATGTTAATAACCAAATTTATACGATACCCTTTACATGGCTCAAACCCTTTCAAAAGAATAAAGCTACCCAATTCATCTTAGGTATGAGCTTTAGTAGGCACCAGTCAAGGGAATTAATAGTTTAAGGAGACTTAGTAACTATCTTTAAGAAATCAGATATGATCTCTACAACTCCTTATGTACGAAATACTCTAGAATTTTATGAAGAATTAGAAATAGAGGAACAATGTGAATTACGGATTGACTATAATGAATTAGAATTTTTAAAACATAAAATAGAACTTTTCGTAATAAATTGAAGAATGACGGCATTATAGGTGAAAACCCAGTTTTACATTTAGATCGGGACAATTGAGGAATGTATATCGGATATCATTAATTTTGAGCTCAAAATTACGTGCCCCGTAATAAAGGCAACTCTTTATGAGCAATCACTACAAGAAAATATTAATTTACCCACAAAAAATTACCCACGGACACACTCACTTGGGTAAATATACGGGCAATACCCACGAATTAGTCAAAAGATAGTATAATCAAGTTATATTATCTTTACCAAAAAAATAAACACGGATTTACCCATGATTTATCTAGAGATATATAATACCCGAGTAAGTCGTGGGTAAAATAATGCGGATGGTTCCCACCTTACAAACACTATGTTTGCCCACGGATTGCTCACGAATTTGGTTTGTGGGTAATGTTGTTGTGAGTAATTTTTGGGTAATTTAACACTTGAATTTGACTTTATGGTATTTCCCTTAAATTACCCGGGAGAAATTGGCCGTGGGTAAAGTGTCCCTCGATGATCTCTGGGAGTTTAGATATATGACTTTACCAAAATTTATTTGCGAATTACACACGCAAAATGATATGGGTAATTCAAGAGTAATGAGAAATGAGGTGAGTATTTACTATTTACAATTTATTGATGGTTTACCCATAATATTTTTTTGTCAGTAATTAATGAAATAATATTTAAATTTTAAGTATACACATACTAACAATGGATCAATGACCAAAGCTATATAGTATGGGATGATTATGTGATGTTTTAAAATAAAGAAATAATTTTTGTTAATAAATTTATACAATTAGTATATATATTTTTAAAGATTATAATTTTTAAAACAATATTTATAAAATTTTATTCTTCAATTCTCCACGTTATAATAACTTTGAGGCGTTATAATAACCTTTATGAAATTAAGTGCCACTTTAGTTTTTTACTTGACTTCCAAAATAATTTTTTTGTTATTTTAAAATTTAATATTTATTAAATTAATAACTATCTATCTTGAAAAATATAATATTTATTAAATTAAATAACTAAATCCATCAAATAATTCACATAATTACTCTTTTTATAAAATACATACTTTAATTTTTTTTTACAAACATGAAATAAATAATCCGTTAAAATGATACATTACAGAAACGTCACTAATGTTTATTTAATTTCTTTCCAAATCCTATCAAATAAGAAACAAGAGTTTTGATGAATTCTGGGGGGTGATCTGTAAATAGCTAGCTATATGACCATTGAGATAGGAAGAGAGAGAGAGAGAGAGAGAGGGAGAAGCGGCCGTGATCTCGCGTTCCAATCGATGGTGAGATTTTTTTTTCTTTAATTCTTCCCCCAATTCCTCTAATCAGTTTTTCATCTTCTTTGCTATCCACTGATGTGTAGATGTTTGCGAGTAATCAATTTAAGGGTTTCACCTCTATCCTCATTTTCTGTTTAGGGTTTCGATTTGTGAATTGATTGTATATCTGAAGGAGGTCATATTTTCATGAATTTAGTCACAAGTTGCTGTTAATTTGATGACTCGATTCCTCTCTTTTTTCCGTATTGACAAAACATAAGAAGTTTTGATCCTCATATTTTCATGATTTTTTTTTGTTGTAGATCTCGTGTGTTTTCATACCGACTTTTCATAAACGACTTTTCTTTTTGTTCTACATGTTCATTAGTTGGTATCTGGATCTTGCTGGAAATTTTTAGCTTTATTCCTTATGCTAGTGAAGAACATTGACAGATAGTTAGATGGAAAAATGATAATAACATGATGTTTCCTCTGTATTCTGTCCGCCTGACTTGATGATGCTGAAAATTCTTTGGCATTTTAGAAGTCTCATTGAATGCATTATGAACTATAAACAAAGAAGTAGGTGCTCACAACAGTCCATTGTTTAGCAGAACAATTAATTCAACAATCTATTAACTATTTGATTGAATGTATGACTCTTGTCCCACGTTGCTCCCATTGAGACCGTAAAAAAAAACATGTTCTATCATCATCTAACTCTCTCAAAGTTCCAAAAAACAACATGAGTTGGTGCCTAATGCTTGCCATTTATTGAATTTGTTTTAGCTAATTATGTTAAAGATATTTTTGATTCTCAAAGACAATCTGAGCTTAAAGTTGATGCATGATGAGTGGGATATGAGTATTTTGTTTTTCTCTTGGTATGACCATTTTTCGTATTTTGCTTTTCTCTTGGTCTGACCATATGAGCTCATTGTGCATCTCCTCTTTGCCTTTGTAAAGCACAAGTAGGAGAACATAAGATCAAAACTAGTGGCTGGAGGGACTTGTCGGAGTGACACTTGAAGGTTTGATTTTATTCATTATTATTTAATCTTATTCCTTAGCTCAATGCAATTAAGTGATAAAATTATGGAAATGCTTTTGCAAGATTACCCTAGGTACTTATTTGTTCTGCGATTTTTTTTGTATTTCATGAGTTCCGTAGTTAACAAACAAAAAATGTTGAACTTGCATGTGTTCTACCTCCAATAAATTCAAATGTTTCTAGTTATAGTCATTCTGTTCATTTTTTTTTCATGGCATTATTGTTCCTATGTGTATGCAGTTCTGTTTGGTTTGAGTTTGTGTTAGTCTTTGATGTGAGCTCATGTATCTTTATTTTAAAAGTTGATCAAAATCAAACTATATATTTTTTATTTACAAGCCAGTGTTTATATCATTGGCAGTAATATTACCATGTTATTATATTTTCAATATGTAAGCACTTATTCCATGTTATTATATATCAAAAACAATTAACATTACATTTTAACTTGCATTGCTTTTACAGATTACTACTACTATTAGCACAGTTTGTTAAAAGGAGATCTGATCAAAAATGGATGTATAATAGACTTACAGATGGACACAGGTCTATTAACACTGAATATCTAGTTGGAGTTGAGTCATTTATTGAATATGCTTGTCATCAATCAGCTTTTATGGATGGTGATAAAATAAGGTGCCCTTGTTGTAATTGTCAAAACAGAAGGTTTCTTTTAGTAGATGAAGTAAAATTACATCTTGCAAGGAATGGATTTGTTAAAGATTACTTCCAGTGGGTTTGCCATGGGGAATCTTTACGTGTTGCAAACTCTGTGCAAACACAATGCAATCCATCTGTTATGGAAGAAGCAGAAGGATCAAATGCATATCGTAATATCGTAATATGGAAGAAGCAGAAGGATCAAATTTTGTATAATCGAAAGCCGTTATTGCTAAAAATATGCCGCCATTACACTTGCAGTATTCTTAGCATATCACAATATTAAGAACAGAATTAATTTCAATTAAATTTCTGTGTGTGTGTGTGTGCGTGTGTGTATAAAAGCAAACATTGATTCACACCTGTTAGTTACACTAAATTCATGGCATTACCCACACTGTGGACAACAGCAAATACCCAAATGACACATGAAAATGAAACCAAGCTTTAATATGTCTCGTACCTTCAAATTAGGTCATGTTTCCTTCAGCTGAGGTGTAGGAGGAAAGGGAAAAAATAAAAGAAAAAGCAGAAGCTCTAAGCCTTCTGTGAGAATGATGTTCTACATAGGAACAAGGTAACCACAGGGAAGTAGGAGGTGCAAAAACAGCAGGCAGACTTTGCAATGGGGCTTAATAATTTATATTTTTGGAAAAAGGGGTTTTCTTTTTTTGGTGTGAGGATCATAGAAGAATGGCTGAAATGTACTCAGTTCCTTAGTTTTTTCCTCTGTATGTAGATTGTAAACTCTGCAAATATAATTTAAACAGGTCAAGTTTCAAATGATAAGTGCGACATGTTTATTTTTATAAAAAGTCTAAATATTTTGCTGCTCATAAACTTCCCATGATTTAAATTTCTGATATTCTGTTAGACAACATTAGTGATGTGTTAGCACTTCATAATAATGACTAACTCACTTTGTGTAGGCTCTCCTGATAGTGACACCAATGGTATTTAAGGAGGCCCCTAAATATGAGTGATTCTGCCACTTATGGGCATTTCGACCTTGAGCACATCAGTCTAATGTGCTCTAACTAGTCTGTGAAGAGGAGTTACCTTTTTGAAGGGTTTTGTCATCAATCAAAAATAAGCAATTGTTCTAATTGATTTGGGCACCGGGGAACAATTATGACCAACAATTCATAAACTCTTACATATACTCATAACTTTTTAGATCCATTTATCATGATTCTCAACTTTTTTCTGATAAATAAAGTCCTATAGGGATTATTATTGTGTGCAATTCTTCTTTGTTGTCAATCTTCATATCTTTTCAAGCATTTCTTAGATTGTAACCTAATTGGGGAAAGAGTTAGTTTCTCTGAATCGGTTACTTTTCTTCCAGTTATTGGTGTGACAAGTGTAAGGTTCTCCTATAAGTAGCAGTGACAATTTCAGTTTCTTCTAGGAGAAGAACAAGACAAGAGTTTGACTATTGCATTGTTACCTTCAACATGTTGATGCCTAATCATGTAATCATTCCTTAGAAAAAAGGTTAAGATGGCTGCTATTTTCCATCTGAGACGATAGTATGAATTATCATTTGGTTGACTGTCATATTAGGTAGTAGCCCTATGATGGTGGGTTTTAACTGTCGTTTAGGTTCCTGTATGATGACAAAGCTCTCTCTGATTACTTCCTTAAGCTTGTAATTATTTTTAATATCTTTGTAATCATGAATAATTTATTGATAAATTTTTAAATATAAATTTTATTTAATGATGGTGTCCAAAATGGGGAAATTTATGTAAATTTGATGAAATGAAGGTTTAATTAATAGATATTTTAATACAAAAATTTTATTTTTAGTTAATGATTTTTGTTTATTAATATTTTTGTTGATTAAAATTCATTATTAACTATATTTGTTTAAATAATTAAACTGTGAAAAACTTGCTGATCACTGAAGAGTAATCCTCAACCAAATGCAGTTTGCAAGTATTACTTTATTTAGATGTTTACATCAATAAGCTTGTAATGATTTTTTTAAAAGTAAACATTATTGATTATATATATAGTTTGAAAATTGTTTGGTTTTTATATTACTAACCAATTTGACAAAATTTATTTTCCGTTTTTTAGCTTTGATTGTACGATCCAACACTGCAAAGGCACAAGAATGTTCAAACGGCTTTGATGTCTGCGTCACTAATCTCAGTGAGCAGAAGATGAAGATTGTAGCTTGCCGTACATGGCAATGAAATGAGAATAGTACCTCTTTCTTTGGTTTTGGTGGCTCTTTCTCTCTTCGGACCAGCTTTCAGGAGTCCCTCCAAAATGTCCATCATCTTCAAAATTTTCTCTCATCATCCTCCTCGATTTTTCTAGTTCTTAAGCTGATTTTTTCTGAATTTTTTGTAATTTTATGGAATGGTTTTCAAATTTGAATGCTTGAGTTAGTGTTTTGTAAATTTTCTCCATGACATTTATTATGGATTCATTTCACATTGAATCAGTGATTTAGGATACTTATGGGTTCATATATTTGGGGATAGGGGAGAACCTGTTGGTCTTTTATCTGATCTTTGAGTTGCAAGGTGAGCTCTAGAAATCTCTATTTTGGTGTTCACAATCCTCTTCCATTGATTTGATTATGAAGTAATGGTTAAATCCTGACTTAAATGTTTATGTGATTTGTGTGGATTTTATGATATTTTATGTGATAGTCCTGCACAAATAATCCTGATAGCTTGGCTTCTTAGTAATTTAATGCATTAATGCAGAATTATCATTTTGCATTTTCTTTGCATCAGTGGTGCCATTTTTGGCGTGTTAGTCATTCTAATGTTATATGATTTATATGAAGTGTATGAAATATGATGATAGAGTTTTGCTCCAGTAATACTGATAGCTTGAGTTCTTGGCAATGGTCTGCATTCATGCAGTTCATAGTTTCATTTTGCCTTTTCTGTATCAGTTTGATGCCATTTTTGGTGTGTTAATCATTTCAATTTTATATGATTTGTTTGCATATTATGAAATTTTATGGCTTAATTTTGCTAAAGTAATGCTGGTAGGTTGGGTTCTATACTTCTATTTCCTGATTAATCCTTGGATACCACCATTCTAATTTCCTGGTTTTTGGTTTGTTTCCTTGGAAATCATATATATCTAATTTAAGTCTGACAGACTGTGATTGTGAATGGAGTTGATATTATGTCATGAAGAACTAAGGACTAAGGTCTTCATTAACACGGTTATGGATTTAATGATACTAGTGTTGCATTTAATTTTTGCAGGAATCTAACGAATGCCATTTGAAATCATTGGTTGAATGAGGTGCTATTTTTATAATGCTGTCCTACCTGCTGAGGACAATATCAAGGCGCCAAGAAATTTTTTTCTCTACTTTCACACTTACAACTTCCTCTGCAGATTTTCCATTGCCATTTGCAGCTTTACTAAAGGAATGCAAGTCTTTGTCCAATGCCAGGAAAGTCCACCAACAAATACTTGTCAGGGGCCTTCTCTCTTATCCTATCAATTCCTTGTCCTCTTCATCTTCATCGTTGGGGACGGATATTGTAGCAGCATACATGGCCTCTGGTTCTCATGGAGATGCCTTCTCCATGTTGGAGCGGCTTTCTCCGTCGCCTATTTTCTGGTGGAATGCACTAATCAAACAAAATGTCAACCAGGGCCACATCAACCAAGCTTTGTTCCTTTGTCATCACATGCAACAACTTGGAACAAGGCCTGATCACTACACATTTCCTTTCCTTCTTAAGGCGTGTGGTGAGCTCCCTTCTTTCCGCCGAGGAGTTGCCATCCATGCTGTTGTATGCAGAGATGGCTTTGAATACAATGTATTTGTATGTAATGCCTTGGTGGCTATGTATGCACGTTGTGGTGCTTTTGAGGAAGCCAGTTGTGTATTTCATGAGATCATGATCAAAGGAATAGATGATATAATCTCATGGAACTCCATGGTTGCTGCGCATGTAAAGAGTGGGAATCCACAGCTTGCCCTGGGTTTGTTTGCAAAGATGTCCAAGTCACATAGTGATAATGTTGGATCAAATAGGTCTGATATCATAAGTCTTGTCAACGTCCTTCCTGGATGTGCATCTCTCAGGGCTGCATCTGAGGCCAGGCAGATTCACTGTCATTCCTTGAAGAATAATCTCTTTTCAGATCTCTTTGTCGGGAATGCTATTATTGATGTTTATGCCAAGTGTGGGATGATGGATGACGCCCTTAAGGTTTTCAAGAGTATGAAGATCAAAGACGTGGTGACTTGCAATGCAATGGTCACTGGCTATTCTCAAAATGGTTACTTTGAAAATGCACTTGAGCTCTTTAAGGAAATGCAGAAGGAGAGCATTGCGCTGAATGTTGTGACATGGAGTGCAGTTATTGCAGGATATGCCCAAAGAGGGCTTGGTCACGAGGCGTTTGGTGTTTTTAGACAAATGCAGCATTCAGGGTCAGATCCAAATGCAGTTACCATGATTTCCCTCTTGTCTGCTTGTGCTGCTGTAGGGGCTCTTTGTCACGGAAAGGAAACCCATGCCCATGCTCTTAGAAAATGCCTTATGAGATGGGATGGTGATGGTGAAGGAGAAGACTGTATGGTGCAGAATTCTCTCATAGACATGTATTCCAAATGCAAGACTTTCAATGTAGCCCGTTCCATTTTTGATTATATTCCTCTGGTAGAGAGAAATGTTGTTACGTGGACTGTCATGATTGGAGGTTATGCTCAAATTGGAGATGCAAATGCTGCCCTAAAACTTTTCTCTGAGATGCTACTCAAAGCCAGTTCTGTTGCTCCCAATCCCTACACAATCTCTTGTGCTTTAATAGCATGCGCTCGACTTGCAGCTCTTCGCTTTGGTAGGCAGATCCATGCATATGTGATTCGCAACTGGCTTGGAGATGGAATGTTATTTGTGTCCAATTGTCTCATTGATATGTATTCTAAATGTGGTGATCTCAGTGCAGCTCGAGGTGTATTTGATATGATGCCACAAAAGAATTCAGTTTCTTGGACATCCTTGATGACTGGGTATGGAATGCATGGGTGTGGTCGTGAGGCCCTCCGCATATTTGAAGAGATGCAGGATGTAGGTCTTGTACCTGATGGCATTACGTTTCTGGTTGTGCTGTATGCTTGCAGCCATTCTGGTATGGTTAATGAAGGCCTTAGGTACTTTCACAGTATGGCTAGGGATTATGGTGTGGATGCTGGTGCGGAACACTATGCTTGTGTTGTTGATTTATTGGGTCGTGCCGGTCGATTAGATGAAGCACAACATATGATAGAGGGCATGCCAATGAAGCCAACATCAGTTGTTTGGGTGGCCTTGCTTAGTGCCTGTCGAGTTCGTGCTAATGTGGAGCTTGCCGAATATGCAACTGAACAGTTGCTGGCATCACAGTCGGAGAATGATGGATCATATACACTGCTTTCTAATATATATGCCATTGCAGGGCGCTGGAGAGATGTTGCTAGGATTAGATTGTTAATGAAGAAATCTGGGATTAAGAAAAGGCCAGGATGCAGCTGGATAGAGAATAAAAAAGGCCATGCTGTATTTTTTGTGGGGGATCGTTCTCACCCACAATCTCTGCAGATCTATGCTCTCCTAGCGAGCCTTATCGAACGAATCAAAGCTATTGGGTATGTGCCTCAAACACATTTTGCTTTGCATGATGTTGACGATGAGGAGAAAAGCTCACTTCTATCAGAGCACAGTGAGAAGCTTGCTCTTGCCTATTGCATCCTCACCTTCTCCCCTGGATCAACCATTCGGATTACAAAGAATCTACGAATCTGTGGTGACTGCCATAATGCCATCATATTTATCTCTATGATTGTTGACCATGAAATCATATTAAGGGATTCTAGTCGCTTCCATCACTTTTCGAACGGTTCATGCTCTTGTGGTGGCTATTGGTAATTATGCATTGGGTAAGATTACTGAAACTTTTTACTGGTATTTTTATCCGTACATGAATTAAATACTGTTCCTGAAAATTTAAATTAGTAGTTTAATGGTTGATTGAAAGGAAGTAGATGGGTCTTGTATTAATAAAATTTTATTTTTCCTTTTCTCTAGTTTCCATCAAGATAAAAAAACACAACTTGAAGATTTTTGTATTACCTGCAATTTCCAGAGCATTTCTTGAATGATTACATCTCTGAGAGCACTTTCCTTTTGGCCAAATGAAGGAGTCAGTGGTTGGAAGTATCCTCAATACCAGAGTTAAGCACGGTGATGTCTGTCCAGAAATCTTGCCCTTCTACTGGAGGTAAAGATGCCATTTGGGACTAAGTTTTTATTTTGCTATTTTCATTAGTCTTGATTATAGTATTTCTTGCTCATATGCAGCTGATAATGATGATGATATCACAAAGTGGGTGAAATTTAAGGAGGCTGAGGCTGTAGCAGAGGCTTTGAGAAGGGAGTTTTAGCTAGTGGTCCAGACTCACTTCTACCGGAAGCCAGTAAACTTGAGGGAACAGACATTGGCCTTGATGATCGGCCAACAGACCCGCTTGCCAGTGAGGAAGAATTCACTGATGACGAGTGAACTAATAAATGGGATCATAGTCGTAAGGCGTTAAATATGTGTCTTGACCCCATACCTTGAAAGGAATGGTTGCCTTGGTATTATCAGCTAATTTTTATTTTATGTATTTCATTGGTGAAATACACTTTGTTTGGCTACTGCATTCCATTTTAATATAGATTCATTTTTTTTTAAAGTATAGACCTTAACTTGGTGTTCATTTACTTTATGCCTTACATCCTGGGGTTTCTGGTTTCTATTCATCTTTTGCTCCCCTTGTTCTTGTGTGAAGTATATTCATACCTGCTATTTTATGTCGTGCAATTTCCTTGAAAATATGGTTGATGAAGACATTAATTGATTATGGTCTATGCTATTGCATTTTGCACACAGGAAGAATATTGACTTGAAGAGATGACTTATCTGCCTGAGAAAGAGGTATTTCCAACTCTGGCATCTAAGAGATGACTGCGGTTGAAGAGCTCAAAACTACTGTGGAGCAGGTAGAAACAAATTTTGGAGGGAAGAGGAAGTTACCTGGCCAACCAATTGAAAAGGTTTGCAGATATTTTTGTCCATTTTTTCTGCAGACAGATGCATGGTTATGATTTCTTGTACTCTTCCAACTTCTAATGGAATGTTGTTTTTATTATGCCACTATAACCACCAGGGCATAGGCTAGTCAAAGAAGAATAATTTGCCTTGGGCATCACAGAATTTCTCAACCTGTGAAGTTCCAAGGAATTTGGATTAATGTTTGTTTCACCTATATGTGTACTATAACTGTAAGAATAGCTTCTTGTTTATTTTCATGCAGCTGGTTGGTCGAGACAGAAGTATGGGTCTTTTTGTCATGTTTATATGAGTGTCCGGCAAGATGCAGACAGTTATGCTATGATCCTTTAACAGGAAGTAAACAATCCTATGGATAGTTGGTGTGATTAAAGGGTCAACACACATGTCTATGTGTCGGGGTTGTTGGGTGATATTTCTCTGGGAGGAGGTCAGTGTAGATTGCTTCTTCTTTGTTCTCTTCTGTTGCAGTTATTCTTCGCACATTCCACTTTCCACTCGCAGAATTTTGCTCACTCTTATATATAAATGCCTTGAAAAGCCTAAATTTAGTTTTACCATGTTTTTGTTATATTTTAGCATGCATTATGGTGTACAGATCTTGATTTTTGTACATATATGTGGGTGGTGGATGCATTTTCCAAGTGCGACGGTGATAAATAACTCTTCACAAATATTTTGTTAGTCATGAATTTTCTGTTGAGTGGAGCTGACGTGTTCATGGTGGTTGTCTGGATCTGGTTCATCTGAGCCATCAGTGTTTAGCTGCATTGTAACCAAAATTCCTGGTCATTGGAGTCCCTGATGGCAGTGGTCCTTATGCCTTTTGTTGTTTCAAATTTGTTTTCCTCTTCATTTGCTTTTTCCCTGATTTAAGAAAATGCAACGTACAATTTAAATTTGGCAGTCTCATAGACAATTGACAACATAAACATGTTTTTTCTGTGTTAAATAAAAACACAAGTTTCTTTTCATTCACTTGTGTGCAACTTCAGGACAAGTTTCCTTCAAACCCCAGTGAGGTGATACTATTTTAGAAATGCTTCAATCACAAGAAAAGACTTGCTCTTTTTGTACTCACGATTGCTAGAACCTGAATGGTTTCAGTTCCCATGTCTAGATGTGCAGAATGCCGTTTCTTCCAGCATAATTTAGTAATCCTCCATTGGATTATTCTCTATTGCTGGAGCCTGAATAAGTTATTGTAGGTCAACATCTGTATATGATATCTGCTTCAATATGAGTTGTTACCATTATTAAATGAATATCATATGAAAGTACAAATCTAAGAGCTTTTTAAGATTCATCAAGACTAAAACAAGCTTATATTTCCAAATCTTTATTTCCAATATTTTACTTGAATGATATGATGGTGTATGCGTCATAGTCCTTTATTATCCTTTTTCCATCAGCGTGTTTCCTGGCATTCCTAAAGAAAGATGCTCTGCTGCAGACCCTCAGGAGGTAATATTGTTTGCAAACAGAGATGGGACTTTTCATTCTGGTTCATGATTTTCCTTTTGTTTCTTAAGCTTTTCCTGTTTTCAGAATCATGGTTTGATATACTAAAAAATCATAGTTATTCTATTTTACATGGTAAATTTGTGATTTAATATCTTCCTTTAATCAAATATTTAGAATATTAATTTTGATAAACTTTTCATGTTGACATCACACTTAGTTTCTGGAATATTATCATATCTTTTATAGGATTCTGAAACTAAGAATTACTAGTGAATATATTGCTGAAAAGAAAACAAGTAAAGGGTGATGCGCCTGACATGTCTTAGTGTAAACTATAGTTATGAGGGGGGCATTTTACCAAACATAGTATGACAATGATTAGATTTCAATTTCTCAATGTGATCATACAGATACTTCCTCTTTTGTCTTTATTATATTCTTTTTATTTGAAGTTCTTCTACATCCGTAGGTCTCGTCACTGGCAACACTGCAGAATATAATATGATATAATTTTAACTACCTATTTTTTGTCTGGACGAGTTTGCTTTATTCTCTGCATAATATTCCCTCTAGAGTTAAACAAATACAAATTATGCATACTCTTAAAAAGAAAATAAATAAGGGGCCCTCTACTTCTGATGTCCCTTCTAAGGCTGGTTAGTTTTTCAAGACTTCATGACCCATAATCCTTCACTGGTTGCTTGACCTTGCCCATGTGTAACTGATGTTGTATTGTCATTACCACTGGATATGATTTATCAGATGCTGAATGATTGTGTATCCATTGCTAGAAACATGGTTGATTATGGTGCTTAATGATTCTCCTAGACAAGTATTTTCTTTATGTGAGGTCAATTGTCATTTTATTTTATTGTTTAGGATTTGCCTTGTTTTCCATTGCTGTGTAGCAATTGACCAGACGTCCATTATTGCTGCTTATCCCTTTATTGTCCCTTTATTTCTATACTGTTTGCAGTTATTCAGTATTATTGACATTTAAAATGCCTTTGTATTTATTTGTCCGCAATATTAGCTTTATGTATGTAGGTGGCCATGATGATACAAAACTGTTAATTCTGATGGCTATCATTCTGCCTCCATATGTTCATGCCTACTGAGTTGAGGATATTAATTTTTTGGTTGCTAGGATAATGTTATTTTCATAAACCTTCTGTTATGGAGGTTTTTGTTTGATGAGAAAATCACGTTGATATGTTGGCCTTGACCATCGATGGGAAGACAGTTAACATGGGTAATGTTTTTGGGTGGGTACTAAACTTTGGCTTTGTTTAATTTTGAGCACCAAATTTCGATTTGTATCAATTTGAGCAATCAACTTTGATTTCTTTTCGACGGGAGGGTACCAGGACTATTCCGGTGAGATTTTTCTGACGTGTACGGCGGATTTTTGACGAGGCCGTTGACTCACCACGTCAGATGGACGTTTGAAGTGCCACGTGGACAACTCAAACACGTGGCCGAGCTCTTTTCCACGTCGAATGCCACATCAAGGGCTTAAACACCATTTCTTCCTCCACCTCTCCCTTCTCCTGACCCATTCTCTGCATCGGATACCCATTCCCTCACCAATCTTTGCCCCGGCAAACCACCGACCGTCTGCGGCCGATATCATTCGTCCCCCGTGACTGCGCCTGTCAGCAAGCAACCAAGGAGAGTTGCAGGAGATTGGAGGAGGCCTGCAGATAAAGCCCTAGAGGAGGCCTGTGGAAATAGGAGCATCTCAGATGGAAGTTGAAGGAGGAATGTGTGCAGCTTATGTTCTTTTAAAAGCTTTGAACGATTGGATGTTATTTTCAGATTTACCATGTAAAAAACCAGAAATTTAACATTGTGAAATCACCCATCTCTTGAATTTAGTCATTCTCATCAGCCTCTGTTTATCGAGAAACCCATGGAAAGAATTTCAATCAATTTGGAATACAAATTTGGGGAAAAAAATTCTCATTTTCATTGAGCATGTTATGGAATAATATTAGACTTTCAACATGTCACCAAGCTCTCAAAACATCCAAAAATGAAACAAAATTTCAAGTCAATACCAACACCCTCCTTCAAGTGTCCTTTGCAGCAGCAGAAGCACCACCAACACCTGGTGAAATCCATTCTTTCTTTCTCTTGGTTAGAGGTCTATCTGTCTTCTTATCTTCCAAATGCTTCTCTTTTGTCTTGGACCTCAACACAGGACCTCCTACAGTAGTTGGATGCATCTTACTTGGTTCCTTTGTTTTCTTTTGAGGTTGTGTCATCTCTCTGTGCAGTTGTTCCATCCCTCTGGTTGTAATAGTTAACTCAGGGGTAGCTCCAGCTGTGCACATGCCTTTTCCACCTCTTGTCTGCATTTTTGGTTTCTTTATCATCATCTCATTAGCAGTAGCTGAATTAGGGACACCTTGCCCATGTGTGTCAATAATCTGTAACATTGAAGAACACAACTCCTTAACATCTTTGGCCAAATAAATGCATTGTTGTTACATTTGAATAACATTACCTGTGTTACAGGTTCCACCTGAACATGCTGAGTTCATGCATATCCTTTACTCACTCGTGCTTCAACTAAGTTATCAATCTGATCAACAATATAGGCTTTTAGTTTGTGAATTTGGAATAGAAATTAATCACAACACATTCATACCAGTTGCAAATGGTCTTCTAGAACTTGAGGATCAATCCCTTCCATAGAGGCAATGCCACTTATCTATGAAATTGGCAGAATTAGCACAACCCTATTTTACATTTAACTGAAATTTACAACAGAGGTTACTCACCTCATTGGCAGTAGTTGGTGCAGAAGGGTAAGATTTCGATCCACATCCTTCAGTCCCTGCATGGGTTCCTTCCATAACTTCTTGTGATATGCCATCCTTGCTATTAGCCTTCTCATGCATAGATGGTTTAAAAAATTAGAGCTGACCATATTAGCTAATAGCGAAAAAACCAAGCTGGAACATAAGCAGATACAATGAAATTTCTATTGTGGCCCTAAAATTCAGGTACCTGTATTCCATGCAATCTTCTGTTGTGGCCTGTAACACCACATATACTGCAGGTGATTCTTGATCTCTTCCTGCTCACTTTTCCAGGCTCCTCAGTTGCATCTCGCATTCTCAGTAGAGTCTTTTTCCTTTTTTTTTTTTTCTGTTGACAGGTTGAGGTGGGGTCATAGGGCTTTGATCACTTTTAGGCCAGCAAGTCCTGTCCTGTGTAGGGTATAGGATGTGCCCATATATACTTAAAAATATGGATACCTTGTAACAATCATCTATGTAATTTTCTGGATTATCCTAGTTGTAATATATGGCAGAAATAGCATGAGGGCATGGCACTCCAGTCAATTGCCACCTTCTACAGTGCATGTCTTTTCTATCTTATCAACCACAAATTGGCCATCATTGCCAACAACCTGGTATTGCCCACCTCCCGACCAACTAGTGCTATGAGAAAAAGCAGACTCTGTCTTTTCTAGTTTTAATTATTTTAGGACAGAACATGCTCTCACATTTTTCCATTGCATTTCTTTTTTTCTAAATTCTGCACATCAACTTTGTCCTAATTGTTTCATTCAATGTGACTATACCTTTGGTCCTAGCACCAAGTATTAAACTATTAAAATATTTGCAGAGATTATTCAGTAGCATATCACACTTGAATTCAGTTTTGAAGTCTGACCTGGCCCAATGTTGAGGGGCTTTCTTTTTTAGGAACTCACAAGCATCAGGTGACATGGAATTTAAGGTGTTCATTTCATTGTTAAATTTAGGGATGTAACTGGCCCTAGCACATCTCCATAATTGGTCTTTCAAGGCCTTCCCCTTTTAATTACTTCTGAAGTTGGTGTGGATATGCCTAACACAATATCTATGTTCACTGTTATCAGCTTCTCCCTGGTCAATGGCATGTAAGACTTCACTTGTGTCAGCTTCTGGCCTCACCACACTGTCAATTGAAACTAAATTGGAGAGCTTGGAATATAGGTTCACAATCCAGGATTTGTTAACACTTGCAGCCAAATCCAAAGCATCAGAATCATTTTTTACCTCCCTCAATCCTAAATTACCTGTTGTCCCATGTAGCCACCAAAATGACATACCTTCTACTTGCAATTTGAACTCCTCAGCCATATTTACAATTTCTAATCTAGACATCTTATCAGGGCAGCAATAATCAACAAAACCAGCAAGTGTTTTGCCTTCCCATTTTTGCACTTCATTGGATGTGTAATATAGTCTTATTGTGGAATAGTCACTATTGGGTGCTGACATGAAAATAAGCAACTACCAATCAGTGTGATCACAAGGCTTGCTATGTAAAAGTGCAGGTAAAATGCAATCAGTTTATAACATGTCCCAATTTCTAAGGTAATTAATCACTATTTTGTACCAATGCAAGTGCATTTCCATACGCAAACTTAGTGGACTTTGTCATGTTTTGTTAACTTTTCATTTCATTGTAAAAACAATTGAACTTGTAAGAATATCAGACTTGTACACTCCTAAGAAATTTCATTGCTAAAAATGCCAAAAAGTGTTGCTCTCTTTAGTCCTTCAAAAAATGTATTACATCCTTTTTAAAAAATGCACCAGAAGGCCAAAGGATTTTATCCAATAGATTTGAAATTATGTCACTTACTGAAATGCATCTTGGGTAATTTTTAGGAAAATATAGTATTACATAATATTTACTTAGTTGTTATAGCACATTTACAATCCTTTGTGGGCATATAAATTAGAACACTGTTAGTTGTTTTAGTTATTCTGAGATCTATTATTTGCAATCCTTCTTATGTCAAGGAACCCATCGACGTAAGGATGCGTCTAATGGTGATGAATATGGAGGTGTTTTACTTTCTCAGTTCTCTATATAATTTTAAACACTTATGCTAATAATAACAATAATTGGTTTGGTTATTCAGATTTGGAGCATTCATTGACTGTGGAGTAACAGAAAGAAAAGCAACAGTTGTTGCAAGAAGTGACAAGGGACTAATGTTTAGGAGTGATACCAAGCATTTAGTAATGCTTTGCAATCTTAATCAGCTATGATGAATAGGATAGAGAAGCTGGGAATGATAAGAAGCATGACAAAGTTGAGTACCTTCCTTAATATCTCTGCCTGTATTGTATTTGGTTCAGAGATGTTGTCCAATTTATTTAGAATCTTGTATGGTCTAACATTTGGTTATATATATTGGATTTACTTCTGGATGAAGATATTTATATATCCACCAATGTTGGATGCTCAAACCAACTCATCAGTAATTGTAGGTTGTAGACCTAGGATTTAAGCTAAGGTAAGGAATTGTAGGTGGAGTTAAGTATATTCATGGGAAAAATATTAGTGAAATGCTAGATCTAATTAATCACTATTTTGAAACTGAGCTAGGAAAAGGAATCCTAATCTTGATAAACACTGCAAGAAGACTACCTATGACTACACTGCACAAAATTTAACCCAAAACCTACAATTCTGACCACAAAAGCAAAGTCAAGTTTAATAGTTTATGCTCAGCAAAATTCAAAATTGTTAAATTCTCACAGTCTAGACCACAAACACAAATTCAAAAGGAACTTCAAATCAACACAATCCTTTGCACAATAAACAAATATATGCTCAGTAGATGTGTGTATGTACAATATCAAGGTTAAATTTGAAATTACAACCCATAACCACAATAAACCTAATTCATTGACAAAATTCATTATAGAAATTTATGTAATCACTTACAATAAACTGCTTCTCCAACATCTGATGGCCTTATCACCCAATCAACTTCCATCTGAGATGATCCTATCTCCGCAGGCCTCCTCTAAGGCTTTCTTTGCAGGTCTCCTCCAATCTCCTGCAGCTCTCCTTGGCTACTTGCTGACAGACACAGTCACGGGGGATGAACGATGTCAGCAGCAGACGGTCGACGGTTTGCCCGGGCAGAGATTGGTGAGGGAATGGGTTGGGAAAGGGGAGAGGTGGGGGAAGAAAGGGTGTTTAAGCCCTTGACGTGGCATTCAATGTGGAAAAGAGCTTAGCCACTTGTTTGAGTTGTCCACATGGCACTTCAAACGTCCATATGACGTGGCGAGTCAACAGTCTCGTCAGAAATCCGGCGTACACGTCAGAAAAATCTCACCGGAATAGTCCTGGTACCCTCTCGTCGAAAGGAAATCGAAGTTGGGTGCTCAAATTGATACAAATCGAAATTTGGTGTTCAAAATGAAACAAGGCCAAAGTTTAGTACCCACCCAAAAAAATTACCCCAGTTAACATGTATAGCATGAGAAACTATGGTACATGAGAAACCACATTACTGTCTCAGGATTTAACTTGGGTGCACAAAGTTCTGTGGCTACAAAACACAGCGGCAATGCTGTATGAGGTGATGTTAATTTGGATTGAAATGATCTTGATGTTGATTCCAGTGATTATTTTGATATAGGGCTATCATGTCACTTTTAGTGTGGCGACTGCAAGGACCACGAGTTTTGTGTTATTATGTAGTATACATTGAAGAAGATGATGGAAAATGTGAAAGTTGATAACTTCAAATATGGTTCTCAAAATTGTTGCTGCAGAAGGGTAACGCAATGTGGGGCATATAAAAGATGCGGTATCTGCTATGATGAAATTAGGAGTTCCATGCCAACCGGTGAAGGTGCCAGTGAGCTTTGAGTGGCATGAATCTAGGGACATTTATTTATTTTTAGCAAATATTTTTTTCATTATTTCACATGAGTAGTCACAAAAATCTAATTTCAATTTGATTGATGTAACATATTTTTACTATTATTATTGTTGTTATTGTGTTATCACCATCATTCTTACTGCTACACTAAGCTGTTTGGATACCACTAAATTCCATAGGTATGGTGGTAATTCTTACGGAATTTAATATTATGTAGGAATTTGTAAAAAAAGGCTGTTTAGCTGGTTTTTTTACAGTATAAAATTACTATGGAATCATATGATTCCATAGTAATTTTTCAAACTGGTGGGAACCAAATTATTTTTATTTTGTTACTCGAGGGTGGGCGACCGGGCTCCATACTAAGGGGCTGTTTGGTTCGGAAGTGATTTTCTGAAGTGGTGAGTTCCTGGAACTGACCACTTCAGTGGAAGTGTGAAGTTTAGTTGGAAGTGTGGACTTCTGTGTGTTTGGTTGTAACTGGAAGTGTCATGTCAGTGACCACTTCCAGTGTTTGGTTGGCTGTATGCTTACCCCTTTGTAATTTGTGATGTTAATAAGTTTTAATTATATAAATAAGTGTTTATTTATTTATTTTTTTAATGTGACCTAAAATTCGTTAACATATTAGAACTAAAATTTGGATTTAGTTATTAAGTCTTAATTATTCGATAATGATTGCTTATTTATATTACTTTTAGCGTGATCTAAATTTCATTCAAGATAGTGTATTAAAATTGTAACTTTGCGATGAAAGTTTCAATAATTCGATAATGAGTGTTTAATTTTATTTTTAAGCTATCTAAATTTCGTCCAACTTTGTTATTAAATTTGTAATTTTGTGATTAAGTTTTAATTTTTTGCATATATTTTTTTTTTGAATGAAAAAAATTAAAAAGTTATTTCATGAGGAATGGCTGAAGTCCCCACTTCGGCCTTTTTTTGGCCGAAGTGGGATGGGGAAGTGGGGGTAATACTGAAGTGTCATGTCAACCACTTCAGGCCCAAATGAAGCCAAACAAACGATCGGAAGTGGCGCGGAGGTCTCCACTTCCGCCACTTTCCTTCCAAATGAAGCCAAACAAACACGCCCTAAGGACACGAGGCTACGCGTTTCTCAGGACTAGCTTCGCGTTTTTAAAGCTCGGGTGTCATAGCCCTCGCCGTCGTCTCGGCTTGCCGTTGTCTTACGGGCTTCGCTCATTCGGTAATGCCCTAATTGCTTCGTTTTTAATTATGATATTGCAGCGTTTTTCCTTCGTTTTTAACTTGCGCTCATATATTCCTTTGATGGCCACCATGACCTCTTTGGTGAGAAGTGAGAACTCTCTTTGGGAGCTCAAATCCTTGGTTTGATTCTGTTTCCCAATCTTTTTGTGAAGGGATTTGTCACAAAAGTGACATCTTTATGTCTATTTCATACAGTTTTCCTTTTTGTTTTTATGTTGTTGATGAACTGGTGCGGTTTTCATATCTCTATGTTATTGAGTTTGTTCTTATTTTTCATTCACAAGTGTTGTAATTTCAGAACAAAGGAGCAAGATTGGTAGATGTTTTTAGTTGTTTTTATGATTGTTTTTGTGTTTGAGAAGAAAGGTTGTTCCTTTGCTTGGATCTCACAGTTTATCATTGGTATTGCATACATGAAAGTATGATACTACTGTATTTATATTTGTTCTGTTGAGCATAATTTGATTCACTGTTGTTCTTTTTTCTGTTAGTTTTGATTTGAATCCTGCTCCCTTTGTTTAATTTTCGATTTTTGGTAAAAAAATTCCCCCTTTCCATTCAGCTTATGATACTGATGTCATGATGATAATAACATTTGATTATAAAAATTCACTATGTTTTTCCTTATCTGTTTCATCATTTTTCTTCTTGATTTTCGAGAGTGTTTCATTTGTTTGCAATCACTGAAGAGAATTTAGAGTTTGGATTAAATTAGTCCAATCTATTTTCCTCTTGAATTTTGCAAATGTTCAGCAAAATGTGGTTTTGAGTAAATGCTTTATGTCTTACTGATATTACTGAAATGTCAAGACCGAGGTTCTTGCATGGTGACAGAGATGAACTTGTCTTTGATCATCTTGTGCTATTTATGGAGTGTTGCTGTATGCTCTTATAGTTCTTGCTTATTGTGCACTGTCTATAAAATTGTATCGCTTTTTCAATCCAATAATAGGGCTGGTAACACGCGGGGGGGGGGGGAATCCCCTTCCCTGACACATGAATACACATGAAAAATATAAAAATCATTCAAAATAAAGCTCAATAAATTAACATAAAAATTTACAATAATTTATAAAAATTTAGAACAACTCATTCAAAATTTTAGATTTTTTTATGGAGTTTATGAAAAACACCTCCAATGTTTCCAAAATTATTTGTGAATATTATTTTTTATTAATTTTTGAATGGTTTATAATTATGATTATATGTGAGAATTTTTTATTTTTAAAATTGTAAATAATCAAAATTAAAAATTTATATGTATCATTTTCAACCGGGGACAGGGATCCCTGTTGGGCGAGGATAGCAATCCCCGCCCCCGCCCCCTTTACTAAACGGGCAGGGGTTGGCTCTTGTCCTCGCCTCCATAGGGGGAAGAATCAAGGAATCCCCGTCCCCATCGTGTCGGGTTCCCGCGGGGCTCGGGGATTTCCCGCCCATTACCAGCCTTATCCAATAATCATCGTATTGAGTTTACTTTGCTTAAAGCTGCACGAGTGGATATGAGATTTCTGATTAATTGAGTTCTAAGAACATAGACTGATACGGAAAAGTTGATGTTTATAGATAAAGACAATATCTTTTGGTTTGGACTTAATTTGAGGTTATGAATAGCTTGATTTGAGGAAGGAGAGATCTTTTTCTCAAACAATTAGCAAATGCTTCAAATATATGAGACTCTATATGAACTTCTCTCTTACAGCGTGTTTGACCTTCAAGAATTTCTTGTACATATGAAGTACCTGTTAATATTGATGTATGACAAGGTCTACTTTCTGAATGTACAGGAAATAAGCTTGGTAAAATGGTGAGCATGAATTCGTTATCATTTTCATTAATCTTCCTCTATTGATCCAAATCCATATTAAAATAAAAGGCTTGGAGATGTAAAAATTTTTAGATTTGAAGAGAGATAAGTTCACATGTTCCATAAAGAGTATCGGCTTTAAATAAAGAGAAATTGTTAATGGTTAGTTTTTCAAAAACTCCAATAATGGCTAGTTTTTCAAAAACTCGAACGGCTATCTTTTTTAAAAAAACTCTAATGGCTAATTCTCTTTTCAAATTAAATTCTTATGAGAAAAGTTTCCTGTGCATATCCAAACACTATTTTGTAGAAAAGTTTTTGTAGTAAATTTCATATAAATCATTTTCAAATCCTATGGAATAAATTTCCTATAAAAAAAATTTAGTATGCAACCAAACAGTATGAAAATCACTCGTCGTAAATTTTGTGGATAAAATTAATATTTTTAACTTATATAAATTTCATTGCCATAGGGCGCCTTTTGACGCAGAGCATATCTCTCCATTCTAATTTTTATTATGATGTGAAAGCTAAAAACAATTGGTAGGATTTAAGGTAAGTTGAGTAGGCCGTAAAATTCAAGTTGGTCATATGCCTGATCTTGATATGCACCGGTGAGCTTTGGTTACTCCTCCAAACTCGTTTACAATATTCAATTATTTAAACAAACATATTTAATAATAAGTTATTTTTATAAAAATTAATATTAATAAATAACTATCATTAATTATGAGATTAGTCTTGGTTTTTTCTTCTAGTACAATTAATGCGAAAGTTAATTAGCTCTTTAAAAAAATTTCTTCCAATGCAATTTTAGCCATCAAAACCTAATTAACTGAGCACAGTAAAGTTAGATAGATCTTTATTGCAATTCACAAAACTTTCCACAATAAATATACTAATCTCGAACCCGAAAAGTAAAGGAAAACTCTTTTACATAAAGGGAGTTTACGTAGTTAAATAATTTTTTGCATCTTTGTTTATGAAAAATCTTTTTTGCAATGCATATAATTAAATATTTAATATATAACTGATTTAAGAAATAAATTATAGATTTTTTAATTAGAAAAATATATAGTTAATTTTACTTAAAAACCCCATAAAGTGGAAAAGATTTCTGTATATAATTAACAAGTTTTTTCTCACCCTCAAACTTAATAAAAAAAACAAATTTGATCCTAACTACAACAGTGTGACCAAGTTAGTAGTTTTCTTAAGAATCCCCCTCTTCTTTTAGAGTACTACGAAGAACCTTTTTTTTTTATTACGAAGAGTTTTTTTTTTTTTTTTTTCATTTTGATGAGATTGGGAAATAGAATAGGAAAGTTTCTAAAAGATTAATGGTACTATGCTGGAAGGAACAAGGAGCATGAATGTGAGGATTTGTGTTAATGTCAATCTAGAGAAGCCACTTTTGTATAAGTTTAGATTGAATAAAAGAATTTGGAGAATAGGATATGGAGCTTTGCAGTTGCTTTGTTTTAAATGTGAAAGGTATGAGTATCACAAGGACACCTGTGTGGAGAGCATGATGACTGGTGAGTTGTCTGTGATGGAAGGGAGGAGATTGCTAAGTTGATCAGAATCCTTGTGATGGACACCACACGGATCTAGTTTTGAGAACTAATCCAGAAATCACAGAGAAGTTTGGAAAGTGGATGATTGTAGAGAAGAAATTCAGGTATTGTGGGAGTGATTGTCAGCAAGTGCATGTCGTCAAGTAATACCTCTCTCATGCTTGTGGTCATATTCTACAAAACCTGAGAAAGTATTATTGCTCACTCATAACTTTTTATCTAACTGAAACAATTAAAAGAGGGAGAGAACGAATGACAATAGGCCGAGATTACTAGTAAATGCAACTAAAACACAAGGGAGAATCAAGCATGAGAAAGGGTATTCATACAAAGAATCCCCCTAGGATTGTCATTAAGACCTAAACTAGGATGATTGTTATTAGGCGCAATAAATTGAATATCAAAGCAACATCAAATAAAAAAGGATTAACATTCAAAGTTGCAAACAAAACAATCCTAGGGTTCAACCAAATTTGAACACCAAAAATGAGTTAGTTCCTTAGGAATGAGGAACACTTGCACAACATCAAGCGAGATAAATACATAAAATTAAGCATGAAAACTCCATCTAAAGTTGTGATCTCCTTGAATGAATGAAGTTCCTAAAGGTTTGTCGATGATTGCTGTTTGGGATCTTTCCACAGACGGCTCCGGTGATGCCATGGGGCATCGACTAGGTTCCTTCTTCTTTACTTGTCTCTCTCTGGGTGAAAATGTGCACTAGAGTCCACAGACGACTCCGGTGATGCCTGGGGGCATCGACTAGGTTCCTTCTTCTTTGCTTGTCTTTCTCTGGTGAAGAGGCTTTGATATGTTGGTGGATGTGTGACCGTGTGACAAAAAAAAGCCCCCTTTACAAACTTGAACTTGGGGTTTTAAAGCCAAACTTGACAAAGTCTTGCGACCTCCATGCTGGCTATATGCAGCCCGCATGGGGCTCATGAAGCCTGCATGGCTCTCGGATGCTACAATGAGGCCACCATGTGGGCTCATATAGCTCACATGGCTTCTCCCCATACTTAGGCAAACTTCTCTCACAAGTCTTCTCCTTGAAGCATACGACACATGAAGCTTGCATGAAGCTTCAATGTCATTGAACTTGATCATTCTCACATTGAAATTGCCTAAAAAATGCCCTTGAGTATCAAGGCCCTCTTCCATGGACTATAAAAACATTTATACCCAATTAGGCACAAAACAGACATCAATTCAACAAAAATACATGAAAAGCATATAAAATATTATGCAAATATGTACATTTATACACTTATCATAATATCCCCAAACTTAAGTATTTGTTTGTTCTCAAGTAAAGAAAACATGGAAAACAAAAGAATAATAAGTGGCTAAATGCACAACTGCAGGCTCAAAAGATGGAAAATCTCAATATATGAAACGAAGGATTTCAAGATGTCAAGTCATATGAAGTCAACTGGTGTACTATGACATTCTCCAGGCATGAAGTGCATGGGTTGTTAAGTAATAACTCCCCCATGGATAAATGCAAGATTCTTATTCTTAGGGTCATGAGAAGTACTATTACTTTCTCTTCATGTCACTATAAAGTCTATCGTTTGATCCTATCTAAAATTTAATGAAAGCAATAAAAAGAATGCAACCAAATAAATCTAAATTTGAGAAGTCTTTATAAATGAAGCAGGCCTTGAGTATGGATCCTCTCCGAAATACCAACAATATAAGGATGATAATGATTTAAGGTAGATGTTGGCAATTATGAACCGCAAGTTTTTAATATAGATTCCAGAAAACCTTGGGTGAATAACTCTAATCCCATATGGGTGCCAATTTTGGTCATTGTTACGATTGCAAGGAGCTCAAGGAATCTCAATTCTAGTTTAAAACCTAGTGCGGAAAGCTACCTACATCTGAACCTTTTAGCGTGTAGCTATGACGAATGCCTCATTAATCAAAGCATGACCTAGTATGAAAACATCTCATTTTACACATACAATTTGGAATTAATCTATAAAATCCATTAATTGTAGATTAAACATGAAGCATCAATGATTGAATCCAAAGAATAGCTAACATGTATTCATAAATCAAATAATAATCATCCAAACAAAGTTTTCTTCCTAATGTTCATGGAACCCCATGGCCTTGGGATGTTATTTCGACATGAAAGGAGGAATCACAAAATCAAATAAATTCACTATAAGACTCCTTCTTTGTCGATTAATGATGGTGAAGAAAGCCCCTCAAATTCTAGAGATGCCATGCACAAGAGTCCCTAATACGCGGAAATGCTTTGATTTTCTCTTTATTGAAGCTTCAAATGCAAATCCCTTGTGATATACCTTCCCCTTCCTTTATTTTAGCTGAAAAGAGTCTTCTGCTGATGATATTTAAAAGGCATCATGTATGGATTTGAATGGCGGCCCAACCCTACTTCTAAAGCTTTACCTTTATTCTTTTATAGTTTCAGGTCATTTAGGTAGGTATGCCGTGATACGCCCCTTGCATAACCGCAAGTGTACGGGTCGTATAAGTAGTAAAGTGTACCCTAAAGGTCGGGTAGTCGTATCCACTGGGACTGGTGTAGCTTCTACTACTCTCGCTCTGCTTAGTATCTAATCAGTTGAAGAATGGTTTGCTTGACTCTAGGTTGGACTGAAAGAGAATTAAGGGAAAGTAACGCACCAGGGAAAAGTAAGGATTGGCTCGATGGAGGAGACGGGGCCCCGGGGTGAATTCCTGATGCTCACTAACTTGCACTCTCTCAGTACTTATCAGAAATATCTTCAGTTCTAAAACCTAGTTGTGCTAAGTGAATGATGTTCACAGTGCTGTTGAACCTTATGTTGAAATCTCACTTCTTGCAACTATCAATTAAGATTCACAAGCTAAGGAAAGATAACCAAACATTCAAGCATTCAACCACTCATCAACGTTCAAGATAGCCAACAACTAAGATTTAATGCTAGGAATAAGATATTCATAAATACTGCAAGTAGAGTAACAAGTTCAAGCTACAACATCAGAGTACTTCCCCCCGGGGCTCCCTAAGAGAGTTTAGCCCCTCATTAGGATAGACAACACAATAAATGCCAAAGAAATTAAAATAAAAGAAGTTGAAAACTCTCTAATTTCTTGCATCCTTGCGTCTATCCGAGGCTTTACGATGTGATCGATTCTTCTCCCAATCGGCCTACCATTCGCGCAGCATTCCCTTGGTGGTGGTGAGGACGGCCCCTCAATGCTTCCTCCTTCTTCCCTGCTAGTCCGCAACCAAAAGTCCCCCAAAAACCTAAGTTTCTGAGGTTTTAAAACGTTTCCCGATGTGAGCACGGCCGTGTTAAAGCCGTGCAAATTACGGCCGAATAAAACTCTTGAAACTCCAATTCTTGTAATCTGCACTGGGTATAACACGCTCGTGTTGCGGCCGTGCTGAGAGTTGCACGGCCGTACTTAGCGAACAATTTGCGTGTTTCTCTCGGCTGAAATCTCCTGTGAATTTCATGGCTTGAAGCACGGGCGTGCTGCGCCCGTGTTGAGCTTGATGAGGTTTCTCCTAAGTCCTTTAGCTCCTGAAAATGCTCCACAGCACTTCTTCTTGCCTTAGGACTTTGATATCTGCATGGAAAACTAAGAATACCTCAAATAGCATTGAATAAGGAGAATTTATGCCGATAAATTGAAGGATCATGGGAGTAAGACATAAATAAATATATATGGAATGCACTCATCAAATACCCCCAAACTTGAATCGTTGGTTGTCCTCAAGCAACCTTAATTCCCTAACAAAGTGATGAGTGCATGACCTCTGATCTCAGCAAAGTTAGAAAATTTCTAAAGCTCGGAGGGCCCAGAGTAGCTAGTGCCTTAGTCAATTGAAAGCTCATGAAAAATAATTTTACTCTTACTCCGTACTACCGTGTGTGTGTGCCGCCTCACGAAGTGTGTCATAACTGTTCTTGAGGGGGTCTAGTTCAAGCTATCCCTTTTCACGTTTTCACGATGACTCCTAAACTGGGTAGTAGCTTTATACACCCTAGAGGCAGCCATTTCACTTGGTAGGTCATCGAAAATGACATTTGTGATGCCTAAGATCCGACTACTCAAATGCAGCTTTCGCTTTTTCTATGGTGATAGCTTTTTCTACCATCTTTCTAACAAAATTTGACAGGGATCCCTAAGAAAGGAATCCGACTTGTCAAAATTCGTTTCCTTTTTCTCACCTTTTGAAATTTCTCATTTTCTAGCTTTTATTAATTGAGTTTGAAGTCAACATCGGATTTTTTATAAGCCTTAAAACTAGCCCTTCCTCTAACAGAATAATCACACGACAGAAGGCTAAGTGTTAACGTTAGGGTTTCCGAAGTAAGAGCAAAATGAAACCTTAAGTTCAACAAAAGTGCACTAGCATGCTCAATGACTCCTTAGATTAGCAATTCTCAACCAAAAATTTCATAGATCGTCTTAAGTCATGCACAACATCTAAACACATTAATACACAAATACACAACCTTCCCCCACATTTGAATGAAACATTGTCCTCAATGTTCAAAATAGCATATGCAGCATAAAAATATTAAACAAGTGCGAGGAAAGAAAAGTTGAGGAATTTTTCACCAAATTGAAGGAGAGGTGCCCGTGATAAATAAGTCGAGGACCACAGACGGGCATGTTGTGAGCACCATCAAGGGGAAACCATTTGATACAGCCACACGATAAGTATCCATACATCCTGAATGAAGAATGCAAGCATTAGAAAGAGATAAAACAGAAAAACAAAAGAAAAAGTAAACTCACTAAAAAGAGATCAGTTTAGTAGGGGACTCCCCTTGCTAACTGACTCAAAGAGAACAAAAGATAACGAAAATAAAAGAAAAGTACAAGGACAGAAAAAAGAAAACCGAATAAAGACAAGAAAAGATCAAAATCTGGCGCTTTCAGAGTCGGAGTCAGACTCGAATGGGAGGTCAACAGTATCCACACCCACACTCCGAGAGGTAGAGGGCTTGGCTGCACGATGTGGCGGCGGTGAAAGTGTGACGTCGAGGTGGGAGGCCAACCGTTGCATGCTTCGAATCATCCATCGTCGGAAGGAGGGGGAGCCACCTGGGGGAGAGTCGGGGATGTGTGTGGAGGCGCGCGCGCGTGGGGTGCGAGGAGATGATGGACCGGCGGCAGCATGGGGGGAGTCGGGGATGCTGGCCACAGGTGTGACCTGATACTGAGGGCCATGGGAGGTGGAGGTGGCTCGGACCATCCTCATTGCTCGAAGCGTGTCCACTGAGACTGGCAACACGCCGCCCACCATCCTCATCGATCGGATTTGGTCGGAAGAAATTCCGAGCCAATACTCGTACCGGATTAGGGGTCATCGCCGTGACCATCGTGGTGATCTACTGTTGGATATCTCTTGGCCCATCCACCACTGTCTGTGTAATTTTAGCATCCATCTTGCTTTAGTAGCCCTGAGGGGATCCTAGCCCGGGACCTCGCGCTTTCATTATTATTTTCTTCCTTAAATATGCTCATGTGGTGTGCCTGAGTCCATGTCTTTATAGTTATCTTTGTTAGTTCTCTTATCTTGTTTTATTTCTCTATCTTTGGTAGACTAGACAGTGCCGTCTAGGGGGAAGTAATAGCAGCTCTTGGGACCCCAGGGAATACGACCCTCTCACTCGTGCGTGAGAGGTATTACTTGACGACCCGTGCACTTGCGGATCTCACCAGAGGCACTCCTGGAGACCCATGCCTCGGATCAGCCGTGTGATGTAGGGTCCAACAAAAAGAGCGCCCACGAGGGAATCCTGCCCTGGTGCTGGATGCTGAATGCGACCTCGTACCCGAGATGTAGCGGAAATCCGTCCAGCATGCTCAAGAGGAAGTCGAAGTCACGGCGACTAACGACTCCTGTGCTGTCCCCCCGACCTGTAATGGAGTGGCTCAAGATAAAATGAATGTACTTGAGGGCAGGAAGACGAAGAGACGAGGCCTTGGACCGGCGGGGATCATATGACTGGTCCGTGCTCAGGCACTGCCAACAACTCTCTATGGACTTGCCGGGTGGTCGCGCAATGAGGAGGGCGTCATACTCTGGAGTCCGGGTGAACTCCTCATCGTAGAGCCCCAGTCTGAGCAAGAATTCGGTTAGACTCATCCGCTGCAGCGCACCGAATGCCTGGAACTGGATAGTGCTGGCGCGGTGGTAACTCGAATGTCGCGAGCACCTCCAAGGCGACCTCCCGGTATGAGGGGCTGTGATGGTGAGAAGCCGCGTCCATGCACCTACCCCGAGGTATCGCCGCACATCGGCGTCAAGTCCAGTCTCACCGAATCGCTTGGCGCTCAAGCGGGAATATCGCTCCTGGTAGATTGGAGCTCCGAAGGTGGGCTCGGCGGGCACAATGGGGGTAGAAGACTCTCCTCTGGCCCTCTTCGACGAAGGGCCTGACGTGGTAGCCTTCCGCGGCATAATCTGCGAGATAAAAGATTAAAACACTTAGAACCAGTGAATGCACGGGCGTGCTGAAAGTTGCACGCCCGTGTTGGTTTTATAATAGGGGTTTATATGAAACACGGGCGTGCTGACGAAAGCACGCCCGTGAAGGGACTCTAATTAGGGATCTGGGTAAGAGCACGACCATGCTTACCGAAGCACGGCCGTGTCGCCCAAACCCTGCGTCGTCCCCGACGACGCCGGGCATGAAACTCGACGGTAAAACATTGTTTAAAGCATTGAAAATTCACCCTAGATTCCTCTAGAAGCTAAGTTAAGCTTTTAAACAACGATTCAAGGCATATAGATCATGATTTGAAGAAGATTAAACGATTAGGGTTCGTTGACTTACCACTGATGAGCGTCCCGCAAGTGTACGGGGTCGTCAAGTAATACCCTGTGTGTGACACAGGGATCGTATTCCACGGGGCCAAGGAGCTACTATTACTTCCCCTTCATCTATTTCCTAGCCTAACAATACGAGAGAATAGTACATCTACTAAAATCTATAATTAAAAGGATAAGGCTACCACTACACGCCAAATAAGCATACAAGGGACGGACGAACAGGAGAAGGCGTGATTTGGACAGAGAATCCCCCTAGGGTTGTCATTAAGGCCCGAATTAAGGATGATGTGCTGTGATGGTGGTTTGGACTGAGAGATTCCTAAATTAAGCTAATCCCGAATCCCTCGGTGATTAGCCCTAATCCCATACAAGTATTGACCGGAATCCCTTCCGGTCAATTCCTCCTACGATTGCAATGCACTCAAGGAATCCCTTATCAGGAGTAGACACTCTTCTGGGTCTAAGCCTAACATTCAGAGGGGTACCTAATACCCGAATCCCTCGGCGTATTGGTACATGAATCCCTTTCAGTCTATGTGAGTCTAGTACAAGGGCGATGGTCACGCTCCAACTACAACCTAGAAATTGAACAACAGAGTTCTCATGCGGTCCAAGACAGTAAAGCACACATAGAGAGAACCACAAACCATAGAAATTCTTATACAAGAAATTCAACATCCAACACTAAATCACAAATGATTATCAACCTTAATTACAACAAACCTACCCTAGGGTTCATCATGCCCAAATCACATACAAGTTAGTTCCTCATGAAAGAGGAACACTCATACAATTCCAAAGAACAAATAAACATAAATAGAAGTTATAAAAACTCCCTCAAGCTTTGGATCGCCTTGGATGGATGAAGATCGCCGGAGTCGTCGAGATTTCTTCTTAAACGACGCTTTGAAGCTCTAGATCTCCCCCCTATTTCCTCCTCCAAAGTTTGCCTCCCTCTTGGTGAAGAATGGCGCGGTGGATCGCCGAAAAACGCCGCCGGCGAAGGTGGGGCGGCGGCCCAAGAAGAGGAGAAGAAGAAGATGTGAAGGATCCCCCTCAAATGCCCTAATTTTGGCTTTTAAAACTCTTTGTCGGGCATCCATACGGGCGGCCTTGCGGGCGCATGCTTGCCCGCAAGGCTCCCAGCCTTTTTCCAAGAAAAACCCGTTTCGTGCTACAGTGCCATGGTACAGTATCTGATACAGTAATCTTGCTACAGTATCCGTCTACAGTACTGCTACAGTGACGAAAGCTCAAAAATGTCGTATTTGATACGTATTTTTTCCCAAATACGTTCTTGAGCTCGTTTTGGCTTCTTCAAGGCCTGTAACACAAATAAAACCAATTTAAACGCGAAACGGGCATCAACTCATCAAAATACATGCAAAATAGTAATAGAATAAAACGTATAAATACCTACATTTAGACACTTATCAACCACAATGTCGGAGAAGAAAAATATAAGCGGTGAAACTCCAAAAGATCCCTAAAACCCTGCAAATGATTCGTGAAATCTCAAGAAAATCGAGAGTGAAAGGGAAGAATGCGCAAGCGAAAGTGAAGAAAAGGAGTGAACGGCCGGATTTTAAAAGAAAAACTCGCGCAAGACGATCCGTCGCGCCGAACACGCCCTGAACACGGCCGTGTTTTGCCCGTGCTAATAAAATTCAACAGAAACGAAGAACGCGGCACGTCCGTGCCGCGTGCACGGGCAGCGTGCTAAGGGATTCAGCACAGCTACAGCACGGCCGTGCTTTCCGCCGTGCTGCCAAAAAGAAATAGAACGTTGAAAACCTGTAAATTGTACCGCGATCAACACGGGGGTGTTATGCCCGTGCTGAGCCTGAAACCTTCCAAAATAAATTAAAACACACCGGACTCGATTCAAAACACAACAAAAACACAAAAACACAACAAACAAACACACAAAGGAATAAAAAGACATGAAACCAATCGGGTTACCTCCCGATAAGCGCTCGTTTAACGTCACTAGCTTGACATTCCTATACTCACCTCATGAAGGCTCAAAGACATACCTTCTCTATTGGCGTCCTACAACACAACATTCCAAGAAAGGAGCCAATGAATTAATTAAAAACGCCTCACCAGCACCGAGTACATTAACAGGGACGTGCTTTGGGGTAGAGGCTTACTGTTTCTTCCTATCCTCTACCTTCTGCCACCAAGTACGAGCTTTCGATATTTTCTTTTTCTTGGCAGACATGGCTGGTTTATCAACACTCAGTGAGATGACAGCTACTTCTTCAGCCCTTACTGTAGGTTCTTCATCTGGAGGCGCCTCCCCTAGCAAATCAGTGAGGTGGTCCTTTCGCCAAGCTTCGAGCACACACTTACCAATTACATCGTCAGTGGCATAAAAAAAATAACAAGAATCGTCAAATGCCATTGGGTGCCTCATAGATTCTTTCAATCTGAACACAACTTCTTCATCCCCCACTCTTAATGTTAGGCGACCATCCTTCATATCAATGATGGCTTGTGAAGTAGTGAGGAATGGTCGCCCAAAAATCAGAGGAACCTCAGCCCGTTCATCTAAGTCTAGAATAACAAAGTCCAACGGGAAGATAAACTTGTCCACTTTCACCAAGACGTCCTCCACAATTCCCAAAGGTCAGCGAGTGGAGCGATCAGCAAGTTGGAGCGTCATCTGAGTTGGCTTGAGTTCCCCCAGTCCCAACTTCTGAAAAATTTTCAATGGCATCAGATTGATGCTCGCTCCTAGGTCAGCCAAGGCCTTCTCATCGTTCATCCCCCCAATTGTACATGGGATGATGAAACCTCCCAGATCCTTCTCTTTCTTGGGGATTTTGTTGGAGATGATCGCTGAACATTCTTCGCTTAATGTCACCGTCGAGACTGCTTCTAACTTCCTTTTGTTGGTTAGAAGCTCTTTAAGAAATTTGGCGTACTTGGGCATTTGTGAAAGAGCTTCTACAAACGGGACATTTATATGCAAGGTCTTGAACATCTCTATAAAATTTTTGAACTGCGCCTCTTGTTGGTCTTTCTTGAGCTTCGCAGGATAAGGAAAAGTGGGCTTGTATTCTGCCACCGGGTCTTTCTCTTTACCCTTCAATTTTTCTCTTGAGCTTGAGCTTGACCCTGGATCTCTCTCTAGAACTTCCACCTCTGATTCACATTGAGACTCCTTTTGTGCTTGTGAAGGTGGGGACTCGAGTTCCTTGCCACTTCTCAAAGTGACTGCCTTGAGGGACTCCTGAGGATTGACTTCAGTATTGCTAGGTAGTGCACTCGGGGGTCGTTCTGCGAGCGTCTTCGCAATCTGTGCGACCTGGCGCTCAAGATTCTGTAGAGAGGCCTGGTGGTTCCTCATGACCTCTTCATGCCCTGTGATGCGGGCATCGTTGGACTGGATGTACTGGACAAGTAGGGCCTCAAGTGAAGGTCCCTTTTGTTATGCTAGTGGGGGCCTCGAAAATGGAGGCTACGTCTGTTGCTGTTGCTGCTGAGGGCGCTGTTGCCCTTGATTCTAGTCCTTCCAAGAAAAATTAGGGTGATTCCTCCACCCCGGGTTGTAGGTGTTGCTGTAGGGATTATTAGTGTACCGCTAATTCTACCCAATGAAATCCACCTGTTCGGTGGCACTAACTCCCTCAAATGAACAACTGGGCGCTGCTTGGTTCGCCCAGCTATCGGTATTCATGTTCTGTGCTGAAGATTGGACTTGCATTGTGTCCAACCTTTTAGAGATGGCTTCCACTTGTGCTGCCAAAGTAGTGAGCACATCGACCTCATAAAGTCTGGCTGTCTTCACTGGCTTGTTTCTCTCAGAACTCCAATGGTAGCCATTAGATGCCATGTCTTCTATGAGGTTCTGTGCTTCTTCTGGTCTCTTGCTGCACAAAGAACCTCCCGCTGCCGCATCTAACATTTGCTTCGTCGCCACATTCAGCCCATTGTAGAAAATCTGGATTTGCATCCATTCCACTATCCCATGTTGTGGGCATTTCCTCAATAACTCTTTGTACCTCTCCCATGTGTCGTACAAGGTTTCAGATTCTGCTTGGCGATAAGAAGAAATATCACTTCTCAACTTAGTGATTTTTGCCTGTGGGAAGTAGCGGGTTAAGAACTTCTCAGCCAATTGTGCCTAATTTGTAATAGAACCCGCCGGCAAGGAACTTAGCCACTGCTTAGCCCTTCCTTGCACTGAAAGCGGGAATAGTCGAAGGCGAACCGCATCCTCGGACACATTATTCACCTTGAACGTATCACAAATTTCCAAAATATTTGCAAGATGAGCATATGGGTCCTCATCTTGAAACCCGTCAAATTAGCACATATGTTGCACCATCTGAATAAAGTTCGGCTTCAGCTCAAAGTTGTTTGCTGCAACAGGTGGCCGAACAATGCTTGAGCCAGAGCCCTCCAAATTAGGGCGTGCATAATCCGAGATACTCCACTGATTTCGGGCCATACTTTCCTCTTGGTTTACCTCTATACTCACTTCTACTGACCCGGTTTCCCTTAGATTGATCTGTCTCTGTCGCCTATGAATTGTCCTTTCAATGTCAGGATCTGGAGATGCTAACTGGGAAGAGTTCCCCTGGGTCATACACTAAACCTGAAAATCAACAGAAAGAGAAGATTAGATATGCCCTTGAAAATCTGAGAACAAGGAAATATTTAAACAGTTTTAAACAAGTCTCAAACACTAGCAACAAATGAAAGAAAACAAACAAAAAGTGAAAAATAAAAGAAGAATAAAAATGCAAGCAAAGATAGGCAATTAGATTACTAAGCTTGACCAAATTCCTAGAAGTTGCCAGTCCCCGGTAACGGCGCCAAAAACATGATACGCCCCTTGCGTAACGCAAGTGTACGGGTCGTATAAGTAGTAAAGTGTACCCTAAAGGTCGGGTAGTCGTATCCACTGGGACTGGTGTAGCTTCTACTACTCTCGCTCTGCTTAGTATCTAATCAGTTGAGGAACGGTTTAATTGACTCTAGGTTGGACTGAAAGAGAATTAAGGGAAAGTAATGCACCAGGGAAAAGTAAGGATTGGCTCGATGGAGGAGACGGGGCCCCGGGGTGAATTTCTGATGCTCACTAACTTGCACTCTCTCAGTACTTATAAGAAATATCTTCAGTTCTAAAATCTAGTTGTGCTAAGTGAATGATGTTCACAGTGCTGTTGAACCCAATGTTGAAATCTCATTTCTTGTAACTATCAATTAAGATTCACAAGCTAAGGAAAGATAACCAAACATTTAAGCATTCAACCACTCAACAACGTTTAAGATAGCCAACAACAATGATTTAATGCTAGGAACAAGATATTCAGAAATACTGCAAGTACAGTAACAAGTTCAAGCTACAACATTAGAATACTTCCCCCCGGGGCTCCCTAAGAGAGTTTAGCCCCTCATTAGGATAGAAAACACAATAAATGCCAAAGAAATTAAAATACAAGACGTTGAAAACTCCCTAATTTCTTGCATCTTTGCGTTTATCCGAGGCTTTACGATGTGATGGATTCTCCTCCCAATCAGCCTACCATTCGCGCAGCATTCCCTTGGTGGTGGTGAGGACGACCCCTCAAAGCTTACTCCTTCTTCCCTGCTAGTCCACAGCCAAAAGTCCCCCAAAAACCTAAGTTTTTGAGGTTTTAAAATGTTTCCCGATGTGAGCACGGCCGTGTTGAAGCCGTGCAGATTACGGCTGAATAAAACTCTTGAAACTCCAATTCATGTAATCTGCACGGGGTACAAGTTGCCTGGTACGCCCCTTGCGTAACCGCAAGTGCACGGGTCGTACAAGTAGTAAAGTGTACCCTTTAGGTCGGGTAGTCGAATCCACAGGGACTGGTATAGCTTCTAATACTAACGTCCTGCTTAATATCTAACCAGACAGAAGATGATGGAATTGACTTTAGATTAACTTTAAGGAGGTTAAGGGAAAGGGAAGTTCACCAAGGGAAGGTTTGAGGATTGACTCGATGGATGAGACGGGGCCCCGGGGTTGGATTTCTGACGTTCACTAACTCGGTCTTTCTCAGTATTTATCAGAGATGTCTTCAGTTCTAAACCTAGTTATGCTATAAGCATGTGGTTTCTAGCGCTGCCGAGCCCTAAGTTGAACTCCCACTGCTTGCAACAATCAATAACGATTCACAAGCCTAGATAGGAGAACCTAACTACCAAGCAATCAAGCACTAAACAACATACAAGATAGCCAATAACTTTGATTTATTGAAAGGAACAAGACATTCATAAAAACTGCAAGTAAAGGAATGAGTTCAAGCTACAACATCATACAGACAACCCCGGGGCTCCCTTAAGAGTTTAGCCCCTCATAATGACAAACCACAAGTACAATGCCAAAGAAATTAAAAGATAAGAAGTTGAAAACTCCCTAATTTCTTGCATCCCTGAGGTTGTCGAAGGATCTACAATCCGCGTAATCTCCTCACGATCAGCCTACCATAGGCTTGGCATTCCCTTGATGAAGAGGAGGATGAACCCCCAAAGCTCTCCCTTTCTTTCTCCCTAAGTTCGACACCAAAAGTCCCCTTAGAAACTGAGTTTCTAGGGTTTTAATGTCTCCTCGATGTGAGCACGGGCGTGTTGAAGCCGTGCTTCAAGCCGTGCAGATTATGGCAAATAAATCTCCAGAAAACTCACATTCCTGTAATCTGCACGGGGAACAGCACGGGCGTGCTTAGGCCGTGCTGAGGTTTTCACGACCGTGCTCAGCGAACTCAGGCTGTGCTGATTTTTGGCTGAATCCTCCTGCAATTTACACGGGGAATAGCACGGGCGTGCTCAGGCCGTGCTGAGGTTTTCACGACCGTGCTCAGCGAACTCAGGCTGTGCTAATTTTCGGCTGAATCCTCCTGCAATCAGCACGGGGAATAGCACGGGCGTGCTCAAGCCGTGCTGAGCTTGATGAGGTTTCTTCTAAGTCCTTTAGCTTCTAAAATTGTTCCAAAACACTTCTTCTTGCTTAAGGACTTTGATATCTGCATGACAAACAACGAATACCTCAAATAGCACCGTACTTGGAGAATTAAAGCCAAAATATTCAATAAGGATGAGGGTAAAGCATGCAATTGATAAGTGCTTGCATGTGGAAGTTCGATCTTTTTCGCTTCTCTTGTGCTTTGTTTCTTGTGTAGAAGTTGTGTGTTTAAATTTTTGTCGAGTTTTATTTTTGTTGGGATCTTAGTTAAGGTCTTTTTGAGAGGTTAAAAGATGGGGGAAAAGTGTTTTAAAAGGCTTTAGCAAGGAAGGGACCTTGCGGGCACTTAGTGTGCCCGCAAGGAGCCAAAGAAGAGGCCTTGCGGCCTCCCATGCGCCCGCATGGGAGCCCGCAAGGACCCCGGCCAGAAATGCTTGCGGGCTCCCATGCGGGCGCATGGGAGGCCGCAAGGCTTTCTGGAAAGGGCCTCGCGGCCTCCCTTGCGCCCGCAAGGGAGCCCGCGAGCCCTCCCGCACTTTGGGTCTATAAATACCCGTTTTCAAACTTAAATGGCCTTTATAAGACCTCATTTCCCTCTCTTTTTCTCCCCATCTTGAACCCTCATTCTCCCCTCCATTAGATCTCCATTCTTGAGCTCCAAGAAAGGAGAAAGGTGTTGATCTTCCCCTCTTCTCCATTGGTGGTGAATCTCCTCTAGTTCTAGCAAGAATTGAGGTGGGTTTTATTCTCTTCTTCAACTCCTTGTTCTTTTATTCATTTCTTTTTAGATCCATGGAGAATTAGTGTGGATTTAGCATGGATCTATTATTTAATTGGGATTTAGCCATAGATCTAATGTTTGAATGGTATAGGAGCCTTGATTTCATGTTTTGGTAAAGAATGGAGGAGATCCTTGATCTCTAAACCTTTGATTCTTGTAGATCCGAACCCAATTAGGATGTTCTTGATTTCATTCTGATTTTGAGGGTTTAAGGATTCTATTATTGTTAATTCTTGAATCTAGAGCACTTAGTAAACCCTAGAAGCCTTGAGATCTAATTTTGGAGCATTCTTTCCTCTCTTATTGATTGGATAAGGTTGTGATTGATTCTTGTTTTTCTTGGATGGTTAATGGCTTCAAGAAGGTGGATCTAAAGGCAAGGGTAAAGATCAAGTGGGCGAGTGATCCAAGTATTCGATCTCGCCAAGTTTGTGAGTGGGAATTGTTTAAATTAAAGAGCTATGATCATGCTTGTTTAATGATGCATGCCTTGAAATGAGAAATTCTTGATTTCAATGGATTCTTGAAATGTTTCTTGAAAACTGAAATTATGATACTATATGATCATTTTAATTCTTGATTTCATCTTAAAAGACTCATGAGATGATTTCCTTGAGATCTAGAAATCTTGATGTTCATGATCTTGCTTAACTATTGATTATATTACAAAAGACTCATGAGATGATTTCCTTGAGATCTAGAAACCATGATATTTGTGATTTTGCTTAACTATTGATTCTATTACAAAGGCTCATGAGATGATTTCCTTGAGGCCTAGAAACCATGATAGTTTATGATCTTGTTAAATTCTTGATTATTTATATTTGATAAGGATTGGATAATCCTATGGTTTGAACTACATGTTTTCAAGATTTGTGAACTTGAGAATTCGATATTCTTGTTATTTTGACCAAATAAGGGTCTATGTAAACCAAATTGAGATTCTCCACGATGTTATCGTATTTGAAATGAGTTTTCAAAGAATACTCTTGTGTTGATTTTCTTGATGAAAATGACATTATTGTCGATGCTTTCGCAAAAGGATTTACTCTTCGATTAAGAGTTGTATTTTATGCGAATTTGTGATCTCTTGTTGAGATATGTGATTTTAAAATGATACATTTATGATTAGCCTATGGGCAAACTATTTGTGATCTCTTGAAGAGATATATGATTTTATAACGATACGTTTATGATGAGCCTACGGGCAAACTATTTGTGATCTCTTGATGAGATATATGATGTGTTCATGATGAGCCTACGGGCGGGATAGGATATCCCAAATGTTTCGATGGTGACATTGGGGAGGATCCCCGTCTTCTGCAGAAGCGAGTCTCCACGGACCGACCAATGGGGTGGCGTGGAGTTCTCGGTTGATGAGCCCTTTACAGGAGGCGCGGAGTGAACCTCGAAGGTGCTGTGTTGGGTACCCGGAGTCACCACACGGGATACTCAACGGCCAACGCCAAGATACGTGCATCTTGGTGGCTCTTGACCTAACCACGGCCATGGTTAGTGATGGAGGGTTTTTCATAGGCTATTGTTGACGCTATCGATAAAGGATTTCTGCATGCGTTGCACTATAAATTCTTAATTCGATGGGTTTGATCTTTTGATCTTTTGACGAGTATTCTTAACTTGAATTTTCAGTATTGAATCTCTTTACAAAAGATTTTCAAAGACTTATTGATGCCTTTCTTTGAGAAAGTTAGAAAGCTTGTTATATTGAAATGTGTATTTAAAGCATTTTGTAAGGTGTGATTGTTAAAGATTTACATATGTTTTCGGCATACCATTCTTTACACTTGTATGAGTTATAGCTCCATGTTCAACCCCTCACTGAGTAACTTAGTTACTCACCCATTCTTCTTCTCCCCTTTTCAGGTGTTAGCACGGCAGCGGGGCGTAAGAAGTGATAGTGCTTGGCATCCATTCTCGCATTTACCTTTGACTAGTGTATGATTCATAAACATTGCCGTTATGCATAAGATGGATCCACTAGGACCTATGTTTTCGTATTTCCATTTGATCTTGTATAATCTTGATTGGTTCAGTCAGGACCTTAGGTTGTATGAGTCTACATCCAGTGTTTGTGAAAAACTATGATTGTGTCCATGATCATTGGTGTTGTGATTTCCAGGGATATATGTACATATATGTGTGAGTCTGTTGATCTTGTACAGGGTTGTGATTGAATACCTTAGATTTAGAGTATTATTGTGGTAATGTTAACATCGTACAGGTAACAGGTTAGCCTTACGGCGACCTGGGGTTGAGGCAGGTGTTGACCTCCCCTGGGTTGTCGTGGCGGTAGTGCCATGGACCGGGACCCGAGGGTCGGGGCGTGACACTACTTTAGTGGTATCAGAGCCCAGGTTATCATGATTGGGTCAGTATATAGTTTAATGATTGGGTCAGTATAAAGTTACATGATTGGGTCGGTATGGGATTTCATGATTGGGTCAGTAACCAGTTTAGAGTTTAGAAATGGATTTTGTCAATATAAGCTTGACTTAAAGTCAGTCTTCTGATTGGGACAAGAAGTTGATCTTCTGCTATTTACCACTGTCTTCTGATTGGGTCGGAAAGTAAATTTTTGTTTTCTGCAACTATCCCCTGATTGGGTCGAAAAGTTGATATTTTGATTCTTGTATCCAATGGATCCAAATAGAGTCTGACTTATTGCATTTGATGCATATAGAAGCATTCCTAAGAATTGTCTTACGTTCTTGTCTTAGTAAAATGCCAGCACTACGCTCACGCGCTCGCCAAGGGAGAGTTACTCCCTCTGCTGATGCTACACCGGTATACTTTCTATCTTTCAGCTTGATGCTTATGTTTTGATTGATTCTGGGTCAGAACGTTCCTTTGTTAGCACTGTTTTTGCATGCCATGCCGATAGTCAGCCTTCCTTCTTAGGGTGTGAGTTGGTGATTCAAACCCCTCTTGGTGAGGAGGTAGTTCGGAGTTTGGTGTTTAGAGAATGTCCTGTGATAGTTTGTGGAGAAGTGTTGGAGGCAGATTTGATTCCTTTAGAGATGAAGGATTTTGATGCCATTCTTGGTATGGATTGGTTGGATAGGCATCATGCTTCCATTGATTGTTTCTTGAAGGAAGTAACTTTTCCTAGGTCCTCAGGACCTGCAGTAGTGTTGAAGGGGAAGAGAAGGGCTTTACCTTCATGTTTGATTTCATCCTTGGAAGCTAGAAGATTGGTGAGTAAGGGTTGTTCTGCGTTTTTGGCTCATGTGGTGGACACAAGAGTTAAGGAGCCAGAGTTGGAGGAGATGGCTGTGGTGAGGGAGTTTCAGGATGTCTTCCCTGAGGAATTACCGGGTTTACCCCCAGACAGAGACATGGAGTTTGTTATAGATTTGTTGCCTGGTACAGCTCCCATTTCTATACCACCTTACAGGATGGCGCCTGCGGAGTTAAAGGAGTTGAAAACTCAGTTGCAAGATCTGGTAGACAAGGGTTTTATACGACCAAGTATATCACCCTGGGGCGCACCGGTCCTTTTTGTGAAGAAGAAGGATGGATCCTTGAGGCTGTGTATTGATTATCGACAACTGAATAAGGTGACAATTAAGAACAAGTACCCATTGCCGAGGATTGATGATTTGTTTGATCAATTAAAAGGGGCAAAGGTATTCTCCAAGATTGATTTGAGGTCTGGGTATCATCAGTTGAAGATTAGGTCAGAAGATGTACCGAAGACGGCATTTCGGACACGATATGGACATTATGAGTTTTTGGTGATGCCATTTGGTCTGACTAATGCTCCTGCAGCTTTTATGGATTTGATGAATAGGGTGTTTAGGCCTTATCTGGACAAATTTGTCATTGTGTTTATTGATGATATTTTGGTGTACTCACCTTCCAATGAGGAACATGCTCACCATTTGAGGATTGTACTGCAAACTCTCCGGGAGAGGCGGTTGTTTGCTAAGTTTGCTAAGTGTGAGTTTTGGCTTTATGAAGTGGGATTTCTTGGGCATGTGGTGTCAGGAGAAGGGATCTCGGTGGATCCAAAGAAGGTGGAAGCCATTGTTGATTGGGAAAGGCCGAAGAATGTTACCGAAGTTCGAAGTTTTCTTGGTCTTGCGGGTTATTATAGGAGGTTTGTGGAAGGGTTTTCTGCGATTGCATTACCTTTGTCAAGGTTAACTCGTAAGGAAGTGAAGTTCTCTTGGAATGATGAGTGTGAGAAGAGTTTTCAGATTTTAAAGGATCGATTGACATCGGCTCCGTGCTTACTTTGCCCAGAGAATGAGAAAGAGTTTGTGGTTTTCAGTGATGCCTCTCGGCAGGGTTTAGGTTGTGTTTTGATGCAAGAAGGAAAGGTAGTTGCCTATGCTTCTAGACAGTTGAAACAACATGAGCTGAATTATCCTACTCATGATTTGGAGTTGGCTGCGGTAGTGTTTGCTTTGAAGATTTGGAGGCATTATCTTTATGGGGAAAGATGTCGGATTTTCACAGACCATAAAAGTTTGAAGTATCTTTTCACTCAAAAGGACTTGAATTTGAGGCAGAGGCGATGGTTGGAATTGATAAAAGATTATGATTTGATAATCGATTATCACCCAGGAAAGGCCAATGTGGTAGCTGATGCTTTGAGTAGGAAGTATAGTTCGGTGGCTGTTTTGAGGGTGTCCTATTTGCAAGTTTTGTCAGCAATGAAAAGCTTGAAGTTGGAACTAGAGACTGAGGATAGTGGAGCCTTAGTGGCCAGTTTTGTGGTGAGACCTTCGCTGTTGGAGCGTATTAAGGAGCTTCAGAGTGTTAGTGAAGAGTTGGTGCAAGAGGTGAAGAAGTTGCAGGCCGGGGAGACTAGTGAATTTAGATTGAGAGATGATGGGATCTTGGAGTTTCGAGGACGTGTTTGTGTTCCATCGGATTCTGAGCTGAGGAAAGCTATTTTGGAGGAAGCTCATTCTTCAGCTTATGCGGTTCATCCTGGGAGTACCAAGATGTATAGAACCATTAAGGAGAGTTTTTGGTGGCCTGGAATGAAGAGGGAGATAGCAGAGTTTGTAGCTAAGTGTTTGGTGTGTCAGCAAGTTAAGGCAGAACACCAAAGGCCATCTGGGTTCTTACAACCTCTTCCTATCCCCGGAATGGAAGTGGGATCATGTGGCTATGGATTTTGTGGTTGGTTTACCACGAACGCCTCGAGGTTGTGATGCGGTGTGGGTGATAGTGGGTAGACTAACAAAGTCGGCACACTTCTTAGCAGTGCATACTAAGTACTCTTTGGAGAAATTGGCAAAGTTGTACATTGATGAGATAGTAAGGTTGCATGGGGTGCCAACTTCGATAGTTTCAGATCGAGACCCCAGATTTACTTCCCGTTTTTGGCCTAGGTTTCAGGAGGCCTTGGGTACGACTTTGAAGTTCCAGTACGCTTATCATCCTCAAACAGATGGTCAGTCGGAGAGGACCATTCAGACCCTCGAGGACATGTTGAGGGCTTGTGTGATAGATTTCCAAGGGAGTTGGGAGCAACATTTGGCATTAGTGGAATTTGCCTATAATAATAGCTTCCAAGCAAGCATTGGTATGGCTCCGTATGAAGCTTTGTATGGAAGAAAGTGTAGAACTCCTCTTTGTTGGGATGAAGTGGGAGAAAGAAAACTTCAAAGTGTGGAGTTGATTGATCGAACGGTTGAGAAAGTAGCGGTGATTAGAGGTAGATTGAAAATGACTCAAGACAGGCAAAAGAGTTATGCCGATAACCGTAGAAGATTTTTGGAGTTTCAGGTTGGGGATAGAGTATTCTTGAAGATCTCTCCTTGGAAAGGGGTAATTCGGTTTCGAGGAAGGGGAAAGTTGAATCCCCGATTTATAGGTCCATTTGTGATCCTGGAGAGGATTGGACCGGTGGCATACCGATTAGAATTACCGCCTGAGTTGGAGAAGATTCATAATGTGTTCCATGTTTCCATGTTGAAGAAGTATATCCCTGACCCTTCTCATTGTCTTGAAGCTCCGCCGGTAGAGTTAAGAGAAGATTTGAAATTTGAAGTGCAACCGGTAGAGATCCTTGATTCTCAAGTGAAAACTCTTCGGCGAAAGATTATTCCTATGGTTAAAGTGCTTTGGAGAAATGATGTGGTAGAAGAGGTAACTTGGGAACCTGAGGAAGTGATGAAGAGCAAGTATCCCCTTTTGTTTGAATCTTGAGGTATGCCAAAAATTTCGAGGCCGAAATTTCTTTAAGGGGGTAGGTTGTGGAAGTTCGATCTTTTTCGCTTCTCTTGTGCTTTGTTTCTTGTGTAGAAGTTGTGTGTTTAAATTTTTGTCGAGTTTTATTTTTGTTGGGATCTTAGTTAAGGTCTTTTTGAGAGGTTAAAAGATGGGGGAAAAGTGTTTTAAAAGGCTTTAGCAAGGAAGGGACCTTGCGGGCACTTAGTGTGCCCGCAAGGAGCCAAAGAAGAGGCCTTGCGGCCTCCCATGCGCCCGCATGGGAGCCCGCAAGGACCCCGGCCAGAAATGCTTGCGGGCTCCCATGCGGGCGCATGGGAGGCCGCAAGGCTTTCGGGAAAGGGCCTCGCGGCCTCCCTTGCGCCCGCAAGGGAGCCCGCGAGCCCTCCCGCACTTTGGGTCTATAAATACCCGTTTTCAAACTTAAATGGCCTTTATAAGACCTCATTTCCCTCTCTTTTTCTCCCCATCTTGAACCCTCATTCTCCCCTCCATTAGATCTCCATTCTTGAGCTCCAAGAAAGGAGAAAGGTGTTGATCTTCCCCTCTTCTCCATTGGTGGTGAATCTCCTCTAGTTCTAGCAAGAATTGAGGTGGGTTTTATTCTCTTCTTCAACTCCTTGTTCTTTTATTCATTTCTTTTTAGATCCATGGAGAATTAGTGTGGATTTAGCATGGATCTATTATTTAATTGGGATTTAGCCATAGATCTAATGTTTGAATGGTATAGGAGCCTTGATTTCATGTTTTGGTAAAGAATGGAGGAGATCCTTGATCTCTAAACCTTTGATTCTTGTAGATCCGAACCCAATTAGGATGTTCTTGATTTCATTCTGATTTTGAGGGTTTAAGGATTCTATTATTGTTAATTCTTGAATCTAGAGCACTTAGTAAACCCTAGAAGCCTTGAGATCTAATTTTGGAGCATTCTTTCCTCTCTTATTGATTGGATAAGGTTGTGATTGATTCTTGTTTTTCTTGGATGGTTAATGGCTTCAAGAAGGTGGATCTAAAGGCAAGGGTAAAGATCAAGTGGGCGAGTGATCCAAGTATTCGATCTCGCCAAGTTTGTGAGTGGGAATTGTTTAAATTAAAGAGCTATGATCATGCTTGTTTAATGATGCATGCCTTGAAATGAGAAATTCTTGATTTCAATGGATTCTTGAAATGTTTCTTGAAAACTGAAATTATGATACTATATGATCATTTTAATTCTTGATTTCATCTTAAAAGACTCATGAGATGATTTCCTTGAGATCTAGAAATCTTGATGTTCATGATCTTGCTTAACTATTGATTATATTACAAAAGACTCATGAGATGATTTCCTTGAGATCTAGAAACCATGATATTTGTGATTTTGCTTAACTATTGATTCTATTACAAAGGCTCATGAGATGATTTCCTTGAGGCCTAGAAACCATGATAGTTTATGATCTTGTTAAATTCTTGATTATTTATATTTGATAAGGATTGGATAATCCTATGGTTTGAACTACATGTTTTCAAGATTTGTGAACTTGAGAATTCGATATTCTTGTTATTTTGACCAAATAAGGGTCTATGTAAACCAAATTGAGATTCTCCACGATGTTATCGTATTTGAAATGAGTTTTCAAAGAATACTCTTGTGTTGATTTTCTTGATGAAAATGACATTATTGTCGATGCTTTCGCAAAAGGATTTACTCTTCGATTAAGAGTTGTATTTTATGCGAATTTGTGATCTCTTGTTGAGATATGTGATTTTAAAATGATACATTTATGATTAGCCTATGGGCAAACTATTTGTGATCTCTTGAAGAGATATATGATTTTATAACGATACGTTTATGATGAGCCTACGGGCAAACTATTTGTGATCTCTTGATGAGATATATGATGTGTTCATGATGAGCCTACGGGCGGGATAGGATATCCCAAATGTTTCGATGGTGACATTGGGGAGGATCCCCGTCTTCTGCAGAAGCGAGTCTCCACGGACCGACCAATGGGGTGGCGTGGAGTTCTCGGTTGATGAGCCCTTTACAGGAGGCGCGGAGTGAACCTGAAGGTGCTGTGTTGGGTACCCGGAGTCACCACACGGGATACTCAACGGCCAACGCCAAGATACGTGCATCTTGGTGGCTCTTGACCTAACCACGGCCATGGTTAGTGATGGAGGGTTTTTCATAGGCTATTGTTGACGCTATCGATAAAGGATTTCTGCATGCGTTGCACTATAAATTCTTAATTCGATGGGTTTGATCTTTTGATCTTTTGACGAGTATTCTTAACTTGAATTTTCAGTATTGAATCTCTTTACAAAAGATTTTCAAAGACTTATTGATGCCTTTCTTTGAGAAAGTTAGAAAGCTTGTTATATTGAAATGTGTATTTAAAGCATTTTGTAAGGTGTGATTGTTAAAGATTTACATATGTTTTCGGCATACCATTCTTTACACTTGTATGAGTTATAGCTCCATGTTCAACCCCTCACTGAGTAACTTAGTTACTCACCCATTCTTCTTCTCCCCTTTTCAGGTGTTAGCACGGCAGCGGGGCGTAAGAAGTGATAGTGCTTGGCATCCATTCTCGCATTTACCTTTGACTAGTGTATGATTCATAAACATTGCCGTTATGCATAAGATGGATCCACTAGGACCTATGTTTTCGTATTTCCATTTGATCTTGTATAATCTTGATTGGTTCAGTCAGGACCTTAGGTTGTATGAGTCTACATCCAGTGTTTGTGAAAAACTATGATTGTGTCCATGATCATTGGTGTTGTGATTTCCAGGGATATATGTACATATATGTGTGAGTCTGTTGATCTTGTACAGGGTTGTGATTGAATACCTTAGATTTAGAGTATTATTGTGGTAATGTTAACATCGTACAGGTAACAGGTTAGCCTTACGGCGACCTGGGGTTGAGGCAGGTGTTGACCTCCCCTGGGTTGTCGTGGCGGTAGTGCCATGGACCGGGACCCGAGGGTCGGGGCGTGACATTGCATGTATATAATTCTGGAAATGTTTTCCACGCATGAGCATCACATTTTTCAGGCTTTATCGCTAATTTCGTGTGTTTTGGTGTTCTTTCACGCAATTAGGGTTGTGGAGATAGGGTACGTGAATAAAGGCAAGATTAGGTCAAAATGGTGCCAAGTGGAGATCTTTTGTGCAATTACGAAGTTCAAGACACAAATCGGGTTCCAACGAGGGGGTATGTGCCAACTTCTAAAGACTTCAAGACAACTCTTGTAGAAGGACACGAAGGCAGTCATGCTCGCTCGTTCCGATTGGTTCAAAGATTTCAAAAGCTCTCAAAGGTTTCCCATCATCAAGAAATGCCACTTGACCTTTCACATGGGCGTGTGTCCGTCCATGTGACCTCAGGAGAAGAAACGGGCGAAATCGAGGATTAGTATGAAGATTTCACAAGGCAGAAAATCCACATGGGCGTGTGGAATTTCCACACGGCCGTGTGGACTATCCACACGCCCGTGTGGATCCTCGAGATGGCCAATTATAAAGCCGTTCTGAAGCGTTATTTGAGGTATCTTCTTCTAACTTTGGGAGGAGGTGACGGCTAGGGTTCAGGAGGTTCTTGCTACACTTTGGGGGCGCTTCTTCACCGGTTTCATCATCATTCCCTTCCAAGGAGAGCCATTGGGGGAGCCTTCAACGACTCGATTCGACGATTTGTGCCTTAGGCTTGGAGGAAGGGATTCTTTGAAGAAGAAGGAGAAGTTCCCATAGTCTATCAACACGAAGCTTAAGGGGGTTTTCTTTATGGATTTCTTGCACTTATCTTCATTTATTTTGATGAACTTGTATTGCTCCATGGAGAGCTAAACCCCTAGTGGGTACTTGGACTTGTAAACTCTAGATTTCCTATGTTTCATTAACTTTAATGCTTTTATTCAATTTGAGTTTGAATTTGAGTTTCAATCTTGTATGCTTAATTGTTTCTCCCTTAGAGTGACACTAGGGTTGAGGGCTAATCCAATCATCCTTTTGACGAGTGACCATCACCATTAGGATTAGATTAATCAAGATTGGAGGAGGTTGAGAGGGTGAGTTGAGAGGTAGCGACACGTCCCCTTTTCCCTCCGGTGTGGTTTTCCCTACCTTCTTATTCCAAGTATTACCTTCGATCTCAAAGAGAGTTAGGCGTTGAGAGAGGCCTTTCCGCCGGGACTTATTTGTGATTAGGGATCTTTCGCCTGGACCAAAGGGATTGATCTATAGTTGGGAATAAGGTTTACCACTTGGAATCCCTAGAGCATAGCGCAGTCTTACGTGGTGTGAGGCGTCGAGAGTCTTCTCTCCGCCGGGACCTCGTAGGGGACTAGTCAAGGTTGACCTTAGATTTGGAACCTTGTATCTTTGGATTCCACGACTATCGAAATCTTCATTTAGTAAGAGTACTTGAAGTCTTGCACTTGAAACAAGGATTCTAGGGGGAGCATTGTCCGAGTACCCCATCTTCTTATTGATCTATTTCTCCGACCTAGCTTTCATTTTCAGCACTTTGTTTCTACTTCCTTCTGATTTTATTTTCTTTCAACAACAATTGGTTTATCTTTGATTACTTAACAAAGTGTGATTGTTCTTACGTCTACTCCCTGTGGATTCGACTACCCACCCGTTTGGGTACTTTATTACTTCGACACCCGTGCACTTGCGGAGTACACACGCAAGGGTGTGTCAGCAATACATATATATGAAATGCGCTCATCAATGACCGTGTTGCGGCAGTGCTGAGAGTTGCACGACCGTGCTTAGTGAACCATTTGCGTGTTGCTCTCGGCTGAAATCTCCTGTGAATTTCAAGGCTTGAAGCACGGGCGTGCTGCACCCGTGTTGAGCTTGATGAGGTTTCTCCTAAGTCCTTTAGCTCCTGAAAATGCTCCAAATCACTTCTTCTTGCCTTAGGACTTTGATATCTGCATGGAAAACAAAGAATACCTCAAATAGCACTGAATAATGAGAATTTATGTGGTCGATTGTCCGCAAGCGCACGGGTCGTCAAGTAATACCTCTCACGCACGCGTGAGAGGGTCGTATTCCCTGGGGTCCCAAGAGCTGCTATTACTTCCCCTAGACGGCACTGTCTAGTCTAACTAAGATAGAGAATTAGAACATGATAAGAAAACTAACAAAGATAACTATAAACAGGTTGGACTAAGGCACACCAAATAAGCATATCAAGGAGGCAATTAGGAATGAAAGTACGAGGTCCCGAGCTAGGATCCCCTCGGGATTTCTAAAGCTAGTAGGATTCTAGAATTACACAGGCACTGGTGGTTCTTGGCCAGGAGAATCCTAAGGTAGTCCAACCCGATGGTCACGGCAGTTGGCCCCTAATCCGGTACGAGTATTGATATGGGAATTCCTTCCGCCCAAATCCTCTTACGATTTCATTAAAGGCACGAGTTTCTCAAATTAGGGTTGAAGCACAAACTAGGCACAACCCTAATACTGGAGGGGTACAACATACCCGATGGTCACGGCGTATTTGTACATGTATCCCTTCCAAGCTTGGGAGTCTAAAAGTAGGGCGATAGTCACACAACCTACTAAAACCTACAAATCGATACACAGAGTTCTCATGCATACCAATACATCAAAGTACACCAAGCATGAACCACAAAACAAACCAAATACCATGAATGTAAATCTAAGCATCCATACAAAGCAAGTTCATCCCAAGGTTCACCGGATGCCCGGCGACCTTGGGAGTCTAGTTCATCATCAACAAAGGAGAAAGCAAGAAATACAAAGAATACAAGATAAAACTCAAATCAAACTCCCCTAAGATGAAGACTAGAAGGTGGTGATGAGAACTTGTCGGATCCGCGCCGGCAAGCTCCTAGATCTTCTCCTTGATAACAAAACCTCTTCTCCCCTTGATTTTCACCTCAGGTCTGCCCTCTCCACTTGCCTTGAAACCCTAGAAGATGATGGTGGAGAATGGTGGCCAAAAGTCCCCTTTCAAGATGCCCTAATGCCCCTTAAAAAGGGAAATTTCGTGTGTCCTTACGGGCGTAAGGTTGCCCGTAAGACACCCAAAAACTTTCCCAGGAATTTTATCTCGGGGATGCTACAGTGGCCTGCTACAGTACCTACTGCAGTATTCTGCTACAGTACTGCAACAGTGATGAAGCCCAAAAACGCCGTATTTGGTGTCGATTTCTTCATAATTACGTTCTTGATCTTATTTGGCTTATTCCGTGCCTGGAACACAAGTAAAGCAACTTTAAACAAGAAAATAGATAACAACTTAACAAAAAGAGAACAGAAAATATACACAAGTACGTATAAAATACGTATATTTAGACGTTTATCAAACATCCCCACACCTAAGCGTTTGCTTGTCCCCAAGCAAACAAACATGAAGAACAGGGGCAAGAAGATAAATGGCTAAATATACGACCTCAAGCTCAAAAGTACAGGACTTCACTAGCACAGATGGTTAGAAATCAGGAAGTGAGTTGTTCAGTGTATAGACAAGCAATATCAGCTCTGTTTCATCCAAAGTGTTCTTGTAAGTGTGTGCTGGCTCCCACACTGACCTCCACACCCTGGATTACCCCAGGATGTCCATTCACCTCATACAAATTGAAGTTAGTGTTAGAGTGCTAAAGACCCTCTCAATAGTCAGTGATAAGTGCTTGATTATATATATTTTATAATAACAGTTTATATGCATTGAGCATCACTTTTATCAGGTTTTAGCATTAACAAGGTGTGTTTTGTGTTCTTTTGTGCAAACAGGGCTTTGGAGATATGGCGTAAAGGAAGAAGCAAAGATAGGGTGTGATGACACGTTTCAAGGCCACAATCAGAAGTTGTGTTCATATGCATGGGGGTGTTGCCAACTTTCGGAGGAGTACAAGTCATTACACAAACCGAAAGGGCACAAAGGCAGTAGTACGCCCATGTCCCAGCTTCCGTACAAAGCAGAAGAAGGTTCTTGAGGATTTCAAAGCATAGAAAGCCACACACCCTACCACACGAGCGTGTGCCCGACCGTGTGGACTCCAAGGAAGACTTCGGGGGGAAAAATCAGTGTAGCAATCACTGTAGTGAAGTACTGTATCAAAAGCACTGTAGCAGTTTACTGTAGCAACGGTCTTCACACGGGCGTGTGGAATTTTCACACGGGCGTGTGGATGCCCGTGTGGATGCCCGCGTAAAGCCTTGAATTCAAATTATAAAAGCCGCCTTGTGATAATTTTTAGGATCTTTTCGGCCACTTTGGAGGGACAAGGCGGCTAGAGCTTGGAAGGAGTTCTTTGCGGCTTTGGGAAGCTTTCCTCACCAACTTTGATCGATTCCTCCTCCGTCATAGCATCAAGGATGCCATCGGCGACCTAGCTTCGGAGTGGATTCAATCCAGACGTGGAAACTACCCATCAAGACCATCATCACGGATTCAAGGGGGTTATTCTTTATGTCTTTGGAACTTTATTCTCAATTTATTATTTGTTTTGTGACTCGCTCCATGGAGAGCTAAACCCCTAGAGGGTATTCGGACATGTAAACCCTAGGATTCTTATTTTCATTAGATTTACATTGTGTTTCTATTCGAATTTATCAGTTTGAGTTTTACTCTTGAGTTCTTAATGCTTGTTTGTGCTTTTGATTTCATTATTAATCGCCTTGCATGTTTTATTCAATCTAGTGAAGAGAGAGATCACCGCTAGGTTTAGAATTACCAAGAGTAAAGAGGGTTGAGAGGGTGAGCCGTGAGATAGCGGAGTGTCCCTTTTCCCTTCCGACAGATATTTCCTATCTCCATATTCCCTAAGTGTCAAGCAACCATAGGTGGTGTGAGGCGTCGAGAGAATTCTCCGCCGGGACCTCGTAGGGGGTTAGGGATCTTTCACCTGGAGGCAGGGTTAGATATACTTTTAGGAATTGGTTATATCTTTGGGATCCCTAGAGTTTTAAGCAGTCATATGTGGTGTGAGGCGTCGAGAGAATTCTCCGCCGGGACCTCGTTGGGGACTAGTTATCGGCGACCTGGAGGCAGGGGCCGTTATACCTTTGGATACCCACGACTCATTGTTTTCGTTTAGAAACACTTGTAATCTACATCCAACACCCGAATCCTAGGGGGAGCATTGTCCGGGTACCTCACTTTTATTGATTGAGAACTCTTTTCCTTTTATTTCCTGCGCACTTGTGGTGACACTCTTAGTGTTGGCCATTAGATCATCAAACACTACATTCATTAGGCTAGATAACAAAAGAGGGGCTATTACTAGTACTTCTCTTCCCTGTGGTTCGACAACCCGACCCTTTGGGTCAACTTTTATTACTTGACGACCCGTTCACTTGCGGTAACGCAAGGGGTTGACACACATCACCCTGTTGTGTTGTTGCGGAGACGCATCAGCCAGTTAAAAATCTTCTGGTCTCACAAACGGAACTTTAACAACAAGTGAAGATAGAACAGGTTTCAGGCATCCGAAAGGTCAAATTTTTTTTTTTTTTTCGAGTCCGTCTAACGTAGACTGTACAAAACTCTTTCAGCAGGATGCACATGCTGGCCAGGCACAAGAGTCACCCGACTTACTTGACTACACATCTACATATACGCATTCATGCTTTTACAAGCAGAGGAATACTGACATAGACTCATTTTTCACTTTTTTATTTATTTATTTTTTTTTAAGACTCCTGATCAAAAGCCTGCTAAAAACCTCACTTAAAAACCTCACTTAGGGTTAAAGCAAAAACAGGAGACTCAAAAGTTTTTAAAGGACTATTGAAAGAAGAATTTAGCATCCTAACACTAAATCAATAAGATGGGTTAGAGTGTCCGAAGTGAAAGTTATAGTGTGCAGGTATCAATGTGCACTAAAGATGAAATAGAACTACATTCAAGCTCATGTAAAGTACAACACACTACTATCATTCTACCAAGCTAGGAAATCCTTAACAATAAGATCATAGGTATCATAGGTGAGTTAAGCATGCAATTTAAAACAATTCCAAAGTTCATGAAAATCCACCCCCACTCAAAAATGCACATTGTCCTCAATGTGTCTAATTCAGCAGTGCATAAAAATTATAGGCGATAAAAGCATAATAAGAAGGTTTCATGAACTTTCCCGAGTCTCCAAACATGAGTCTTGAAGTCCAAGAGATCGGGGTAGCCACCAATGATGCGAGTAGATGATCGAGAGAGAAGGCGTGCTTGATGCCCTACTTCCATCCTACAAGATAGAAAGGAGCATCATCTCAAGGCATCTAACACACACAAAAAGAAGAAAGAAAAAAAAAACAACACAAACAAAAGCAAACAAAACAAACAACTAGCACAACACAACAATCAAGCAAAACAAAATCCAAGCAAGTTCTTTGTTCATCATTATCATGGTGTCCAAAGCTCTCTAATGCAAGCATGGCTAAGGGTTTACAAATATGATTCAAGATTAAGTCACATACAAGAGAAGCAATGGTTCATCATGATGGGAATGTGAAAGAATTCAAGAATTGCTATAGTAATTCCCAAAAAACAATTGCAAGAGCTTCTCTTGTGAAAGGAGCATAAACATTTTTACAAAGCTTTGAAATTGCTCCAAAAACCCACAAAAACAACAAACAACAAAACTCCTATAAATTTCATCCACAAAAACAAGAAAAATTCAAGGTTTTGAGTGAGAGATCAAACCCTTGCCCTAGAGTAAGATGAGTGAATCCAAGGGCTAGATCCGGCCAAAAGCTTGCTCAAACTCCAAATTTTTGTCACCAAGATGGAAAAGAGGAGGAGGAGAGCAAACTAGAGCAAAAAGAATGAGGAAAAACGGTGGAGAAATGAGGGAGACCGGTTAGAGGAATGGGGAAGAAGAGTGAATAGTTTAAGCCCCAAAACTTGCCCTTTTAATGCTTCTTCGGGTGGTCTTGCCGACCATCCTTGCAGCCGCAAGGATGGTCCTCAAGATTCTCGGGAAAAATCGCGAGGGGCATCCATGCGGCCACAAGGATGGTCCTCGGGATTTTTCTGGTTGCACACTTTGATCTCCACACTTTGTACACATTAACCATCGATGAAACCTTGAAAAATATGGCCGGAAACATCATTTAAACACTCAAAACATCAACATGCATGCATCTAGAACAAGAATTCTTCAAAAACCACATGACAAACAAGTTAACACAAAGGCGAAAGAATCAAGAAAAAACGACGAAAAGCACAACTACACACGAACCACTACTAAAAACATAAGTAAAACAAGACAACACGAATAAGAAAATGAATGCAAGAAATGAAAGGAAGCTTGGGTTGCCTCCCAAGAAGCGCTTGTTTAACATCATTAGCTCGACGTACCTCTTTCTTACCTAGGGAGGCTTGAAAATGGTGTGTTCCTCCCGGCTAGAGGTGGCATAAGAGCTACCAAAAAATATGAACTTTACCTTCCGGGATGATGCAAGTTTGGAGGTCATGCTTGAGTTACCTTTTGGCCTCCATGGGAAAAGCTTGGGCCGAGCATTACTCAATCTTCGCATCGGTGGTTCCTCGAATGGCGTCAACCTCCTACCCACATCTTGCTCCTCGGCCATTGTCAAATCACCTTGAATTACCCATAAGTGTTGTTTGGGTTTCCAAGGGAACAAGTTGGGTTGAGAACTTGTCAAGCTTCGCATAGGTGGATTAATTGGACGCTTTAACACCCTTTTCACATTTCTTTTCTCAACCTTCCTTGAATGATCAAAAGTGGCCCATAAAATTTGCTTGGGCCGCCATGGAAAAAGTTTTGGTTGGGAATTGTACAAGCCCGGCATAGGTGGGTTCAAGGATGACATTGGTTTCCTCCCCAAATCTTCAAATACAATTCCCAAATTTTTTTCTCTGCACTTGAAGGTTATCGATTTGTTGATTGAATGATCGATATCGAGGCAAGTAGTTTCTTGAAATGTGGTAGATGGGGCCTCCTCTACTTCCTCACATACTTCTATAGCCATGATGACCTCCTCATTGTCTTGCTTTACCCCATCTTCCAATTGTTGCCGACTCATAAGATTGATAACCGCCCGGTTTTCAATTGGGTCATTTTCAATACTACTCATTGGGCTACCCAAAGAAGGCTCGGAATTTGCCCTAACAAGTTTCTCAACTTGGTTCTCAAGTGCTTTGATTGAAGCTTGGACATTCCTTAGTATTGTACCAAATTCATCAAGTCGTCTGTCCATTATTGCAAACCTTGCATCTGTAGTGAGCATAAACCTTGCTAGAACATCTTCAGTAGTGTATTTTCTCTCTTGCCGATGTTGCGGCTGAAATTGGGGAACTTGGGGTTGCTGAGGTCTTGGTTGTTGTGTAATGCCTTGGCTTGCTTTCATGGCAAAGAGACATTCCATCTTCTACTCAAGATCATAGAATTTTGTGGAAAACCTATTGTTTTGTTCTTCAAGTGCATAGATTTTAGCAGCCAACATATTTTCTTGAAAATCCATGGCCCTGTAAAGACAATAAGACTAAAAAATAATAAGCTAACAAAGAAAACAAGAAAGAAGGAAAATAAACAAATATGATCAAAATGGTGAAAGACACAAACAAGAACAAATATTCACAAAAAGAAAGATAAATGACTAAACCAGTGAGCTAGAGGTTTTCCCAGCATTCTTGGATTCCCCGGCAACGGCGCCAAAAACTTAGTCGATTGTCCGCAAGCGCATGGGTTGTCAAGTAATACCTCTCACGCACGCGTGAGAGGGTCGTATTCCCTGGGGTCCCAAGAGCTGCTATTACTTCCCACTAGACGGCGCTGTCTAGTCTAACTAAGATAGAGAATTAGAACAAGATAAGAAAACTAACAAAGATAACTATAAACAGGTTGGACTAAGGCACACCAAATAAGCATATCAAGGAGGCAATTAGCAATGAAAGTACGAGGTCCAGAGCTAGGATCCCCTCGGGATTTCTAAAGCTAGTAGGATGCTAGAATTACACAGGCACTGGTGGTTCTTGGCCAAGAGAATCCTAAGGTAGGCCAACCCGATGGTCACGGCAGTTGGCCCCTAATCCGGTACGAGTATTGATACGGGAATTCCTTCCGCCCAAATCCTCTTACGATTGCATTAAAGGCACGAGTTTCTCAAATTAGGGTTGAAGCACAAACTAGGCACAACCCTAATACTGGAGGGGTACAACATACCCGATGGTCACGGCGTATTTGTACATGTATCCCTTCCAAGCTTGGGAGTCTAAAAGTAGGGCGATGGTCACACAACCTACTAAAACCTAGAAATCGATACACAGAGTTCTCATGCATACCAATACATCAAAGTACACCAAGCATGAACCACAAAACAAACCAAATACCATGAATGTAAATCTAAGCATCCATACAAAGCAAGTTCATCCCAAGGTTCACCGGATGCCCGGCGACCTTGGGAGTCTAGTTCATCATCAACAAAGGAGAAAGCAAGAAATACAAAGAATACAAGATAAAACTCAAATCAAACTCCCCTAAGATGAAGACTAGAAGGTGGTGATGAGAACTTGTCGGATCCGCGCCGGCAAGCTCCTAGATCTTCTCCTTGATAACAAAACCTCTTCTCCCCTTGATTTTCACCTCAGATCTGCCCTCTCCACTTGCCTTGAAACCCTAGAAGATGATGGTGGAGAATGGTGGCCAAAAGTCCCCTTTCAAGATGCCCTAATGCCCCTTAAAAAGGGAAATTTCGTGTGTCCTTACGGGCGTAAGGTTGCCCGTAAGACACCCAAAAACTTTCCCAGGAATTTTATCTCGGGGATGCTGCAGTGGCCTGCTACAGTACCTACTACAGTATTTAGCTACAGTATTTTGCTACAGTACTGCAACAGTGATGAAGCCCAAAAACGCCGTATTTGGTGTCGATTTCTTCATAAATACGTTCTTGAGCTTATTTGGCTTATTCCGGGCCTGTAACACAAGTAAAGCAACTTTAAACAAGAAAATAGATACAAACTTAACAAAAAGAGAACAGAAAATATACACAAGTACGTATAAAATACGTATATTTAGACGTTTATCATTATGCCGATAAATTGAAGGATCATTGGAGTACGACATGAAATAAATATATATGAAATACACTCATCATGTGGCGGGTGGAGGCCGCATGTGGCACAAAATACTTGAACTAAAGAAACATGGAAATCCATGCAGGCTCCATGTAGCTGCATGGAGGATCCATGGCTTTCTGTCCAGTGCATGCTGGTTTATACAATTGCATAAACCTCACATGGATTGTTATGTGACATACTTAGTCAATATTCTTGCTTGGGCATGTTATATCTTCAATATGCAGCTGCATGGGAGCCTGCATGAGATTCAAAGGTCTTCAAAAAAGCTCAAAATGGTTTCAAGAACTCATCTAATTGAGCATATAATTTAGAACTCATCTAATGGTGTCAAGTGCCTTTAGAATGCCCTAAAATACAATTTAACATAAATTGAGCATAAAAGTAGCATTGGCACATAAAAAGTGCATGAAAAGTGCATTTAATAAGTTCATAATTAAAAATTAGTGTATTTAGACACTTATCAGATATCCTACACTTAAGTATTCGCTTGGTTTTAAGCAAACAAACATAAAGAACAAGACAAAATGATAAGTGGCTAAATACACCACCTGCAGCTCAAAAATAAAATACACATAGTAAGGGTAAGACTCAAGATGTTAAGCCATAAACAATAAAAAAAATGTTTCAGTCAAAGGTGATAGCATGAAGTGGATACAACCCCTCTATTTTGTCCCCTTTAACCCATATCGGTTTAGCATCGTTTGAAGAACAACTTTTGATGGTAGACTCATGCCACATGTAGTAATAATAAATGTCCTTGAAACATTAGGTAGATCTCTAGTGGATTTCTAAGTTAATTTTTGACTCTAAACTCGAAGCTATCAAACCAAAACAGTAGTAAAACATAAGGGATTAGTAGAGTTTTTTTTTATATTAATAATTGGACTAATGTGTACTATAGTTCTCTCTTCTAAAGTATGAACATGCTAGTTAAGCATTGGAACACCAACTTACTTGATAGATTACAAGTTCATATATACGAGTTCGTGCTTTAGTAGCTTTTGGCATAGGGGATACTTTGGTTAGGAGCCTAAACTCTGAGTTACTAAGCTACTCTGAGTAGAGGAACATTATCCTTAATTGTTTGTAACTATTATGTATGTCATCTCCTTTAATCTAGTTTACATAACATGAACATTTCTAAGGGCTTGAGCTCTTGTTAGAGTAACAATTAATGGGTTAGCATGTAAGAAGATAAAAAATAATCATTTTTTCTAACCCAAATGTCTATAGTCCTAACTAAAAGGGTTTTGTGAAGACACCCAGAATGGAACAAAATTTTCATAATTATACACGAAAATATTCTCAAAATGAATAATGGCCATCATAGGTTCACTATAATGCATTTAGGACAAATTTTTGCTTTTTTTAAAAAATCATTCACGGAACCCATGCTCACACTTGAAGTCATATATTGTCCCCAATGTACATAAATTAGCAACCTAAAAATAATATGTGATAAAAAATAAGAAGGAGAAGGTTTCATGAACTTCCTTGGTTCCTCGAAATGCGACTTGTGATATATGTGAACTCGGGGTAGTAGCCTTTGTTAAGTATGTCAAAGAGTGTGGTTGACTAGATTAGATGGATATGACCACATGATATGGCCAGTGGAGGTCCATCTAATGCCCTTTTTCTACCTTGCAGTGTTGAAAGATCTACCATCTCAAGGGAGCAAAACAAGAAAATGAAGACAGAATTAAAATGCTAAAAATATAATTTATAAAAGTTTGATAGGAATGATCCCTTTCGTACTTAAGTACAAACATTAGTACTAAGATAGAAAAAGAAAAGATAACTAAAGAAAAACATAAAACACAAGAATTAAAAGTGTGAGATGAAGCTGCAGGTGGAGAGAGGCTCTACAGTGATCCAAGGATGTCTTGCTGCTACTGCAGCAGTGCTCGACTGTCCTCTTCCTGGCGTTATTGAGTCCCTTAGATCTCCTCTAGTATATGATGCAACTCTACCAACCCATTCTCTTGCGAGGCTTGTTGGTCTTTGTTGTGCCAGGCTCTTCCTCGTTATGCTCGCTTTCCTCACTCTCTTCAGGCTCACTCTCTGGATGTTAACCAAGGATGAACTACCATCCTTGATGCACTACTATCCCAATGCATCTTAGAGTTATTATTTCTAGTAGAAATGTGCTCCATCGATCGGAATTGCTCTAAACGCTCTATACCTCAAACCAAGAGCGTGGCATATAGACGTATATAGATAGTACCTAGCTTGGGGTTTTGCTTGGTGAGCAATCAACTTAGCAACTACATGTCCTAGGTTGATTGGGTTATGCTTGATCATATTGTATAGTATATAGTCACTACCCTTACACTATAACCGATGATCATTAATAAGTATACAATTATACTATATTTTAAATATTAATTTGTATATTTATTGAGTCAGTATTAGAGTGTTTTGGTGGAATACGAGGCTAAATCGGGTATAAATTGTCTTCGCAGGCATTGATGAGTGCTTTATATATATATATTTCATACACATTGATGCGCATATTCCGCAACAACACAGGGTGATGTGCGTCAACCCCTTGCGTTACCGCAAGTGCACGGGTCGTCAAGTAATAAAAGTGGGCCCAAAGGGTCGGGTTGTCGAACCACAGGGAACAGAAGTACTAGTAATAGCTTCTCTCTTGTTATCTAGCCTAATGAGTGTAGTGTGTGATGATCTAATGGCCAAACCTAAGAGTGTCACTACAAGTGCGCAGGGAATAAAAAGGAAAAGAGTTATCGATCAATAAAAGTGAGGTATCCAGACAATGCTTCCGCTAGGATTCAGGTGTTGGATGTAGATTACAAGTGTTTCTAAACAAAAACAATAAGTTGTGGGTATCCTAAGGTATATCGGCCCATGCCTCCAGATCGCCGATAACGAGTCCCCTACGAGGTCCCGACGGAGAATTCTCTCGATGCCTCACACCACATATGACTGCTTAGCACTCTAGGGATCCTAAAGATATAACCAATTCGTAAAAGTAGATCCAACCCTGCCTCCAGGTGAAGGATCCCTAACCCCCTATAAGGTCCCGGCGGAGAATTCTCTCAATACCTCACATAACATATGGTTGCATGAAAGTTAGGAAATATGGAGATAGGAAATATCTATCGGAAGGGAAAGGGGACACTCCGCTATCTCACGGCTCACTCTCTCAATCCTCTTTACTCTTGGGAATTCTAAACCTAGCGGTGATCTCTCTCTTCATTAGATTGAATAAAACATGCAAGGCAATTAATAATGGAATCAAAGCACAAGCGAGCATTAAGAACTCAAGAGTAAAACTCAAACTAGTAAATTCGAATAGAAACACAATGTAAATCTAATGAAAATAAGAACCCTAGGTTTTACATGTCCGAATACCCTCTAGGGGTTTAGCTCTCCATGGAGCGAGTCACAAAACAAATAATGAATTGATAAACGAGTTCAAAAGCCATAAAGAATAACCCCCCTAAATCCGTGATAATGGTCTTGATGGGTAGCTTCCACGTCTGGATTGAATCTACTGCGAAGCTAGGTCGCCGGTGGTTTCCTTGATGCTATGACGGAGGAAGAATCGATCCACGTTGGTGAGGAAATCTTCCCGAAGCCGCAAAGAACTCTTTCCAAGCCCTAGCCGCCTTGCCACTTGAAAGTAGCCGAAAAGATCTCTAAACATTATCACAAGGCGGCTCTTATAATTTGAATTCGGGGCTTCACGCGGGCATCCACAAGGGCATTCACACGCCCGTGTACTGTAGCCATACGCCCTTGTGGCAATTCCATACGGGCGTGAACAGTACATTTGCTACAGTGATTTTTCCCCCCGAAGTCTTCCTTTGAGTCCACACGGTCGGGCACACGCTTGTGTGGTAGGGTGCGTGGCTTTCTATCCTTTGAAATCTTCAAGAACCTTCTTCTACTTTGGTAGGGAAGCTGGGACATAGACGTACTACTGCCTTTGTGCCCTTTCGGTTTGTGTAATGACTTGGACTCTGCCGAAAGTTGGCAACACCCCCATGCATATGAACATAGCTTCTAATTGTGGCCTTGAAATGTGTCATCACACCCTATCTTTGCTTCTTCTTGTACTTCATGTCTCCAAAGCTCTGTTTGCACAAAAGAACACAAAACACATCTTGTCAATGATAAAACCTGATAAAAGTGATGCTCAATGCATGTAAACTGATATTATAAAATATATACAAACAAGTACTTATCACGCATTACACCCGATATTTACTTGTCCTTTTGCTATTACTTGTATAGTTCAGTGCTATTTAAGGTATTTTGAGTTTATTGTGCAGATTTAGGTCCTAGAGTAATTAGAAGTGATTTAGAGGATAATTCACATCAAAAGGACTTAAAGCGAAGTTCGTCAAGGCAAGCGTGGCCTCAACACAGGCGTGCTCTTTGCCGTGCAGTTCACAGGAATTGGCAAGCACGAGGAAGTACGGTTAGAATGCCCTGACCACTGGCGCAGGCTGGAGCACGGCCTCAACACGGGTGTGTTCCAGCCCGTGCACTTTACGGCCTGGCAAATTTTTGGGAAATACATTGTAGCAAAAGCACAGTAGCATGAGTACGGCAGCAACGTATTGTAGCAAAATACTGTAGCACCGAAACTTAGAAACCCAAAATCTGCATGGGCTGAAGCACGGCCGGAGCACGGGCGTGCAGAATTAAGTACGGCCGCGTTGGCATTGAGAAATCACTTTTTAAGCCCAAAAGTTAGGGTTTCAAAGGAGGCTTCTTCTTCTATCTTTCTTCCCCTTTGACGGAGGCGACACGAGAGGAAAAAGGTACGCCTTTGGGGGCCGGATCTGGACAGAGAGATCGTCTTGGGAGTGGAACAACGTTGGCAAGATCATGATCGGACACCCTCCGACGAAGATTTTGAAGGAAGAAGGGGTTTTATGAATTTCATCTTCTTCTCTTATTATTACCCTATGTTTCTTGTTGAACCATGAGGGGCTAACCGTTCTCCGGTGCCCCGGATTCATGAACTCGGATGTTATTTTGTAGTTGAATGCTTCCTTGCAATGTTTATGGAGTCTTAATGATTTTTATGTTAAAGCTTGTGTTGCATGATTGATGAGTGAATTAATTGCATAGATTGATTGTATCTCGATGTGTGTCCTTTGTTCTTAGTGTAATCGCCCTGAGTGATTGCTCTATTGAAGAGTAGAGGCCGCGCAGTGCACTCATTATCTTGATGCTTATCTTCGCCATAGTTACAATAAGGCTTTGAGAACACACATAGATTTCATAGGGCGTACCTGATAGGCATTGTGAGATACTGACTGTAAGCTATTCCGAGGGATTGATCTGGAGCACTACTCCCTATCACTAATCTCTCGTTACCTGAATCCTTTCTCTCCCACTCGTTCCTCCTATTCCTCTTACTTTTATGTGTAATCAGTTTTCAACCTCAATTATTGAGCCGACTAGATATTAGAAATCCAACGAGTATCGAAAGCTACACCAGTCCCTGTGGATTTGACTACCGGACCCTTTCGGGTACACTTTACTACTTGTACGACCCGTGCACTTGCGGATACGCAAGGGGCGTATCAGGCACCAAGTGGAGGTTAAAGACAAAGGAGGGCCAAAGGAAGTGATTAGGAATCAAAATATAGAAGATGGCACTTGGTAAGAGCTTGCTTGTATATATTATTTGAGATGTTTTCCATGCATGAGCATCATATTGTTCAGGTTATATCTCTCATTTCGTGTGTTTTTTGTGGTCTTTCATGCAATTAGGGTTGTGAAGAAGGTTTATGGGAATAAAAGCAAAAATAGGTCATGATGGTGCTGAGTGGAGGTGGATCCTCGAGATGGCCAATTATAAAGCCATTCTTAAGCGTTATTTTGGGGATCTTCTTCCAAACTCGAGAGGGAGTGACGACTAGGGTTCAGGATGTTCTTGGTAGACTTTGGGGGTGCTTCTTCATTGATTTGAACATCAATTCCTTCCAAGGAGAGCTATTGGAGGACCCTTCGACGACTCGATTCGACGAGGTGTGCTCTAGGCTTGGAGGAAGGAATTCTTTGGAGAAGAAGGAGAAGCCCTCATAGACTATCGGCACGGAGCTTAAGGGGGTTTTACTTATGGATTGTTTGCATTTAATTTCCATTTCTTTCATGATCTTGTATTGCTCCATGGAGAGCTAAAACCCTAGTGGGTGCTTGGACATGTAAACTCTAGAATTACTTCTTTCGGGACATCAGGCTGTAATCTGCATGGGGTAGAACACGGGCGTGTTGCTGCCGTGTTGGTAGCAAAGACCTGAGGGCGTATAGACTCTTGCTGAATTGGCCATGCTTAGGCCGTGTTTGACTTGTCAGCTTTCTTCTAAGTCCTTTCTTCTACCAAAATCACTCAGAAGCACTTGTTATTGCGTCGGGACCTAAATAACTGCACAATCAACTGAAACTACATCAAATAGCACTAAATTGAGAAAATAATGATATGAAGTCACAGAAATAGCAGGTGTAAAATGGGAAAAATCTATATATAAAATGCACTTATCAAATACCCCCACACTTGAATCGTTGCTTGTTCTCAAGCAAATCTAACCCCTTGAAGAAAAGAGATGAGTGCATGTCCTCTGATCTCAGCAAGGTAAGAAAATTTTGAAAGCTTAAGGGACCTCGAGTAGCAAGTGCATAAATCAATTGAAGGCTCAAGAAGGATTTTGACTTTTACTCTGTACTACCGTGTATGTGTGTGCAGCCTAAAAGAGTGCGCCACAATTATTTTCGAAAGGGCCAAGCTCAGGGCACATTTTTCATCCCGAATGACTCCTAACTGGGTAGTAGCTTCATACACCCTAGAGGCAGCCATTTCACCTGGTAGGTCATCAAAAATGACATTTGTGATGCCTAAGATCTGACTACTCAAGTGCGGCTTTCGCTTTTTCTAGAGTGATAGCGCTTTCTACCATCTTACTTCTTAATGTTCAAAGAATTTGATAGGGCATCCGACCAGAAATCCGACTTTTCAAAATTCTTTTCTTTTCTACTTTTAAAGTTTTCTTTTCACTTTTTGTTTTTATTTTCAAGTTTGGAGTCAATCATTTTGTTTTTACTAGACTTAGACTAGACCCTCTTCTAAACAGGGTGAGTGCACAAAATTAGGCGAGATGCTAGAATTTAGGGTTTCCAAAGTAAGAGCAAATATAACCTTTAGGTTCAACACAAGTGCACTAACAAACTCAATGTCTCCTTAGCTTAGAAATTCTTAACTAGAAAACACTCATCAATGATCTTAGCATTTTGAGTAGTATGCCTCCTTCCCTTGGAAGTATTCTCATGTTTGTTAACTTAAATTGTTAACGTGATTTTTAGGACTAGTAGGATGTGTTTTTTCCTTTGCAAAATTTTTGTTAAAACTATTGTAGAGAGAAACAGATGGATTCACCAACATTAGCTAAGCTATGGATAAAGTATTTACTCTCATGCAAAAAGTTGACTGTTCAAATCCCACCCAAAGAATAATAACAAACACTCACTATTCACAAACACTAAGAGATCCTTTTTGCACAGGATGACATAAAACCCTGGTGTCAGAACGGGCTTGCAACCCAAACCCCCTATTACCAGATGAGGACACACAGCTAGATATTCCATTCCCAACTGTGTGCATATCTCTGACTACTGCGCTTGTCTAAGTGGATCACTCTAAGTGGATCACATCATGGTGTGCTGTCCAAATGAAAATCAGCATTAACATCCTGCATGCATCCCTCCACAGCTTCCATTGAAAACTAATTTCCACACAAATAGGATAAGACAAAACAGAAATACGAAAAGAGTGAAACAAGTTATCTCATGTGTAAATGTTCCTAATTTACAGGGTAAAATGCTGCCATAATTACGAAGACAAAGCAAGTTCTGCCCATTCCAAAGGCAAATTTTTCAGAATGCTTGCAGTTGAGGTATCGATTCTATTCTCAAGCACCGAACATATTATCTGCATTGATGGCCTCTTTGTTGGATCAGACTCCAGGCACAGACTCACAACACTGCATATTACCGCAAGGTCATCGTGCTTCACATTCTTCAGCTCAGGATCCACCAATTTGTCAATCTTCTCCGGTTTGTGTAGATATTCTGTGGCCTGCAACCATAGAAGACAAGTTTGTATAGTTACAACATTCAGAAGCTCTGAAAGTATCAGTAAATAGTAATCTGTCATGCACTAGACCTAATTCTATAAAACTCAGTTCTTCATGTGCAAGATTACTTTTTGTATTAGTTGGAAAAAGTGAGTATTTAATGTAAACTGGTCGCTAGTTAAGTTAAAGATTATTACAATAATAAAGACAACATACAAAAATGTTGGCTTGTGGAAAATCACGTACCCAGTTGACCAAGCAACCTCTGTCTTTGCAGAATGGAGGCCTTCCACTGACTATTTCTAACAAAAGAACTCCAAATGCATAGGTATTTCCTTGGACATCCATATGTCTTTGCTCTAGCGAATCCATGAAACCATAGAAGCGGCCAGAGCCAGAACAGGGGCCTCTGTTCTTTTCAGATTTTGAGAATATCGTCTTCCCACTCTCAAAATCTACCAACTGTGGGGAAATATTATATACTGACCCATAAATGCAAGTTTAGATGTAAAGCAGCATAAAAGAGAATAAAAGGCAAGATCTGGGCATACATAATGGCAGTCCCATAGCAAGATCATAATGTGCAATCTAGAATACTGAAACTAGTATAAGAGGTGAGCATCAAATATCACAAGCAATTGGCCTGATCTACAGTGTGAATTAAATTTACAGGAAGAAATCAAGAACAGAGAAAGCCCAAGATATGGAAATGATGAGGTATAGCCAATTAACCTTGGTGTTTACCTTTGGAGAAAAATCATCATTAAGATGAACTGAATTTGCATTTAAGTCACGAATAGTGAATGGAGGGTGCAACTCTGTGTGCAAGTATTTTAGCCCACGAGCAATTCCAATAGCAACTTTCATGCGTCTAAGCCAGGACAGTTGACACGCTTCAACATCTACAGAACAAAATGCAGGTTCTATTCTAGATCAAAGAATCAGGAGGCAAGAACTCACCAAACATAGAAGGGAAATTTCTCAACTTACAATGAAGGTGCTCAGCCAGTGTTCCATTTGACACATATTCAAAGATAAGCATCCGTGTGAAAGGATTATCTTCTTTGCAATAACCCAGTAACTTTGATATGTTCTCATGGTTTAGTTTTGCCAAATCTGCCACCTGAGCATCCAAACTTGCAATCAGGATCAGTATATAGGTCTCAGCATAGTTACATTTCTTCAAATATGGATGTCCTAAACTTATTACCTTATTTTGAAAATAAAACTCAAGATAGCTTGTCCATTGGTCCTTGGAGATGCAGAACGATACAACCACAATCTCTTGTCCACCCGCCATTGTCCCTTTGTAGAGTATACTATCTGGATAAGTCCCAATTATATTGCTGAAATCTTCACAGGCAACTTCAAGTTCCTGCCTGTCTATCCTCAATATATTTTTCAGCACCTCACCATCTGTGTGGCAACAATCAAACAATGAATTATTTTAATCAAGAATCATTCAGCACAAACAAATATTTCATAAGAGTTAGCACTGACCAACCAATGATGTTAACTGATTTTCCCAATTTGATGATCTCTTCCATGGCAGAATCAGAGAGGATTTTGTCTGGCGTAATTTAAGCGTAGTGGTTAAAGCGCTAATAAAGAAAACAAACATGAGAGAACCGGTAATAATTTCAAGAATTAGAAGCCACTCTGGTTGGCTCTGCTTTCGGTGGTCAGGCTCCTCACTGGAATGTTTATATGCCTCTTCAATTGCTCCCTTGCTTTTGGTGAAGGCACCTGAGAGGAATATAGAACAGAAAGAGTATTATATATGTGTCAAACTTCAAAATAATCATTGTATAAGAATGATTGAATGAAGTGGAAAATGCGGTCGGTGCAATGTCTTCCGTACACTGAATAATATAAATCCAGATAATTCAATGGACTTAGAACATTTGTTGTTACCAGAGAATGTGTATAAGTCCCACAATTACTGTTGCCAACATGTGTACAATTCCTGCTTAAAACTCAATTACTGTTGCTAATAAAATCATCCAGATTTTCTGCAGACATAACAAGAATGCTAATGGAGAGCAAATACGGGAGCAACGGTTGCCCATGACATGTGAAACTAACTTATTTGATAAAAGTGGTAAGTACCTACCGCACTTTTCAGTGGAACGTTGCGACAAAGAATATTTATCTTGGAGGCAGTTGCCTTGGAAACTTGTCCTGAGAAAGAAACAAAGTTAAAAAGATTATGATGAATGTATTAGGGTCTAGAAAAGACAAAAAAAGAAAAAGAAAGAAAGAATGAAAGAAAAATGCAAGATAATTCACCTTGGAAGATACTTCAAGCAAGCTGGTATCATTCCGACAAGGAAGTTGTAAGAGAAATCTGCATTTCTGAACCTAGTTAACTGGCATAAGCCTGTATTACGACCCTTTGAGGCAGACCTAAGAAGAGAGGCACCACATTAAAGTCGCTTGATCCCCACACATTTAATCAAAATTTTGATGATGGACTAATCTTACAGAGTTATGTTATGAAGTGAATTTCAAGTATGCTTCATAATTGGTGCTATGGCCCCCAAGCAAAAACATCACGTGACCTGAATGAATGATGCAAAACATAATACTATAACTTCTTCCCCATTTGTTCTGATGAATTAGTTCTGGATTTATGATTTGTATTAAGAAAGTGAGCAGTAGATCTATCATGAGAAGAAATTAATTTTAAATGGCCCTCGAACCCTGGTCATTTCATTGAAATGATGTCGGCTGTGTTCTGAAGATCTCATGGACTTGATGCCAATCATGATAGAAAAGGGAACATCTCGACCTTTAGTACAGTAAATTTTGAGAAAGCAACAGCATCCTAGTTTGTTCATCAATTAATACACCATTGTAATCATGAATATTAATCAATAGGTAATCCTAGCATAGTTAATCAAAATATCTTAGTAAGTACCATCCTTGATTGTGAAGCATTCGTGTTTCCCAGCAACACTCGCATGCATTAACATTAAACAAGGAACAGTGAAATTTAACCAGGTGTCTCGTATCTACTCATATCTACTGGCATATCACAAAGGAATAATGTTCCAAATTGAGATTGAATTGAGTGCCATAAATCATTACTCACATGCCATCTGATGAAGAGGATGAAAGTAAGCTATCGCTTCCAGGAAAGGATCCATCCAGTCTATTCCGATCTAACCGGAGTTCAGTGAGACTTAGCAAGTTACTGAGCTGTGGGGGGGATGTTGCCAGTCAACCCATTAGAATGAAGATCTCTGAGAAACAGCGCAACGAAAAGTTTCAGAGACAATGCATAATCATATGCATTAAATAATGTGAATCCAAGGAGGTTGAGGATAACTGCTCCCTACATTTTCACGGCATTGGTCAAGTTCCCAATCTCAGGCGGAATAGGACCAGAGAGGCTATTGATGCTTAAATCCAACAAGCTAAGCCTTTCCAACAACCCAATTTGTTTAGGTATGGTTCCAAGAAGCAGATTATCATTCAAGATCCTGCAGATCGATCACAATTCTGTATAAATTACAGATTAGCTTTCCTTACAGAACCAATACCATAACTCCATATATGGAACACTTACAGCTGCTGCAAAGAATTCAAAAGGCCAATTTCCGATGTGAGGAATCCTTTCAAAGATGAACTGGAAAGGTTCCTGCAAAATCTAGCTGTGAATCACCAACTCTCTCAAGCTTCCAAAACATTTAATATATACCAACAACATGATGTAAATTTTGTGACAAAAAGTGAGAACGAAAACTGGAACTCACAAAGTGATCACCCTATTCAGTGTCTTTGAGCAATAAATACCAGTCCAGTTGCAAGGATTTCCATCAATGGTGTTCCAGTCTGACAACACTCGCAAGGGGTCTTCGAAGATGGCTCGCTTAAAAGCAATGAGAGCTGAAACTGCAAAACAAATGAAAGGATTCAGTTCCACAGACGAAATAATAACAACAAATCAGGCCACTTTTATTAATCGAACCCGCAAATCAACATAAACAGTGACAAGGAAAGAAGAGAGGAATCTAAAACTCGAAAACCACTATTACAAAACCAACCTTCATTGTTAAGAGAAAACTGTGAAGGAACAAGGAGAAAGCCACAATGGAGAGCAAGAAGGAGAAGTTGCAGGGATGCTAATCTCGTCATTTCTCTGACAGGGCTTGCTACTTTCCATTCATTTCACTTGTAAAAGTTCGATGTTTATCCAAGAGGAGTAGCAGAGAAGCTTCAACTACCTTCCAGCAATTTCTTTTTGAAAAGATTGATTTTTTTTGTCACAAGAGAGATGAACAAGAACAAGAAGTAGTTATCTTCCAGTTATTTCACTTGCAAAAAGATGAACTTTAACAAGGAGATGCAGGAACTAAAACAGAAGTAAATTTTCAGCCATTTCACATGCAAAAAGATAAACTTTTATCAAGGCGACGGAGGACGAACTAGAAAAGAAGCTATTTCCCAGCCATTTCACTTGAAAGAAACAGAACTTTAACGAGAACTAAGATGGTAATGATGATGAAGAAGAAGATGAAGGAGGAGATTTAAAGAAAAAATTTGAAAAAAAAAATAATGGAGATCCAAGAGAACAGATCTCTGAGTTAGTAGTGGATAAAATCAAGATCTCTGAGTTAGTAGGAGATTTAAACAATGTGGCCGTTTAGAAAACAGAATGACACAGGATGAGAGAGAGAGAGAGAGAGAGAGAGAGAGAGCGAGAGAGAGAGAGAGGTGAAGAGAGCTTTGAATATTAAACTCAGCACGGAGTCAGTGAGGGATAGGCAGAATGTTTTCTAGGTTGCAAATGTATCTACTTTAGATTAGTTTTAAATTTTGAATTCAAAACATAATTTTCCAATTTTTCTGTCCTTAATTTTTTTTAGGGCTTTTCCACATGACCCCAAGAAGATACTCGTAATTATATAAAACTCCTGAATTGTCTCATGGTGGAAAATACTTTTGAAAGCTGTGCTAAACTTTTCTAAATTCTCATCAATATTTTATTTTATTTTTTTTTTATTTTTTTTTTTAGAAAAGCGACAACTGCATTACTCAGCCGTGCCCACATGTGCCTTCATCGTAAAAATCAATCTCTCATCAACTACGAAAAAATCTAAGAGAAAATCTGAGTGCCAATAAACTCAAAGATTGTTGATCTATATTCATAACTTTACCTTAAACTCCAAATATATTTTGCATAATAATACATGTTTATTTGCTACTCACCAACTAAACTAATGCTAACCTGATCACTTAACTGCCATAAAAAATATTCATCTTTGGTATTACATTGTTTATGATATGATAATAATTTATTTACTAGATTGTTATAGCTTTTGCATCAATGGAGGTGCTCCATAAGAAGTTTCTTGTTTTTAAGAAATTGTTAGAGAACAATCAATTGGAGGCTTTTTGTATCCATATTTAATGAATTCCATCTCAATTGGTACTTAATTTGTCATTATTCTATATGCATACCTTTTTGTGACATATAGAGCTTGAGAAATAAATTCCAAACTTTTTGAAGAGATTTACTAAGAATTGTGGATTTGGAATTTTCAGAGGGACACACCAGTGTGCGTAGGACATGTGAATCTACAATAACAATTATTTTTTAAAGCAATTGCAAAAAGCGAAAGAGGTTCACTAGCACACACTGACATTTTGGCTTGCTATCTGAGTTCTTAGACCTGACCTCATGACTATGTGAATCTTTAAATATTCAAATTCCTAACCTGATTCTCATTATCAAAAGAGTGATGATTGGGTTTTGGAAAGAGCTTTTCAATGGAGTTTAGGACAAGACATAGAGACCTTTAGAGGAGGCGCAGTTGAAGGATTCAAGGTAATGCAATAAAAAAACATGAAATGGAAAATTGAGCAAAATGTCATATGGATTGTTTTTAGGAAAGATGGAAACTTCTAGGGACAATTTTTTTTCTTTTCTATTTCTTTTTTTTTATTTTTTATTTTTTTATTTTATAAATAGGCAACAACTGCTATTATTTAAAGAAGTGAGAAAAGTCCATAAGCAAGCAGCTAATTTCTCTACCCACCTATGTCCTCACATTGAGTGGGTTTTGAGGTTTGATGTTTGAGTCATCTTTGAAATGAACGTCCTACGGAAGAGACCTGGTATTAAAAGGTCAAAAAGTCATTAGTAAACTTCTAGAGACTGATAAGTAATTTTCCTAAACAATAATAAAACATTCCTCCATTGCATATTTCTTCAAATAAACTCTAAAAACTTAAAATGTTATAAAATATCGAAAATAATGGATGCATACTATAACAACCAATACTACAGTAACAGACGCCCACTTTGCTAATGTAGCAATTGCTTACACATTAGTATTCTACCTATCACTAAATTTTGGACTATTGGATAAAATGAATCTCAACTGCCCTTTATTATTTTTATGAATGGTTATAAAATACCATTTTAAGATCTGAAAAAAAAAATTAAAAAATGAGAAATAAAAACAAGAGTGTTTCAGACATACTTTATTTTCCTTTAATGCCTATATATATATATATATATATATATAAATATATTAAGGATGAATTATTAGCTACTTTTATAATATAAAACCTTTTATTTTGTAAACTTAGTCACAAACCGTTACAAATGTAGGTATATAATGCTTTTATTTGCATCCATGACCATGCCAAACTTTTAGTAAAATTTTTAATATTACATTCCTAGCTTTTGATGCCAATTTTAAATATAAAAAAACCGTAATATGAACACAAATTTTGCATTAATTGACTATTTAGATTTTAAAAAAATAAAATAACTTTTTAAGTACAAAAAAGAAATTTAAGGAAACATATCACTTTAATTTTATTGAGATTTTAACTCCAATATATCTATATTTGTTTTTATATAGAAGCCTAAATTAAAAATTAAAAGAACCTTCTTCAATCCACCGTTTAAACCACTTCAATTAAATATTAAATTCCCCTTAAAAAGTGTACTTATCCCACTAAAGCCTAACTACTGTTTGATAGAACAAGAGTAGAAAACAACGAACGAAGAAAAAGGTGGTGAAATTGGATAATAATAAATAAATAAATAGGAACAAGCAAATGTTATTCATGACACCTTCTTTGGCAATGTAGAGGAATAACATCTTATTCTTGTGTAATTATTCTTTTATGTTTGACTGTGTGTGTGAGGATAAAAAATTATTCAATCATTTCTATCTATGTTTTTCCCTTATAATTATATAAGTAATTCATATATCAAATGAAAAAATTTTCCTATCAATATTATTTTACATACTAACCAAATATGGTTTTGGTGATAGTGTTAATGCTTTTAAAAAATTTAATTGTTTAGAAAACTAAAACCAAATATTAATGTGAAATTTTAATACTTCACCTATAAATTTCAAATGTATCATGATCCTCATCATTATATATATATATTTCAAATGCATCATCATCATCATCATCATTATCATCATCATCATTTGTTCTTGCTATCGTTATTATTAAGGTTGTAGTTTATTTGGTTTAAAAATAATACTGATATAAGCTCTTAATACAATAGTCAAAAAAGAATTATTGTTAATCTCATTATTATGATATAATTCTTTAATATTCCCCCACTTAAATATTAAATTTACTTCATTTCATTTGACATTATTATTATTGACCTTATTTCTACGGTAAGTATAATATTATGAACTACCATTGTTATATATCATCATTATTATTGTTAATGATATCAATCTGAAATCATAGTAGTTATATTAATCTCTGCCTTAAGGGTTTTAAAGAACATATTTAAACCTTTTTCAAAATTGTTGTGCTTAAAATAATTGAAAAGTTAAGATGTTATTACATTGAAGCCCTTACTTATATTAAATGGGCATTAGTAATGAACAATGTTTAACACCATTTAATTGTCTTTGTACTGAATGTTTTTGTTAGTGTATGCCAATAGTTTGCAAAAAACACTTATGAAAGTATAATGAAAATCAATCATAGCGCTGAAAAATAATTAGAGTCTATCATTAGTTTGAAAAAAACAATTAAGAAAGTAGGTTATAAAATATATTATTATTATGTAATTAAATTTACTATGACATTTCTTTCTCTTTAATATACTATTTTTTATTTTATTATTTTGGATTTTGAGTTGTGCATCTGATGAGAAGTGTTTCATATACATTTTTCTATTTTTCCTTGAATAATATATATACGATATTCCAATTTGGCTGATTAAACAATTTGTTTGTGTTTTGAATTATTTATCTATGCTTAATATATTTTTCAAAATCACCAAAATTAAAAAAAAATCTAAATTTCATACGCACGCAGCCCGCACACGGGCCCGAAAACGGGCCTGAATAGGCCTGTTTCGTGTAGGAGTGCCTACATGACATCCGGAGCTCGTTTAACCTTCTTTTTTCGCTCCTTGGCCTCCATTTGCATCCTCTAAATACTCATCCTCATGTAGATGGCTCGTACATGCCCTGAAATAGATAATACACCAAAAACACATCAAATGGAACCGGTTTTATTCAAATAATGAATGAATGTACAAGTAATGCACCGTTACAAAATGATGTATTTAGACGCTTATCAATCACAAATGTCATTTTTGATGACCTATCAGGTGAAATGGCTGCCTCTAGGGTGTATGAAGCTACTACTCAGTTTAGGAGTCTTTGTGATAGAAGAATGGGCTCTGAGCTCGGCCTCCACAAATATCTTCATGACGTACTTTTTTCGGCTACACACACACATGGTAGTACCGAGTCAGGGTAAAATCTTTCATGACCCCTTAACTTTTAGGAATTCACTAAGGCACTGGCTACTCAAGGCCCCTTAACTTTTAGGAATCTCCTTACCTTGTTGAGATCAAAGGTCATGCACTCATCTTTTTGTTAAGAGATCAAGGTTGCTTGAGGACATGCAACGATTCAAGTGTAGGGGTATTTGATGAGTGCATTTCATATAGATATATTTCCCATTTTATACCCGTTGTTTCGTTGGTAAGTTGATATTAATTCTCCCATTTCAGTGCTATTTGAGGTATTTCTAGTTTTATGTGCAAATATCGAGGTCCTGAAGCAGTAACGAACAATTCCGAGCGCTTTTGGTAGCTAAGGGACTTAGAAGAAATCTCATCAAGCTAAGCACGGCCTCAACACGCCCGTGCTCCCAAGGCGTGCAATTCACAGAATAATTCAGCCAGAGTCAACACGTCTTCGGGTCTCTGAGCACGGTCGTGCAACTCGCGACAGGGCCGCAACACGCCATGTTGAATGCCGTACAGATTCCGGGTTGTTGAGTTTCAGAGTTTTTATTTGGCAGAAATCTGCATGGTTTAGAACATGGCCTAAGAATGGCCGTGTTCACATCGGGAGAATGTTAAAAAGCCCTGAAAGTTAGGGTTTGAGGACTTTTGGCCGTGAAGCAAAGAAGGGAGGCGAAGGGAGAAGATTGTACAGCCGTTTCCATCATCAGAATGGAGGAATGCGTGAATTGTAGGCCGAATTGGAGGCAAAGCTTATCAACATTGGTATGTCAAACTGCAAGGAGAATGCAAGCGAAGAGGGAGTCATTGTCTTTGATTGTAGCTGTTCTTTTTGCTACTTGTTTGGTTGTTTAACTAATAAGGGGCTAAACCTTTTAGGGTGCTCCGGGTTGGTGTTTTGGCTTGTTAAACTATATTCATTTAATGCGGCATTTATGGTTGTTTCAATATCTAATTGTTACATCTTTGGTTGTTTACTTGAATTATGGTTGATGAGTTATTGATTGGTTGAGTTCTTGATTTCTACTTAGCTTGTATATCCTTCCCGATTGATATAAGAAGTTGGGAATAGGCTTTTACCTTTTCTTCACTAGTGCATTAACCTCATTAGGGCAACAAGATTCTTGAATGTAGATCGATTGAATATGCCTGATAGATCCTGTGGAATCATAGTTTTGAACATTGCGAAGACACCGACCTGGGACCCCGTCCTTTCTATAAAAAACTTCTAAGTTCCTCCTCCATCTCTTTTTCCATGCTTCACCTTTGCCTTTAAGCAGAGTCATCCAACCTTTCTTCTGGTGGTTAGATATTAAGCAGCGAGATAGTACTAGGAGATATACCAGTCCTTGTGGATTCGACTACCCGACTTGAGGGTACACTTACTACTTATACAGCCCGTGCACTTGCGGATACACAAGGGGCGTATCACCTGCCCTATGCTCTCATCGACCACCTGCATGCCTTCGGTCCAGCACTCATGCGCCTCACGGTCTCAGCACATGATTGTGAGAGATATTTTGCCCGCTCTTAGTCAAGACACATGATAAGTGCTTGTTTATATATATTTTACAACATCAGTTTACATACATTGAGCATGACTTTCATCAGGTTTTATCATTGACAAGGTGTATTTTGTGTTCTTTTATGCAAACAGGGTTTTGGAGACATGAAGTACAAGAAGAAGCAAAGATAGGGTGTGATGACACATTTCAAGGCTACAATTAGAAGCTGTGTTCATCTGCATGGGGGTGTTGCCAACTTTCGGCGAAGTCCAAGTCATTACACAAACCGGAAGGGCACAAAGGCAGTAGTACGTCCATGTGCCAGCTTCCGTACCCAAACTGAAAAAGGTTCTTGAAGATTTCAAAGGATAGAAAGCCACGCACCCTACCACACGAGCGTGTGCCCGACCGTGTGGGCTCAAAGGAAGACTTTCGGAAAATCACTGTAGCAAAAGTATTGTAACAGTACTTTAGCAAAAGTACTGCTCACGCTATGTGGAATTTCCGCATGGACGTGTGGCTATAGTACATCAACGTGTGAATGCCCGTGTGGATGCCCGCGTAAAGCCCCGAATTGAAATTATGAAAGCCGCTTTGTGATAATTTTTAGGGATCTTTTCTGCTACTTTCAAGAGGCAAGGCGGCTACCGCTTGGAAAGAGTTTTTTGTGGCTTCGGGATGCTTTTCTCACAAACTTGGATCGATTCTTCCTCCATCATAGTATCAAGGAAGCCACCGGCGACCTAGCTTCGGAGTGGATTCAATCCAGACGTGGAAGCTACCCATCAAGGCCATCATCACTGATTTAGGGGGGTTATTCTTTATGGCTTTTGAACTCATTTATTAATTCATTATTTGTTTTGTGACTCGCTCCATAGAGAGCTAAACCCCTAGAGGCATTCGGACATGTAAACCCTAGGGTTCTTATTTTCATTAGATTTACATTGTGTTTCTATTCAAATTCACTAGTTTGAGTTTTACTATTGAGTTCTTAATGCTTCCTTGTGCTTTTGATTTTATTATTAATTGCCTTGAATGTTTTATTCAATCTATTGAAGGGAGAGATCACCGCTAGGTATAGAATTACCAAGAGTAAAGAAGGTTGAGAGGGTGAGCGGTGAGATAGCGGAGTGTCCCCTTTCCCTTCTGATAGATATTTCCTATCTCCATATTCCCTAAGTTTCATGCAACCATATGTGGTGTGAGATGTTGAGAGTATTCTCCACCGGGACCTCGTAGGGGGTTAGAGATCTTTCACCTGGAGGCAGGGTTAGATCTACTTTTAGGAATTTGTTATATCTTTGGGATCACTAGAGTTTTAAGCAGTCATATGTGGTGTGAGACGTTGAGAGAATTCTCCTACGGGACTTCGTAGGGGAGTAGTTATCGGCTACCTGGAGGCAGGGGTCGTTATACCTTAGGATACCCACTACTCATTGTTTTTGATTAGAAACACTTGTAATCTACATCCAACAACCGAATCCTAGGGGGAGCATTGTCCGGATACCTCACTTTTATTGATTGATGACTCTTTTCCTTTTTATTCCCTGCGCACTTGTAGTGACACTCTTAGGTTTGGCCATTAGATCATCCCACACTACACTCATTAGGCTAGATAAGAAGACAGGAGCTATTACTAGTACTTCTGTTCCCTGTGGTTCTACAACCCGACCCTTTGGGTCCACTTTTATTACTTGACAACCCGTGCACTTGCGATAACGCAAGGGGTTGACACACATCACCTTGTGTTGTTGCGGAACACACGCATGTCTCGTGCTCCCTCGCGCGCTTCCCAATCCACGCGGCTGTGCGCCATTGTATCTTGGCCTTTGTTATGCTGTCCTTCTAATGACCAAGTATAAGGGTACCGACCCTTACAATATGGGATTAGGTATTGGATTTGTCTTGAAAAGGCATTCAACATACTTTTGGGTTCCTGTGGTCCAACATTACAATCTGATGCGTCTCCGCAACAACACAACAGGGTGATGTGTGTCAACCCCTTGCGTTACCGCAAGTGCACGGGTCGTCAAGTAATAAAAGTGGACCCAAAGGGTCGGGTTGTCGAACCACAGCGAACAGAAGTACTAGTAATAGCCCCTCTCTTGTTATCTAGCCTAATGAGTGTAGTATGTGATGATCTAATGGCCAACACTAAGAGTGCCACCACAAGTGCGCAGGAAATAAAAGGAAAAGAGTTCTCAATCAATAAAAGTGAGGTATCCGGACAATGCTCCCCCTAGGATTCGGGTGTTGGATGTAGATTACAAGTGTTTCTAAACGAAGACAATGAGTCGTGGGTATCCAAAGGTATAACGGTCCCTGCCTCCAGGTCACCGATAACTAGTCCCCTACGAGGTCCCGGCGGAGAATTCTCTCGACGCCTCACACCACATATGACTGCTTAAAACTCTAGGGATCCCAAAGATATGACCAATTCCTAAAAGTAGATCTAACCCTGCCTCCAGGTGGAAGATCCCAAACCCCCTACGAGGTCCCGGCGGAGAATTCTCTCGATGCCTCACACCACATATGGTTGCTTGACACTTAGGGAATATGGAGATAGGAAATAACTGTCGGAAGGGAATGGGGACACTCCGCTATCTCACGGCTCACCCTCTCAACCCTCTTTACTCTTGGTAATTCTAAACCTAGCGGTGATCTCTCTCTTCACTAGATTGAATAAAACATGCAAGGCAATTAATAATGAAATCAAAAGCACAAACAAGCATTAAGAACTCAAGAGTAAAACTCAATCTGATAAATTCGAATAGAAACACAATGTAAATCTAATGAAAATAAGAATCCTAGGGTTTACATGTCCTAATACCCTCTAGGGGTTTAGCTCTCCATGGAGCGAGTCACAAAACAAATAATAAATTCAGAAATAAGTTCCAAAGACATAAAGAATAACCCCCTTAAATCCGTGATGATAGTCTTGATGGGTAGTTTCCACGTCTGGATTGAATCCACTCTGAAGCTAGGTCGCCGATGGCTTCCTTGATGCTATGACGGAGGAGGAATCGATCCAAGTTGGTGAGGAAAGCTTCCCAAAGCCGCAAAGAACTCCTTCCAAGCCCTAGCCGCCTTGCCTCTCGAAAGTGGCCGAAAAGATCCCTAAAAATTATCACAAGGCGGCTTTTATAATTTGAATTCGGGGCTTTACGGGGGCATCCACACGGGCATCCACACGCCCGTGTGGAAATTCCACACGGGCGTGTGAAGTACTCTGCTACAGTACTGCTACAGTGAATGCAAGGACCCCCGGCCAGAGAAGCATGCGGGCTCCCATGCGGGCGCATGGGAGGCCGCATGGCTTCCTAGTTGAGGCCTCGCGGCCTCCCTTGCGCCCGCGAGCCCTCCCGCGTTTTGGGGCCTATTTAAACCGTTTTCAAACGCAAAGGGCCTTTATAAGACCCCATTTCCCTCTCTTTTTCTCCCCATCTTGAATCCTCATTCTCCCCTCCATTAGATCTTCATTCTTGAGCTCCAAGAAAGAAGAAAGGTGTTGATCTTCCCCTCTTCTCCATTGATGATGATTCTCCTCTAGTTCTAGCAAAGTTTGAGGTGGGTTTTCTTCTCTTCTTCAATTCCTTGCTCTTTTATTCAATTCTCTTTGGATCCATGAAGAATTAGTGTGGATTTAGTATGGATCTAATATTTAATTGGAATTTAGCCATGGATCTTATGTTTGAGTGGTATAGGAGCCTTGATTTCATGTTTTGGTGAAGAATGAAGGAGATCCTTCATCTCTAAACCTTTGATTCTTTTAGATCCGAACCCAATTAGGATATGCTTGATTTCATTTTGATTTTATGGGTTTAAGGATTCTATTATTGTTAATTCTTGAATCTATAACACTTAGTAAACCCTAGAAGCCTTGAGATCTAATTTTGGATCATTCTTTCCTCTCTTGTTTATTATTTGGGTTATGTGATTGATTCTTGTTTTTCTTGGATGGTTAATGGCTTCAAGAAGGTGGATCTAAAGGCAAGGGTAAAGATCAAGTAGGTGATAAGTGCTTGCATGTACATATTATTTGAGATGTTTTCCATGCATGAGCATCACATTTTTCAGTTTATATTTCTCCTTTCGTGTGTTTTTGTGTTCTTTCATGCAATCAGGGTTGTGAAGAAGATTTATGCGAAGAAAAGCAAAAATAGGTCATGATGGTACCGACTGGAGTTCTTTTGTGCAAACACAAAGTTCAAGATGCAAATCGGGTCAAACAAGAGAGTATGTGCCAACTTCTAAAGGTTTCGATACAATTTTTGTAGAAGGACACGAAGGCAGTCATGCTCGCTCGTTCTGATTTGATCGAAGATTTCAAAAGCTCTCCAAGGGTTTTTCAACATCAAGAAATGCCTCATGACCTACCACGCGATCGTGTGTCCGTTCATGTGGCTTCAGAAGAAAAAACGGGGGAAATCGGGGACCTATTGATGCAGTTTTATAGAGGCTGAATTTCCACATGGGCATGTGGAATTTCCACACGGCCGTGTGGATTTTCCACATGGCCGTGTGGATCCTCGATCTTTGCCATTTTAAAGGCCGTTCTGAAGCGTTTTAAAGGGGACTTTTTCCTAACTTTGGGGAGAGGTTCGGCTAGGGTTTGAGAGGGTTTTTGCTGCGTTTTGGGGGCGTTTCTTCACTGATTTCAACACCGATTCCTTCCAAGGAGAGCTATTGGGGGAGCCTTCGACGACTTCGATTCGGCAAGGTGTGCCCTAGGCTTGGAGGAAGGATCCGCGGAGAAGAAGAAACAGCCCTCATAGGCCATCAACACGAAGCTTAAGGGGGTTTTCTTTATGGATTCTTGCACTTATCTTCATTTATTTTGATGAACTTGTATTGCTCCATGGAGGGCTAAACCCCTAGCGGGTACTTGGACTTGTAAACCCTAGGTTTTCTATGTTTCATTGACTTTAATGCTTTTATTCAATTTGAGTTTAAATTTGAGTTTCAATCTTGTGTGCTTAATTGTTTCTCCCTTAGAGTGACACTAGGGTTGAGGGCTAATCCAATCATCCTTTTGACGAGTGACCATCACCATTAGGATTAGATTAACCAAGTTTGAAGAGGGTCGAGAGGGTGAGTTGAGAGGTAGCGACACGTCCCCTTTCCCCTCCGGTGTGGTTTTCCCTACCTTCTTATTCCAAGTATTACTTTCGATCTCAAAGAGAGTTAGGCGTTGAGAGAGGCCTTTCCGCCGGGACTTATTTGTGATTAGGGATCTTTTGCCTGGACCAAAGGGATTGATCTATAGTTGGGAATAGGGTTTACCGTTTGGAATCCCTAGAGCGTAGCGCAGTCATACGTGCTGTGAGGTGTCGAGAGTCTTCTCTCCGCCGGGACCTCGTAGGGGACTAGTCAAGGCTGACCTTAGATTTGGGACCTTGTATCTTTGGATTCCACGACTCTTGAAATCTCTATTGAGTAAAAGTATTTGAAGTCTTGCACTTGAAATAAGGAACCTAGGGGGAGCAGTGTCCGAGTACCCCTTTCTTATCTCGGTCTTTTCCTACACTCTAGCTTTAACTTTCAGTTCTTAATTTCTGTTTTAAATCACTTTTTAATCTCAACAAAAATCAGTTTTCTTTGGCTACCTAGCGAAGTGTTTTTGTTTCTATCGTCTACTCCCTGTGGATTCGACTACCCACCCGTTGGGTACTTTATTACTTCGACACCCGTGCACTTGCGGAACACACACGCAAGGGTGTGTCAAGTTTTTGATGCCGTTGCCGGGGAGTTAGGCGTTTTAGGAACACTTATACTTTGTTTCGTTAGTCATTCGCTTTATATTCTGTTCCACACTTCTTGTTCTTCCATTGTTCTGATTTTGTTTTCTTTTATTGATTTCAGCTCCAGGTTATGCCCCGTAGACACCCTTCGACATTAGTTTAAGACGATCCAGAGATTGAGAGGAGATTACATAGACGGGGAAAACAACCTGAACAAGAACAGAATTATCAAGCTGAAATAGAGGTTGAGGAGTCAGCAACCATGGCTGAACAGAATGAGCAACAGCGGACACCCTCGGACTATGCAAGGCCTACCCCTCGTGGCACACAATCCAGCATCGTACGGCCACTAATTACAGTTCGCAATTTTGAGCTCAAGCCGGGTTTTATTCAAATGGTACAACAGTCCGCACAGTTCAATGGGTTAGCGGATGAAGACCCAAATAATCATATTGAGAATTTTTTGGAAGTGTGCGACATGCTCAAGATTAGTGGGGTTATAGATGATGCTATTCGACTGAGGCCTTTCCCATTTTCCTTGAAGGGAAGAGCAAAGCAGTGGTTACAGTCACTTCCTAGAGCTTCAATTACTACGTGGGAGGAGATGGTTGAGGCCTTTCTTGCTAGATATTTCCCTCCTGGAAAATCTGCGAAGCTTAGGAATGAAATCTCTTCTTTTATGCAAATGGAATTGGAGTCTCTCTTTGAGACATGGGAGAGGTTCAAGGACCTCCTGCGGAAATGTCCCCAACATGGGTTTCCTGAGTGGATGATCATCCACACCTTTTACAATGGGCTGAACCCGAGCACAAGACAGGTTACTTGACGCAAGACAGGGAGGTACCTTAGGAAGCAAAACCCCGGAAAGCTGCCGGGCAACTCATAGAAGAGATGGCTATGAATAGTTATCAATGGAATGCTCGTGATAAGAAGAAGGTAGCCGGTCTTCATGAAATCGATCTTTGTCACCTCCTTAGCGGCTCAAGTAGAAGCATTGAGCAAGAAGCTAGACACTCTAACTTCTTCAAGAGTGGCAGCAGTGATGAACTGTGATGGTTGTGGAGGTGGACATGCCTCATCCGATTGCCCTATTTACGTGAGTGGTGCATCCCTGTTGAGCAGGTAGACTTTGTGGGTAATGCAGTAAGAGGACAAGGTAACCCTTACAGTAGCACTTTCAATCCGGGGTGGCGAAACCACCCGAATTTTTCTTTGAGTAATCCGGGACAGGAAAGACCTCTTGCACCACAAGGATTTCAGCAACCACAGCTTCCAAACTTGGAGAATCGAGTTTCGGGTCTAGAGAATCGGATGACAGATCTAGAAAAAGCACCGACTAGATTCATCCGGTCATCCGACACACGCTTTCGGGGTGTAGAGACTATACTTCGCAACCATATTTGCGTCCTTGCATAATCTAGAGAATCAGGTTGGACAAATTGCGAAGTTGTTATCAGAGAGACCTCAAAGAAGCTTTCCTAGCAATACAGAGACAAGTGTAAGAGAGCAGCTAAAAGCAATCACTTTGAGGAGTGGTCGCGACATTGAGAGTAAACTTCCAGCTGAGAAGGTTGCACATGGTTCGCCCCAGGAGAAAGAGATTGAGGAGAAGAGTAAGGAGAAGGAGGGGGTTCCACACACCTTACAAACCAAGGATCCCCTATCCTTCAAGGCTGAAGAATGACCACAATGAGGAGCAATACCAGAAATTTTTGGGCTTATTCAAGCAGCTGCACATCAACATTCCATTCGTGGAGGCATTATCACAAATGCCTCGCTATGCGAAGTTCTTGAAGGACCTCTTGAGCAATAAGAGGAAGCTGGAGGAGAGTGTAGCGGTGATCTTAGATGCATCATGTTCAGCAATATTGCAGAAGAACATGCCGAACAAGAAGAAGGATCCCGGGAGTTTCATCATCCCGTGCAATATTGGAAATTTAGGTGAAGAAAAGGCATTGGCAGACTCAGGGGCTAGTATTAATGTGATGCCTTACACTTTCTTAAAAAAGTTGGGTTTGGGGGAACCAAGACCCACTCGGATGACGCTTCAATTAGCTGACCGTTCAGTTAGACATCTGAGGGGCATTATTGAAGATATACTTGTTAAGGTTGACAAGTATATCTTCCCTGTAGATTTTGTGGTTCTTGATGTGGATGAGGATGTCGACGTACCACTGATACTTGGGAGGCCGTTCTTGCGCACTTCCAAGGCACTTATTGACATGGAGGGCGGAGAGATGACATTGAGGATTGGAGACGAGAAAGTGACCTACCGTCTTGCAGAAGCCATGCGACATTCTCTTGATTTTGATGATGCGTTATATTTTCTTGACACCACTGATGAGTTAATTGATGATTATGTACAGGAATCACTATGTCCAGACCCATTAGCTGAATTGCTAGAGCAAGAGATGGACGTTGCTGAGGTGTCACCATTTGATCTAGTGGATAAGGAAGAACCTTCCCCAGGCATAGTCAATAAGTTTGTCAAAAAGTTGAAGAGAGTGAGACATCGCCACAAGAAACAACCGAATAATTCTACGAATGAACAGTCAAAGTCTAAGAGCGATACACCTTCAGTTGGTAACAACTCCTATTACTCGCCCTCTAACTTGAAGAATTTTTGTTCATCATGCTTGAAGGTTGCAGGTAACAGAGAATTTTCGCCTTATGATCCCCCTTGAGTTGAAGAACAGGTACGTCAAGCTAGTGACGTAAAACAAGCGCTTCTTGGGAGGCAACCCAAGTTTTTAAATTCTTTGCACTTGTTTTAGTTAGTTTTAATTTCTGCATTGTAGTTTTTGTTTAGTTTTAGTTTTTTGTTGTTTCATCTTTGGTGTAGTGCATCATAGTCGTTTCTAAATGCAAATCCATGAATTTTCTTTCTTGGATTTGGGTGATGATTCTTCTGTTTTAGCATGTTATTTTCATGGGAGATACTTGCTTTTATGCTATAAACACCAATGGTGGAAATATGGCAACTTTGCACGCGTCAAAGTGGATCCACCATGGCCGTATAGCCATGGCCGAAGATCCACACGGCCATGTGGATATTCCACACGGCCGTGTGGATCATAAAGGGGAGTTTTTCTCATCCAGAGGGTCCACACGGCCGTGTGGAAATTCCACACGGCCATGTGGATCCCTGGCACTTAGTTTTTGACCCCGAAATGACCCGTTTGCCTCTCTTTTACACAGAAATGGCTCCAAGGACAAGAAAACGTGCACATAAGCGTCCATGTGGACCTTGTGAGCCCTCGCCTAAGCAGTTGAAGTTCCCCATACCCAAACATCAAATTGAACTTGAGCACCTCTCAAGGCTCAAGTTCGGCAAGATACGGACCCTTGACTCGCAAGCGTTGGCCGCGATTGACCATGAACAAGTGGAAGAGTTGGCGGACGAGATGGTGGCGAGAGACACCGACTCTACCATGTCTCCCGCACCCTGAGCACCACGTGAATCCCCCGCATCACCAGCAGCACCAGGAGATGATGACGCTTGAGGCGTCTTTCTTTTAGTTGTTTCTTTTTCTTGTGCTAGTTTATTTTCTTGTCGCTTTATCTCTATTACTTAGAAAGGGTTTACCTTCTGAGCTCTATCTTACTGCTTTCAGTTGTAGTTTGTTTGTTTCGAGTTTAAGCGTGTACGTCGAGCTTATAAACTCTCGTTGTTTATCTTTTGTGTTGAGCTTTACTGAACCCCTTTTGTGATGTGCAGATGGTCATGTCAGTCCTGTGTTGAGGAATAGTTATAGGCACGGCCATGAGGATTCTCCACATGGCCGTGTGAGCTTCACAACCCGTCGCAGCTTCACTTCCCCCCGTTTGCAACTCCACTCAAATTCTACATTCGGAGCCAAGGGGAGTGTCGTTTTTAATCCCCACGCCTTCATGTTTTATTTATATTCTGTTTTTGTATGCTTGCATGAGTACAATGAGGGCATTGTACATCTTAAGTGTGGGGGGGAGTTCACGTTGCACACGTTCTCTATGTATGTATGCTCATCACTCATATGCTTATCTAGCCAATGATAGTTCACCTTAAAAGACAAGGATTGCAGTCTTGAATTTAGGAGAATTTTAAACATCGTTTGTACTCATGCTCTAGTTTACTCGAAAAACATAGAATTTTTTTGTCTGATTGCATTACTTACACCTTTCTTGCTCTGTTAACCCTGATAACTCTAGTTCAGTGCCAAAAGGACCTTAGTTTTCTTTATTTTGAAAAAAAAAAAAAAAAAAGAAGAAAACAAAGGAAGAATGCCTTATTTGTTTACTTGTTTTCGGAGTGGAAAGAGCTACCACCTATGTTGTATGCAGCTACTCTCATAAGTCGGATACTAGCTATGCCCTAATGAGAGAAAGAGCTATCTAATAGGCCATGTGAAAGCTAACACTCCCAGGTGGAAAGAGCTACCACCTCAAAGCGTGAAAGCCGCCCGGGGAGGCATCTTGGGAAATGGCTACCTTCGAGGTTGTGTGCGGCTCTTCGCCTATTCTTTGTCCTCAAATAAATCCTTTTCAATAAGAACTTTTAAGAGTAAATTTAGGGTGGGCATGAGTAAGCATTACACACACACACGCAGTCAGATTCTATTTTCTTTGTGCTCCGAGTTTTTGCTAGAGCATTGGTTTTTATCTTTCTATGTTGCAAATTGTTCCTTTGTTTAAGAATGCTCTCCTTACATACTTTTTGGTGAACTTAAGGCTAAGCACTTATTATCACTTTACTTGTGGTTTTCATTGTATAAATTTTGCTTGAGGACAAGCAAAAGCTTAAGTGTGGGGGAGTTTGATAAGTGCTTGCATGTACATATTATTTGAGATGTTTTCCATGCATGAGCATCACATTTTTCAGTTTATATTTCTCATTTCGTGTGTTTTTGTGTTCTTTCATGCAATCAGGGTTGTGAAGAAGATTTATGCGAAGAAAAGCAAAAATAGGTCATGATAGTACCGACTGGAGTTCTTTTGTGCAAACACAAAGTTCAAGATGCAAATCGGGTCAAACAAGAGGGTATGTGCCAACTTCTAAAGGTTTCGAGACAATTTTTGTAGAAGGACACGAAGGCAGTCATGCTCGCTCGTTCTGATTTGATCGAAGATTTCAAAAGCTCTCCAAGGGTTTTTCAACATCAAGAAATGCCTCATGACCTACCACGCGATCGTGTGTCCGTTCGTGTGGCTTCAGAAGAAAAAACGGGCCAAATCGGGGACCTATTGATGCAGTTTTATAGAGGCTGAATTTCCACACGGCCGTGTGGATTTTCCACATGGCCGTGTGGATCCTCGATCTTTGCCATTTTAAAGGCCGTTCTGAAGCGTTTTAAGGGGGACTTTTTCCTAACTTTGGGGTGAGGTTCGGCTAGGGTTTGAGAGGGTTTTTGCTGCGTTTTGGGGGCGTTTCTTCACCGATTTCAACACCGATTCCTTCCAAGGAGAGCTATTGGGGGAGCCTTCGACGACTTCGATTCGGCAAGGTGTGCCCTAGGCTTGGAGGAAGGATCCGTGGAGAAGAAGAAACAGCCCTCATAGGCCATCAACACGAAGCTTAAGGGGGTTTTCTTTATGGATTTCTTGCACTTATCTTCATTTATTTTGATGAACTTGTATTGCTCCATGGAGGGCTAAACCCCTAGCGGGTACTTGGACTTGTAAACCCTAGGTTTTCTATGTTTCATTGACTTTAATGCTTTTATTCAATTTGAGTTTAAATTTGAGTTTCAATCTTGTGTGCTTAATTGTTTCTTCCTTAGAGTGACACTAGGGTTGAGGGCTAATCCAATCATCCTTTTGACGAGTGACCATCACCATTAGGATTTGATTAACCAAGTTTGAAGAGGGTCGAGAGGGTGAGTTGAGAGGTAGCGACACGTCCCCTTTCCCCTCCGGTGTGGTTTTCCCTACCTTCTTATTCCAAGTATTACTTTCGATCTCAAAGAGAGTTAGGCGTTGAGAGAGGCCTTTCCGCCGGGACTTATTTGTGATTAGGGATCTTTCGCCTGGACCAAAGGATTGATCTATAGTTGGGAATAGGGTTTACCGTTTGGAATCCCTAGAGCGTAGCGCAGTCATACGTGCTGTGAGGTGTCGAGAGTCTTCTCTCCGCCGGGACCTCGTAGGGGACTAGTCAAGGCTGACCTTAGATTTGGGACCTTGTATCTTTGGATTCCACGACTCTTGAAATCTCTATTGAGTAAAAGTATTTGAAGTCTTGCACTTGAAACAAGGAACCTAGGGGGAGCAGTGTCCGAGTACCCCTTTCTTATCTCGGTCTTTTCCTACACTCTAGTTTTAACTTTCAGTTCTTAATTTCTGTTTTAAATCACTTTTTAATCTCAACAAAAATCAGTTTTCTTTGGCTACCTAGCGAAGTGTTTTTGTTTCTATCGTCTACTCCCTGTGGATTTGACTACCCACCCGTTGGGTACTTTATTACTTCGACACCCGTGCACTTGCGGAACACACACGCAAGGGTGTGTCAGTAGGCGAGTGATCCAAGTATTCGATCTCGCTAAGTTTGTGAGTGGGAATTGTTTAATTAAAGAGCTATGATCATGCTTGTTTAATAATGCATGCCTTGAAATGAGAAATTCTTGATTTCAATGGATTTTTGAAGTGTTTCTTGAAAACTGAAATTATGATGCTATATGATCCTTTTAATTCTTGATTTCATTTTAATGGACTCATGAGATGATTGCCTTGAGATCTAGAAACCATGATATTTGTGACTTTGCTTAACTATTGATTCTATTACAAAAGGCTCATGAGATGATTTCCTTGAGGCCTAGAAACCATGATAGTTTATGATTTTGTTAAATTCTTGATTATTTATATTTGATGAGGATTGGATAATCCTATGGTTTGAACTACATGTTTTCAAGATTTGTGAATTTGAAACTCGATGTTCTTGTTATTTTGACCGAATAAGGGTCTATGTAAACCAAATTGAGATTCTCCACGATGTTATTGTATTTGAAATGAGTTTTCAAAGAACACTCTTGTGTTGATATTCTTGATGAAAATGACATTATTGTCGATGCTTTCGCAAATGGATTTACTCTTCGATTAAGAGTTGTATTTTATGCGAATTTGTGATCTCTTGTTGAGATATATGATTTTATAATGATACGTTTATGATGAGCCTACGGGCAAACTATTTGTGATCTCTTGATGAGATATATGATGTGTTCATGATGAGCCTACGGGCGGGATGGATATCCCAAATGTTTCGATGGTGACATTAGGGAGGATCCCCGTCTTCTGCAGAAGCGAATCTCCACGGACTGACCTAGTTGGGGTGGCGTGGAGTTCTCGGCTGACGAGCCGTTACAGGAGGCGCGTAGAGAACCTGAAGGTGCTGTGTTGGGATCCCGGAGTCACCACACGGGATACCCAACGGCCAACGCCAAGATACGCACATCTTGGTGGCTCTTGACCTAGCCACGGCCATGGTTAGTGATGGAGGGTTTTCATAGGCTATTGATGATGCTATCGAGAAAGGATTTCCGCATGTGTTGCACTATAAATCCTTATCTCGATGGGTTTGATCTTTTGATCTTTTGACGAGTATTCTTAACTTGAATTTTCAGTATTGAATCTCTTTACAAATGATTTTCAAAGTTTTATTGATGCCTTTCTTTGAGAAAGTTGGAAAGCTTGTTATATTGAAATGTGTATTTAAAGCATTTTGTAAGTTGTGTTTGTTAAGGATTTACATATGTTTTCGGCATATCATTCTTTACACTTGTATGAGTTATAGCTCCATGTTCAACCCCTCACTGAGTAACTTAGTTACTCACCCATTCTTCTTCTCTTCTTTACAGGTGTTAGCACTGCAGCAGGGCGTAAGACGTGATAGTGCTTGGCATCTATTCTTGCATTTACCTTTGAGTAGTGTATGATTCATAAACATTGTCGTCATGCATAAGATGGATCCATTAGGACCTATGTTTTCGTATTTCCATTTGATCTTGTATAATCTTGTTTGGTTCAGACAGGACCTTAGGTGTATGAGTTTACACCCAGTATTTGTGGAAAAACTATGATTGTGTCCATGATCATTGATGTTGTGATTTCCAGGGATATATGTACATATATGGTGTGAGTCTGTTGATCTTGTACAGGGTTGTGGTTGAATACCTTAGATTTAGAGTATTATTGTGGTAATGTTAATATTGTACAGGTAACAGGTTAGCCTTACGGCGACCTGGGGTTGAGGTAGGTGCTTGACCTCCCCTGGGTTGTCGTGGCGGTAGTGCCATGGACCGAGACCCGAGGGTCGGGGCGTGACATCTTTGGCGGGATGCTAGCATGTGTTAGGTCAAAGAATGTTAGAAGAGAGATCCAATGTACCGATACACCGGAGGTTCTGGGTGCCGGTAGCCTCTCGCAGGTTGTAGAGTGTATCCTAGCACAATTGCTCCTGGATAACTCTAGCGGACCAACGTGTTACATACCATGCATGCATTATTTATTTATTTTATTATCCGTACTTGTGTTCTTCCAGGGGGAATCTGACACACCTTTGCGTGTGGGTTCCGCAAGAACACGGGTGTCGAAGTAATAAATACCCAAAGGGTGGGTAGTCGAATCCACAGGGAGTAGACGTTAGCAACAAATACACTTTGCCAATTAGTCAAGAAAAACTTGATGTGTGAAGAGATTGAATTAAAAGTGAATAAATAGAAAATAAAGACTGAATGTGGTAACTAGAGATAAGGAGAATATCAAGATAACAATGGGGTACTCGGACAGTGCTCCCCCTAGGTTCCTAGTTTCAAGTGCAAGACTCGAATTACCTTTACTTAAACGAGATTTGATTAGTCGTGGCAATCCAAATACACAAGGTCCCAAATCTAAGGTCAACCTTGACTAGTCCCCTACGAGGTCTCGGCGGAGAGAAAACTCTCGACGCCTCACACCACATATGACTGCGCTAAGCTCTCGGGATTCCAAGTAATAAACCCTATTCCCAAATATAGATTAAACCCTTTGGTCAAGGTGAAAAATCCCTAATCACAAATAAGTCCCAGCGGAAAGGCCTCTCTCAACACCTAACTCTCTTTGAATTCTTGCAATACGAAGGTAGGGTAAATCACACCGGAGGGGAAAGGGGATGTGTCGCTACCTCTCGACTCACCCTCTCAACCCTCTTCAATCTTGGTTAATCTAATCCTAATGGTGATGGTCACTCGTCAAAAGGATGATTAGATTGACCATCAACCCTAGTATCACTCTAAGGGAGAAACAATTAAACACACAAGATTGAAACTCAAAACAAATCTCAATTTAAATAAAAGCAATAGAGTCATTGAAACAATGGAGTTCTAGAATTTACATGTCCAAGTACCCACTAGGGGTTTAGCTCTCTATGGAGCAATACAAGCTGATCAAAATAATTGAAAACAAATGCAAATAAAGCATTGAGAAAACCCCCTCAAGCTCCGTGCTGATGGTCTATCTGGGTTGCTCCCGCCTCTTCACGAATCCCTCCGTCAAACCTAGGGAACACCTCGCCGAAACGATGTCAATGAAGGCTCCCCCAATAGCTCTCCTTCGAAGGAATTAATGTAGAAATCGGTGAAGAACCGCCCTCAAACCCTAGCAAAAATCTCTCCGAACCCTAGCCGAACTCCCTTCAGAAGTTGGGAAGATGATCCCTTCAAAACGCTTCAGAACATCTTTTTAAAACACAATCTCGAGGATCCACACTGGCGTGTGGATGAGCCGCACGGCCGTGTGGAAATTCAGACCTGTAGAATTTTGCTTGTAGGTCCCCGATTTCGCTCGTTTTTGCTTCGGAGGCCACATGCACGGACACACGCTCGTGTGGAAGGTCATGAGTAGGGGTGTAAATGATACACCTCTACTCGCAAGCTACTCGAGCTCGACTTGATGAAAACTCGAACTCGGCTCGGTCATGGTCGAGTCGAGCTCGAGCTCGAGTAGCTCGAGTAATCGAACGAGCCGAGTTCGAGTATCTAGATACTTGGCTCGAGTGCTCGCGAGCCTAATCGAGTAGTAACATATATATATATATATATATTATGAAAATAAGGGAAAAAATTTTCGAGCTCGAGCATAATGTTTATAATCATTTTCGAGCTTAATCGAACGAGTTCGAGTAGCTCGAATAGTGTATCGAGTCGAGCTCGAGCTATAAAATGAATACTCGGTCGAGCTCGAGCTGAGTATCGAGTATCGAATTTTCAGTCGAGCTCGAGCTCGAGCTCGCTACTACTCGGCTCGAACTCGATCGATTACACCCCTAGTCATGAGGCTTTTCTTGATAGTAAAAACGCCTTGGAGAGCTTTTGAAGTCTTTGAACAAATCAGAGCGAGCAAGCATGACTGCCTCTATGTCCTTCTACAAAAATGTCTTGAACCTTTTAGAAGTTGGCACATACTCTCTCGTTTGACCCCGATTTGTGTCTTGATCTTTGTAATTGCGCAAAAGAACTCCACCTGGCACCATCCTGACCTATTTTTGCTTAAACTCCCAAAGACAACTCTTCACAACCCTAACTGCACGAAAGAACACAAAAGCACACGAAATGAGTGATATAGACTGATAAAAGTAATGCTCATGCATGAAAAACATCTCAATTATTCTGTACATGCAAGCACTTATCAGAATCCTCACCCGGGCCCTTATCTTCTCAGCTTGTTTTCTTTTTCGTCATTTTAACCTATTGGTGGTTAAGTTCCATTAGTTGTTTGGCTTAGTTTTTAATCCTTATTATTACAAAACCCCTGTTTCGATTCTACTAAACAACTGATCTAAGAGAAAGTAATAGTAGATCCCGTGACCCTAGGGAATACGACCCTCTTGTGCTCGAGTAAGAGGTATTACTTGACAACACCTACAGTTGTGGTAGGGGAGCAGCGTGCCCGCTTATTAGCGAAACGCGCGGCCGCCATCAAGTTTTTGGCGCCATTTCTGGGGACTCCGCGAATACTAGGAAAACTCCTAGACGTTGGCTTAGTAATTTTTTATCTATTTATTTTTCTTCATATTTGTGATTTTTGTTTTGTTCCTTTCTTTTATCTGTACATATGTGTTTCCTTGCTTTTGTCAAGTTGTATATACTCAAATACTCACTTTTGTGTTGGGCTTATGCGAGTTGTACAGTGGCTTATATCTCAATACATGGACCTGGATTCACCTGAGTATTCCGAATCATACGTGCACTCAGTAGCATACCTACAGCAGTACATACTAGAATTGGATTATAACTTCTTAGGGGAGAACCCTGAAGTAGTAGCTCCTATGCTGATCTAGCCTACCCCACAACAAGATTAGCATGAGGTTTTATGCGTTCTCCATGGGAAGTACGAAGTCGATGTAAGAAATGCACCCGTGAAACAACACTAGGTGATATGCCTACACAGGAAGCACAGCAGCGGAGCAACCATGACGTAGCTTGTGAGCAAGTTGCATGGGGACCACCGGCACAAGACACTTAGTCAGAGTCCTACGGGGAAGCCTGTTTAGTGAGTGAGGATTATAGTTCACAGAGCTCTACTTCTAAGGAAATTGAATTGAAGAAAATAAGTTGTGATGGTAAGGATAGACTTAAACCATCTGTGGAGGACCCACTGATTGCTCACCCACAAGTGTACGGGGTTGCCAAGTAATACCCTGTGAGTGACACAGGGGTCGTATTCCACGGGGTTAAGGAGCTCCTATTACTCCTCCATCACTTACTATCTAACCTCACCTTTTAAACATGGTACTACTCTAATACATGCAAGAAAGTAAATAAATTAGAAATATACCAATTTCAAGGCAAGAAAAGAGATCACAAGAGCAACTATGAGATAAATAGGCCTAGGGATGAGGATCCCCATGAAGGGTCATGATGATATATGGATGCATGAAAATAACATAGCAAGGGTAATTTAGGCCGATGGATCTCAACATTAGTTCAACCCCAATTTCTCGGCGGTTAAACCCTAATCCCATACAAATAATGATAAGGATCCCTCCATAATCACATTCCTATAATCGCATTAAGTAAAGGAAGATCACGTGATAAGGGCACACTTAACCTAAGTTTATCCTCATGGTTTGGAGGGGTTACCAACATCCAATTTCTCGGCATGTTGGTCTAAGAATAACCCTTTTAGCTCATCAACGATCTAGTACACGCGAGTAGGTCACGTCTACGTGTACAACTCAATAAAGACCAAAGGATCTCTCCAATTTCTAGTTCCATGCATAAAGAACAATGAGCCAAACCATAAATCACACAAATGCATTCTAATTAAAAGCATAGCATCCAAAATACATGATGACCCCCCAAGGTACACCTACATCCGGTGACCTTGGGGGTCTAGTGTGCCATCATACAAACAAATATAACAATCTCAAGAAAAACAAGAAACAAATGCATAAGTGGCACTCCCTAGTCCGAATGATGATGAAGAAAAGCAATGGCGGCTGAATGACGCTTCCTCTAGTCAAACTAATGCTGAATGCTCCTCCTCCCTTGATGATGAAGCTCTCCCCTTCAAGTTCAAGCCCTTGATCACATCCAAGCCTCAAGACTAGCTCTCCTCAGATGATGTCTTTGTTTTTCCTCTTTTTCCCAAGTGTTGGCTGCTAAAAAGATCTCCAAGAAGTCCTCCAAATGCCCTCATATATCCCCTCAAAGGTTACCCCACGAATGGGGGCCGTATGGCCTCAAAACAAGACCTAAAACTTCCAAAAAACCATACCAAACGGCCATAATCAAGGGGTCAATCCTCCGGTCAATCGTGGCCTCATTGAGGCAGTATGAACCAAGCAAAACCACTTCTCTTCTCTGGCTATAGTATCATTCTCGGGGTCAATCCAGGGCAGCATTGAGGCCGTATGGCCTAAATCAATTCCTAGCTCGAAAGTCATCCAGGTGCTACAGTGGTTGCTATATTACCACTGCTACAGTACCCCAAGCTACAGTAATTTACTACAGTAGTGCACTACAGTACTGCGACCTGGTTTTCTTCTCTTTTTCCACCCAAATCGTATCTTCAAGTCTTCCATGGCTTTTTCATGCCCTGCGAAGCAAATAATGCGCGATTAAGCACAAAACGAGCATCCATTCATGTAAAAATACATGCTAGAGGTATCAAATATATATACTAAAACACGTACATTTAGACACTTATCACCCACCAAGGTCAGAACTTAAGGCGTTACCGTCACATTTGGAATATGCATTTTTGGGGGGAAAACTCAACACTACCTGTCATTATAGCCTCCGACCTTTCTAGTGAGCAGAAAAAAAAACTCTTAAGCGTGTTGGGAAAACACAAACAAGCTATCACTTGTTGCAGACATCAAAGGTATAAACCCTTCATTCTGTACTCCCAAGATCCTAATGGAAGATAGTCATAAACCATCTGCACTCCCGCAGTGACGATTGAACCCCAACATGAAAGAAGTAGTGAAAGATGAAGTAGTCAAATTGCTAGATGCCGGCATCATCTATCCTGTCTCTGACAGTGCATGGGTGAGTCTTATCCAGGTAGTACCGAAGAAATGGGGCATTACAGTGGTAACGAACGAGAATAACGAGCGTATTCTCACTCGAACAGTTACTGGATTGTGGGTGATTTCAAAGGTGCATGCTTGCTATATTTGAGGACATGATTGAGGACACCATGGAAGTCTTCATGGATGATTTTTCCATGTATGGCGATTCTTTTGACTTGTGCTTAAGGAATCTTAAGCTAGTATTAGCTTCGATGCGAAGAAACCAACCTGGTGCTGAGTTGGGAAAAATGCCATTCCATGGTCAAAGAAGGGATAATTCTGTGGCACAAAATCTCCAAGAAGAGGATCGAAGTAGACAAGGCAAAGATCTCCACCATTGAGAAGCTTCCTCTGACTACATCGGTGCGGGCAATAAGAAGCTTTCTTGGCCATGTGGGGTTTTATAGAAGGTTCATACAGGACTTTGCAAAAATCTCAAAACCGTTGACTTTGCTACTAGAGAAGGACGTCCTCTTTTATTACACTTCCGAATGCCTCGCTGCCTTCACTACTCTAAAGAGTTTGTTGATTCAAGCTCCTATCATGATCACGCCGGATTGGAATGAACCATTCGAGTTGATGTGTGATGCGAGTGACTATGCCGTGGGTGCGGTGTTAGGTCAGAGAAAAGACAACCATTTTCGCCCTATCTACTATACAAGCAAGACTCTTACCGGGGCCTAAGAGAATTACACGACCACTGAGAATGAGCACCTTGCAGTAGTGTTCGCAGTTGACAAGTTTTGATCATACCTTGTGCTCTCGAAAGTTATTGTATTTATGGATCATTCGGCTCTTCGTTACCTCATCAGCAAAATGGGCGCAAAGCAGCGTGTGATTCGTTGGGTGCTTCTGTTACAAGATTTCGACTTAGAGATCAAGGATAAACGGGGGGCTGAAAATCTAGCTGTGGACCACCTCTCCCGTTTGGAAGAGACTGACGCTTGTGCAACTCATGAGCGTGAGATCAACGACTCGTTCCCCGAGGAACAATTATATCGCATCCAGGTAGCACAAGAGGATAACATAACCTGGTTTGCAGATATTGCTAATTATTTAGCAGCAGGTATCATCCCAAAATGGCTCACTTCCCAGCAGAAGAAGAAATTCTTCACAGATCTCAAGCACCACATATGGGAATATCCCTACTTGTTTCGAGTGGTTCGCTGATGTGTATTCCAAGCGGAAAGGCATGACATTATTAAGCATTGTCATGGAGGACCCAATGGAGGCCACTATAATGTTAACCGCACAGAAAGAAAGGTATTGGATGCTGGTTTCTATTGGCCAACACTGTTTCAGGATGCTCAACATCACGTTCGAACTTGTGATCGTTGCCTAAGAGCCGACAATATATCCAAATGAGATGAAATGCCTCAAAATACTATCCAAGTGTGTGAAGTCTTCGATGTATGGGGAATAGATTTCATGGGCCCATTTCCGACCTCGCGTGGTAACAAATTCATTTTGGTAGCAGTGGATTATGCTTCCAGATGGGTGGAGGCTCAGGCCTTGCCGTCAAATGATGCAAGATCCGTAGTTCAATTCTTGAAGAGACTGTTCTCCCAATTTGGTACTCGACGAACAATTATTAGTGACCAGGGGACACATTTTTGTAATTCCCTGTTCGCAAAAATCCTAAAGAGATACGGTGTCTCACATCACACTTCAACTACTTATCACCCCCAGACTAGCGATCAAGTTTAAGTTTCCAATTGGGAACTCAAGAGAATCCTGGAGAATACTGTGGCTCATCACCGGAAAGACTGGTCTAATGATAAGTGCTTGATTATATATATTTTATAATACCAGTTTAGATGCATTGAGCATCACTTTTATCAGGTTTTAGCATTAACAATGTGTGTTTTGTGTTCTTTTGTGTAAACAGGGCTTTGGAGACATGACGTACAGGAAGAAGCAAAGATAGGGTGTGATGACACGTTTCAAGGCCACAATCAGAAGTTGTGTTCATATCCATGGGGGTGTTGCCAACTTTCGGAGGAGTACAAGTCATTACACAAACCGAAAGAGCACAAAGGCAGTAGTACGCTCATGTCCCAGCTTCTGTACAAAGCAGAAGAAGGCTCTTGAGGATTTCAAAGCATAGAAAGCCACACACCCTACCACACGAGCGTGTGCCAGACCGTGTGGACTCCAAGGAAGACTTCGGGGGGAAACATCACTGTAGCAGTACTGTAGCAAAGTACTTCACACGCCCGTGTGGAATTTCCACACGGGCGTGTGGATGCCCGTGTGGATGCCCTCGTAAAGCCCCGAATTCAAATTATAAAAGCCGCCTTGTGATAATTTTTAGGGATCTTTTCGGCCACTTTCGAGAGACAAGGCGGCTAGGGCTTGGAAGGAGTTCTTTGCGGCTTTGGGAAGCTTTCCTCACCAACTTGGATCGATTCCACCTTCGTCATAGCATTAAGGAAGCCATCGGCGACCTAGCTTCGGAGTGGATTCAATCCAGACGTTGAAACTACCCATCAAGACTATCATCACGGATTTAAGGGGGTTATTGTTTATGTCTTTGGAACTTATTTATGAATTTACTATTTGTTTTGTGACTCGCTCCATGGAGAGCTAAACCCCTAGAGGGTATTCGGACATGTAAACCCTAGGATTCTTATTTTCATTAGATCTACATTGTGTTTCTATTCGAATTTATCAGTTTGAGTTTTACTCTTGAGTTCTTAATGCTTGTTTGTGCTTTTAATTTCATTATTAATTGCCTTGCATGTTTTATTCAATCTAGTGAAGAGAGAGATCACCGCTAGGTTTAGAATTACCAAGAGTAAAGAGGGTTGAGAGGGTGAGCCGTGAGATAGCGGAGTGTCCCCTTTCCCTTCCGACAGATATTTCCTATTTTCATATTCCCTAAGTGTCAAGCAACCATATGTGGTGTGAGGCGTCGAGAGAATTCTCCGCCGGGACCTCGTAGGGGACTAGTTATCGGTGACCTGGAGGCAGGGCCGTTATACCTTTGGATACCCACGACTCATTGTTTTTGTTTAGAAACACTTGTAATCTACATCCAACACCCGAATCCTAGGGGGAGCATTGTCCGGATGCCTCACTTTTATTGATTGAGAACTCTTTTAATTTTATTTCATGCGCACTTGTGGTGACACTCTTAGTGTTGGCCATTAGATCATCACACACTACAGTCATTAGGCTAGATAACAAAAGAGGGGCTATTACTAGTACTTCTGTTCCCTGTGGTTCGACAACCCGACCCTTTGGGTCCACTTTTATTACTTGACGACCTGTGCACTTGCGGTAACGCAAGGGGTTGACACACATCACCCTGTTGTGTTGTTGCGGAGACGCATCATCTAACCAATTGGAAGATGCATTGTGGGCCTATAGAACCGCCTACAAGACACCCACCGGGAGTAGTCCTTACCACCTTGTGTTCTGTAAAGCTTGTCACCTACCGGTAAAACTTGAACATAAGGCTTATTGGGTGACCAAAGTCTTAAATTTTGACTTCCATACGGTGGGAGAAAAGAGGAAACTACAATTAAATGAGCTTGATGAGTGGAGAACCCTTTCCTATGAGAACTCACGTATATACAAAGAATGAGCAAAAAGATATCATGACCAGAGGATCAAACAAGACAAGCAATTTACAAAAGGGGATCAGGTCCTACTATACAACTCCCGCTTATGATGATTTCCTGGGAAACTCAAGTCTTGATGGTCGGGGCCTTACACGATCACCCGTGTAACAGCGCAAGGAGTAATTGAGATCCATCACTGGAGAAATTCCAGTTCAGGGTCAATAGCCACCACCTTAAGCCATACTTTGGTCAGTCATCTTCATCTCCTCTATACTTTATGAAGCAAGGTATGAACCTCTCCTTTGAACCCCCTTAAGATGCATGAACGTGAATGTCAGGCTCGTGACGTTAAACAAGCGCTCTTGGGAGGCAACCCAAGTTCATTTCTTCGTATTTTCATGTGTGTTTGCATTGTTTGTTATTTGGTTAGTTTATTTGTGGTTTTACTTTCTTGTTTGAGTGGTCGTTTTTATTAATTTTTGTGAGTTCGATAATCAGGATCTCACTCTAATTTTGATGTTACTTGATTTTCACTTTTGTAGGCGAAAGTTTTGTGTTTTATAAGTTAGTAAACGATTAGTGTATCTAATTTTGTCGAAAAAACTTAGGGAAAATCGAGATTCAGCACTTCTGGAGGGAGTGCGGGCGGTCTACCCACCGCACACACTTGCCAGTGTGCGGCCGCACAGCCCCCGCACAGCATGGCCAGAAGGCTGTGTGGCCTGGCATGCGGCCCGCACAGGCCTGTGTGGCCCACACAGATCTGTGCTGGCTGCAGCGAGCCCGCACAGATCTAACCACCAAGTGCCCATGAGGACACTTGGCGGCCCCTACCCCCTCTCCCTTAGCTCATTCACCCCCTTTCTTCCTCTTTCTTCTTCTCTTCCATTCTCCTTCACAAGAAAACCATATCTCTTCCTTTTTGCACCTTAGGAGCTAAAATTTTGCCAATCTACGCATTGAGAGCATTGATCTATAGTTTTCACCTCCAAATTTTTACCGATTTGTCATCTTTCCTCCACCTACTTGGGTAAGCTCAAAATTATTTCATTTATTGTTTTACTTGATGAAATTGATTCCATCCCCTTGTTTGATGGAAAGAATTAACTTTGGTGCTTTGGTTATACTTTGCATGATACTTTTCAATTTCTTCCTCTTGTTCATGAATGCAATGTTTGTATAGCAAACTTTATGTCGCATGTGTAATTTTATTCTTGGAATTTGTAGTTCATGTGGACATCAAGAACTTAGTCATGATCATTTTTATTTTTTGTGGGATTATAATTGATTTTAGTTCCGCTTGTGTGTTGTAGGAAAATGCCAAATAAATGTGTAGCACACAAGAGAACTCGTGAGGGAGCTAGCTCATGTTCAACACCTCATTTCACAGACGCCCATTTTGCGCAACGATATGACATGTTAAAGACGAAGCCATTTGCCCAAACCCGTGTTTTTGATTGGCAAGTCTTGGATAAATTGGGTTTAGCGGGTAAAGTCCGGCGCCTTGTTGGGTTCAATTAGTGGCTTTCTATCCTTGAAATCGATGAACCCGCACATCGTGAGCTTACTCTTGAGGTGTTGAGTACCTTTGAAGTCGATCATAGAGTTGCAGACATCCGTCGTCCAAGGGGAATAAAGTTTCAAGTGAATGGAGAGCAAAAAGTCATGAGCCAGGCAGAGTTTGGCATTTTCTTGGGTATATATGATCATGATTTCGTAACAAGCATGGAATATCCTCGCCTAGCTCGGGATTTTCTCCTTAGGCTCACTCCGAGTACATTTTGGAATTATATCACTACGGGGGCTAATTAGAATTCCAAGAAAGCATCACTTGATAAGTATCTAAATACACCATTTTGTAATGGTGAAATACTTATACTTTCATGCATTAATCGAATAAAACAGTTGCCCTTTGATGTATTTTTTCTTGTTTTTCTATTTCAGGGCATCTATGGGCCATCTATGATAGGAGGAGCATTTGTAGCATGAAAATCGAGGCCAAGGAGCGAAGAAACGAAGGTTAAACGAGCTCCGGACGTCATTCGGGCACTCCTACATGAAACGGGCCTACTCAGGCCCGTTTTCAGGCCCGTGTGCGGGCTGTGTGCTGCCCGCACACCCTTGGCAGAAGGGTGTGCGGCCCAGTGTGCGGCCGGGCACCAGCCCGCACACTGGTCGGGGTATTTAAGCCCGATTAGGGCTTTTCTTGAGGGACTTTTGCCAACGACGCCTCCGAACACCCCCACGCTCAAAGCTTCATCAAAGGAGGTCGTTTTGGAGTGAAATCAAGGGAGAGAAGGCGGAGGGACTTGAGGATCATCATCCTAGAGCTTGCCGACGCGGATTCGGCAAGTGTCTTCATCAACCTTAGTCGACACGGTCAAGAGGGAGTTTTGAGTTCTCTTATTGATGTATTCTTATTTGTGCAAACTTCCCTTGTTATTCATGTCGAACTAAACCTCCCAAGGCCACCGGGCAACCGGTGAACCTTGGGAGAAATACTTGTATTGGATGCTTTGCTTTTAATTCAATGATTGCATGGTGTGGATTTTGGTTTCATACATTGTGTGCTTAATTGTAGTGATTTGCATGAGAACTCTGCATTTCATTTTATCGAATGTGCTTGGTTGTGCGAGGTGCGCTCTTGCATTAGATCCACATAGTATGGAGAGGGGCTCATTGTACCGGTACACCGGAGGTTCCGGGTGCCGGTAGCCTCCCGTAGGTTGTAGAGTTCATCTTAGCGAAATTGCTTATAGATAACTCCAACCAAGGCTCCTTAGTCCCAATGACATCGTGTGAGTATCCTTTGGATAAAGGAACTTGTACTGGATTAGGGCTACACTACGGAGGTTCCGGGGTAGTCGACTCCCGAGCCTAGACGGACCAAAACAATACTCCATGCATGCATTACCTGTTTTTATAGCATCCTTACTTGTATTTCTCCCGGGGGAATCCTCGCCCGGAGCCTTGTCTTTTCTATCTGATTTTCCATTGTTGTGCGCAAACTGTCTTTGATTGAAGTTTCTATCGTTAGTTTTAATTTCATTTCATTACAACAACTTCTGTTTTGATTCGACTAAACAATTGTCGAAGAGGAAGTAATAGTGGATTTCGGGACCCCAGGGAATACGACCCTCTTGTGCCCGCACAAGAGGTATTACTTGACGACACGTGCCCTTGCGGCCGGGGAGCCACGTGCTCGCTTTCTAGCGACGCGCGCGGTGACCATCATCACTCTTGGCACATGATGAGTGCATTTCATATATAGTTATTTTATATCTTACTCCCATGATTCTTGAGTTTATCGGCGTTAATTCTCCAATTTCAGTACTATTTGAGGTATTTCTAGTTTTTCATGCAGATATCAAAGTCCTAAAGCAAGAAGAAGTGATTTGGAGTGATTTTGGGAGCTAAAAGACTTAGAAGAAACCTCACCAAGCTCAACACCGCCTCAGCACGCCCATGCTTGCAAGCCATGCAGATTGCAGGAGAATTCAGCCAAGGACCGCACGCCTTCTGGTCGCTAAGCACGGTGGTGCAACCTTCAGCACAGCCGCAACACGGGCGTATTCGACCCCGTGCAGATTACAGAAAATTGGGTTTCATGAGTTTTATTCGGCCGTAATTTGCACGGCCTCAACACGGCCGTGCTCACATCGTGAAAAGGTTAAAACCCCAGAAACTTAGATTTTTGGGGGACTTTTGGCTAGTGAAAGAAAGGGAGAAGAAGAGGAGAGCCTTGGGGAGCCGTCCTCACCATCATCAGGGGAATGTCGCGCGAATGGTAGGCCGATTGGGAGGAGAAATCATTCCACACTAGAACCTCAGATAGCTGAAAGGATGCATGTAAATAGGGAGTCTTCGAACTCTTGTGTATTTGTTTCTTTGGTATTTTCCTTGTTCTCTAACCCTATAAGGGGCTAAACTCTTATTGGGAGCCCCGGGGTGATGTTCTGATGTTTGTACTTTGAATTTGGATACTTTACTTGCAGTATTTATGAATGTCTTGTTCTTTACATTAAATCTTGGTTGTTGGCTGCTTTGATTGTATGTTGAGGGGTTGAGTGCTTTAAGTTATTGTTATCTTATCTTAGCTTGCAAATCTTTATGATAGTTGCAAGAAGTGAGATCTCAACTTAGGGTTCAACAGCACTGTGAGCATCCTTCATCTAGCACAACGAGATCTTAGAATGTAGGGTTCTAAAAACATTTCTGATAAGTACTGAGAGAGTCAAAGTTAGTGAGCATCAAGAATTCAACCCCGGGGCCCCATCTCCTCCATTGAGAAAATCCTTACCATTCCTTGTGTGTGATTACTTCTCTTTAATCTCATTCAATCCAAACCAGAGTCATTTCAACATTTCTTTATTTGATTAGATATTAAGCAGAATGATAGTATTAGGAGATATACCAGTCCCAGTGGATACGACTACCAGACCTTATGGTAAACTTTATGTCACGCCCCGACCCTCGGGTCCCGGTCCATGGCACTACCGCCACGACAACCCAGGGGAGGTCAAGCACCTGCCTCAACCCCAGGTCGCCGTAAGGCTAACCTGTTACCTGTACAATATTAACATTACCACAATAATACTCTAAATCTAAGGTATTCAACCACAACCCTGTACAAGATCAACAGACTCACACCATATATGTACATATATCTCTGGAAATCACAATATCAATGATCATGGACACAATCATAGTCTCTCCCAAACACTGGATGTAAACCTTATACAACCTAAGGTCCTGACTGAACCAATCAAGATTATACAAGACAAAAATGGAAATACGAAAATATAGGTCCTAGTGGATCCATCTTATGCATGACAACAATGTTTATGAATCATACACTACTCAAAGGTAAATGCAAGAATAGATGCCAAGCACTATCACGTCTCACGCCCTGCTGCCGTGCTAACACCTGTAAAGAAGAGAAGAAGAATGGGTGAGTAACTAAGTTACTCAGTGAGGGGTTGAATATGGAGCTATAACTCATACAAGTGTAACAAATGACATGCCGAAAATATATGTATATCTTTAACAAAGACAACTTACAAAATGCTTTAAATGCACATTTCAGTATAACAAGCTTTCCAACTTTCTCAAAGAAAGGCATCAATAAATCTTTGAAAATCATTTGTAAGAGATTCAAGTATGAAAATTTAAGTTAAAAATACTCTCTTCGAAATGCTCAACTTTTCATGGTTTCATAAAGTAATCAATGTCGTAAATTTCGTATCATGAAATCCAAATTCCGAAAACACTCTTTTCTTACTCAACAACCTAGGGATTTATAAGATAATCACAATAAATCCCATATCGCTAGTATCACCAGCCTATGAAAACCCTCCATCACTAATCCGCGGCCGCGGTTAGGTCAGGAGCCACCAAGATGTGCGTATCTTGGCGTTGGCCGTTGGGAATCCCGGGAGGTGACACCGAGAACCCAACACGGCTCTTCAGGATCTCTACGCGCCTCCTGAATGAGCGAGTCAGCCGAGAACTCCACGCCACCCCAACAAGGTCGGTCCGTGGAGACTCGCTTCTGCAGAAGATACCGGGGATCCTTCCCCTTCACCATTAACATTTGGGATATCCATCCCGCCCGTAGGCTCATCATGAACACATCATATAACATCATATATCTCATCAAGAGATCACAAATTCCCATAAAATACAATTTTTAATCCAAGAGTAAATCCTTGTGCGAAAGCATCGACAATAATGTCATTTTCATGAAGAATATCAACACATGAGTATTCTTTGAAAACTCATTTCAAATATGATAACATCGTGGAGAATCTCAATTTGGTTTACATAGACCCTTATTCGGTCAAAATAACAAGAACATCGAATTCTCAAATTCACAAAACTTGGAAACATGTAGTTCAAACCATAGGATTTTCCAATCCTCATGAAATATAAATAATCAAGAATTTAACAAGATCATAAACTATCATGGTTTCTAGGCCTCAGGGAAATTATCTCATGAGCCTTTTGTAATAGAATCAATAGTTAAGCAAGATTATAAACATCAAGGTTTCTAGATCTCAAGGAAATCATCTCATGAGTCCATTAAAATGAAATCAAGAATTAAAAGGATCATATAGCATCATAATTTCAGTTTTCAAGAAACACTTCAAGAATCCATTGAAATCAAGAATTTCTCATTTCAAGGCATGCATTATTAAACAAGCATGATCATAGCTCTTTAATTAAACAATTCCCACTCACAAACTTTGCGAGATCGAATACTTGGATCACTCGCCTACTTGATCTTTACCCTTGCCTTTAGATCCACCTTCTTGAAGCCATTAACCATCCAAGAAAAACAAGAATCAATCACATAACCCAAACAATAACCAAGAGAGGAAAGAATGATCCAAAATTAGATCTCATGGCTTCTAGGGTTTACTAAGTGTTCTAGATTCAAGAATTAACAATAATAGAATCCTTAAACCCTCAAAATCAAAATAAAATCAAGAATATCCTAATTGGGTTCGGATCTAAAAGAATCAAAGGTTTAGAGATGAAGGATCTCCTTCATTCTTCACCAAAACATGAAATCAAGGCTCCTATACCATTCAAACATAAGATCCATGGCTAAATCCCAATTAAATATTAGATCCACACTAAATCCACACTAATTCTTCATGGATCTAAAGAGAATTGAATAAAAGAACAAGGAATTGAAGAAGAGAAGAAAACCCACCTCAAACTTTGCTAGAACTAGAGGAGAATCATCACCAATTGAGAAGAGGGGAAGATCAACACCTTTCTTCTTTCTTGGAGCTCAAGAATGAAGATCTAATGGAGGGGAGAATGAGGATTCAAGATGGGGAGAAAAAGAGAGGGAAATGGGGTCTTATAAAGGCCCTTTGAGTTTGAAAACGGTTTAAATAGGCCCCAAAGCGCGGGAGGGCTCGCGGGCTCCCTTGCGGGCGCAAGGGAGGCCGCGAGGCCTCAACCAGGAAGCCATGCGGCCTCCCATGCGCCCGCATGGGAGCCCGCATGCTCTTCTGGCTGGGGGTCCTTGCGGGCTCCCATGCGGGAGCATGGGAGGCCGCAAGGTCCCTTCCTTGCTTACACATTTTAAAACACTTTTCCCCCATCTTTTAACCTCTCAAAAAGACCTTACCTAAGATCCCAACAAAATAAAACTCGACACAAACTTAAATACACAACTTCTACACAAGAAACAAAGCACAAGAGAAGCGAAAAAGGTCGAACTTCCACACTTTATTACTTATACGACCCGTGCACTTGCGGGTACGCAAGGGGCGTATCAAGTTTTTGGCGCTGTTTCCGGGGACTGGCAACTTCTAAGAATTCGGGCAGTCTTAGTAATCTAATCGCTTATTTTTGTTTTGATTTTTTTTCTTTTATTTTTCGTTTTTGCTTGTATTCTTAATTTTGGTGGTGCTTGTGATTTATGTAAACTGTTCATCATTTTCTTTTCCTTAAGCTTAAAAGTATATATCTCAGTTTCTCTTTTTATTGGTGCGCAGGTTTAATTTATGACTCAGGGGAATTCATCTCAGTTCGCACCCCCTGATCCTGACATTGAAAGGACATTCCATAGGTGACAGAGGCAGGTCAATTTAAGGGAAACAGGGTCAGTGGAAGTGAGCATAGAAGTAGACCAAGAAGAAAGCATGGAGGAACTCAGAGGAGTATCTCATATCATGCACACCCTAATTTGGAAGGGTCTGGATCAAGCAATGTTCGGCCCCCTGTTGCAGCAAACAATTTCAAGCTGAAGCCAAATTTTATCCAGATGGTGCAGCAGATGTGCCAGTTCGATGGTTTCCAGGACGAGAACCCATATGCACATCTTGCAAATTTTCTTTAAATATGTGACAAGTTCAAGGCGAATAATGTGTCCGAGGGCGCGGTTCACCTCCGACTGCTCCCGTTTTTAGTGCGAGGAAGGGCTAAGCAGCGGCTAAATTCCTTGCCGGCGGGGTCTATCACAAATTGGGCACAGCTGGCAGAGAAGTTCTTGACTCGATACTTTCCACCGCCAAGATCAGTGAACTCAGAAGTGACATTTCCTCTTACCGACAATCAAAGTCTGAAACCTTGTACAACACATGGGAAAGGTACAAGGAATTATTGAGGAAGTGTCCATAGCATGGGATAGTGGAATGGATGCAAATTCAGATCTTCTATAATGGGCTAAATGTGGCAACCAAGCAAATGTTAGATGCTGTGGCTGGAGGTTCTTTATGCAGCAAGAGGCCTGAAGAAGCACAGAACCTCATCGAAGACATGGCATCTAATGGGTACCAATGGAGCTCTGAGAGGAACAAGCCGGTGAAAACAGCCAAACTTTATGAGGTTGATGTGCTCACTACCTTTACAGCATAAGTGGAAGTCATCTCTAAAAAGTTGGACATAATGCAAGTCCAATTTTCATCGGAGAATTTGAGTAGTGTTAATTGGGCAAGCCAAACGGGGCCCAGTTGTTCATCAGAGGGGGGTAGTGCGACCGAGCAGGTGGACTTTATTGGACAAAATCAGCAGTACACTAACAACCCCTACAGCAGCACCTATAACCCGGGGTGGAGGAACCACCCAAAGGCAGCTGCGCCCTCAGCAGCAACAACAACAGATACAGACTCAATGTTTGAGGTCCTCACCACCATAACAGAAAGGACCTTCTCTTGAGGCCCTACTCGTTCAGTACATACAGTCCAATGACGCCCGAATCACAGGGCATGAAGAGGTCATGAGGAGCCAACAGGCGTCATTACAGAATCTTGAGCGCCAGGTCGCGCAAATAGCGAAGACACTCACTGAACGACCCCCGGGTTCTTTATCTAGTAATACAAAAGTCAACCCCGGGAGTCTCTTAAGGCAGTTACTCTAAGAAGTGGGAAGGAATTAGAATCCCCACCTCCTCAAGTACAACATGATACTCAAAGTGAACTAGAGGTGGAATTTCTAGAGAAAGATTCAGGGTCAGTTTCAAGAGCAAAACTGAAGGGTAAAGAGAAAGATCCTGTGGCAGAGTACAGACCCACATTACCTTATCCTGCGAAGCTCAAGAAAGACCAACAAGAGGCGCAGTTCAAAACGTTCCTTTAAATGTTCAAGACTTCACACATAAATGTCCCGTTCGTAGAAGCTCTTTCACAAATGCCCAAGTATGCCAAATTTCTTAAAGAGCTGTTGACTAACAAGACGAAATTAGAAGCAGTCTCGATGGTGACACTAAGTGAAGAATGTTCCGCGATCATCTCGAACAAAATCCCCAAGAAAGAGAAGGATCCGGGAGGTTTCATCATCCCAAGCACAATTGGGGTAATGATGGATGAGAAATCACTTGCTGACCTAGGGGCGAGCATCAATCTGATGCCGTTTAAAATCTTTCAGAAGCTAGGACTGGGAGAGCTCAAGCCGACTCAAATGACTCTCCAGCTTGCTGATCACTCCATTCTCCGACCTTTAGGAATTGTGGAGGATGTTTTGGTGAAGGTTGACAAGTTCATATTCCTTGTGGATTTTGTTATCTTAGACTTAGATGATCAAGCTGAGGTACCTCTGAACTTTGGGTGACCATTCCTCTCTACTTCGCAAGCAATCATTGATGTGAAGGATAGTCGACTGACATTAAGAGTGGGGGATGAAGAAGTGGTGTTCAGACTGAATGAAGCGATCAGACACCCAATGGCATTTGATGATTCTTGTTATTTTCTTGATGCTAATGACGATGTGTTGGAGATTGTGTGCAGGAAACCTGGCGGAAGGACTACCTCACTGACTTGTTGGGGAGGAATCTCCAGATGAAGAGCCCATAGCGAGGGCTGAAGAAGTAGCTGTTGTACCACTGAGCACTGATAATCCAGCTGTGTATGCCAAGGAAAAGAAGCCATCTAAGGCTCGGACTTGGTGGAAGAACGTGGCTGATAGGAAAAAATAGCAAGCCTTTGCCACAAAGCACAACCCTTCTGATGTACTAACCAGTGGTGAGGCATTTTTGATTGACTCTTTGACCCCTTATTTGGGTTGTTCTTTTTCAAGCTGCCAGGAGAGAAGGTATGTCTTTGAGCCTTCATGACGTCAAGCTAGTGACGTTAAACAAGCGCTTCTCGTGAGAACAGGTGCGTCAAGCTAGTGACGTTAAACAAGCGCTTCTCGGGAGGCAACCCGAGTAGTTTCATGTTTTATTCGTCTTTATTTGTGTTGTCTGTGTGTTTGTGTGTGCTTTGTTTGTATGTCGAGCTCGTTTTCGGTGTTTCTCCGTTGTTTTGGGTGTTGCCAGGCTCAACACGGGAACAACACGATCATGTTGTTTCCGGTGCAGTTTACAACTTTTAGAGGTTTATTACTCCGAGCAACACGGGTGAAGCACGGCTGTGTTCGGACCGTGCTGAACCCCAAGCACGCTGCCCGTGCACGCAGCACAGACGTATGCTGCGTTCTTCATTTCTATAAATTTTTATTGGCACGGGTACAACACGACCATGTTGAGGGCTTGTTCGGCTCGACAGTTCATTTCCTGCGAGTTTTTCTTCTCTTGCGAGTTCCCTTTCTTACACTCTCTGTTTTCTTGCGATTCGGGGTCATTTGCTCTGTTTTAGGGATCCCTTGGAGTTTCATCGCTTGTATTTTTCTTCTCCGCCATTTCGGTAAGTCAACGGTCCCTTGTTGCGCTTATTGTTTTCAAAATCATGGTTTATATGCCTTTAATTCAAATGCTTAACTTCGGCCTTATAGGCATCTAGGGTGAGCTTTGATCCATTTAAACACCGTTTTACCGTTGAATTTTAAGCTATGGGTCGTCGGGGACAACTCAGGATTTTGGCAACACGGGCATGCTTCTATAAGCACGATCGTGTTCTTACTTAGATCCCTAAATTGAATGCCAGCACGGACGTGCTCTGATTGGCATGCCTATGTTTCATGCAAAACCCTTTTGCCAATCAACACGGGCGTGTCAAATGCAACACGCCCGTGCCTCCACTGTTTCTAAGCCTGTTAAATCTCTTATCTTGCAGATCATGCCTAGGAAGGCAACCACATCCGGCCGTTCTTCAAAGAGGGCCCAAGGGGAGTCGTCGACCCATCCGCCCCCTCCGAGCCCACTTTCGGCGCTCCCATCCACCAGGAGCGCTATTCTCGTCTGAGAGCCAAGAGATTTGGCTAGCTGAGAGCGATTGATTGGGAGGTCCTGCGATAGGTTGGTATGGAGGCCGACGTCCGGAGATACCTAGGGGCGGGCGCCTGGACACAGCTGCTCAGCATCACCGACCGATCTTATCGGGAGCTGTCCTTGGAGGTCCTTGCGACCTTAGAGATGCCCCGAGGTCCCATCAGCTACCACCGCGCTGACACCATTCAATTTCAAGCATTTGTAGAGATGCATCGGATGAGTCTAACGGAGTTCTCTGTCAGACTGGGCCTATAAGATGAGGAGTTCATCAGAACTCCAGAGTACGATGCGCTTTTTGTTGCCAGCCCACCGGGGGATTCTCAGGAGGATTGCTGGAAGCGTTTTAGCACAGACCGATCATATGACCCTCGCCGGTCCAAGGCCTCATCCCTCCGTCTCCCCACTCTCAAGAACACCCATTTCATATTGAGCCATTCTATTACGGGCAAGGGAGACAGCACCGGGGTCATCAGTTGCCGCGATTTTGACTTCTTGCTGAGCATGTTGGATGGTTTCCATCTGCACCTCGGCTACGAGGTTGCCTTCAGTCTCTAGCATCAGGGCCAGGATTCTCTGGTTGGCGCTCTCTTTGGCGGACCCTACATCACGAGACTGATTCGAGGGATGAGCCTCCATTCCGGCCTCAGAGCGATGAGGATGGTGGGAGGGGTGGTACCTGCCTCAGTGGGCACCCTCCGCGCAATGGGTATGCTCCGCTCTACGCACACCTCCCACGGCCCTGCATACCACGCTGCTCCTGTTGCCAGTGTACCTGACTCTCCTTCCGCGGTAGCTGGTCCCTCTGCTTCACCACGCACACCACGGGCCTGTAATTCCGACCCTATTCCGGATTCCCGCCCGCCCCCCCCTCTCTTTCCGGCGGTGGATGATTCGGAGTGTGCAGCGCCTAGCTGCCAGTATGGATGTGACGCTGTCTCCACCGCCTCGATCTGCTGCGGGGCCTTCTATCTCTAGGAGTATGGGCGTCGACACCGAGGATTTACCCTCTGACTCCGGGACTAGCTCTGACAACGCCGATTTCGGAGTTTTTGTTTCCTTTGTTCTGTCTTTATTCTCAGTTGTTGTTCTTTCTTTTCCATTTTTGTTTTCCTTTGTTGTTGAGTCAGTTAGCAAGGGGAGTCCCCTTACTAAAATGATCTCTTTTTAGTGAGTTTTATTTTGTTTGTTTTCTGTTTTATCTCCTTCTAATGCTTACATGCTTCCTTTAGGATGTATGGATATTTCTCTTGATAGTGCTCAACACACGCCCTTGTTTGTCATGGAATTATTCACGGGCACCTCTCCTTTAATTTGGTGAAAATTCCCCAACTCTCACCTTAATTTTACTTGAAGATTTTCTTTGTGTTGCATATTCTATTTTTAAACATTGAGGACAATGTTTCATTCAAGTGTGGGAGAGGGTTGTTTATTTGTGTATAATATGTTTAGATATAGTGCATGACTTAGGACGATCTATGACATTTTTGGTTGAGAATTACTAAGCTAAGGGGTCATTGAGCATGCTAGTGCACTTTTGTTGAACTTAAGGTTTCATTTTGCTCTTACTTTGGAAACACTAACACTAACACCTAGCCTTCTGTTGTGTGGTCACTCTGTTAGAGGAAGGACTAGTTTTAAGGCTTATGAAAAATTAGATGTTTACTCCAAAATCAAATAATAAAAGCTAGAAAATGAGAAGCAATTCCAGAAAGTGAGGAAAAGAAAAGAATTTTGACAAGTCGGATTCCTTTTCTTTGGATGCCCTATCGAATTCTGTTAGAAAGATGGTAGAAAGAGCTATCACCTTAGAAAAAGCGAAAGCCGCACTTGAGTAGTCAGATCTTAGGCATCACAAATGTCATTTTTGATGACCTACCAAGTGAAATGGCTGCTTCTAACATGTATGAAGCTACTACACAGTTTAGGAGTCATCTTGAAAAAGTGAAAAATGATAGCTTGAACTAGACCCCCTCAAGTAAGAGTAAAATCTTTCAAGAGCTATCAATGGACTAAGACATTAGCCACTCTGGGCTCCTCAAGCTTTAGAAATTTTCTAACTTTGCTGAAATCAGAGGTCATGCACTCATCACTTTATTAGGGAATTAAGGTTGCTTGAGGGAAAGCAACGATTCAAGTTTGGGGGAATTTGATGAGTGCATTTCATATATTGTTATTTTAAATCTTACTCCCATGATTCTTGAGTTTATCGGCGTTAATTCTCCAATTTCAGTGCTATTTGAGGTATTTCTAGTTTTTCATGCAGACATCAAAGTCCTAAAGCAAGAAGAAGTGATTTGGTGTGATTATGGGAGCTACAGAACTTAGAAGAAACCTCACCAAGCTCAACACCGCCTCAGCACGCCCGTGCTTGCAAGCCGTGCAGATTGCAGGAGAATTCAGCCAAGGACCGCACCCCTTCTGGTCGCTAAGCACGGTGGTGCAACCTTCAGCACAGCCGCAACACGGGTGTATTGGACCCCGTGCAGATTACAGGAAATTGGGTTTCATGAGTTTTATTCGGGCGTAATCTGCACGGCTTGGAGCACGGCCTCAACACGGTCGTGCTCACATTGTGAAAAGATTAAAACCCCAGAAACTTAGGTTTGTGGTGGACTTTTGGCTGGTGAAACAAAGGGAGAAGAAGAGTCTCGGGGAGACGTCTTCACCATCATCAGGGGAATGTCGCGCGAATGGTAGGCCGATTGGGAGGAGAAATCATTCCACACTAGAACCTCAGATAGCTGCAAGGATGCATGTAAATAGGGAGTCTTCGAACTCTTGTGTATTTGTTTCTTTGGTATTTTCCTTGTTCTCTAACCCTATAAGGGGCTAAACTCTTATTGGGAGCCCCGGGGTGATGTTCTGATGTTTGTACCTTGAATTTGGATACTTTACTTGCAATATTTATGAATGTCTTGTTCTTTACATTAAATCTTGGTTGTTGGCTGCTTTGATTATATGTTGAGGGGTTGAAAGCTTTAAGTTATTGTTATCTTATCTTAGCTTGCAAATCTTTATGATAGTTGCAAGAAATGAGATCTCAACTTAGGGTTCAACAGCACTGTGAGCATCCTTCATCTAGTATAACGAGATCTTAGAATGTAGGGTTCTAAAAACATTTCTGATAAGTACTGAGAGAGTCAAAGTTAGTGAGCATCAAGAATTCAACCCCGGGGCCCCATCTCCTCCATTGAGAAAATCCTTACCTTTCCTTGTGTGTGATTACTTCTCTTTAATCTCATTCAATCCAAACCAGAGTCATTTCAAGCCTTCTTTATTTGATTAGATATTAAGCAGAAAGATAGTTTTAGGAGATATACCAGTCCCAGTGGATACGACTACCTGACCTTAGGCTACACTTTATTACTTATACCACCCGTGCACTTGCAGGTACGCAAGGGGCGTATCAGCACACCCAACGTACTTTGTTGTGCAAACACTTCTGAGTCATTCGAACACAGGCCGGAGTGACAGCACCAGAGTTGTGACCAAGATGGATCTTTTGATTTTATACAGTATGATTCGACGTGAGCAGCTCAACTTAGCCCACGTCATGGCAGATGTTTTTGCTCACCCAGCGGAGCATCCTTCGATTGCTCAGATTTTCCTTGGACCATTCAATACTCACTTGGCATGGGGCGCGAATGCACTTGGTTAGGTGCGGTCAATGGAGCAAGTTGGAGGCATCATACCACTCAGGCTATAGGCACTTACTTTTATCGGCATTGTAAAGCGTCGTGGCGGCGCTTATGTTCTCACCGACGAAGCATACAGTAGTAAGGACGACGATGAGGGGACATCTACCCCTACTGCCCCCCCAGACTGGTCGAGCTAACCCGCAAACTGATTATACCAGTGAGATAGCTGAGCTGCGTCACCAGGGAATTCGGCATAGTGTAGCGAAGTGAGGTTATCACCACGATCCTCCAGGGGCAGCAGACACTCCTCCAGGGATAGAGATAGATTCTTGAACTCTTACAGCAGCCTCCTCCATATCCACCCACCTCTGCACTGCAAGCATCGACCGACTCTTGGGACACATGGCTTTGAGAACCTTGTTATTTGTTGTTCTTTCATTTTATTTTCTTCGCTTGTGTGGTTGTAGTCAGTTAGAAAGGGCCTAACTCTTCCAAACTTTTTTTTTCTTAATTATTGTCTTTTAGTAGTTCTTTAATAATATTTGTGCGATAATGATGGATGCTTTTATCTAATGTCCCGTTCTACCTCGCAGGGGTAGACGTGGGCATTATTTTCTCTTCTCTCCACTATCATTGGAAGTGCGATGATCACTGAGCTTATCTTGTAACGCGCTGCCACCATGATTCAGGAAGTTCACCAACCCCTTCTCTATGCTTTATGCTTCCTATCATATATTTTGCACTTATCATGTACATTAGGGACAATGTACGACTTTAAGTGGGGGTGGCATGCATGCACATATGTTCTTTAGCATCAAATTTTTTTTCTTACTTATGCATAACTGTTTTGGTGAACTTTGATGACATTTATGTATGATTGTAACCTATGATGGCGATGATACTTAAGTGTACATTAGAGTAGGACAATGATAGATGCTAAGCTTTGCACACAGCCCTGCACTTAATGAACTTTGATCATTCACGGCATTTTAGTGCTTCTGTCTCTCTCTTAAAACTGGCAAAAAGAGAAATAAAATGTGGCAATAGAAAGAGTTTTGTATAGAAATAAGAATGCCAATGCTCCTCTACTTAAATAGCAAATTAACTTAGGGTTCGGGCTGCTAAAAAGAGTGTTTCCTAAGCCAAAAGCTAGAAAAGCACGAGCATGCTCATGTAAACTTGTAATCTTCTAAATAAGGTCGGTTTTTGGTGCTTGATCAGCATATTTCCCTTCCAAAAAGAAGACTACAGTTCATGTTAGTCAAAAAGAAAAAAAAAAGTGGGAATAAAGCCAATTATGTATAGACGAGAGACAGAAGTGCCTTGTGAATTCATTAGGGGGTTCCCTACCATTTCAAGGTCCGTTGCCGCTATAAGTGGTGTGATGTGCTTTAAGAAGTGGTCCTCGGGGTGTTATTTTCTCCTATCTAGGTTACAAGAACCTAGGTGAAGAAGGTTGCACACACACAGCATCATCCTGCTGACTGAATGTGTCAGAATTTCATTTATGGTTGTAGCTTAGCACCTAGAGTTTCACACTTGCTATTTTATACTTATATTTGAGCCGGAGGTTGTGTATTTAGCCACTTATCAATTCCTCTTGGTCTTCATGTTTGTTTTCTTGGGGACAAGCAAACCCTTAAGTGGGGGGTAGTTTGATAAGTGTCTAAGTACACCGTTTTGTAAGGGTATTTTACGTGTACTTTCATGCATTATTTGAATAAAACTAGTGCCCTTTGATATGTTCTTCATGTTTTTCTATTTCAGGACATCTACGAACCGTCTATGTGAGGAGGAGCATTAATGGCATGAAAATAGAGGCCAAGGAGTGAAGAAACGAACGTTAAACGGGCTCCGAATGTCATTCGGGCACTCCTACACGAAACGGGCCTATTCAGGCCCATTTTCAGGCCCGTGCTGTGTGTGCCGCCCAGTGTGCATGCACACCATCCGGCACACCGCTCAGGTATTTAAGCCGTTTAGTTTTTTTTTCGGGGGAGAGCTTGCCACCGACACTTCCAAACACCGATACGATCAAATCTTCATCCAAGGAGGTCGTTTCGGAGTGGATTCAAGTGGGAGAAGACGAGAGAATGCCAAGATCTTCATCCTAGGGCTTGCCGGCGCGGATTAGTCAAGTTACCTCATCACCCTTAGTCGACATCTTCGAAAGGGAGTTTGTGTTTTGTTTTTGATGTATCTTGTATTGTGTGAATTCCGTTCACTTATAATGTCAAACTAAACCTCCCAAGGCCACCGGGCAACCGGTGAACCTTGAGAGGAACAATTGTATTGGATGATGTTTCTTTAGTTTAATGAATGCATGGATTGTTATGTTTGGTTTCTTTCATACTTATCTTTTGTTCATTCCACATGGGATGGATTCCGTAGAATCGATTATGAATTATACTTGTTTGGCAAGATGCTAGCATGTATTAGGTTAAAGAACGTTAGAAGAGAGATCCATTGTACCGGTACACCGGAGGTTTCGGGTGCCGGTAGCCTCCCGCAGGTTGTAGAGTGCATCCTAGCACAATTGCTCTTGGATAATTCTAGCCGAAAATCCCTAGGCCCAATGGCATCATGTGAGTATCCTTAGGTGAAGGAACTTGTACTGGATTAGGGCTACACTACGGAGGTTCCGAAGTAGTCGATTTCTAAGTCTAAGCGGACCAACACGTTACAAACCATGTGTGCATTATTTATTTATTTTATCATCCGTACTTGTGTTCTTCCCGGGGGAATCCTCACCCGGGGCCTTATCTTCTCAGCTTGTTCTTTTCTTCGTGATTTTAACCTTTTGGTGGTTAATTTCGTTAGTTGTTTGTCATAGTTTTTAATCCTTATTATTGCAAAACCCCTATTTCGATCCGACTAAACAAGCTATCTAAGAGTAAATAATAGTAGATCTTGGGACCCTAAGGAATATGACCCTCTTGTGTTCACGCAAGAGGTATTACGTGACAACTTGTGCATTTGCGGCCAGCGAGCCGTGTGGCCGCTTATTAGCGACGCGCGCGGCCGCCATCAGTATTCAAGCTTTCAGAAAAAAATTATCATAGAATGGGATTCTTATTTCTAACTTGTGCATAGCTTTACATAATTGAATTAGTGTTGAATTTGATTATAGTAAATGTCAATCTTTGGACGAATGATGGTGTTGAAGGAGTGAACAATGATATTAAGTAGTATGTTAGATAAGAATAATAAGATCTTCAAGATTTTTGGAATTGTAAGAGAAATGCACAAACAGTTTAGGGAATTGCCAAGGTCTTGGAATCAAGTTTCTAGTAACCCACTTTATTTCAAGGTATCCACTTGTAGTATAATTATGTGATGATTGCCAAAGAGCAAGTAATCGCTCATGTTGGGGAGTGGGCAAAATACTATCCTAGCTTGGGGGATATTTGACATGTGGTGCATTGATTTTATGGGGAATTTTCTTAGCTCAAACAGAAACAAATATGCCCTAGTCACCATGGATTAGATATCTAAATGATTAGAGGCACCAGTCTTGCCTACAATGACTCTATAGTTGTAGTATGATTCGATAAGAAATTGTTCTTTCCGTTTGCCACATTAGAGTCATCATTACTGATAGGGTGGTGCATTTTGCAATACTTAGCCGGATAAAATCTTTAGCAAATATGGAGTGACCCATAGATTGGCAACTGCTTATCATCATCCACAAGTGGTTAAGTAAAAGTTACCAATAGAGAACTCAAGTGAACCTTAGAAAGATTAGTTGAGCACCATAAAAGGGATTGATTAGAGAGGTTACATGACACCTTTTGGGCTTATAAGATAGCTTATAAGAAACTGATATGGGTAATACATTATAGGCAAGTGTATGAAAAGCTTGTTATCCGTAAAAATTGAGCACAAAGCGTATTGGGCAATTAAAGCTGTGAATTTTGATCTTTATATTGCATGAGAATGTTGAAAGCTTTAGATGAATGAACTCGATGAGTGGAGATTAAAGCATATGAGAACTCAAGAATGTATAAGGAAAGGGTTAGGCAATATCACAACAAGCATATATAGGGAGCAAAACAACCACCCAAAAGAGGGTGACCAATTTCCTTTATTTAATTCTAGGCTCAAATTGTTCCCTGGGAAGTTGACCTCAAGATGATCAAGACTATTCATTATCACTGGAGTGTTCAATTATGTGATAGTTGAAGTTACTCACCTAGAGGAAGGTATGTCCAAAGTTGATGAGTGTCTAAAGAAACATATTTTCTTAGATACATTTGCACATTTTGGATGTATCTTTATTAAATTGGTGATGTTTCGCTGTTATTTCAATATTATTTTCTTTGTAGGGCATGAAGAAGTCATTGGGAGGTCATAAAAGCACTTCGGAGCAAGTTCAGGGCAAGAAAATATATATTTCAGAGGTGCAATACTATAGCGATACAGTAGTACTCGTATGGAATCTTCATAGTACCGCATGAAACTACATGAAAGCAATTCAGGTGGCATAAAACCCCATGGAGCTTATATGGATCTTGTCAGAACACCATATAAGCTCCATATTGCCCATAAAGGACCAGTATGGCTTGGGAAAGACTTTACCACCCATGCAGCCTATATGGCCTAGGAAAGTATCAATAGGTGAAGTTATAGCAAATTTGGGATTTTTGGATAGACTTTTGAAAGAGCTTTGATGGCTACGAGACTAGGTTAAAATCAAAGGTTCAAGGACTACAAGCCTTCCGAGGCTAGGGCACATTTAAGAGGAGATGTATCTAGGCTGTTTCTAGGGCGGCGACTTCAAAAGACTTCAAATTAGATCCTTTATCACCATCCATCATCACTCATCAAGGGAGCTTAATCATGCTTCATTTGTGTTCTTTTATGTATTTCTTCTTTGATTTCACCTTCATGTCGAACTGATGGTGGTTGCGTGCATTGCTAAAAAACAGGCCCACCGCTCCCCGGCCGCAAGTGCACGGGTCGTCAAGTAATACCTCTCGTGAAACACAAGAGAGTCGTATTCACTGGGGTCCCAAGATCTACTATTACTTCCTCTTAGATTAGATGTCTAGTCAGATCAAAAACGAGTTTTGTTAAACAAGAAATAAATACTAAAACAAGGCAATTAAATCGAACTAATCACCAACAAGCAATGAACGTAGAGGGAAACAAGTATAGAAGATAAGGCTCTGGGCGACGATTCCCCCAAGAAGAACACAAGCATGGATGATATGATAAATAAATAATGCATGTATGGTTTGTAACAAGTTGGTCCGCTTAGACTGATGAGTGCATTATATATATATATATATATTTCATATGCATTACACCCGATATTTACTTGTCCTTTTGCTATTACTTGTTTAGTTCGGTGCTATTTAAGGTATTTTGAGTTTATTGTACAGATAATTAGGTCGTGGAGCAAGTAGAAGTGATTTAGAGGAGAATTCACATCAAAAAGAGCTAAAAAGAAGTTCGTCAAGCCAAGCACGGCCTCAACACGGGCGTGCTCTTGGCCGTGCAATTCACAGGAATTGGAATGCACAGGGAAGCACGGTTAGAATGCCCTAAGCACGTTCGTGCAAATGCCAACACGGCCTCAACACGGGCGTGCTCCTCCCCGTGCAAATTACAGACTGGCGAATTTTCGGGGGAAAATCACTGCAGCACAAAATACTGTAGCACAAGTACTGTAGCACCGAGTTCGCTGAGCACGGTCGTGCAAACCCTCAGCACGGCCTAAGCATGCCCGTGCTGTTCCCTGTGCAGATTACAGGAATGTGAGTTTTCTGGAGATTTATTTGGCCGTAATCTGCACGGCTTCAACACGCCCGTGCTCACATCGAGAAGACATTAAAACCCTAGAAACTCAGTTTCTAAGGGGACTTTTGGTGGGCGAACTTTGGGAGAAAGAAGAGAAGAGCTTTGGGGGTTCATCCTCCTCTTCATCAAGGGAATGGAAAGCTTATGGTAGGCCGATCGGGAGGAGATCTTACAACATTGTAGGTCCTTCGACAACCACAAGGATGCAAGAAATTAGGGAGATTTTAACTTCTTGTCTTTCAATTTTTTTGGCATTGTACTTGTTGGTTGTTGTCATGAGGGGCTAAACTCTTAAGGGAGCCCCGGGGTTGTTTGTATGACGTTGTAGCTTGAACTCATTTCTTTACTTGTAGTATTTATGAATGTCTTGTTCCTTTCAATAAATCAAGGTTATTGGCTATCTTGTATGTTGTTTAGTGCTTGATGCTTGGTAGTTAGGTTCTCTTATCTAGGCTTGTGAATCATTATTGATTGTTGCAAGCAGTGGGAGTTCAACTTAGGGCTCGACAGCGCTAGAAACCACATGCTTATAGCATAACTAGGTTTAGAACTGAAGACATCTCTGATAAATACTGAGAAAGACCGAGTTAGTGAACGTCGGAATTCCAACCCCGGGGCCCCATCTCCTCCATCGAGTCAATCCTCAAACCTTCCCTTGGTGAACTTGCCTTTCCCTTAACCTCCTTGAAGTTAATCCAAAGTCAATTCCATCATCTTCTGTCTAGTTAGATATTAAGCAGGACGTTAGTATTAGAAGCTATACCAGTCCCTGTGGATTCGACTACCCGACCTAAAGGGTACACTTTACTACTTGTGCGACCCGTGCACTTGCGGTTACTCAAGGGGTGTACCATAGACTCGGAATTCGACTACCCCAGAACCTCCGTAGTGTAGCCCAAATAAAAGATAAATTCCTTGATCCTAAGGATACTCACACGATGTCATTGGGCATAGGGAGTCTTGGCTAGAGTTAATCAAAAGCAATTATGCCAGAATATACTCTAAAGCCTCAGGAGGCTATCGGCGCCCGAAACCTCCAATGCGCTGGTACAATGGATCCCTCTCCTAACATTCTTTGACCTAATACATGCTAGTATCCCCGCAAACAAGTATCATTCATAATCAATTCTACGGAATTCATACATTATAGAATGAACATACATTAGAATGAAAGAAACCAAACACAGCAATCCATGCATTCATTAAACTAAAGAAATGTCATCCAATACAAGTGTTCCTCCCAAGGTTCACTAGATGTCCTGTGGCCTTGGGAGGTTAGTTCAACATTACAAGCAAAGGGAAGCTAAAAGATACAAGATTCATCACAAAGAAAGCAAGAACTCTCCTCTTGAAGATATTGACAAGGGATAATGGAGCAACTTGCCGAATCCGCATCGACAAGCCCTAGGATGAAGATCTATGCATTCTTCCCTCTTCTCCCACTTGATTCCACTCGCAAATGACCTCCTTTGATGAATATTTGAGCGTGGGGGTGCTTGGAGCGCCGATGGCAAGATTTCTTGCGAAAAAGCCCTACACTGGCTTAAATACCCGAGTGGTGTGCTTGCTGGTGTGCGGGCCCGCACAGCTAGCCGCACACCCTTCTGGCTGGGGTATGCCCGCACACAACCTGCACAAGGGCCTGGAAACGGGCTTGAATAAGCCTGTTTCGTGTAGGAATGCCCGAATGACGTCCGGAGCTCGTTTAACCCTCGTTTCTTCGCTCCTTGGCCTCGATTTTTATTCTACAAATGCTCCTCCTACCGTAGATGGCTTGTAGATGCCCTGAAATAGAAAAACATGAAAAACACATCAAAGGGCATCGATTTCATTCAAATAATGTATGAAAGTACAGTAATGCACCGTTACAAAAAGGTGTATTTAGAAACTTATCACGAACAAAACTCTAAAGGTCACCATATATCAGTTAACCTTAGAAGAACATGTTATATAGATGATTTATGTTTTTTAATGCGTTTATGTGGTTTGATATTCAATCTTTTGTTCTTTTTAACATCTTAAATTACATACGGAGACCTCTGTAGTTTATTCATAAGTTCTACTTTGTGATGTAGGCTGCTCACTTGTACTAGATCATATATAGATTTGAAAGGGTTACTTGTGTCTGTACGCCGAGGGATTCGGGTATTAGTAACCCTCGGCATTCTAGGTTTAAACCAAGATTAGGGTTTACTCCCATATTGAGATTTCCATAAATTCATTGCAATCATCATAGGAGTTGATTTAGAAGGAATTCTAATCAACACTTGTATGAGATTAAGGATTTATCACCAAGAAATTTGAGATTAATCAACTATAGGATTCTCTCAGTCCAAACCACTTTTGCAACTTTCATTCATTATCTTCATGACATTAGTAGTCCAAAAGCGATTGGTATTTGTGACCACCTTCTCCTATTGATTTCTCCCTAAGTTTCTTTTACTTGCCTTCAACACACTTCTTAGTCCACTTAGTTTAGTTAAATCTTGAATTACCTCTTGACTGTTAGGCTAAATAATAGGCAAGGTGTGGTGTTTCGGTTTTTCTAAGCCTATGTCATTGTCTGTTCTATCTTAGAATAGTTGTATCTTGAGTTTTAGCTCGTTTTTTGTCATTTTGGGCAAACCAGTAAAAATTTGAGTCTGAAAAAGTACATGGGCAGTTGCTGAGATATACGCCCATGTACTTTGCCCATGTAAATCTATACGGGCAGAGGCTGATTTGTGTGACTATGCTCTTTCCCGTGTCACTCCATTCAGAGAGATACACAGCCCCGCTAGGATTTCGACAGTCTTATACTTGGTTGTGTACTTCTAGGTGTATCTTAAGTCCCAAACTTGAGCCCTAATTATCTGAATTTTCTTCTTCTTTCTCCTCTCCTTTTTGTTTTCATTGCTTTGAATTAGAAGAATGAGCTTTTGCTTGACCTCTATCTCCACTCTTGGTTGAAGATACTTGAAGATAAGCTCTTCTTTTTCCTCATTTGCTCGTTGCTTTTTTAGGTTCAAGCATGCTAGCTCTAGGTCTTAGATCTTGAATCTTGGTTTGTTATTGATGAAATTGTTCATTAGTTTGGGTTGTTTTCCTTCATTCTTCCTTATGTCATGAGATGGATGTAGAGATTCATCTTTTCTATCTTGTTGAAACCACTTCCCCCTTGATAAATGCTTGCATGTACATATTTTTGGAAATATTTTCCACGCATGAGCATCACATTTCTCGGGTTGTATCTCTAATTTCGTGTGCTGTTGTTTTCTTTCGTGCAATTAGGGTTGTGAAGACATGGTACGTGAATAAAGGCAAGATTAGGTCATAATGGTGCCAGGTGGAGCTCTTTTGTGCAAATACAAAGTTCAAGACACAAATCGGGTTCAAACGAGGGGGTATGTGTCAACTTCTAAAGGCTTCAAGACAATTCTTGTAGAAGGACACGAAGGCAGTCATGCTCGCTTGTTCAGATTTGTTCGAAGATTTCAAAACCTCTCCAAGGGTTTTTCATCATCAAGAAATGCCACATGACCTTTCACATGGGCGTGTGTCCATCCCTATGACCTCAAGAGAAGAAACGGGCGAAATCGGGGACCAATACGCAAGTTTCCACAGGGCTGAAATTCCACACGGGCGTGTGGAATTTCCACACGGCCATGTGGCTCATCCACACGCCCGTGTGGATCCTCGAGATGGCCAATTATAAAGCCGTTCTGAAGCGTTATTAAGGCGAGGAGGTTCTTGCTACGCTTTGGGGGTGCTTCTTCATCGATTTCAACATCAATCCATTCCAAGGGGAGCTATTGGGGGAGCCTTCGACGACTCGATTCGGCGAGGTGTGCCCTAGGCTTGGAGGAAGGATTTTTTGGAGAAGAAGGAGAAGCCCTCATAGACCATCGGCACGGAGCTTAAGGGGGTTTTACTTGTGGATTGCTTGCATTTAATTCCCATTACTTTCATGATCTTGTATTGCTCTATGGTGAGCTAAAACCCTAGTGGGTGCTTGGACATGTAAACCCTAGAATTACTATGTTTCTATGACTTTATTGATGTTCTTTAATTTGAGTTTCAATTTGAGTTTCAATCTTGTATGCTTCTTGGATTTTCCATTAGAGTGATACTAGGGTTGAGAATCACATTTAATCATCCTTTTGACGAGTGACCGTCACCATTAGGATTAGATCAATCAAGATTGAAGAGGGTCGAGAGGGTGAGTTGAGAGGTTGCAACACGTCCCCTTCCCCTCCGGTGTGATTTACCCTACCTTCTCATTCCACGAGATAACTTCGATCTCAAAGAGAGTTAGGAGTTGAGAGAAGCCTATCCGCCGGGACTTATTTGTGATTAGGGATCTTCCACCTGGACTAAAGCGGTTGGTCCATATTTTGGAATAGGGTTCATCATTTGGATTCCCACGAGCTTTTCGCAGTCATACGTGGTGTGAGGTGTCGAGAGTCTTTCTCTCCGCCGGAACCTCGTAGGGGACTAGTCAGGGTTGACCTTAGGTTTGGGACCCTGTATCTTTGGATTTCCACGACCCATCGATTCTCATTTTAAGAAGAGCAACTTAAGTTTTGCACTAGGAACTAGGATTCTAGGGGGAGCATTGTCCGAGTACCCCATCTTCATATTGGTCTTGTTCTACACTCTTTCTTTTACTTTCAGTACTTTATTTATGTTTTTCTTGTTTTATTTTCAATCACAACACCAATTGATTTGTCTTTGGCTACTTAGCAAAGTGTTACTGTTCTTACGTCTACTCCCTGTGGATTCGACTACCCACCCATTTGGGTACTTTATTACTTCGACACCCGTGCACTTGCGGAACACACATGCAAGGGTGTGTCACCCCTGTTCTTGAAATTGTAATTACTATAGCACTGAGAGATTATTTGCTAAACCTTTGTATTCTAAGATATTTTGAGAGGTGATCCCCATGGAAATCCTTTGGAACTCTTACAGTTCAAGTTCAGACTATACCCAAGCCTTGTTAGGGTTTCGTTATTTGTAGCTTATGTTAGTGTAGATGGTGAAAGCTCGGTCTGAGGTGTAGGAGTAGCACCGTTGAGGAGCTGTTCTCCTAAGTTTGTGAGTGGGTTATGATTACACATTCTAGTATTCTACTATATAATTATAGTTATGAATTAGTTTAATGACATCCTTGGTTTTATCATGATAAAGTGATGGTTTGATTGTTTAAGAGGAAATTCTATACTTTTTATTCTTATAAATGAAACTCTTGTTGAATCGAGGCTTTGAAAGAATTTTTATACTTGTTATTATATAAGCAAAGCTTTTGATGTTTAGTGAAAATGGTTTTGGCTATGTTGATACATCGGATGAAATTAGATATTGAACTTTCATACATGTTATGCCCTTGGTCTGGATTTATTTGATAGCGATGTTTATCACCGTTATTTGGTTATTTGTCATAGACAAGGACTCTATGAAATGAAATACTTGAACTATCTTGATAACACACTTCGTGATGTTTTGTTGGTGATGCAGTTGGAACCCGTTTGTTGCAGTAAGAGGGTCCCCACGGTCCAATCTTTAGAAGAGTCGTGGTGGACAGAACTTATCTGTCCACTTCAGGTGGCGTGTAGAGCCATGTCTAGACATTCATCGGGTGTCCGGAGTCACCACATGGCCCCGGTGAGTCAAAGTCAAGGACATGAGTGCCTTGACGACTTTGAACTAAGCTGCGACCACTACTTGAGTTTAGAGAGGTTTTTAGACCTCGACTTGCTTGCTTGATATGTAAGTTTGTATTTGGTCAATGTCAAGGACACGAGTGCTTTGAAGGCTTTACCGTAAGAGACCTCTGAAGTCTCTGCCAAATCCTTATGAGCCGTAAGTGTGCTCGTAAGGCTGTCTGTCTTCCCCTCACGGGGGGACTTATGGGCGTAAGTACACCCGTAAATGGCTCATACGAGACATTACGGCCACGCTTAAGGAAAAGAACAATTAGCACTTAATAGATCACCCACTCATGAAAATGATTTTGGCAGAGCTTCCCCTGCTCTATAAAGTGTGTTCAAATACAACTTGATTACCTATTAAGTATGGAAATGAACAACTAGCACTTAATAGATTGCCCACTCATGAAAAAGATAAGACTACACATGCCAAGCATTTATTACGAAATCGAACTAAAACAAAACTAACACAAGAAAAGAAAGTGCGACGAAAATACGAAAACACTTGGGTTGCCTCTCAAGAAGTGCTTGTTTTACGTCACTAGCTTGACGTACCTTATTCTTACCTCATGGAGGTTTAAAAAGGGTGTACTTGATAAGTGACTAAATGTGTATATTTATTTATAGTATTTTTGTATTAATTTTCATGCACTTGATAAGCCGACACCCGTTTTTGTGTTTAAATTGGTTTTATTTGTGTTGCATGCCCTGAAGCAGTCAAAATGAGCTCTAGAACGCATTTAGGAAGAGATTGACACCAAAAACAGTGTTTTTGGAGCTTTATCACTATAGCAGATTACTGTAGCACCGAGATAATTTTTCAAGAAAAATTTCTGGGAGCCTTTCAGGCAAGCTTGCGCCCACAAGGTAGCCCGCAAGGCAGCCAGCAAGCTTGAATCTTAAGGGACTTTTTGGATGAGGTTTTGAAGAGGGTTTTCTTAGAGCTTGAGGGAGGTTCAATTCCGGGAAGAGAGAACCCATTTCTCATCAATTTAAGAAGGGAAATCAAGCGGATAGTAAAGATTTGATAAGATCTATCCTCTATTTCATTGTTGGAAGCTTGGAGAAGAAGAAGGAAGCTGCCCTCATTGCAGCGTAGGTGGAGACTCTCGGCGACGATCCGGCTCACCATTTCATCTCCAACACTCAAGGGAGTTTTTGTTATGGCTATTGTTGTTGTTATCATGAATTGTTACTTGTTATTTGCTTGTATGAACAACTAAGTCCCAAGGTCACCGGACGCCGGTGAAGCTTGGAATGAACGAGCTTGTATGGATGCTTTAATTTATTTTTAATGCAATTTGTTTGGTTTGTGGTTCATCCTATATGTGCTTGATTACTTTGAATTACATGAGAACTCTGTAGTTCAATTTCTAGGTTGTACTTGGATCGTGGGATACACCCTTGTATTAGACTCACATAGTTTGAAAGGGATACATGTACCTATACACCGAGGGATTCGGGTATTTGATACCCCTCCAACCATTAAGATCAAACCTAGATACTGAGTTTGACCCTAATCAGAGATTTCCCTAGGCATAATGCAATTATAGGGGGCAATGGTCGAAAGAGATTTTTGCAGACATCAGCCGATAGTTTTGAATGCTTGGAGATTTTCCTATGAACTAATTGTTCTTTTTTTGTGGATATGGACTGTCTTTTTGGTCATTTGGTTATGTTCATCTTTCATGTGGCCCTTTTGTTAAACTGCTTTTATTTCATGTTGGAATGCGTGTTCTGATCATATCGTCAAACATTTAGTTTTTTTCCTTCATAATTATTTCATGGAAGAGCTTGATTTCTTTTTTTACTACCATATAAGAATGGTTTGCTACTTATTTGTTCATCAGAAGCTTGTGGTGATAAACATTTAGTAAACACATGATCTTACAAGATGACCTTGGAGTGATCAATTTGCATTTTATTATCAATTTGATTCTTATGCAGAGCTTTTCTTATGATACTTTTTTCTATTTATATCAATCTTGTCCACTTAGTCTTTTTATACATAGATATGAAATTTTTATCCCTTTCCTGATATGAAATTGTTGTTATATGCCTTTTGGTTTAATGGCAAGGATGAGTACAATGTTTTGAGGCTCCGTTTGGATCACGGAATAGGAATCGGAATGAGAAAGAAGAGAGTGGGAAAGGGAATGGGGATAGGAATAAAAAAGAGAATAGAATGAAGAAGATTGTTTGGATAGAAGGAATGAACATTGGGAATGAAGAAAAGTAAAATAGTGGAATGAGGTAAAATGACTTATATACATTTTATATTAATAAATGCAATTAATATATGAAATTGCGAATTATATTTTAATCTAATTATCATAATTAAATATTTAAATGAAGTATTAATTATAAATATTTAAATAAATTAATAATTGTAATTACTTATTATACTTAATTATTTAAAGTAAACATTCCAATTTATACTTAATTAATTAATGGTTTTAAGTATTGCGATGGATAATGAATTAATGGTTGTAAGTATTGTATAAAATTACTTTAATGCGCCTAATATAAGTAATAATATTTTATATGTAAAATAATTAAATAAAAATAAATAATTTGTAAAGAGATGAGTTTTATGTTGGAAATAAATTGTAAAGAAAGGGTATTTTGGTCTTTTTCAGGGAAGGGATTGGTATTCCCACCATTACTCACAGGCATGGGATTACCTAGCAAATGGAATCCCATGCTTGTACTGTTCACCCTTTGCTGAATACCAAACAAGGGTTTCAGCAAAGGGTGGGAGTGATTCCCATTCCATGGGAGCCACTCCCATGATCCAAACGGGCCGTGAGAAGAATGCACATAGGCATGGTTCCTATGTACAGATGCCCTGGCGAGGCAATAAAGGGGTTATGGACCCTTCATTTGCAGTTAGCCTGATAAGTGCTTGTTTATATATATTTTATAACATCAATTTACATGCATTGAGCATGACTTTCATCAGGTTTTATCATTGACAAGTTGTATTTTGTGGTCTTTTGTGCAAACATGGTTTTGGAGACATGAAGTACAAGAAAAAGCAAAGATAGGGTGTGATGACACATTTCAAGGCCACAATTAGAAGCTGTGTTCATATGCATTGGGGGGTTGCCAACTTTCGGCGGAGTTCAAGTCATTACACAAACCGGAAGGGCACAAAGGCAGTAGTACGTCCATGTCCCAGCTTTCGTACCGAAACAGAAGAAGGTTCTTGGAGATTTCAAAAGATAGAAAGCCAAGCATCCTACAACACGAGCGTGTGCCTGACCGTTTGGACTCAAAAGAAGACTTTCGGGGGGAAAATCACTGTAGCATACTGTGGTAAAAGTATTGTAGCAGTACTGTAGCAAAAGTACTGTTCACTCCCGTGTGGAATTTCCGCACGGGCGTGTGGCTACAGTACACGAGCGTGTGAATGCCCATATGAATACCCGTGTAAAGCCCTGAATTCAAATTATAAAAGCCGCATTGTGATAATTTTTAGGGATCTTTTCGGCTACTTTCAAGAGGCAAGGCGGCTAGAGCTTGGAAAGAGTTCTTTGTGGCTTCGAGAAGCTTTCCTCACCAGCTTGGATCGATTCTTCCTCCGTCATAGCATCAAGGAAGCCACCGGCGACCTAGCTTCGGAGTGGATTCAATCCAGACGTGGAAGCTACCCATCAAGACCATCATCACGGATTTAGGGGGCTTATTCTTTATGGCTTTTGAACTCGTTTATCAATTCATTATTTGTTTTGTGACTCGCTCCATGGAGAGCTAAACACCTAGAGGGTATTCGGACACGTAAACCCTAGGGTTCTTATTTTCATTAGATTTACATTGTGTTTCTATTCGAATTTACTATTTTGAGTTTTACTCTTGAGTTCTTAATGCTTGCTTGTGCTTTTGATTCTATTATTAATTGCCTTGCATGTTTTATTTAATCTAGTGAAGAGAGAGATCACCGCTAGATTTAGAATTACCAAGGGTAAAGACGGTTGAGAGGGTGAGCCGTGAGATAGCGGAGTGTCCCATTTCCCTTCCGATAGATATTTCCTATCTCTATATTCCCTAAGTTTCATGCAACCATATGTGGTGTGAGGTGTTGAGAGAATTCTTCTCCGGGACCTCGTAGGGGGTTAGGGATCCTTCACCTGGAGGCAGGGTTGGATCTACTTTTAGGAATTGGTTATATCTTTGGGATCCCTAGAGTGCTAAGCAGTCATATGTGGCGTGAGGCGTCGAGAGAATTCTCCGTCGGGACCTTGTAGGGGACTAGTTATCGGCGATCTAGAGGCAGGGGCCGATATACCTTAGGATACTCACGACTCATTGTTTTTGTTTAGAAACACCTGTAATCTATATCCAACACCTGAATCCTAGGGGAAGCATTATCCGGATACCTCACTTTTACTGATTGATAACTCTTTTCCTTTTTATTCCCTACGCACTTGTAGTGACACTCTTGGGTTTGGCCATTAGATCATCACACACTACACTCATTAGGCTAGATAACAAGAGAGGAGCTATTACTAGTACTTCTGTTCCCTGTGGTTCGACAACCCGACCCTTTGGGTCCACTTTTATTACTTAACGACCCGTGCACTTGCGGTAATACAAGGGGTTGACACAAATCACCCTGTGTTGTTGCGGAACACACGCATCATAGCCAAAGTATGATTTTCGTTCTGAATTATTTAATTGGTATTCACTGTTTTATCCCTGATTCCTTTCAATAAAAGCTTACTTGTTCTTTTCACAATTTTGATTTTTCAGTTATGGTTTTGGATCATTCAAAAAATGCGTGTGAATTTTGACATTGTTATGTGTGTTTGTCACTTGGTTGGTTTCATTATTTATTTAGTGCGTACTATGTGGATGTCTTTCCCCGGTTTTTCGCTTGATTGGATTTTGTTTTTAGCCTAATGCTGTACAAGTGTGGTGAGGCAATTAGGAGCCATGCACTTTGTATGGCGATTCCATTTTTTTGTCTTAAACTACATGTGGGGGATGGGGAAAAACATGGGACAGTTAACTGCCAATGAAGATGCGTTCATGATACTCTTGTCACCTAAGCCATGCTAGAATTTTTGGGTTGGTTTCCGATAGCCTGCAACCGGTGGGGTACAATGATTGGCAGGTATTAGAGCAAATAGCTGGAACAAGCATTTTTTACTTCATGTGTTCTCGAAGATATTGATATCACTGTCTTAAGGAACTACTGGATTTTCAGGGTTGTGTTTTTTGTTTTGCAGCCACGTTGGGTGTTCATTGTAATGATGCAGTCATACATAACAAGAAAGAGGAAAAGAGTGCACATTTCAAGTGTGGGTTGCAATACATGATGACTGCAGAGGAACAACATGTGGGAGTTATCTGGAGTGTTTCATGTTTTTGTAATTCTAGTTGTTGACTTATTTATTTGAGTTAGTCATGCTTTATTGGGTCTATTGTGGCTATTTTTTCCTTGTTTATTGCATTGTAATTTGATTGGTGTTGTGATTGCATCATTGTTATGAAAGGAATACAAGTTGTAAAAGCTAATGTGTGAAGTTTTAACACTTAAGGAATTTTTGTTGCGATGGCTTCATTGGATTGGTTCTATTGTGGCAGGTAAACAGATATTTTTGATTTTTTTTTATTTATATGCCTAATAGCAGTTGTTAACACTAACAAAATTTTAGAGAAAATTAATTCTAACACATAATCCGAGTAGTGTGGCAAATATTTTCATGTAAGGATGTCAGCGGGGCGGGGATTCACCGGGAGGATACAGTCCCTTTCCCCGGCCCCGAATTTGTACTCCCATTCCCTAACCCAAAAACAGGGATCTTTTTCACCACACCCTCTGTTTCGGGGGGATTCCCGACCCGAGTATTAAGTTAAAATATTAATTTATTAATAAATTACAAAAGCAATATAGTTAATATAAGTGTTTATAATGAAACCAAATCCCAATTTAATTTAAATTCTAATATCTTTAGAATTAAAAATTAAATATCCTAATCTTAATCTTAATTGATTATTTGGTTAGCTTGGACTAGAATGCAAATTCCAAGGCAAATAAAAAAAAAATACAAGTTACAAAATCGCCCTTGAGAACATATCTCGAAGACATTCCTTTTGAAAACATATCTCGAGGCACAAATGCAAAAGTTACAGGATTACCCTTGAGAACACATATTTCGAGACAAGCTCAAATCTTAGGGTAACCAAACATAAATCCCGAGGCAATCTTAAATTTTACATAGCCTAACAACATATCTCGATGCAACATGAGAAAATACAAGTCTTGAAACATCTAAATACATATCCCAAGGCAAATTGATTTTTGTTTTTACTTATTTATTAAAATTCAAAATTTAATTAAAAAAAATTTTTAATTTTGAATTTTTAAAATTCAAAATTTAATTAAAAAGAAAAAAAAATTTTAAAATTTTCAATTTTTTTGTTGTTCACTCGGTTGTGATTTGATCGGGGTGGAAAAGATAATTAAAAAAAAAATTTATTTTATTTTTGAATTTTGACTTTTAGTTGTGATTTGACGGAGAGGTGGGGGACGAAAACAAAAAAGCGGATGTTCTTTTAAAAAGGAGAGGAGAAAAAGGAAAAAGAGAAGGGAATTTAAAAAAAAAAAAAAAGGAAAGAGGGGAAAGAAGACGAAGGAGAAGGTATATTCTCCCTCTCCCCATATTGATATAGATATATATATAAATAAAAATAAAAAAAAAAACTTCGCCGCTCGTTGCTGTTGCCTGTCGCGTCGCCGTTGCCGCCGCCACCGCCTGTCGCCATTGCTTGCTCGCCGCCGCGGCATGCTTGAGTGGCTGAGATAATGCCGCCAAGCATGCCACCGCCGCCACCGCTTATTATCATCGCCATTGCTCACCGTCGCGGCATGCTTGAGTGGCTGAGATAATGCCGTCAAGCATGCCACCGCCGCCGCCGCATATTATCGTCGCCGTTGCTCACCGTCGCGGCATGCTTGAGTGGCTGAGATAATGCCGCCAAGCACCGCCACCGCCGCAGCTGCCTCGAACTTACGCTGTTTAGGCGATGATCAAATCCCAGCCGTTCATACGTCTCTATTGATGAAGATCAATAGCTGCCTCGAACTTACGCTGTTTTGGTGATGATCAAATCCCAGCCGTTCATACGTCTCTATTGATGAAGATCAATAGCTTCCTCGAACTTACGCTGTTTTGGTGATGATCAAATCCCAGCCGTTCATGCTTCTCTATTGATTAAGATTAATAGCTGCCTTGAACTTACGCTGTTTTGGTGATGATCAAATCCCAGCCGTTCATGCTTCTCTATTGATGAAGATCAATAGCTGCCTCGAACTTATGCTGTTTTGGTGATGATCAAATCCCAGTCGTTCATACGTCTCTATTGATGAAGATCAATAGCTGCCTCGAACTTACGCTGTTTTGGTGATGATCAAATCCCAGCCGTTCATGCTTCTCTATTAATTAAGATCAATAGCTGCCTCGAACTTACGCTGTTTTGGTGATGATCAAATCCCAGCCGTTCATGCTTCTCTATTGATGAAGATCAATAGCTGCCTCGAACTTATGCTGTTTTGGTGATGATCAAATCCCAGTCGTTCATACGTCTCTATTGATGAAGATCAATAGCTGCCTCGAACTTACGCTGTTTTGGTGATGATCAAATCCCAGCCGTTCATGCTTCTCTATTGATGAAGATCAATAGCTGCCTCGAACTTACGCTGTTTTGGTGATGATCAAATCCCAACCGTTCATACGTCTCTATTGATAAAGATCAATAGCTGCCTCGAACTTGCGCTGTTTTGGTGATGATCAAATCCCAACCGTTCATACGTCTCTGTTGATGAAGATCAATAGTTACCTCGAACTTATGCTATTTTGGTGATGATCAAATCCTAACCATTCACCCTTCTCTATTGATAGTTGCCTCGAAATTATGTTATTTTGTTGATGATCAAATCTCAGTCGTTCACATATCTCTATTGATGAAGATCAAATAGTTGCCTCGAACTTATGTTATTTTGTTGATGATCAAATCCCAGTCGTTCACATATCTCTATTGATGAAGATCAATAGCTGCCTTGATATTATACTACTTTGGTAATGATCAAATCCCAGTCGTTCATATGTCTCTATTAATAAAGATCAACAACTGCCTCAAATTTACATTTTTCCCTGATGATCAAATCCTGACCGTTTCTTATAAACTCAACTTTTCCCTCTTGAGCACGTACAAGCATAAATGCATGCGATTGATAATGATTGGAAGTGTAATCTCCAGTGCTGATTTAAATCTTCACATCAATGAGGACATAATACATGTAGTGGAATCTAAATCAGAGAAGTGGTATGGTGATTTCTTCTTGCGCCAAATTTTGAAGTTTGAGGATATTGGTGTTATGAGTTCAAGAATGCCATTTTCTCTCCCATTATAAGCTTACCTGGTGTATTTCCTGGGAACAATATCTAAATCATCACTACTTTCTTTCAAGACCAACCAAATCGCAATATATGTCATTAATACCCGGATGCTAAGGCATGATAAAAAGACGGCAATGAGATATATATCTCAAAAATGGTAACGAAGCACGTGGCGCGGTGATGAGGCGCAAGCAACAGTATATATATATATATATAATAAAAATAATAATAATAATAATAATAATAATAATAAAATGATGAATAAAATTCAAAATTGGAAGTTTGTATATGAAATAAAATTTATAGTTTGTAATATCTTGTCTTTACTTGTACTCGAAGCCCTTAATCGGAGGTTCCCAAGAATTTAATCTGGGGTAATTAATAATAGGGGCTTGCCCCTATTAGGAATGAGAGAACCCATAAAAAAATATATGATATTTGTGCTTCGATGCTTTGTCTGGTGTCTTTTTCATGATGTCAGACGTGTATTTTCGATCCCACAATAAGTTTAGCATTTTATTTAATTTTTCTACAAATATTGATTTAATTATTAATAATTTGCAAATTAACTAAATAAATGGGCTTTTGTTCTATTTTTATTTAGATATTTATAATATTAAATATAACATGTATATATATATGTATAATTTTATTTTCAATTAAATATTTTACATTTCAAGATGGGGCCAGTGCGGGGAGGATACTCCCCGGCCCCAGCCCCGACCCCGACCCTGCCTGGGAATTTTTTTTCCATCCCCGGCCCCTGCCCCGATCTCTAGAAAAAATCTCCGACAGAGGCCGCCACTGTCGGGTTCCCCATCGGAGTCGGAGCTCATTGACATTCCTATTTTCATGTGTTAATTTATGATTAGAGATTTACAAACTAGCCTTGACTATATAATGTCTAATGCCCAACGTCGGTATATCTTTTTCAACTCCTAACTTTCACCAACCAAACACTAGAAGTGATAAATAATTTGACATTTCTTCTTATAACCAAACACAAAAACTACACACTTCCAAATGAAATCTACACTTCCTCTGAAGTGACATTTCGAGGATTCCACCACTTACACTTTTAAACCAAACAACCTCTAAGCATGCTCTAGTCCCCACGTTTTCATGTTTTCTTTCTTCATTCTTTTTTGTTTATTTATTTTTGTATTTCTTTGGAAAATCAGAATATATATATATATATATATATATATATATATATATATATATATTTTTTTTTTTTTTTTTCTGAAAACCTATATAACCAGCATCAGCTTACCATAAGAAATCCAAAGTTATGTGCTCACCCATTTTAATGTTAGATCATTCATTTCAGTTTTAAATGGCAAATGACTTAACCAAAGTGTGATGTAACTGCGTCCTCACTGCTATTTGCGAACATGATTAGGAGAGTTTTATGTGCCGGTCTTGATGAGCTTCCTGAATCAGTCCTGTCGGCAATGCAGTACAACCTAACAGTAAACATTACTCGTTCATTCATGCATGCTTTCACTGTGAACTACTAAAAAGTAAAAAGATAAAAAAATTAATAAAAAATTAGTTAGTGGTGAAAAAAAATATACATATTATATTTCCTTTTCAGTGTTAAAAAAAGAAAATCCCATCCCTTTCTTACCGAATTACAATCTATGTGACGGGATGTTTTTTATGGAAATTTTAACTCAAGATGAACCTATCATAATCAGATCATATCAAATCAAGAAAAGTTCAAGTTGATTAAAATTTTATTTATTTGAGTGATATTAAATTTTCATAATATTTTCAATTTTTAAAGTAAAAAACCAAAGAAAGAGGCAGTTTTTTATCCCAAAACAAATTAAATAATACAAAAAAATGATATTTTAATGATTTTTTATGTATTAAATAAATATTTAATATTTTTATTTTTATTTTTCTTAATTAATGTGTACAAATTACAACCTTCCACAAAGGGGTTTCCCATGATCATGGAGTTGGATCCGCGGATAGGTGTTTCCCAACGTGGTCGGCAGCGCCGAGGCCTGAGCTCGCCCTTGAACCATCCGCGGACCCACACGTTGGATCCGCTTATTCATCAGCCGCAGTCTGATAGGACGGGCATGGCTTATCCCATTCCTGGTACTAGTCCTCATTTCCAATACTACCCCTTTCTCCCAAAGAGCAACTTCAGCAATTAACAGCCAAGCTTTTGTGTGTTTGATCCCGTTCACATCCATTTTTATTTTTTAATTACATAATACACGCAAAAGAAAGAAAAAATTTACTTTAAAGTATTTTAAAGATACAAAATAAATAATGACTTGTGCTTGCTGTGGTTATAATTTAAATATTAATTTTTTGACTTACTTAAAGATTGAAAATGTTTATTTTGAAATATTTATGTATTTTATTTTTAAGCATTCTATTCATTAAAACTCATAAATTATACTAGCTCTAATTGAAACATTAAAACGTTTTGCGAGAGATTGATTTTTCTTAGACAAATTGATTTTTCTTGTTTTATTTTATAAAAATAAAATTATTTTTCTCTTAGAAATACTGCATAATATATTTATATATTTTGATCATTCTAAACTTTTGCGAGAGATGAAAAGTTTTTAAAAAATAAATTAATAATATAACCATTGAGTTAACCATGAGTTATTTTAAAAACTAAAAAATTATATTAAAATAAAAATAATATATCTCATATGTGAAATAGAAACTTTATTGAATATTCTTAAATTTTCAACATAATCTTTTTTTTTTTTAAAATAAAAAGCAAAGGTAAATACTATATTAAACATTTTTGAAAGGAACCGAAAATAAAATCAACACAGGCCAAAAAGGACAAACCCCAAAAACTGAAATGTCTTTATCCTTATTTTTATTGAATTATTTTCGTGATCCATACCCCACACTGCGTGTAGCCAAAGATACAAGTGTTAAAAGGGCAGCAAGAGATGCTACTTTAGTAGCTCTCATATCTCTGTTTTTCCATACTGTCGTGGATTTGGTGAAGGAGAGAATAAGAAGGATGGGAGTGGATCCAGTGGTGAAGAAGGCTGAAGTGGAGTCATCCTCTGAGCCAACTTCATTAAAGGATGTGGAGCAGGAGAAGCCTGTTATCCCAACACCACCATCTCAGAGTATACCTCTTCTCTTTCTAATTTCCTTATGATTTCTCCAATATATATATATATATATATATATATATATATATATATGAACAATCAATAGATTTTTTTCCCTTCCATTAATTGTTTCTTATGTATAAAAACAGGTTCTCTAGGATTTGGATCTTCCTTAATTTACTACTGTTACTATTTTGAGTCGGCGGGGGTGTTATTATATTTTTATTTGTTTTTGTGTTCTTAGTGAGAGATGCTGACTGATGTCTTTCTGTGCTCTGAATTTTTTGCTCTTCTTTTCAAATTGATTTTCCATGAGAAGGACAGCAGTGTTATTTTTTGTCTTTTCTTTGGTTATTATTTTTTTTGTATGAATTAAATACTAAGATTTATAAGGTGTCAGTGGGAATGATTTTCTTTTTCACTTTCCTTCATGGTTCATGCCTGATAAGTAAAAGGTTATATATATATATATATATATATATATATTCCTGATTGATTTTATTTAATTTTAAGTTTGTTTGTTTCTTTCGAAACAGAGGTTGCGGAGCAGACTCTACCAAGTGAGAAGTCGTCCAGTAATTCAATTGATAGAGGTAGCACATATAATTTCTTCTTTTCTGTTGTGGATGGGGGCGGGGATTTGGTAAGATTAGAAAAGAAAGTTATTGGATTGTTGACGTTTTACTTTCAGATGCTGTTCTTGGGAGGATTGAAGCTGAGAAGAAGATGTCCTTGATCAAAGCTTGGGAAGAAAGTGAAAAGACCAAAGCTGAGAACAAGTAACAAATATATGAATCCTTCCTTTTTTTTCTTTCTTGATTTCAAATCATATATAATTTCTATTCTTGGAAATATATTGCAGGGCCCAAAAGAAGTTGGCATCAGTTGCTGCATGGGAGAATTCCAAGAAGGCATCAGTGGAAGCTAAACTGAAAAAGATTGAAGTAATTAAGCAAACTTCTCTTAACCTCATATAAATCAGAGGTTTTAATGAATTACGGGACCCGGCCTACATAATATGGAATCGAGTGGGTATAAGTAGTTTGTTGCCTCTCCTAGCTACTTCGTGTTGGTGACGATTCAAGCCACCAATCAGTCTAATAGATATCTTACCAATAATATTTCCATTTATTAATGAAATTATTCGTGAAATACTTTTATATTCTAATTCTAATTATGTTTATTTTATATTGGTTATATTAAGTTAAAGGAGTTGCAGAGGAGTTTTTTCAAGCGGATTGGGTTGGAATTTAAATATTTGACCAGTGAGTATGTGCAAACAGGAAGAGTTAGAGAAGAAGAAGGCGAAGTTTGCAGAGAAGGTGAAGAACAGGATGGCCATGATTCACAAGGATGCAGAGGAGAAGAGGGCCATGGTCGAGGTCAAACATAAAGAAAAAAATTTGAAGACTGAGGAGACTGCTGTTAAGTATAGAGCCGCAGGGCATGTCCCCAAGAAAGGTTTGCGCTGTTTTGGTGGTTAATAAGTCTCTCTATTGGTTTGAAACTTATTAAGCCATGCGAGGTTGTCCTTGTTTTTACTTGTTTTGCCTGTCGATACCTCCATAATAATCATTGTCTTCTTCTATTAGCTGGAAAGATGGCCTCTTTTTTTTAAACAAAAAATTTGTCGTGTAAAGTTTGTATGAATTTATAGTTCTCTGGTTTGTCATACTAACTTTATTGTGTTTGACTGTCACACCGTCTAAACTGCCGCATCAGATATATTTGGGTGCTTTTCACAAATGTAACTGTCATATTCTTACATGACACATTTTATTCTTTGGTTTTTCCTTCTGAAAATACCCAGGATTTTTAAGTGTGTAGCCTTTCTACTGATTTAATCATGCTATGGGGAAATAAGGAATTTACAACCTTTTTAGATACGATGTATGATACTTACCTAAGTAATCTAATTCTAATTTAAACAGACAAAATAAAAAAACCATGACTCATCGTCATCTTCATCCTATCAGCACTTGGTGGTGAACCTGAGAATGCATTACGAATCTTTTCACTTTTTTTCCCTATGTTTCATTCATTTAACACATTAAATAAATATTCCTTAAAAGACTCCTAAACAAATTAAAAATTTATATAAATATATATATACATACATATTACACGACCACTCGCCTGAACGTAAATACTATTTTACAAAAAAAGCAAAACTAATATTCACGTTCAGGCGACTGGTGGTGTAATATGTATGTATATATATATTTATTTGGTGCTTTTGTAGAAGCACCAAGCAAAGCACTTGGATACAAACATTTCAAAAGATATAAACCACTTAATTTCATAAACACATCTAAACAAGCTCTATATTCAGGGATTATTCATGTCACTGCATCTATTTTTCTCTCTTATTGCCACAAGATAACAATTTTAGCTAGGAAAATAATAGGCTCTTACAACAACATTAACAAGCCAAAGAAGACAATAAACACCGAAACCAAAAGGCAGCATAACATTGAAAACTAAAAAGTCAGCTTATGAAATATGCCCTATTCAAGCCAGAACCATGGATTTTTACTGTAGATTTAGATCTTAACATTAAGGGGGAAAACCCCACACACCCTCCCAGCCTTGTTTTCCTAGGATTAGTAACTCAAGCAAAGTCACCAATCAGTCTCGAAATAAGGTATAAAAAAAGATAACTGAAAGCTAGCTTAACAGGTAAATAGCTTCAGTTATAGTCAATAGTTCTGGCCTGTTTTAAAAATGAAGGCCACCAAACTCTAGACAGCAAGTCAGAAATAAAAACGAACATGTTCTTCCAAGGTTGCAGCATCCAATCAGTGAAGAGTTGCCAGAGTTTCTGCATCAGTTGTCTCGCTTGAATATGCTCAGTATAAGCCTGCAGACTTCAAAGGAAAAAAATGGAATTTTAACATGAATAGAAACTGCAAAATGAAATAGCAAATTAAAAAGGGTACCATAACCATAGATGCTGACAAGCGATTGGATTTGGATCTCTAATTCTTAATTGAGAATGGCATGTGTCTTATACAAGTAGGATTTGACGCGAAATACAGGCATATGGCACAAATCCCATTGGTCAGGAACACCGTCTAAACTATCTTGGTGGTAAAAGAATAATCCAGCTAGACAGTCCTTCAACATATCTCTCCTGGAAGATCAGAACAATTATGATATAGGAGTGCGAAATATTTAAAAGCTGAACCTAAGGTCAAGTCCCCATTCCAAAAAAGGTGTTCCCCAAGTTAGAGAACTATGTCTTCATACGATGTTTGGCAAACATAATCATCATTGGCAGGTTATCCAAGTATTTCTGATGTTTGCTTGAACAAACACCACAAGGTTACCGGCAATGGCTTTCAGAATCAATAGGTAATGGAATAGCGGTAGTTATCACGTCAGGTTTCAAGAAAAATATCATAAATGATAATCTATTCTCGTTAGAACAGTGCCGGATTTGGTGGTTCACCAAAGTTAATATCCTTGCAAGAGGAGTTCTGCTAATTGAAATGACATGCGGAATGACAAGTACCAAAATTATGGAGAATATGTTTCTGAGATGTGAATGCATAGAGATGATTTGGTTAGCTGTGTTCTCAAGTTTGACAAGGAGTTTGGGATGTACAATGTAATCGGGGATTGGAATTATATGAAGAGTCGGAACCACCTAAGAGGCAAATAATCTTATATGGTAAGTGGTCCAAGCAGTATTACATGGTGTATATGATTCTTGCAAAACTTACTAGAGATTTGAAATACTTACTAGAGCAAGTATTTACACGAAGTAGGATCCAACTTGTTCACCCAATGTTGAATGATCTAATCTCACATTCAAGGATCATCTGCAGTAAATAGCATGGTCAATCTGTGGTGGAATCTGTTTGATTTCTGTCCCAAGTTCTTGCTCAATCCTATACCTGTCACAGGATCAGTTTCCATTTGATATCAAAATAAACAATATCAGAAAACAGAAATTTGAAAGAAGCGTGACTGCGCGCTTACAGGTTAAAACGATCTTCATACGTTATCAAATTCACAGCTAAACCAAGATGACCAAACCTTCCTGAGCGACCAACCTATAAAATGCAAGCGATTAAACACTTACGAGATGAGGCCCACATAAAATTGATTAGTTCCTGTCACTGTTTAAAAAGGCGTCTGAGGCATACGCCTTGAGGCCCCACTTCAAGGTGAGGTCTATGCCTGTTGTTCAATATCTGAAACTTACATAACACATACCTTTTCTAATATGAGGCGGAACGCCTCAAGAGGCGCAAAAGGACTACGCCTCAACTAGTTGGGTTATCAAATAGGGATCAACCTGGATTTTTTAAAAAACCCCATACAGGTTTTTGGGTTTTTTTTTTTTTTTGTTTAAAGACGTCAAAATTATCAAAGAAAACAAGAAAAACAAAGAGAAAAGGGATAAAAGAATTGTTGCTGACTGGAAGAAGAGAAGAGAAAGAAGAAAAAAAAATAAGAACCAGCCTTACCATGTATTTTTCTTCCTTTCTTTTTCTTTGTTTCTTTCTTTTTTTTGTTTCTTTTTGTGTTGCCCCTTCATTTTGAAATCAACAATTTTGTTATTTTCACTAGTCTGGATTTGTCCATGATAAGTGCTTGTACACATATATTTTATAACATCATGTTACATGCATTGAGCATCACTTTTATCATGTTGTATCACTAAAAAGGTGTATTTTGTGTTCTTTGTGCAAACAGGGCTTTGGAGGTGTGAAATATAAGAAAGGAAGCAAAAATAGGGAGTGATGGCACACTTCAAGACCAGAAATAGAAGTTGTGCTCGCATACATGGAGGTGTTGCCAACTTTCGGAGAAGTTCAAGTCATCACATGAACCGGAAGGGCACGAAGGCAGTAGTACGTCCATGTCCCAGCTTCTGCGCGCAAATAGGAGAAGATTTTGAAGGTTTCAAAGGACAGAAAGCCACACACCCTACCACACGGGCGTGTGCCCGACCGTGTGGTCTCTAAGAATGATTTCGGGAGAAATCACCATAGCAAAGTACTATAGCAGTAATGTAGCGGTACTGTAACAAAATCACTGTTCACGCCCGTGTGGAAATTCCACACAGGCGTGTGAGTGCCCGTGTGGATGCCCGTGTGAAGCCCTGATTCCAAATTATAAAAGCCGCCTTGTGATAATTTTTAGGAATCTTTTCAGCTACTTTCAAAAGGCAAGGCGGCTAGGGCTTGGAGAGAGTTCTTTGCGGGTTTAGGAAGCCTTCCTCACCAACTGAGATCGATTCCTCCTTCGTCATAGCATCAAGGAAGCTATCGGCGACCTAGCTTCGAAGCGGAATCAATCTCGACGTGGAAGCTACCCATCAAGACCATCATCACGGATTTAGGGGTGTTATTCTTTATGTCTTTTGAACGTGTTTATCAATTCATTATTTGTTTTGTAACTCGCTCCATGGAGAGCTAAACCCCTATTCGGACATGTAAACCCTAGGATTCATATTCTTATTAGATTTTCATTGTGTTTCTATTCGAGTTAATATTTAGAGTTTTGCTCTTGAGTTCTTAATACTTGCAAGTGCTTTTGATTTCATTATTGATTGTCTTGCATGTTCTTTTCAACCTAGTAAAGAGAAAGATCACCATTAGGTTTAGAATCGCCAAGAGTGAAAAGGGTTGAGAGGGTGAGCCGTGAGATAGCGGAGTGTCTCCTTTCCTTTCCGATAAATATTTCCTATCTCCATATTCCCTAAGTTTCATGCAACCATATGTGGTGTGAGGTGTTGAGAGAATTCTCCGCCGGGACCTCGTAGGGGATTAGGGATCCTTCACCTCGAGGCAGGGTTGGATCTACTTTTAAGTATTGGTCATATCTTTGGGATCCCTAGAGTGCTAAGTAGTCATATGTGGTGTGAGGCGTCGAGAGAATTCTCCGCCGGACCTCATAGGGGACTAGTTATCGGCGATCTGGAGGCAGGGGCCAATATACCTTAAGATACCCATGACTCAATACTCTCGTCTAGAAACACTTGTAATCTACATTTAACACCCAAATCCTAGGGAGAGCATTGTCCGGATACCCCACTTTTTTTATTGGTAACTCTTTCCCTTTTTATTCCCTGCGCACTTGTAGTGACACTCTTAGGTTTGGCCATTAGATCATCACACACTACACTCATTAGGCTAGATAACAAGAAGAGCTATTACTAGTACTTCTGTTCCCTGTGGTTCGACAACCCGACCCTTTGGGTGCACTTTTATTACTTGACGACCCGTGCACTTGCGGTAACACAAGGGGTTGACACACGTCACTCCACTGCTGTGGGAAACACGCGCATCAGTCCACTTAGAGATGATGACGTGGAAGTGGCCCTCTAAAACCCTACTCCCTGTCTCCATCCATTCTCATCATATTATAAACATTTTTAGGTAAAGGGAAAAGACTATCACATTGTTGGACGAAGAACAATCCTAATGGGAAGAGGATGTTGATGTTGAAGATGAAAATAATGATTTTGCTGAAAATTTTGCTAGTGATAATGATTTGCGAGTTATAATAGTGTCTACGTTATGCTTTTGGGGGCAACTACAAGGCTATTATTTATAAAAAATAATAGGTTTAAATAAAAAATATAGAAAATTAAAAACAACTAATCTTTCTATTATGAATTTTATGACCGTTTGGTTACTATAATTTATACATTTTTCTATATTTTTTTTAAATTTAAGTTGAGGCTTATGCCTTGCTTCACAAAGGCAAAGCACCTAAGTTACGCCTTTTGCCTTTTTAAACATTGGTTCCTATCAAATTCTTGTATAACAAGCACACTAGATTTGGGTGATGTTAAGGGTTTGATACATTTGACATATAATGGCAACACTCAAAGAATTATGCCCAAACCAAGGTGATTTAGATTTAGGCGCCTAAAATATGACATTTGGCAAAAAGAGGGTCATATTATGAATAGTAAGAAGTATTAAAGGGGCTTCATAAATCTTACCCTATGAAGATAAGTTTCCGCATTTTTAGGAAAATCGAAATTGATAACAACATTAACAGCTTGAATATCAATTCCCCTTGTAAAGAGATCTGCAAAAGGGCACAAATGTGAAATATCATGAAGAGAAAATGATAAAATTTCACAAAATTCATGACTAAGACATAACGCAATAATAAATAGCAAAGAATAATGCCAAACTCTCAAGGGAGAACACAATCCAGAAAGGAAAAGGATAGTGTTACCTTGTTATATAAAGAGAGACATCAGAATAAAGACCCATGTACAATACGGGAAAAATAACTAGTGACTATAAGGTGTTTAAGGCACTTAATCAATCAGCCAAACTTCCATGACAAATCACTTTCATAAATACATAAACATTTATAACTAGATGGGTAACAGAACCATCTATCATATTCTCTGAGTTATCTCCTCATTGTTCTTGGGCACAAGTACATATTAAGCAAGCCTTTTTCTCAGACAGACAGAAAGCTAGTAACATTCATCAAGCCTATTTCAGACAGACAGAAAGGCAATAGCATTACTCAAGTTCTTTCGGCAAGATAGAAAGGTCATAACATTAAGCTACCCTTTTTCAGACAGATGGAAAGGTAGTGACATTAACTAAGCTTTTTTCAAACAAGATAAAATAAATCATAAAGCATATACTTGAACATGTATGCTTGGAAAAGGATAAAAAGCAATTTTAAAAATGACCAATGTTTAAGAAGATCATGCCAATCACACTAAGTAAACACCAGTTAATCTAGCAATATAATTAAGCAACTGCATAGAAGGAACACTGAATATTCATAATTTATAACCATTGAGAATCCTGTTTCTATACCAGCAAACAGAAAGCATACAATTTGTACAGCAACAACTACTTCAAATGGAATACCTACGAAATAACTTATGAGAGGTTCTATAAAAAGAGTACTAACTGCCATTGTAATCAATACTAACAAAGAAAAAATAAATAAATAAATAAACAGAGCCCGTGTATAATCACAGCAGAATTCATTAAGTAGCTTAGATGAGGATGCTTGCATAAAATACTGAACCAGTCAATTAGTTTGAAGATGAAGTTTACCAGTGCATACAAGATTCCTGCAAGCACCATTACGGAAGTCATGGAAAACCCGATTTCTATGGTCTTGCAACATCTTAGCATGAATGTAAAAGCAAGAGTAGCCAAGCTCTGTGATTTTCTTTGCCAATAGTTCTACTCGATTAACAGAATTGCAAAATATAATTGATTGATTAATTTGAAGCTGCAGAAACAAAACCCAAGTTGCATGTTGCGTATAAGGATAGGTTATATAAATACAGAATGTTATTCAAAGTGATTTGAAGGGGCACACCTTTGAAAAGAGTGTATTCAGACAGTGAACCTTCTGCCTTTCTTCCACAAAAGCATAGTACTGTGTTATTCCCTTGAGGGTAAGCTCATCCATAAGGTTAATTATGTAAGGTTTCTGCAAGTATTTATCTTTGAACTCCTTGACAGTAACAGGAAATGTTGCTGAAAACAGTAAAATTTGACGATTGCCAGGGAGAAAATGAATCAGCTGTTGTATTGATGGTTGAAATTCAGGAGAAAGAAGCTTGTCTGCCTGTAAAAAAAGAAAATTGAATTTATTCTAAGAGCACAAATCTATCGTTTCAAAATCTTCAAGCATCCTTACCTTCAATTTCTTTAAATAATTCAGTAAAATATGTTAGTTTATGGGAAAAAAATCAGACAAAGATTTAACAATCTTGCAGAATTTAAGGCATAATACACAAGCATCTCAGTCTTAAAAAATGTCCTTTCCTAATCACAGGATTTCAAAGGAAATTTTAAGAAGCATGGCAATAAAATTAGAAAACTAAAAAACCAATCACGACAGTCAGCATGAATAAAAGAACATGCATGCCAACAAACCTGCCTGTACTCGCATACACATGGCACAAAAATATTTATACAGATTCAGCGACATTTAAATTGTTCACACATAGGAGATGCTCAGATTGATTTCACATAACATACATAAACTTCACCAATAACATTGGTAACACATGTTTAATTAACAAGCATACAGCTTAAGAAGATCAAGCTTGGTTGCTATTAAAAAATTTAGAATATAATCCACTGCAAATTTTCAGTGGATCAATTCCCTGAGGAATATAGAATGATATACTCAAAAAGCAAGTCACTAACCATGCACAAATATTATCTTAGACAAAATATTGTATTAATTAATAATATTTCAATAATCTCCTAGTGCTAGCTTCTCATCTGAAATGAATAACTAAAGCACATGCTACCTCATCCAGGACAAGCATCAAGCAATCATTCAAAACACAAATTCCTTTTTTAGCAAGATCAAGTATGCGTCCAGGTGTTCCAACAAGTAAATGAACAGGCTGGTACAAACGCATGATGTCATCCTTCAGGCTGGTCCCCCCTGTCGTGACCATAACTTGAATCTTCAAATGCTTGCCCAGCTCCTTACACACTTGGGATGTTTGAAGAGCTAATTCTCTTGTAGGAACCAATATCACAACTGTATTTGACATGTCACAACACTGATTAAATATAGACATTAGACAAAGTTACAATGATTAGGGAATACTATATCGAAGCATCAATCAACCCAAAACACAACTAAATAAATATATAGAAAAAAAATATAGCTTAAAAATAATTAATAAGACACAAAGAACAGCACATATAATTGACATAAGTGTATCATTACGAAAGAGAGGGGTGGCAGGAAAACCTTGAATAACATTTTTATCTTGATCAATTTTTTCTAAAGCAGGAATGCAAAATGCAGCTGTCTTCCCTGTTCCATTTTTAGCTCTAGCAAGAATGTCACTACCAGTAAGCGCTATCGGAATGCTCTCTTCCTGAATTGGAGAAGGACTTTCAAATCCCTTTTCATAAATCCCCATAAGGAGCTCTCGCTTCAAAAAATAATCTTCAAATTCATTTCCTTTGGTTGCCGTAACATCCTGCAATGATACACATGTTGTTCTCACCATAAACTAGGCTTAAAAGGTTTTCAACATAATTGGGCTGTAAGTTTGTGTGATGGACAAGACACGCTGATGCATTAGTTGTTTATTAAAACACATTCTATTTGTGGGCACCTTAACATGAAATACGAACTAGTTCAGAATCCCAATTCAGTGGAGAAAGAGTACCTTATAACAATCAATGTCTAGATTCACGCAAGTCCATTAAGAATTTACCAAAAGGAATTGACCTCGTTCCATAAATTGTAATGCGCTAGCATGCAAATTGCAAATTTGATGAATCTAAAATACTGTGACCAACAAATCATTCATCTGACATGTAACATCATCACTGACATCGCTTAAAAAAATCCTTCTAATCAACCACATTATCATTATATATTCCAAATTTATCATAGGAACTGATCTTTCTAGATCACAAAACGGCTCAGAGACAATGCACCCCTAACTCAAAAGCCTAGGATCAGATATTACATGCCATTCCAATTTAAGATGCATGTCTTTCTTTTCACTGCAATGTTTTGCACAAGCAATGACTATAACCATCAAACCCACAATGTCAAGTTAGCAGACATGGAAAATAATGAGGCTTTTGAGCTAACTTCAAAATGCCAATACATCAGAAGGTAAGGAATTTTATACAACATTAAGACAAGGTGATTAACAAAGGTGAAGTTATAAAATTCTGAAGAAGTTTCTTCACAGTTGATGCTGAATATTAAAGAATTAATGACTGAGCAAAGCGACAAAAAAAGGAGGCATTCCAAAGAAGACAAGGAAAAAAAACAAAAAGAACTATACCTCAGTTTTGTAGCGTGTATCGCGAGGTGGGATCTTTAATTGTGATTTCCAATCTTGGGAACTGATATCAAAATGAAAGAAAACGTATTACACAAAAATAATTTGGGAAGGTACACACAATAAAGATAGAACAATCAGATTCTAAGTGAGACAAAATCGATAGTATTTACATAAACTTCTTTATAATGAATAAGTAACCACAGTGCATGCAAGCTTACATGGACGCTCCAGTTCTGTAAAGTACAGGAGAACATAAAATGATTAATTGATTACATAAGTAAACCCTTACAAGTTGACCACAAAATACTCCGACAAAAACCAGGCTTTTTGAGGAACTGACAGGATTATTGGTAAAAAAATGATGAAATATGATAAGATCAAAATGGACGCAAATTTTCTTCATTTAAACTACTTCAAACATAGCTGATATTCACAAACAAACATGTGATTTCAAATTTTTTTTCCAACAGGATTAAGGCAATATTCAACCAATATCATGAGCTTAAGAACTAAAAGCACCCACTTCAATCAGGTAATAAAAGATAATAAAAAACAAAACCAACATAAAATCAAATGCCAAAACACATGAATCAAAAAATCAGAAGTACAGCAGTGGAGTTCATTCATTCTCTTGTACCTTGAATCTAAACCATCCGACTGAACTGGTTTGTGAGCAGTGGAAGCCTCAGAAAAACTCTCCATCTGATTCCTCCTCGACCACTGCTGCTGCTGCTGCTGCTGCTGAAACAGCGCATTCTGCTGCCCATACACCGGATTCCTCTGCACATATTGCTGCTGCTGCTGCTGCTGCTGAGGGTTCCTCACATAAAAATTAGGGTTGGAATTCAAGTTGGGATTAGGGTTCCCCCCACAGCCGGAACCAATTCCAGGTGGATATCTTCCGTGAGAATTCATCTGAGCTAATCCAAAACAACCAGAAAGAATACGGGAACAAGGATCGTCAACTCCTCCAGAAATTAAAAACTAGGGTTCAAACGAATAAGCCAATGAACAGAGCCGGATCAACGAAATCTTCTCGGCGATTATGCTTCGACATGAGAGAGATTGAAGCCCTACGACACTGATGGATCGATCGACAACAGGGGATCGCTATGGCACTCTCGCTCTTCTTGCTGGAGATCAAGGGCAGCAATGGAATCGCAAGAGAGAAACAATAGGAGTGAGAGGAGAACGGCACGTTTTGCTTTCGCAAGAGAGAAACAATGAAATCCCTCGATAGTTTCCCTTTTACTCTGCGGTCATTCTGACTTTTGCACTTCCTCTGCAGTCCCTGCTTTTCATATGCAATACTTATTACTCCCTACCGTGACAGCCGTGAGTGTACTTTTTTTAAAATAGCAAAAGTGCCCTTGCTTTTCTTTCCCGCCCAATCACATCAAGAATTCTCTCGAGGCTCCTCTCCATCATGTTCACTATACTTCATCTCCATCTTCATTCTATTTCTCCTCTTGTTCTTCTCTGTTCTTGCAGTGACCTTGTCATCGTGCTCACAGATTAATCCACAGGTAAGCACTGTCTGCATTTGGGCTCCATCATGTTGTTTTTTTTTTGTTTTTTTACCCAAAAACCGACGCCTACGCAGGTGTTAGCCACGATGGAGACATTTTGTACCGTTGCTCGCTTCAAAGGCGAAAGACGGCTACTACAATTCACGGTCCTGACAGCCTGGGAGGTTGTTGTCGCAGAGATCTGCGAGCGATGGGCTTTGGATCCATCTCGAGTCGTTGTGAAGTTTGTCACGCCCGACGCGTACAACACGGTTTGCCCAATTGAGTCAGATGTGGATTTCCAAGGCATGTGCGAAATACATCATACCTTCAAGAAGAATATGGTGGACATCATCGTTGACGAAGTCAGTGGGGCAGCGGAAACAGTCAATAACATCTCTTTACCACCCACGTAATCCAGCAACAAAGATAGCTCTTACTATGTTCGTGTGTATTGTGTATTACTGCTTATTTCCCGCGGGAATACGTTTCCTGTGTAACCTATTGATTTTCTGTGTAATCTAGAGTATTTTATGAATTTGCTGTGTATTAAATTGATTATCTGTGTAACTTACATCTTTTATGTGCAGTATATATCTTTTGTGCGTAATATATGTACTTTCTGTGTAATATATAGCTTCCCTGTGTAATATACTGCTTTCTTATGTATTCCACTGCTTTTGTGTGTATTATACCGCCCTGTGAAATATTCATAATATACCTAACGCATCGCCATCCACATGGAGTCAATATCAGAAAGCATGAATGCGGACAAGGAGTCGTTCTCGTCCTAACATCGTCCCGCAGGTGCGCTCAGTGTTACTCCATGTTCACAAACATCTGATGGCTCCACATTGCAAGTAGGGCACCGGTTTGATGGTGTTGATAAGTTCAAGGATGCCTTGCGCAGCCATGCAATAAGGAACAATTTCGACTTTACATTCATAAAGAACGACAGACTTCTCACGACTGTGAGGTGTGCTTCGCCAGATTGCCAGTGGCGTGTCTACGCGTCCAAAGAGAAGAACGAAGAATCTTTCCGAGTGAAGACAATGCAAGGGACGCACACTTGCCGGGGGGGGGCATCAGAACGACAGTCCACCCGAAAGCTAGCAAGAAGTGGGTCGGGGACCGTATTATGCGGAGACTAAAAGAACGGCCATTGTATCGCGCCATTGACATATAGAAGGACATCTTTTGTGAGCACGGCGTGCGATTACCATACAAACGTGCATGGATGGGTAAGGAGGTCGCTCGGTCCGCCATTCATGGCAGTGAGATGAGCAGCTACGATTTGTTGTTGTAGTACGCAGACAAAGTGTTTGCGACGAATCCCGGTAGCGTTGTCATAGTTGACAAGGACGGAGAGCGATTTAGACGTGCCTTCTTCTCTTTTCGGGCTTCTTTAGTCGGTTTCAAAAAGGCGTGCAAACCATTGTTATTTGTTGACGGAACGCACTTGCTCGGCAAGTACGGCGGGATACTACTGGGGGCAACCGGCAAAGATGGGAATGAAGGCTTCTTCTATGTAACATTTGTAATTGTTGACAACGAAACAGAAGACAATTGGATTTGGTTTCTTGCCACACTCGGTGAGGCAATATACGGTGAAGGCAATATACATTTTATCTGTGTAATGTACTTCACTATCTGTGTGATATATCCTAGCATCTGTGAAGTGTATATCGTTTACTGTATAATATATTCATTACCTGCGTAATATACATCATTATACGCAGGGATTCGATGCACGCATATGTGACGGCTGATGATATTAAGTGCATTACATGTCCACAGATGTTACCACATAACTACCCAGTCATTATATTACATGTAATGTTTGACATGAATTGATAAATTACTCAGTTTGGGGGGGCGGATTACTTCGTCCTGTGTGCCTTGTACTTGTTCACTTCCGGGGGCGACGGCCGCTTGCGACCTTGTGGGTTCGTTGTCAACGCCAGTCTGCCTTGTCCTTGTGCCGCTTGTCCCTTGTCAGTTGTACTAGCCTTCTGGCGAACACCGTCAAGCAATATCCGCGCGACGTATTGAAGACGTAGGAATGGGACGTCCAGCTGGGAGATGTCGAGCGTTTCGTTATCAACGATCTGCTCTATGTAACGAATCAGGAAGACCGAGCAATCCACACTACCAGATTCTTGTTGCGGGCAAGACCGGACATGCATCATTGGTAGTGCCTTGAAGGGATTCCCGCCAGTGTTTACCTCGATGACGAACTCGAACAGCTCCCGCTAGAAACCGAGAAAGATTAGTGCGTCAGTGTATTGTCCGTGTATAACTAACCTTTGTTGTACGGCCTTTTAACTTACCATTTCTATAGCGTCGTCATCATACGTCTTAGATTGAAGGGAAGAGTAATGCATATAAGTCTGCCCCGCAATGTCGAGGACGAGGAGATGTCATAAGAATCAATTCCGCGGTCTTATGACCGTAGATGACGTCCTCTATCATGCATAACGACGGGTCGGCTGAGTATTCCGACTTCCGCATCGCAAGGGCCAGAGGTAACGTGATAATCGCACGCCGCTTATGCGCGAGTGGATTTGTCAACAACTCCTCACGCAACATTAGGACGAGCACGGTGACCACGTCGTCGGGCACTTCTTCCTTCCCTTCAAGCAAGATAAAGAGGTTGTGACGGGTTGTGTACCCATAGTTATCCCTCCAGACGACCGAACTGCAACATAAACAGATAGAATATTATCTTACAGAGGAATTACTATTATTACACAGGAACCCCCTATATTACACAGAAACGACTGATAATACACAGAAACGCTAACTAATGCACAGAAATGATAAATATTACACATAGTTTCTATATCTTACACTGAAAATGCAAACATTACACATTACATGTAACATTACCTGTCGACGCGTGTATTCAAGAAGAGATCAATGGCAGCCTGTTCGAGTTGGTTGAGCCTTGCGAAGCCAGGGTATGTCTTCTTCTTCGAGTTGGTTGAGCCTTGCATCTCGGTATAAGGCCGAGTTGTCGGCTTGGGATCGTACGGTACGATCGCAAGATGTGCTTCTCCGTCCTTCGTAGCTCTCTTCCTCTTCCCAGCAGAAAGTGTCTCAAGAAGAATGTCAACGGCCTGCATCGCCGCCGGGAATAAGTCGTCCGATGACTCGGATGACTGCGCCAATGGGGATGGACGCTTTCTCCCGCGGGTCGTCGGCGTTTGGCCTCTGGCCATTTTCCTTGCCGGCGGCGCTGCCTGCGTGTCGTCCGACTCGTCGGACAACTGTATGCATGTCGGCGCCTGCTTCTAGGACCGACCTCTCCTTAGGGGCATCTCCCTTGGCGGGGGCTTCGCTCGTGGTGCCCTTTTGGGAGGGGCCCTCTTCGCTGGGGCCTTCTTCGGTGTAGCCCTCTTCTGGGGACGCCGATCGGGTCCCTCATCAATCGGTCGTTCTTCAGCGAGGCCCTCATCACTTGGCCTTTCCTTGGTGAACTGTTCCGGCAGGGGTGCCTCTTCAGCTGCATCTTTTACGTCCCTAGCGGCCGTTGACGTGTCTACTTCTAAAGCGGCCTCCGGCGCATCCAACTGGGCTTCTGCTAGACCAACGGGTGGCACCTCAGGCTCCTGATTTTCTCTGCTGGCCTCTGCTGGCGCCGGAGATATTGTCTCGGCGGTGTGACCACGGGTAACCTTCCGGGCAACCAGTTTGAATGGCGTACCTGACCGAGGACGGGTTGCTGAAGGACGAGGAATGACGATGTCTTTATTCCGGTTGACGTTTGCCTCTTCCACCGCCGACGGCCGCTCATGTGGCACATCTCGCCGAGCATCTCTTGCGTCGCGCTCGTCCATACGAGCCTGCAGCACATTGAACTCGGCAAGAAGGCGGTGTAGTAAAACTCGGACATCATCATCGCCGTGGGGAGCGTCGTCCGGCCTCTCAGTCGTCTCCGCCGCCGACTGACGGCGAGACCTTTTTCGAACATTGGCTTTGGCGGAGTGGTCTCCACCCCGTCTCCCGACACTTCGTCGGCGGCTCTGCTTTCGCAGGTCTTCTTCTTCTTCTTCGGCCTTTTGGCCTCTTTCTTTCTTTGTTGCTGCCCTCCTCGCCGGTGAAGGCCGTCGGGCTGTCTTTGTTGAATCGGGGGATTGAGCCCCCTGTACATTTGCACTAACAAGTACCATTTCTTCAGCGTTGGAAGGAACGGGATCAAAAAAGTGCGAAGGATTCAAAAATAAGATGTCAGCCTAAGAATCGTACATTACACAGAACAAGACTATGTTACATGGGAAGCTCCAATATTACCCAGAACCGTGACATATTACACAGGATGGTTATATATTACACAAAACATACTTATTATACACAGAAACAAAGAATATTACACATAAAGGTAGGATATTACACAAAACATACTTATGATACACAGAAACGAAGAATATTACACAGAACGGTAAGATCTTACACAGAAACATGCAATACTATACCGAATAGAACAATATTACACATAAAACAATAATATCAACCAGAAACAACAACCAATTAGGCATTCAAAAGATTAGAAGAGAACTCGCCTCTTTCCCTTCCAGTGATTTCAAGAGCGGATCAATTGAGGACGACTTTGTGAATGTGCTGTCCCCGTAACACAGTATACGGGGTGTCCGACCAACGCGTTGTTTCTTCACGCTGCCGGACACCTCGTAGAACCATACAATGAGGGCGACCGAGCACCCTTTCAGGTATCCGGCGCTCTTGATCTTCCCTTAGCAGCGCAGTTGCACCCTTGCGGCAGCCTTGGGAAGATCATCTATCACCCATCTGTGGATGGCATGCGCCCAGGCGTAGTCGCCGATAGTGTCTAATTTGTCGGCGTACCTGGCCAAGAAGGTGGGCGCATTCAGAGAGGTGTTGGGGAAGAAGATGGTGCTCATCAAGAATACCAGGAGGAGCTTCACGAAAGTCTCCTCCGTTCCGGCCTTCCCGCTGACAAGTCTGAACAAGTTCTCTTTGATAGCATTGCGATGCCGGTTGTGTAACTTATTCAAATAAGAAAGTTCAAACTCAGAGGCTTCCTCCTCCCCCTCAGGCCTGAATGACACAATCTTGCCCACGCTGGGGACCCCCATTACGAGGGCGACGTCCTTGAGCCTGAACTGCAGCATGCTCTCCCCGATCTTGAACCTTTCGGTTCGTGCATCGTATACACGGAGCAGTGCGTCCAGAACCCCCCTTTCTTGGACCACGGCCGGCAGGTCTATCAGGTGCGCGAAAGGGGTCTGCCGGAGTAATTTCCAGTTGGTGTTGTTCCTTACTTTTTTCAATCCCTGTATGGTATCCACGACAGGGGCCAAATAACACCTACCGTTAACCAGAGTTCTGGCCATTTCTGTATTCAGTTCAGATTACACAAAACGATCAGATATTACACTGAAAATGGTTATATTACACAGGAAGACAGTAAACTACACAGAAAGTCCAAAAACCCTAAACTAATACACTGAAATGTCGGTCGACTTCTCCTTACCCAACTTCTTCTTACCTTTTTCGCTTGTTTTTTTTTGCACGAAGTCTCGCAGTGTTTGCAGAAGGCCGACAGTGCGAAGGCGGATGTGTGGCAAGTCAGTCGTCGCCGCAAAAGGGAAAAACACCGTCGTCGAACACCGAACAAGGAGAAGAGAGTCGTAGGCGCAAGATGGAGAAGAAAAAACGGAAGAAGAAGCAAAAGAGCCGCGTGAACGGTTTCCCCGGTGGATTATCTCAACCGTTCGATGGTTCCCGAAGGCTTGAGGGTATTCTCGACATTTCCACGCTATTTTTTTGAAACTTGCGCAAAGTGCAAAAAAGACATTTCCACTCCACGTTGGCTTCATCATAACAACCGTTTCACTGTTTTGGATTTGAATGGAAATAGATTGAAAAGGAAGGACTAAATAGAAAAGTATAACATGTCAGGGACCATCCGGGAAACTGCAAACTTGTGAGGGATTTATAAGTAATTACTCCGTTTGATTTATATACCTGCAAGTAATTATTTTGGAAAAGATACTAAACTATTTTTTTTTTAATTTTAAGTATTTAATTTTGATTGATATCAATTTCAATATCTTATTTTAATTTTTTCCGATGGGAAAGTATTGAGATTATTATGGGGAATATGATTAAGGTGTATGCCTGATTATTCATGCTGCCTTTCACTTCAATTGTGCATGTGGATTTGCCAACTTGATGACTTATCTACATGGCCTTTCATTTTGCCATATACGATGTCTGGCCAAAACTTTTCCTAAACCCTTTCTTCCTTCGAGAGCTTTTTCATCTTCTTTTTTCATTTTACTTTACCCTAACCACCACCTCACCATCGTCTCCGGTGAAGGACACCATTTCTTCGCCCACATATCTACACGCCACAAGACAGAGAATGCCACATGCCCTTGAAAAGCTACAAGGGAAATTTACACCTTTTATGTGAAAACCACCATTCTTGTAAAGCTTTGAATATATGAAGTGATTTGAGATTTATCATGTACATGGACAAATAGCAAAGATCAGAAAAGATGGGAAGAAGATTTGAGATCTGAGGAAGAGAAAAAGTTACAATGTACTTGGTTAGTGTTTCTTAGTCCTTTTATAATGCAGCAAAGATCTAACATACAAAAAAAATAGATGTTTATAGGATCAACAATCTAAGAAAAGAATAAGTTGAGTATCAACAATTCAAGGAAAAAACAAATAAAAAAATCGATAATCTAAGAAAAGAATAAATTGAGGACCAACAATTCAAGAAAAAATCAATAATCTGAAAAAAGAATAAATCGAGGATCAATAATCTAACTAAAGAATAAAGCTGAAGATTGATTTTATGATTATCCTAGATCGATGTCAAAATAAAAGGCCCGAAATAAATCAAGAAAATTGATTACAAAAGCCAATAAATCATAAGATCTATGAGTCAAAAAAAGGCAACAATTTCAAATAAATAATAATACCACTACACCACGCACATGTCCCACGTTTGAGTGCATATGGTTTGGGCTTTTGTGTTGGCTCATCTTCAACAATCCCACACTATAGTCACAACCTAGACGTGAACAGTAAAGAGGTTTGGAAAACATTTCCTGAGAAAGAGAGCAAAACACCAATTTAAATAATAGAGTGCATGAATGACATAAAACCATGAATATACAAGAAAGTATAGGAGTGAGTAACCCGAGCCTTGGGTTTTCACAACATGAAGCTAAGGTATATTTAAAGACTTGAACCTTAATCTTCATTAAAGCTTCCAACCGATGGGAATAGTAGTAAAGTAGCCTTTTGAATTACAACACTTTGAATTAGAATTTAATCTTAATGATGATCTCATGAGACACTTGAACAAAACAAGGTTGGTGAATTATTTGGCCATTTCCTCGATATTATTTCATGAAGATTGCTGGAGAGTTTGTCCCAAATACTCTTATGGGGTGTTTGGTTCGCGGTAAAGATATATTACCACAGTAATGAGATTACCATGGTAATGGGGTCAGTAATGTTATATGCCCGGGAATGTTGTGGTAATGTGAGATTACTGTGTTTGGTTGAGAACTTATATTACTAGTAATCTTTCATTACCATGTTTGGTTAGTTATGGTAATCAGCTCAGTAATATGTCAACTTTACCTAAATACCCCTACATATAAAATTTTAAAAATTTTAATTTAAAATATTTAGATAAATAAATAATTAAATTATAATATATAATTATATATATATATATATATAATTAATTAATTATATATATAATTAAATTATAAATATATTTTATTATTTATTTATCTAAATACTTTAAATTAAAATTTTCAAAATTTTATATATAGGGTGTTTACGTAAATTTATTTAATATAAATTTATTATAATTATATATAATTATAATAATTATATATTAAATAAATTTACGTAAACACCCCTATATATAAAATTTTGAAAATTTTAATTTAAAGTATTTAGATAAATAAACAATTAAATTATATATATAATTACATTATATATTAAATAACTTTACTCAAATACCTCTACATATAAAATGTTAAAACTTTTAATTTAAATTATTTAGATAAATAAATAATTAAATTATAATATATATATATATATATATTATGTTATAAATATTTTAATAAAAATGGAACAAAACTAGGGTTTTGATAATAAGTATAATATGAAATTAGACTAAATAAGTGGGGGTATAATTGGAAAACACAATTTTCAGATTACCACCAACCTGGTAATCTGGATTACCACCTATTTTGGTGGTAATCAGATTACCACCTCATCTGGTAATATTTCACTATTGGTAATCTCACATTACCATTAACATTACTATTGCTACAGTAACAAAACATGGTAATGTTTTCACATTACCGCGAAACAAACGGCCCCTTATAGCTGTGACTTGACAACTATGTTCACATAGCTGAGATTTCCAATAATATATGCAATGTAATATCTAGCTTAAATAGCCTATTATCTCATTAAGAGCTATGCTTAACTTTAAACCACTACACGAGAGTACAAGTCCTAGAAATGGGGTGATATATATATATATAGTGCTTTCTAGTCAACCAATCAATAACTTCCCTTTGTTCTCTTATTGTGGGATCTCCATTCAAAGACGTCAGGTTATTATTGTTATTTACCTTTATGGGATAAGCCCTATTCCCCTCAAAGCTTCAGCTATCATTAATCTAGATAACCTTTTGGTGAGGCAATCCACAAAATTTAACTCACTTTACATAATCAATGCTCACAAACTTGTGCTTCAGATGTCTCTATACTAACTTGTGATGAATCCACATATGTTTATTCATTTTATTATCAGTACTTTCATGCTTGCAAAGCTCAAAAGCAAATTTCAAATCACAATGTTTGAAATAGGTGACATAGGAGAAGGCATAAAAGGAATCTCAGAGAGTAAATTCCTAAACCACTCAACTTCAGTACATATAGAATCAAGTGCAATTAGTTTAACTTCCATGGTGCTCCTAGCATTGAGCTTCTGCTTAGCAGATTTCTATTGGATAGCTCCTCCTTTAAATATAAATACTTGGCCTGAGATTGATTTCGGATTTACTGAGATAGATATTGGTGAGTGCATGAGAGATGTATTTTTCCTACTGTAATGAATGCACTTACTCGGATGTTTTAATATTGTTCACTTTATTTTAGTGCTTCACTGGGTATTTTAAGTGAAATATGTAAGGTAACAGGCTTTGGAGTAAGAAGAAGCAAATACAATGCGTTTGTAAGCAAAATGAGCACAAGAGAATAAATCTAGAGAAAAGCACACCTGAAGTAAGGATGTGTTTCGAGCGTGAAAATTTCTGGAAGCTAGAATTCTGCTCAGAACAAGTTCGGAGTCCAACAGAAGAAACCACGAGCATGCTCAACAATCCGCACACCTATGCACTAGCTTGATACTTGCTGTTTAAAACTTGGAAGTTAGGATTTTAAAAGGATTTTTTGACGAGATGACCAAGGGGCAGCTAAGGTGAAAATGGATTGCTTTAAGTGATTTTAGAGTATCGGATTGCCATTGGATTTCACAGTTCATGGAAAATTTCAAATGGCGAATTGGCTTTCGTCATCCTTGATTCTATCGCATATGATTGGAGAAGTTGAAGGAAGTTTGATTTCTTATTTGTCTTTGTAGCTAGATTGTAATTATTTACTTCCAAATATGAGAGGTTAAACCGTCATTTAGTGTCTCTGGCCATGGCTTTCTAAATAACTTGTATTTGATTTTTATATATATATATATATATATATATATATATATTGGCTTTTGAGTTAGCTTGTGAATTATCTTGCATATCTGATTAGAGTGGTGATAGTTGAGAAATCCACTATGTTCGATTATACATAGAGGATGGAGGTTGAGTGTTTCCTATGAACAGTGTGTATAGTACGAACACCTTGGAGATTGAGTGCACACCTTTAGATATGGTACATCATGTTGAACGCCTATGGAGATTGAGTGCATTACTAGAAGTAGAAGTCATGGTATCCATTTTTTGGATTAAGGTGAAACCAAATAGAGGGTCATATATTGCATGATGCGATCGTAAGGTCATGTTCTATTTACTGTATGGAATTAGGGTTGATCATCTGAACCAAAGAGATCAACTACTCTAGGAGACTCCACGATCCAAGGAAACTCTATCATTAGCCAATACTAGGAAATCTTTGCAAGAAAGTCTAGAGAAGAGTGTGTTTGAGGCACCACCCCATTCCTTGATCATCCCTAGGTTTTGTCTTTACTCTTTTTCTTACCAATTAGTGTTAGCAAACTTCACTTAAGTTCATCTGCTAGGTAAGAGAGGAGCAACCAGTACTAAGAGTTCCGGTCCTTGTGGATTTGACTACTCAAGCCTCGGGCACATTATACAAATTAAACAACCCATGCATTGCAACACACACGCGAGGGGTGTGATGAGATATCCAATTAGCATTTGAATATTCCTCTGCCACACTAGGGTATCCAGTATACCTCAGTGATACACCCTTTGTATCCGCAAGTGCATGGGTCATACAAGTAGTAAAGTGTGTTTAAATGGATCGAGTAGTCAAATCCACAGAGACTAGTATAGCTCTCGATACTTGTTGGATTTTTAATATCTAACCGGCTCAACAGTTTGGGTTGAAAACTAATTACGAAGAAAATTAAGTAGATAGGAGGAATAAGGGGAATAGACAGGGTTCAGGTAACGAGAGATCAGTGATAGGGAGTAGCGCCCCGGATCAATCTTTCAGAGAAACTTGTAGTGGCTCTTCTACAATGTCTATCAGGTACATTCTACGAATTCTATGCGTGCTCCCAAAACTTTATCGCATCTATGGCAATCATGAACACCAAGATTTATGACTGTAACTGTAGGAATTATGCACTTCAAGGTTTGCAACCACCTTACGGCAATCACAACTAAGCCAATCAACATATGGCAAGTTTTACAATCATAACTACGCTAATCATGCACATCAAGTTATGCAACATAAGATTAAATATAGAAATCAATAAAACTCCATAAACATTGAGAGAGAGTCACTGCTATAAATAAACAATTGAGTTCAAGATTTCGGGGTACCGGAGGATGGTTAGACCCTCATGGTTCTATAATAAACACAAGTTAAACAACAAGAGAATGAAATTAAATAAATAAACTCCTTCCTTACTTCACAATCTTCGTCAGAGAGCATTCAATAATGATCTTTCCAATATTCCTCCACTCCCATAACGATCTCTCAGTCCAGATCCTACTCCAAAAGATGCGCTGTTTTGCCCTTCCGCAGTCTCCCCCAAAAAAGGGAAGAAAATATAAAGAAGTTTCCCTTAAAGCCTTAACTGGCACGCCCTTTGTTTCACCGCAAGTGCACGGGTCGTCAAGTAATAAAGTGAATCCCTAAAAGGAATCGGGTTGTCGAATCTCAGGGAGCAATCGTACTAATACTAACTTCAGTATAAGAAATCTAACCTGATAATTGAGAAGAATGACAAAACTAACAATTACAACCAAGTAGCAATCAAGCAAGGGGTAGAGATTATCAGGAATAATGGGAACACTTGGACAGTACTTCCTCGGGGATTAGACAATGAAGTATCAACTTCTACAAATACTCCTTAATTAATTAAAAGAGAAGTTTAACAAAAATGTGATATCAAGATGGGTTTTCACAGTACCCTAGTGATCGGTGTCCCGTAAGTGCATGGGGTCGTCAAGTAATACCTCTCATGCGAACACGAGAGGGTCATATTTCCAAGGGCCCGAGAAGCTACCCTTACTTCCTTATTGCAATGTTGTTTAGCTGATCAAAACCGAGAATAACATATTAAAAAGCAAAGAAATAGAATAACTGCAATTAAAATGCTAAATAACAGGGGCAATAAATGGGGGAAAATTAGTGTAAAGAAGCGGTCACGGATGAGGATCCCCTCGGGGGCTACTAATGTGCAAAGGATGTTAAATTAACATGCAAGTGGCTAGTTGGACCGAGAAAACCCTAGATTAGGTCAACATCTCCACACTTAAGTGTTTATTTGTTCCTAAAAGAACAAACATGAAGAATAGGAGAGAATGATAAGTGGCTAAATACATTACCTCCAGCTCAAAATTATAGAATGCGCATAACAAATGTGGAAATTCGACCTTTTTCACTTCTTTTTGTGTTTTGGGTTCTTGTGTAGAAGTTGTGGGTTTAAATTTTTCGTCGGGTGTTTTTCGTGTTTAGAATCTTAGTTAAGGTTCTTTATAGAATGGAAAAGAGGAGAAAAAACCTTTGGGGAAAGAGCTTTTAAGTGGAGGGTGTAAGGTATCAAGATGCCGCAAGAAACCCCTAAAAATAGACGGCCTCCCATGCGGGCCTCATGGCCGCCCGCAAGGGGCCATGCAGCCCCCAATGCGGGTGCATGGCCTCCTGGAAAGTGGCCTTGCGGCCTACCTTGCGGGCGCAAGGCAGCCCGCAAGGGCATCTGGAAAGAGGCCTCGCGGCCTCCCATGCGCCTGAAAGGGAGCCCGCGAGCCCTCCCGCGCTTTGGGTCTATAAATAGTCGATTTGAAACTCAAAGAACCTTCATAAGACCCCATTTCCCTCTCTTTTTCTCCCCATCTTGAATCTTCATTCTCCCCTCTATTAGATCTCCATTCTTGAGCTCCAAGAAAGAAGAAAGGTGTTGATCTCTCCCTCTCCTCCATTGGTGATGATTCTCCTCTAGATCTAGCAAGGTTTAAGGTGAGTTTTCTTCTCTTCTTCAATTTCTTGTTCTTTTATTCAATTCTCTATAGATCCATGGACGAAAAGTGTGGATCTAGTATAGATCCAATGTTTGAAGGGATTTAGGGCATAGATCTAATGTTTGGTTGGTTTAAGAGCGTTGATCTCATGTTTTGGTGAAGAATGAAGGAGATCCTTCATCTCTAAACCCTTGATTCTTGTAGATCCGAACCCAATTAGGATCTTCTTGATTTTATTATGATCTTGAGGGTTTAAGGATACCATTATTGTTAATTCTTGAATATAGAATATCTAGTTAATCCTAGAAGCAATGAGATCTAATTTTGGATCATTCTTTCCTCTCTTGTTTATTGTTTGGGTTATGTGATTGATTCTTGTTTTTCTTGGATAGTTAATGGCATCAAGGAGGTGGAACTAAAGGCAAGGGTAAAGAGCAAGTCGGCGAGTGATCCAAGAAGTTCTATCTCGCCAAGTTTGTGAGTGGAAAATTGTTTAATTCATGAGGTATGATCATGCTTGTTTGAATACCTAATTATATACGTTCTTGAATGGTAAATTTCATGTTTCAAAGGTTTCTTGAGATGTTTTCATGAAACTTTGAATAATGATAATATATGTTGCAGTTTATTTCTTGATTTAAGACATTGATCATTCATACTTCTTGATTTATGATCCGATGTACTTTTGATTAAGGTTATTAATCATTTATATTTCGTGGTTTATGATTTGATATACTTTTCGATTATGATCATTGTTTCGATTGTGACATTGGGGGAATCCCCGTCTTCTGCAGAAGCGAGTCTCCAAGGACCGACCTAGTTGCGGTGGCGTGGAGTTCTCGGCTGATTAGCCCTTACAAGAGGCGCGTAGAGAACCTGAAGCGCTGTGTTGGGTTCCCAGAGTCACCACACAGGATTCCAAATAGCCAACTCCAAGATATGTGCATCTTGGTGGCTCTTGACCTAGCCACGGCTATGGTTAGTAATGGAGGGTTTTCTTAGGCTATTGATGATGCTATCGATAGAGGATGTCCGCATGTGTTGCACTATAAATCCTTGATTCGATGAGTTTGATCTTTTAACGAGTATTCTTAACTTGAATTTTCAGTATTGAATCTCTTTACAAATGATTTTTGGAGTTTTATTGATGCCTTTCCTTGAGAAAGTTGGAAAGCTTCTTATATTGAAATGTGTATTTAAAGCATTTTGTAAGTTGTTGGTTATTAAATATATACATATATTTTCGGCATATCATTTATTTACGCTTGTATGAGTTATAGCTCCATGTTCAACCCCTCACTGAGTAACTTAGTTACTCATCCATTCTTCTTCTCTTCATTACATGTGTTAGCACAGCAGCAACGCGTGAGACGTGATAGTGCTTGGCAAAACTATTTCTGCAATTACCTCTGAGTAGTGTATGATTCATAAACATTGTTATCATGCATAAGATGGATCCACTAGGACCTATGTTTTCCATTTTGGTCTTGAATAATCTTGATTGATTCAGCCAGGACCTTAGGTTATATGAGTTTTACACCCAGTGTTTGGGGGAGACTATGATTGTGTTCATGATCATTGATATTGTGATTTTCAGGGATATATACCTGGAGTGGGTATATTGATCTTGTACAGGGTTGTGGTTAAATACCTTTAGATTTAGAATATTATTGTTGTGATGTTGATATCGTACAGGTAACAGGTTAGCCTTATGGCGATCTAGGGTTGAGGTAGGTGTCTGATCTCTCTTGGGTTGTCGTGGCGGTATTATCATGGGCCTAGACCCGAGGGTCGGGGCGTGACACTACTTTAATGGTATCAGAGCCCAGGTTTCATGATTGGGTCAGTAGGAGCCTTGGTATAGAGCGTAGTAACAAGATCAGACTTTATAACTTGGACTTAGAATTTGTTCCTGATTGGGTCAGTATCTGGTTTAGAGTTTAGAAATGGATTTCGTCAATATAATCTTGATTTAAAGTCAGTCTTCTGATTGGGTCATGAAGTTGATCTTCTGTTACTTACCGTTGTCTTCTGATTGGGTCAAAAAGTTGATCTTTTGATTCTTGTATCTAGTGGATCCAAATAGAGTCTGACTTATTGCATTTGATGCATGTAGAACCATTCCTAAGAGTTATCTTATGTTCCTGTCTAAATGCCAGCACTGCGCTCACGCATTTGCCAAGGCAGAGCTACTTCCCCTGTTGATGCTACACCAAGAGGTTTGAGAGATGGGAGGCGAGGAGAGCCAACTCCTCCCCCATCTCCATCGTCTCCTAGGCAGGAAGCTAGTTCAGGGCACAATCCTGAGATGGCAGCTTCTGTTCATACTCCGGATATTTAGGGTACTAGTTCAACTCCTGAGGCACTTGAAGCTTTTAGGGCTCATTGGGCTACCAAGGGGAGGCAACCTACCTATTAGGACTATCAGGACTTTCTGGAGTTTTGGAGGGTTTTTGGGGGTTAAGCTCAGGCAGACCCAAGGCCTACCCCAGTACCTCCAGTGCCAGTAGTTCAGCATGCGCCAGTAGAGGCCAGTGGATCTAGTCAAACCTTCGCTTTGTCTAAACTGTTGAAGGAAGCCCGGCAGCTTGGTTGTGGTTCTTTTGATGGCACAAGTGATGCCATGATTTCTAAGGAGTGGGTCAAGAGGGTAGTTGCTACTTTTGATGATATGAATTTAGGTGCTGAGATGAGACTCAGGGTGGCTACCAGACTACTTGAGAGTCGAGCTCGAATTTGGTGGGAGAGTCTGAAGAGCCGATCCTTTAGGCGGGTTTCTTGGTCTAATTTTTTGAGAGAGTTTGATGAAGAGTACTATACTCGGTTCCATCGGGATCAGAAGAGCCTTGAGTTTATGAGGCTTGTTCAGGGAGGTAAGACAGTGACAGAATATGACACGGAGCTGAAGGATTTGGCTAGTTTCGTTCCTGAGTTGGCACCTATTGAGGAGGTTCTTTGTTCCAAATTTGAAGTTGGGTTGAATCTGGACATTAGGGAAATGATGGCGGTCTCCAATAAGCAGAGTTTCCAGGAATTAGTGCAGTCGGCTTTGAAGGCAGAGCAGTTGGTTAGAGAAGGCAAGAGAGTTCGGGAGAGCATTGCTAAGAGAAGGAGTTTGGAGTCGGGTCAGCCCTTAAAGAAGAGTAGAAGTGAAGGTTCTTTTAGAGGCACTTCTGTGTCAGGCCCTACTAGGCCTCCACCATCTCAGAGTGGTTACCAGCAGAGGCACTCTCGTGCCGACAATGCTCCTAGTGTTAGAGGTCCTGAATTTGGTGCCAAGTGTTGGAATTGTGAGAAGTCGCATAGAGGGCCGTGTCATTTACCCCGCAAGTGCTTTCAGTGTGGTCAGACTGGACACTTGAGATCTGCATGTCCAGAGCTAGGATAGGGTGGCTTTGCACCATCAGCTCAGGGTCACCCTTTTCAGTCCAGGGGTTCTCAGCCAGTAGTTTCTACGCCAGCTACTACCAAGTCTGAAGCTGGTAGCAGTGTCCCTCAGCCAGATTCTCAGCGACCTCTGGCTAGAGTCCATACCATAGTTTTTGCAATGACTGAGGAAGAGGCCGACTGCCGGCCTAATATGATCACAGGTATACTTTCTATCTTTCAGCATGACGCTTATGTTTTGATTGATTCTGGGTCAGAACGTTCTTTTATTAGCACTGTTTTTGCATGCCATGCCTATAGTCAGCCTTCCTGCTTAGGGTGTGAGTTGGTGATTCAAACCCCTCTTGGTGAGGAGGTAGTTTGGAGTTTGGTGTTTAGAGAATGTCCTGTGATAGTTTGTGGAGTGGTGTTGGAGGCAGATTTGATTCCTTTAGAGATGAAGGATTTTGATGCCATTCTTGGTATGGATTGGTTGGATAGGCATCATGCTCCATTGATTGTTTCAAGAAGGAAGTAGCTTTTCCTAGGTTCTCAAGACCTGTAGTAGTGTTGAAGGGGAAGAGAAAGACTTTACCTTCATGTTTGATTTCCTCCTTGGAAGCTAGAAGATTAGTGAGTAAGGGTTGTTCTGTGTTTTTGGCTCATGTGGTGGTCACGAGAGTTAAGGAGCCAGAGTTGGAGGAGATGGCCGTGGTGAGGGAGTTTCAGAATGTTTTCCCTGAAGAACTACCAGGTTTACCCCCAGACAGAGACATGGAGTTTATTATAGATTTATTGCATGGTACAGCTCCCATTTCTATACCACCTTACAGGATGGCGTCTGCAGAGTTAAAGGAGTTGAAAACTCAGTTGCAAGATCTGGTAGACAGGGGTTTTATACGACCAAGTATATCACCCTGGGGCGCACCTATTCTATTTGTTAAGAAGAAGGCTGGATCTTTGAGGTTGTGTATTGATTATCGAAAACTGAATATAGTGACAATTAAGAACAAGCACCCATTGCTGAGGATTGATGATTTATTTGATCAATTAAAAGGGGCAAAGGTGTTCTCCAAGATTGATTTGAGATCTGGGTATCATCAGTTGAAGATTAGGTCAGAAGATGTACCAAAGACGGTATTTCGGACACGATATGGATATTATGAGTTTTTGGTGATGCCGTTTGGTTTGACTAATGCTCCTGCAGCTTTTATGGATTTGATGAACAGGGTGTTTAGGCCTTATCTGGACAAGTTTGTCATTGTGTTTATTGATGATATTTTGGTTTACTCGCCTTCTAATGAGAAGCATCCCCAACATTTGAGGATTGTATTGCAAACTCTTCGGTAGAGGCGGCTGTTTGCTAAGTTTTTTAAGTGTGAGTTTTGGCTTTATGAAGTGGGTTTCCTTCGGCATGTGGTGTCAGGAGAAGGGATCTCTGTGGATCCAAAGAAGGTGGAAGCCATTGTTGATTGGGAAAGACCTAGGAATGTTACTGAAGTTCGAAGTTTTCTTGGACTCGCGGGCTATTATAGGAGGTTTGTGGAAGGGTTTTCTGCGATTGCATTACCTTTGTCAAAGTTAACTCTTAAGGAAGTGAAATTCTCTTGGAATGATGAGTGTGAGAAGAGTTTTCAGATTTTAAAGGATCGATTAACATCAGCTCCTGTGCTTACTTTGCCAGAAAATGAGAAAGAGTTTGGGGTGTTCAATGATGCCTCTCGGCAGGGTTTAGGTTGTGTATTGATGTAAGAAGGAAAGGTAGTTGCCTATGCTTCTAGACAGTTGAAACAACATGAGTTGAATTATCCTACTCATGATTTGGAGTTGCCTGTGGTAGTCTTTGCTTTGAAGATTTAGAGGCATTATCTTTATGGGGAAAGATGTCAGATTTTCACAGACCATAAAAGTTTGAAGTACTTTTTCACTCCGAAGGACTTGAATTTGAGGCAGATGCGATGGTTGGAATTGATAAAATATTATGATTTGATAATTAATTATCACCCAGAAAAGGCCAATGTGGTAGCTGATGCTTTGAGTAGAAAATATAGTTCGGTGGCTGCTTTGAGGGTGTCCTATTTGCATATTTTGTCAGCAATGAAGAGCTTGAGGTTGGAACTTGAGACCGAGGATAGTGGAGCCTTAGTGGCCAGTTTTGTGGTGAGACCTTCGCTGTTGGAACATATTAAGGAGCTTAAAAGTGTTAATGAAGAATTGGTGCAAGAAGTGAAGAAGTTGCAGGCCGGGGAGACTAGTGAGTTCAGATTAAGAGATGATGGGATCTTGGATTTTCGAGGACGTGTTTGTGTTCTATCAGATTTTGAGATGAGAAAAGCTATTTTGGAGGAAGCTCATTCTTCAGCTTATGTGGTTCATCCTGGGAGTACCAAGATGTATAGAACCATTAAGAAGTGTTATTGGTGGCCAGGAATGAAGAGTGAGATAGCCGAGTTTGTGGCTAAGTGTTTGGTGTGTTAGCAAGTCAAGGCAGAACACCAAAGGTCATCTGGGTTCTAACAACCTCTTCCTATCCCAGAATGGAAGTGGGATCATTTGACGATGGATTTTGTGGTTAGTTTACTGCGAACGCCTCGAGGTTGTGATGCAGTATGGGTGATAGTGGATAGACTGACAAACCAATGCCCCATACTTGCTACTCTCCCTGTACAAATAGAGTTAGTAGACTATGTCAGTGGAGGTCAGAGGGGGCCGGGTAATCAATATGGTAATACGTATAACCCGGGGTGGAAGAGCCATCCAAACTTCTCTTGGAACTAAGGCCAATCACAACAAAGGCCACCCCCACCTCAAGGTCCTCATTATCAACCTCCTCAACAACAAGAAAGAAAATACACAACTGAAGACCTCTTGACTAGATTCATGATTAATACTGAATCCAGATTTGCTGCTCAAGATAAAAAGTTCGATGAAATTGGTACTGTGCTGAGAAATATTCAAGTGTCTATTCAGTCTTTGGAAAATCAAGTTTGGCAACTAGCTAGAGCGCAAGCAGAACGTCCCTCAGGTAGTTTACCAAGTAACACCGAAAGCAACCCAAGGGAACACTTAAAAGCCGTGACACTGAAAAGTGGGAAACAGTTGGAGGCAAGGGCCAAGGAGAGCCCAAGTGCTTCCAATGATAGGGTAGCCATTCGGGAAGACCCTAATGTGATTAAAAAAACAAGTGAAGAAAATGAGAAGAAACTTAATGATGATGCTCCAAAACCCTCTACTTATAAGATCCCCGAATACAAGCCTTTGGTGCCATATCGCTTAAGGCTCAAGCAAGACAAGGATGAAGCCCAATTCAAAAAGTTCCTCCACATGTTCAAGCAACTTCATATTAATATTCCCTTGGTCGAAGCTCTATCTCAAATGCCCAAGTATGCAAAATTCATGAAGGACCTTCTTACTAACAAGAGGAAATTAGAAGACTTGGGCGCTGTGATAAACGTCTAAATATACGTATTTTATACGTACTTGTGTATATTTTATGTTCTCTTTTTATTAAGTTGTTATCTATTTTCTTGTTTAAAGTTGTTTTACTTGTGTTACAGGCCCGGAATAAGCAAAATAAGCTCAAGAATGTATTTATGAAGAAATCGACACCAAATACGGCATTTTTGGGTATCATCACTGTAGCACGATTACTGTAACAGTTACTGTAGTAGGGTACTGTAGCACCGAATGGAAAAAAACTGAGAAAGTCTCTGGATGCCTTACGGGCAACCTTGCGCCCGCAAGGCATCGCGATGTCATGTATTAAAAGAGCTTTTAGGGCATTTTTGAAGGGACTTTTGGCCACCATTCTCCACCATCTTCATCTAGGGCTTCCAGGCAAGTGGAAAAGGCAGATCTGAGGGGGAAATCAAGGGGAGAAGAGGTTGTGCTATCAAGGAGAAGATCTAGGAGCTTGCCGGCGCGGATCGGACAAGTTCTCATCACCACCTTCTAGTCTTCATCTTAAGGGAGTTTATTATGAGCTTTGTCTTGTATTTATTGTATTTCTTGCTTTCTCCTTTGTTGATGAGGAACTAGACTCCCAAGGTCACCGGGCATCCGGTGAACCTTGGGATGAACTTGCTTTGTATGGATGTTAGATTTACATTTACAGTGTTTGGTTTGATTTGTGGTTCATGCTTTGTGTTCTTTGATGTGTTGTTTGGCATGAGAACTCTGCGATTCAACTTCTAGATTGTACTTGGTGCGTGACTATCGCCCTTGTGCTAGACTCACATAGCGTGGAAGGGATTCATGTATGAATACGCCGTGACCATCGCGTATTTCATGCCCCTCCAACCATTAGGGCTGGACCAAGGTTGAGGATCGACCCTAATTAGAGGTTTTCCTAAGCGTAGTGCAATCGTAGGAGGATTTGGTCGGAAGAAATTCCGAGCCAATACTCGTACCGGATTAGGGTCATCGCCGTGGTCATCGGGGTGATCTACTGTTGGATATCTCTTGGCCCATCCACCATTGCCTGTGTAATTTTAGCATCCATCTAGCTTTAGTAGTCCTGAGGGGATCCTAGCCCGGGACCTCGCGCTTTCATTATTATTTGCTTCCTTAAATATGCTCATGTGGTGTGCCTGAGTCCATGTGTTTATAGTTATCTTTGTTAGTTTTCTTATCTTGTTTTAATTCTCTATCTTTGGTAGACTAGACAGTGCCGTCTAGGGGGAAGTAATAGCAGCTCTTAGGACCCCAGGGAATACGACCCTTTCACGCGTGCGTGAGAGGTATTACTTGACGACCCGTGCGCTTGCGGATCTCACCAAGTTTTTGGCGTCGTTGCCGAGGAACTCCAAGAATGCTAGGAAAACCTCTAGCTCACTGCTCTAGTCATTTATCTTTCTTTTTGTGAATATTTGTTTTTGTTTGTGTGTTTTACCATTTTGTGCATATTTATTTGTTTTCTTTCTTCTTGTTACCTTTGATAGCTTATTGTTTGTAATTTTGTTGTTGACACAGAGCCATGGATTTCCAAGAAAAATTGTTGGCTGAAGAAATTAAAGCACTTGAAGAAAGGATGGAAAATTATTTTGCCATGGAAGAAATCCAAAGCAATCCATACCAAAGTTTCTATGGCCCATATTGGGGAGGATACCAAAATTCTTCGACATATCAACCTACTCAACAATGGGAATACCCTCACCAAGGAATGCTACAAGAACCCCCCTTTCAAGAACCATGGCATTATCATCCTCCAGTCATTCATAGTAAGCAACTTAATCAATGGGGATTTAATACACAGGATGTGTTTGCAAGATTCATGATGAATGCGACGCTGAACTTGAAGCCATAAATGCCAAAATTTTAAATGCTCAATCATCTCTTCAAGGCATGGAGAGCTTGACAGGAGAGTCTTCCAAGATATTGACTGAGTTGCTACCAACTACAGAAGACCTATCTGAGATTGACAGTAGAAAAGAAGAGAACAAATTTGACTTTGAGCTGGAAGCGGATATTGAGGTGATGAAGGTTAAAGAAATGAATGAGGTGACTTCAACACCCTTTGAGCAAATAATAGAAGTTGCACCTCAAGGTGACATGGAAGAAGAAAAAGGGGAGGGTGAAATTATGGGTATGGAAACATGTGAGGAAGTAGATGAAACTCCATCAACAACAATTGAAATTGCTACTTGCCTCAATACTGATCACTCTATTCATCCGTCAGTTTTGGTCAAGTGCAAAAAGCAACTTTCGGGAATTGTCTTCGAAGATGTGGGTAGGAAGCCAAAATTATCCTTGAACCCACCTATGCCGGGCTTGGACAATTCCCAACCTAAACTTTTTCCATGGCGGCCCAAGCAAATTTTGCGGGTCATTTTTGATCATTCAAGAAGGGTTGAGAAAAGAAACGTGGACAGATTGTTAAAGCTACCAATAAATCCATCAATGCCAAGCTTAAATAATTCTCAACCGAAGCTCTTTCCTTGGAGGCCCAAGCAACATGGTGGGGTACTCAAAGGAATTCTAGCCGGAGCCAAAGAAGATGTGTGTAGGAGGATGAAGCCGTCTAAGGACCCTAAAATGCCAATGTTGAATAATGCCCGGCCCAAGCTTTTCCCATGGAGGCCAAAAGGTAACTCAAGCATGACCTCCAAACTTGCATCATCCCGGAAGGTAAAGTTCATATTTTTTGATAGTTCTTATGCTGTCTCTAGCCGGGATGAACACACCATTTTCAAGCCTCCTGACACACCCTTGCGTGTGTGTTCCGCAAGTGCACGGGTGTCGAAGTAATAAAGTACCCAACGGGTGGGTAGTCGAATCCACAGGGAGTAGACGATAGAAACAAAAACACTTCGCTAAGTAGCCAAAGAAAACCGATTGTTGTTGAGATTAAAAAGTGATTAAAAACAGAAATTAAAAAACTGAAAGTTAAAGCTAGAGAGTAGGAAAAGATCGAGATAAGAATGGGGTACTCGGACACTGCTCCCCCTAGAATCCTTGTTTCAAGTGCAAGACTTCAAACACTCTTAGTAAATGAAGATTTCAAGAGTCGTGGAATCCAAAGATACAAGGTCCCAAATCTAAGGTCAACCTTGACTAGTCCCCTACGAGGTCCCGGCGGAGAGAAGACTCTCAACGCCTCACACCACGTATGACTGCGCTATGCTCTAGGGATTTCAAGTGGTAAACCCTATTCCCAACTATAGATCAATCCCTTTGGTCCAGGCGAAAGATCCCTAATCACAAATAAGTCCCGGCGGAAAGGCCTCTCTCAACGCCTAACTCTCTTTGAGATCGAAGGTAATACTTGGAATATGAAGGTAGGGAAAACCACACCGGAGGGGAATGGGGACGCGTCGCTACCTCTCAACTCACCCTCTCAACCCTCTTCAATCTTGGTAATCTAATCCTAATGGTGATGGTCACTCGTCAAAAGGATGATTGGATTAGCCCTCAACCCTAGTGTCACTCTAAGGGAGAAACCATTAAGCATACAAGATTGAAACTCAAATTTAAACTCAAATTGAAATGAAAGCATTAAAGTCAATGAAACATAGGAAATCTAGGGTTTACAAGTCCAAGTACCCATTAAGGGTTTAGCTCTCCATGGAGCAATACAAGTTCATCAAAATAAATGAAGATAAGTGCAAGAAATCCATTAAGAAAACCCCCTTAAGCTTCGTGTTGATAGACTATGGGAACTTCTCCTTCTTCTTCAAAGAATCCCTTCCTCCAAGTTTAAGGCACACCTCGTCGAATCGAGTCGTCGAAGGCTCCCCCAATAGCTCTCCTTGGAAGGGAATGATGATGAAACCGGTGAAGAAGCGCCTCCAAAGTGTAGCAAGAACCTCCTGAACCCTAGCCGTCACCTCCTCTCCAAGTTAGGAAAAAGTCCCCCCAAATAACGCTTCAGAATGGCTTTATAATTGGCCATCTCGAGGATCCACACGGGCGTGTGGATGAGCCACACGGCCGTGTGGAAATTCCACACGCCCATGTGAAATTTCAGCCATGTGGAAACTTGCTTATTGGTCCCCGATTTCGCCCGTTTCTTCTCCTGAGGTCACACGGATGGACACACGCCCATGTGAAAGGTCATGTGGCATTTCTTGATGATGAAAAACCCTTGGAGAGCTTTTGAAATTTTTGAACAAATCCGAACAAGCGAGCATGACTGCCTTCGTGTCCTTCTACAAGAATTGTCTTAAAGCCTTTAGAAGTTGGCACATACCCCCTCGTTTGAACCCGATTTGTGTCTTGAACTTTGTATTTGCACAAAAGAGCTCCACTTGGCACCATTATGACCTAATCTTGCTTTTCTTCGCATAAACCTTCTTCACAACCCTAATTGCACGAAAGAACACAAAAACACACGAAATGAGAAATATAACCTGAAAAATGTGATGCTCATGCAAGGAAAAACATCTCAAATAATATGTACATGCAAGCACTTATCACATCCCTAAGGTAAGAAAGAGGTACGTCGAGCTAATGTCGTTAAACAAGCGCTTCTTGGGAGGCAACCCAAGTCTTTAAATTCTCGTTCTTTCAATTTTCGTATTCTAGTTGTGTTTTTTATTGTTGTGTTATTATTTCTCTTTTATTTGTTGTGGTTTGATTGTTAGTTTTTGTATGTGTATTTTGAGTTTGATCCATGCTTGTTCTTGAATTTTTAGGTTTGGTCCTTTGATTTTATCCCATTCGAATGCAAATTCTTGTGCGATTTTTGGTCGAATTCATTGTTGCTTTGATTGTGCAATGGTTGAAATGAAAAAAAATGTATAAGGGCTGAATTTGCAGGTCTCACGGGCATCCTCACGGGCGTGAGGATGCCCGCAAGCCATCCAGAAAAGGCTTGCAGGCTGGCTCATGGGCGCAAGCCAGCCCGCAAGGCCTTCGGGCACCCATCTCTTAAATCTATCCCTTCACCATTTGTTTCATAACTTTCTCGGTTCTCATCCGTTTTCCCTCATTCTTTCGCCGTTTTTCTTCATTTTTCTTCCTCTTCACGCCTCTCCTACATCTAGAGACCTGATTTGCATGAATGTTTGGGAGTTTTACCATTACCTTCATCGATTCCCCAAGGTACCTCTCTCTAAACCCTGGTTTTCAAGCATGAATGTTTCTTATTCCATTCTCCAATTTTTCAAGTTAAATAGATGCCAATGTTGTGGGAGTTTGGTTGTTTGTTGTTTTTGTGGGTTTTTGGAGCAATTTTAAAGCTTTGTAAAAATTTTCCTGCTCCATTTACAAGAGAAGCTCTTGCAAAATTTTTTTTGGGAATTACTGTAGCAATTCTTGAATTCTTTCACATTCCCATCATGTTGAACCATTGCTTCTCTTGTATGTGGCTTAATCTTGAATCATATTTGTAAACCCTTAGCCATGCTTGCATTAGAGAGATTTGGACACTATGTTAATGATTGAACAAAGAACTTGCTTGGATTATGTTTTGCTTGATTATTGTGTTGTGCTAGTTGTTTGTTTTGTTTGCTTTTGTTTGTGTTTTTTTCTTTTGGTGTATGTTAGATGCCTTGAGATGATGTTCCTTTCTATCTTGTAGGGTGGAAGTAGGGCATCAAGCACGCCTTCTCTCTCGATCGTCTACTCGCATCATTTGTGGCTACCTCGATCTCACGGACTTCAAGACTCATGTTTTGAGACTCGGGGAAGTTCATGAAACCCTCTTATTATGCTTTTATTACCTATATTTTTTATGAACTGCTGATTTAGACACATTGAGGACAATGTGCATCTTTGAGTGGGGGCGGGTAGATTTTCATGAACTTTGGAATTGTTTTAAATTGCATACTTGATTCACCTATGATAGCTATGATTTTATTGTTAAGGACTTCCTAGTTTGGTAGAATGATAGTAGTGAGCTGTACTTTACATGTGCTTGAATGTAGTTATGTTTCATCCTTAGTGCACATTTATACCAGCTCACTATAACTCCCACTTCTGACGCTCTAACCCATCTTATTGATTTTTGTGTTAGGATGTTAAATTCTTCTTTCAATAGTCCTTTAAAAACTTTTGAGTCTCCTGTTTTTGCTTTAACCCTAAGTGAGGTTTTTAAGTGAGGTTTTAGCAGGCAATTGATCAGGCGTTAAAAAAAAAAAAGTGAAAAATGAGTCTATGTCAGTATTCCTCTGCTTGTAAAAGCATGAATGCGTATATGTAGATCTGTAGTCAAGTAAGTTGGCTGGCTCTTGTGCCTGGCCAGTATGTGCATCCTGCTGAAAGATTTTTGGGCAGTCTACGTTAGACGGACTCGAAAAAAAAAAAAAAAAATTTGACCTTTCGGGCGCCTGAAACCTGTTCTATCTTCACTTGTTGTTAAAGTTCCGTTTTGGAGACCAGAAGATTTTTAACTGGTTATTGAGAGGGTCTTTAGCACTTCTAACACTAACTTCATTTTGTGTGAGGTGAATGGACATCCTGGGTTAATACAGGGTGTGGAGGTCAGTGTGGGAGTCAGCACACAGTCACAAGAACACTTTAGATGAAACAGAGCTGATATTGCTTGTCTATACACTGAACAACTCACTTATTGATTTCTAACCATCTGTGCTAGTGAAGTCCTGTACATTTGAGCTTGAGGTCGTATATTTAGCCATTTATTTTCTTGCCCCTGTTCTTCATGTTTGTTTGCTTGGGGACAAGCAAACGCTTAGGTGTGGGGATGTTTGATAAACGTCTAAATATACGTATTTTATACATACTTGTGTATATTTTATGTTCTCTTTTTGTTAAGTTGTTATCTATTTTCTTGTTTAAAGTTGTTTTACTTGTGTTACAGGCCCAGAATAATCAAAATAAGCTTAAGAACGTATTTATGAAGAAATCGACACCAAATACGGCGTTTTTGGGTATCATCACTGTAGCACGATTACTGTAACAGTTACTGTAGTAGGGTTGATTTAACGTTTTGTTTTGTTTCGTATTTTCCATTCTTGTATATATTTCGCCATTCTGTTACTGTTGTTTTTCTTTGATTGCTTTCTTCACTTTCTAAGCCTCGACTTGAACATTCTTGTAAGGTACCCGTCTTATGACACGAGCAAGTCAAGCACACCTTGTTGAACCCGATCAAGAGATTGAGCGAACTCTACACCATCGTTTGAGAGAAGTTCGGGTTGAAACTAGTGAGCCTTCAGTTATGACTGAACCAGGAAGAACCCTGTCCGATTATGAAAGGCCACAGTTCACTGGGGAAGAATTCAGTGTTCAAGCACCTACAGTTCCGGCGAACAATTTTGAGATCAAGGCTAGCACGATTGGAATGATACAGAATTCGGTTCAGTTTGATGGTTTAGCAGATGAAGACCCCCATACTCATTTATCCCGATTTCTTCAAATCTGCTCAACCTTTAAGATCAACTCAGTTTCAGATGATGCTATTAGGTTGAGATTATTTCCATTCAGTTTGAGAGGAGCAGCTTATAGATGGCTCACTGGTTTGGCTCCTGGGTCGATCACTACTTGGAAGGAAATGGTAGAAAAATTCCTGGCTCGATATTTCCCTCCAAGCAAGGCAGCACGACTGAGACAAGAGATCTCATCATTCAGGCAAGGTGACAATGAAACACTTTTTGAAGCACATGAACGTTTCAAGGACCTTCTGCACAAGTGCCCTCATCATGGTTTTCCTGCATGGATGCGAGTGCAAATGTTGTGTAATGGGCTGAATTATGCCACGAGGCAACTCATTGATGCGGCTGCAGGTAGCTCATTAAGCAACAAACTCCCTGAAGAGGCTGAAGCATTGATTGAGAACATGGCTAGTAATGAATGTCACTGGAGCACGAGACAGAAACCACCCAAGGTGGCGGGGCTTTATGAAGTGAATGAAGTAACTGCTCTTGCTGCAAAGGTTGATGCACTAACTAAGAGTGTCAATGAAAACAATGCTCTAGCTTCCAAGGTTGACACTTTGGCCCAAAGACTCGAACAGTTCATGTTGGGATCAAGCTCGGGTGCTAAGGCGGCTATGTCATGTGACACTTGTGGTGCGGGCCACACAACGTCACAGTGCCCTATTTTTATTGCTCCCTCAACACCTGTGGAGATAGTTGACTATGTTGGTGGAGGGCAAAGGGGACCGGGAAACCAATATGGCAATACCTATAACCCGGGGTGGAGAAATTATCCAAACCCCTCATGGAATCAAAGCCAATCGCAGCAGAGGCCTCCACTACCCCAAAGCACTCAATATCAACCTCCACAACAACAACAAGAAAAAAAGTATACAACTGAGGAGATTCTTGCTAAGTTCATGATCAACAACGAGGCACGATTTGGGGCACACGAGAAGAAGTTTGATAAGTTTGGGGCCGTTCTGAGGAATGTGCAAGCTTCAATTCAGTCCTTGGAAAATCAAGTGGGATAACTTGCTAGGGCACAATCAGAAAGACCCTCAGGGAGCTTGCCTAGCAACACGGAGAGCAATCCAAGAGAGCAATTGAAGGCCGTGACACTGAGGAGTGGGAAACAAGTGGAAGTAAGGGCTAAGGAAAGCCCAAGTGCTTCTAATGATGGGGTAGCCGTCCGGGAAGACCCCAATGCAACCGAGAATGAAAATGAAGGGAGTAGAAAGAAGAAAACTGAAATTTATAACCAATCTCCAACATCAAAGGTCCATGAGTTTAGACCATCTGTGCCGTACCCATCTAGGCTTAAGCAAGACAAGGATGAGGCTCAATTCAAGAAATTTCTCAATATCTTTAAACAACTTCATGTGAACATCCCCCTTGTCGAAGCTCTCTCACAAATGCCTAACTACGCCAAGTTCATGAAGGACCTCCTCACCAACAAGAGAAAGCTGGAAGACTTGGATACGGTGACGCTTACTGGAAATTGTTCAGCTATAATTCAGAGAAAATTGCCAAAAAAACTGATAGATCCCGGTAGCTTCATCATTCCTTGTTTATTAGGAAATGGAATGCAAGAAAGTGCATTGGCCGACTCAGGAGCCAGTATTAATGTTATGCCATACAACTTGTTCCTGAAATTGGGCTTGGAAGATTTGAGACCTACGCGGATGACCTTACAACTAGCTGATCGATCAGTGAGACAACCGCGTGGGGTTGTGGAAGATGTTCTTGTTAGGGTGGACAAGCTTATTATCCCAGTGGATTTCGTGATACTGGATGTGGATGACGATGTCGAGGTCCCCCTAATTCTTGGCCGGCCGTTTCTCAACACTTCCGGTGCATTGATAGATGTGAAGGAGGGCAAAATGACCTTGAGAGTTGGAGACGAGCAAGTGGTCTTCACCCTTCCTCAAGCAATGAAACACTCCCTTGATCATGATGATACTTTATATTTTGCGGATACAACAGATTTGATTGTTACCGATTGTGTACGGGAAGTCCTCGCCATGAACCCTTTAGATGAATACTTAGAAGATTTTGAGAACGAGGAAATTGAAGAAGAGACCCCCTCTCCACCAACTTATCATGTGACTCAATTGGAGAGCATCTTGCCATCCCATGGCAAAAAGAAGAAAAATGAAAAGAAGGTGTGGAGGAATAAGCATGAGATATCAAAAGAAAGTACAAAGGTCTCCACATTGCCACCCGAGGAGGTAGATCGTTTGTTCTTTAAGAGCCAAGGTAAATTTAGAATTTTCTCATGCCTTTCATTGAACTTCCCGGGTAACAACTCCTTGTCAAAGAATGGAGGTAAGTCTCCACCATTTGCCCCACCATGAATTCGAGGTAACCAATGTCAAGCTAATGACATAAAAGAAGCGCTTCTTGGGAGGCAACCCAAGTTTTTAAATTCATTGCAAGTGTGTTTTCGTATTTTCTTTGAGTGTGTGGTTTAGTTTTATTCTTTGGTGTGTTGTGTTAGTTGTGTTGTTTATCGTATTTCTTAGTTTTTGTATCATTTGCTAATGCTTGGTTGTTGTGTTCTTTGTTGTTCTTTTTAGTTTTGGTGCATTTTGGTTGAAGGTTCTATCAATTCATGTGAGTTTTCGGCTTTGTTTCGAGTGTTTTTATGATTGTTTGGAGGAAAACTTTCATGTGTATAGCTTAATCTCTTCGAAAAAACTTGAAAAAATTGAGTTGGGAGGTTCTGGGCACCTATACGGGCTAGCATGCGCCCGCATGCTTGCCCGTATAGGCAACCAGGGGCTATGCGGGCAAGCATGCGCCCGCATGCTTACCCACATAGCCAACCCGAGCCCTATGCGGGCTAGCATGCGCCCGCATGCTTGCCCGCATAGGCTCGGCCACTAGTTAAGAATTCAACCCCTCTTTTTCTTTCACTATTCACCCTTCTTCTCTAAAGTTTCTCTTCACTTCTCCTTCATTTCTCCACCGTTTTTCTTCATTTTTCTTGCTTTAACTCACTCTCTTCCTCCTTGCAATCAAATTTGTGAAGGTTTTTCAAGGATTTACACTTCCTTTGAGCCGATTTCTCCACTCATCCTTCTACACACACACTAGGGCAAGGTTTGTGTTTCTTAGTATTTCCATGATTATTTCTTGCTCTTTTTGACTTCAATCTTTGATTTGATGATGGATGAATGTTTGAGAAACACTTGTTGGGGATTTTAAAGCTTTGTATTCATTTTTTTAGCTACTTTTCTAAGGAGAACTCTTGCCAAAATTTTCGGAAGTTACTGTAGCACTGGTGTTTTCCTTGCTTTTCTTCAATTTTTGAGAGTTAATGATCTTAATTCTTCATTTGATGCTTCCCCTCTCATCTTGTAGATATGCCAATCAAGATATTGTCTTCCAAACGGTCGAGGAGCTCATTACCGCCCACCACCGTATGGAGCGCGACTTGGCGGAGATACTCAGTCCTGTGCGAGGATCTTCTTCATCTACTGGCACTGTTTCCGCTGCGACCACCCATTCAGCACCATCTTTCCCTCCAGATCCTTAGACCCGCATCTTGTTTTTTTTTTATTACGACTTGTTGCTGTTTATTTTGCTGTGCACTTTTTATTTTTATTGTTTGTATTGTGTGTACTTTTGGAGTTAGTAAAGGCCTTGTCCTTACTAAACTCTCTTTATTTTGATTCTTGCTTCTCTCCATTTTATATGATATTTAGAACAACTTTGGTTTGTGATAAGCTTCTTGTTCATTTTAGGGCATCAGTTTTTCTTGGAGCTACACATTCCTTCGCTCTCATTTAGCTACTTCCCCCTGTCCATAATGAACAAGTACTTGGTACACCAACAATTCAGGGAAGTTTCTTTTCTCCATCCCATGCATTTCATTATATATATGTTTATTTTTTTCACCTTGTGCTGCTGACTGATGTACATTGGGGACAATATACAACTTTAGGTGTGGGGATGGAGACCCTATTTCATTGCATGCTTGATCAACCTATGATAGCTATGATTTCACTGTTAAGAACTTCCTAGCTTGGTAGACTGATAGTTGTGAGTTGTACTTTTACTGTGCTTGAATGTAGTTCTATTTCATCTGTAGTGCACACTTATGCATGCTCACTGTACTACTACCATAGACACTCTAACCAACCCATCTTGTGATTTTAGTGTTAGATTGTTAAACTCTACTTTCAATGGGTGTTTAAGAACTTTTGTGTCTCTTGTTTTTGCTTTAACCCTAAGTGAAGTTTTTAGCAGGGAGTTTATCAGGCGACACGAGATAGGATGTATATATTTTTTTTTGAAAAAAAAAAGAGTAAATGATGGAAAATGAGTTTATGTCAGTATTCCTCTGCTGGTAATAGCATGAATGCGTATATGTAGCCTGTAATCAAGTAAGTTGGGTGGCTCTTGTGCCTGGCCAGCATGCGCATCCATCTGAAAGATTGAAAAAAAAAGGGAAAAGAAAAAGTTTTGTGTACGGGCTATGTTAGGCGGACTCGAAAAAAAAAAAAAGTGTGCTTGAATAACCTATTGATCGCCTAGAACCTGTCTGTTTACTTTCACTCAAGGTTAAAGTTTCCTGTAGAGACCAAAAGATTCTTACTTGACCATTAAAAGGGTTTTTAGTTGTCTCACACTATTTTTAACTTGTGTGGGGTGAATGGTTGTCCTGGGGTAATCCGGGATATGGAGGTCAAGGTAGGAGCTAGCACACACTCACATGAGCACTTTGGATGAAACAGAGCTATCATTACTTGACTATTCATTGAACAACTCACTTCTTGATTTCTGACCATGTATGCTTGTGGAGTTCTTTACTATTGAGTTTGAGGTCGTGCATTTAACCGTTTATCTTCTTGCCCCTGTTTCTCATGTGTGTTTGCTTGGGGACAAGCAAATGCTTAGGTGTAGGGATGTTTGATAAACGTCTAAATGTACGTATTTTATACGTATGTGTTGTGTTTTATTGATGTGTTTTGTTAATGAATCGATGCCCTTTGATGGTGTAATCGGGGATTTTTCTTGTTTCAGGCACAAAGAAGCTTAGGGGAGCTCGACAACGCGATTTGACAAGAAATCAGAATGGAAAAAGGCGTTTTAGGGCCTCGAGCAATGTAGCAGTACTGTAGCAATCACTGTAGAACTTACGGGAAAATCGGCAACCTTCCAATGGTTCTATACGGGTATGTATACGGCCCGCATACCTGGCCGCATAACCCCCCGACTGGGGCTTTTAAAAAGGAAAAAAGAAGAGAGAAGGGGGGTTGTTTTTTGGGAGAGAGGCCTAGGGTTTTGGAGAGCTTCTTCTTCCAACTTTTGATCAAACCTTAGGGACGACGAGGGGAGCGATTCTAAGGTGGAAAACGATGGGGAGAACAAGATTTGGGCAAGATCTACTCCGAATTTCATCGATTGAGGAGGTAGAAGACAAGGGAAGCCACCCCTTGAGTGGCGTCTTCGGAAGCCACTTCTTGAGGAATTCCAAACGTCATTCGGCCTCCGGGTTTTGAGGGAGTTTTTCTATGTCTTTGTTGGTTGTTTTCAAGATGAACTTTGTTTGTAAACTTGAGATGAACACTTAAACCCCCAAGGTCACCGGATATGGGTGAACCTTGGGGGTGAACTTGTGTATTTTTAGATGCTTTGATTTATTTATGCTTTTGGTTGGTTTGTGAATCCTTGCTTGATGAGAATTATTGCCTTGATATGCATGAGAATCTTGTTTATCATTTCCTTGTTTCTACTAGGATTGCATGAACATTGCCCTAGTTGTAGACACATTCAAGCTTGGAAGGGAAGTCGTATAAGTATACCGTGATCATCGGGTACTTGTACCCCTCCGTTTTAGGGTTGGCTTCTTTGTGGAGTTTTAACCCTAATTTGTGAAAGCCACTACTCTCTTTGCAATCATGGAAGGATGTGGGGTGGAAGGAGTTCTTCATCCACTACTTCTATTGGATTTGGGGTCAACACCGTGACCATCGGGTTGACCTAGCTTAGGGCTTTCTATCGGTCAAAATTGCCAAAAGCATGATAACCTTAGCCTCCTTTGCACTTTAGTAGCTCCCTTGGTGAGCCACATCCATGACCAATTTTCTATCTTGATCCGATCCCGTTGTGAGTTTCTTACTATTTTCTTATTTAGAGTTTTAAATTGCTTTGCATTAAATTACTTGCTTAAACTTAACATGATTAGTTAAACAACAAGCAAAGAGTGAGTAAAGGTAGCTCTTCGGGCCCCCTTGGGAATACGACCCCTGTGTCACGCACAGGGTATTACTTGGCGACCCGTGCACTTGCGGAGTCTGTGTGTTACGCACACGACCAAGTACTTAGAAGGAACCGAGGACGAAGAAACGGAAGCAAGGAACCCCTCGCCTCCGCCAATACCACAAATAGCCCAAGTGGAAGTTGTATTACCTCCGCGTTGTAAGAAAAAGGAAACTTTGAAGAAGGCATGGCGAAAGGTAAATGAGAAAATGAAGAAAAGCATGAGTATCTCTACGTTACCATCGAGTGAGGTAGACCGCCTATATTTTGACAATCAAGGTAAATTTTGCATCTTCTCGTGTCTTTCCATGAACTTTCCAGGTCACAACGTTTCGCCAAGAAATGGAGGTAATTCTCCACCCTTTGTCCCACCATGATTTGAGGTAAGGAAAGTCGAGCTAACGACTTTAAACAAGCGCCTCTTGGGAGGCAACCCAAGCTCTTAATTTTGTTGCTTTACGACTTTCTTGTTGTTTGATTGCTTAGTGTGTTCTTTTTCCGTATTTTTGGAGTGTTTGTTCTCAAGTTGTTTTTCATGTTGTGGTGGTTTTGTTCATTGTTTTTGTTCAAATCTTTTGGCATGTTTATGTGCTTCCTTGAGTGATTTGTAGATTAGATACCATGAAAATCATGTTTTGAGTGTTTCCATGCTTTATTTGCCTTTGTTTTAAACGTTTTTGAGGGTTTGGAAGAGGCTAAGTTGGAAAATTTTCAGGTTTTGGCCGTTTATGGCCCATGAACGTGTCCATGAGGCATCCAGAGGAAGCTCACCCGTGAGCCATCCAGTGAAACCTCACAGGTAGGCTCACGGGCGTGAGCTCACCCGTGAGGCTTCACGGGTTGGGTTCATAAGGGCCCTTTTTCAAGTCTCCTTGTTCACTCTTTGATAAGTGCTTGATTATATATATTTTATAATATCAGTTTATATGCATTGAGCATCACTTCTATCAGATTTTAGCATTAACAAGGTGTGTTTTGTGTTCTTTTGTGCAAACAGGGCTTTGGAGACATGACATACAGGAAGAAGCAAAGATAGGGTGTGATGACACGTTTCAAGACCACAATCAGAAGCTGTGTTCATATGCATGGGGGTGTTGCCAACTTTCGGAGGAGTACAAGTCATTACACAAACCGAAAGGGCACAAAGGCAGTAGTACGCCCATGTCCCAGCTTCCGTACAAAGCAGAAGAAAGTTCTTGAGGATTTCAAAGCATAGAAAGCCACACACCCTACCACACGAGCGTGTGCCCGACCGTGTGGACTCCAAGGAAGACTTCGGGAAAAATCACTGTAGCATCTACTGTAGCAAATTACTGTAGCAGTACTGTAGCAGAGTGCTTCACACGCCCGTGTGGAATTTCCACACGGGCGTGTGGATGCCCGTGTGGATGCCCGCGTAAAGCCCCGAATTCAAATTATAAAAGCCGCCTTGTGATAATTTTTAGGGATCTTTTTGGCCACTTTCGAGAGACAAGGCGGCTAGGGCTTGGAAGGAGTTCTTGGCGGCTTTGGGAAGCTTTCCTCACCAACTTGGATCGATTCCTCCTCCGTCATAGCGTCAAGGAAGCCATCGGCGACCTAGCTTCGGAGTGGATTCAATCCAGACGTGGAAACTACCCATCAAGACTATCATCACGGATTTAAGGGGGTTATTCTTTATGTCTTTGGAACTTATTTCTGAATTTATTATTTGTTTTGTGACTCGCTCCATGGAGAGCTAAACCCCTAGAGGGTATTCGGACATGTAAACCCTAGGATTCTTATTTTCATTAGATTTACATTGTGTTTCTATTCGAATCTATCAGTTTGAGTTTTACTCTTGAGTTCTTAATGCTTGTTTGTGCTTTTGATTTCATTATTAATTGCCTTGCATGTTTTATTCAATCTAGTGACGAGAGAGATCACCGCTAGGTTTAGAATTACCAAGAGTAAAGAGGGTTGAGTGGGTGAGCCGTGAGATAGCGGAGTGTCCCCTTTCCCTTCCGACGGATATTTCCTATCTCCATATTCCCTAAGTGTCAAGCAACCATATGTGGTGTGAGGCGTCGAGAGAATTCTCCGCCGGGACCTCGTAGGGGGTTAGGGATCTTCCACCCTGGAGGCGGGGTTAGATCTACTTTTAGGAATTGGTCATATCTTTGGGATCCCTAGAGTTTTAAGCAGTCATATGTGGTGTGAGGCGTCGACGGAATTCTCCGCCGGGACCTCCTAGGGGACTAGTTATCGGTGACCCGGGAGGCGGGGGCCGTTATACCTTTGGATACCCACGACTCATTGTCTTCGTTTAGAAACACTTGTAATCTACATCCAACACCCGAATCCTAGGGGGAGCATTGTCCGGATACCTCACTTTTATTGATTGAGAACTCTTTTCATTTTTATTTCCTGTGCACTTGTGGTGACACTCTTAGTGTTGGCCATTAGATCATCACATACTACACTCATTAGGCTAGATAACAAAAGAGGGGCTATTACTAGTACTTCTGTTCCCTGTGGTTCGACAACCCGACCCTTTGGGTCCACTTTTATTACTTGACGACCCGTGCACTTGCGGTAACGCAAGGGGTTGACACACATCACCCTGTTGTGTTGTTGCGGAGACGCATCAAGTTTTTGGCGCCGTTGCCGGGGAACAGGATATTAGGAACGCTAGTATTTTGTTACTTTAGCCATTCATTTATTTTTACTGTTTTTCTACTCCATCTTCTCTACTTTCATTGTTCTCATTTTCTTTTGTTTATTTGATTGCAGCTCCAGCTTATGACCAGAGGGAACCCATCGACATTAGTTGAAGGAGACCCTGAAATTGAGCGAAGACTTCACAAGAGAAGCAAGGAGCCTGAAGTTGTTCAAGAACAGCAAGTTGAAGTTGAAGCTGAAGGATCTGCGACCATGGCAGACCACGAAGATGAACCAAGGACACTTGCTGATTTTGCGAAACCTTCAGCCCGAGGAACACAATCGAGCATTGTTAGACCGCCCATCGCAGCCTAACAATTTTGAGCTGAAGCCGGCATTCATCCGGATGGTTCAGCGAGTCCGCGCAGTTTAATGGGCTGCCCGATGAAGACCCCAATGCCCATGTTGAAAACTTCTTGGAGGTTTGTGATATGCTCAAGATCAACGGGGTATCGGATGATGCGATTCGATTGAGGACCTTCCCATTCTCATTGAAGGGACGAGCCAAACAATGGCTCCAATCATTGCCAAGAGCGTCCATCACCACTTGGGACGAGGTGGTAGAAGCCTTTCTTGCACGATATTTCCCTCCCGGGAAATCAGCGAAGCTCCGCAATGAGATCTCTTCCTTCTTTCAGAATGAGTTGGAGTCTCTATTCGAGACATGGGAAAGGTTCAAGAACCTTCGCGGCGATGTCCCCAACATGGATTCCCGGATTGGATGATTATACACACGTTCTATAATGGGCTGAATCCAAGCACTAGGCAACTCCTAGATGCGGCCGCAGGTGGGACTATGGGTAACAAGACCCCCGGAAGATGCAAGACAGCTCATTGAAGACATGGCTCTCAACAGTTGCCAATGGAGCTCGAGGGAGAAGAAGAAGGTTGCAGGAATACATGATGTTGATGCCGTTACATCACTAGCAGCCCAAGTTGAAGCACTAAGCAAGAAGCTAGACACCATTACAACTTCAAGAGTAGCTGCCATCAGCACTTGCGATAGTTGTGGAGGTGGGCATAGCTCTACAGATTGTCCTATCTCAGTGGGGGTGTCGGCACCAATGGAGCAAGTGGATTTTGTTGGAAATCCAGTGAGGGGGCAAGGGAACCCTTATTCAAATACCTACAATCAGGGATGGAGGAACCATCCGAACTTCTCATGGAGCAATCAGGGCCAGCAGAAGCAAGCAGCTCCTCCGGGTTTCCCACAACAGCCTTCTATTTCAGAGAGAGTTTCTGAACTTGAAAAGGTACTTTCTAAGTTTATTCAATCTACTGACACCAGGTTTCAGAACGTGGAGGCGACGCTGCGCAACCACACTGCGTCATTGCACAACTTGGAGACGCAAGTGGGCCAAATAGCAAAATCCTTGGCCGATAGACCTCAAGGAAGCCTGCCGAGCAACACAGAGACAAACCCAAGAGAGCACGTGAAGGCGATCACGTTGAGAAGCGGGCGAGAGGTGGAGAATAAGGTGCAAGAAAAGAAGACTGCACAAGAACCAGAGCAAGTGCAGCCTAAGGCCCAAGAAAAAGAGAAGGAGGCTGCAGCAACACCTCCTGCTTATGTGCCTCGAGTACCATACCCTTCACGGCTGAAGAAGGATCAAACGGAGGAGCGAGAACAAGAAATTTCTGGAGTTGTTCAAACAACTGCACATCAACATCCCTTTTGTCGAGGCATTATCACAAATGCCCGGGTATGCAAAATTTTTGAAAGATCTTTTGACTAACAAAAGGAAAATTGAAGAAAGTGCAGCTGTGATATTGGATGGGAGTTGTTCAGCAATACTCCAAAAGAACCTCCCAAGCAAGAAGAAAGATCCCGGGAGTTTCATCATCCCATGTGTTATTGGGGGTTTAGGCCAAGAGAAAGCGTTAGGCGATTCGGGAGCAAGCATCAACGTGATGCCGTACAAATTTTTCCAGAAATTGGGGTTAGGAGAGCCACGGCCAACTCAAATGACGTTGCAGCTAGCCGATCGCTCAATTCGACATCCTAGAGGTATCATTGAAGATGTTTTGATTAAGATTGACAAATATATTTTTCCCGCAGATTTTGTAGTACTTGATGTCGATGAGGATGTGGAAGTTCCGTTGATTTTGGGGAGACCATTCCTTCGAACCTCCAAGGCACTGATAGACATGGAGGGAGGCGAATTGACGCTGCGCATTGGAGACGAAAAGATCACTTATCGCCTTACAGATGCTATGAAGCATCCTCACGAATTTGATGACACATGTTATTTTGTTGATGCTAATGATGAGCTTGTCGATGAGTATGTGCAGGAGACGTTCTACCCTGACCCATATGAGGGGTGGCCTGAGTTTGAAAAGGATGAATCAAGTCTGCAGGAGGTTCGAGTGATAGAGGATCAACCACAACCGGGAATTCTGAAGAGGATTTTCCGTAGACTGACTAGATCAAGGCGTCACCGCAAGAAGCACCAAAAGGGTGTAAAAGATGCACATACACGAGAAGAAGGTGATGGCTTTTCAAGTGGTAATAAGATTTCTCATCACTTGCCTCCCACGCAACCATATTGTCTGAATTGTCAGGTAAAGGCTGCCAAGAACATATTTCACTTGCATGAGCCCCCATAGAGGAACAGGTACGTCGAGCTAATGACGTAAAACAAGCACTTCTTGGGAGGTAACCCAAGTTATTTTATTGCTTTCGTAGTTAGTTTTTAATTCTGCAGTAATAACTATCTTGAGTAGGCGACTTTGCGTTAATTCTGTCGTTGCTGTGTTTTTATTGTTTATTCTTGGTGTTTCATGGTAATTATAAATGTGTGGCTTGATCTAGATTGATGTAGAGATTTAAAGTTAAGGAATTGGCCTTGTGCTTAAGTGTTTCATGTTTTGCTGAAAATCCACAAGGGCAGGCACAAGGGGGTGTGAGTGCCCCTGTGCCTTGCTGAAAAATTGAAAAAACATGAAACAGAAGGGCACAAGGGCACCCACACGGGCGTGTGGGTGCCCCTGTGGCCTTTCTGAGGAGCCACACGCCCATGTGGCTCATCCACATGGGCGTGTGAGACCTGAAAACCCATTTTTCAGGTTTCCAGAGAGGCACAAGGGCAGCCACACGCCCGTGTGGCTGCCCCCGTGGATTTTCCGAGTCCACAAGGGCACTCACACGCCCGTGTGAGTGCCCCCGTGGCCTTTCGTCTCGAGTTTTTAATCCACACCGGCACTCACACGCCCGTGTGAGTGCCCTTGTGGCGTTCGGCGTCGATTTTTGAAGGCACAAGGGCGTGTGGCTCATCCACACGCCCATGTGGCCATCCACAAGGGCGTGTGAGACCCTCACACGCCCATGTGGCTTATAAAGGAGATGAGAAGGCCTTGAACATTTCATTCAAACCTTCGCGCCTTTTCTCCTTCCGACGCCTACACGCGAAGAGACGTACCTCTTGGGTTCCTAACGCCTCTCCTTAGCTTATTTAAGGGTTCTTGGGTGTTTTTCCGGCGATTTCCATCTTCTTCTTCATCAAAAATCTCCGGTAAGCTCCAAGTTTTTCTAGTTCTTGCCATGAATTTTGAATTTCAGATCTGGTGATTTGTTGATGTTTTATGCATAAATTTTCCATGAGTACTATCATAATATGCATGCTTGTCGATTTAGGGGTAGTTTTTGATGTGGAAACCACCCAACCATGGCTTTTTGGCCATGGTCGGGCATCCACACGGGCGTGTGGCCCTTCCACACGCCCGTGTGGATGAGGATGATGACCCACAAGGGCGTGTGGATCATCCACACGCCCATGTGGATTTCTCGCACAATGGGAATTTTGCACTAACTTGCCCCGATTTTCACGGGATATGGCCCCTAGGACCAAGAAGGTCGCCCACAAGCGCTCTCGCGCCGCTCGGGAGCCTTCTCCTCCCGAGGAACTGGAGTTCGCCGTCCCTGAGCATCAGCAGCGATATGAGCGCTTACAGCGTCTCAAATTCGGACAGGCGCGCGTGATCGATTGGAAGGCACTCGAGGAGATTGACTTGGCCGATGAGGTGCGCGAGCTTACCGCTGTGGGAGGCTGGGACCGGCTCCTTACTATTCGTGATCCCACTTATCGTGAGCTCACACTGGAGGTCTTGTCCTCGTTCGACTTCGACCGCGCTCGCCATGATTTTGAGAGGGAGGACACGATCCGCTTCAGGTTATTCGGTCAGTACCACTCCATGAGCCTCACGCAGTTCTCTGTTTTCCTCGGTTTATATGACAGAGACTATGTTCACACGGGGGAGTACGAGCAACTCATCGTCGATTACCCTATTGGACTCACTCCGAGTCGTGCGTACGGGACCATATGCGGAGGCTTCCAGTACGAGCCGGGATCTTCCAAGGCCACCATGCTCAGCCGTCCGGCCTACAGGTATATACATTCTATTTTCAGCAGGACCGTGACGGGACGAGGCGACAGCACTGGAGTTTTGAGCCGCCTCGACTTGCTTTACCTATACACCATGGTCCAGAACATCCCCATGCATTTAGGCTTTGTTGTGGCGGATTACCTCCGCCATCAAAGCCATTACGTGCGGGTCGGTGTGATCTTTTCAGGAGTATACATTACCCGACTCGTTCGTGGCATGGGGTTGTCCGAGGCACTTCGAGGGATGGAGAGGATCAGCATACCAGCACCCTTGGGGCTTGCATCTCTCCGAGCCATGCGTATGGTGAAGAAGACGAGCACTGGCCGTTATATACTCGCAGTGGAGGCTGAGGAGGAGGAGTCAGAAGAGGAGGCAGCCGACCCAGCAGACGCTCCTGATTCACCGGCACCCACAGCTGTGCCGATGGACACCGAGGCCCCTGCATCCGAGCCAGAGCCAGAGCAGCCCTCCACTCGAGCCCGTGACCGTTTGGCGAGGCTCGAGGTGGCAGTTGGAGCTCTCCAGGGGGACATGGCGACTGTGCTCGCCAACCAGTCCATGATGATGTCGCAGTTGTCCATCATTCGACATCTTCTGGAGAGCGACACAGCATCTGAGGCGACGACATCAGCACCACCAGCGCCACCAGCAGCACCAGCAGAGTTTCCTGACGCATGAGGCGTCCTTGAGTCATTTTATTTTATCTTCTGTATTTTTATTTTCTGTAGTTTTATTTTCAGCATGCTAGTTGAGACTCTGTCTTTTATTTCTGTCATTTTTATTTTGTGGTTCTAGTTGTTTTTCGTTGTTTTATTTTCTAATCTTGTTGAGCTTCATTGAACCCCCTGAATCCGCAGATAGTCTTGAGAGTCTTGGGAAATGGAAATCAAGTTATGCACATGGCCGTGTGACTAGGTCACACGGCCGTTTCACCTCCAAATGCCCGTTGAACCAAACACACCCTTGTACGAGATTCCACCAACTATTTCACTTGGAATTCAGGGGAGTATTATTTTGATTTTTGCACACCCTCACATGCTTTGTTTTCAGAATTTATAATTTTATTGTGCTTGCATGTGTACATTGGGGACAATGTACATCTTAAGTGTGGGGGAGGGATCACTTTATACACCACTTTATTGTCTGTTTTCATTATATATGCTCATGCAACCTATGAAGGTTCACTTTAAGGTTAAGAGTTAGATTCTAGACTATAGGGGAGCTTCGAACACTAGATTTCATCATGCTCTAGTTGTCATCCAATTTTTTGAGAAATTTTTGTCCGATTGCCATTTATGCACTCTACTCACTCATTAGACCTATAGAAGCTCTAGTTTAATGTTTTGAGACTTGTTAGTAGTTGTTTTATTCGAAAAAAAAAAAAATAAATAAAAAAAAAAAAAAAAAAAAGAAAAGAAAAAAAAAAAAAAATATAGATATTTGTATAGCTTAGCAATTGTGAATTATTTCGTGTATATAGGGGGTGAAAAGAGCTACTACCTTTGATTGTATGCAGCTACTCTCATAAGTCGGATACTAGTTATGCCCTAATGAGAGAAAGAGCTATCACAAGGGATATGTGAAAGCTAGCACCCTCGGTAGAAAGAGCTACCATCTCTAAAGTGTGAAAGCCACTCGGGAGGCCGCCTGAGAAAGGGCTACCTTGGAGATTGTGTGCAGCTACTACCATTCTTTTTGCTATTATATGAGTCTCGAGCAATAAAAACTGTAAGTAGTGGACATAGAGTCGAATTGAGATGAGTTGTTCCACACACACACGCTTTCGGATTTCTTTTTCTTTCTTGTCATTGGATTGTTTTCTAGAGCATTGACTGAGCTGTTTGGTGTTAAATAGTTTTTCCCTTTTGTTATAGAATCATACTCTCATACTTTCTAGTGAACCTGAGGCCAAGCACTTATCCTTTCTTTCCTTGTAATGAATGTTTAGTTTGCTTGAGGACAAGCAAAAGCTTAAGTGTGGGGGAGTTTGATAAGTGCTTGATTATATATATTTTATAATATCAGTTTATATGCATTGAGCATCACTTCTATCAGATTTTAGCATTAACAAGGTGTGTTTTGTGTTCTTTTGTGCAAACAGGGCTTTGGAGACATGACATACAGGAAGAAGCAAAGATAGGGTGTGATGACACGTTTCAAGACCACAATCAGAAGCTGTGTTCATATGCATGGGGGTGTTGCCAACTTTCGGAGGAGTACAAGTCATTACACAAACCGAAAGGGCACAAAGGCAGTAGTACGCCCATGTCCCAGCTTCCGTACAAAGCAGAAGAAAGTTCTTGAGGATTTCAAAGCATAGAAAGCCACACACCCTACCACACGAGCGTGTGCCCGACCGTGTGGACTCCAAGGAAGACTTCGGGAAAAATCACTGTAGCATCTACTGTAGCATCTACTGTAGCAAATTACCGTAGCAAGCATCGTAGCAGAGTGCTTCACACGCCCGTGTGGAATTTCCACACGGGCGTGTGGATGCCCGTGTGGATGCCCGCGTAAAGCCCCGAATTCAAATTATAAAAGCCGCCTTGTGATAATTTTTAGGGATCTTTTTGGCCACTTTCGAGAGACAAGGCGGCTAGGGCTTGGAAGGAGTTCTTGGCGGCTTTGGGAAGCTTTCCTCACCAACTTGGATCGATTCCTCCTCCGTCATAGCGTCAAGGAAGCCATCGGCGACCTAGCTTCGGAGTGGATTCAATCCGGACGTGGAAACTACCCATCAAGACTATCATCACGGATTTAAGGGGGTTATTCTTTATGTCTTTGGAACTTATTTCTGAATTTATTATTTGTTTTGTGACTCGCTCCATGGAGAGCTAAACCCCTAGAGGGTATTCGGACATGTAAACCCTAGGATTCTTATTTTCATTAGATTTACATTGTGTTTCTATTCGAATCTATCAGTTTGAGTTTTACTCTTGAGTTCTTAATGCTTGTTTGTGCTTTTGATTTCATTATTAATTGCCTTGCATGTTTTATTCAATCTAGTGACGAGAGAGATCACCGCTAGGTTTAGAATTACCAAGAGTAAAGAGGGTTGAGAGGGTGAGCCGTGAGATAGCGGAGTGTCCCCTTTCCCTTCCGACAGATATTTCCTATCTCCATATTCCCTAAGTGTCAAGCAACCATATGTGGTGTGAGGCGTCGAGAGAATTCTCCGCCGGGACCTCGTAGGGGGTTAGGGATCTTCCACCTGGAGGCAGGGTTAGATCTACTTTTAGGAATTGGTCATATCTTTGGGATCCCTAGAGTTTTAAGCAGTCATATGTGGTGTGAGGCGTCGAGAGAATTCTCCGCCGGGACCTCGTAGGGGACTAGTTATCGGTGACCTGAAGGCAGGGGCCGTTATACCTTTGGATACCCACGACTCATTGTCTTCGTTTAGAAACACTTGTAATCTACATCCAACACCCGAATCCTAGGGGGAGCATTGTCCGGATACCTCACTTTTATTGATTGAGAACTCTTTTCATTTTTATTTCCTGTGCACTTGTGGTGACACTCTTAGTGTTGGCCATTAGATCATCACATACTACACTCATTAGGCTAGATAACAAAAGAGGGGCTATTACTAGTACTTCTGTTCCCTGTGGTTCGACAACCCGACCCTTTGGGTCCACTTTTATTACTTGACGACCCGTGCACTTGCGGTAACGCAAGGGGTTGACACACATCACCCTGTTGTGTTGTTGCGGAGACGCATCACTCTTCTTCTCCAAACTTCCTCCTTTCATTTCTCACTCATTTCTCCACCAAATCACCCCATTTGTTTTGCTCTAAATCCCTCTTCTCCTCCCCTCATCTCATTTGGTGAAGAAATTTAGAAGCAAAAACACTCTTTTGGACGGATTTTGCAAAGAGATTCCTCCACATACTCTAGGGTTAGGTAAATTTTCTTTCAATTAAGAGCTTGATTTCTCTTGGGTTTGTGGGGTGTTTTATGCTTGGATTTTGCTCTCCTTTGTTGCAAGAACATCTTAAGCATGATTTGGCATGGTTGTAAATTTTTTTGGCAACTTTTTCAAGCAAAGTTCTTGCAAAAGTTTTTTTTGGATTACTGTAGCACTGAGCATTTTCATGGAATTTTCATTATTTTGCTATTGTTTTACTTGTAATTAGTTTATTTGATGATCCTTTGGTTTTGTTGGATGCCGGTAAAGAAAGTAGCACACAAGAGAGCCCGAAATAACCGTACCCCATCCCCCGACGAACCAAGGTTTAAAAATGAGGATTACAAATCTCGTTTCACGCATCTTTCATGAAAGGGCTTCGGCATCATTAGAAGGATAGATTGGGATGTGCTCAAAAGCTTGGACTAGGGCATTATCACCACCTTATTTTTTTTATTCTTTACTTCGAGCTTGCTTGTACTCCTGTTCTTGTGCTGTTTGTTGTACTTTTAAGCTAGCAGAGCCCAGGCTCTGCTAAACTTTTTTTTTTGGATTTATTTTTGTTTAGATTTTTTTTACACACGCTCTTCCTTTATTATTTTTGTCTCTGGAGTTGTGATCAGCTTTTGTTGTAGTTTCAGGATGATGATACAGCTATTCCACACTCCAGGCATTCACCACATTGTTTACCCCAAGTCCACATGCACCTTTCTCACACTTCATCGACGGATTGGGCAAGTTTCTTACTCCATCTTTGAATTTTTGTTTTACATTTCTTTCCCATCCTGTGCAGCTGACTTATGTACATTGGGGACAATGTAACACTTTAGGTGTGGGGATGGAGTATTTTATTTTAATGCATGCTTGACTCACTTATAATAGCTATGATCTTACTGTTAAGGACTTCCTAGCTTGGTAGAATGATAGTAGTGAGTTGTACTTTTTATGTACTTGAATGTAGTTCTGTTTCATCTTTAGTGCACATTGATACCTGCTCACTATAACTTCCACTTCTGACACTCTAACCCATCTTATTGATTTTGTGTTAGGATGTTAAATTCTTCTTTCAATAGTCTTTTAAGAACTTTTTAGTCTCCTGTTTTTGCTTTAACCCTAAGTAAGGTTTTTAAGTGAGGTTTTTAGCAGGTGATTGTTCAGACGACATGAGATAGGATGTATTTATTTACTAAAAAAAAAAAGTGAAAAATGAGTCTATGTCAGTATTCCTCTGCTTGTAAAAGCATGAATGCGTATATATAGATCTGTAATCAAGTAAGTTGGGTGGCTCTTGTGCCTGACCAGCATGTGCATCCTTCTGAAAGATTTTTGTGCAGTCTACGTTAGGCGGACTCGGAAAAAAAAACACTTTTGTGACTTTTTTGGGCGCCTGAAACCTGTTTCACCTTCACTTGATGTTAAAGTTTCGTTTTGAGACCAAGAGATTTTTAACTGATTATTGAGAGAGTCTTTCGCACTTCTAACACTAACTTCAATTTATGTGAGGTGAATGGACATCCTAGGGTGATCCAGGGTGTGGTGGCCAAGGTGGGAGTTGGCACACACTCACAGGAACACTTTGGATGAAACAGAGTTAATATTACTTGATTATATATTGAACAACTCACTTCTTGATTTCTGTCCATTCGTGCTTGTGGAGTCCTGTACATTTGAGCTTGAGGTCGTATATTTAGCTTTTTATCTTCTTGCCCCTATTCTTCATGTTTGTTTGCTTGGGACAAGCAAACGCTTAGGTGTGGGGATGTTTGATAAACGCCTAAATATACGCATTTTATACGCATTCATATGTATTATTTTGTTATCTTTTCGATTAATCGATGCCCTTTTCAGTCTAAATTGTTTTATTTCGTGTTTCAGGTACAAATGAGGCCTTGATGAGCTCTATGTCGCAAATGGCGGAGAATTTGACAAGGAAATCGAGGTTTTAGAGCACCGGGCACGGTAGCGGCACTGCAGCAGCCTGAAATGCGAAGATTTGGAAGAAATAGCTAAGTCTAGAAGTTCTCACAGGTAACCTCACGGCCGTGAGGTCGGCCGCAAGCGATCCAGAGAGTAACATCAATGTAGCAGGTTCAGTAGCAGTGGTACTGTAGCACCTGAGATAAAATTTCTGGGAAAGTCTCTGGATGCCTCACGGGCAACCTTACGCCCGTGAGGCAGCCCGCAAGGACACCCGAACTTTCACTTTTTAAGGACTTCTAGGGCATTCTTTTGGGAACTTTTTGCCTCTTCTTGGAGCTCCACACCCTCATTTTCAGATCCGACCACGAAGGAGAGCTTGGAGGGCATTTCCAAGGATGAATCGGTGGTACGCCCCTTGCGTAACCGCAAGTGCACGGGTCGCACAAGTAGTATAATGTACCCTTTGGGTCGGGTAGTCGAATCCACAGAGACTGGTATAGCTTCTAATACTAACGTCCTACTCAATATCTAACCAAATCGAGAATGAAGGAGTTGACTTTGGACTGACTTCGAGGAAGTTGAGGGAATGGAAAGTTCACCAAGAGAAGATTTAGGATTGACTCGATGGAGGAGATGGGGCCCCGGGGTTGGGTTTCTGACGTTCACTAACTCAGTCTTTCTCAGTAATTATCAGGGATGTCTTCGGTTCTAAACCTAGTTATGCTATAAGCATGTGGTTTCTAGCACTGCCGAGCCCTAAGTTGAACTCCCTCTGCTTGCAACAATCAATAAAGATTCACAAACCTAGATAGGAGAACCAAACTACCAAGCATCAAGCACTAAACAACATACAAGATAGACAATAACCTTGATTTATTGAAATGAACAAGACAATCATAAAAACTGCAAGTAAAGACTACGAGTTCGAGCTACAACGTCATACAACCACCCCCGGGGCTCCCTTAAGAGTTTAGCCCCTCATGATAACAACCAACAAACACAATGCCAAAGAAATTACAAGACAAGGAATTGAAAACTCCCTAATTTCTTGCATCCTTGAGGTTGTCGAAGGATCTATGATGTCGTGTAATCTCCCTCCGATCGGCCTACCATACGCTTGGCATTCCCTTGATGAAGTAGAGGATCAACCCCCAAAGCTCTCCATTTCTTTCTCCCAAAGTTCGCCCACCAAAAGTCCCCCAAAAACCTAAGTTTTTAGGGTTTTAATGTTTTCCCGATGTGAGCACGGGCGTGCTGAAGCCGTGCAGATTACGGCCAAATAACTCTTCAGAAAACTCACAAACCTGTAATCTGCACGGGGAACAGCACGGGCGTGCTTAGACCGTGCTGAGGCTTTGCACTACCGTGCTCAGCGAACTCTGGCTGTGCTCATCTATGGCCGCATTCTCCTGTAATTTTCACGGGAAGCAGCACGGGCGTGCTTCGACCGTGCTGAGGTTTTCACACCCGTGCTCAGCGGACTCAGGTTGTGCTGAATCGCAGTTGAATTCTTCTGCATTTTGCATGGGGAACAGCACGGGCGTGCTCAAACTGTGCTGAGCTTGATGAGGTTTCTTCTAAGTCCTTTAGCTTCTAAAATTGTTCCAAAAGCGCTTCTTTTTACTTCAGGACTTTGATATCTGCATGACGAACAACGAATACCTCAAATAGCACCGTACTTGGAGAATTATAGCCAAAACATTCAATAATGATGAAGGTATAGCATGCAATATATATATATATGAAATGCGCTCATCAAATACCCCCAAACTTGAATTGTTGCTTGTCCTCAAGCAACCTTATTCCCCTAATAAAGTGATGAGTGCATGACCTCTGATCTCAACAAGTTAAAAGAGTTACTGAAGCTTTAAGGAGTTTCTGAGAACTAGTGACTTAGTCAATTGAAGGCTTGTGAAAGATTTTACTCATACTCCGTACTACCGTGTGTGTGTGTCGCCTCCTGAAGTATGTCAAAACTGTTCTTGAGGGGGCTAGTACAAGCTTTTTCTTCTCAAATTTTCACTATTGACTCCTAAATTGGGTAGTAGCTTCATACACCCTAGAGGCAGCCATTTCACTTGGTAGGTCATCAAAAATGACATTTGTGATGCCTAAAATCCGACTACTCAAGTGCGGCTTTCGCTTTTTCTAAAGTGATAGCTCTTTCTACCATCTTTCACACAAAAATTGACAGGGCATCCCAAAAATGGAATCCGACTTGTCAGGCAATTCTAGCTTTTACTTATTTTGATTTTGGAGTCAACTTCTAATTTTTCAGCCTTATAACTAGTCCTTCCTCTAACAGAGTAACAACACAACAGAAGACTAAGTGTTAGCATTTGGGTTTCCAAAGTAAGAGCAAAATGAAACTTTAAGTTCAACAAAAGTGCACAAGTATACCCAAAAACTCCTAGCTTAGCAATTCTCAACCAAAATAATTTTCATAGATCGTCCTAAGTCATGCACAACATCTGGGAGACAAATGCACAACTCTCCCCCACACTTGAATGAAACATTGTCCTCAATGTTTAAAGATGTAAGCATGCAAGCGAAGAAAATAAGTGCAAGTAAAAGTGAGGGTTGGGAATTTTCACCAAGTTAAAGGAGAGGTGCCGAAGAAAAATTCGATGGCACACAAGGGCGGGTGTTGATCGCCGATGAGGGATGAGTCGTTTGAGACAACCATCAAGAAAGATAATCAATGAATCCTGAGATACATATGCAAGCATTAGAGAACGAACAAAAACAAAAAGACAAAATAATCACACTAAAAAGAGATCAGTTTAGTAGGGGACTCCCCTTGCTAACTGACCCAAGAAGAAAAAACGACAACAGAAGTAAAAACAAAGAACACCAAATAAAGTAAAACAACAACAAAAACGAGAACATCAAAACAGGGCGCTCTCAGAATCGGAGTCAGACTCCGATGGCAGGTCGGTGGTGTCGACGCCGACACTCCGGGACGTAGAAGGTCCAGCGGCACGACGAGGAGGACACTGATCCATGATTTTCTGAAAACTCCGCAATATCCACTGGCAAAATTCACGATCGGATGAAACATTAGAGGAATCAGAATCCGAATTGGCCAGCCTAGGTGTTTCTGTGGGTGGTGTCGGTTGAGCTGATGCAGATGATAATGGAAGCAAACCCATACTCCGTAAGGTGCGCAAATTTATAGGATGGACCCGACCGCTAACGGTGAACGAGCAGTGAACTGGCAACAATTGCATGCGACGTGCCAAGTGTGTGATGTAAGGTCCAACAAAAATGGCTTTCGTGCGGCGATCTTTAGACTGATGCTGCAGTGCCTTAGCAAGTACATAACCCACATGAAATGGAATGCCATTCCACATACTAACCAAGTATGTGAATTCAGTGTTGGTGATGACACCCGTGCTCTCGCCTCGGCCCGTGATGGTCCCACTCAACAGAATGTGAATGACGCGCAATGCAGAAGATTTGAGCGCTGAGGCTCTAGATCGAGCCGGTTGAAATAACCGATGGTCAGAGCTCACCCGCCTCCAACATTCCTGTTGAGTTTCACCTGGAGGGAGATAGAATGTCAAAGATTGATATTCGAAAGATAAAGTGAACGGTTCGTCGTACAACCCCATCCGAATAGCAAACTCTGTAAAACTCATGGTAAAAGCCCTCCCCAGCAATTGAAATCGCAAGGCAGTGGGATCCTCCCAATTAATTTGACCACGTTTCAGCTCAAATGTAGCGAGAAACTCGGCCTTTAATTCCCGATATGCAGGTTCTGTAATGGAGAAAATCTTGTACCAAGAACCGACGTGGAGCAACCGGTTAATTTCGTCGGCTAGATGTGCTTCCTGAAGGGCCTGCCATTAAAGAATGCGAAAATCCCCGAATGGTTGTTGAAGAAGCCTCTGAAATCGTTGCCTTTGATCAGCTGAGGAAAAAGGGGGAAAACTAGGGTTGGAGGTGGGGCGAGAATGGCGAGATGGCCGTCGTGGTGCTACACGTTTCGTAGGCATGATGGAAAAGAGTGGAGGACGGCCGGAGAAAAAGCCACCAAGGACAGTGGAGAACGGCTAGCAAAATTTAGGGTTGTTCGGCTTAAAAGAAACCTGCAAAAAGGAGTGAGCACAGCCGTGCTTCGAAAGGAGCACGCCCGTGCTGATGTTCTGCAAAAAGATAAGAAGAAAACCTGAAAAATGCACGGGGAGCAACACGGGCGTGCTCGCCCCTGTGCTGGCAAAAAGAAAAACAGAAAAGAAAGGAAAGAATGTGGGTTGCCTCCCACGAGCGCTTGTTTACCGTCCCGAGCTTGACTGGTATGGAATTCAAGTAGGTGAAATAAGCAGGATGCTCTGCACACCCTCGATATCTGATAAAACAGTGGGACTAATGTAGTGCTTTAACCGATGCCCGTTCACCTTGAAAGTGCCATGGTCAGGATGAGATATTTCAATGGCCCCATACGGGTAGAAGCTCGTAACCTGATATGGGCCCGACCAACGCGACTTCAATTTTCCAGGGAACAATTTCAGTCGGGAGTTAAATAACAACACTTGATCTCCAACCTCAAACTGTTTGTCAATCCGTAACCGCTTATCATGTAAATTTCGAACCCTTTCTTTGTAGTGCACAGAATTTTCATACGCTGCTTGTCTGAGTTCGTCTAACTCATTTAATTGAAATTGCCTCTTATCTCCCACCTTTTTCAAATCGAAATTCAGTTTTTTAATGGCCCAGTAGGCTCGATGTTCCAGTTCGATAGGCAAATGACAAGCCTTACCATAGACTAACCGATATGGTGTGTGCCCCGTAGGAGTTTTATATGCGGTCCTGTATGCCCACAAAGCTTCTTCTAATTTGTCTGCCCATTCCTTCCTACTGAACTGAACGGTTTTTTCTAGGATTCGTTTGATCTCCCGGTTGGTGACTTCCACTTGTCCACTCGTTTGAGGGTGATATGCTGTAGCGATCCGATGGGTAACGCCGAGTCGCAATAAAATTTTTTCGAATTGAGCATTACAGAAATGAGACCCTCTATCACTAATAATAGCTCTTGGGCAACCAAAATGGGCAAACAGCTTTCTTACAAATTTCACAACAACCCCAGCATCATTAGTAGGAAGTGCTTGAGCCTCTACCCATTTAGACACGTAGTCCACTGCAACCAATATATATCGGCACCCATTCGAGGAGGGAAATGGGCCCATAAAATCAATGCCCCACACATCGAAAACTTCACACTGTTGATTGGGGGTCTGCTTCATCTCGTCTCGTTTAGATAGATTTCCACTCCGCTGATAAGCATCACAAGATTCGATCATAGTCTTGGCGTCTCGGAAGAGCGAAGGCCAAAAGAAACCGACTGATAACACCTTCTCCACTGTCCTGTTTTGTCCAAAATGTCCTCCAAGCACCCCCGCGTGGCACTGCGATAAAATATTCCATCCCTCTTCTCTTGAAACACATCGTCTCACCATTTCATCCGCGCAGAGCTTATACAAATACGGATCATCCCAAACATAATGCTTGACATCTGAAAAAATTTTTTTTCGTTGTTGATAAGAGAAGGTTTCTGGAATCAGCCCCCCTGCCAGATAATTTGCAATATCTGCGAACCATGGAACTGAAACATTCAAAGGGTCTTTCATTTCTGTGAGATATAGATGCTCTTCTGGGAAGGAATCATTTACGACTTCAGAATTCTGCCAAGTATTATTGGAGTGCTCTAAACGGGATAAATGATCTGCCACTACGTTCTCAACGCCTCTCTTATCTCGTATCTCCACGTCAAATTCTTGCAACAGTAGGATCCACCGTATCAACCTTGGTTTAGCATCCGCTTTAGTCATCAAATACCTCAATGCTGCATGATCGGTAAAAACTATCACTTTAGAGAGAACCAAGTACTGCCGGAACTTATCAAAAGCGTAAATAATAGCTAGCAGCTCCTTCTCTGTTGTCGTATAATTTTCTTGGGTTGCGGTCAACATTTTGCTTGCGTAAGAGATTGGATGAAATTGTTTATCGTGCCGCTGCCCTAGTACTACTCCCACAGCTCGATCACTAGCATCACACTTTAGTTCGAAAGGCCGATCCCAAAGCGGTGCTTTTAAAATTGGGGCTTCTACTAACTTCTGCCTCAGCAATTCAAAAGCAGCTTGACATGTTGCGTCGAAATTGAAAGGAGCATCTTTCTCTAAGAGTTTTGTCATGGGTGCTGAAATTTTTGAAAAATCTCGAATAAAACGTCTGTAGAACCCTACATGTCCCAAAAAACTTCTGATATCCTTCGTAGTGGTCGGAATCGCGAGTCCCTCAATTGTGGAGATCTTCGCCTTATCTACTTCTATTCCGGATTGTGAAATCTTGTGACCCAATACTATTCCTTCCTGAACCATAAAATGACATTTTTCCCAACTGAGTACCAGATTTGTTGCTTCACATCGGGCTAAAACTTTCTTCAAATTGGACAAACAATTATCAAATGAATTACCAAAGACTGAAAAATCATCCATGAATACCTCCATAAAATCCTCGATGAACTCGTCAAAAATGGACATCATACAGCGCTGGAATGTGGCAGGAGCATTGCATAAACCAAAAGGCATACGACGATATGCAAAGGTGCCATAAGGACATGTGAAAGTAGTCTTCTCTTGATCTTCTGGTACAATTGGGATCTGTAAGTATCCTGACATCCCGTCTAGAAAGCAGTAATACATGTGTCCTGCAAGTCTCTCCAACATTTGATCAATAAATGGGAGAGGGAAGTGATCTTTTCTAGTAGCATCATTCAATTTCCGGTAATCGATACACACCCGCCATCCAGTGACTGTGCGAGCAGAAATCACTTCTTTCTTGTCATTCTGGATCACCGTCATACCTCCCTTTTTTAGCACTACTTGCACTGGACTCACCCACGGGCTATCTGAAATAGGGTAAATAACCCCAGCATCTAAAAGTTTCTTGACCTCTGTCTTGACCACCTCCTGCATATTAGGATTCAATCGCCATTGTGGTTGCATCCTCGGCTTAATTTCATCTTCCATAAGGATTTTATGTGTGCAGAAAGCTGGACTGATGCCCTTGATATCTGATATTGACCAGGCTATAGCTTTCTTATGTGTAGTCAGTACTTGTAATAATTCTCCCTTTTGTTCATCATCAAGGGTCGCAGAAATTATTACTGGGTACTGTTCATCTCCCCCTAAGAAAGCATATTCTAAATGGTAAGGTAGTTTCTTTAGCTTGACCCTTGCACCTTTGATTTCTGCTGTTGGAAAGCTTGGTTCCTTAACAGATTCGGAGCCCACTATGTGCAATAATCGATCCTCACAATTCCGGCGATCCACACTGTCCTGATTAGGCTTTTATCTGTACATTCTTCTCCCAACAATTTCCGCCCAGTATGTTTTTCCATTAATTCACTGCACCAACTTACTGACATGACCTCCTCTGTATAGTTCAACTCTGTTTGGTTATTAGGCATTGCTTCTTCCGCGACAATTTGATTTCTTTACCATTACTGAGATTTCTTGCTGAAGGTCTGCACCGCTTCTTCCAGAGAGACATTCTGGTAATTTGCGTTCGATGGTCGAGAAAGTAGTTCTATTAGCTGTCTGCCAGCATCAAGATCTCCTGTTTCTGTTTCAAAATGGGAGTTGCCCTGTCTCCTTAATGCATCCAAAAGATCTTCCATCTATGGATGGTACTCCCTCTCTAGAAGGATAAAACGACTGAGGTACACTGCTCCTGCACAAGTACCAAAAGAAACAGATAAGATATGGATTTTAAAGCTCAAAGCGAAAAGAGAAAAGAAAAATAAACAGCTTAAGAAAAACAAAGAAAAACCAAAGAACAAAAACAAAGAATACAAGAAAAATAAAATAAGAACACAAGAAAATGAATTAACAGCAAAATAAACGGTTAGAGTACTAAGACTGTCCGTATTCTTAGAAGTTGCCAGTCCCCGGCAACGGCGCCAAAAACTTGGTACGCCCCTTGCGTAACCGCAAGTGCACGGGTCGCACAAGTAGTATAATGTACCCTTTGGGTCGGGTAGTCGAATCCACAGGGACTGGTATAGCTTCTAATACTAACGTCCTACTCAATATCTAACCAAATCGAGAATGAAGGAGTTGACTTTGGACTTACTTCGAGGAAGTTAAGGGAATGGAAAGTTCACCAAGGGAAGATTTAGGATTGACTCGATGGAGGAGATGGGGCCCCGGGGTTGGGTTTCTGACGTTCACTAACTCAGTCTTTCTCAGTAATTATCAGGGATGTCTTCGGTTCTAAACCTAGTTATGCTATAAGCATGTGGTTTCTAGCGCTGCCGAGCCCTAAGTTGAACTCCCTCTGCTTGCAACAATCAATAAAGATTCACAAACCTAGATAGGAGAACCAAACTACCAAGCATCAAGCACTAAACAACATACAAGATAGCCAATAACCTTGATTTATTGAAATGAACAAGACAATCATAAAAACTGCAAGTAAAGACTACGAGTTCGAGCTACAACGTCATACAACCACCCCCGGGGCTCCCTTAAGAGTTTAGCCCCTCATGATAACAACCAACAAACACAATGCCAAAGAAATTACAAGACAAGGAATTGAAAACTCCCTAATTTCTTGCATCCTTGAGGTTGTCGAAGGATCTATGATGTCGTGTAATCTCCCTCCGATCGGCCTACCATACGCTTGGCATTCCCTTGATGAAGTAGAGGATCAACCCCCAAAGCTCTCCATTTCTTTCTCCCAAAGTTCGCCCACCAAAAGTCCCCCAAAAACCTAAGTTTTTAGGGTTTTAATGTTTTCCCGATGTGAGCACGGGCGTGCTGAAGCCGTGCTTCAAGCCGTGCAGATTACGGCCAAATAACTCTTCAGAAAACTCACAAACCTGTAATCTGCACGGGGAACAGCACGGGCGTGCTTAGACCGTGCTGAGGCTTTGCACTACCGTGCTCAGCGAACTCTGGCTGTGCTGATCTATGGCCGCATTCTCCTGTAATTTTCACGGGAAGAAGCACGGGCGTGCTTCGACCGTGCTGAGGTTTTCACACCCGTGCTCAGCGGACTCAGGCTGTGCTGAATCGCAGTTGAATTCTTCTGCATTTTGTACGGGGAACGGCACGGGCGTGCTCAAACCGTGCTGAGCTTGATGAGGTTTCTTCTAAGTCCTTTAGCTTCTAAAATTGTTCCAAAAGCGCTTCTTTTTACTTCAGGACTTTGATATCTGCATGACGAACAACGAATACCTCAAATAGCACCGTACTTGGAGAATTATAGCCAAAACATTCAATAATGATGAAGGTATAGCATGCAATATATATATATGAAATGCGCTCATCAATCGGCAAGGAGAGCGCGATCTTGAGCGAGATCTACTCCTAGGGTTTGCAATTAGGAGGTTGAAGACGACGGGAAGCCACCCCTTCGAGTGGCGTCTTTGGAAGCTTCTTCGGCCTTCATCTTTGGAGGGAGTGCTTTTATGTTTGGTTTAGTTGTTGTCATGCTTTTATTCATGTATTTTGATATTATGAGCAACTAAAACCCCATGGTCACCGGATGTAATTGAACCTTGGGATGAACTTGTGATGTTTGGATGATTTGGATTAATTAATGTTTGTTGGTTTGTTTGGTGTTTTTGAATGCTTGGGTATGCATGAGAACTCTGTGTATCCATACTTAGCCAATACTAGGTTGCATGACCATTGCCCTAGTGTTAGTAACACACCCTTGCGTGTGTTCCGCAAGTGCACGGGTATCGAAGTAATAAATACCCAAAGGGTGGGTAGTCGAATCCACAGGGAGTAGACGTTAGCAACAAATACACTTTGCCAATTTGTCAAGAAAAAAACTCGATGTATGAAGAGATTTAATTAAAAGTGAATAAACAGAAAATAAAGATCGAAAATGGTAACTAGAGATAAGAAGAATATCAAGATAAGAATGGGGTACTCGGACAGTGCTCCCCCTAGGTTCCTAGTTTTAAGTGCAAGACTTCAATTTCTCTTACTTAATCGAGATTTAACGAGTCATGGACATCCAAAGACACAAGGTCCCAAACCTAAAGTCAACCTTGACTAGTCCCCTACGAGCTCCCGACGGAGAGAAAACTCTCGACGCCTCACACCACGTATGACTGCACTAAGCTCTTGGGATTCCAAGTGATGAACCCTATTCCCAACTATAGATCAAACCCTTTGGTCCAGGTGAAAGATCCCTAATCACTAATAAGTCCCGGCGGAAAAGCCTCTCTTAACGCCTAACTCCCTTTGAGATTGATACTAACTCTTGGAATATGGAGATAAGGTATATCAAACCGGAGGGGAAAGGGGACGTGTCGCTATCTCTCAACTCACCCTCTCGACCCTCTTCAATCTTGGTTAATCTAATCCTAATGGTGATGGTCACTCGTCAAAAGGATAATTAGATTGGCCCTCAACTCTAGTGTCATTCTAAGGTAGAAACAATTAAGCACACAAGATTGAAACTCAAAACAAATCTCAATTTAAATAAAAGCAATAGAGTCATTGAAACAAAGGAATTCTAGAGTTTACATGTCCAAGTACCCAATAGGAGTTTAGCTCTCCATGGAGCAATACAAGTTCATCAAAATAATTGAAAACAAATGCAAATAAACCATAGAGAAAACCCCCTTAAGCTCCATGTTGATGGCTTATGTGGGCTGCTCCCGCCTCTTCACGAATCCCTCGTTCAAGCCTAGGGCAAACCTCGCCGAATCGATGTCGTCGAAGGCTCCTTCAATAGCTTTCCTTAGAAGGAATCAATGTAGAAATCGGTGAAGAACCGCCCTCAAACCCTAGCAAAAACCTCTCCAAACCCTCGCTGAACTCCCTCCAGAAGTTGGGAAGAAGAACCCTTAAAACGCTGTGTGGAAATTCCAGACGAGGATCTACACGGGCCTGTGGATGAGCCACACGGCTGTGTGGAAATTCCAGACGCCCCTGTGGAATTTCAACCTTGTAGAATTTCACTTGTAGGTCCCCGATTTCGTTCGTTTTCGCTTCTGAGGCCACACGGACGGACACACGCTCGTGTGGAAGGTCATGAGGCTTTTCTTGATAGTAAAAACCCTTTGGAGAGCTTTTGAAATCTTCAAACAAATCAGAACGAGCGAGCATGACTGCCTATGTGTCCTTCTACAAGAGTTGTCTCGAACCTTGTAGAAGTTGGCACATACTTTCTCGTTTGACCCCAATTTATGTCTTGATCTTTGTAATTGCACAAAAGAACTCCACTTGGCACCATCATGACCTATTTTTGCTTAAACTCCCAAGGAAAACTCTTCACAACCCTAACTGTGTGAAAGAACACAAAAGCACACGAAATGAGCGATAAAGCCTGATAAAAGTAATGCTCATGCATGAAAAACATCTCAATTATTCAGTACATGCAAGCACTTATCAAACTCCCCCACACTTAAGCTTTTGCTTGTCCTCAAGCAAAATTTATACAATAAAATCCACAAGTAGAGTGATAGAAGTGCTTAGCCTTAAGTTCACCAAAAAGTATGTAAGGAGAGCATTCTAAAACAAAGGAACAATTTACAACATCGAAAGCTAAAAACCAATGCTCTAGCAAAAACTCAAGGCACAAAGAAAATAGAATCTGACTGCGTGTGCGTGTGTATGCTTACTCATACCAACCCCAAATTTACTCTTAAAAGTTCTTATTGAAAAGGACTTATTTGAGGACAAAGAATAGGCAGTAGCTGCACACAACACCGAAGGTAGCCATTTCCCAAGATGCCTCCTGGCCGGCTTTCACGCTTGTGAGGTGGTAGCTCTTTCCACCTGGGAGTGTTAGCTTTCAAACAGCCTATTAGATAGCTCTTTCTCTCATTAGGGCATAGCTAGTATCCGACTTATGAGAGTAGCTGCATACAACATAGGTGGTCGCTCTTTCCACCCAAAAAACAAGTAAACAAATAAAAGCATTCTACTTTTTTTTCCGAACTAAAAGAATGAAGCTAAGGTCCTTTCAGCACTAAACTAGAGTTGCTAGGGCTAACAGAGCAAGTAGTGTGTAAAAAATGCAAACAGACAAAAAATTTCTAAGTTTTTTCGAGTAAACTAGAGCATGGTGACAATCGACGTTTAAATTTCTCCTAAATTCAAAAATACAATCCTTGTCATTTAAGGTGAAGTATCATTGGCTAAATGAGCATACAAGTGATGAGCATACATACATAAAGAACGTGTGCAACGTGAACTCCCCCCCACACTTAAGATATACAATGCCCTCATTGTACTCATGCAAGCATACAAACGACAAAACAAATAAAACAAGAGGGCGTGGGATTAAAAACGACACTCCCCTGGTCGCCAGATGTAGAATTTGAGTGGCCGTGCAAAGGCGGGAAGTGAAATTGCGAAGGGTTGTGGAGCTCACACGGCCATGTGGAGTATCCTCATGGCCGTGCCTATGACTATTCCTCAACACATGACTGGCATGGCCATCTGCACGTCACAAAAGGGGTTCAGTGAAACTCAACACACAAGAAAAATGACGAGAGTTTATAAGCATTACGTCCACGCTTAAACTCGAACAAACAAACTACAACTGAAAGCAAAAAGATAAAGCTCAGAAGGTAAACCCTTTCTGAGTAACAAAGACCCAACGACAAGAAAAAAAAACTATAAGGAAAAACAACTAAAAGAAAGATGCCTCAAGCGTCATCATCTCCTGGTGCTGCTGGTGCTGCGGGTGAGGTATGGGTTGCTCGGGGTGTGGGCGACGCGGTGGAGTCGGAGTCTCTCTCCATCATCTGCTGCAGGGCGGTGAAGCGCGCCATCACCTCTGCGTGATACTCAGCCATGCGAGAAAGCACCTCAGTATGGTTCGCCGCCTGAGTCATCCTCATAGCTGCAAGATCAGTCTGGAGGAGATGCGATCATAAGATGGAGGAGATGCGCGTGCTGACATCGGGGGCACCTCCTCTGCTGCTGTCGTGTCCTCTGCCTCCATAGGCGCGGCCTGCGATGAAGGTCCAGCCTCGGTATCTTTTTCCTCCTCACTTTCCTCCTCGGATTCGTCTGGGAAAGGGACAATAAGTACATACCTGCCCGGAGCGGCCCTCTTCACCATGCCCATCATGCGGAAAGTCTCAAGGCCTAGTGGAGAGGGGACGATCTCCTTGTCTGCTCCGCGGACAGTGTCAATCAGGCCCATCCCCCTAATAAGACGAGTGATGTAAGGGCCGGAAAACAGAACTCCGAGCCGTGTGTACTGTCCCTGGTGCCTCAAGTAATCCGCTACTACATATCCCAGGTGCAGGGGCAGGCTGTGGACCATGGAGTACAAGTATAGAAGGTCCAGCCGCCCTAGTACGCCAGTACTGTTACCCCACCCATTGATCGACCTGCTAAGAACGGCGTGGAGATACCTATGGGCCGGGCGAAGGAGCAAGGAGGCCTTTGTTGAGCCGGGCTCGTACTGAATGTCGCTGCATAGCATCTTGTAAACCCGGCTAGGAGTCACCCGAAATGGAAAATCGACGGGCAGGTGTGTGTACTCCTCTGTATGGGTGAAGTCTCTGTCGTACATGCGGAGGGTGATGGAGAAGTCCGTCATGCTCATGCTATGGTACTGATCAAAGGCGTGAAAATGGATGGTGTCGGCCCGGTGGTAGTCCATGTGTGAGCGATCGAACTCGAAGGACGCAAGGACTTCAAGAGTGATGTCGCGAGTGGCCGGGTATTAGATGCACAACAATTTGTTCCAACCCCCCACGGCGATCAACTCTCGAACTTCATTTGCCAACTCTTCTGCTTGGGCATGCTCAATCGCCTCTAGTGCTTGCAAATCCGAGGTCCGCGTTTGGCCGAACTTGAGCTTTGAGAGACGCTCAAGTCGGACTTGATGTTTGGGTACGGCGAACTCCAAAACTTCGGGCGAAAAGTCACGAAGCTACAGAGGACGTTTATGTGCGACTTTCTTTGTCCTTAGAACCATTCCTGCAGATGAGAGAAGCAAACGAGTCATTTCGGGGCTCAAAATAACTTCCCAGAGGTTCACACGGCCGTGTGGAAATTCCACACGGCCCTGTGTTCCCTCGGGACACAAGACAGGACAACCCGAAAATCCACACGGCCGTCTGGAATTTCCAAAAGGCCATGGTTGATCCACATCGAGTCGTACAAACACACGAAACTCTGCGCAAAAGTGTTCAGAACATGAAAACAAGTATTCTCAATGAAAACAACATGCTAAAACACAAGATTCATCACCCAATTCAAAGGATTAACATTCATGGCAAGAAGAGAGGAAAGAGGGCTTACCGGAGAAGATGATGATGAATCACGAACTATAACGATGGGTAAAGCCCACAAATCCTATAAATAGGCGAGGAGATGGAAGGAGAAGCGATTTGGTCGCGATCTTTGGAGTGGAGGCGTTTGGAGATGAAAGGGCGCGAAGTAGAATATGAAGAGAAGCAAGCTTCTCTTGTTTAAGTAATCCACATGGCCATGTGGAAATTCCACATGGTCATGTGTTTTCTCTGGATGGCCCTTACTCAAAACACCCGAATTTCCACATGGCCATGTGAAAATTCCACATGGCCGTGTGGATTCTCTAGATTGCCTGAAAAATTCTGAACAAATCCACATGTCCATGTGGAAATTCCACATGGCCGTGTGTCTTCTCTGGATTGAAAATTTGCAGCTCATGAATAGTACTCACATGTCCATGTGGAATTTCCACATGGGCATGTGGAAATTCAATCTTTGCCAAATGAGCTCCACATTTTTCACATGGCCATGTGAAAATTCCACATGGCCATGTGGATTCTCTGGATGACAGAAAACCCACAAAAAATCCATCCACATGGCCATGTGGAAATTCCACATGGCCATGTGTTTCCATTTTTTGGCCCAAAAATGTTCCAAACTTTGCCAAATTCATTGAAAACACATGGAAAGTTGCAGAAATTGAAATTAAACAAAAACATGGCTCCAATCTCACCAAATTCACAGGAAAAATTCTCAAACTTACCAGAAACGATGAAAACACGATCTTTGCATCAGAAAACGGAAAAAATGCACTACACCGGAGATGAATTGAAAGAAAATGAAAACAAACCAAAAACTCAACTGCAGAAATTAAAACTAACCGAAACAAGTGCTACAAAAATAAAAATTGGGTTGCCTCCCAATAAGCGCTTGTTTTACGTCACTAGCTTGACGTACTTGTCCACCAAATCAAGGGGGGTCATGGATTGAGGGTACTTTGCTACCTGCAAACTTAAGGCATGATGAGCATAAATTCTCTAGCTTGGAGGACGAATGGTAGAATTTGTTACCAAGGGAAGGGGCTGATGGTTGCCGCGCGAGTCGCTAAAAAGCAGGCACACGGCTCCCCGACCGCAAGTGCACGGGTCGTCAAGTAATACCTCTTGTGCGGGCACAAGAGGGTCGCATTCCCTAGGGCCCCGAGATCCACTATTACTTCCTCTTCGACAATTGTTTAGCCGAATCAAAACAGAGGTTGTTGTAATGAAATGAAATTTAAACTAATGATAGAAACTTTAATCAATGCCAAGTTGCGCACAACGACGAGAAATCAAATAGAGAAGACAAGGCTCCGGGCGAGGATTCCCCCGGGAGAAATACAAGCAAGGATGCTATAAAAACAGGTAATGCATGCATGGAGTATTGTTTTGGTCCGTCTAGGCTCGGAAGTCGATTACCCCGGAACCTCCGTAGTGTAGCCCTAATCCAGTACAAGTTCCTTTATCCAAAGGATACTCACACGATGTCATTGGGATTAAGGAGCCTGACACACCCTTGCGTGTGTGTTCCGCAAGTGCACGGGTGTCGAAGTAATAAAGTACCCAAACGGGTGGGTAGTCGAATCCACATGGAGTAGACGTAAGAACAGTAACACTTTGCTAAGTAGCGAAAGACAAATCAATTGTTGTTGTGATTGAAAATAACCAAGAAAAACATAATTAAAGTTCTGAAAGTAAAAGCTAGAGTGTAGAATAAGATCAATATGAAGATGGGGTACTCGGACAATGCTCCCCCTAGAATCCTAGTTTCTAGTGCAAAACCTAAACTGTTCTTCTTACAATGAGAATCAATGAGTCGTGGAAATCCAAAGATATAGGGTCCCAAACCTAAGGTCAACCCTGACTAGTCCCCTACGAGGTCCCGGCGGAGAGAAAGACTCTCGACGCCTCACACCACGTATGACTGCGAAAAGCTCGTGGGAATCCAAATGATAAACCCTATTCCGAAATATGGACCAACCTCTTTGGTCCAGGCGGAAGATCCCTAATTACAAATAAGTCCCGGTGGAAAGGCTTCTCTCTCAACGCCTAACTCTCTTTGAGATCGAAGTTATCTCGTGGAATGAGAAGGTAGGGTAAATCATACCAGAAGGGAAAGGGGACGTGTTGCTACCTATCAACTCACCCTCTCGACCCTCTTCAATCTTGATTGATCTAATCCTAATGGTGATGGTCACTCGTCAAAAGGATGATTAAATGTGATCCTCAACCCTAGTGTCACTCTAAGGGAAAATCCAAGAAGCATACAAGATTGAAACTCAAATTAATACTCAAATTAAAGAACATCAATAAAGTCATAGAAACATAGTAATTCTAGAGTTTACATATCCAAGCACCCACTAGGGTTTTAGCTCTCCATGGAGCAATACAAGATCATGAATGAAATGGAAATTAAATGCAAACAATCCATAAGTAAAACCCCCTTAAGCTCCGTGCCGATGGTCCATGAGGGCTTCTCCTTCTTCTCCGAAAAATCCTTCCTTCAAGCCTAGGGCACACCTCGCCGAATCGAGTCGTCGAAGGCTCCCCCAATAGCTCTCCTTGGAAGGGATTGATGTTGAAATCGATGACGAAGCACCCTCAAAGCGTAGCAAGAACCTCATGAACCCTAGCCGTCACTTCCCCTGAAGTTTGGAAGAAGATGCCCAAAATAATGCTTCAGAACGGCTTTATAATTAGCCATCTCGAGGATCCGCACGGGCGTGTGGATGAGCCACACGGCCGTGTGGAAATTCCACACGCCCCTGTGGAATTTCAGCCCTGTGGAAACTTGCGTATTGGTCCCCGATTTCGCCCGTTTCTTCTCTTGAGGTCACACGGACGGACACACGCCCATGTGAACGGTCATGTGGCATTTCTTGATGATGAAAAACCCTTTGAGAGCTTTTGAAATCTTCGAACAAATCCGAACAAGCGAGCATGACTGCCTTCGTGTCCTTCTACAAGAATTGTCTTGAAGCCTTTAGAAGTTGGCACATACCCCCTCGTTTGAACCTGATTTGTGTCTTGAACTTTGTATTTGCACAAAAGAGCTCCACTTGGCACCATTATGACCTAATCTTGCCTTTATTCACGTACCATGTCTTCACAACCCTAATTGCACGAAAGAACACCAAAGCACACGAAATTAGCGATACAACCTGAGAAATGTGATGCTCATGCGTGGAAAACATTTCCAAAAATATGTACATGCAAGCACTTATTAGAGCCTTGGTTGGAGTTATCTATAAGCAATTTCGCTAAGATGAACTCTACAACCTACGGGAGGCTACCGGCACCCGGAACCTCCGGTGTACAGGTACAATGAGTCCCACTTCATACTATGTGGATCTAATGCAAGAGCGCACCTCTCACAACCAAGCACAATCGATAAAATGAAATGCAGAGTTCTCATGCAAATCACTATAATTAAGCACACAAGGTATGAAACCAAATTACACACCATGCATTCATTGAATTAAAAGCATAGCATCCAATACAAGTATTCCTCCCAAGGTTCACTGGTTGACTGGCGGCCTTAGGAGGTTTAGTTCGACGTGAATAACAAGGAAAGTTTGCACAAATAAGAATACATCAACAAGAAAACCCAAAACTCCCTCTTGACCGTGTCGACTAGGGTTGATGAAGACACTTGCCGAATCCGCGTCGGCAAGCTCTAGGATGATGATCCTCAAGTCCCACCGTCTTCTCTCCCTTGATTTTCACTCCAAAACGACCTCCTTTGATGAAGCTTTGAGCGTAGGGCTGTTTGGAGGCGTCGGTGGCCAAAATTCCCCAAGAAAAGCCCTAATCGGGCCTAAATACCCCAACCAGTGTGCGGGCTGGTGTGCGCCCGCACACCTGTTTGCGGGCTGGTGCCCGGCCGCACACTGGGCTGCACACCCTTCTGCCAAGGGTGTGCGGGCCGCACACAGCCCGCACACGGGTCTGAATAGGCCCGTTTCGTGTAGGAGTGCTCGAATGACTTCCGGAGCTCGTTTAACCTTCGTTTCTTCGCTCCTTGGCCTCGATTTTCATGCTACAAATGCTCCTCCTACCATAGATGGCTCATAGATGCCCTGAAATAGAAAAATAAGAAAAATACATCAAAGGGCACCTGTTTTATACAATCAATGCATGAAAGTATAAGTAGTTCGCCATTATAAAACAGTGCATTTAGACACTTATCTGTGGCATCGCTCTTAGCTCTTGATTTCTCATCCGAAAGGGTATGCGGGTGTTTCTTGTGGCGATGTCTCGTCTTCTTTGGCTTCTTGATTAACTCCTTAACCACTCCTTCGGTAGGTTCCTCCTCATGGACTAAATCAACTGGTAAAACCTCAGCATCGTCCATCTCTTACTCAAGCAACTCCATCAACGGGTCAGGACATAGTGATTCCTGCACATAATCATTAACGAAAGTGGTGTCAAGAAAATACAAATTATCATCAAAATCAAGAGAATGTCTCATGGCTTCAGCAAGGCGGTAGGTCAACTTCTCGTCTCTAACCACAACGTCATCTCTCCGCCGTCCATGTCTATAAGAGCTTTGGAAGTACGCAGAAAGGGTCTTCCAAGTATCAGTGGCACATCGACACTCTCATCCACATCAAGAACTACAAAATCAGCAGGAAAGATGTATTTGTCTACTTTTACTAGGACGTCCTCAATGATGCCTCTAGGATGACAAACGGAACGGTCAGCTAGCTGTAAAGTCATCCGAGTGGGCCTTGGCTCTCCCAGTCCCAGTTTCTTGAAGGAGTAAGGCATGACATTGATACCGGCTCCTGAATCTGCCAATGCCTTCTCCTCACCCAAATTCCCAATGTTACATGGGATGATGAAGCTTGCAGGGTCTTTCATCTTGTTTGGTAATTTTTTCTGCAACACCGCTGAACAAGATGCGTCTAAAATCATTGCTGCACTCTCCTCTAATTTCCTCTTGTTGGTCAAGAGGTCCTTCAAGAACTTCGCATAGCGAGGCATTTGGGATAAGGCCTCCATAAACGGAATGTTAATATGCAGCTGCTTGAATAGACCCAGAAACTTCTTGTATTGCTCATCATTTTGGTCATTTTTCAACCTTGAAGGGTAAGGAATTCTTGGCTTATAAGGTGGGGGTACCACCACTTTCTCCTTACCCTTCTCTTCAGCTTCTTTCTCTTTCTTCCTAGTGGGAGTATGAACAACCTCTTCAGTTGGGAGTCTCCCCTCAATTTCATGACCACTCCTCAAAGTGATTGCTTTAAGCTGTTCTCGCGGATTTGTCTCTGTATTCAATGGGAGACTTCCTTGAAGCCGCTCAGATAGTGACTTTGTAATCTGTCCCACCTGATTTTCCAAGTTATGTAACGAGGTTGTGTGGTTGCGAAGTGTACTCTCCATGCCTTGAAAGCGCGTGTCTGAAGACTGAATGAACTTGGTTAATGCTTTCTCCAAGTCCGTCATCCGGCTCTCAAGCCCTGAAACTTGGCCCTCCATGTTTGGTTGTTGGGGTTGCTGAAATCCGGGTGGTGCAGAGGGCCTTTGTTGCCCTTGGTTGTTCCATGAAAAGTTTGGGTGATTTCGCCACCCCGGATTGTATCTATTGCTATAGGGGTTCCCTTGACCCCGTCCAGCGTTCCCCACAAAATCCACCTGCTCAACAGGTGCAGCACCAACAACGGAGATAGGGCAATCAGATGAAGCATGCCCTCCTCCACAACCATCACAACTGACAACTGCTGCCACTCGAGAAGAAGAAGTCAAATTGTCGAGTTTCTTACTTAAAGCTTCAACTTGGGCAGCCAATGAAGTTACTGCGTCCACTTCATGAATACCCGCTACTTTTCCCTTATCACAAGCATTCCACTGATAGCTATTCATGGCCATTCCTCTATCAGTTGGCGGGTAGCCGCGAGGCTCTTGCTTCCTAAAGTACCTCCTGCTGCGGAATCGAGTAACTGTCTCGTACTCGGGTTAAGCCCATTATAGAATGTGTGGATGATCATCCATTCGGGAAACCCATGTTGAGGACACTTGCGCAGAAGATCCTTGAACTTTTCCCATGTCTCAAAAAGAGACTCCAATTCCGACTGCATGAACGAGGAAATCTCATTTCTCAATTTTGCTGATTTCCCGTGAGGGAAATATCGAGCAAGGAAGGCCTCAATCATCTCATCCCACGTAGTGATCGATGATCTAGGTAGCGACTGCAACCACTGTTTTGCTTTTCCCTTCAAGGAAAATGGGAAGGCTCTCAATCTGATGGCATCATCTGTAACTCCATTTGTCTTCAACATGTCGCACACCTCCAAAAAATTTTCTATGTGATTGTTCGGGTCTTCATCTGCCAACCCGTTGAACTGTGCGGACTGTTGTACCATCTGAATAAACCCCAGTTTTAGCTCAAAATTATGGACTGCAATTGGTGGGCGGACTATACTTGATTGTGTGCCATGGATAGTCGGCCTAGCAAAATCTGAAAGTGTCCGCAGTTGCTCATTTTGTTCAGCCATATTTGCGGACTCTTCGATTTCTATTTCAGCTTGATTAGACTTTCTTGTTCAAGCTGTCTTCCCCGTCTGTGTAGTCTTCTCTCAATTTCTGGATCGTCTTCAACTAATGTCGAAGGGTGTCCACGGGTCATAACCTGGAGCTGAAATCAAGAAAAAAAAAACCAAAATCAGAACGATGGAAGTAAGAGAAATGTGAAACAGAATAAGAAGTGAATGACTAAAATAACAAAGTAAAGATGTTCCTGAAAACGCCTAACTCCCTGGCAACGGCGCCAAAAACTTGACACACCCTTGCGTGTGTTCCGCAAGTGCATGGGTGTCGAAGTAATAAATACCCAAAGGGTAGGTAGTCGAATCCACAAGGAGTAGACGTTAGCAACAAATACACTTTGCCAATTAGTGAGGAAAAAAACTCGATGTATAAAGAGATTGAATTAAAAGTGAATAAACAGAAAATAAAGATCGAAAATGGTAACTAGAGATAAGAAGAATATCAAGATAAGAATGGGGTACTCGGATAGTGCTTGATAAGTGTCTAAATACACCTTTTTATAACGGTGAACTACTTATACTTCCATGCATTAATTGAATAAAACAAGTGCCTTTGATGTGTTTTTCTTGTTTTTCTTACTTCAGGGCATCCACAGACCATTTACGTTGAGAGTAACGTTTACAACGAGAAAATCAAGGCCGAGGAGCAAAGAAACGAAGGTTGAACGAGCTCCGAAGGGCACCCAAGCGTTCCTACACAACCAGGCCCATTTTTGGGCCTGTGTGCGGGCTGTACACAGCCCGCACATCCTTGGCAGAAGGGTGTGCGGCCTGGTGTGCAGCCGCACACAAGGCCGCACACAGGCCGCACACCGGTCGGGTATTTAAGCCCGGTTAGGGCTTTTTCTTGGGGGACTTTTGCCATCGACGCCTCCGAAGACCCCTACTCTCAAAGCTTCATCAAAGGTGGTCGGTTTGGAGTGAAATCAAGGGAGAGAAGACGGTGGGAGTTGAGGATCATCATCCTAGAGCTTGCCGACGCGGATTCGGCAAGTGTCTTCATCAACTCTAGCCGACACGGTCAAGTGGGAGTTTCGAGTTTTATTGTAGATGTATTCTTATTTGTACAAACTTCCCTTGTTATTCATGTCGAACTAAACCTCCCAAGGCCGCCGGGCAACCAGTGAACCTTGGGAGGAATACTTGTATTGGATGCTATGCTTTTAATTCAATGAATGGATGGTGTGGAATTGGTTTCATACATTGTGTGCTTAATTGTAGTGATTTGCATGAGAACTCTGTATTTCATTTTAGCGAATATGCTTGGTTGTGCGAGGTGCGCTCTTGCATTAGATCCACATAGTATGAAGAGGGACTCATTGTACCGGTACACCGGAGGTTCCGGGTGCCGGTAACCTCCCGTAGGTTGTAGAGTTCATCTTAGCGAAATTGCTTATAGATAACTCCAAAGAAAGGCTCCTTAGTCACAATGACATCGTGTGAGTATCCTTTGGATAAAGGAACTTGTACTGGATTAGGCCTACACTACGGAGGTTCCGGGGTAGTCGACTTCCGAGCCTAGACGGACCAAAACAATACTCCATGCATGCATTACCTGTTTTTATAGCATCCTTGCTTGTATTTCTCCCGGGGGAATCCTCGCCCGGAGCCTTGTCTTCTCTATTTGATTTTTCGTCGTTGTGAGCAACTTGTCATTGATTAAAGTTTCTATCGTTAGTTTAAATTTCAATTCCTTACAACAACCTCTATTTTGATTCGGCTAAACAATTGTCGAAGAGGAATTAATAGTAGATCTCGGGACCCCAGGGAATACGAAACTCTTGTGCCCGCACAAGAGGTATTACTTGACGACCCGTGCACTTGCGGCTGGGGAGCCGTGTGCCCGCTTTTTAGCGACGCTCGCGGCGACCATCAAGTTTTTGGCACGGTTGCCGGGGACTTCCGAGAACATTAGGAAAACTCATAGACGTTGGCTTAGTCAATTTCTTTTTCTTTTGCGCATCTACTATTTTGTTTGCGTTTTATTTTCAGTTTTTATTCGCTTTCTTGGTCCAGGTGAAATTTGGGCTTACCTTTGGTCCAGGTGAAAGATCGCTAATCACAAATAAGTCCCGGCGGAAAGGCCTCTCTCAACACCTTACTCCCTTTGAGATTGATACTAACTCTTGGAATATGGAGGTAAGGTATATCAAACCGGAGGGGAAAGGGGACGTGTCGCTAACTCTCAACTCACCCTCTCGACCCTCTTCAATCTTGGTTAATCTAATCCTAATGGTGATGGTCACTCGTCAAAAGGATAATTAGAATGGCCCTCAACCCCAGTGTCACTCTAAGAGGGAAACAATTAAGCACACAAGATTGAAACTCAAAACAAATCTCAATTTAAATAAAAGCAATAGAGTCATTGAAACAAAGGAATTCTAGAGTTTAGCTCTCCATGGAGCAATACAAGTTCATCAAAATAATTGAAAACAAATGCAAATAAACCATAGAGAAAACCCATTTAAGCTCCGTGCTGATGGTCTATGTGGGTTGCTTCCGCCTCTTAACGAATCACTCGTTCAAGCCTAGGGCACACCTCGCCGAATCGATGTCATCGAAGGCTCCCCCAATAGCTTTCCTTAGAATGAATCAATGTAGAAATCGGTGAAGAACCGCCCTCAAATCCTAGCAAAAACATCTCCAAACCCTCGCCGAACTCCCTCCAGAAGTTGGGAAGAAGAACCCTTAAAATGCTTCAGAACGGCTTTTTAAATCGTGATCTCTAGGATCCACACGGGCATGTGGATGAGCCACACGGCCGTGTGGAAATTCCACACGGCTGTGTAGAAATTCCACACGCCCCTGTGGAATTTCAGCCTTGTAGAATTTTGCTTGTAGGTCCCCGATTTCGCTCGTTTTCGCTTCTGAGGACACACGGACGGACACACGCTCGTGTGGAAGGTCATGAGGCTTTTCTTGATAGTAAAACCCTTTGGAGAGATTTTGAAATCTTCGAACAAATCAGAACGAGCGAGCATGACTGCCTCTGTGTCCTTCTACAAGAGTTGTCTCAAACCTTGTATTAGTTGGCACGTACTCTCTCGTTTGACCCCCGATTTGTGTCTTGATCTTTGTAATTGCACAAAAGAACTCCACTTGGCACCATCATGACCTATTTTTGCTTAAACGCCCAAGAAAAACTCTTCACAACCCTAACTACGTGAAAGAACACAAAAGCACACGAAATGAGCGATAAAGCCTGATAAAAGTAATGCTCATGCATGAAAAACATCTCAATTATTCAGTACATGCAAGCACTTATCAGTTAGACTCACCAAGCTTGGAAGTGAAATACGTATAAATACGCCGTGACCATCGGGTATTTGTTCCCCTCCAATTCTAAGGTTAATTACTCACTTGTAATTCAACCTTAGTTTGAGAAAACGACCTTGCCCTTTGCAATCGTAGGAGGATTTGTACGGACAAAGCCCGTATTCAATTCTCATACCGGATTAGTGGTCAATTGTAGTGACCATCGAGTTTACCTAATCTAGGGTTTTCTCGGTCCAACAAGCCACTTGCATGTTAATCTAGCATCCTTCACACTTTAGTAACCCCGAGGGGATCCTCATCCGTGACCATCTTCTCACCTTGTTTTTGCTCCCGTTTATTGCCCTTGGTATTTAGTAATTTATTTGCTTTTGTTTTTACTTCTTTACTTCTTTCATTCTTAATCTCAAGTTTGATCGGCTAGACAACATTGCAAGAAGAAAGTAAGCATATATTCTCGGGCCCTTGGGAATACGACCCACTCGTGCTTGCGCGAGTGGTTTATTACTTGACGACCCCGTGCGCTTGTGGGAGACACTCATCAGATGCGTGGGGTGCACCCTCGTACTAGATCCACATAGTGTGATGGGGGATCCATTGTACCGATACACAGGAGGTTCTAGGTGCCAATAGCCTCCCGTAGGTTGTAGAGTTTATCTTAGCACAATTGCTTATAGATAACTCTAAACAAGGCTCCTTAGGCCCAATGACGTCGTGTGAGTATCCTTAGGATAAAGGAACTTGTACTGGATTAGGGCTACACTACGGAGGTTCCGGGGTAATCGACTTCTGAGTCTTGACGGACCAAAGCATTACAATCCATGCATGCATTATCTGTCATCACATCATCCTTGTATTTTTCCCGGGGGAATCCTCGCCCCGGGCCTTATCTTCTCCATTTGATTTCTTCTCGGTGTGTTCAACCTATTAGTAGCTAAAGCTTTTATTGTTGGTTTTAATTTTATTTCTTTGTAACAACCTATGTTTTGATTCCACTAAACAACTATTCGAAGAGGAAGTAATAGTGGATCTCGGGACTCTAGGGAATACAACCCTCTTGTGCTCGCACAAGAGGTATTACTTGACGACCTGTGCACTTGCGGCGGGGGAGCCGTGTGCCCGCTTATTAGCGACGTGAGCGGCGACCATCAACTTGTTCTTAATTGTCACCTTATTCAGTTGTCGATAATCAATACACAACCTCAAAGATCCATCCTTCTTCTTCACAGAGAGGACAGGTGCGCCCAGGGTGATATATTTGGTCGTATAAAACCCTTGTCTACCAGATCTTGCAACTGAGCTTTCAACTCCTTTAACTCAGCAGGCGCCATCCTGTAAGGTGGTATAGAAATAGGAGCCGTACCAGGAAACAAATCTATAACAAACTCCATGTCTCTGTCTGGGGGTAAACCTGGTAGTTCTTTAGGGAAAACATCCTGAAATGCCCTCACCACGGCCATCTCCTCCAACTCTGGCTCCTTAACTCTTGTGTCCACCACATGAGCCAAAAACACAGAACAACCCTTACTCACCAATCTTCTAGCTTCCAAGTACGAAATCAAACATGAAGGCAAAGTCCTTTTCTTCCCTTTCAACACTACAGAAGGTCCTGAGGACCTAGGAAAAGTTACTTCCTTTTTGAAATAATCAATAGAAGCATGATGCCTATCCAACTAATCCATACCAAGAATGGCATTAAAATCCTTCATCTCTAAAGGAATCAAATCTGCCTCCAACACCTCTCCACAAATTATCACAGGACATTCTCTAAACACCAAACTCCGAACTATCTCCTCACCAAGAGGGGTTTGAATCACCAACTCACACCCTAAGTAGGAAGGCTGACTATCGGAATGGCATGCAAAAACAGTGCTAACAAAGGAACGTTCTGACCTAGAATCAATCAAAACATAAGCGCCATGCTGAAAGATAGAAAGTATACCTGTGATCACGTTAGGCCTACACTCAGCCTCTTCCTCACTTGTGGCATCACTTGTGCCATCAAAAGAATCACAACCAAGCTGTCGGGCTTCCTTCATAAGTTTAGACAAAGCCAAGGCTTGACTAGATCCACTGGCCTCTATTGGCGCATGCTGAACTACTGGCACTGGAGGTGCTAGTGTAGGCCTTGGGTTTGCCTGTGCCTGACCACCAAAAGCCCTCCAAAACTCCAGAAAGTCCTGGTACTCCTGATAGGTAGGCTGCTTTCCCTTGGTAGCCCAATGAGCCCTAAAAGCTTCAAGTGGCTCAGGAGTTAGACCAGTACCCTGAACATCCGGAGCATGAACAGAAGCTGCCACCTCAGGATCGTGCCCTGAACTACCCTCCTGCTCAGGTGGCGATGGAGATGAGGGAGGAGTTGGTTCTCCTTGCTTCCCACCTCTCAAAACTCTTCGTGTAGCATCAGCAGGGGAAGTAACTCTCCCTTGGCGAACGCGTGAGCGCAGTGCTGGCATTTTAACTGAGACAGGCACATAAGACAACTCTTAGGAATGGTTCTATATGCATCAAATGCAATAAGTCAGACTCTATTTGGATCCCCTAGATATAAAAATCAAAAGATCAACTTTTCGACTCAATTAGGGGACAGTTGCAGAAAACAAAAGTTCATTTTCCGATCCAATCAGAAGACAACGGTAAATAACAGAAGGTCAACTTCTTGTCCCAATCAGAAGACTGACTTTAAATCAAGATTACATTGACAAAATCTATTTCTAAACTCTAAACTGGTTACTGACCCAATCTTGAACCCTTATACTGACCAAATCATGAAATCTCATATTGACCCTATCATGAACCCTTATATTGACCCAATCATGAAACCATATACTAACCCAATCATGATACCTGGGCTCTGATACCACTAAAGTAGTGTCACGTCCTGACCCTCGGGTCCCGGCCCATGACAGTACCGCCACGACAACCCAGGGGAGGTCAGGCACCTGCCTCAACCCTAGATCGCCGCAAGGCTAACCTGTTACCTGTACAATATTAACATCACAACAATAATACCCTAAATCTAGGTTATTCAACCATAACCCTACACAAGATCAACATACTCACATCAGGTATATATCCCTGGAAATCACAACATCAATGATTATGAACACAATCATAGTCTCCCCCAAACACCGGGTGTAAATCTCATACAACCTAAGGTCCTAACTGAACCAATCAAGATTATTCAAGACCAAAATGGAAATATGAAAACATAGGTTCTAGTAGATCCATCTTATGCATGACAACAATGTTTATGAATCATACACTACTCGAAGGTAAATACAAGAATATATCTGCCAAGCACTATCACGTCTCACGCCCTACTGCCGTGCTAACACCTGAAAAGAAGAGAAGAAGAATGGGTGAGTAACTAAGTTACTCAGTGAGGGGTTGAACATGGAGCTATAACTCATACAAGTGCAACAAATGATATGCCGAAAACATATGTATATGTTTAACAACCAACCACTTACAAAATGCTTTAAGTACACATTTCAATATAAGAAGCTTTCCAACTTTCTCAAAGAAATGCATCAATAAAACTCTGAAAATCATTTATAAAGAGATTCAAGACTGAAAGTTCAAGTTAAGAATACTTATTAAAAGATCAAGCCCATCGAATCAAGGATTTATAGTGTAACACATGCGGAAGTCCACTATCGATAGCATTATCAACAACCTATGAAAACTCTCCATTACTAACTGATGATCGTCCCGCAAGCGCACGGGGTCGTCAAGTAATAAACCACTCGCGCAAGCACGAGTGGGTCGTATTCCCAAGGGCCCGAGAATCTATCCTTACTTCCTTTTTGCTATGTTGTCTAGCCGATCAGACTTGAGATTTGGAAAGTGAAAGTAAAGAAGTAAAAACAAAGCAATTAAAATGCTAAATACCAAGGGCGATAAACGGGAGGAAAATCAGGGTAAGAAGATGGTCACGGATGAGGATCCCCTCGGGGTTACTAAAGTGCGAAGGATGTTGGATTAACATGCAAGTGGCTTGAAGGACCGAGAAAACCCTAGATTAGGTCAACCCGATGGTCACGGCAATTGACCCCTAATCCGGTACGAGTATTGAATACGGGTTATACCCGTACAATTCCTCCTACGATTGCAAAGGGCAAAATGGTTTTCTCAAGCTAAGGTTGAATCACACATGAGTAATTAACCTTAGAATTGGAGGGGTACAAATACCCGATGGTCACGGCGTATTTGTACGTATTTCCCTTCCAAGCTTGGTGAGTCTAATACTAGGGCAATGGTCATGCAACATAGTATTGGCTAAGTATGGATACACAGAGTTCTCATGCATACCCAAGCATTCAAAAACACCAAACATGAATCACAAACAAGCTAACAAGCATGAATTAAACCAAAACATCCAAACATCACAAGTTCACCCCAAGGTTCACCCACATCCGGTGACCTTGGGGTTTTAGTTGCTCATAGTCTCCAAATACATGAATAAAAGCATGAAAATAACTAAACCCAACATAAAAGACCTCCCTCCAAAGATTAGAGTCGAAGAAGCTTCCAAAGACGCCACTCGAAGGGGTGGCTTCCCGTCGTCTTCAACCTCAAGATTTGAAGCCCTAGAGGTAGATCCCGCACAAGAACGCGCTCTCCTCGCCGATTCTACCGTGGAAATACCCTCCAAGCTCTCCTTCTTGGTCGGATTTGGAAGAGGTGGTGTCAAGCTTCAAGAAGAGTCAAGGTCCCTTTCTTTCATGCCCTAAAAGCCCTTAAAAGGGTGAAAATCGCGACTTCTCACGGGCTGGCTCACGGCCGTGAGGTTGCCCGTGAGGCATCCAGAAAGTTCTGCACGAATTTCACCTCGGTGCTACAGTGATTCCGCTACAGTATTTCTGCTACAGTACCCCCTGCTACAGTGAAGAACCCAAAAACGTCGTATTTGGTGTCGAATTCTTCCTAAATACGTTCTTGAGCTCATTTAGGGTCTGCAACACAAAATAAAGGGGTTTAGACTATAAAAAGGGCATCGACTTATCAAAAAGATAATAAAATAATACAAATAAATACGTATAAAATACGTATATTTAGACGTTTATCAAACATCCCCACACCTAAGCGTTTGCTTGTCCCCAAGCAAACAAACATGAAGAACAGGGGCAAGACGATAAACGGCTAAATATACGACCTCAAGCTCAACTGTACAGGACTCCACAAGCACAAATTGACAGAAATCAAGAAGTGAGTTGTTCAATGTATAGTCAAGTAATATTAGCTCTGTTTCATCCAAAGTGTTCCTGTGTGTGTGTGCTGACTCCCACCTTGACCTCCACACCTTGGATTACCCAGGATGCTTGTTCACCTCACTCAAATTGAAATTAGTGCTAGGAGTGCCAAACAAAAATCCTCTCAATAGTCAGTTAAAAATCTTTTGGTCCCCAAACGAAACTTTAACATTAAGTGAAGATAAGACAGTTTTTTTTTTTTTTTTTTTTTTTTTTACGGAGTCCGCCTAACGTAGACTGCACAAAAATCTTTCAGCAGGATGCACATGCTGGCCAGGCACAAGAGCCACCCAACTTACTTGACTACAGATCTACATATACGCATTCATGCTTTTAGAAGCAGAGGAATACTGACATAGACTCAAATTTTCACTTTTTTTTTTTTTTTTTTTTTTTTTAATATATATACAACCTAACTCAGGACGCCTGATCAACCACCTGCTAAAAACCTCACTTAAAAACCTTACTTAGGGTTAAAGCAAAAATATGGGACTCAAAAGTTTTTAAAGGACTATTGAAAGAGAAATTTGACATCCTAACACAAAATCAATAAGATGGGTTAGAGTGTCAGAAGTGGAAGTTAGAGTGAGGAGGTATCAATGTACACTAAAGATGAAACAGAACTACATTCAAGTACATGTAAAGTACAACTCACTACTATCATTCTACCAAGCTAGGAAGTCCTTAACAATAAAATCATAGCTATCATAGGTGAGTCAAGCATGCATTAAAATAAAATACTCCATCCCCACACCTAAAGCTGTACATTGTCCCCAATGTACATAAGTCAGCAGCACAGGGTGGGAAATAAATATAAACCAAAAATTGAGAGATGGAGTAAGAAACTTCCCCAATCCGTTGATGAAGTGTGGAACATGTGCATGTGGACTTGGGGTAAACTAAGTGGTGAGGGCCTGGAGTGTGGAACAGCTGTATCATCATCCTGAAAGCACAACAAAACTGATCACAACTCCAGGGACAAAAAATAATAAAGGAGGAGCGCGTACAAAAATAGTTCACAAAGACCAACATAAAGTTTAGCAGAGCAGGAGCCCTGACTAACTTAAAAGTACAACAGACGGCAAAAGAAAAGAACAACAAACAAGCTCGAAGAAAAGAACAAAAGAAACAAGGTGGTGGTAATGTTAGGCCCAAGCTCTTGAGCACAACCCAAACTATCCTTCTAATGATGCCGAAGCCCTTTTGTGAAAGAAGCGCGACACGAGATTCGTGATGTTCAATTTTAAACTTTGGTTCGTCGCGGGGTGGAGTACGGTGATTTCGGGCTCTCTTGTGTGCTACTTTCTTTACCGGCATCCTACAAAACCAAAGGGTCATCAATTCAACTAGTTACAAGAAAAGCACTAGCAAAATAATGAAGATTTCATGGAAAATACTCATTGCTACAGTAAATCCGAGAAAATTTTGCAAGAATTTTTCTTGAAAAAGTAGCCAAAAATTTTTACAATCATACCAAATCATACTTAAGATACTCTTGCAACAAAAGAGAGCAAGATCCAAGTTTAAAATACCCCACAAACCCAAAAGAAATCAAGCCCTTGAGAGAAAGAACATTTACCTAGCCCTAGGATATGTGGAGTAATCCCTTTGCAAAATCCGGCCAAAGGAGTGTTTTTTTCTTCAAAATTTCTTCACCAAATTAGTTGAGGGGAGGAGGAGAGGGATTTAGAGCAACAAAAATGAAGAAAATCGGTGGAGAATGGAGGGGGAAATGAGAGAAAGGTTGGAGAAGAAGAATGGACAAAAGAAGCTTGAAAAGGGCCTCTTTAAAGACCCAACCCGTGAAGCCTCACGGGTGGGCTCACGGCCGTGAGCCCACCCGTGAGAAATCCCTGGATGGCTCACGGGTGAGCTCACGCCCGTGAGCTCACCCGTGAGCTTCCCCTGATTCCCTCAAGGGTGCACTCACGGGCCATAAACGGCCAAAATCCGAAATTTTCTCAACTTAACCTCTTCCAAACCCTCAAAAACGTTTAAAAAAATGACAAATTAAGCATGGAAACACTCAAAACATGATTTTCATGGCATCTAATTTACAAATCATTCAAGGAAACACAAGATCATGCAAAGGGATTTGGACAAAAATGATGAACAAAACCACCACAAAATGAAAAGCAACTTGAAAACTAACACACCGAAAATACGGAAAAAGAACACACTAAGCAAACAAACAACAAGAATGAAGAAATGCAACAAATTTAAGAGGTTGGGTTGCCTCCCAAGGAGCGCTTGTTTAAAGTCGTTAGCTCGACTCTTCTTACCTCGAATCAGGGTGGGACAAAGGGTGGAGAGTTACCTCCATTTCTCGACGGAATGTTATGACCTGGAAAGTAATGCTTGAGACGGTGACCATTGACCTTGAATGTTCCATCTTGAGGGTGAGTTATTTCGATGGCACCATGAGGGAAAACTTGTGTGACAGTGTATGGTCCATGCCATCTTGATTTCAATTTCCCTGGGAACAATCTCAATCTAGCATTGAACAATAAAACTTGATCCCCTTTTTGAAAATATTTAGCTCGTTTAATGTGGCGATCATGATACTCCTTCGTTTTCTCCTTGTATCGCACCGAGGTTTCATATGCCAATGTTCGCCATTCGTCTAATTCATTTAGTTGAAACTTCCTCTTGTGGCCCCTAAGGTGAGGATCGAAGTTGAGTTGTTTAATGGCCCAGTAAGCTCTGTGCTCCAATTCAACTGGTAAGTGGCAAGCTTTTCCATAGACCAATCTGTAGGGTGTTGACCCGATAGGTGTCTTGTATGCCGTCCTATATGCCCACAGCGCATCGTCTAGCCGTTTCCGCCCAATCTCTTCGGGTCTTTGGTTGACGGTTTTCTCTAAGATCCGCTTTAACTCCCTATTTGATACCTCAACCTCGCCCTTTGGTTTGAGGATGATACGCAATCGACATGCTATGAGATACCCCGTACCATTTTAGAACTTTCTCAAATTGAGAGTTGCGAAATGGGTGCCTCGATCACTTATGATCACCCTGGGTGTACCAAACCGGGAGAATAATTTCTTTAGAAATTTCACCACCACCCTAGCGTCACAAGACGGAAGAGCTCGTGCTTCCACCCATTTTGAGACATAATCTACAGCCACCAAAATGTACTTGTTACTATGGGAACTAGGGAATGGGCCCATGAAATCGATTCCCCGGACATCAAACACCTCACAAGCTTGATTCCATGATTGCGGCATTTCTTCTCTTTTTGAAATATTGCCGGTTCTTTGACACTGTCACACTTGTTGTACCAGTGCTTGTGCATCCTGAAACATAGTGGGCCAGTAGAATCCCGAGTCAAGAACCTTCTTCGCCGTTTCGCTCCCGCTATAGTGGCCTCCCGTAGGCCCCGAGTGGCAATGTATCAAGATATCGTGCCCTTCTTCCGTTGAAACACATCTCCCGATGATTTGATCAAGCACACATCCCGAATAGGTACGGGTCTTCCCATATGTAGTGCTTTAGATCGGCAAAGAATTTTTTTCTCTCGCCGATATGTGAGCCGCTTTGGGAAAATTTTTGCTGCCAAGTAATTTGCTATATCTCGCAAACCACGGAGTCTCATCTTCTTCAATCACCCGAATACTGCTACAACTGTTCTCCGGGGAATGAATCATTAATCTCATCCTTTTGCAAAGTATTTTCCATAGGTTCCTCAAGGCGCGAGAGATGATCGGCGGCTAAGTTCTCTCGCCCCCTTTTTATCCTTTATTTCTAGATCAAACTCTTGCAGCAGTAAGACCCATCGGATTAGACGAGGCTTTGCATCCGACTTGTTAAGTAAATATTTTAGGGCGGAATGATCTCGTGTACACAATCACCTTTGATAACACCAAATATGAGCGAAATTTGTCAAATGCAAAGACAACAGCGAGCATTTCTTTTTCAGTGGTGGTGTAGTTTTCTTGAGCATCGTTCGGGGTTTTGCTTGCATAGTAGATGGGGTGGAAGTGATTGTTTCGCCGCGGCCAAGCACGGCTCCCACAAAGATAGTCACTCGCATCACACATTAATTCAAATGGCAGATTCCGATCTGGAGAAACCATAATCGGTGCTTCTATAAGCTTTCTCTTCAAGGAAAGGAAGGCTTTCATACAGTCTTCATCAAACTCAAAAGGGGCATCCTTCTCGAGTAGCTTCGTCAATGGTCGGGCAATCGAAGAGAAATCTTTCACAAACCTCCTGTAAAACCCCGCATGGCCCAGAAACTTCGATTGCTTTTACTGAAGTTGGAGGAGGAAGTTTCTCAATAGTGGCGACTTTTGCCCGATCCACTTCTATTCCCTTTTTAGAGATTTTATGTCCAAGTACTATACCCTCCTTGACCATAAAATGACATTTCTCCCCAGCTAAGCACCAAATTCGTTTCTTCACACCTTTTTAAGACTCGCTCCAAGTTTTTGAGACAGAAATCAAACGAGTCACCAAAGACTGAAAAGTCATCCATAAACACTTCCATAATGTTCTCCACCATACCTTCAAAAATGGCCAACATGCATCTCTGGAATGTGGCAGGTGCATTGCAAAGCCCGAAGGGCATACGGCGGTAGGCAAATGTTCCATACGGACAAGTGAAAGTGGTCTTCTCTTAGTCCTCGGGAGCAATCGGTATCTGAAAATATCCAGAGAGGCCATCCAAGAAGCGGTAATAAGCATGTCCCGCCAATCGTTCGAGCATCCGGTCTATGAAAGGCAAAGGGAAGTGATCCTTGCTTGTGGCATCGTTCGCCTTCCCGTAATCAATACAGACCCTCCAACCTCGTGACTGTTCTCGTCGGGATAAGCTCGTTCCTCTCATTGGTAATAACTGTCATTCCTCCCCTTTTTGGGTACTACTTGCACAGGACTCACCCAGGCACTGTCAGATATAGGGTATATAATGCCGGCGTCGAGAAGCTTGATAACCTCATTCTTCACTACTTCCTTCATATTAGGATTCAACCTTCGTTGGGGTATTGCCATGGGTTTGTGATTGTCTTCCATAAGAATTTTGTGCGTGCAAAATGATGGACTGATCCCTTTGATATCAGCTATTTTCCACGCAATTGCCTTTTTATACTTTTTGAGTACCTCAAGGAGTTTGCCCTTTTGTTCCTCTGTCAAATCTGACGCGATGATGACTGGAAGTTTGGAACCCTCACCCGGAAATGCGTATTCCAAGTGCACCGGTAACGGTTTTAGTTCCGATTCAGGCGGTTCCTCCAATGACGACTTCAATTTCCCGAAACTGCCCATATCGCATTTTTCAGTCCTCACCTCTTCTGCCTCTGATGCACTGTCACTATAACAACTTTCTTCCCTTTCTTGTGCCTCTGTTTCTCCATGAATTGGGTTTTCATCCATTCTAAATTCCCCTTCTTTTAAACTGTCTCTCACTGCGTGCTTTGTGCCCTGTTCCATTGGAAAATGCTCTACGAGGTTCAATTTTTCTGTTTGCATGTACTGGTTGAAGAATGACTGAGTATTGAAATCTCCCTGGGTACTATTAATCGAACCCCCACAATACTGCTTCTTCCATTTATCATCATAAAAGTTTGGAGTGTTTGACCCAATCCCAGTGCTAGAGTAGTAAGAGCACGGCACCTGCGAGTGATGATAGTTAACCCAATCATTGGCTGCATACATAATTAAATAATAGAAGAAAGATATTTACAAAGTTAGAATAAAAAGAATGGAAGCAAAACAAGATAAGGAAAGACAAAAGAAGAAATAAACAGAATATATACAAGAATGGCAAAAACGTCAAAACAAAAGCCAAATCAACACGCTCAAAGTTTTCCGAATATTTCTCGTGGTTCCCCGGCAACGGCGCCAAAAACTTGATGATCGTCCCGCAAGCGCACGGGGTCGTCAAGTAATAAACCACTCGCGCAAGCACGAGTGGGTCGTATTCCCAAGGGCCCGAGAATCTATCCTTACTTCCTTTTTGCTATGTTGTCTAGCCGATCAGACTTGAGATTTGGAAAGTGAAAGTAAAGAAGTAAAAACAAAGCAATTAAAATGCTAAATACCAAGGGCGATAAACGGGAGGAAAATCAGGGTAAGAAGATGGTCACGGATGAGGATCCCCTCGGGGTTACTAAAGTGCGAAGGATGTTGGATTAACATGCAAGTGGCTTGAAGGACCGAGAAAACCCTAGATTAGGTCAACCCGATGGTCACGGCAATTGACCCCTAATCCGGTACGAGTATTGAATACGGGTTATACCCATACAATTCCTCCTACGATTGCAAAGGGCAAGATGGTTTTCTCAAGCTAAGGTTGAATCACACATGAGTAATTAACCTTAGAATTGGAGGGGTACAAATACCCGATGGTCACGGCGTATTTATACGTATTTCCCTTCCAAGCTTGGTGAGTCTAATACTAGGGCAATGGTCATGCAACCTAGTATTGGCTAAGTATGGATACACAGAGTTCTCATGCATACCCAAGCATTCAAAAACACCAAACATGAATCACAAACAAGCTAACAAGCATGAATTAAACCAAAACATCCAAACATCACAAGTTCACCCCAAGGTTCACCCACATCCGGTGACCTTGGGGTTTTAGTTGCTCATAGTCTCCAAATACATGAATAAAAGCATGAAAATAACTAAACCCAACATAAAAGACCTCCCTCCAAAGATTAGAGTCGAAGAAGCTTCCAAAGACGCCACTCGAAGGGGTGGCTTCCCGTCGTCTTCAACCTTAAGATTTGAAGCCCTAGAGGTAGATCCCGCACAAGAACGCGCTCTCCTCGCCGATTCTACCGTGGAAATGCCCTCCAAGCTCTCCTTCTTGGTCGGATTTGGAAGAGGTGGTGTCAAGCTTCAAGAAGAGTCAAGGTCCCTTTCTTTCATGCCCTAAAAGCCCTTAAAAGGGTGAAAATCGCGACTTCTCACGGGCTGGCTCACGGCCGTGAGGTTGCCCGTGAGGCATCCAGAAAGTTCTGCACGAAATTTCACCTCGGTGCTACAGTAACCTGCTACAGTGGTTCCGCTACAGTATTTCTGCTACAGTACCCCCTACTACAGTGAAGAACCCAAAAACGTCGTATTTGGTGTCGAATTCTTCCTAAATACGTTCTTGAGCTCATTTAGGGTCTGTAACACAAAATAAAGGGGTTTAGACTATAAAAAGGGCATCGACTTATCAAAAAGATAATAAAATAATACAAATAAATACGTATAAAATACGTATATTTAGACGTTTATCACTAACCATGGCCATGGCTAGGTCAGGAGCCGCCAAGATGCATGTATCTTGGCGTTGGCCGTTGGGAATCCCGTGTGGTGACTCCGGGAACCCAACACAGCACCTTCAAGTTCTTTATGTGTCTCCAGTAAGGACTAGTCAGCCGAGAACTCCACGCCACCCCAACTAGGTCGGTCCGTGGAGACTCGCTTCTGCAGAAGACGGGGATCCCCCCAATGTCACCATCGAAACATTTGGGATATCCATTCCGCCCGTAGGCTCATCATGAACACATCACGATAATAATATGAACACATCAATATAATATCATAAATCTTGTCAAGAGATCACAAATTCTCATAGATACAACTCTCAATTCGAAAGTGAATTCTTGAATAAACATCGGCAATGATATTGTATTCATCAAGAAAATCATCATAAAAGTATTCTTTGAAAACACATTTCAAATACGACATCATCGCAAAGAATAACCTTTCAAATAGAGTTTTATCACCAAGAAATCCATTTTGATTCTCTTAGACCCTTTCTTGGGTCCTTATGTCAAGAACATTAACCCTTTGACATTACTTTGAAAATATGCATTTCAAGACATAGGGATTTCATCCCTTAAGAATAATAAAAGATCATTGATCATAATCGAAAAAAAGTATATCAAATCATGAACCATAAGTATAAATGATCAACAACCTTAATAAAAATACATCGGATCATAAATCAAGAAGTATTGATGATCAACGTCTTCAATCACGAAATAAACCGAACATAAATCATCATTATTCAAAGTTTCATGAAAACATCTCAAGAAACCTTTAAAACATGAAATTCACCATTCAAGAATATATATAATTAGGTATTCAAACAAGCATGACCATGGCTCATGAATTAAACAATTTCCCACTCACAAACTTGGCGAGATTGAATTTCTTGGATCACTCGCCTACTTGCTCTTTACCCTTGCCTTTAGATCCACCTCTTTGAAGCCATTGACCATCCAAGAAAAACAAGAATCAATCACATAACCCAAACAATAAACAAAAGAGGAAAGAATGATCCAAAATTAGATCTCATGGCTTCTAGGGTTCACTAGATATTTTAGATTCAAGAATTAATAATAATGGTATCCTCAAATCCTCAAGATCACAATAAAACCAAGAAAATCCTAATTGGTTTCGGATCTAAAAGAATTAAGGGTTTAGAAATGAAGGGTCTTCTTCATTCTTCACCAAAACATGAGATCAAGACCCCTAAACCATCCAAACATTAGATCTATGGCTTAATTTCAACTAAACAATAGATCCATGCTAGATCCACACTAATTCTTCATGGATCTATAGAGAATTGAATAAAAGAACAAGAATTTGAAGAAGAGAAGAAAACCCACCTTAAACCTTGTTAAAACTAGAGGAGAATCATCACCAATAGAGGAGAGGGGGAGATCAACACCTTTCTTATTTCTTGGAGCTCAAGAATGAAGATCTAATAGAGGGAAGAATGAGGATTCAAGATGGTGAGAAAAAGAGAGGGAAATGGGGTCTTATGAAGGCCCTTTGAGTTTCAAATCGGTATATATCGGCCCCAAAGCGCGGGAAAGCTCGCTGGCTCCCTTGCGGGCGCAAGGGAGGCCACGAGGCCTCAACCTGGAGCCATGCGGCCTCCCATGCGCCCGCATGGTCTTCTGGCCGGTGGTTGATAAGTGCTTGATTATATATATTTTATAATATCAGTTTATATGCATTGAGCATCACTTCTATCAGATTTTAGCATTAACAAGGTGTGTTTTGTGTTCTTTTGTGCAAACAGGGCTTTGGAGACATGACATACAGGAAGAAGCAAAAATAAGGTGTGATGACACGTTTCAAGACCACAATCAGAAGCTGTGTTCATATGCATGGGGGTGTTGCCAACTTTCGGAGGAGTACAAGTCATTACACAAACCGAAAGGGCACAAAGGCAGTAGTACGCCCATGTCCCAGCTTCCGTACAAAGCAGAAGAAAGTTCTTGAGGATTTCTAAGCATAGAAAGCCACACACCCTACCACACGAGCGTGTGCCCGACCGTGTGGACTCCAAGGAAGACTTCGGGAAAAAAATCACTGTAGCATCTACTGTAGCGAAGCTAATCGTAGCAATTTTATCGTAGCGATCGTAGCAGAGTGCTTCACACGCCCGTGTGGAATTTCCACATGGGCGTGTTGATGGCCGTGTGGATGCCCGCGTAAAGCCCCGAATTCAAATTATAAAAGCCGCCTTGTGATAATTTTTAGGGATCTTTTTGGCCACTTTCGAGAGACAAGGCGGCTAGGGCTTGGAAGGAGTTCTTTGCGGCTTTGGGAAGCTTTCCTCACCAACTTGGATCGATTCCTCCTCCGTCATAGCGTCAAGGAAGCCATCGGCGGCCTAGCTTCGGAGTGGATTCAATCCAGACGTGGAAACTACCCATCAAAACTATCATCACGGATTTAAGGGGGTTATTCTTTATGTCTTTGGAACTTATTTCTGAATTTATTATTTGTTTTGTGACTCGCTCCATGGAGCGCTAAACCCCTAGAGGGTACTCGGACATGTAAACCCTAGGATTCTTATTTTCATTAGATTTACATTGTGCTTCTATTCAAATTTATCAGTTTGAGTTTTACTCTTGAGTTCTTAATGCTTGTTTGTGCTTTTGATTTCATTATTAATTGCCTTGCATGTTTTATTCAATCTAGTGAAGAGAGAGATCACCGCTAGGTTTAGAATTACCAAGAGTAAAGAGGGTTGAGAGGGTGAGCCGTGAGATAGCGGAGCGTCCCCTTTCCCTTCCGACAGATATTTCCTATCTCCATATTCCCTAAGTGTCAAGCAACCATATGTGGTGTGAGGCGTCGAGAGAATTCTCCGCCGGGACCTCGTAGGGGGTTAGGGATCTTCCACCTGGAGGCAGGGTTAGATCTACTTTTAGGAATTGGTCATATCTTTGGGATCCCTAGAGTTTTAAGCAGTCATATGTGGTGTGAGGCGTCGAGAGAATTCTCCGCCGGGACCTCGTAGGGGACTAGTTATCGGTGACCTGGAGGCAGGGGCCGTTATACCTTTGGATACCCACGACTCATCGTCTTCGTTTAGAAACACTTGTAATCTACATCCAACACCCGAATCCTAGGGGGAGCATTGTCCGGATACCTCACTTTTATTGATTGAGAACTCTTTTCCTTTTTATTTCCTGCGCACTTGTGGTGACACTCTTAGTGTTGGCCATTAGATCATCGCATACTACATTCATTAGGCTAAATAACAAAAGAGGGGCTATTACTGGTATTTCTGTTCCCTGTTGTTCGACAACCCGACCCTTTGGGTCCACTTTTATTACTTGACGACCCGTGCACTTGCGGTAACGCAAGGGGTTGACACACATCACCCTGTTGTGTTGTTGCGGAGACGCATCAAGTTTTTGGTGCCGTTGCCGGGGAACAGGATATTAGGAACGCTAGTATTTTGTTACTTTAGCCATTCATTTATTTTTACTGTTTTTTTTCTACTCCATCTTCTCTACTTTCATTGTTCTCATTTTCTGATCTTGTGTCTTTTATTGTGCCCAAGGACTATGTTCAATACGAAGGAAATATTGGAGACATTGAAGGAAGTAATGGCGACGAATGAAGAGAAGGTAGAACAATTAGTTGCAACTTACAAGTGGAGCCACGAAGACTCGATCACTGGGTTCGGGAATTTATATCACGGTGCATATCTGGCTAGCTTACTAGACCAATTTGATAAGTCGGCAATCCTCTCTTTTAATGAAGAACCTGAAGTTAATCTGAAAGAAGCAATGGCACAGTTTAATATGATCATGACAGAAAGTAATTCAGATGGAGATGATGATTCTATAGAAGATGCTGATCAAATCCTAGCGGCAGAAATTTGTAGCATTGGCATTCGAGAAGACTATCCTGAAGATTTAGAGATGTCCCGTCAGCCCAACCAGAGCTGGATGTATTCGAGGAGGAACCGGAAAATGAACACAAGGGTTTCGAAGAAATTGAGCAGAAACAGGGTAATCGATTACGACCTTCAGTGGAAGAACCCCCTGAGCTGGAATTGAAGACATTACCTGACCATCTAGAGTACGCTTTCCTAGCCGAAGGGTCGAAGTTGCCGGTAATCATTGCTTCCAACCTCTCTGCATCACAAAAAGAAAAACTGGTGGTTTTATTGAAAGCACATAAAGCTGCTATTGCATGGAAGATTTCAGACATCAAAGGGATAAACCCATCCTTGATGCCTGATGGAAGACAACTATAAAACAGTCATCCAACCTCAACGAAGGCTTAATCCAAACATGAAGGAGGTAGTAAAAGCAGAGGTGGTGAAGCTCCTTGATGCAGGCATTATTTACCCTATATCCGATAGTGCTTGGGTGAGTCCTACTCAAGTAGTGCCGAAGAAGGGGGGTATGACTGTGGTGAAGAACGAGCACAACGAGCTGATACCCACACGTACAGTAACCGGTTGGCGTGTGTGCATTGATTACCGAAGATTAAATGACGCCACAAGAAAGGATCATTTCCCTCTTCCTTTTATTGATCAAATGCTAGAGCGTCTCGCAGGTCATCAGTTCTATTGTTTTCTGGATGGCATGTCTGGGTATTTTCAGATCCCGATCGCCCCCGAAGATCAGGAGAAAACAACATTTACATGCCCCTATGGTACGTTTGCATACAGAAGGATGCCGTTCGGGTTATGTAATGCACCAGCCACATTTCAAAGATGCATGACAGCCATTTTTGATGAACTACTGGAGGATGTCATGGAGGTCTTCATGGATGACTTCTCTCGTGTTCGGTGATTCTTTTGACGCATGTCCGAAGAACTTGGAAAGGGTACTCATGCGGTGCGAGGAAACGAATCTTGCCTTGAAGCTGGGAAAAGTGTCACTTCATGGTGCAAGAGGGGATAGTCTTTGGGGCATAAAATCTCTAGCCAGGGAATCGAAGTGGACAGAGCAAAGATTGAAACAATAGAGAAGCTACCACCACCAACTAACGTCAAGGCAATTCGCAGCTTCTTGGGGCATGCAGGATTCTATCGGCGCTTCATAAAAGATTTTTCCAAGATCACTCGACCGCTTACCCAACTTTTGGAAAAGGATGTCCATTTTGAGTTTAATGATGAGTGTGTATCTGCTTTCAGCTTATTAAAGGAAAAACTTACTCATTCACCCATCCTAATCACACCTGATTGGAACCTTCCCTTTGAGCTCATGTGTGATGCCAGTGACCATGCAGTTGGGGCTGTTTTGGGACAAAGAAGAGACAAACACTTTCAACCAATCTATTATGCAAGCAAGACATTGACAAGTGCCCAAGAGAATTATACAACTACCGAAAAGAATTGTTGGTTGTAGTTTTTGCGTTTGATAAATTCAGACCCTATTTAATTTTATCTAGAGTGATTGTTTTCACTGAGACCATTCGGCCCTTCGTTATCTAATGAGCAAGGCCGACGCCAAACCAAGACTAATTCGTTGGATTTTGTTGTTGCGGGAATTTGATGTGGAAATCAAGGACAAGAGGGGTGCAGAAAATCGCGCAAGAGATCATTTATCCCGTTTGGAGGGTTTAGAAGATGATGAAGCCACTCATAATGAAATCAACGACTCATTTCCAGAGGAGCACCTGTATGGAGTTCAAGATCAGTCAATATCTGATACTCCATGGTTCGCTGATTTTGCAAACTATCTTTCGGGCAAGGTTCTCCCCAAGGGACTCACATTTCAGCAAAAGAAGAAGTTTTTCGCCGACCTGAAAAATTTCCTTTGGGAAGATCCATATCTGTTCCGAGTATGTGCAGACCATGTAGTGCGAAGATGTGTTTCAAGGGAAGAAGGGTGGAGCATCCTTACCCATTGCCACTCGGGACCCACTGGTGGTCATTATGCAGCAGGCCGAACTGCAGAGAAAGTGTTGGCTGCAGGTTTTTATTGGCCAACCATATTCAAAGATGCTCATCAATTCGTTCAAAGCTGTGATAAATGTCAAAGAGCTGGTAATTTGTCTAGACGGGACGAGATGCCTCAAAATCCTATTCAGTTCTGTGAAGTATTCGACGTTTGGGGTATTGACTTTATGGGACCATTCCCTAGCTCAAATGGAAACCGATACATTCTAGTCGCCGTGGATTATGTGTCCAAGTGGGTTGAGGCACAAGCTCTCCCCACAAACGACGCTAGAACTGTAGTTAGATTTCTCAAGCGCTTGTTCGCTCGTTTTGGTACTCCCAGGATCATCATTAGTGATAGAGGGACTCATTTTTGTAATGTGCAGCTTGATAAGGTGCGAAACGATATGGAGTGTATCATCGGCTAGCCACTCCATACCACCCGCAAACAAGCGGCCGTGTCGAGGTAACAAACAGGGAGTTAAAGAGAATTCTAGCGAAATCGGTGGAACACAGCCGAAAGGATTGGTCCGAACGTCTCGATGACACACTTTGGGCATATCGTACGGCCTACAAGACACCAGTGGGAACAACACCATACAGCTTGGTTTATGGAAAATCTTGTCACTTACCGGTGGAACTCGAGCATAAAGCTTACTGGGCAATCAAGGCGATGAATTTTGACCTTGCACAAGCCGGAGAACAAAGGAAGTTGCAGCTGAATGAATTAGATGAATGGCGGTTGCGTGCATACGAAAATGCAAAGATTTATAAAGAGAAAATGCGTCGGTGGCATGATAAGCACATCAAATTGCAGAAAGGGTTCAATGAAGGCGACTTGGTGTTACTTTTCAACTCTCGTTTGAGATTATTCCCAGGAAAATTAAAATCGAGATGGTCAGGACCTTATACAGTGACCCAAGTATCACCGCACGGGGCGGTTGAAATCACTCACCCAGAAAAAGGGACGTTTAAGGTGAACGGGCACAGGTTGAAGCGCTATTTTTCAGGCGAAGAAGCAGTTGTAGGAAAGGAGGTATTTCACTTGCATGAGCCCCCATAGAGGAACAGGTACGTCGAGCTAATGACGTAAAACAAGCACTTCTTGGGAGGTAACCCAAGTCATTTTATTGCTTTCATAGTTAGTTTTTCAATTCTGTAATAATAATTGGCTTGAGTAGGCGACTTTGCGTTAATTCTGTCGTTGCTGTGTTTTTATTGTTTATTCTTGGTGTTTCATGATAATTATACATGTGTGGCTTGATTTAGATTGATTTAGAGATTTAAAGTTAAGGAATTGGCCTTGTGCTTAAGTGTTTCATGTTTTGCTGAAAATCCACAAGGGCAGGCACAAGGGGGTGTGAGTGCTCCTGTGCCTTGCTGAAAAATTGAAAAAACATGAAACAGAAGGGCACAAGGGCACCCACACGGGCGTGTGGGTGCCCCTGTGGCCCTCCTGAGGAGCCACACGCCCATGTGGCTCATCCACATGGGCGTGTGAGACCTGAAAATTTATTTTTCAGGTTTCCAGAGAGGCACAAGGGCAGCCACACGCCCGTGTGGCTACCCCTGTGGATTTTCCAGGTCCACAAGGGCGCTCAAACGCCCTTGTGAGTGCCCCTGTGGCCTTCTGTCTCGAGTTTTTAATCCACACCGGCACTCACACGCCCGTGTGAGTGCCCTTGTGGCGTTCTGGCGTCGATTTTTGAAGGCACAAGGGCGTGTGGCTCATCCACACGCCCATGTGGCCATCCACAAGGGCGTGTGAGACCCTCACACGCCCATGTGGCTTATAAAGGAGATGAGAAGGCCTTGAACCTTTCATTCAAACCTTCGCGCCTTTTCTCCTTCCGACGCCTCCACGCGAAGAGACGCACCTCTTGGGTTCCTAACGCCTCTCCTTAGCTTATTTAAGGATTCTTGGGTGTTTTTCCGGCGATTTCCATCTTCTTCTTCATCAAAAATCTCCGGTAAGCTCCAAGTTTTTCTAGTTCTTGCCATAAATTTTGAATTTCAGATCTGGTGATTTGTTGATGTGTTATGCATAAATCTTCCATGAGAACTATCATAATATGCATGCTTATCGATTTAGGGGTAGTTTTTGATGTGGAAACCACCCAACCATGGCTTTTTGGCCATGGTCGGGCATCCACACGGGCGTGTGGCCCATCCACACGCCCGTGTGGATGAGGATGATGACCCACAAGGGCGTGTGGATTTCTGCACAGTGGAATTTTGCACTAACTTACCCTGATTTTCACAGATATGGCCCCTAGGACCAAGAAGGTCGCCCACAAGCGCTCTCGCGCCGCCCGGGAGCCTTCTCCTCCCGAGGAACTGGAGTTCGCCGTCCCTGAGCATCAGCAGCGATATGAGCGCTTACAGCGTCTCAAATTCGGACAGGCGCGCGTGATCGATTGGAAGGCACTCGAGGAGATTGACTTGGCCGATGAGGTGCGCGAGCTTACCGCTGTGGGAGGCTGGGACCGGCTCCTTACTATTCGTGATCCCACTTATCGTGAGCTCACACTGGAGGTCTTGTCCTCGTTCGACTTCGACCGCGCTCGCCATGATTTTGAGAGGGAGGACACGATCCGCTTCAGGCTATTCGGTCAGTACCACTCCATGAGCCTCACGCAGTTATCTCTTTTCCTCGGTTTATATGACAGAGACTATGTTCACACGGGGGAGTACGAGCAACTCATCGTCGATTACCCTATTGGACTCACTCCGAGTCGTGCGTACGGGACCATATGCGGAGGCTTCCAGTACGAGCCGGGATCTTCCAAGGCCACCATGCTCAGCCGTCCGGCCTACAGGTATATACATTCTATTTTCAGCAGGACCGTGACGGGACGAGGCGACAGCACTGGAGTTTTGAGCCGCCTCGACTTGCTTTACCTATACACCATGGTCCAGAACATCCCCATGCATTTAGGCTTTGTTGTGGCGGATTACCTCCGCCATCAAAGCCATTACGTGCGGGTCGGTGTGATCTTTTCAGTAGTATACATTACCCGACTCGTTCGTGGCATGGGGTTGTCCGAGGCACTTCGAGGGATGGAGAGGATCAGCATACCAGCACCCTTGGGGCTTGCATCTCTCCGAGCCATGCGTATGGTGAAGAAGACGAGCACCGGCCGTTATATACTCGCAGGTGGAGGCCGAGGAGGAGGAGTCGAAGAGGAGGCAGCCGACCCGGCAGACGCTCCCGATTCACCGGCACCCACTGGCTGTGCCGATGGACACCGAGGCCCCCGCATCCGAGCGAGCCAGAGCAGCCCTCCACTCGAGCCCGTGACCGTTTGGCGAGGCTCGAGGTGGCGCTTGGAGCTCTCCGGGGGGACATGGCGACCGTGCTCGCCAACCAGTCCATGATGATGTCGCAGGTTGTCCATCATTCGACATCTTCCCGGAGAGCGACACAAAGCATCCGAGGCGACGACATCATCAGCACCACCGGCGCCACCAAGCAGCACCAGCGAGAGTTTCCCGACGCATGAGGCGTCCTTGAGTCATTTTATTTTATCTTCTGTATTTTTATTTTCTGTAGTTTTATTTTCAGCATGCTAGTTGAGACTCTGTCTTTTATTTCTGTCATTTATATTTTTTGGTTCTAGTTGTTTTCCGTTGTTTTATTTTCTAATCTTGTTGAGCTTCATTGAACCCCCTGAATCCGCAGATAGTCTTGAGAGTCTTGGGAAATGGAAATCAAGTTATGCACATGGCCGTGTGACTAGGTCACACGGCCGTTTCACCTCCAAATGCCCGTTGAGCCAAACACACCCTTGTACGAGATTCCACCAACTATTTCACTTGGAATTCAGGGGAGTATTATTTTGATTTTTGCACACCCTCACATGCTTTGTTTTCCGAATTTATAATTTTATTGTGCTTGCATGTGTACATTGGGGACAATGTACATCTTAAGTGTGGGGGAGTTAAGCGATCACTTTATACACCACTTTATTGTCTGTTTTCATTATATATGCTCATGCAACCTATGAAGGTTCACTTTAAGGTTAAGAGTTAGATTCTAGACTATAGGGGAGCTTCGAACACTAGATTTCATCATGCTATAGTTGTCATCCAATTTTTTGAGAAATTTTTGTCCGATTGCCATTTATGCACTCTACTCACTCATTAGACCTATAGAAGCTCTAGTTTAATGTTTTGAGACTTGTTAGTAGTTGTTTTATTCGAAAAAAAAAAAAAAAAAAAAAAAAAGAAGAAAAAGAAAAGAAAAAATATAGATATTTATATAGCTTAGCAATTGTGAATTATTTCGTGTATATAGGGGGTGAAAAGAGCTACTACCTTTGATTGTATGCAGCTACTCTCATAAGTCGGATACTAGTTATGCCCTAATGAGAGAAAGAGCTATCACAAGGGATATGTGAAAGCTAGCACCCTCGGTAGAAAGAGCTACCATCTCTAAAGTGTGAAAGCCACTCGGGAGGCCGCCTGAGAAAGGGCTACCTTGGAGATTGTGTGCAGCTACTACCATTCTTTTTGCTATTATATGAGTCTCGAGCAATAAAAACTGTAAGTAGCGGACATAGAGTCGAATTGAGATGAGTTTTTCCACACACACACGCTTTCGGATTTCTTTTTCTTTCTTGTCATTGGATTGTTTTCTAGAGCATTGACTGAGCTGTTTGGTGTTAAATAGTTTTTTCCCTTTTGTCATAGAATCATACTCTCATACTCTCTAGTGAACCTGAGGCCAAGCACTTATCCTTTCTTTCCTTGTAATGAATGTTTAGTTTGCTTGAGGACAAGCAAAAGCTTAAGTGTTGGGGAGTTTGATAAGTGCTTGATTATATATATTTTATAATATCAGTTTATATGCATTGAGCATCACTTCTATCAGATTTTAGCATTAACAAGGTGTGTTTTGTGTTCTTTTGTGCAAACAGGGCTTTGGAGACATGACATACAGGAAGAAGCAAAGATAGGGTGTGATGACACGTTTCAAGACCACAATCAGAAGCTGTGTTCATATGCATGGGGGTGTTGCCAACTTTCGGAGGAGTACAAGTCATTACACAAACCGAAAGGGCACAAAGGCAGTAGTACGCCCATGTCCCAGCTTCCGTACAAAGCAGAAGAAAGTTCTTGAGGATTTCAAAGCATAGAAAGCCACACACCCTACCACACGAGCGTGTGCCCGACCGTGTGGACTCCAAGGAAGACTCCGTGCGGCTTTGGGAAGCTTTCCTCACCAACTTGGATCGATTCCTCCTCCGTCATAGCGTCAAGGAAGCCATCGGCGGCCTAGCTTCGGAGTGGATTCAATCCAGACGTGGAAACTACCCATCAAGACTATCATCACGGATTTAAGGGGGTTATTCTTTATGTCTTTGGAACTTATTTCTGAATTTATTATTTGTTTTGTGACTCGCTCCATGGAGAGCTAAACCCCTAGAGGGTACTCGGACATGTAAACCCTAGGATTCTTATTTTCATTAGATTTACATTGTGCTTCTATTCGAATTTATCAGTTTGAGTTTTACTCTTGAGTTCTTAATGCTTGTTTGTGCTTTTGATTTCATTATTAATTGCCTTGCATGTTTTATTCAATCTAGTGAAGAGAGAGATCACCGCTAGGTTTAGAATTACTAAGAGTAAAGAGGGTTGAGAGGGTGAGCCGTGAGATAGCGGAGCGTCCCCTTTCCCTTCCGACAGATATTTCCTATCTCCATATTCCCTAAGTGTCAAGCAACCATATGTGGTGTGAGGCGTCGAGAGAATTCTCCGCCGGGACCTCGTAGGGGGTTAGGGATCTTCCACCTGGAGGCAGGGTTAGATCTACTTTTAGGAATTGGTCATATCTTTGGGATCCCTAGAGTTTTAAGCAGTCATATGTGGTGTGAGGCGTCGAGAGAATTCTCCGCCGGGACCTCGTAGGGGACTAGTTATCGGTGACCTGGAGGCAGGGGCCGTTATACCTTTGGATACCCACGACTCATCGTCTTCGTTTAGAAACACTTGTAATCTACATCCAACACCCGAATCCTAGGGGGAGCATTGTCCGGATACCTCACTTTTATTGATTGAGAACTCTTTTCCTTTTTATTTCCTGCGCACTTGTGGTGACACTCTTAGTGTTGGCCATTAGATCATCGCATACTACATTCATTAGGCTAAATAACAAAAGATGGGCTATTACTAGTACTTCTGTTCCCTGTGGCTCGACAACCCGACCCTTTGGGTCCACTTTTATTACTTGACGACCCGTGCACTTGCGGTAACGCAAGGGGTTGACACACATCACCCTGTTGTGTTGTTGCGGAGACGCGTCAAAACAGCTAGTGAAGTATGAATGCGTTCATGTAGATATGTAATAAATTGAGTAGGTGGGTGCTCTGGTGCCTAAACAGCATGTGTACCCTACCAAAAAAGTTTGTACAGTCTACGTTAGTCAAAAAAAAAAAAAAACCTTATTGATCTCCTTGGCCTGTCTAGGACACTTAAAATCAGGCTAGAGTTCTAGTTAAGATTCAAAAGGGTCTTAACTCCTCATTGATGGTCTTTCTTGACATTTCTAAGACTACTCATCATAATGTGTGGAGTGCATGGAAACCCGAAATTGATCTAGGGTGAGGAGAGCGAGGTAGAGAGTTCGCACACACTCACGGGAACAAATCCGTGGAAAAAGAGGCATTCTCTCATCAATTGAAGAGTGGTGGGCAAGGGGAGAGTAGAGATTTGGCAAGATCCATCCTCTACTTGATCATTTAAAGCTTGAAGAAGAAGAAGGAAGCCGCCCTCATTGCGGCGTAGGTAGAGGCTCGTGGCGACGATCCGGCTCACCTTTTCATCACCAACAATTGAGGGACTATTTGTTATGGCTAGATTAGTTGTTTTCATGATATGTTTTATGTTATTTGCTTGTATGAATAACTAAGTCCCAAGGTCACCGGACGCCGGTGAACCTTGGGATGAACAAGCTTATATTGGATGCTTTGATTTATATTTAATGCAAATTGTTTGGTTTGTGGTTCATGCTATGTGTGCTTGATTGCCTTGAATTATATGAGAACTCTGTAGTTCAATTCCTAGGTTGTACTTGGAGCGTGGGATACGCCCTTGTATTAGACTCACATAGTTTGAAAGGGATACATGTACCAATACGCCGAGGGATTCGGGTATTTGGTACCCTTACAACCATTAGGTTCAAACCTAAGTACTGAGTTCGACCCTACTCAGAGATTTCTCTAGTCGTAGTGCAATCATAAACGGATTTGGTCAGAAGAGAATCTGTCTAATACCTTTTTGTCATTAGGGGTTATTCAGCGAGGAATTCGGGGTTAACCTACTTTAGGATTCTCTTGGCCCAAACCACAATTGCAATTTTAACCATAGTATCTGTCTAGCTTCAGTAGTCCCAGGTAGATCCGCGTCCGTGACCGTTTTTCCCCCTTTGGGATTCTCCACCCATTTCGCCTGTAGTTCCTTTGTCAGTTAGATTTTCTTAAAATCATTTTGTAGATCTTAGCACCCAACCTTGTGTTATTTGGTTAGACAATAAGTGAAGAGGAAGTAAGGGTAGATCCTTGGCCCCAAGGAATACGACCCTTGTGTCACACACAGGGTATTACATGACGACCTAGTACACTTGCGAGACGCTCATCAGTAGGGTTGGATCTACTTTTAGGAATTGGTTATATCTTTGGCATCCCTAGAGTGCTAAGCAGCCATATGTGGTGTGAGGCGTTGAAAGAATTCTCCGCCGGGACCTCGTAGGCGACTAGTTATCGGCGATTTGGAGGCAGGGGCCGATATACCTTAGGATACCCACGACTCATTGTTTTCGTTTAGAAACACTTGTAATCTATATCCAACACCTGAATCCTAGTGGAAGCATTGTCCGGATACCTCACTTTTATTGATTGATAACTCTTTTCTTTTTTATTCCCTGCGCACTTGTAGTGACACTCTTGGGTTTGGCCATTAGATCATCACACACTACACTCATTAGGCTAGATAACAAGAGAGGAGCTATTACTAGTACTTCTGTTCCCTGTGGTTCGACAACCCGACCCTTTGGGACCACTTTTATTACTTGACGACCCCTGCACTTGCGGTAACACAAGCGGTTGACACACATCATCCTGTGTCGTTGCGGAACACACACATCATAGCCAAAGTATGATTTTCGTTCCGAATTATTTAATTGGTATTCACTGTTTTATCCCTGATTCCTTTCAATAAAAGCTTACTAGTTCTTTTCACAATTTCGATTTTTCAGTTATGGTTTTGTATCATTCAAAAAATGCATGTGTGAATTTTGACATTGTTATGTGTGTTTGTCACTTGGTTGGTTTCATTATTTATTTAGTGCGTACTATGTGGATGTCTTTCCCCGGTTTTTCGCTTGATTGGATTTTTTTTTCTAGCCTAATGTTTTACAAGTGTGGTGAGACAATTAGGAACCATGCACTTTGTATGGCGATTCCATTTTTTTGTCTTAAACTACATGTGGGGGTTGGGGAAAAACATGGGACCGTTAACTGCCAATGAAGATGCGTTCATGATACTCTTGTCACCTAAGCCATGCTAGAATTTTTGGGTTTGTTTCCGATAGCCTGCAACCGGTGGGGTATAATGATTGGCAGGTATTAGAGCAAATAGCTGGAACAAGCATTTTTTACTTCATGTGTTCTCGAAGATATTGATATCACTGTCTTAAGGAACTACTGGAATTTCAGGGTTGTGTTTTTTGTTTTGCAGCCACGTTGGGTGTTCATTGTAATGATGCAGTCATACATAACAAGAAAGAGGAAAAGAGTGCACATTTCAAGTGTGGGTTGCAATACATGATAACTGCAGAGGAACAACATGTGGGAGTTATCTGGAGTGTTTCATGCTTTTGTAATTCTAGTTGTTGACTTATTTATTTGAGTTAGTCATGCTTTATTGGGTCTATTGTGGCTATTTTTTCCTTGTTTATTGCATTGTAATTTGATTGGTGTTGTGATTGCATCATTGTTATGAAAGGAATACAAGTTGTAAAAGCTAATGTGTGAAGTTTTAACACTTAAGGAATTTTTGTTGCGATCGCTTCATTGGATTGGTTCTATTGTGGGAGGTAAACAGATATTTTTGATTTTTTTTTATTTATATGCCTAATAGCAGTTGTTAACACTAACAAAATTTTAGAGAAAATTAATTCTAACACATAATCCGAGTAGTGTGGCAATTATTTTCATGTAAGGATGTCAACGGGGCGGGGATTCACCGGGAGGATACAGTCCCTTTCCCCAGCCCCGAATTTGTACTCCCATCCCCTAACCCAAAAACAGGGATCTTTTTCACCACACCCTCTGTTTCGGGGGGATTCCCGACCCGAGTATTAAGTTAAAATATTAATTTATTAATAAATTACAAATACAATATAGTTAATATAAGTTTAGCATTTTATTTAATTTTGCTACGAATATTGATTTAATTATTAATAATTTGCAAATTAACTAAATAAATGGGCTTTTGTTCTATTTTTATTTAGATATTTATAATATTAAATATAACATGTATATATATGGATAATTTTATTTTCAATTAAATATTTTAGATTTCAAAATGGGGCCCGTGCGGGGAGGATACTCCCCGGCCCCGGCCCCGACCCCGCCTGGGAATTGGTTATATCTTTGGGATCCCTAGAATGCTAAGCAGTCATATGTGGTGTGAGGCGTCGAGACAATTCTCCGTCGAAACCTCGTAGGGGACTAGTTATCGGCGATCTGGAGGCAGGGGCCGATATACCTTAGGATACCCGCGACTCATTTTTTTCGTTTAGAAACACTTGTAATCTATATCCAACACCTGAATTCTAGGGAAGCATTGTCCGGATACCTCACTTTTATTGATTGATAACTCTTTTCCTTTTTATTCCATGCACACTTGTAATGACACTCTTGGGTTTGGCCATTAGATCATTACACACTACCCTCATTAGGGTAGATAACAAGAGAGAAGCTATTACTAGTACTTCTGTTCCCTGTGGTTCCACAACCTAACCCTTTGGGTGCACTTTTATTACTTGACGACCCGTGCACTTGCGGTAACGCAAGAAGTTGACACACATCACCCTGTGTTGTTGCGGAACACACGCATCAATTCATATTTTTATTAGATTTACATTGTGCTTCTATTTGAGTTAATATTTAGAGTTTTGCTCATGAGTTCTTAATGCTTGCAATTGCTTTTGATTTCATTATTGATTGCCTTGCATGTGCTTTTCAACCTAGTGAAGAGAGAGTTCACCATTAGGTTTAGAATCGCCAAGAATAAAGTGGGTTGAGAGGGTGAGCCGTGAGATAGCGGAGTGTCCCCTTTCCCTTCCGATAGATATTTCCTATCTCCATATTCCCTAAGTTTCATGCAACCATATGTGGTGTGATGTGTTGAGAGTCTCCGCTGGGACCTCGTAGGGAGTTAGGGATCCTTCACCTGGAGGCAGGGTTGGATCTACTTTTAGGAATTGGTTATATCTTTGGGATCCCTAGAGTGCTAAGTAGTCATATGTGCTGTGAGGCGTCGAGAGAATTCTCCGCCAGGACCTCGTAGAGGACTAGTTATTGGCGATCTGGATGCAGGGACCGATATACTTTAGGATACCCACAACTCTATACTCTCGTCTAGAAACCCTTGTAATCTACATTTAACACCCAAATCCTAGGGGGAGCATTGTCCGGATACCCCACTTCTTTGATTAATAACTCTTTCCCTTTTTATTCCCTGCGCACCTGTAGTGACGCTCTTAGGTTTGGCCATTAGATCATTACACACTACACTCATTAGGCTAGATAACAAGAGAGGAGCTATTATTAGTACTTCTGTTCCCTGTGGTTCGACAACCCGACCCTTTCGGTCCACTTTTATTACTTGACGACCCATCGACATTAGTTGAAGGGGACCCTGAAATTGAGTGAAGACTTCGAAAGAAAAGTAAGGAGCCTGAATTAGTGCAAGAGCAGCAAGTTGAAGTTGAAACTGAAGGATCTGCGACCATCGCAGACCAAGACGATGAACCTAGGACGCTTGCTTATTTTGTTAGACCTTCAGCTCATGGAACACAGTCGAGCATTGTTAGACCGCCCATTGGGCTAACAATTTTGAGCTGAAGCCGACATTCATCCAGATGGTTCAGCAGTCCGTGGAGTTTAATGGGCTGCCTGATGAAGACCCCAATGCCCATGTTGAAAATTTCTTGGAGGTTTGTGATATGCTCAAGATCAACGGGGTCTCGGATGATGCAATTCTATTGAGGACCTTCCCATTCTCATTGAAGGGACGAGCCAAACAATGGCTCCAATCATTGCCAAGAGCGTCCATCACCACTTGGGACGAGATGGTGGAAGCCTTTCTTGCACGATATTTCCCACCGGGGAAATCAGCGAAGCTCCGCAATGAGATCTCTTGATTCTTTCAGAATGAGCTGGAGTCTCTATTCGAGATATGGGAAAGGTTCAAGAACCTTCTGCGGCGATGTTCCCAACACGGATTCCCGGATTGGATGATTATACACACTTTCTATAACGGACTGAATCCGAGCACTAGGCAGCTCCTAGATGCGGACGCAGGTGGAACTATGGGTAACAAGACCCCAGAAGATGCAAGTCAGCTCATTGAAGACATGGCTCTTAATAGTTGTCAGTGGAGTTCAAGAGAAAAGAAGACGGTTGCAGGAATCCATGATGTCGACGCAGTTACAGCCTTAGCAGCCCAGGTTGAAGCACTAAGCAAGAAGCTAGACACCATTACAATCTCAAGGGTGGTTGCAGTTAGTGTTTGTGAAAGTTGTAGGGATTGGCATAATTCTACAGATTGCCCCATCTCTGTGGGAACATCAACACCGGTCGAGCAAGTGGATTTTGTTGGGAATGCAATGAGGGGGTAAGGGAACCCCTATTCCAATACCTACAATCAAGGATGGAGGAACCATCCGAACTTCTCATTGAGCAATCAAGGACAGCGGAAGCCAGCAGCCTCACCGGGGTTTCAACAACAACCATCAATTCCCGAGAGGGTTTCTGAGTTGGAAAAGGTATTATCCAAATTTATTCAATCTACTGATACCAGGTTCCAAAATGTGGAGGCAACACTCCGCAACCACACGACGTCTCTACATAATCTGGAGACCCAGGTGGGTCAGATAGTGAAGTCATTGGCGAAGAAACCCCAAGGAAGCTTGATGAACAATATCGAAACAACCCCCAGAGAACATATGAAGGCAATCAAATTGAGAAGTGGTCGAGAGTTAGAGAGTAGACTCCCTGCTCAGAAGGCTGCAAGGAAACAAGAGGAGAAGCAAGTGGATAAGGTACAAGACAAAGAGAAGGGGGTGGCTGCAGCACCTCCGGCATTCGCACCCAGAATTCCTTACCCAGCACGCTTGAAGAAAGACCAAACCAACGAACAGAATAAGAGGTTCCTAGATATGTTCAAGCAGCTGCACCTCAATATCCCGTTTGTTGAGCATTGTCACAAATGCCCCGGTATGTGAAGTTTCTAAAGGACCTCTTAACCAATCAGAGGAAAATTGAGGAAAGTGCAGCTGTCGTCTAAGATGGAACTTGCTCAGCTATACTTCAGAAAAATCTGCCGAGCAAGATGAAAGATCCTGGAAGCTTCATAATTCCTTGTATAATCGGAGGTTTGGGTGAAGAGAAGGCACTTGCCAATTCGGGGGCAAGCATCAATGTGATGCCGTACAAATTCTTCCAAAAGTTGGGGCTAGGAGAGCCAAGGCCAACCCAAATGACATTACAGCTAGCAGATCGTTCAGTTCGGCATCCAAGAGGTATAATTGAAGATGTTTTAATTAAAGTTGACAAGTATATTTTTCCTGCAGATTTTGTAGTGCTCGATGTGGACGAGGATGTTGATGTGCCGCTGATCCTTGGGAGGCCGTTCTTGTGTACTTCCAAGGCACTTATAGACATGGATCGAGGTGAGATGACTCTGCACATTGGAGATGAAACAATCTCCTATCGTCTCGCTGAAGCCATGAAGCATCCTCTTGATTTCGATGATACTTGTTACTGTTTGGATGTTACTGACGAACTTGTTGACGAGTATATGCAGGAGTTTCTCCACCCGGATCCATATGAGGGGTGGCCCGAGTCAGAAGAGGAGGAAATGAGCCCACAAGAGGTTCTGCTAGTCGAAGAGCAACCAACTCCAGGGATTCTGAAAAAAGAATCTTCCGTCGAATGACAAGGCCAAGGCGTCACCGAAAGAAATACCTCAAACACGTAGAGGATGCGTGCACACGCGTAGAGGGCGACAATTTTCCATTTGGTAACAAGCTCTATCAATTTTCTCCACCTATACAAAAATTTTGTTCCCGATGCCAGGTAATTGTAGCAACTGAAATGTCCCACCTTCACAAACCCCTGTGAAGATCAGGTACATCGAGCTAATAACGTTAAACAAGCGCTTCTTGGGAGACAACCCAAGTAATTGCATTAATTTCTAGTTAGGTTTTCAATTCTGTTGAAATAATTAGCATGAGTAGATGTCGACTTTTTTAATTCTGTTGGTGTTGAGTTTTTCTTGTTGACTTTTGGTATTTCTTTATGGATAAGGTGTGTGGCATGATTGACACACCCTTGCGTGTGTACTCCGCAAGTGCACGGGTGTCGAAGTAATAAAGTACCCAAACGGGTGGGTAGTCGAATCCACAGGGAGTAGACGTAAGAACAATCACACGTTGTTAAGTAATCAAAGATAAACCAATTGTTGTTGAAAGAAAGTAAAATCAGAAAGTAGTAGAAATAAAGTGCTGAAAATGAAAGCTAGGTCGGAGAAATAGATCAATAAGAAGATGGGGTACTCGGACAATGCTCAGCCTAGAATCCTTGTTTCACGTGCAAGACTTCAAGTACTCTTATTCAATAGAGATTTCAAGAGTCGTGGAATCCAGAGATACAAGGTCCCAAATCTAAGGTCAACCTTGACTAGTCCCCTACGAGGTCCCGGCGGAGAGAAGACTCTCGACGCCTCACACCACGTATGACTGCGCTATGCTCTAGGGATTCCGAGTGGTAAACCCTATTCCCAACTATAGATCAATCCCTTTGGTCCAGGCGAAAGATCCCTAATCACAAATAAGTCCCGGCGGAAAGGCCTCTCTCAACGCCTAACTCTCTTTGAGATCGAAAGTAACACTTGGAATAAGAAGGTAGGGAGAACCACACCGGAGGGGAAAGGGGACGTGTCGCTACCTCTCAACTCACCCTCTCAACCCCCTCCAATCTTGATTAATCTAATCCTAATGGTGATGGTCACTCGTCAAAAGGATGATTGTAATAGCCCTCAACCCTAGTGTCACTCTACGGGAGAAACAATTAAGCAAGCAAGATTGAAACTCAAATTCAAACTCAAATTGAATAAAAGCATTTAAGTCAATGAAACATAGGAAATCTAGGGTTTACAAGTCCAAGTACCCACTAGGGGTTTAGCTCTCCATGGAGCAATACAAGTTCATCAAAATAAATGAAGATAAGTGCAAGAAATCCATAAAGAAAACCCCCTTAGGCTTCGTGTTGATAGACTATGGGAACTCCTCCTTCTTCTTCAAAGAGTCCCTTCCTCCAAGCCTAAGGCCCACCTCGCCGAATCGAGTCGTCGAAGGCTCCCCCAATGGCTCTCCTTGGAAGAGAATGATGATGAAACCGGTGAAGAAGCGCCCCCAAAGTGTGGCAAGAACCTCCCCGAACCCTAGCCGTCGCCTCCTCCCAAAGTTAGAAGAAGATCCCCTTGATAACGCTTCGTAACGGCTTTATAATTGGCCATCTCGAGGATCCACACGGGCGTGTGGATAGTCCACACGGCCGTGTGGAAATTCCACACGGCCGTGTGGAAATTCCACACGCCCATGTGGATTTTCTGCCTTGTGAAATCTTCATACTAATCCTCGATTTCGCCCGTTTCTTCTCCTGAGGTCACATGGACGGACACACGCCCATGTGAAAGGTCAAGTGGCATTTCTTGATGATGGGAAACCTTGGAGAGCTTTTGAAATCTTTGAACCAATCGGAACGAGCGAGCATGACTGCCTTCGTGTCCTTCTACAAGAATTGTCTTGAAGCCTTTAGAAGTTGGCACATACCCCCTCATTTGAACCCGATTTGTGTCTTGAACTTCGTATTTGCACAAAAGAGCTCCACATAGCACCATTATGACCTAATCTTGCTTTTCTTCGCATAAACCTTCTTCACAACCCTAATTGCACGAAAGAACACAAAAACACACGAAATGAGAAATATAACCTGAAAAATGTGATGCTCATGCATGGAAAAACATCTCAAATAATATGTACATGCAGGCACTTATCAATGATCTAGTATGTTTTATATGTTTTTAGTTGAGAAATAGGCCTTGGAATGGGAGAAATCGGAAATTTATGCATATCTACAAGGGCAGGCACATGCGGATGTGAGTGCCCCTGTGCCTTGCTGAAAGGCACAGGGGCCCCACACGGGCGTGTGGGACCCCTTGTGGCCTCGCAGAAGGGCCACACGTCCGTGTGCGCACTTCACACGGGCGTGTGGACCATTTCTTGGTGTCTAGAGAGGTACAGGGGCATCCATACGCCCGTGTGGCTCCCCCTGTGACCACCCCAGCCCACACGGGCACTCACACGCCCGTGTGGGTGCCCTTGTTGGCTTCTGGAGGATGAAAAACCATCCACACGGGCGTGTGGAATTTCCACAAGCCCGTGTAGAGTAACCACATGGGGGTGTGGATTATCCACATGCCCATGTGGGTTACTCATGGATGAGAAATACTTTTTCTATCACTCCAACACTTGCACCCTTTCAGCTCCTAACCCCTCCACACAAAAAGACCATCCTTTGGGCTTCCAAAACCATTTCTCCATATATTTAAAGGATTTAAAGAGTTTTTCCGATAACCACACCAAGATTTTATTATTATTTTTGTCAGAAGCTCTCACCAACACTAGGTCTTGCCATGATCCTTTCTTTTGTTATTTCTTCATGAATTGGTGCTTAGAGAATGTATTGCTCCATAAAAATATTTAACATGCTTTTATTATGAGTTTTTAAGCATTTGTTGTAGCCACGTTGTCCGGACCATACAAATTAGGCAACACCACATCAAAGGCCATCCAGCGAGCACCACCATCAACACCAACAACACCGGCAGATGATTCTGACGCATGAGGCGTCTTTACTCATGCTTTATCTAGTTTTATGTTATCATTGTTCTTTTCTTGTTTTTGTTTTATTTTTAAGCTTTAATGAACTCCCTTAATCCGTGCAGATAGTCTTGAGAGTCTTGTGAAATGAGAATTGAGTCATGTACACGGCCGTTTCTAGTCACACGGCAGTCTCACCTCCAAATGTCCATTGAGCCAAACACACCCTTGTACGAGATTCCACCAACTTCTTCACTTGGAATTCAGGGAAGTATTGTTTTTATTTTGCACACCCTCACATATTTTATGTTCAGAATTCATATTCTTGTTGTGCTTATATGTGTACATTAGGGACAATGTACATCTTAAGTGTGGGGGAGGGATCGCTTTATATACCATTTTGTTTTTGTTCTTATCATAAATTCTCATGCAACCTATGAAGGTTCATTTTAAGGTTAAGAGTTTGATTCTAGACTATAGGAGAACTTCGAACACCATTTATGCACTCTACTCACTCATTAGACCTACAGAAACTCTAGTTTAATGTTTTGAGACTTGTTAGTAGTTGTTTTATTAAAAAAAAAATGAAAAGAAGAGAAAAAAAAAGAAAAAAAAATATAAATTAGAAATTTTTTGAATTCTTTCTTGTATATACGGGGTTGAAAAAAGCTACTACCTTTGACTGTATGTAGCTACTCTCATAAGTCGAATACTAGTTATGCCCTAATGCGAGAAAGAGCTATCACAGGGGATATGTGAAAGCTAGCACCCTCAGTAGAAAGAGCTACCATCTCTAAAGTGTGAAAGCCACTCGGGAGGCCGCCTGAAAAAGGGCTACCTTGGAGATTGTGTGCAGCTACTACCCTTTCTTTTATTTTGATTACTATATAAGTCTCACACAATAAAAACCTCGAGTAGTGGACATAGTGTCGACATGAGTTGAGTTTTTCTTCACACACACGCTTTTGGATTCCTTTTTCTTTCTTTTCATTGGATTGTTTTCTAGAGCATTGACAGAACCGTTTGGTGTTAAATAGCTTCCTCCTTAGTTATAGAATCATATTATCATGCTCTCTAGTGAACCAGAGGCCAAGCACTTACTCATTCTTTCTTTGTAATGAATGTTTAGTTTGCTTGAGGACAAGCAAAGGCTTAAGTGTGGGGGAGTTTGATAAGTGCGTGTATACATATATTTTATAACATCATGTTGCATGCATTGAGCATCACTTTTATCAGGTTATATCACTAACAAGGTGTGTTTTGTATTCTTTGTGCAAACAGGGCTTTGGAGGTGCAAAATATAAGAAATGAAGCAAAGATAGGGAGTATTGGCACATTTCAAGACCATAAATAGAAGCTTTGCTCACATACATGGAGGTGTTGCCAACTTTCGGAGGAGTTTAAGTCATCACATGAATCGGAAAGGCACGAAGACAGTAGTACGTCCATGTCCCAGCTTCTGCGCACAAATAGAAGAAGGTTTTGAAGGTTTCAAAGGACCGAAAGCCACACACTCTACCACACGGTTGTGTGCCAGATCGTGTGGACTCGAAGAATGATTTTGGGAGAAAATATACTTTAGCAATACACTGTAGCAAAAGCACTTTAGTATTTACTGTAGCAGTACTGTAGCGGAATTACTATTCACGCCCATGTGACAATTTTGCACGGGCGTGTGAGTGCCCGTGTGGATGCCCGTGTGAAGCCCCGATTTCAGTTTATAAAAGCCGCCTTGTTATTATTTTTAGGGATCTTTTCAGCTACTTTCGAGAGACAAGGCGGCTAGGGCTTGGAGAGAGTTCTTTGCGGGTTTGGGAAGCCTTCCTCAACAACTGAGATCGATTCCTCCTTCGTCATAGCATCAAGGAAGCCATCGGTGACTTAGCTTTGAAGCGGAATCAATCTCGACGTGGAAGCTACCCATCAAGACCATCATCACGGATTTAGGGGGGTTATTCTTTATGTCTCTTGAACGTGTTTATCAATTCATTATTTTTTTTGTGACTCGCTCCATGGAGAGCTAAACCCCTAAATTGTATTCGGACATGTAAACCTGATAAGTGCTTGCATGTACTTAATAATTGACGTACCTCTTTCTTACCTCATGGAGGCTTGAGAAGAGCGTGCTCCTCCCGGCTACATCTACCATAACTACTACCAAGAAAAGAGATTACCTGCCGGGTTTTGGAGCTTGCGGAGACCTTGAACAATTTACCTTTAGGTCTCCATGGGAATAGTTTGGGCCGGGAGTTATGCAGTTTAAAATTTGGGGGGTTTGTTCTCGGTTTGATCATTGTCCCCGCATCTTCTTCTCTCCCAGTCTTATTTCCTTTAAGTGCCCCTAAACATTGTTTAGGCCTCCAAGGAAATAACTTTGGTTGGGAATTATCTAGTCCAAGCATAGGTGGGTCATTAGGTGCCTTCAACTTCTTACCCACTTCTTGAAATTTAATTCCCAGGATTTTTTTGGTGCACTTGATGAATGGACCAACATTGAGATAGGTAGTTTTATCCATTTCCATTGGCTTAATTTCTTCTACCTCCTCTGATTTTTTTGCAGCCATGCGTTTAATCTCCCCCTTTTCTTCTTTGATAGCAGCTTTTGGTAGAACTTCAATTGTTTGCTCTTCCAACATTTCAGCCTCTACACTTGCCTTTTGAAGTTCTGCCACTTGTTTCTCAATCTTCAGAATCGATGCTCGAATATTCCTAAAATTGTTCTCGGTGGCAATCATAAACTTTGCTAGCGCCTCCACAACTATGTCTTTCCTTTGACAGTGTTGCTCACGTGGAATAACTGGAGGATGATAGTGCCACCTTTCTTGATATGGGGGATATTCTATCATTGTTTGTTGAGGATAGTTCCATTGTTGTTCTTGAGAATATCTAGGAGAATTTTGGTATCCCCTCCAAAATGGGATGTGAACATTATTATCCCTGTCTCCTTCGTTTGCTTGCATGACCATAAATTTGTCCAACTTTTCTTCAAGTGCATAAATTTTTGCGGCCACCATAGCTTCTTGAAAATCCATGGCCTCTGTGTACAAAGAAACTAATAAAAAAAAAATTAAGCCATCAAAGAAAACAAAAGAAAATAAAAATGTATATATGCACAGAAAAGAAAAAAAAATAAAAAAAAATAAACGACTAAGCCAGCATCTAGGAGTTTTCCTAGTATTCTCGAAGTCCCCGGCAACGGCGCCAAAAACTTGATGGTCACCGCGCGCGTCGCTAAAAAGCGGGCACACGATTCCCCAGCCGCAAGTGCACGGGTCGTCAAGTAATACCTCTTGTGCGGGCACAAGAGGGTCGTATTCCCTAGGGTCCCGAGATCTACTATTACTTCTTCTTAGATTAGCTGTTTAGTCAAGTCAAAACATTGGTTTTGTTATAATAAAACTAAGTATGAAAACAAATCAATAAAAGTGATCAAGCCACCAACAAACAATAAGCATGTAGAGGGAAAACAAGTATCACAGATAAGGCCCCAGGCAAGGATTCCCCCGGGAAGAACACAAGTATGGATGATAAAATAAATAAATAATGCATGCATGGTTTGTAACAAGTTGGTCCATTTAGACTCGGAAGTCGACTACCCCGGAACCTCCGTAGTGTAGCCCTAATCCAGTACAAGTTTTTTTGTCCAAAAGATACTCACACGATGTCATTGGGATTAAGGAGCCTTGGTTAGAGTTATCTATAAGCAATTTCGCTAAGATAAACTCTACAACCTACGGGAGGCTACCGGCACCCGGAACCTCCGGTGTACCGGTACAATGAATCCCTCTTCATACTAAGTGGATTTAATGCAAGAGCGCACCTCGGACAACCAAGCATAATCAATAAGATGAAATGCAGAGTTCTCATGCAAATCACTACAATTAAGTACACAAAGTATGAAACCAAATGACAAACCATGCATTCATTGAATTAAAAGTATAACATCCAATCCAAGTATTCCTCCCAAGGTTCACCGGTTGCCCGGCGGCCTTGGGAGGTTTAGTTCGACATGAATAAGAAGGAAAGTTCAAACAATAAAGAGTACATCAACAAAAGCACTAAGTTTGATGAAGAAACTTGCCGAATCCGCGTCGGCAAGCTCTAGGATGAAGATCTATGCGTTCTTTCCTCTTCTCCCACTTGATTCCACTCCAAAATAACCTTCTCCGGTGAATATTTGAGCGTGGGGGTTCTTGGAGGCGCCGGTGGCAAGATATCTCTCGCAAAAACCCTAGAAACCCTTTTAAACCCGAGCTGTGTGCGGCCTGGTGTGCGGGCCGCACATGAGGCCGCACACCCTTCTGCCAAGGGTGTGCGGGCCACAGGCCCGCACAGGGCCTGAAAACGGGCCTGAATAGGCCCGTTTCATGTAGAAGTGCCCGAATGACGTCCAGAGCTCGTTTAACCTTCGTTTCTTCGCTCCATGGACTCAAATTTCATCCTCTAAATGCTCCTCCTCACGTAGATGGCTCATACATGCCCTGACATAGAAAAAACACGAAAAACACATCAAAGGGCACCAGTTTTATTCAAATAATGCATGAAAGTAGAAGTAATGCACCGTTATAAAATGTTGTATTTAGACACTTATCAGGAACCTAGGGGAGCACCGTCTGAGTACCCCATTCTTATCTTGATATTTTCCTTATCTCTAGTTACCACTTTCAATCTTTATTTTCTGTTTATTCACTTATAATTCAATCTCTTCATAGATAGAGTTTTTCTTGACTAATTTACAAAGTGTATTTGTTGCTAACGTCTACTCCCTGTGGATTCGACTACCCACCCTTTGGGTATTTATTACTTTGACACCTGTGCACTTGCGGAACACACACTCAAGGGTGTGTCAAAACCATAGGATTCATATTCTTATTAGATTTACATTGTGTTTCTATTCGAGTTAATATTTAGAGTTTTGCTCTTGAGTTCTTAATGCTTGCAATTGCTTTTAATTTCATTATTGATTGCCTTGCATGTTCTTTTTAAACTAGTGAAGACAGAGATCACCATTAGGTTTAGAATCGCCAAGAGTGAAGAGGGTTGAGAGGGTGAGCCGTGAGATAGCGGAGTGTCCCCTTTCCCTTCTGATAGATATTTCCTATCTCCATATTCCCTAAGTTTCATGCAACCATATGTGGTGTGAGGTGTTGAGAGAATTCTCTGCTGGGACCTCGTACAAAGTTAGGGATCCTTCACTTGGAAGCAGGGTTGGATCTACTTTTAGAAATTGGTTATATCTTTGGGATCCCTAGAGTGCTAAGCAATCATATGTGGTGTGAGGCGTCGAGAGAATTCTCCGCCAGGACCTCGTAGGGGACTAGCTATCGGCGATCTGGAGGCAGGGGCCGATATACTTTAGGATACCCATGACTCAATACCCCACTTCTTTGATTGGTAACTCTTTCCCTTTTTATTCCCTGCGCACTTGTAGTGACACTCTTAGGTTTGGCCATTAGATCATCACACACTACACTCATTAGGCTAGATAACAAGAGAGGAGCTATTACTAGTACTTTTGTTCCCTGTGGTTCGACAACCCGACCCTTTGTGTCCATTTTTATTACTTGACGACCGTGCACTTGCGGTAACGCAAGGGGTTGACACACGTCACCCCACTGCTGTGGGAAACATGCGCATCAAGAAGAAGACGCAGCCCTTATAGACCATCAATATGGAGCTTAAGGGGGTTATCTTTATGGTTTATTTGCATTCATATTCAATTGTATTATTAACTTTGTATTACTCCATCGAGATCTAAACCCCTAGTGGGTATTTGGACATGTAAACCCTAGGATTTCTATGTTTCATTGACTCTTATTGCTTTACCTTTAATTGAGATGTAATTTGAGTTTCAATCTTGTGTGCTTATTTGATTTTCCCTTATAGTGACACTAGGGTTGAGAATCTAATCCAATTATCCTTTTGACAAGTGACCATCACCATTAGGAATGGATTTATTAAGGTTGAAGAGGGTTGAGAGAGTGAGTCGAGAGGTAGCGGAACGTCCCCTTTCCCCTCTTGTGTGATTCAGCCTACCTCCATATTAGCAGCTCAAGTTGAAGCATTGAGCAAGAAGTTGGACACTTTGGCAGGCCCATCTAGAATAGCTGCAGTGATGAATTGTGATAGTTGTGGAGGAGGGCATGTTTCTGCTGATTGCCCTATTTCTATGGTCGGAACAGCACCTGTTGAGCAGGTCGATTTTGTGGGGAATGCTGGACGAGGTCAAAGAAATCCCTATAGCAACACCTACAATCCGGGGTGGCGAAACCACCCGAACTTTGCATGGAGTAACCAAGGGCAACAAAGGCCCCTGCACCCCCAGGATTTCAGCAACCCCAACAACCAAACATGGAGGGCCGAGTTTCAGGGCTTGAGAACCGGATGACAGACTTGGAAAAGGCATTGACGAAGTTCATTCAGTCCTCAGACACGCGCTTCCCTAGGTTCCGTAGAAAAAAAATATAAATTAGAAATTTTTTGAATTCTTTCTTGTATATACGGGGTTGAAAAAAGCTAATAACTTTGACAGTATGCAGCTACTCTCATAAGTCGGATACTAGCTATGCCCTAATGAGAGAAAGAGCTATCTAATAGGCTGCGTGAAAGCTAACACTCCCTGGTGGAAAGAGCTACCACCTTAAAAGGGTGAGAGCCGCCTAGGAGGCATCTTGGGAAATGGCTACCTTTGAGGTTGTGTGCAGCTACCACCGATTTCTTTTTCCTAAATAAGTCCTTGTTTTAATAATGTTCAAGCGTAGACTTGGGGTTGGCATGAGTAAGTGTACACACACACACGCTTTCAGATTTTATTTTCTTCGTAATTTGAGTTTTTGCTAGAGTTTTGGTTTTTATCTATCTATGTTTAAATTCTCCCTTTTTGAGAATACTATCGTTGTACACTTTTGGTGAACTTAAGGCCAAGCATTTTCATCACTCAACCTTTAATTCTCATGGTATGAACTTTGCTTGAGGACAAGCAAAAGCTTAAGTGTGGGGGAGTTTGATAAGTGCTTGCATGTATATAATTCTGGAAATGTTTTCCACGCATGAGCATCACATTTTTCACGCTTTATTGCTAATTTCGTGTGTTTTGGTGTTCTTTCACGCAATCAGGGTTGTGGAGACATGGTACGTGAATAAAGGCAAGATTAGGTCAGAATGGTGCCAAGTGGAGATCTTTTGTGCAATTACGAAGTTCAAGACACAAATCGGGTTCCAACGAGGGGGTATGTGCCAACTTCTAAAGACTTCAAGACAACTCTTGTAGAAGGACACGAAGGCAGTCATGCTCGCTCGTTCTGATTAGTTCAAAGATTTCAAAAGCTCTCCAAGGTTTCCCCATCATCAAGAAATGCCACTTGACCTTTCACATGGGCGTGTGTCCGTCCATGTGACCTCAGGAGAAGAAACGGGCGAAATCGGTTACTAGTATGAAGATTCCACAAGGCAGAAAATCCACATAGGCGTGTGGAATTTCACACGGCCGTGTGGAATTGATCCTGGAGATGGCCAATTATAAAGCCGTTCTGAAGCGTTATTGAGTGGATCTTCTTCCAACTTTGAGAGGAGGTGACGGCTAGGGTTCAGGAGGTTCTTGCTACACTTTGGGGGCGCTTCTTCACCGATTTCATCATCATTTACTTCCAAGGAGAGCTATTGGGGGAGCCTTCGATGACTCGATTCGACGAGGTGTGCCTTAGGCTTGGAGGAAGGGATTCTTTGAAGAAGAAGAAGAAGTTCCCATAGTCTATCAACACGAAGCTTAAGGGGGTTTTCTTTATGGATTTCTTGCACTTGTCTTCATTTATTTTGATGAACTTGTATTGCTCCATGGAGAGCTAAACCTCTAGTGGGTACTTGGACTTGTAAACCCTAGATTTCCTATGTTTCATTGACTTTAATGCTTTTATTCAATTTGAGTTGAATTTGAGTTTCAATCTTGTATGCTTAATTGTTTCTCCCTTAGAGTGACACTAAGGTTGAGGGCTAATCCGATCATCCTTTTGACGAGTGACCATCACCATTAGGATTAGATTAATCAAGATTGGAGGGGGTTGAGAGGGTGAGTTGAGAGGTAGCGATACGTCCCCTTTCCCCTCCGGTGTGGTTTTCCCTACTTTCTTATTCCAAGTATTACATTTGATCTCAAAGAGAGTTAGGCGTTGAGAGAGGCCTTTCCGCCAGGACTTATTTGTGACTAGGGATCTTTCGCCTGGACTAAAGGGATTGATCTATAGTTGGGAATAGGGTTTACCACTTGGAATCCCTAGAGCATAGCGCAGTCATACGTGGTGTGAGGCGTCGAGAGTCTTCTCTCCGCCGGGACCTCGTAGGGGACTAGTCAAGGTTGACCTTAGATTTGGGACCTTGTATCTTTGGATTCCACGACTCTTGAAATCTTCATTTAGTAAGAGTGTTTGAAGTCTTGCACTTGAAACAAGGATTCTAGGGGGAGCATTGTCCGAGTACCCCATCTTCTTATTGATCTATTTCTACATCCTAATCTTTATTTTCAGCACCCTATTTTTACTTCTTTCCTATTTTATTTTCTTTCACAACAACAATTGGTTTATCTTTGATTACTTAATAAAGTGTGATTGTTCTCACGTCTACTCCCTATGGATTCGACTACCCACCCATCTGGGTACTTTATTACTTCAACACCCGTGCACTTGCGGAGTACACACGCAAGGGTGTGTCAAGTTTTTGGCGCCGTTGCCGGGGAGTTAGGCGTTTTAGGAATATTTTACACTTTGTTTCGCTAGTCATTTTTCGTAGATCCTATTTCACACTTCTTTTACTTCCATCGTTCTGACTTTACTTTCTTTTTCTTGATTTCAGCTCTAGGTTATGACCCGTGGACATCCTTCGACATTAGTGGAAGATGATCCGGAAATAGAGAGGAGATTGCACAGACGGGGAAGACAACCTGAATTGGAATAGTTTGATCAGGCTGAGATAGAAGTTGAAGAGTCCGCAACCATGGCTGAACAGAATGAGCAACGGCGGACCCTTTCTGATTTTGCTAGGCTGTCTGTTCGTGGTACATAGTCAAGCATAGTCAGACCACCAATTTCAGCTCATAACTTTGAGCTTAAGCCGGGGTTTATTCAGATGGTCCAACAGTCCGCACAGTTTAATGGGTTAGCAGATGAAGACCCAAACAATCACATAGAAAATTTCTTGGAAGTGTGCGACATGTTGAAGATCAATGGAGTCACGGACGACGCCATCAGATTGAGAGCCTTCCCATTTTCCTTGAAGGGGAAAGCAAAACAGTGGTTGCAATCTTTACCTAGAGCATCAATTACCACTTAGGAAGAAATGGTTGAGGCCTTCCTTGCCCGATATTTCCCTCCTGGGAAATCGGCAAAGCTGAGAAATGAAATTTCTTCCTTCATGCAGTCGGAATTGGAGTCTCTTTTCGAGACATGGGAAAGGTTCAAGGACCTTCTGCGCAAATGTCCTCAACATGGGTTCCCCGAGTGGATGGTCACCCACACCTTCAACAAAGGATTGAACCCAAGCACAAGACAGCTACTTGATGCCGCAGCAGGAGGTACCTTAGGAAGCAAGACCCCCGAAGCTGCCCGCCAACTGATAGAAGAAATGGCGATGAATAGCTATCAGTGGAATGCTCGAGACAAGAGGAAAGTGGCGGGTATTCATGAAGTTGATGCAGTGACATCTCTAGCAGCTCAAGTTGAAGCATTGAGCAAGTAGTTGGACACTTTGGCAGGCCCATCTAGAATAGCTGCAGTGATGAATTGTGATAGTTGTGGAGGAGGGCATGTTTCTGCTAATTGCCCTATTTCTATGGTCGGAACAACACCTGTTGAGCAGGTCGATTTTGTGGGGAATGCTGGACGAGGTCAAGGAAATCCCTATAGCAACACCTACAATCCGGGGTGGCGAAACCACCCGAACTTTGCATGGAGTAACCAAGGGCAACAAAGGCCCTCTGCACCCCCAGGATTTAAGCAACCCCAACAACCAAACATAGAGGGCCGAGTTTCAGGGCTTGAGAACCGGATGACAGACTTGGAAAAGGCATTGACCAAGTTCATTCAGTCCTCAGACACGCGCTTCCAAGGCGTGGAGAGTACACTTCGCAATCACACCGCTTCACTACATAACTTGGAAAATCAGGTGGGGCAGATTGCGAAATCTTTATCTGAGCGACCTCAAGGAAGTCTCCCAGGAAATACAGAGACCAACCCAAGAGAGCAGCTGAAGGCAATCAATCTGAGGAGTGGTCGTGAGGTTGAGGGTAGACTTCCCGCTGAAGAGGTTGTTCAAATTCCTGCTAAAGAGAAAGACAAGGAAGAGGGTAAGGAAAAGGAGGTAGCACCTGCACCATACAAACCAAGGATTCCTTACCCCTCAAGGCTGAAGAATGATAAAAATGATGAGCAGTACAAGAAGTTTCTGGGCCTTTTCAAGCAGCTGCACATCAATATTCCATTTGTGGAGGCTTTGTCTCAAATGCCTCGGTATGCAAAGTTCTTGAAGGACCTCTTAACCAACAAGAGGAAATTGGAAGAGGGTACAGTGGTGATTTTGGATGCATCTTGTTCAGCTGTGTTGCAGAAGAATTTACCTGACAAGATGAAAGACCCCGGAAGCTTCATCATCCCATGTAACATTGGGAATTTGGGTGAAGAGAAGGCATTGGCAGACTGAGAGGCCAGTATCAATGTCATGCCTGACTCCTTCTTCAAGAAGCTGGGACTGGGAGAACCAAGGCCCACTCGGATGACCTTACAACTAGCTGACCGTTCCATTCGTCACCCGAGAGGTATCATTGAAGATATTTTGGTTAAAGTGGATAAGTATATATTCCCTGCAGATTTCGTGGTACTGGATGTAGATGAGAATGTCGACGTGCCGCTAATACTTGGAAGACCCTTTCTGCGTACTTCCAAGGCACTTATAGACATGGATGGCGGGGAGATGACATTGAGGATAGGAGATGAGAAGCTGACCTACCGCCTTGCTGAAGCCATGAGACATTCTCTCAACTTTGATGATACTTTGTATTTTCTTGACACTACTGATGCTTTGATTGATGATTATGTGCAGGAAATCTTTTGCCCGGATCCACTAGCTGATTTGTTGGATCAAGAGATGGATGATGATCACATTTCATCAGTTGACCTGGAAAACAAGGATACATCTACCACGGGTACGGTCAACAAACTAATGAAAAAGCTAAAGAGGGTAAGACATCGCCGCAAGAAGCAAACGAATGAACCTGCGGACGTTCCTTCAAGGTCTAAGGATGATATCCCTCCATCTGGTAACAAATTCGATCACTCATCTTCTAAATTCCAGAACTTATGCTCTTCATGTTTCACATTTCCAAGCAGCGAAGTGCTTTCGACCCATGACGCCCCTTGAGTCTAGAGAGGCAGGTACGTCAAGCTAGTGACGTAAAACAAGCGCTTATTGGGAGGCAACCCAATTTTTAAAACTCTTTGCTTGTGTTGTAGTTAGTTTTATTTCTGCATTTTTTGTTTTGTTTAGTTTGTAGTGTGTGGATTCATTGCTGGTAGTGCATTTTTATGTGTTCATTGTTTATGGCAAGTTAGGTGGTATTCCTGTGAATTTTGCGAGATTTTAAGTTATAAACGTGTTAGTTTTCAACTTCTGCAGTCGTTCCATGTGTTTTCATTAATTTCTGCAGAGTTTGGACTATTTTTGAGTTGAAGAATGGAAACACACGGCCATGTGGAATTTCCACATGGCCGTGTGGATGAATTTGTGAAGGAATTTTCTCATCCAGAGAATCCCCACGGCCGTGTGGAAATTCCACACGGCTATGTGGATTTATTTAGTACAAACCACATGCTCTAGTTTATGTACACATGCTCTAGTTTACTCAAAAAACATAGAAATTTTTTGTCTGATTGCATTGCTTACACCTTTCTTGCTCTGTTAACCCTGATAACTCTAGTTCAGTGCCGAAAGGACCTTAGTTTTCTTTATTTTGAAAAAAAAAAAAAAAAAGGGAAGAATGCCGTTATTTGTTTACTTGTTTTCGGAGTGGAAAGAGCTACCACCTATGTTGTATGCAGCTACTCTCATAAGTCGGATACTAGCTATGCCCTAAGGAGAGAAAGAGCTATCTAATAGGCTGTGTGAAAGCTAACACTCCCAGGTGGAAAGAGCTACCACCTCAAAGTGTGAAAGCCGCCCAGGAGGCATCTTGGGAAATGGCTACCTTCGAGGTTGTGTGTAGCTACTACCTATTTTTTGTCCTTAAATAAGTCCTTTTCAATAAGAACTTTTAAGAGTAAACTTAGGGTTGGCTTGAGTAAGCATACACACACACACGCAGTCAGATTCTATTTTCTTTGTGCTTCGTGTTTTTGCTAGAGCATTGGTTTTTATCTTTCTATGTTGCAAATTGTTCCTTTGTTTAAGAATGCTCTCCTTACATACTTTTTGGTGAACTTAAGGCTAAGCACTTCTATCACTCTACTTGTGGATTTTATTGTATAAATTTTGCTTGAGGACAAGCAAAAGCTTAAGTGTGGGGGAGTTTGATAAGTGCTTGCATGTACATATTATTTGAGATGTTTTTCCCTGCATGAGCATCACATTTTTCAGGTTATATTTCTCATTTCGTGTGTTTTTGTGTTCTTTCGTGCAACTAGGGTTGTGAAGAAGGTTTATGCGAAGAAAAGCAAGATTAGGTCATAATGGTGCCATGTGGAGCTCTTTTGTGCAAATACAAAGTTCAAGACACAAATCGGGTTCAAACGAGGGGGTATGTGCCAACTTCTAAAGGCTTCAAGACAATTCTTGTAGAAGGACACGAAGGCAGTCATGCTCGTTTGTTCGGATTTGTTCAAAGATTTCAAAAGCTCTCCAAGGGTTTTTCATCATCAAGAAATGCCACATGACCTTTCACATGGGCGTGTGTCCGTCCGTGTAACCTCAGGAGAAGAAACGGGCGAAATCGGGGACCAATAAGCAAGTTTCCACAAGGCTGAAATTCCACATGGGCGTGTGGAATTTCCACACGGCCGTGTGGCTCATCCACACACCCGTGTGGATCCTCGAGATGGCCAATTATAAAGCCGTTCTGAAGCGTTATACTGAGGACTTTTTCCTAACTTTGGGAGGAGGTTCGGCTAGGGTTTGACAGGGTTTTTGCTGCGTTTTGGGGGCGTTTCTTCACCGATTTCAACACCGATTCCTTCCAAGGAGAGCTATTGGGGGAGCCTTCGACGACTTCGATTCGGCAAGGTGTGCCCTAGGCTTGGAGGAATTATCCGTGGAGAAGAAGAAACAGCCCTTATAGGCCATCAACACGAAGCATAAGGGGGTTTTCTTTATAGATTTCTTGCACTTATCTTCATTTATTTTAATGAACTTGTATTGCTCCATGGAGGGCTAAACCCCTAGTGTGTACTTGGACTTGTAAACCCTAGGTTTTCTATGTTTCATTGACTTTAATGCTTTTATTCAATTTGAGTTTGAATTTGAGTTTCAATCGTGTGTGCTTAATTGTTTCTCTCTTAGAGTGACACTAGGGTTGAGGGCTAATCCAATCATCCTTTTGACGAGTGACCATCACCATTAGGATTAGATTAACCAAGATTGAAGAGGGTCGAGAGGGTGAGTTGAGAGGTAGCGACACGTCCCCTTTCCCCTCCGGTGTGGTTTTCACTACCTTCTTATTCCAAGTATTACCTTCGATCTCAAAGAGAGTTAGGCGTTGAGAGAGGCCTTTCCGCCGGGACTTATTTGTGATTAGGGATCTATCGCCTGGACCAAAGGGATTGATCTATAGTTGGGAATAGGGTTTACCGCTTGGAATTCCTAGAGCGTAGTGCAGTCATAGGTGGTGTGAGGTGTCGAGAGTCTTCTCTCCGACGGGACCTCGTAGAGGACTAGTCAAGGTTGACCTTAGATTTGGGACCTTGTATCTTTGGATTCCACGACTCTTGAAATCTCTATTGAGTAAGAGTATTTGAAGTCTTGCACTTGAAACAAGGAACCTAGGGGGAGCAGTGTCCGAGTACCCCATTCTTATCTCGATCTTTTCCTACACTCTAGCTTCAGCTTTCAGTTCTTAATTTCTGTTTTTAATCACTTTTTAATCTCAACAACAATCGGTTTTCTTTGGCTACCTAGCAAAGTGTTTTTGTTTCTATCGTCTACTTCCTGTGAATTCGACTACCCACCCGTTGGGTACTTTATTACTTCGACACCCGTGCACTTGCGGAATACACACGCAAGGGTGTGTCATGGAGATATACAGTACGAGCCCGGGTTGACCAAGGCTTCTCTGCTCCTCCGCCCCGCCCACAGGTACATTCATGCCATCCTAAGCAGGTCTATTACTGGGCGGGGAGACAGCACCGGCGTATTGGGGCGGCTGGACCTCCTCTACTTATACTCTATGGTCCAGAGCCTGCCCCTGCACCTGGGTTACGTGGTAGCTGATTTTCTGAGGCACCAGGGACAGTACGCGCGGATAGGAGTTCTTTTCTCTGGTCCCTACATCACCCGACTCATCCGAGGAATGGGACTGATTGATGCTGTTCGGGGAGCTGACAAGGTTATTGTTCCCTCTCCACTTGGCCTTGATACCTTGCGTATGATGGGCATGGAGAAGAGCGCCGCCCCCGGCAGGTACGTACTTGTTGCTCCATACCCAGATGAGTCTGAGGAGTCTGAGGACGAAGATGAAGACTCGGAGGAGACCCGGGCAGGGCCATCATCACAACCCGCACCCATGGAGGCGGAGGACACCCCAGCAGACGAGGAGGTGCCACCGGTATCAGCACCTGCATCTCTTCCAGCACAGGATCGCATAGACAGACTTGAGGCTGCTGTAGGGACCCTCCAGACTGATCTCGCCGCCATGCGGGTGACTCAGGCAGCGAACCACACTGAGGTTCTCGCTCGCATGGCTGAGTACCACTCAGAGATGATGGCGCGCATCACTTCACTCCACCAGCTGATGGCGAGTGGTAGCGACTCCACTTCGCCATCCACACCCAGAGCACCCCACGCATCACCAGCTTCCCCAGCAGCTCCAGCAGATGTCGACGCTTGATACGTCTTTTATTCTTCCTTTTTATTCCCTTGTACTTTCTTTTGTGGTGAGTCTTTGTGTACTCAGAAAGATTACACCTTCCGAGAGTTATCTTACTGCTTTCTTTTCATGTTCTTTGTTGAGTTTGTGTTTGGTTTGTTTAATTTTTGTACTCTTTTAATCTTAGCTTTTGTTGAAATCCACTGAACCCCTTTTGTGATGTGCAGATAGACTTATCAACTTGGTTTTGAGAAATGGTCATAGGCACGGCCGTGTGGAATTTCCACACGGCCGTGTGAGCTTCACAACCCTACGCAACTCCACTTCCCGCTTTCACACCTCCATTCAAATACCATACTCGGAGATCAGGGGAGTGTTGTTTTTAATACCCACGCCCTCATGTTTTTATTTGCGTTCTTATGTGTCATGTTTGTATGAGTACATTGAGGGCAATGTACAGCTTAAGTGTGGGGGGGAGTTCACACTGCACAAGTTATTTATTCTTGATCATCACTTTCATGCTCATCTAGCCAATGACAGTTCACCCTAAGGAACATGAGTGTATTTTCGAATTTAGGAGAAAATTAAACTTCGGTTGTTACCATGCTCTAGTTTACTCGAAAAACTTAGAAATTTTTTGTCTGATTGCATTTCTTGCACTTTACTTGCTCTGTTAACCCTGATAACGCTAGTTCAGTGTGAAAGGACATTAGTTTCATTTTTCTTGAGCAATATAAAAAAAAACAAAATGGTGCTCCTTTGTTCTTGGGGTGGAAAGAGCTACCACCTATTCTGTATGCAGCTTCTCTCATAAGTCGGATACTAGCTATGCCCTAATGAGAGAAAGAGCTATCTAATAGGCTGCGTGAAAGCAAACACTCCCTGGTGGAAAGAGCTACCACCTTAAAAGGGTGAAAGCCGCCTAGGAGCCATCTTGGGAAATGGCTACCTTTGAGGTTGTGTGCAGCTACCACCGATTTCTTTTTCCTAAATAAGTCCTTGTTTTAATAATGTTCAAGCGTAGACTTGGGGTTGGCATGAGTAAGTGTACACACACACACGCTTTCAGATTTTATTTTCTTCGTAATTTGAGTTTTTGCTAGAGTTTTGGTTTTTATCTATCTATGTTTAAATTCTCCCTTTTTGAGAATACTATCGTTGTACACTTTTGGAGAACTTAAGGCCAAGCATTTTCATCACTCAACCTTTAATTCTCATTGTATGAACTTTGCTTGAGGACAAGCAAAAGCTTAAGTGTGGGGGAGTTTGATAAGTGCTTGCATGTATATAATTCTGGAAATGTTTTCCACGCATGAGCATCACATTTTTTCAGGCTTTATTGGTAATTTCGTGTGTTTTGGTGTTCTTTCACGCAATCAGGGTTGTAGAGACATGGTACGTGAATAAAGGCAAGTTTAGGTCAGAATGGTGCCAAGTGGAGATCTTTTGTGCAATTACGAAGTTCAAGACACAAATCGGGTTCCAACGAGGGGGTATGTGCCAACTTCTAAATACTTCAAGACAACTCTTGTAGAAGGACACGAAGGCAGTCATGCTCGCTCGTTCCGATTGGTTCAAAGATTTCAAAAGCTCTCCAAGGTTTCCCCATCATCAAGAAATGCCACTTGCCCTTTCACATGGGCGTGTGTCCGTCCATGTGACCTCAGGAGAAGAAACGGGCAAAATCGAGGACTGGAATGAAGATTCCACAAGGCAGAAAATCCACATGGGCGTGTGGAATTTCCACACGGCCGTGTGGCTTATCCACACGCCCGTGTGGATCTTCGAGATGGCCAATTATAAAGCCGTTCTGAAGCGTTATTGAGTGGATCTTCTTCCAACTTTGAGAGGAGGTGACGGCTAGGGTTCAGGAGGTTCTTGCTACACTTTGGGGGCGCTTCTTCACCTATGTCATCATCATTCCCTTCCAAGGAGAGCTATTGGGGGAGCCTTCGACGACTCGATTCGACGAGGTGTGCCTTAGGCTTGGAGGAAGGGATTCTTTGAAGAAGAAGAAGAAGTTCCCATAGTCTATCAACACGAAGCTTAAGGGGGTTTTCTTTATGGATTTCTTGCACTTGTCTTCATTTATTTTGATGAACTTGTATTGCTCCATGGAGAGCTAAACCCCTAGTGGGTACTTGGACTTGTAAACCCTAGATTTCCTATGTTTCATTGACTTTAATGCTTTTATTCAATTTGAGTTGAAGTTGAGTTTCAATCTTGTATGCTTAATTGTTTCTCCCTTAGAGTGACACTAGGGTTGAGGGCTAATCCAATCATCCTTTTGACGAGTGACCATCACCATTAGGATTAGATTAATCAAGATTGGAGGGGGTTGAGAGGGTGAGTTGAGAGGTAGCGACACGTCCCCCTTCCCCTCCGGTGTGGTTTTCCCTACCTTCTTATTCCAAGTATTACCTTCGATCTCAAAGAGAGTTAGGCGTTGAGAGAGGCCTTTCCGCCGGGACTTATTTGTGATTAGGGATCTTTCGCCTGGACCAAAGGGATTGATCTATAGTTGGGAATAGGGTTTACCACTTGGAATCCCTAGAGCATAGCGCAGTCATACGTGGTGTGAGGCGTCGAGAGTCTTCTCTCCGCCGGGACCTCGTAGGGGACTAGTCAAGGTTGACCTTAGATTTGGGACCTACTATCTTTGGATTCCACGACTCTTGAAATCTTCATTTAGTAAGAGTGTTTGAAGTCTTGCACTTGAAACAAGGATTCTAGGGGGAGCATTGTCCGAGTACCCCATCTTCTTATTGATCTATTTCTACATCCTAATCTTTATTTTCAGCACCCTATTTTTACTTCTTTCCTATTTTATTTTCTTTCACAACAACAATTGGTTTATCTTTGATTACTTAACAAAGTGTGATTGTTCTCACGTCTACTCCCTGTCGATTCGACTACCCACCCGTCTGGGTACTTTATTACTTCGACACCCGTGCACTTGCGGAGTACACACGCAAGGGTGTGTCACTCACCAAATGATTACAGGCTAAAGTTGTAGGCTTCTCTGATTCCTACTCAGATGCAGCAGCTTCGGTCTGTAGTGGGACAACTGTTGGTGGTGGTGACTCGGGAGCATCTGCTGCGTCTGCCTCCTCTTCTGCAGTCTCCTCCTCAGACTCGACCATGAGCACATATCGACCGACAGTTGTTTTCTTCACTATGTGCATAGATCGAAGGGATGTAAGCCCCAAAGGTGCAGGTATACTAATCCTCTATATCCCTCTGAGTGCCTCAGTAAAACCCATGCCATGAACAAATCGTGTCATGTACACTCTAGAAAAGAGCACACAGACACGTACATGTAGCAGATCGAGGCGGCTCAAGACTCCAGTGATATCTCCTTGTCCCGTCACAGTTCTGCTGAAAATAGAATGTAAATACCTGTAGGATGGACGGCTGGGCATGGCAGCCTTGGAGGATTCCGGCACATACTAAAAGCCTCCACATATGGTCGAATATGCACGGATCAAGGTGAGCCCATCAGGATAATCAACAATAAGTTGCTCGTACTCCCCCGTGTGCACAAAGTCTCTGTCATATAAGCCAAGAAAAACAGAGAACTGAGTGAGGCTCATCCTGTAATACTAACCGAACACACTGAAGCGGATCATGTCCTTCTCGAAATCAGGACTAGCGCGGTCAAAATCAAACGAGCCAAGCACCTCTAGTGTGAGCTCGCAGAAAGTGGGATCACGGATAGTAAGGAGTCGGTCCCAACCTCCCAAGGTAGTGAGCTCTCGAACCTTATCGGCCAAGTCGATCTCCTCAAGCGCCTTCCAATCAATCACACGAGCCTGTCCAAATTTGAGGCGCTGTAGGCGCTCATACAACTGCTTGTGTTCAAGCACTGCAAATTCTAGTTCCTCGAGCGGAGAAGGCTCCCAAGCGACACGGGGAAGTTTATACGCAGCCTTCTTGGTCCTGGGTACCATATCTATGCAAAACAGTCAAATTAATGTAAAACATTGATGTGCAGTAATCCACATGGGCCTGTGGATAGTCCACATGCCCATGTAGACCATCTTCCTCATCCACATGGGCATGTGGATGAGCGACACGCCAGTGTGGATGCCGGACCATGGCCAAATGGCCATGGTTGGGGGGTTTCCACACTTAAAAACAACATAAATTAGATAAACATGCATGCTACACTGATTTCTATGAATAATACATGCTTAAAACATCAATAATCCACCAGATCTGAATTGAAAACTCATGAAAGAGAACTAGGGGAAGTTTGGAGCTTATTGGAGAAATTCGTTGGAGATAAAAATGGGGATGTCCAGAAAAACACCCTAGCTTCAATATATAAGTGAGAGAACGACGTTAGGTGCCCAAGAATTGCATCTCTTTGTGTGAAGGCGTTCGAAGGAGAAAGGGTGTGAATGTTTGAATGAAGGTTTCAAGCCCCTCTTCCTTCGTTATAACCCATATGGGCTTGTGAGTGTGTCACACACCCTTGTGTGTGGAAGGTCCACATGCCCTTGTGAGTCCAACAACAAATGCCACAAGGGCACTCACACAGGCGTGTGAGTGCTGGTGTGGATGAAAACAACACGAAAGAAGGCCATAGGGACACTCACACGGGCGTGTGAGTGCCAATGTGGTCTGAAGAAATCCATAGGGGTAGCCACACTGGCGTGTGGCCAGTGTGGCTGCCCTTGTGCCTCTCTAGAAACCTGGAAATGGATTTTCCAGGTTCTACACTCCAATGTGGATGAGGCACATGGGCGTGTGTCTCCTCAGGAGGGCCACAGGGGCACTCACACGCCCGTGTGGGTGCCCTTGTGCCCTTCTGTTTTTCTGTTTTTCCCATTTTTCTAGTAAGGCACAGTGGCACTCACACCCTCATGTGCCTGGGCGTGTGTTTGTGCAAAAAATTGGGAATTTATGAAGTTCATGGCCGAATCCTCAACCTAAAACCTCTAAAATATCCTAGATTGTGCCACACCCATATAACTACTATAAAACACCAAAAATGCGCAAAAAAAACTCAACAACGACATAATGAATACAAAAACGTCTACTCAAGTTAATTATTACTGCAGAAATGAAAAACTAACTAGGAAATTAATGCAATGACTTTGGTTGCCTCTAAAGAAGCGCTTGTTTTACGTCATTAGCTTGACGTACCTGATTTCTCACGGGGGTTAATGAAGATGGAATACCTCCTTTCCTACAATTACTTCTTCTCCTAAAAAATACCGCTTCAACCTGTACCCATTCACCGTAAACGTTCCTTTTTCTGGGTGAGTGATTTCAATAACCCCATAAGGTCATACCTGAGTTACCGTGTACGGTCCTGACCATCTCGATTTCAGTTTCCCTGGGAATAACCTGAGACAAGAATTGAAAAGCAGTACTGGGTCGCCTGCCTTGAACTCTTTCTGAAATTTAATGTGCTTATCATGCCACTGACGCATTCACTCTTTATAAATCTATGTATTTTCATATGTAGGTAACCTCTACTCATCTAATTTATTCCATTGCAGCTTTCTCTGATCCCCAGCTTGTATAGAATCAAAATTCAGTGCCTTAATTGGCGAATAAGCTTTATGCTCGCGCTCCACCGTAAATTGACATGATTTCGTATAATCTAAATTGTACGGCGTGGTTCCCATTGGGGTTTTGTAAGCCGTGCAATACGCCCAGAGTGTAATATCTAAACGCTTAGACCAAACCTTCCAATTGTGCTCTACTGATTTCGCTAGAATTCTCGGTGACTAGAATGTATCGGTTTCCATTTGAACTAGGGAATGGTCCCATGAAGTCCATGCCCCACACATCAAATACTTAACAAAACTGAATTGGATTTTGAGGCATCTCGTCTCGTCTAGATAACCTCAATAGCTTAGTGATAAACGCCTAAATGTACGTATTTTATATGTCTTTGTGTGCATTATTTTGTTATTCTTTTGATAAGACGATGCCCATTTTTGTGGTTAAATGGGTTTTATTTGTGTTGCAGGTCCTGAATAAGCCAAAATGAGCTCAAGAACGTATTTATGAAGAAATTGACACCAAATATGTCGTTTTTAGAGATTTATCACTGTAGCAAGGATACTGTAGCCGTACAGTAGCAGGAGGTACTGTATCAGGTACTGTAGCACACGAGACAAAATTTCTGAGAAAATTTCTGGGAGCCTTGCGGGCAAGCATACGCCCGTAGGCAGCCCGTATGGCCGCACGAATTTCATCTTTTAAAGGGTTTTAGGGCATCATGAAAGGGGACTTTTGGCCACCATTCTCCACCATCATCTTCTAGGGTTTCAAGGAAAGTGGAGAGGGCAGATCTGAGGTGGAAATCAAGGGGAGAAGAAGTTTTGCTATCAAGGAGAAGATCTAGGGGCTTGCTGGCGCGGATCCGAGAAGTTCTCATCACCACCTTCTAGTCTTCATCTTAGGGGAGTTTGTTTTGAGTTTTGTCTTGTATTCTTTGTATTTCTTGCTTTCTCCTTTGTTGATGATGAACTAGACTCCCAAGGTCGCCGGTGAACCTTGGGATGAACTTGCCTTGTATGGATGCTTTAGATTTACATTCATGGTATTTGGTTTGTTTTGTGGTTCATGCTTGGTGTACTATGATGTATTGGTATGCATGAGAACTCTGTCTATCGATCTCTAGGTTTTAGTAGGTTGCGTGACCATCGCCTTACTTTTAGACTCCTAAGCTTGGAAGGGATACATGTACAAATACGCCGTGACCATCGGGTATTTTGTACTCCTCCGGTATTAGGGTTGTTCCTAGTTTGTGCTTCAACCCTAATTTGAGAATCTTATGCCTTTAATGCAGTCGTAGGAGGATTTGGTCGAAAGGAATTCCATATCAATACTCGTACCGGATTAGGGGCCAACTGCCGTGACCATCGGGTTGGCCTACCCTAGGGTTCTCCTTGTCACGCCCCGACCCTCGGGTCCCGGTCCATGGCACTACCGCCACGACAACCCAGGGGAGGTCAACACCTGCCTCAACCCCAGGTCGCCGTAAGGCTAACCTGTTACTTGTACGATATTAACTTTACCACAATAATACTCTAAATCTAAGGTATTTAATCACAACCCTGTACAAGATCAACAGACTCGCACATATATGTACATATATCCCTGGAAATCACATCACCAATGATCATGGACACAATCATAGTATTTCACAAACACTGAATATAGACTCATACAACCTAAGGTCCTGACTGAACCAATCAAGATTATACAAGATCAAATGGAAATACGAAAACATAGGTCCTAGTGGATCCATCTTATGCATAACGGCAATGTTTATGAATCATACACTAGTCGAAGGTAAATGCGAGAATGGATGCCAAGCACTATCACTTCTTACGCCCCGCTGCCGTGCTAACACCTGAAAAGGGGAGAAGAAGAATGGGTGAGTAACTAAGTTACTCAGTGAGGGGTTGAACATGGGGCTATAACTCATACAAGTGTAAAGAATGGTATGCCGAAAACATATGTAAATCTTTAACAATCACACCTTACAAAATGCTTTAAATACACATTTCAATATAACAAGCTTTCTAACTTTCTCAAAGAAAGGCATCAATAAGTCTTTGAAAATCTTTTGTAAAGAGATTCAATACTGAAAATTCAAGTTAAGAATACTCGTCAAAAGATCAAAAGATCAAACCCATCGAATTAAGAATTTATAGTGCAACGCATGCAGAAATCCTTTATCGATAGCGTCAACAATAGCCTATGAAAAACCCTCCATCACTAACCATGGCCGTGGTTAGGTCAAGAGCCACCAAGATGCACGTATCTTGGCGTTGGCCGTTGAGTATCCCGTGTGGTGACTCCGGGTACCCAACACAGCACCTTCGGGTTCACTCCGCGCCTCCCGTAAAGGGCTCATCAACCGAGAACTCCACGCCACCCCATTGGTCGGTCCGTGGAGACTCGCTTCTGCGGAAGACGGGGATCCTCCCCAATGTCACCATCGAAACATTTGGGATATCCTATCCCGCCCGTAGGCTCATCATGAACACATCATATATCTCATCAAGAGATCACAAATAGTTTGCCCGTAGGCTCATCATAAACGTATCGTTATAAAATCATATATCTCTTCAAGAGATCACAAATAGTTTGCCCATAGGCTAATCATAAATGTATCATTTTAAAATCACATATCTCAACAAGAGATCACAAATTCGCATAAAATACAACTCTTAATCGAAGAGTAAATCCTTTTGCGAAAGCATCGACAATAATGTCATTTTCATCAAGAATATCAACACAAGAGTATCCTTTGAAAACTCATTTCAAATACGATAACATCGTGGAGAATCTCAATTTGGTTTACATAGACCCTTATTTGGTCAAAATAACAAGAATATCGAATTCTCAAGTTCACAAATCTTGAAAACATGTAGTTCAAACCATAGGATTATCCAATCCTTATCAAATATAAATAATCAAGAATTTAACAAGATCATAAACTATCATGGTTTCTAGGCCTCAAGGAAATCATCTCATGAGCCTTTGTAATAGAATCAATAGTTAAGCAAAATCACAAATATCATGGTTTCTAGATCTCAAGGAAATCATCTCATGAGTCTTTTGTAATATAATCAATAGTTAAGCAAGATCATGAACATCAAGATTTCTAGATCTCAAGGAAATCATCTCATGAGTCTTTTAAGATGAAATCAAGAATTAAAATGATCATATAGTATCATAATTTCAGTTTTCAAGAAACATTTCAAGAATCCATTGAAATCAAGAATTTCTCATTTCAAGGCATGCATCATTAAACAAGCATGATCATAGCTCTTTAATTTAAACAATTCCCACTCACAAACTTGGCGAGATCGAACACTTGGATCACTCGCCCACTTGATCTTTACCCTTGCCTTTAGATCCACCTTCTTGAAGCCATTAACCATCCAAGAAAAAACAAGAATCAATCACAACCTTATCCAATCAATAAGAGAGGAAAGAATGCTCCAAAATTAGATCTCAAGGCTTCTAGGGTTTACTATGTGCTCTTGATTCAAGAATTAACAATAATAGAATCCTTAAACCCTCAAAATCAAAATGAAATCAAGAACATCCTAATTGGGTTCGGATCTACAAGAATCAAAGGTTTAGAGATCAAGGATCTCCTCCATTCTTTACCAAAACATGAAATCAAGGCTCCTATACCATTCAAACATTAGATCTATGGCTAAATCCCAATTAAATAATAGATCCATGCTAAATCCACACTAATTCTCCATGGATCTAAAAAGAAATGAATAAAAGAACAAGGAGTTGAAGAAGAGAATAAAACCCACCTCAATTCTTGCTAGAACTAGAGGAGATTCACCACCAATGGAGAAGAGGGGAAGATCAACACCTTTCTCCTTTCTTGGAGCTCAAGAATGGAGATCTAATGGAGGGGAGAATGAGGGTTCAAGATGGGGAGAAAAAGAGAGGGAAATGAGGTCTTATAAAGGCCATTTAAGTTTGAAAACGGGTATTTATAGACCCAAAGTGCGGGGAGGGCTCGCGGGCTCCCTTGCGGGCGCAAGGGAGGCCGCGAGGCCCTTTCCGAAAGCCTTGCGGCCTCCCATGCGCCCGCATGGGAGCCCGCAAGCATTTCTGGCCGGGGTCCTTGCGGGCTCCCATGCGGGCGCATGGGAGGCCGCAAGGCCTCTTCTTTGGCTCCTTGCGGGCACACTAAGTGCCCGCAAGGTCCCTTCCTTGCTAAAGCCTTTTAAAACACTTTTCCCCCATCTTTTAACCTCTCAAAAAGACCTTAACTAAGATCCCAACAAAAATAAAACTCGACAAAAATTTAAACACACAACTTCTACACAAGAAACAAAGCACAAGAGAAGCGAAAAAGATCGAACTTCCACAACCTACCCCCTTAAAGAAATTTCGGCCTCGAAATTTTTGGCATACCTCAAGATTCAAACAAAAGGGGATACTTGCTCTTCATCACTTCCTCAGGTTCCCAAGTTACCTCTTCTACCACATCATTTCTCCAAAGCACTTTAACCATAGGAATAATCTTTCGCCGAAGAGTTTTCACTTGAGAATCAAGGATCTCTACCGGTTGCACTTCAAATTTCAAATCTTCTCTTAACTCTACCGGCGGAGCTTCAAGACAATGAGAAGGGTCAGGGATATACTTCTTCAACATGGAAACATGGAACACATTATGAATCTTCTCCAACTCAGGCGGTAATTCTAATCGGTATGCCACCGGTCCAATCCTCTCCAGGATCACAAATGGACCTATAAATCGGGGATTCAACTTTCCCCTTCCTCGAAACCGAATTACCCCTTTCCAAGGAGAGATCTTCAAGAATACTCTATCCCCAACCTGAAACTCCAAAAATCTTCTACGGTTATCGGCATAACTCTTTTGCCTGTCTTGAGTGTTTTCAATCTACCTCTAATCACTGCTACTTTCTCAACCGTTCGATCAATCAACTCCACACTTTGAAGTTTTCTTTCTCCCACTTCATCCCAACAAAGAGGAGTTCTACACTTTCTTCCATACAAAGCTTCATACGGAGCCATACCAATGCTTGCTTGGAAGCTATTATTATAGGCAAATTCCACTAATGCCAAATGTTGCTCCCAACTCCCTTGGAAATCTATCACACAAGCCCTCAACATGTCCTCGAGGGTCTGAATGGTCCTCTCCGACTGACCATCTGTTTGAGGATGATAAGCAGTACTGAACTTCAAAGTCGTACCCAAGGCCTCCTGAAACCTAGGCCAAAAACGGGAAGTAAATCTGGGGTCTCGATCTGAAACTATCGAAGTTGGCACCCCATGCAACCTTACTATCTCATCAATGTACAACTTTGCCAATTTCTCCAAAGAGTACTTAGTATGCCTTGCTAAGAAGTGTGCCGACTTTGTTAGTCTATCCACTATCACCCACACTGCATCACAACCTCGAGGCGTTCGTGGTAAACCAACCACAAAATCCATAGCCACATGATCCCACTTCCATTCTGGGATAGGAAGAGGTTGTAAGAACCCAGATGGCCTTTGGTGTTCTGCCTTAACTTGCTGACACACCAAACACTTAGCTACAAACTCTGCTATCTCCCTCTTCATTCCAGGCCACCAAAAACTCTCCTTAATGGTTCTATACATCTTGGTACTCCCAGGATGAACCGCATAAGCTGAAGAATGAGCTTCCTCCAAAATAGCTTTCCTCAGCTCAGAATCCGATGGAACACAAACACGTCCTCGAAACTCCAAGATCCCATCATCTCTCAATCTAAATTCACTAGTCTCCCCGGCCTGCAACTTCTTCACCTCTTGCACCAACTCTTCACTAACACTCTGAAGCTCCTTAATACGCTCCAACAGCGAAGGTCTCACCACAAAACTGGCCACTAAGGCTCCACTATCCTCAGTCTCTAGTTCCAACTTCAAGCTTTTCATTGCTGACAAAACTTGCAAATAGGACACCCTCAAAACAGCCACCGAACTATACTTCCTACTCAAAGCATCAGCTACCACATTGGCCTTTCCTGGGTGATAATCGATTATCAAATCATAATCTTTTATCAATTCCAACCATCGCCTCTGCCTCAAATTCAAGTCCTTTTGAGTGAAAAGATACTTCAAACTTTTATGGTCTGTGAAAATCCGACATCTTTCCCCATAAAGATAATGCCTCCAAATCTTCAAAGCAAACACTACCGCAGCCAACTCCAAATCATGAGTAGGATAATTCAGCTCATGTTGTTTCAACTGTCTAGAAGCATAGGCAACTACCTTTCCTTCTTGCATCAAAACACAACCTAAACCCTGCCGAGAGGCATCACTGAAAACCACAAACTCTTTCTCATTCTCTGGCAAAGTAAGCACAGGAGCTGATGTCAATCGATCCTTTAAAATCTGAAAACTCTTCTCACACTCATCATTCCAAGAGAACTTCACTTCCTTACGAGTTAACCTTGACAAAGGTAATGCAATCGCAGAAAACCCTTCCACAAACCTCCTATAATAACCCGCAAGACCAAGAAAACTTCGAACTTCAGTAACATTCTTCGGCCTTTCCCAATCAACAATGGCTTCCACCTTCTTTGGATCCACCGAGATCCCTTCTCCTGACACCACATGCCCAAGAAATCCCACTTCATAAAGCCAAAACTCACACTTAGCAAACTTAGCAAACAACCGCCTCTCCCGGAGAGTTTGCAGTACAATCCTCAAATGTTGAGCATGCTCCTCATTGGAAGGTGAGTACACCAAAATATCATCAATAAACACAATGACAAATTTGTCCAGATAAGGCCTAAACACCCTATTCATCAAATCCATAAAAGCTGCAGGAGCATTAGTCAGACCAAATGGCATCACCAAAAACTCATAATGTCCATATCGTGTCCGAAATGCCGTCTTCGGTACATCTTCTGACCTAATCTTCAACTGATGATACCCAGACCTCAAATCAATCTTGGAGAATACCTTTGCCCCTTTTAATTGATCAAACAAATCATCAATCCTCGGCAATGGGTACTTGTTCTTAATTGTCACCTTATTCAGTTGTCGATAATCAATACACAGCCTCAAGGATCCATCCTTCTTCTTCACAAAAAGGACCGGTGCGCCCCAGGGTGATATACTTGGTCGTATAAAACCCTTGTCTACCAGATCTTGCAACTGAGTTTTCAACTCCTTTAACTCCGCAGGCGCCATCCTATAAGGTGGTATAGAAATGGGAGCTGTACCCGGCAACAAATCTATAACAAACTCCATGTCTCTCGTCTGGGGTAAACCCGGCAATTCCTCGGGGAAGACATCCCGAAACTCCCTCACCACAGCCATCTCCTCCAACTCCGGCTCCTTAACTCTTGTGTCCACCACATGAGCCAAAAACGCAGAACAACCCTTACTCACCAATCTTCTAGCTTCCAAGGACGAAATCAAACATGAAGGTAAAGCCCTTCTCTTCCCCTTCAACACTACTGCAGGTCCTGAGGACCTAGGAAAAGTTACTTCCTTCAAGAAACAATCAATGGAAGCATGATGCCTATCCAACCAATCCATCCCAAGAATGGCATCAAAATCCTTCATCTCTAAAGGAATCAAATCTGCCTCCAATACTTCTCCACAAACTAACACAGGACATTCTCTAAACACCAAACTCCGAACTACCTCCTCACCAAGAGGGGTTTGAATCACCAACTCACACCCTAAGAAGGAAGGCTGTCTATCGGCATGGCATGCAAAAACAGTGCTAACAAAGGAACGTTCTGACCCAGAATCAATCAAAACATAAGCATCAAGCTGAAAGATAGAAAGTATACCTGTGATCACATTAGGCCTACACTCGGCCTCTTCCTCAGTCATGGCAAAAACTCGGGTCTGAACTCTAGGCTGAGGTCGCTGAGAACCCGGCTGAGGGACACTACTACCAGCTCCAGACTTCGCAACAGCTGGAGTAGAAACAACCGGCTGAGGACCCCTGGACTGAAAAGGACGACCCTGAGCTGAAGGTGCAAAACCACCCTGTCCTAGCTCTGGACAAGCAGATCTCATGTGCCCAGTCTGACCACACTGAAAGCACTTGCGAGGTAAAAGACACGGCCCCCTATGCGACTTCCCACAGTTCCTACACTTGGCGCCGAAATCTGGACCTCTAACACTGGGAGCACTGACAGCACGAGAGTGCCTCTGCTGGTAACCACTCTGAGATGGTGGAGGTCTAGCAGGGCCTGACACAGAAGTGCCTCTAAAAGAACCTTCACCTCTACTCTTCTTTAAGGGCTGACCCGACTCCAAACTCCTTCTCTTAGCAATGTTCTCTCGAACTCTCTTGCCTTCTCTAACCAACTGCTCCGCCCTCAAAGCTGACTGCACTAATTCCTGGAAACTCTGCTTACTGGAGACCGCCATCCTTTCCCTAATGCCCAGATTCAACCCAACTTCGAATTTGGAACAAAGAACCTCCTCAGAAGGTGCCAACTCTGGAACGAAACTAGCCAAATCCTTCAATTCTGTCTCATACTCGTCCACTGTCTTACCTCCCCGAACAAGCCTCATAAACTCAAGCCTCTTCGATCCCGATGGAACCGGGTATAGTACTCCTCATCAAACTCTCTCGGGAAGTCGGACCAAGTAACTCCGCCCAAAAGATCGGCTCCTCAAACTCTCCCACCAAATCCGAGCACGACTCTCCAGTAGTCTGGTAGCCACCCTGAGTCTCATCTCAGCACCTAAACTCATGTCATCAAAAGTAGCAACTACCCTCTTGACCCACTCCTTAGCAATCATGGCATCACTTGTGCCATCAAAAGAACTACAACCAAGCTGTCGGGCTTCCTTCAGAAATTTAGACAAAACCAAGGCTTGACTAGATCCACCGGCCTCTACTGGCACATGATGAACTACTGGCACTGGAGGTGCTGGGGCAAGCCTTGGGTCTGCCTGAGCCTGACCCCCAAAAGCCCTCCAAAACCCGAGAAAGTCCTGGTACTCCTGATAGGTAGGCTGCCTCTCCTTGGTAGCCCAATGAGCCCTAAAAGCTTCAAGTGCCTCGGGAGTTGGACCAGTACCACTGAACATCCGGAGCATGAACAGAAGCCGCCACCTCGGGATCATGCCCCGAACTACCCTCCCGCCCAGGTGGCGATGGAGATGGGCGAGGAGTTGGTTCTCCTTGCCTCCTATCTCTCAAAACTCTTGGTGTAGCATCGGCGGGGGAAGTAGCTCTCCCTTGGCGAGCGCGTGAGCGTAGTGCCGGCATTTTACCGAGACGAGAACGTAAGACAATTCTTAGGAATGTTTCTATATGCATCTAATGCAATAAGTCCGACTCTATTTGGATCCACTTGGATACAAGAATCAAAAGATCAACGTTTTGACCCAATCGGGGAACGATTCTGAGAAAACAAAAGCCCACTTTCCGACCAAATCGGAAGACGGTGGTAAATAGCGAGAAGATCAACTTCTTGTCCCAATCGGAAGACTGACTTTAAGTCAAGCTTATATTGACAAAATCCATTTCTAAACTCTAAACTGGTTACTTGACCCAATCATGAAATCCCATACCGACCCAATCATGTAACTTTATACCGACCCAATCATTAAACTATATACTGACCCAATCATGATAACTCGGGCTCGATACCACTAAAGTAATGTCACGCCCCGACCCTCGGGTCCCGGTCCATGGCACTACCGCCACGACAACCCGGGGGAGGTCAACACTGCCTCAACCCCGGGTCGCCGTAAGGCTAACCACGTTACTTGTACGATATTAACTTTACCACAATAATACTCTAAATCTAAGGTATTTAATCACAACCCTGTACAAGATCAACAGACTCGCACATATATGTACATATATCCCTGGAAATCACATCACCAATGATCATGGACACAATCATAGTATTTCACAAACACTTGAATATAGACTCATACAACCTAAGGTCCCGATTGAACCAATCAAGATTATACAAGATCAAATGGAAATACGAAAACATAGGTCCTAGTGGATCCATCTTATGCATAACGGCAATGTTTATGAATCATACACTAGTCGAAGGTAAATGCGAGAATGGATGCCAAGCACTATCACTTCTTACGCCCTTGCCCGTGCTAACACCCGAAAAGGGGAGAAGAAGAATGGGTGAGTAACTAAGTTACTCGGTGAGGGGTTGAACATGGGGCTATAACTCATACAAGTGTAAAGAATGGTATGCCGAAAACATATGTAAATCTTTAACAATCACACCTTACAAAATGCTTTAAATACACATTTCAATATAACAAGCTTTCTAACTTTCTCAAAGAAAGGCATCAATAAGTCTTTGAAAATCTTTTGTAAAGAGATTCAATACTGAAAATTCAAGTTAAGAATACTCGTCAAAAGATCAAAAGATCAAACCCATCGAATTAAGAATTTATAGTGCAACGCATGCAGAAATCCTTTATCGATAGCGTCAACAATAGCCTATGAAAAACCCTCCATCACTAACCATGGCCGTGGTTAGGTCAAGAGCCACCAAGATGCACGTATCTTGGCGTTGGCCGTTGAGTATCCCGTGTGGTGACTCCGGGTACCCAACACAAGCACCTTCCGGGTTCACTCCGCGCCTCCTGTAAAGGGCTCATCAACCGAGAACTCCACGCCACCCCATTGGTCGGTCCGTGGAGACTCGCTTCTGCAGAAGACGGGGATCCTCCCCAATGTCACCATCGAAACATTTGGGATATCCTATCCCGCCCGTAGGCTCATCATGAACACATCATATATCTCATCAAGAGATCACAAATAGTTTGCCCGTAGGCTCATCATAAACGTATCGTTATAAAATCATATATCTCTTCAAGAGATCACAAATAGTTTGCCCATAGGCTAATCATAAATGTATCATTTTAAAATCACATATCTCAACAAGAGATCACAAATTCGCATAAAATACAACTCTTAATCGAAGAGTAAATCCTTTTGCGAAAGCATCGACAATAATGTCATTTTCATCAAGAATATCAACACAAGAGTATCCTTTGAAAACTCATTTCAAATACGATAACATCGTGGAGAATCTCAATTTGGTTTACATAGACCCTTATTTGGTCAAAATAACAAGAATATCGAATTCTCAAGTTCACAAATCTTGAAAACATGTAGTTCAAACCATAGGATTATCCAATCCTTATCAAATATAAATAATCAAGAATTTAACAAGATCATAAACTATCATGGTTTCTAGGCCTCAAGGAAATCATCTCATGAGCCTTTGTAATAGAATCAATAGTTAAGCAAAATCACAAATATCATGGTTTCTAGATCTCAAGGAAATCATCTCATGAGTCTTTTGTAATATAATCAATAGTTAAGCAAGATCATGAACATCAAGATTTCTAGATCTCAAGGAAATCATCTCATGAGTCTTTTAAGATGAAATCAAGAATTAAAATGATCATATAGTATCATAATTTCAGTTTTCAAGAAACATTTCAAGAATCCATTGAAATCAAGAATTTCTCATTTCAAGGCATGCATCATTAAACAAGCATGATCATAGCTCTTTAATTTAAACAATTCCCACTCACAAACTTGGCGAGATCGAACACTTGGATCACTCGCCCACTTGATCTTTACCCTTGCCTTTAGATCCACCTTCTTGAAGCCATTAACCATCCAAGAAAAAACAAGAATCAATCACAACCTTATCCAATCAATAAGAGAGGAAAGAATGCTCCAAAATTAGATCTCAAGGCTTCTAGGGTTTACTATGTGCTCTTGATTCAAGAATTAACAATAATAGAATCCTTAAACCCTCAAAATCAAAATGAAATCAAGAACATCCTAATTGGGTTCGGATCTACAAGAATCAAAGGTTTAGAGATCAAGGATCTCCTCCATTCTTTACCAAAACATGAAATCAAGGCTCCTATACCATTCAAACATTAGATCTATGGCTAAATCCCAATTAAATAATAGATCCATGCTAAATCCACACTAATTCTCCATGGATCTAAAAAGAAATGAATAAAAGAACAAGGAGTTGAAGAAGAGAATAAAACCCACCTCAATTCTTGCTAGAACTAGAGGAGATTCACCACCAATGGAGAAGAGGGGAAGATCAACACCTTTCTCCTTTCTTGGAGCTCAAGAATGGAGATCTAATGGAGGGGAGAATGAGGGTTCAAGATGGGGAGAAAAAGAGAGGGAAATGAGGTCTTATAAAGGCCATTTAAGTTTGAAAACGGGTATTTATAGACCCAAAGTGCGGGAGGGCTCGCGGGCTCCCTTGCGGGCGCAAGGGAGGCCGCGAGGCCCTTTCCAAAGCCTTGCGGCCTCCCATGCGCCCGCATGGGAGCCCGCAAGCATTTCTGGCCGGGGTCCTTGCGGGCTCCCATGCGGGCGCATGGGAGGCCGCAAGGCCTCTTCTTTGGCTCCTTGCGGGCACACTAAGTGCCCGCAAGGTCCCTTCCTTGCTAAAGCCTTTTAAAACACTTTTCCCCCATCTTTTAACCTCTCAAAAAGACCTTAACTAAGATCCCAACAAAAATAAAACTCGACAAAAATTTAAACACACAACTTCTACACAAGAAACAAAGCACAAGAGAAGCGAAAAAGATCGAACTTCCACACTCCTGGCCAAGAACCACCAGTGCCTGTGTAATTCTAGCATTCTACCAGCTTTAGTAATCCCGAGGGGATCCTAGCTCTGGACCTCGTACTTTCATTGCTAATTGCCTCCTTGATATGCTTATTTGGTATGCCTTAGTCCAACATGTTTATAGTTATCTTTGTTAGTTTTCTTATCTTGTTTTAATTCTCTTTCTTTGGTAGACTAGATAGTTCCGTCAAGGGGGAAGTAATAGCAGCTCTTGGGACCCCAGGGAATACGACCCTCTCACGCGTGCGTGAGAGGTATTACTTGAGGACCCGTGCGCTTGCGGACAATGATCACTTAGCCACCTCAACCAAAAACCAAGAACGGGAAGAGCTACTTCAATCAACCGCACATTACATTATTGGACAAGGATTTCAGATCTTCTAAGAAGATGAAAAAATAATGTAAAAAAGAAGCTCTCTAAGCTTTGCTTCCCTAGCCTTCTCAAAATGACAATCTTGTAGTGGATGTAGGTTTGAGTCTTGCAAACACCATTTGTTTTGTTCGACATACAACCTTGGAACAAGGCTTCAAAAGAGTACTTGATTCAGGTGAGACCTTTTTTTTTCCTTTTTTGTCTACATGACTACCTCAGTGGTTGTTATAACTGTTGGCAGTCACTGGTTTGATTGACCCATGAAAAGCGGTCTTCTGTTCTAACAGCTCCTACATTGACTACCAATCGCACTACTTGATTGATCGTCAAGGAAAAAAAGCCGTTCTGGATAGGGGTGACGGTGTGGAGACAGTCTCTTGTCTTGGATTCTAATCACGCTAAAGGTAGGCTTTGAACACTCTGATCAAAAGGTCGATCATTTGTTGCTGGAAAGCATGAAGTCTACATCATGCTAATTTTTGCTGAAAGCATCCACTAGGTCTTCTTCCCTAGTCTAGATGGCTACCATTGATGGACGACAAATCCCTCAATACGAAAACAATCAAGAAGTGAGGACAAAGTATTTCATCTCTGTTTTCGAACCCTAAGACTCCTAAAACAGAGTCTTCATCCCCCTTCTTTTTTCTGCTAAGAAGTTGGCTTTGCCTCGGCTTGTACAACTAGTTATGCAGATGACTCCACTACACCAAGAGATAGGTTAGGCTTTCCCTGGTGAGAGTCAAGACATGAAAAGGGCCCAGTCCTTTCCCTTCTGTGCTAACAGTAAGAAATCCATCAAAGAGCCCCCTGTGCGCTAAGAAAGACATAAAGAGCAGTGCAAGGAATTGTCCCACACAACAAGGGCTAAGAGTTGCACCGTTAAGGATCTTTCCATTCGTTAGTCAACTCGGTTACCAATTCAAGGTCAAACTCCGGATCTCTGATGAAGATCCCCTTCCTCGTGGGCCCCGCCTATCATTCTTCTTAGCAGGTGAAATAGTTGAATGAAGAAGACTGGCCTTACACATCTACTTCACAGGAACAGAAAGGGCTTGGAGAATAGTAGCTGAGATGTCTAAATCAAACCAAAAGAGAGAACAAACAGACTATAAGGAGGTTATGTGCCAAAAGATCAAAGTATTTACTAAATAAGCAAGATCTCGATGAAACTGTAAGATCCTACATCACTAAGTCCATTTCTTACAGGCTAATGGAACCGTTAAGCTTAGAACAAACTGAAATGAGATCCCTCTGAGTAATAGTAGCATCTCAAGAGCAAGTGGAATTCATCTAGGCGAAATCAAGAGTGCAAACGCGCTAGTACCACAAAAAAAAGGAAAACCACATTGCCACCAGGAAATTGAGTACTCTCCCCCTTCTCGCAAGGGTTGTTAGATCTCTCTGTGGCAGGTTGATAAGTGCATGCATGTATATAATAGTTGAGATGTTTTTCATGCATGAGCATTATATTTCTCAGGTTTTATTGCTCATTTTGTTTGTTTTTGTGTTCTTTCTTGAAATTAGGGTTGTGAAGAGGTTTTGTGGGAATTAAGGCAAAAATAAGTCATGATAGTGCCAAGTGGAGTTCTTTTATGCAAATATAAAGATCAAGACACAAATCGGGGTCAAACAAGACGGTATGTGCCAACTTCTAAAGGGTTCAAGACAATATTGCAGAAGGATACAAATGCAGTCATGCTCTCTTATTCTGGTTTGTTCGAAGATTTCAAAAGCTCTCCAAGGGTTTTTCGACATCAAGAAATGCCACATGATCTACTACATAAGCGTGTGTCCATTGGTGTGGCCTTAGAAGAAGAAACATGCGAAATCGGGGACCTATCGATGCATTTTTGTAGAGGCTGAAAATCCACATGGGCATGTGGATTTTCCACACGGCCATGTGGAATTTTCATAGGGCCATGCGGAATTTCTACATGGCCGTGTAGATCCTCGACTTTTGCGTTTTAAAAGGCCGTTCTGAAGCGTTTTAATGGGAGCTTTTTCCTAACTTCTGGAGGGAGTTCGCCTAGGGTTTGGAGAGCTCTTTGCAAGGTTTTTGGGACGTTTCTTCACCGATTTCAATTCCGATTCCTTCCAAGGAGAGATATTGGGGGAGCCTTCGACGACATCGATTGGGCGAGGTGTGCCCTAGGCCTAACGGAGGGATCCTTGGAAAAGAAGAAGCGACCCTCATAGACTATCAGCATGGAGCTTATGGTGGTTTTCTCCATAGATTATTTGCATTTATTTTTAATTGTATTGTTGATTTTGTATTGCTCCCTGGAGAGCAAAACCAATAGTGGGTACTGATAAACGTCTAAATATACGTATTTTATACGTATTTGTGTGTATTATTTTTTTATCTTTTTGATGAGCCAATGCCTTTTCTACGGTCTAAATTGTTTTATTTTGTGTTTCAGCTACAAATGAAGCCTAGATGAGCTCAACGATGAGATTTGAGAAGAAATCGACATCGAATGCGTCGTTTTAGGGCAATGGCACTGTAGCGGTACTGTAGTAGCCTGGAACGCGAAGACTTTGAAGAAATTCTAAGTCTGGGAGTCCTTACGGGTAACCTCACGGCCATAAGCTCGGCCGCAAGCGATTCAGAGAGAAGTAGTGCTGTAGAAGTTACTGTAGAAGTTTATTGTAACAGTACTGTAGAAACTTACCCAACTTTTTGGACCATTTTCTAAGCATCCTCACAGCCGTATGTTGACCGTGAAGCCGCCCGTGAGCCATCCAGAACTCACCCTTTTTAAGTGTTTTCAGGGCTTTGTTTGAGGGACTTTTGCCTCCTCCTTGGAGCTCCACACCACCATCTTCAAATCCGGGCTTGGAGGAAGCTTTTAGAGCATTTTCGTAGAGAAATTAGCGAGGAGAGCGCGTGCTTGAGCAAGATCCACTCCTAATGTGTCACGCCCCGACCCTCGGGTCCCGGCCCATGGCACTACCGCCACGACAACCCAGGAGAGGTCAAGCACCTGCCTCAACCCCAGATCGCCGCAAGGCTTACTTGTTACCTGTACAATATTAACATCACAACAGTAATATTCTAAATCTAAGGTATTCAACCACATCCCTGCACAAGATCAATATACTCACACCAGGTATATATCCCTAAGAACCACAAAATCAATGATCATGGACACAATCATAGTTTTCCCCAAACACTGGGTGAAAACTCATACAACATAAGGTCCTGTCTGAACCAATCAAGATTATACAAGATCAAATGGAAATACGAAAACATAAGTCCTAGTGGATCCATCTTATGCATGATGACAATGTTTATGAATCATACACTACTCTAAGGTAAATGCAAGAATAGATGCCAAGCACTATCACGTCTCACGCCCTGCTGCCGTGCTAACACCTGTAAAAAAAGAGATAAGAAGAATGGGTGAGTAACTAAGTTACTCAGTGAGGGGTTGAACATGGAGCTATAACTCATACAAGTGTAAAAAATGATATGCCGAAAACATATGTAAATCTTTAACAACCACAACTTACAAAATGCTTTAAATACACATTTCAATATAACAAGCTTTCCAACTTTCTCAAAGAAAGGCATCAATAAAACTTTGAAAATCATTTGTATAGAGATTCAATACTGAAAATTCAAGTTAAGAATACTCGTCAAAGGATCAAAAGATCAAACCCATCGAAGTAAGGATTTATAGTGCAACACATGCGGAAATCCTCTATCGATAGCATCATCAATAGCCTATGAAAACCCTCCATCACTAACCATGGCCGTGGCTAGGTCAAGAGCCACCAAGATGCGCGTATCTTGGCATTGGCCGTTGGGTATCCCGTGTGGTGACTCCGGGATCCCAACACAGCACCTTCAGGATCTCTACGCGCCTCCTGTAAGGGCTCGTCAGCCGAGAACTCCACGCCACCCCAACTAGGTCGGTCCGTGGAGACTCGCTTCTGTAGAAGACGGGGATCCTCCCCAATGTCACCATCGAAACATTTGGGATATCCATCCCGCCCGTAGGCTCATCATGAACACATCATATATCTCATCAAGAGATCACAAATAGTTTGCCTGTAGGCTCATCATAAACGTATCATTATAAAATCATATATCTCATCAAGAGATCACAAATAGTTTTCCCATAGGCTAATCATAAATGTATCATTATAAAATCATATATCTCAACAAGAGATCACAAATTCGCATAAAATACAACTCTTAATCGAAGAGTAAATCCTTTTGCGAAAGCATCGACAATAATGTCATTTTCATCAAGAATATCAGCACAAGAGTATTCTTTGAAAACTCATTTCAAATACGATAACATCATGGAGAATCTCAATTTGGTTTACATAGACCCTTATTCGGTCAAAATAACAAGAACATCGAATTCTCAAATTCACAAATCTCGAAAACATGTAGTTCAAACCATAGGATTATCCAATCCTCATCAAATATAAATAATCAAGAATTTAACAAGATCATAAACTATCATGGTTTCTAGGCCTCAAGGAAATCATCTCATGAGCCTTTTGTAATAGAATCAATAGTTAAGCAAGATCATAAACATCAAGGTTTCTAGATCTCAAGGAAATCATCTCATGAGCCTTTTGTAATAGAATCAATGGTTAAGCAAGATCATAAACATCAAGGTTTCTAGATCTCAAGGAAATCAAGAATTAAAAGGATCATATAGTATCATAATTTCAGTTTTCAAGAAACACTTCAAGAATCCATTGAAATCAAGAATTTCTCATTTCAAGGCATGCATTATTAAACAAGCATGATCATAGCTCTTTAATTAAACAATTCCCACTCACAAACTTGGCGAGATCGAATACTTGGATCACTCGCCTACTTGATCTTTACCCTTGCCTTTAGATCCACCTTCTTGAAGCCATTAACCATCCAAGAAAAACAAGAATCAATCACATAACCCAAACAATAAACAAGAGAGGAAAGAATGATCCAAAATTAGATCTCAAGGCTTCTAGGGTTTACTAAGTGTTAGAGATTCAAGAATTAACAATAATAGAATCCTTAAACCCATAAAATCAAAATGAAATCAAGAAAATCCTAATTGGGTTCGGATCTAAAAGAATCAAAGGTTTAGAGATGAAGGATCTCCTTCATTCTTCACCAAAACATGAAATCAAGGCTCCTATACCATTCAAACATAAGATCCATGGCTAAAATCCAATTAAATATTAGATCCATACTAAATCTACACTAATTCTTCATGGATCTAAAGAGAATTGAATAAAAGAACAAGGAGTTGAAGAAGAGAAGAAAACCCACCTCAAACTTTGCTAGAACTAGAGGAGAATCATCACCAATGGAGAAGAGGGGAAGATGAACACCTTTCTTCTTTCTTGGAGCTCAAGAAAGAAGATCTAATGGAGGAGAGAATGAGGATTCAAGATGGGGAGAAAAAGAGAGGGAAATGGGGTCTTATAAAGGCCCTATGAGTTTGAAAACGGTTTAAATAGGCCCCAAAACGCGGGAGGGCTCGCGGGCTCCCTTGCGGGCGCAAGGGAGGCCGCGAGGCCTCAACCAGGAAGCCATGCGGCCTCCCATGCGCCCGCATGGGAGCCCGCATGCTCTTCTGGCCGGGGTCCTTGCGGGCTCCCATGCGGGCGCATGGGAGGCCGCAAGGCCTTTTTTTTGGCTCCTTGCGGGCACACTAAGTGCCCGGAAGGTCCCTTCCTTGCTTACACCTTTTAAAACACTTTTCCCCCATCTTATAACCTCTCAAAAAGACCTTAACTAAGATCCCAAAAAAAATAAAACTCGACAAAAAATTAAACACACAACTTCTACACAAGAAACAAAGCACAAGAGAAGCGAAAAACATCGAACTTCCGCATGGAGAGTTTTCATAGGCTATTGATGATGCTATCGATAGAGGATTTCCGCATGTGTTGCACTATAAATCCTTACTTCGATGGGTTTAATCTTTTAACTAGTATTCTTAACTTGAATTTTCAGTATTGAATCTCTTTATAAATGATTTTCAGAGTTTTATTGATGCCTTTCTTTGAGAAAGTTGGAAAGCTTCTTATATTGAAATGTGTACTTAAAGCATTTTGTAAGTTGTTGGTTGTTAAAGATTTACATATGTTTTCCGCATATCATTTGTTACACTTGTATGAGTTATTGCTCCATGTTCAACCCTTCACTGAGAAACTTAGTTACTCACCCATTGTTCTTATCTTCTTTTCAGGTGTTAGCACGGCAGCATAGCGTGAGACGTGATAGTGCTTGGCAGATTTATTCTTGCATTTACCTTTAAGTAGTGTATGATTCATAAACATTGTTGTCATGCATAAGATGGATCCACTAGGACCTATGTCTTCGTATTTCCATTTTGGTCTTGGATAATCTTGATTGGTTCAGTTAGAACCTTAGGTTGTATGAGCTTTACACCCAGTGTTTGGGGATACTATAATTGCGCTCATGATCATTGCTGTTGTGATGTCCAGGGATATATATACCTGGTGTGAGTAGGTTGATCTTGTACAGGGTTGTGGTTGAATACCTTAGATTTAGAGTATTATTGTTGTGATGTTAATATTATACAGGTAACAGGTTAGCCTTGCGGCGATCTAGGGTTGAGGCAGGTACTTGACCCCCCCTGGGTTGTCGTAGAGGTAGTGTCATGGGTCGGGACCCGACGGTCGGGGCGTGACATGGCTCCTGAATCTGCTAAAGCTTTTTCCTGTATACCATCGCCAATCATGCAAGGTATTATGAAACTCCCCGGATCAGTCAGCTTCTTCGGCAATTTCCTTTGTATCACAGCTGAACGAACAATTCCCAGTAAGTGCCACAGTCTCTAGTTCTTCCAATTTCCGTTTGTTGGTGAGAAGATCCTTCATGAACTTGGCGTACTTGGGCATTTGGGATAACGCCTCAACGAGGGGAATATTTATATGAAGCTGCTTAAAGACACTGAGGAATTTCTTGAATTGAGCGTCTTCTTTATCCTTCTTTAACCTCTCAGGGTAAGGGACGCGAGGCTTATACTCAGGAATTTCCATTTTCTGGGGCAATGGTGGAGTTTCTTCTCCTTCAGAACTTTTAAGTGCACTTGGAGTTTTTTGCATAGCTGATTCGTTGTCCTCCAAGGTGTGATTCTTTTCAGCCCTTGTTTCCACCTCCTTGCCAGTCCTTAGTGAGATAGCTTTCAGCTGCTCCATTGGATTCACTTCAGTGTTACTCAGGAGACTTCCTGGGAGTCTTTCTACCAAGGTCTTGCCATTTGGCCTATCTGATTCTCTATATTCTGGACTGAGGCTTGGAGATTTTCGATGTTAGCATTAACATTCTCAAACTTTGTCTCAATATTGACCATGAACCTTGCTAGCATGTCCTCTGTGGTGAATTTTCTCTCTTGATGCTGTGGTGGTTGTTGTTGATGCACTAGTGGTGGTGGTCGTCGTCTCTGTTGTGAACTCTGCCCCCATAAGAAATTGGGGTGGCTCCTCCACCCGGGGTTGTAGTTGGCACCATATGGATTTCCTGGGCCTCTCTGGCCGCCACTCACATAATCAACTCTCTTCATTGGAGCAACAGCGGCACTAGAAATTGGACACTGTGTAGTTTCATGCCCTGATCCACATGTGTCACAGATGTGGAAGTTCGACCTTTTTCGCTTCTCTTGTGCTTTGTTTCTTATGTAGAAGTTGTGTGTTTAAGTTTTTGTCAAGTTTTATTTTGTTGGGATCTTAGTTAAGGTCTTTTTGAGAGGTTAAAAGATGGGGGAAAAGTGTTTTAAAAGGTTTAAGGAAGGAAGGGACCTTGCGGGCACTTAGTGTGCCCGCAAGGAGCCAAAATAGGGGCCTTGCGGCCTCCCATGCGCCCGCATGGGAGCCCGCAAGGACCGCAGGCCAGAAGACCATGCGGGCTCCCATGCGGGCGCATGGGAGGCCGCATAGCTTCCTGGTTGAGGCCTCGCGGTCTCCCTTGCGCCCGCAAGGGAGCCCGCGAGCCCTCCCGCGCTTTAGGGCCTATATATACCGATTTGAAACTCAAAGGGCCTTTATAATACCCCATTTCCCTCTTTTTTTGTCCCCATCTTGAATCCTCATTCTCCCCTCCATTAGATCTTCATTCTTGAGCTCCAAGAAAGAAGAAAGGTGTTGATCTTCCCCTCTCCTCCATTGGTGATGATTCTCCTCTAGTTTTAGCAAGGTTTCTTCTTTAATTCCTTGTTCTTTTATTCAATTCTCTATAGATCCATGAAGAATTAGTGTGGATTTAGTATGGATCTACTATTTAATTGGAATTTAGCCATAGATCTAATGTTTGGATGGTATAGAAGTCTTGATTTCATGTTTTGGTGAAGAATGAAGGAGATCCTTCATCTCTAAACCCTTGATTCTTTTAGATCCGAACCCAATTAGGATATTCTTGATTTTATTTTGATTTTGAGGGTTTAAGGATTCTATTATTGTTAATTCTTGAATCTAGAGCACTTAGTAAACCCTAAAAGCCATGAGGTCTAATTTTGGATCATTCTTTCCTCTCTTGTTTATTATTTGGGTTATGTGATTGATTCTTGTTTCTTCTTAGATGATTAATGGCTTCAAGGAGGTGGATCTAAAGGCAAGGGTAAAGATCAAGTAGGCGAGTGATCCAAGTGTTCGATCTCGCCAAGTTTGTGAGTGGGAATTGTTTAATTAAAGAGCTATGGTCATGCTTGTTTGAATGTCCAATAATGCATGCTTTGAAATGAGAATTTCTTGATTTCAATGGATTCTTGAAGTGTTTCTTGAAAACTGAAATTATGATGCTATATGATCTTCTTAATTCTTGATTTCATTTTAATGGACTCATGAGATGATTTCCTTGAGATCTAGAAACCTTGATGTTTATGATCTTGCTTAACTATTGATTCTATTACTAAATGCTCATGAGATGATTTCCTTGAGGCCTAGAAACCATGATAGTTTATGATATTGTTAAATTCTTGATTATTTATATTTCATGAGGATTGGAAAATCCTATGGTTTGAACTACATGTTTTCAAGATTTGTGAATTTGCGAATTCGATGTTCTTGTTATTTTGACCGAATAAGGGTCTATGTAAACAAAATTGAGATTCTCCACGATGTTATCGTATTTGAAATGAGTTTTCAAAGAATACTCTTGTGTTGATATTCTTGATGAAAATGACATTATTGTTGATGCTTTCACACAAGGATTTACTCTTGGATTAAAAGTTGTATTTTATGGGAATTTGTGATCTCTTGATGAGATATATGATTTTATAATGATACGTTTATGATGAGCCTACGAGCAAACTATTTGTGATCTCTTGATGAGATATATGATTTTATAATGATACGTTTATGATAAGCCTACGGGCAAACTATTTGTGATCTCTTGATGAGATATATGATGTTATATTGATGTGTTCATGATGAACCTACGGGCGGGATGGATATCCCAAATGTTTCGATGGTGACATTGGGGGGATCCCCGTCTTCTCAGAAGCGAGTCTCCACGGACCGACCTAGTTAGGGTGGCGTGGAGTTCTCGGCTGACTAGCCCTTACAGGAGGCGCGTAGAGAACCTGAAGGTGCTGTGTTGGATTCCCGGAGTCACCACACGGGATTACCAACGGCCAACGCCAAGATTCGCGCATCTTGGTGGCTCCCGACCTAGCCACGGCCATGGTTAGTGAGGGAGGGTTTTCATAGGCTATTGATGATGCTATCGATAGAGGATTTCCACATGTGTTGCACTATAAATCCTTATTTCGATGGGTTTGATCTTTTAACGAGTATTCTTAACTTGAATTTTCAGTATTGAATCTCTTTACAAATGATTTTCAGAGTTTTATTGATGCCTTTCTTTGAGAAAGTTGGAAAGCTTGTTATATTGAAATGTGTATTTAAAGCATTTTGTAAGTTGTGGTTGTTAAAGATTTACATATGTTTTCGGCATATCATTCGTTACACTTGTATGAGTTATAGCTCCATGTTTAACCCCTCACTGAGTAACTTAGTTACTCACCCATTCTTCTTATCTCTTCTTTACATGTGTTAGCACGGCAGCAGGGCGTGAGACGTGATAGTGCTTGGCAGATCTATTCTTGCATTTACCTTTGAGTAGTGTATGATTCATAAACATTGTCGTCATGCATAAGATGGATCCACTAGGACCTATGTTTTCGTATTTCCATTTGATCTTGTATAATCTTGATTGGTTCAGTCAGGACCTTAGGTTGTATAAGGTTTACACCAAGTGTTTGGGAGAGACTATGATTGTGTCCATGATCATTGATTTTGTGATTCTCAGGGATATATACCTGGTGTGAGTATATTGATCTTGTACAGGGTTGTGGTTGAATACCTTAGATTTAGAATATTACTGTTGTGATGTTAATATTGTACAGGTAACAAGTAAGCCTTGCGGCGATCTGGGGTTGAGGCAGGTGCTTGACCTCCCCTGGGTTGTCGTGGCGGTAGTGCCATGGGCCAGGACCCGAGGGTCGGGGCGTGACAACAGAAGAGTACGGCCCCAGAACTTGAGCTTGATCCCATCAAGAACTGATCAAACCTCCTAGTCAGTGCATCCACTTTCGCGGCCAAAGCCGTGGTGTCGTTGACCTCATAAATTCCTGCAGTCTTCTGGGGCTTCACCCATGCACTCCAATGGGATTCATTATTAGCCATGTTCTCAAACAATTCCTCGGCGTCCTCAGGGGATTTATTGCTCAAAGATCCTCCTGCCGCGGCATCAATCAGCTGACGTGTCTGATAGTTCAGTCTATTGTACAGTGTTTGGACTCTCATACAAGTTGAAAAACCATGATGGGGGCATCTTCTGAGCAAATCCTTGAACCTTTCATGTGCTTCAAACAGTATTTCTGAATCCCCCTGTCTGAAGGCTGAAATTTCCTGCCTGAGCCTGGCTGCCTTGCTAGGCGGGAAGTACTTTGCCAAAAACTTCTCCACCATTTCCTTCCAGGTCTTGATGAACACGGGGGCTAGTGAAGCGAGCCATCTGTAAGCCGCTTCCCTCAAGCTGAACGGAAACAGTCGTAATCTGATCGCGTCATCCGAAACAGAATTAATTTTGAAGATGGGTCATATTTGGAGGAAACGCGACAAATGAGCTTGGGGATTGGTGGTTGTCCCGCAAGCGCACGGGGTCGTCAAGTAATAAACCACTCGCGCACGCACGAGTGGGTCGTATTCCCAAGGGCCCGAGAATCTATCCTTACTTCCTTCTCGCAATGTTGTCTAGCCGATCAATTTCGAGAGTAAAGGAAGAAAATGCAAAAACAAGAAATAAATGGAATTCAGAATGCTAATTAACCAGGGCAATAGAAAGTGTGAAATCAGGGTGAGAAAGCGGTCCCGGATAAGGATCCCCTCAGGGGCTACTGAAGTGTACAGGATGCTGGATTAACATGTAAATGGCTTGTTGGACCGAGAAAACCCTAGATTAGGTCAACCCGATGGTCACGGCAGTTGACCCCTAATCCGGTACGAGTATTGAATACGGGCCCTACCCGTATAAATCCTCATACGATTGCAAAGAGTGAGGCGGTTTTCTCAAACTAAGGTTGAATCACAAATAAGCAATTAACCCTAGAATTGGAGGGGTACAAATACCCGATGGTCACGGCGTATTTATACGTATTTCCCTTCCAAGCTTGGTGAGTCTAACACTAGGGCAATGGTCATGCAACCTAGTATTGGCTAAGTAGAGATACACAGAGTTCTCATGCATACCCTAACATTCAAAAGCACCAAACAAGGATCACAAACAAGTCTACAAACATTAATTGAAACCAAGCATCCAAAATACACAAGTTCACCCCCAAGGTTCACCTACATCCGGTGACCTTGGGGTTTAGTTGTTCATAATATCAAAATACATACTCAAAAGCATGAAAACAACTAAAGAAAGCATAATCACTCCCTCAAATACGAAAATGGAGTTCCGAAGACGCCACTCAAGAGGTGGCTTCTCTTGTCTTCAACCCTCCTTCAATGATGCCCTAGAGTAGGATCTTGCTCCCAAACGCACTCTCCTCCAAGATCTCGCCGTGAAAACGCCCTCAAAGCCCTCCTCCAAGCCGGATTTTTAGATGGTTGTGTGATGCTCCAAGGAAGAAGACTTACTTCCCTCAAAATGCCCTAGAAATGCCCTTTAAATCAAGACATCGCGATGCCTTGCGGGTGGCCTTGCGGGCGCAAGGTTGCCCGCAAGGCATCCAGAGAGTTTCTCAGGAATTTTTCCATTCAGAGCTACAGTACCTGCTACAGTAATTGTACTACAGTAATTCCGCTACAGTACTGCTACAGTGATGAATCCCAAAAACGCCGTATTTGGTGTCGATTTCTTCATGAATACGTTCTTGAGCTTATTTCGGGCCTGTAACACAAGTAAAACCACATTAAACAAGAAAATAGAAAACAACTTAACATAAAGAGAGAATAAACTATACACAAGTACGTAAAAAATACGTATATTTAGACGTTTATCAGGGATCTTCATCAGCTAACCCGTCGAACTGGGCCCAATTTTTGGATCATCCCAATAGTACTAGCCTTGATTTCAAAATTGTTTGTGGGCACTGTTGGGCTTGCACACTAAATTCATCTCAAGTAATCTGTGGCCTCTCATAATCTGACAATGTCCTTCTTGGTTCAGCCATGATTGAGGGTTCACTTTCTTCAATCTGACCTTCTTGTTGTTCTGAGCTTCCTATCCCTTCTCTAAAGCTCTGATGCAAGGTCCTCTCAATCTCGTTATCGTGTTCCAATAAATTTGAATGCCTTGCTGTTGTCGTACAACAGGTACCTTGCAAAATCCAACCAGAGATGGTTAAACTCAAGATAAAAACCAGATGACCACAGAACAAATGAAATAAAGTAAAACACAGTGGAGAGAGTATGTACAGCAAATACCAATAAAAACAAAGAAGATAAAGAAAATAAAACTGTCAAATCAATAAGCTGTAAGTTTTCCGAATATTCCTTGTGTTCCCCGGTAACGGGGCCAAAAACTTGATGTACATCCCGCAAGTGTACGAGGTCGTCAAGTAATACCCTGTGTGTGACACAGGGGTCGTATTCCTCGGGGCCAAGGATCTACCCTTACTTTCTCTTCACTTATTGTCTAACCAAATATCTCGAGGTTGGGTGCTAAGATCTACAAACTGATTTTAAAAAAAGCTAAACTGAATGATGAACTACAGGCAAAATAGGTGGAGAATCACAAAGGGGAAAAACGGTCACAGACACGGATCCCCCTCGAACTACTGAAGCTAGACAGATGCTAGGGTTAAGATTGCAATTGTGGTTTGGGCCAAGAGACTCCTAAAATAGGTTAAGCCCGAATCCCTCGGTGATTAACCCCTAATCCCATACAGGTATTGGACAGATTCTCTTCTAACCAAATCCCCCTATGATTGCACTACGACTAGGGAAATCTCTGATTAGGGTCAAACTCAGTACCTAGGATCGAGCATAATGGTTAGAATGGTCCCAAATACCCGAATCCCTCGGCGTATAGGTACATGTATTCCTTTCAAACTATGTGAGTCTAATACAAAAGCGTATCCCACATTCCAAGTACAACATAGAAATTGAACTACAGAGTTCTCATGTCATTCAAGGCAATGAAGCACACATAGCATGAACCACAAACCAAATAATTTGCATTAAATATAAATCAAAGCATCCATACAAGCTTGTTCGTCCCAAGGTTCACCGGCGTCCGGTGACCTTGGGACTTAGTTGTTCATACAAGCAAATAACACAAAACACATCATTAAAACAACTAATCTAGCCATAACAAACACTCCCTCAATTGTTGGTGATGAAAAGGTGAGCTGGATCCTCGCCACGAGCCTCTACCTACGCCGCAATGAGGTAGGCTTCCTTCTTCTTCTTCAACCTTTAAATGACGAAGTAGAGGATGGATCTTGCCAAATCTCCACTCTCCCCTTGATCTCCACTCTTCAATTGATGAGAAAAGGTCTCTTCTTCCCGGATTTGAGCCTCCTTCAAGCTTCCAGAAAACCTCTCTCTAAAACCTCACACAAAAGCCCCCCTCTTATTTGCCCTAACGCCCCTTTAAAATCAGATTTTCGGGTGGCTATGCGGGCTGCCTTGCGGGCGCATGCTTGCCCGCAAGGCTCCCAGGAATTTTGAAGAAGAATGTCTCGGGGGTGTTACAGTAACCCTGCTACAGTAATCTGCTACATTACCATGCTACAATATTGCTACAGTGACGAAGCTCCAACAATGCTGTATTTGGTGTTGATTTCTTCATAAATATGTTCTTGAGCTCATTTTGGCTTCTTCAAGGCCTGCAACACAAATAAAACTAATTTAAACACAAAAACGGGCGTCGACTTATCAAAAGCATGTAATTTAATACAAAAATACTATAAATAAATATACACATTTAGGCACTTATCAGGTACCCATCCCGTCCTCACCTTTTTCACACTGCCTGTCATCTCATAAAACCAGATGACCAGGGCAATGGTGCGGCATTTCAAGTACCCGACTGTGGTATGCTTCCCTTTGAATCAAAGCAGACACATGCGGCCGTCGCAGGCACATCGTCTATCAGTCACTTGTGAACAACCCGTGCCCATCCATAACGTCCAAAGTTCGCCAAGTCGTCAGCGTACCATGCTGCGAATGTTGGCGCATTAAGAGACGTGTTGGGGAAGAGTATGGTCGTCACAAGGAAGACTTCGAGGAGCTTCACAAAAGTCCCCTCCTAGTCTTCGATGCGAACAATCTTCAACAAATTTTGCTTTATCACATCACGGTGGCGGTTGTGCATCTTGCCCAAGAAATTCTGCTCAAACTGGGTTTTCATCTGATCGTGCTTCAAGGAGGTGGTGTCTCCATCGCAGCGGAGGCCAAGGATGAGGGCGATGTCTGCTGCCCTGAACAACAGATAGGTTTCACCTATCTTGAAACACTGCTTGCTATTATCATACACTTGCATGAGAACATCTATAACCCCTTGCTCCTACATCACTGGCTCGACATCCATCAAATGATCGAAAGGCATCAAGCGGAGAATGTCATAGTGCCGGAGATTCATCAGCTTCCTAGGACTGGCCCAAGTAGCACTTCATGTTCGCTACTGTAGTTGCCATCGTTTGTTGTTACTAAAAATATGCATATAATCAGTGAATGGATGATAGTTCGAAATCGTATAACATACAACAAGCAAAAAAAATATACTGAATGCAACAAACAATGTCAAGTCATACACAGAAACTATGTAATAATACACAGAAAACAAAGAATGAACACCAAAAGCAAAAACAATACACAAAATACAACAAATAATGTCAAGTAATTCACAGAAATTAGGTAATAATACATAGAAAACAAATAACTACCACATAAAGTGAACACAATACACTAAACACAACAAACAATGTGAAGTAATACACAGGAACATGTAATAATTATCAGGAAACAAAGAACGACCACATAAAGCAATAAATAATACACAGCAAATATACAACTACAACGATACACATTGGCGACGACACAACAAACACTTTGGAGTAATACTCAAAATCAGTGAATAATACATTGAACGAAAACATGACCCTGCAAACATTAACGACCACACTAACGGCTGGATTGTCACTGCAGTGAAGTTACCGGTGAGCGTTGAAAGGAAGCAAAGAACTCTAATGCGCTTGGAATTGTGAAGAAGTACGAATGCGAAAGAAAGTGATCTCCAGAGGCTTCAGCATAATAAGAAAAGACAAAAAGATGAGTGAATGCGAAGGTCTCCGGCTCGCATCCCAAGATTTCAAGCGGCTGACCTTCCAATCGTTTTCAATACCATTGTGAAGGGTATTCTGATCATTTTACAGGGACTAGAGTTCTGATTATTGGTGAAAAGGTAAATTGGTTATTTCCCCAGCCATGTAACCAAATCTTCTTTCCCTCAATTGCTTTTGGACTGTAATAGAAATAAATAATAAAGGAAGGACCGTTTGCTAATACAGAAACTTCAAGGGTTTAAAAAAAATGTACAAACAATTTGAGGGCTATTAATTACTTTCCTGTTTATATAATGAAATGCATAATTTTATCCAGAGTGTTTTAAAGCTTTTGTTTTTCATTAACTTACATGCCAGTTTATTTACGTGAAGCATGTGGATACACTTTTTTTAATTTTAGAATATAAATATATTTCAAAGCCGTCTGGATTTTGCTTGTTCTAGATGTAATTATGCTTGTTCTAGATGTAATTATTTTGGCATGCACCTGGCGCGAAAGTAATGCCAGATGAGAGACACAAACTTCACCAGATATGCCTGTTGGGTTCTTACCGCTGCTGACCACAAACATGTTGTTACGCACGGCTGAAATACCACGACCCCATCACTTCTGGAAGCCGGTACTTTAAAACAAAACAAAAATATAAAAAAAACACTTAGAAAAAAATATACATTATCTATGACATATCCGAAACACTATCTACTGCATTAAAATTTAAAAAAAAAATTCAAAACATTATTTATTTATTTTTCTAGATAGTTTCATTTCATGTAACGACACACGAAACGGGAATGCGAAGCAGCACTCTAGTAATTAAGCACCGGCACGTGACGCCTGAGCCGGCTTTAGGAAATGTTCTGCAACTATCCGCCTCTGGATCTTGCCGGTCGCCGTCTTCGGCAAGCTGTCTGTCAGAAACACCTTCTTCGGCACCTTAAACGATGCCAGATTCTTCTTGCAGTGCCTCAGCACCTCGGCTTCGTCTAGCTCCGCACCTTCTCTTGCTATCACCGCGCAATTAATCTACACCATGAATTACGGAAATTGTTTATAAAACCAGAAATAATATTTAATAACATTTGTTTCACCCATAAATAAACAAATAAATAAAACTTTATATTTTAATAAAAAAATTAGTCACTTGTATAACAGAATATTCCCTTGTTTATTTATTTATTAAGGTTATCATTTCATTGATATTTAAATTTTAAGGGGAAGAAAATCTCAACACATATCTCAACAAATGTTTGATTTAGCAAATTATTTCTGAAAATTAAAAAATAATCCTCAGAAATTAAATGGACCGACGACCTAAATCTCATCAAGATGTGCTTTCATAGCGCTTATTATATATAAAAGCAAAGTTTCAGATAAAAGCGATCGTAAAAATATAAATTTTATAAAATAAATAGTCTCTGTATTTTCATTTTCAAATAAGTTTGAAGTGTCACAAAAATATTAATAAAATTTATTAAAATTATAAATAAATAAAAAGCACAACCTATATATGAAAAGATAAAACAAAACATCACATTCGATAGTAAGAGATGCTTTACCTCCTCACCGTACTTCGTGTCAGGAACACCGAAGGCCACAGCCTGAGCCACATCTGGGTGCCCCAGAAGCACCGCATCCACTTCGATTGGTGATATCTTCTCCCCTGCGGTATATTAACATAGAATATTAATAATTAACTTTATAAAATTCAATTAAATATTTGACTATAAATTAATATTAATTAAAAATAAAAACGTTGTCTATATTAATTAAAAAATAAAGCAATTCATTAATTCGTAATTAAAAATATACCTCCTCGATTAATGAGCTCTTTGATCCTTCCAACGAGATGAAGGTAGCCATCTGAGTCAACGTAGCCAAGGTCGCCCGTGTGGAACCATCCAAATTCAAACGCGGCCTTGTTTGCTTCCGGATTGTTCTTGTATCCGCGTGTGACGTTAGGCCCTCGCACGCACACCTCTCCAGGCAAGTGCGGAGGCAGCAACTCCCCCTCCTCTCCAAGCACCGCCATCTCCTGCCCCACCGCCTTCCCTACTGATCCGGCCTTGTGCGGCCCGTCCTCCGGCAACGGGTTCGAAGCCATCAGATGCGATGCCTCCGTCATGGCATACGCTTCAAGCACCGGCGCGCCGAACGCCTCCTCAAGCCGCGCCAGAACGGACGGCGCCAGCGACGCGCTGCAGCTCCGGATGAACCGAAGTTTCGGGTAGTCATCCTCGGGCTGGGCGGCATGACGATCGAGGAGGATCTGGTGCACGGTGGGCACGGCCGTGTACCACGTCGCGGAAGATGCGCGCATGTCGGACCAGAAGGTCGAAGCTGAGAAACGCCCAGATGCCGGTAGCGTCACGGAAGCGCCGGATGATAGCGAGCTGAGAAGGGCAGCCAAGAGCCCATGGACATGGAAAAGGGGAAGAACGATGACGGTCGAGTCCGACTCAGTGAGTCGGTACACGGATCGGATGTTCTGGACCGAGGAGGCGAGGTTGAGTTGGCTCAGTGGCACCCCTTTAGGCCGGCTTGTCGTCCCCGATGTGTGCAAGAAGAGCGCCACATCGGATGGGTCGTTGAGGAACTCGAATTCGGCAGCGGAGGCGCCGATGTCCAGTGAGATCTCGACCGATTCGTTAGGGTTTGAGAGGCAGGCGACGGCGTGCCGAATCCCTAGGGTTTTGGCAGCCGCCTGCGCCGCCGCGTTGCCCTCTGGATTCGTGATCAGGAGTTTCGATTCGGAGTCGGAGAGGTAGAACTCGAACTCCTCTTGCGTGTACGCCGCGTTCAGAGGTGCCGCCACCGCTCGTGCTCGGATCACGGCGAGAAACATGATCACAAGCTGCAAGGAAATCCTCATTGAGAGAGAGAGAGAGAGAGAGAGAGAGAGAGAGAGGAATAGTACCTCGACGGTGTTGGGAAAGGTGAGAGCGACGACGTCGGAAGGTTGGATGCCGGCGGCGGCGAGGCGGGCGGCGGCCGATTCAACGAGGGCTTGGAGTCGAGCATGGGTGAGATCGAACTTAGTTGGAACAGAAATTGCACGGCGGGAGGGAAAGTCAGCGGCGGCGTTCTTTAGCATTCCGGTGAGGGTAAAACCTTCGATCCCCATTTTTTTTCTTGAATTATTTATTTGAGAAAATTAATTAAATAATACTTTTTAGATGGAAAAATGAGAGCAAACTTGCAGTTGGGATGAGGAGAGGGGGCGGGGGTCGTCGTATTTTATATCATCAAGGAGCTGGCTAAGTGTGGACACGTGTCAATCGGCACAGTATATGTGGCTTCTTTTGAACGATTGACTTGCTTTTTCCCAGAGCCGCCCTTCGGTTGGATACCGACACATGTACAGCAAAGAGATGATGCAATTGATTAAAGTGAATTATATATGAATAATAATTTTCAATGAATAAGATATTCCGGTACACTGAGTTCTACTTGCGGACTTCATTTTTTCAAATTAAAAAATAAATTTATTAAAAATAATGTCTTATGAAATGCCTGTGGACCATAATTGTTCTTTAATGTTGGCTACGAATAATCGAGTGCTGACAGCTCTCTTTCGTTTTGTTTGGCCAACGTGTTTCCAATACCGTTCATGAAGGTGCAATAAGGATAGTTTAATTTTCTTTAGAAATAATTTTGGCCTTCCTCTTAAGGAAGTGATGAGAGGAGCCTTGTCTCCTTGTTCATAGGATGCGCGTGCTCGTCATGTATATGGCACCAAATTAGAAAAAGGCAAAAAGGCTTTCTTATTATTTGCCTTATTTGAAAAAAGAAAAAAAGGACAAAATGCGCCAGTCAAAGATGAACAAATTTTATTATACTTCAACCTCCCTAAAAATATTAATTTTTAACGTGCACTCAAAAAATAGAAATGAGAACAAAACAAAATCAATAATTGAACGATAAATTAAATAGATATTTAATATTTTTCTAATTTAATATTTATATGAATACATATTTATATGATAAAATGTATTTTATAATGTGCAAATATTACATTGTTTTTAAAATTGAATTATAAAAATATTTTTAAGTAATACGATTGATTGAATATTAAATACTTTTACAATTTAACAATTATATAATTAAATATTTTTATGATAAATATATTTTTTCGAATTTAAAATCTTACAAAAAAAATAATTAATAGAGTAAATGTTTTTTAAAATTTAATTATAATTTTTAAGTAATAAAATTAAATAACAATTATATTAAAATTTAATTGAATATTAAACATTAAATAATTTAATAATTATATAATTAAATATTTGTATGATAAGGACATTTTTTAAAATTGAAACTCTTAGAAAAATAGCCAATAGACTGGCCTGTTTGTTTGGCTTCATTTTGGGGGGAAGTGGCGGAAGTGGAGACTTCCGCCCCACTTCCGAGCGTTTGGTAGACTGAACTTGGGCCTGAAGTGCTTGACATGACACTTCAAAATTAACCTCACTTCACCATCTCACTTCGGCCAAAAAAAAAACCGAAGTGGGGACTTCAGCCATTCACTTCCGCATTGACTGAAAGGGTAAGCATACCCCCCCTTCGAAGTGGTAACCATACACTCACTTCACCTCTTACCAAACATCATGAACTGCCGAAGTGGTAATTTCCAAATTTAATTTCACACAACCAAACACTGGAAGTGGGCACTGACATGACACTTCCAGCTACAACCAAACACACAGAAGTCCACACTTCCAACTGAACTTCACACTTCCACTGAAGTGGTCAGTTCCAGAAACTCACCCCTTCAGAAAATCACTTCCCAACCAAACAGCCCCTTAATGTTTTTAAAAATTAATTATAGTTTTTTAAGTAATAAAATTAAAGAAATATTATATATTTTTTAAATTCAATACATAATTTATTTAATTGATTAATTATTTTACTTATATTAATCTTCATGAAGAGTATCAAAGAATTAATAATAATAATATATGGTAGAGGTAAAATCACTTATATTAATTTATATCACTTACATGGTAACTATGTCTTTAAGTTTACACTAAATCAAACATACAAACAGTAAATACAACATTCCAGTTACAACACGCCAATAAACACTGATATAAGTTGAAATATAATATTTTTCTATATAAGGTAAAATCACTTATGAATAATCAAACAAGGCTTAATTTAATTAAGTTTTGGCATTAAGCTCGATTATGATGATAATTGATAATTTATTTTGATATTTTACTTTATTTCAGAGTTATAAATTTGTGTCAACAGAATAAAAAAGTGTGGATGAATTTGTAGAGATGCACTTTATATATATCTGAAATAATTTTTTAAAAATCTGTTGTAGTTTGCATGACTTTTGAACTAACATAATCCAAGCCCATATTATTTTATATGTTTAACCCACTATCTGGTCCCTGTAGATAGGTCTGGATGCTTTTTTGGTCCCTCTATTTCAATTTTATAGCTGCAAGTACCTCTATTATACGAAATGAGAAATGTTGGTTCTTAACCTAGATGGCATCAATATCTCTGTCAAATAATTGTTGATGTGGCATTTTTAATAATTAAATATACTAAACAAAAGTTTTAGAAAGTTAACAACCATTTAAGCGCATAACTAAACAGTTTAGGTTTTTGGATTTGAGTTGTTAACGGATCCGGATCCATTATTTTCATTCTTCTCCTTCATACCTCTTCCCCACTCTTTCCATCTATTTCGACGGCGTGTCCATCCCCACCTCAACGACCAGATTTCTTGCTAATGGTAGTGGAACATACGATATTGTCCTCTGGGCCAGAGATCTTCTTCAGTCCCTGTGTGAGGTGGCCAGGTGAGTACTGGTTACTTATGTTGTTTCTATGCTGTGATTTTGGTTGTTTTGTAACGACACTATTTATACTCACACACTTTGTTAAATTGCATGCTTGTTATAGTGTGGAGACATTGTGAGGCAGGGAAGACCTCTTTGAAGCCTCCTATATCCTCAATTGGCCCTCCAACAATCCTAATTAGCCCCTAGTTAGTCCCCCAGGAGGAGTTGTCAAGTGAGTAACAAACATTTTCTACACAATTTTGGCATTAAAAATCGTACAAGAGATTGTTTTTTGCCTATGGTTTGTGATTCTCCCCAGTGTTATAGTTTGTATTGTTCCAGCTGTTGTTTGTGTCATGCCAGAGCTTGTGTTTGTGTTTTTATTTTTCACCTCAATGCTTTTGTACAACTTGTGAAATGGCTGGGCTTGTGTCTTTATTTTTTCACTAATGGCTTATTATATACTGTAATTTAGAAGGTAATGTTCATGTGTTCATGGTGCTGAAGATGCTCAATGCCATGTTGTCTTGTGCTTTTTATATTTTTATTAACTAATGTCCTATTGGAGTTTGTAATTTAGAAGATGAAATTGTAATTTTATACAACTTATTTGCTTAGTGGCTTGTTAGATTGTGTTTGTACTTCTCTTTTGTTTACCAATTGCATGATGTGGGTTTTATTCTACAAGGTGATGTCCGTATTTTGAATTAATTTGCTTGCTCATTGCCCTTATAGCATGTGCTTTTTTTGACATAGCATAATGTTTTACTATACCTTTTAACTAATGGATTACAACAACTATTATTTAACAAGGTGATAGCTTATCAAGGGAACAAAGGAGTAACTATTACTTTAATGCAACTAGTTAGGGCACTATGTTAGGTTATTGAACTTGTCCTCACCGGGTCTTAGTTGTTAGGTATTTGGAGTAGGTTTATTATAAGGGTTCTGCACATTGTTTGAATTAATTAAATGATTACAGTGATGGTTGCCATGAATTGAACACTCAATGTGGTTTTGTTTTAGATATAGCATATATATCATGGATACTTCTAATGAGTGCTCTATAAGATATCACCATAGAGGGTTTTTTATAAAGGAGGGTCCAGTTAAATATGAGGGTGGGCAGGGAGATGAATTTGCAGTAGATCCAAATAAAATCTATTATTGGGATTTGTTTGGAGATCTCAAAGAGTTGGGTTATAATATCAAGAAGGCAATGGATTTGTTTTACATGGATGATGGATATGGGAATTTTTGGTTTGGTTGATTTCTTAAAAAACATAGAACAACAGACGTTTATGTGGTCTTGCTAGGTCCCAACACTGATCAAATTACCTGAACGATTGATGACCGAACCAAATAGATTTGTGCATATAGAGGGTGACAAAATTGTGGACCTAGAAGTTTAGTCAAGATATTGAAGGTGAGAGTAACAGTGACTCAAGCACAAATGATGATGAAGAGATGCTAGTGGAAGTCCCATTCACATATTAACAATTCAGATATTGATGAGGAAATGGAGGAGGCTAGGAGGAAACTCAAGAAGTATGTTCAAGTGAAGAAAACAATTCAGGACACAATGGGTAAAAATGACAATGAGAATAGTGATGACAACCATGATGAACATATGGCTGGTGAGCAGGTTACTAATGCAAAAATTACGGGTGCAAGGAAAAATGTGAGGCAAGGAGTAGATAATGGGAAGGTTACTGGATATGAAAGTGAATACATAGATGACTCAAAAAGGCAGAGGTCAAGCAGGAAGATTTATGACCCTACCTCACCTGATGATTTCTTCTAAGACCTTAAGATTAAAGATTTGAAGATGTTCAAAAATGAACTTGTTGAATTTTCTACAAGGAAAGGGTTTGAGTTTCTGTATATTAGAAATGATGCCTTGAGACTTAAGGCTAAATGCAGTGTAAGGAATGGATGCAAGTGGTTGATCTTATGCAACTGGTGTAGTGGAAAGGGAATGTTTGTCGTGAAGCATTATGTGCTAGGACACACATGTCTCCTTGGAGTTACAAAAAATAGAAAGGTCACAACTATAGTGGTTGCAAAGAGATTTGGTGATGTAATTTCTGTAATGCTTTTCATTAGGCCTATGCACTTAAGGACAATGGTGAGGAGGGAGTTAGGGATCTTCATCACTACCAAAGTGTGCAGAAATGCCAAGAACATAGTCATCAAAAAAATTGAACAACAGTTTAGGGATGATTTTGGAGTGATAAATAATTATGCATTGGAGTTGAAAGCAACAAATCGAGTGAGTTCTGTCCATGTTGAATCTGAAAGGCATAACCCCTTTGAGATTCTTGTGTTCCAAAAGATGTACATATGTGTGACAGCTTTTAGAGAAGGAATCAGGGAAGGCTACAGAAAGTTCATAGGGCTAGATGGTTGTCTTTTGAAAGGTCTACTAAAGGGGCAGTTAGTGGTGGCTGTAGGGAGAAATGGCAACAATCAAATTTTCCCAATTGCATGGCCAGTAATGTAGAAGGAAACAAATGAAACATGGACCTGGTTCATTGATCAATTGAAGACTAATCTTGGTATTGAAGATGAGGTTGGATGGGCACTGATAAGTGCCATACAAAAGGTATGTGTATAGTAATTAGAATGTGAAATATATCTAGTTATAAATTTTGACTATGTCTTTCAATGCATGGTATAATAAATGCAGTGAGTACATTCTTACCAATGATTGGACACAAGATGTGTCACGCCCCGTCCTGTAGAATCATCATGCGACAACCGCCAAGACAACCCGTGGACATACGGCCCCTCCACTCAGCCCTCGAGTCGCCGTAAGGCTAATACCAACCTGGGGATGCAACTCTAAATAGAGATTAAAAAATCAAAACATGCGGAACAAAGCTCAAGAATTAGCACAGAGGAAACTATCACACAAAAACATGAATACAGGGTTCAATGAGACATGGTTATCACAAAATACAACAAAGTTTCTAAGAAAGTAGATAAGCATACAAGCCATGCATTAGATGCAATAATTACACTAGTGGATCAACGTTCTTATACAATGCATATGCTAAAAAAAACATACAGAAAACAGAGGTTAAGAAAGATAAAATAAGAATATGCTCAGTACGCTAGTCCGCAGCAATGCCACTACTAGCTAGAGCTTGAAAGGGAGTGATAGGATGAGTAACCAAAGTCACTTAATGAATGGGTTAGCACAATTTTAGATATATAAAATACTTTAAAAAGATGAGCAAACCAACCTTCTTTAGTAATACAAATAGATTAGAACACTGCAGAAAATATAGCTATAACAGTTTATACCCATGTATAAGAAAATCATACATATATCATAGAAGAACCATTTTACTCAAAAGAAGTTTCAACACTCAAATCTCATGACTAGCATGATATGGGTTTTAAAATCATAAAACACGATACTCAACACCAAATCCATTTGCTTTGCATGAAACTGATTTTCTCAAAATATGAAATTTTCATCAAACCAAATTGCTTTCCATAGAAGATACAAGTATTCACGTTTCAAAGATCTAGTTTGTAAAATTCATATTTTCTTAAAATACCAACCTGCATCTCAAGTAAGTGAATCACGGTCTAAAACCCTCTCTAAACTCTAACCATGATAGCGGTTAGGTTCAGAGCTGTCGAGCAACTCATGTCCTTGACGTTGACCGAAATACAAACTTGCATCTCAAGCTAGCGAATGAGGGTCTAGAACCTTTCTAAACTCTAGCCATAGTTGCAGCCTAGTTCAACGCCGTCAAGGCACTCATGTCCTTGACGTTAACCAAGATACAAACTTGCATCTCGAGCAGGTGAATCACGGTCTAAAAACGTCTCTAAACTCTAGCCATGGCTACAGCTAAGTTCAGAGCAGTCAAGGCACTCATGTCCTTGATGTTGATCCACCGGGGCCATGTGATAACTCCGGACACCCGATGTACATCCAGTTAGAACTCTACACACCACCTAAAGTGGATAGATCAGCTATGTCCACCATGCTAACTCTAAAGGTTAGACCATGGGGATCCCCTATTGCAGTAGGCGGGTTCCAACCCAATCACTAACAAAACATCATGAAGTGTCACATCAAAAGAGTTCAAGTAATTTATTTCACAGAGTCTTTATCCAGGACAAATAACAACATATTGGCAATAAGCATCGCTATCATATAAATCCAGACCAAGAATATAACATGTATAAAAATTCAATCGTTTATTTTTATTCTATGTACCAACGTAGCTAAAATTATTTTTATCAAACATCAAGAGCTTTACTTGTAAAATAGAAAGGTATGAAAATTCCTTTCAAATCATCGTTTCATCAAGAGTTTCATTCATAAAACAGGAAACATAGAACTTCTTTTGAAACCAATCAAACCATCATTTTCATAAGATAAATCAAGGATTTCATTAAATCAAACCATAAGTATATTTATAGAGTAGTATACTAGAATGTGCAATTATAACCCATTCACAAACTTTGAAGAACAAGTCCTCAACAGTGCTACTCCTGTGCCAGCTCCTTACCTCGGGCTACGTTTTCACCACCTACACCAACACAAGTCACAAGGGCTCAAAACCAAAAGAAAACACAAGAAGAAAACATAAGCATGAACTCCTTCATGATACAAACCATGAAACCCTAACAATGCTTGGGTATGGCGTGAACTTAAACTCTAAGGGTTCCTAAAGATTTTCATGGGGATAAACTCCCAATACAACTAAGAAACTAGAGATTTTACAAAGGATTTCTCGATGTTATAGTCACTTGATTTCAACAACAAGGGGAAATGGTTTCGATAAGGTTGAAAGGATGGATCTCTACATCCATCTCATGATACAGAAAAAATGAAGGAAAACAATCAAACTAATCAACAAATTTATCTATAACAAACCAAGATTCAAGATCTAAAACATAGGGCTAGCATGCTTGAACTAAAAGAAAACAAGGAGAAAATGAGGGAGAAAAAGAGCTCACTTTCAAAGGATTTTCAACCAAGAGTGGAGATGAAGGTCAAGCAATTGCTCCTTCTTCTCATCCAAAGCAGTGGGAACAAAGGGAATGAGAGGAGGAAGAAGAAAATTCAGAGAATTAGGGCTCAATTAAGGACTTATAAATAACCCTAGAAGTACACGGCTGATGCGTCTCCGCAACAACACAACAGGGTGATGTGTGTCAACACCTTGCGTTACCGCAAGTGCACGGGTCGTCAAGTAATAAAAGTGGACCCAAAGGGTCGGGTTGTCGAACCACAGGGAACAGAAGTACTAGTAATAGCCCCTCTTTTGTTATCTAGCCTAATGACTGTAGTGTGTGATGATCTAATGGCCAACACTAAGAGTGTCACCACAAGTGCACAGGAAATAAAAGGAAAAGAGTTCTCAATCAATAAAAGTGAGGTATCCGGACAATGCTTCCCCTAGGATTCGGGTGTTGGATGTAGATTACAAGTGTTCTAAACGAAAACAATGAGTCGTGGGTATCCAAAGGTATAACGGCCCTTGCCTCCAGGTCGCCGATAACTAGTCCCCTACGAGGTCCCGGCGGAGAATTCTCTCGACGCCTCACACCACATATGACTGCTTAAAACTCTAGGGATCCCAAAGATATAACCAATTCCTAAAAGTAGATCTAACCCTGCCTCCAGGTGAAAGATCCCTAACCCCCTACGAGGTCCCGGCGGAGAATTCTCTCGACGCCTCACACCACATATGGTTGCTTGACACTTAGGGAATATGGAGATAGGAAATATCTGTCGGAAGGGAAAGGGGACACTCCGCTATCTCACGGCTCACCCTCTCAACCCTCTTTACTCTTGGTAATTCTAAACCTACCGGTGATCTCTCTCTTCACTAGATTGAATAAAACATGCATGGCAATTTATAATGAAATCAAAAGCACAAACAAGCATTAAGAACTCAAGACTAAAACTCAAACTGATAAATTCGAATAGAAACACAATGTGAATCTAATGAAAATAAGAATCCTAGGGTTTACATGTCCGAATACCCTCTAGGGGTTTAGCTCTCCATGGGGCAAGTCACAAAACAAATAATAAATTGAGAATAAAGTTCCAAAGACATAAAGAATAACAACCTTAAATCCGTGATGATAGTCTTGATGGGTAGTTTCCACGTCTGGATTGAATCCACTCCGAAGCTAGGTCGCCGATGGCTTCCTTGATGCTATGACGGAGGAGGAATCGATCCCAGTTGGTGAGGAAAGCTTCCCAAAGCCGCAAAGAACTCCTTCCAAGCCCTAGCCGCCTTGTCTCTCGAAAGTGGCTGAAAAGATCCCTAAAAATTATCACAAGGTGGCTTTTATAATTTGAATTCGGGGCTTTACGTGGGCATCCACACGGGCATCCACACGCCCATGTGGAAATTCCACACGGGCGTGTGGAGTACTTGCCACAGTACTGCTACAGTACTGTTACAGTAAAATACTACAGTACTTTCGCTACAGTAAATGCTACAGTGATTTCTCCCCCCCCCCCGAAGTCTTCCTTGGAGTCCACACGGTCGGGCACACGCTCGTGTGGTAGGGTGCGTGGCTTTCTATACTTTGAAATTCTCAAGAACCTTCTTCTGCTTTGTACGGAAGCTGGGACATGGGCGTACTACTGCCTTTGTGCCCTTTCGGTTTGTGTAATGACTTGTACTCCTCCGAAAGTTGGCAACACCCCCATGCATATGAACACAGCTTCTAATTGTGGCCTTGAAACGTGTCATCACACCCTATCTTTGCTTCTTCCTGTACGTCATGTCCCCAAAGCCCTTTTTGCACAAAAGAACACAAAACACACCTTGTTAATGCTAAAAACTGATAAAAGTGATGCTCAATGCATATAAACTGATATTATAAAATATATATAATCAAGCACTTATCAACGGCTAAGTACACGGTTGTGTAAATCCTAGTCTGGCCGTGTATCTCTCTGAATGGAGTGAAAATCACGCTTTCGGAGAGTTACACAGCAAGAACAAGTGTGTGTACTTCGACCCTTGCCCGTGTACTCATCTAGAGAGCTACACTAGCACGTACATGGGGTGTGTACTATTGTGTGTACTCATTTAGAGAGTTACACAGGTAAGTACATGGGTGTGTACTTCAAACCTTGCCCTTGTACTTCCTCTGAACTCATGCAAAGAGTTACATGGGTAAGTACACATGCATGTAAAGCATGCCCATGCCTGTGCATTTTCTTAAAACCCATATTTTCACTGGTTATAAGCCCAAAAGTACCAAAAATGAGCCAAAACTCAAGGCACAACTATTTTAAGATAGAACAGATAATGACATAGGCTCGGAAAAGCCGAAACACCACAGGATGTGTGTAAGACATGTTTATGCCAGATAGGGGAAGAAGCACCATGGGAAGGAGCTTCAAATGTAGTTTTGGAATGTTGCAAGATGCACTAACCATCCTGAGTTGTAGAAACAGTTGGAGCACATGTCTAAATTGCCCAGGGGAGATAAAGCTGTGGTGGAACATCTGCAAAAATGGCCAATTACAAGTTGATATTCTGCTTTTTTAATGATGTAGCGAAATGTGAGGTAATAGACAATAACATGTGTAAAACATTCAATGGTGTAATTCTTGAAGCTAGGAGTAAGCCAAATATTGGCATGTTAAAGGGCATTAGGCAATATGTCATGACTAGAATAGCTATCAAGAAAGATTATATTAAGAAGTGGTGGTGTGATTGTGGGCCTAACATACTTGCTAAAGCTGAAAAAGAAAGAAAGTGGCAAATGGCAGGTTGAATGGTACGGGGGAGTTTCCCATGAGGTGTATTTGGATAATTTGGTGTTACATGTAAGGGAAGAGTTTGTTGTTTTGCTGACAGATCACATGTGCACCTGTGGGAAATGGGATAAGACTGGCACTCCTTACCAGCATGCTATGGCTGCAATAGCATATGATGTAAAGGAATCACTGGACTATGTGTCTGAATGGTTTAAGAAGGATATTTATTTAAAGGCATATCAGTTCACAGTTAAGCCAATGAGAGGGAGATTATTTTGGCCAATAAGTGAAGAGGGCCCCCTACAGCTTCCCATGGTTAGAAGAATGTCTAGTCGACTAGCCAAAAAGAGGAAAAGGTAGCCACTAGAATGCAAGATTAACAATAAGACAAGGTTGTCAAGAGAAGACAGAGTCTTCAGGTGTAGTATTTGTCGTGTTCAAGGCCTCAAAAGGATCAGTTGCCTTAGGAAAGGAAACACATATGTGAGCTCCCTAACTTGCTTGAGATTGCCAATTTATTTACTTCTCTGACACATTATTTTCATTGTAATCTGTTTCTTATCTACTGTAGGTTGAAAATGTTGATGGCCAACATGACTCAACGATAACAACAGAACTTACTAATCTCAGTTTTGATGGAAATGTTGTTCATAAAGGAGATGTTACTGCTCCAGAACCATCAAAGAAAAGAAGTAGCGATAACAAATTTATAGGTGATGCATGTAGAGTGAGTAAAAAGTTCCCTGCCACTAGACATGCACCATTTAAAATCTTGAGGGTAAGGTTCCTTCTAATTTCAATGCTGAACCAGTCATAGAAGTGTGAATTCTTTATCTACTACTTCATTTGGAACTGCCATTAAATTACTTGTAAGATATGTTTACAATTCTTATGCAATGCTAATCAATTATTGTACTTACTTTTTTTTAAATGGTGACATGCATTTGTTGTTTGATATTGTCAGCCGAGAAGGGATAGCAAGGTCAAGCAATGGGAGAAACATAATCAAAGTGAAGAGCAAATTCAATAATCTATTACAACAAATGATGCTTTGGAGGTATTAACACAACAGAGTGTCACAATTGCTACAACTGAAAGATCCACATGATTTTGAAATAAGGAACCAATAGAATGATTTTTTGAGTAGCCATTTTTGGGGCAAACATCTGACATGTATGTACAGACCCCAAAATTTTGAGGTTGTTTAATATGTTAGCAACCTGAGAACAGAACATTGCTTTTGTAAACTTTATTCAGTCAATTTAGAAGTTGTACTTCTACTTATGTTCATTCTACATTATATACATATGGAGTAAAGTTATTTTGTTTAATTTTTACTCATGTTTGGTATTGATTAGTTTGTTTAATAGGTTTGCTCATGTGTTATGGTATTGTCTGCTGTTTTATTATTCAGTAATGTAACTTCTTATTATCCATCAATGTTTTGGTGAAAAACTTAGTGTTCAGGTTGCTGCAGCAGAGGGTTAAGTTCATTTAGTTATGTCATTAACCATCCTTTCAGTCCAAACTGTGATTGGTTAACAAAAAAAACTTCATAAGGAGAGCATATAAGATGAGCAGGAATCCTACCATGTTGCTAGGATTTGGGATTTGGATGGGAAATACGAGCAGGTAGGTGACGGCTAAGGAGGTGTTTGCGGTAGCACAAACATGGAGATGATGAAGCTAGTGCTTGGAGCCACCATGCTACTGGATGAAGGAGCTGGCATTGAGGTGGAGAAGAAGGGTGGAGGAGAGGAGAGGAGTGGAGGAGTTTAAGTTGTTGAATCCATTAAAACCCAGGATCTGAAATCATTTCTCAGTTGGTAACTTTCTAAAACTTTTGTTTACTATATTTAATTAATAAAAATGGCCATATCAACCATTATTTGACTGGGACATTGACGGCATCTAGGTTGGGGACCAACATTTCTCAATTCGTATAATAGAGATACTCTTAATAGCAAAATTGAAATAGAGGGACCAAAGGGCTCCCGAAGCTATCTACAGGGACGAAATAGAGATTTAAACCTATTTTATATTCACAAAGACTATTGATCGACAGATTCTGAGATTGCTATGCAATGCTCAGAAACTCGCATGCAAGCGTACACTCGATCATTATAATACTCGCACAAGGCGAGGTCGAATCCTCATAGACTTAGTATTTATGTCCTCACCAATTTCCTACTATCTAACTAGAAATAACACTTGATTTTTAAGGAAGAAGAAAAACAGAGGAAGAAACATGATTAATACGATTAAAGAGAGAAAGTAAGAATAAATAGGAATGAATAGTGCGTGGATTAACTTCGTTGGGAGATTACAATTCAAATAATATTGCAAATTAAGGTAGGTTAACTAAAATAAATAAGAACGGAGAAAATCGAAGGTGAATTAGGTGCTTTCTCGAGACGCCCTAATTCTATACAAAAGAGAATAGGATTCTCATGTCAAGAGACGGTGATGAACTACCGAATACTTGCCAAAAAGCATGTGACCCTTTTACCATTTTTAGCGGGAGTTCATCATTACTTATTCATTCATGGATGTTCTAATCACATGGATCTGTCAACATTCACATCTCTATATTAGAAAACATAAATACTGAATGAAAAACCCTTTTCTATGGCTATGATGGTCTTGGAGCAGATGTGAGCTGCACCCTTCATCGGCGAATGAATCCCCCGAGATTCCCTTGAGCTCGCTTCGTCCTTCGATCACCTCCATGACATACCCTTGCGTGTGTGTTCTGCAAGTGCACGGGTGTCGAAGTAATAAATACCCAAAGGGTGGACAGTCGAATCCACATGGAGTAGACGTTAGCAACAAATACACTTTGCCAATTAGTCAAGAAAGACTCGATGTATGTAGAGATTGAATTAAAAGTGAATAAAGAGAAAATAAAGATCAAAAGTGGTAACTAGAGATAAGGAGAATATCAAGATAAGAATGGGGTACTCGGACAATGCTCCCCCTAGGATCCTAGTTTCAAGTGCAAGACTTCAATTACTCTTACTCAATCGAGATTTAATGAGTCGTGGAAATCCAAAGCTACAAGGTCCCAAACCTAAGGTCAACCTTGACTAGTCCCCTACGAGGTCCTGGCGGAGAGGAAACTCTCGACGCCTCACACCACGTATGACTGCGCTAAGCTCTTGGGATTCCAAGTGATAAACCCTATTCCCAACTATAGATCAAATCCTTTGGTCCAGGTGAAAGATCCCTAATCACAAATAAGTCCCGGCGGAAAGGCCTCTCTCAACGCCTAACTCTCTTTGAGATCGATACTAACTCTTGGAATATGGAGGTAAGGTTTATCAAACCGGAGGGGAAAGAGGACGTGTCGCTACCTCTCAACTCACCCTCTCTACCTTCTTCAATCTTGGTTAATCTAATCCTAATGGTGATGGTCACTCGTCAAAAGGATAATTAGATTGGCCCTCAACCCTAGTGTCACTCTAAGGGAGAAACAATTAAGCACACAAGATTGAAACTCAAAACAAATCTCAATTTAAATAAAAGCAATAGAGTCATTGAAACAAAGGAATTCTAGAGTTTACATGTCCAAGTACCCACTAGGGGTTTAGCTCTCCATGGAGCAATACAGGTTCATCAAAATAATTGAAAACAAATGCAAATAAACCATAGAGAAAACCCCCTTAAGCTCCGTGCTGATGGTCTAAGAGGGCTGCTCCTTCTTCTCCATGAATCCCTCCTTCAAGCCTAGGGCACAACTCGCCGAATCGATGTCGTCGAAGGCTCCCCCAATAGCTTTCCTTGGAAGGAATCGATGTAGAAATCGGTGAAGAACCGTCCTCAAATCCTAGCAAAAACCTCTCCAAACCCTAGCCGCCCTCCCTCCAGAAGTTAGGAAGAAGATCCCATTAAAACGCTTCAAAACGGTCTTTTAATATCGGCATGTGGATGAGCCACACGGCATGTGGATAAGCCACACGGCCGTGTCGAAATTCCACACGCCGATGTGGAATTTCAGCCCTGTAGAATTTCGCTTGTAGATCCCTGATTTCGCTCGTTTTCGCTTATGAGGCCACATGGACGGACACACACTCGTGTGGAAGGTCATGAGGCTTTTCTTGATAGTAAAAACCCTTTGGAGAGCTTTTGAAGTCTTCGAACAAATCAGAACGAGCAAGCATGACTGCCTCTGTGTCTTTCTACAAGAGTTGTCTCGAACCTTATAGAAGTTGGCACATACTCTTTCGTTTGACCCCGATTTGTGTCTTGATCTTTGTAATTGCACAAAAGAACTCCACTTGGCACCATCATGACCTATTTTTGCTTAAACTCCCAAAGGAAACTCTTCACAACCTTAACTGCGTGAAGGAACACAAAAGCACACGAAATGAGCGATATAGCCTGATAGAAGTAATGCTCAAGCATGAAAAACATCTCAATTATTCAGTACATGCAAGTACTTATCCCTCCACAGGTATTTTCTCATCTGTAAGAAGCCCTCTTACTTCTCCAAATATCGGCATGCCTAACCCTTTCTTTCTATTTCTTCAAACAAGCTATTTATAAGTGGAGAGAACAAACCGGTACACAGGCAAGTACAAGGGTGTGTACTTGCCTGTGTAACTCTCGGGAAAACCTAAATAATAGCATCTGTGATATACACAACCAACTACACGCCCGTGTAAATATTCTCCTGACCGTGTAAATCTCAGGTTGTTCTCTTGGCTCCTGCTCGCGGTTTACACAGTCGTGTAATCTTCCATTACATAGCCGTGTATCTCTATATTGGGAGATAGAAAACGGGGGCTGCGCTGATGGCACATGATGTGCCTTTTCCTTTGAAATTCTCCAGAAGACTACACGGGCAAGTACACTTGCATGTATTTTACTCATGTAACTCATTATCGTGCATTTTTGCACTGATTTGCTCCCGATTTCATTCCTCTAGCCATTACTGTGCTTTTCTTCACTTGTGGAGTACAGTGGAGCAGTTGAATACCAATATCACCACAATCTACAATTTAGGGTTCAATAAGTTCTACAAATGATGAGTAAATCAGCGATCGAAGTCCGTCATGCTCATACTATGGGTGAAGTCTCTGTCGTACAGGCCGAGGGCGACGGAGAAGTCCATAATGCTCATGCTATGGTACTGATCAAAGGCGCGAAAACGGATGGTGTCGGCCCGGTGGTAGTCCGTATGTGAGCGATCGAACTCGAAGGATGCAAGGACTTCAGGAGTGATGCCGCGAGTGGTCGGGTCTTTGATGCACAACAATTTGTTCCAACCCCCCACAGCAATCAACTCTCGAACTTCATTTGCCAACTCTTCCGCTTGGGCATGCTCGATCGCCGCTAGTGCTTGTAAATCCGGGGTTCGTGTTTGGCCAAACTTGAGCTTTGAGAGACGCTCAAGTCGGACTTGATGTTCGGGCACGGCGAACTCCAAAACTTTGGGCGAAACCCAAGGCCGCAAAGAACTCTCTCCAAGCCCTTGCCGCCTTGCCTCACAAAAGTAGCCGAAAAGATCCCTAAAAATTATCACAAGGCGGCTTTTATAATTTGAATTCGGGGCTTTACGCAGGCATCCACACGGGCATTAACACGCCCGTGTTCTGTAGCCACACGCCCGTGTGGGAATTCCACACGGGCGTGAACAACACTTTTGCTATATATAAACAAGCACTTATCAGTATCCGTATGCAAGCTCAAACGGACTTTTCTCCGTCGATGAAGACCGATGAAGATTGTAGCTAAATTGCGCCACATCAAGCAGACTTAGCCAATTCTTCTTCAAAGCCGAAACATAGTGCCGGGGAAACTCTTCCAACAGAGCATTAATCCTCTCCATCTGCCCATCCTTCTGCGGATGATTCGTAGTTGAAAACTTCAACTTTGTGCCCAACAATCCGAATAACGACGTCCAGAACCGTGCAGTAAAGCGAGCATCTCTATTGCTTATGATGTCTTATGGTACCCCAAAGTGTTTCATCACATTAGGAAATCCGGTGATAAAGTCCATAGAAATTGACACCCGTGGCTTTTTTAGAATACTCAACGGTTGGAGAAGACCGGCCTCTCGTCTTTTTTCCAACTTGTCTTGTTGGGACACGAAACAAGTTTTCACATATGCTTCAATGTCTTCGCCCATATCCGGCCAATAGTAATGTCTTGTGAGCAAGGCCTTCATTCGCTCATGACTGGGATGTCCCGCTCATGGAACATCATGATGCTCTCTAAAGAGCTCCTGCCGAATCTTCACTCTTTTCGGCACATAGAGTTGGTTGCCTTTGGCATAAAGAAGCCCATTCTCCACCCAGTACTTGCACACGACTCCGTCTTGAACATCTTTCATCAGCTTCCCATACTGACTGTCCGTCTTTGCTATCTCCTCAATATGTTTGATAAGTGCTTGCATGTACATATTATTTGAGATGTTTTTCCATGCATGAGCATCACATTTTTCAGTTTATATTTCTCATTTCGTGTGTTTTTGTGTTCTTTCATGCAATTAGGGTTGTAAAGAAGGTTTATGCGAAGAAAAGCAAAAATAGGTCATGATGGTGCCTGGTCGTGTGCGTAACACACCGACTCCGCAAGTGCACGGGTCGCCAAGTAATACCCTGTCCGTGACACAGGCGTCGTATTCCCAAGGGGTCCCGAAGAGCTACCTTTACTCACTCTTTGCTTGTTGTTTAACTAATCATGTTAAGTTTAAGCAAGTAATTTAATGCAAAGCAATTTAAAACTCTAAATAAGAAAATAGCAAGAAACTCACAACGGGATTGGATCAAGGTAGAAAAATGGTCACGGATGTGGCTCACCAAGGGGGCTACTAAAGTGCAAACGAGGCTAAGGTTATCATGCTTTTGGCAATTTGGACCAATAGAAAACCCTAAGCTAGGTCAACCCGATGGTCACGGTGTTGACCCCAAATCCAATAGAAGTAGTGGATAAAGAACTCTTTCTACCCCACATCCTTCCATGATTGCAAAGAGAGTAGTGGCTTTCACAAATTAGGGTTAAAACTCCACAAAGAAGCCAACCCTAAAACGGAGGGGTACAAGTACTCGATGATCACGGTATACTTATACAACTTCCCTTCCAAGCTTGAATGTGTCTACAACTAGGACAATGTTCATGCAATCCTAGTAGAAATAAGGAAATGATAAACAAAATTCTCATACATATCAAGGCAATAAATCTCATCAAGCAAGGATTCACAAACCAACCAAAAGCATAAATAAATCAAAGCCTCTAAAAAATACACAAGTTCTCCCCCAAGGTTCACCCACATCCGGTGACCTTGGGGGTTCAAGTGTTCATCTCAAGTCTACAAACAAGGTTCATCATGAAAACAACCAACAAAGACATAGAAACAATCCCTCAAAATCCGGAGGCTGAATGACGTTTAGAATTCCTTAAGAAGTGGCTTCCGAAGACGCCACTCAAGGGGTGGCTTCCCTTGTCTTCTACCTCCTCAATCGATGAAATTCAGAGTAGATCTTGCCCAAATCTTGTTCTCCCCGTAGTTTTCCACCTTAGAATCGCTCCCCTCGTCGTCCCTAAGGTCTGATCAAAAGTTGGAAGAAAAGCTCCCCAAAACCCTAGGCTTTCCCCTTTTTTTTTCCTCTCCTTTTTTTCTTTTTCCAATGCCCTTCAAATCCTAATTAAAAGCCCAGTCGGGGGGTTATGCGGGCCGTATACCTGCCCGTATAGAACCATTGGAAGGTTGCCGATTTTCCCGTAAGTGCTACAGTGAACTGCTACAGTGAAATTGCAAACCAACCCTGTTTATCTGCCCGGCATACAGGCCGCATACTCGCCCGCATAGAATTCCAAACTTAGCAAATTTCTTCATTCAGGTTGCTACAGTGCTTGCTACAATGCTCGAGGCCCTAAAACGCCCTTTTTCCATGCCGATTTCTTCGCAAATCACGTTGTCGAGCTCCCCTAAGCTTCTTTGTGCCTGAAACAAGAAAAATCCCCGATTAAACCATTAAAGGGCATCGATTCATTAATAAAACACATCAATAAAACACAATACATACGTATAAAATATGTACATTTAGACGTTTATCAAACATCCCCACACCTAAGCATTTGCTTGTCCCCAAGCAAACACACATGAGAAACAGGGGCAAGAAGATAAACGGCTAAATGCACGACCTCAAACTCAATAGTAAAGAACTCCACAAGCACAGATGGACAGAAATTAAGAAGTGAGTTGTTCAATGAATAGTCAAGTAATGATAGCTCTGTTTCATCCAAAGTGCTCATGCGAGTGTGTGCTAGCTCCTACCTTGACCTCCATATCCCGGATTACCCCAGGACAACCATTCACCCCACACAAGTTAAAAATAGTGTTAGACAGTTAAAAACCCTTTCAATGGTCAAGTAAAAATCTTTTGGTCTCTACAGAGAACTTTAACCTTGAATGAAAGTAAACAAACAGGTTCCAGGTGATCAATAGGTTATTCAAGCACACTTTTTTTCTCTTCTTTTTCTTTCGAGTCCGCCTAACATAGCCCGCACAAAAAACTTTTTCTTTTCTTTTTTTTTTTTTCAATCTTTCAGATGGATGCACATGCTGGCCAGGCACAAGAGCTACCCAACTTACTTGATTACAGGCTACATATACGCATTGATGCTATTACCAGCAGAGGAATACTGACATAGACTCATTTTTCATCTTTTACTCTTCTTTTTTTTTTCATATACAAATATATACATCCTATCTCATGTCGCCTGATAAACTCCTTGCTAAAAAACTTCACATAGGGTTAAAGCAAAAACAAGAGACACAAAAGTTCTTAAACAACCATTGAAAGTATAGTTTAACAATCTAACACAAAAATCAACAAGATGGGTTGGTTAGAGTTTCAAAAGTAGAAGTACAGTGAGCATGCACAAGTGTGCACTACAGATGAAATAGAACAACATTCAAGCACCGTAAAAGTACATGACACACCCTTGCGTGTGTACTCCGCAAGTGCACGGGTGTCGAAGTAATAAAGTACCCAGACGGGTGGGTAGTCGAATCCACAGGGAGTAGACGTGAGAACAATCACACTTTGTTAAGTAATCAAAGATAAACCAATTGTTGTTGTGAAAGAAAATAAAATAGGAAAGAAGTAAAAATAGGGTGCTGAAAATAAAGATTAGGATGTAGAAATAGATCAATAAGAAGATGGGGTACTCGGACAATGCTCCCCCTAGAATCCTTGTTTCAAGTGCAAGACCTCAAACACTCTTACTAAATGAAGATTTCAAGAGTCGTGGAATCCAAAGATACAAGGTCCCAAATCTAAGGTCAACCTTGACTAGTCCCCGACGAGGTCCCGGCGGAGAGAAGACTCTCGACACCTCACACCACGTATGACTGCGCTATGCTCTAGGGATTCCAAGTGGTAAACCCTATTCCCAACTATAGATCAATCCCTTTTGTCCAGGTGAAAGATCCCTAATCACAAATAAGTCCCGGTGGAAAGGCCTATCTCAACGCCTAACTCTCTTTGAGATCGAAGGTAATACTTGGAATAAGAAGGTAGGGAAAACCACACCGGAGGGGAAAGGGGACGTATCGCTACCTCTCAACTCACCCTCTCAACCCCCTCCAATCTTGATTAATCTAATCCTAATGGTGATGGTCACTCGTCAAAAGGAGAAACAATTAAACATACAAGATTGAAACTCAAATTCAAACTCAAATTGGATAAAAGCATTAAAGTCAATGAAACATAGGAAATCTAGGGTTTACAAGTCCAAGTACCCACTAGGGGTTTAGCTCTCCATGGAGCAATACAAGTTCATCAAAATAAATGAAGACAAGTGCAAGAAATCCATAAAGAAAACCCCCTTAAGCTTCGTGTTGATAGACTATGGGAACTTCTCCTTCTTCTTCAAAGAATCCCTTCCTGCAAGCCTAAGGCACACCTCGTCGAATCGAGTCGTCGAAGGCTCCCCCAATAGCTCTCCTTGGAAGGGAATGATGATGAAATCGGTGAAGAAGCGCCCCCAAAGTGTAGCAAGAACCTCCTGAACCCTAGCCGTCACCTCCTCTCAAAGTTGGAAGAAGATCCTCTCAATAACGCTTAAGAACGGCTTTATAATTGGCTATCTCGAGGATCCACACGGGCGTGTGGATAGGCCACACGCCCATGTGGATTTTCTGCCTTGTGGAATCTTCATACTAGTCCCCGATTTCGCCCATTTTTTCTCCTGAGGTCATATGGACGGACACACGCCCATGTGAAAGGTCAAGTGGCATTTCTTGATGATGGGAAAACCTTGGAGAGCTTTTGAAATCTTTGAACCAATCGGAACGAGCGAGCATGACTGCCTTCGTGTCCTTCTACAAGAGTTGTCTTGAAGTCTTTAGAAGTTGGCACATACCCCCTCGTTGGAACCCGATTTGTGTCTTGAACTTCGTAATTGCACAAAAGATCTCCACTTGGCACCATTCTGACCTAATCTTGCCTTTATTCACGTACCATGTCTCCACAACCCTAATTGCATGAAAGAACACCAAAACACACGAAATTAGCGTTAAAGCCTGATGAATGTGATGCTCATGCATGAAAAATATTTCCAAAAATATATACATGCAAGCACTTATCAAACTCCCCCACACTTAAGCTTTTGCTTGTCCTCAAGCAAAGTTCATACCATGAGAATTAAAGGTTGAGTGATGAAAATGCTTGGCCTTAAGTTCACCAAAAGTGTACAACGATAGTATTCTAAAAAAAAAAGGGAGAATTTAAACATAGATAGATAAAAACCAAAACTCTAGCAAAAACTCAAATTACGAAGAAAATAAAATCTGAAAGCGTGTGTGTGTGTACACTTACTCATGCCAACCCCAAGTTTACGCTTGAACATTATTAAAACAAGGACTTATTTAGGAAAAATAAATCGGTGGTAGCTGCACACAACCTCAACGGTAGCCATTTCCCAAGATGCCTCCTAGGCGGCTTTCACCCTTTCGAGGTGGTAGCTCTTTCCACCCGGGAGTGTTAGCTTTCACACAGCCTATTAGATTGCTCTTTCTCTCATTAGGGCATAGCTACTATCCGACTTATGAGAGTAGCTGCATACAGAATAGGTGGTAGCTCTTTCCACCCTAAGAACAAAGGAGCACCAAAGTTTAAAATCCAATCATCCTTTCCACCCTAAGTTTTTCGAGTAAACTAGAGCATGGTAACAACCGAAGTTTAAAATTCTCCTAAATTCGAAAATACACTCATGTTCCTTAGGGTGAACTGTCATTGGCTAGATGAGCATGAAAGTGATGATCAAGAATAAAGAACGTGTGCAGTATGAACTCCCCCCCACACTTAAGCTGTACATTGCCCTCAATGTACTCATATAAACATGCAACATAAGCACGCAAATAAAAACATGAGGGTGTGGGTATTAAAAGCAACACTCCCCTGATCTCCGAGTGTGGTATTTGAATGGAGGTGTGAACGCGGGAAGTGGAGTTGCGTAGGGTTGTGAAGCTCACACGGCCGTGTGGAAATTCCACACGGTCGTGCCTATGACCATTTCTCAAAACCAAGTTGACAAGTCTATCTGCACATCACAAAAGGGGTTCAGTGGATCTCAACAAAAGCTAGGATTAAAAGAGTACAAAAGTAAACAAACCAAAAACAAACTCAAACAAGAACATGAAAAATAAAAACAGTAAGATAACTCTCAGAAGGTGTAACCTTTCTGAGTACCCAAAAACTCAACAGAAAAGAAAATACAAGAAAATAAAAAGAAGAGGAAAAGATGCATCAAGCGTCGGCATCTGCTGGTGCTGCTGGGGATGCTGGGGAGGCGTAGGGTGCTCGGGGTGTGGACGGCGAAGTGCAATCGCTACATCTCGCCATCAACTGGTGGAGTGAAGTGATGCGCGTAATCATCTCCGAGTGGTACTCAGCCATGCGAGCGAGAACCTCAGTGTGGTTCGCTGCCTGAGTCACCCGCATGGCGGCGAGATCAGTCTGGAGGGTCCCCACAGCAGCCTCAAGTCTGTCTATGCGATCCTGTGCTGGAGGAGATGCAGGTGCTGATACCGGTGGCACCTCCTCGTCTGCTGGGGTGTCCTCCGCCTCCATGGGTGCGGGTTGTGATGATGGCCCTGCCCGGGTCTCCTCCGAGTCTTCATCTTCGTCCTCAGACTCCTCGGACTCATCTGGGAATGGAGCAACAAGTACGTACCTGCCAGGGGCGGCCCTCTTCACCATGCCCATCATACGCAAGGTATCAAGGCCTAGTGGAGAGGGAACAATAACCTTGTCAGCACCCCGAACAGCATCAATCAGTCCCATTCCTCGGATGAGTCGGGTGATGTAGGGACAAGAGAAAAGAACTCCTATCCGCGCGTACTGTCCCTGGTGCCTCAGAAAATCAGCTACCACGTAACCCAGGTGCAGGGGCAGGCTCTGGACCATAGAGTGTAAGTAGAGGAGGTCCAACCGCCCCAATACGCCGGTGTTGTCTCCCCGCCCAGTAATAGACCTGCTCAGGATGGCATGAATGTACTTGTGGGCGGGGCGGAGGAGCAGAGAAGCCTTGGTCAACCCGGGCTCGTACTGTATATCTCCACATAGCATCCGGCAGACTCGGCTTGGAGTGACGCGGAAAGGGTAGTCGAATGGCAGCTGCGCGTACTCCTCCGTGTGGATGAAGTCTCGATCATACAGGCCGAGGGCGACAGCAAAATCAGTCAAACTCATGCTGTGGTACTGCCCAAAGATGCGGAAGCGAACGGTGTCTGGCCGGTGGTAGTCGGTGTGGGAGCGATCAAACTCGAATGTCGCGAGGACTTCGAGAGTGAGATCGCGAGTGGCTGGGTCTTTGATGCACAATAGTCGTTCCCACCCGCCCACAGCAATAAGCTCACGGACTTCATCCGCCAACTCGGCCGCACGCACGTGTTCTATCGCTTCCAAAGCTTGCAAGTCAGGGATTCGCGTCTGGCCAAACTTCAACTTGGAAAGTCGATCAAACCGTGCTTGATGTTCGGGCACGGCGAACTCGAATGGTGCGGGCGAGAGATCACGGGACTCACGGACCTCACGGGCCTCACGAGGGCGCTTATGAGCGAGTTTCTTCGTTCTTGGGGCCATTCCTGTGCATAAGAGAAGTAAACAAGTTAATTCGGAGCTTAAAATAGGTTCCCAGAATTCCACATGGCCGTGTGGAAATTCCACGCGGCCGTGTGTCTCCTCTGGTTACCCAAAACAAAGAAACAGGCAATACACATGGCCGTGTGGAAATTCCACACGGCCGTGTGTCTCCTCTGGAATTCAGAGGGGGCACCCCGATAATCCACACGGCCGTATGAAATTTCCACACGGCCGTGTGGATCTTCGACCATGGCCAAAGTGCCATGGTGAATCCACACCAATTCATACAATCATCCACACAATTGAGCACAAGTGTTTTAAGCAATAATCTAAGTATTAATCATGAAAATAGCATGCAAAAACACAAGATTCAACATCCACAACAAATAATGAAGGTTTCATGGCAAGAAGAGGGGAAGAAGGCTTACCGGAGAAGATGAGTCCAAAATCACAATGTAGCAACGAGTAAGGCCTACAAGTCCCTTAAATAGGCGAGAGAATGGAAGGAGAAGTGCAACCGTCGCGACCCTTGAAGAGGAAGCGTTTGAAGATGAAGGGTTGCTTTTTTGGGGGTGGGGGGGGGGAATATAAAGAGAAAGGCCCCTTTTCATGTTTAAGTACCCCACACGGCCGTGTGGATTCTCTGTATGGCCTTATCAAACTCCCCGAAATTCCACACGGCCGTGGGTAATTTCCACAGAGCCGTGTGGATCCTCTGTATTGTGAAGGTTTGTACTAAATAAATCCACATGGCCATGTGGAATTTCCACACGGCCGTGTGGATTCTCTGGATGAGAGAATTCTTTCACAAAATCATCCATACGGCCATGTGGAAATTCCACATGGCCGTGTGTTTCCATTCTTCAACTCAAACATAGTCTAAACTCCGCAGAAATCATTAGAAACACATGGAACGACTGCAGAAGTTAAAAACTAACATGTTTACACTAAAATCTCGCAACATTTCACAGGACTATCACCTAACTTGCCAGAAACGGTGAAAACATAAAAATGCACTACCAGCAATGAATCCACACAAACTACAAACTAAACAAAACAAAAATGCAGAAATAAAACTAACTACAACACAAACAAAGAGATTTAAAAATTGGGTTGCCTCCCAATAAGCGCTTGTTTTACGTCACTAGCTTGACGTACCTGCCTCTCTAGACTCAAGGGGGGTCATGGGTCGAAAGCACTTCGCTGCTTGGAAATGTGAAACATGAAGAGCATAAGTTCTGGAATTTAGAAGATAAGTGATCGAATTTGTTACCAGATGGAGGGATATCATCATTAGACCTTGAAGGAACGTCCGCAGGTTCATTCGTTTGCTTCTTGCGGCGATGTCTTACCCTCCTTATCTTTTTCATTAGTTTGTTGACCGTACCAGTGGTAGGTGTATCCTTGTTTTCCAGGTCAACTGATGAAATGTGATCATCATCCATCTTTTGATCCAACAAATCAGCTAGTGGATCCGGGCAAAAGGTTTCCTGCACATAATTATCAATCAAAGCATCAGTAGTGTCAAGAAAATACAAAGCATCATCAAAGTTAAGAGAATGTCTCATGGCCTCAGCAAGGCGGTAGGTCAGCTTCTCATCTCCTATCCTCAATGTCATCTCCCCGCCATCCATGTCTATAAGAGCCTTGGAAGTACACAGAAAGGGTCTTCCAAGTATCAGCGGCACATCGACATTCTCATCTACATCCAGTACCACAAAATCTGCCCTCAACCTCAACCTCACGACCACTCCTCAGAGTAATTGCCTTCAGCTGCTCTCTTGGGTTGGCCTCTGTATTTCCCGGGAGACTTCCTTGTGGTCGTTCAGATAACGATTTCGCAATCTGCCCCACCTGATTTTCCAAGTTATGTAGGGAAGCGGTGTGATTGCAAAGTGTATTCTCCACGCCTTGGAAGCGCGTGTCTGAGGACTGAATGAACTTGGTCAATGCCTTTTCCAAGTCTGTCATTCGGTTCTCAAGCCCTGAAACTCGGCCCTCCATGTTTGGTTGTTGGGGTTGCTGAAATCCGGGGGGTGCAGAGGGCCTTTGTTGCCCTTGATTGCTCCATGCAAAGTTCGGGTGGTTTCGCCACCCCGGATTGTAGGTGTTGCTATAGGGGTTTCCTTGACCTCGTCTAGCATTCCCCACAAAATCAACCTGCTCAACAGGTGCTGTTCCGACCATAGAAATAGGGCAATCAGCAGAAACATGCCCTCCTCCACAACTATCACAATTCATCACTGCAGCTATTCTAGATGGGCCAGCCAAAGTGTCCAACTTCTTGCTCAATGCTTCAACTTGAGCTGCTAGAGATGTCACTGCATCAACTTCATGAATACCCGCCACTTTCCTCTTGTCTCGAGCATTCCACTGATAGCTATTCATAGCCATTTCTTCTATCAGTTGGCGGGCAGCTTCGGGGGTCTTGCTTCCTAAGGTACCTCCTGCTGCGGCATCAAGTAGCTGTCTTGTGCTTGGGTTCAATCCATTGTAGAAGGTGTGGATGACCATCCACTCGGGGAACCGATGTTGAGGACATTTGCGCAGAAGGTCCTTGAACCTTTCCCATGTCTCGAAAAGAGACTCCAATTCCGATTGCATGAAGGAAGAAATTTCATTTCTCAGCTTTGCGGATTTCCCAGGAGGGAAATATCGGGCAAGGAAGGCCTCAACCATCTCTTCCCAAGTGGTAATTGATGCTCTAGGTAAAGATTGCAACCACTGTTTTGCTTTCCCCTTCAAGGAAAATGGGAAGGCTCTCAATCTGATGGCGTCGTCCGTGACTCCATTGATTTTCAACATGTCGCACACCTCCAAGAAATTCTCAGTGTGATTATTTGGGTCTTCATCAGCTAACCCATTGAACTGTGTGGACTGTTGGACCATCTGAATGAACCCAGGCTTAAGCTCAAAGTTATGAGCTGAAATTGGTGGCCTGACTATACTTGACTGTGTACCACGGACAGACGGCCTAGCAAAATCAGAAAGTGTCCGCTGTTGCTCATTTTGTTCAGCCATGGTTGCGGACTCTTCAACCTCTATCTCAGCTTGATCAAACTGTTCTAGTTCAGGTTGTCTTCCCCGTCTGTGCAATCTTCTCTCTATTTCCGGATCACCTTCCACCAATGTCGAAGGATGTCCACGGGTTATAACCTGGAGCTGAAATCAGGAAAATAAAGTAAAATCAAAACAATGGAAGTAAAAGAAGCGTGAGATAGAATGCGCGAAAAATGACTAGCGAAACAAAGTGTAACAAATCCTAAAACGCCTAACTCCCCGGCAACGGCGCCAAAAACTTGACAGCCCTTGCGTGTGTACTCCGCAAGTGCACGGGTGTCGAAGTAATAAAGTACCCAGACGGGTGGGTAGTCGAATCCACAGGGAGTAGACGTGAGAACAATCACACTTTGTTAAGTAATCAAAGATAAACCAATTGTTGTTGTGAAAGAAAATAAAATAGGAAAGAAGTAAAAATAGGGTGCTGAAAATAAAGATTAAGATGTAGAAATAGATCAATAAGAAGATGGGGTACTCGGACAATGCTCCCCCTAGAATCTTTGTTTCAAGTGCAAGACTTCAAACACTCTTACTAAATGAAGATTTCAAGAGTCGTGGAATCCAAAGATACAAGGTCCCAAATCCAAGGTCTACCTTGACTAGTCCCCTACGAGGTCCCGGCGGAGAGAAGACTCTCGACGCCTCACACCACGTATGACTGCGCTATGCTCTAGGGATTCCAAGTGGTAAACCCTATTCCCAACTATAGATCAATCCCTTTGGTCCAGGTGAAAGATCCCTAATCACAAATAAGTCCCGGTGGAAAGGCCTCTCTGAACGCCTAACTCTCTTTGAGATCGAAGGTAATACTTGGAATAAGAAGGTAGGGAAAACCACACCGGAGGGGAAAGGGGACGTATCGCTACCTCTCAACTCACCCTCTCAACCCCCTCCAATCTTGATTAATCTAATCCTAATGGTGATGGTCACTCGTCAAAAGGATGATTGGATTAGCCCTCAACCCTAGTGTCACTCTAAGGGAGAAACAATTAAACATACAAGATTGAAACTCAAATTCAAACTCAAATTGGATAAAAGCATTAAAGTCAATGAAACATAGGAAATCTAGGGTTTACAAGTCCAAGTACCCACTAGGGGTTTAGCTCTCCATGGAGCAATACAAGTTCATCAAAATAAATGAAGACAAGTGCAAGAAATCCATAAAGAAAACCCCCTTAAGCTTCGTGTTGATAGACTATGGGAACTTCTCCTTCTTCTTCAAAGAATCCCTTCCTCCAAGCCTAAGGCACACCTCGTCGAATCGAGTCGTCGAAGGCTCCCCCAATAGCTCTCCTTGGAAGGGAATGATGATGTAATCGGTGAAGAAGCGCCCCCAAAGTGTAGCAAGAACCTCCTGAACCCTAGCCGTCACCTCCTATCAAAGTTGGAAGAAGATCCTCTCAATAACGCTTCAGAACGGCTTTATAATTGGCCATCTCGAGGATCCACACGGGCGTGTGGATAGGCCACACGGCCGTGTGGAAATTCCACACGGCCGTGTGGATTTTCTGCCTTGTGGAATCTTCATACTAGTCCCTGATTTCGCCCGTTTTTTCTCCTGAGGTCACATGGACGGACACACGCTCATGTGAAAGGTCAAGTGGCATTTCTTGATGATGGGAAAACCTTGGAGAGCTTTTGAAATCTTTGAACCAATCGGAACGAGCGAGCATGACTGCCTTCGTGTCCTTCTACAAGAGTTGTCTTGAAGTCTTTAGAAGTTGGCACATACCCTCTCGTTGGAACCCGATTTGTGTCTTGAACTTCGTAATTGCACAAAAGATCTCCACTTGGCACCATTCTGACCTAATCTTGCCTTTATTCACGTACCATGTCTCCACAACCCTAGTTGCATGAAAGAACACCAAAACACACGAAATTAGCGTTAAAGCCTGATAAATGTGATGCTCATGCATGGAAAATATTTCCAAAAATATATACATGCAAGCACTTATCAGTACAACTCACAACTATCGGTCTACCAAGCTAGGAAGTTCTTGACAGTGAAATCATAGCTATCATAGGTTGATCAAGCATGCAATGAAATAGGGTTCTCCATCCCCACACCTAAAGTTGTGCATTGTCCCTAATGTACATCAGTCAGCAGCACAGGTTGAAAAATAAACATATATATAATGAAATGCATGGGATGGAGAAAAGAAACTTCCCTGAATTGTTGGTGTACCAAGTACTTGTTCATTATGGACAGGGGGAAGTAGCTAAATGAGAGCGAAGGAATGTGTAGCTCCAAGAAAAACTGATGCCCTGAAATGAACAAGAAGCTTATCATAAACCAAAGTTGTTTTAAATATCATATAAAATGGAGAGAAGCAAGAACCAAAATAAAGAGAGTTTAGTAAGGACAAGGCCTTTACTAACTCCAAAAGTACACACAATACAAACAATAAAATAAAAAGTGTGCAGAAAAATAAACAGCAACAAGTCGCAATAATAGCAAGATGCGGGTCTATGGATCTGGAGTGAAGGATGGTGCTGAATGGGTGGTCGAAGCAGAAACAGTGCCCGTAGATGAAGAAGATCGTCGCACAAGACTGAGTATCTCCGCCAAGTCGCGCTCCATACGGTGGTGGGCGGCAATGAGCTCCTGCTGTCCTCTCTCAAGACTCTGAATCTGAGAGCAGACCTCCTCACGAAACTCCTCAAAAATAACTCCATCATGTGATCGGGCCCCACAGGGTTCGGCCTTTGACTCAGACTCTGTATCTGTCTCCTGCAAAGGGCCAGGATCCTGTCCTCGTGCTCCCTGAGTCTGTACTAAGCGAATCCTATCTCCTACTCGCTCAATGATTCCCATAGATACCACTGTCTGTACTCCAAGCGGTGTCATGGAACCCACAATCTTCATTCCCCGGGTCTGGTCCAATAAACCCATGGCTTTAATCAATCTAGTAATGAAAGGTCTGGCAAAGATAGCCCCAAGACGAGAATGTGTCCCCTGATGATAAAGTAGATCGGCTAAAAGGTGTCCCAAGTGTATAGGGTAGCGCTCAATAATGTTATAGAGCATCAACAAATCAGTTCGTATCATTGCCCCAGTTGAGTCCTGTCGCCCCCCTATGCTCTGATGATTGTCCGCAAGCGCACGGGTCGTCAAGTAATACCTCTCACGCACGCGTGAGAGGGTCGTATTCCCTGGGGTCCCAAAAGCTGCTATTACTTCCCCCTAGACGGCACTGTCTAGTCTACCAAAGATAGAGAATTGAAACAAGAAAAGAAAACTAACAAAGATAACTATAAACATGTTGGACTAAGGCACACCAAATAAGCATATCAAGGAGGTAATTAGCAATGAAAGTACGAGGTCCCGAGCTAGGATCCCCTCGGGATTACTAAAGCTAGTAGGATGCTAGAATTACACAGGCACTGGTGGTTCTTCGCCAGGAGAATCCTAAGGTAGGCTAACCCGATGATCACGGCAGTTGGTCCCTAATCCAGTCCGAGTTTTGATACGGAATTCATTCCGCCTAAATCCTCCTACAATTGCATTAAAGGCACGAGATTCTCAAATTAGGGTTGAAGCACAAACTAGGCACAACCCTAATACCGGAGGGGTACAAAATACCCGATGGTCACGGCGTATTTGTACATATATCCCTTCCAAGCTTGGGAGTCTAAAACTAGGGCAATGGTCACGCAACCTATTATAACCTAGAAATCTATTCACAGAGTTCTCATGCATACCAATACATCAAAGTACATCAAGCATGAACCACAAAACACACCAAATACCATAAATGTAAATCTAAAGCATCCATACAAAGCAAGTTCATCCCAAGGTTCACCGGATGCCCGGCGACCTTGGGAGTCTAGTTCATCATCAACAAAGGAGAAAGTAAGGAATACAATAAATACAATACAAAGCTCATAGCAAACTCCCCTAAGATGAAGACTAGAAGGTAGTGACGAGAACTTGTCGGATCTGCGCCGGCAAGCTTCTAGATATTTCCCTTGATAGCACAACCTCTTCTCCCCTTGATTTCCTCCTCCGATCTACCTTCTCCACTTGCCTTGAAACCCTAGGTGAAGATGGTGGAGAATGGTGGCCAAAAGTCCCCTTTCAAGATGCCCTAATGCCCCTTAAAAAGGGAAATTTCGTGTGTCCTTACGGGCATAAGGTTGCCCATAAGGCACCCAGAAACTTTCCCAGAAATGTTATCTCGGGGTGCTACAGTACCCTGTTACAGTACTGCTACAGCGATGAAGCCCAAAAACGCCGTATTTGGTGTCGCTTTCTTCATAAATACGTTCTTGAGCTTATTTTGCCTATTCCGGGCCTGTAACACAAGTAAAGCAACTATAAACAAGAAAATAGATAACAACTTAACAAAAAGAGAACATAAAATATACACAAGTACGTATAAAATACGTATATTTAGACGTTTATCAAACATCCCCACACCTAAGCGTTTGCTTGTCCCCAAGCAAACAAACATGAAGAACAGGGGCAAGAAGATAAATGGCTAAATATACGACCTCAAGCTCAAATGTACAGGACTTCACTAGCACAAATGGTTAGAAATCAGGAAGTGAGTTGTTCAGTGTATAGACAAGCAATATCAGCTCTGTTTCATCCAAAGTGTTCTTGTGAGTGTGTGCTGACTCCCACACTGACCTCAACACCCTGGATTACCCCAGGATGTCCATTCACCTCATACAAATTGAAGTTAGTGTTAGAGTGCTAAAGACCCTCTCAATAGTCAGTTAAAAATCTTCTGGTCTCCAAAATGGAACTTTAACAACAAGTGAAGATAGAACAGGTTTCAGGCGCCCGAAAGGTCAAATTTTTTTTTTTTTTCTCTCGAGTCTGTCTAACGTAGACTGCACAAAAATCTTTTAGCAAGATGCACATGCTGACCAGGCACAAGAGTCACCCAACTTACTTGACTACAGATCTACATATACGCATTCATGCTTTTACAAGCAGAGGAATACTGACATAGACTCATTTTTCACTTTTTTTTTTTTTTTTTTTTTTAAGACGCCTGATCAAAAGGCTGCTAAAAACCTCACTTAAAAATCTCACTTAGGGTTAAAGCAAAAACAGGAGACTCAAAAGTTTTTAAAGGACTATTGAAAGAAGAATTTAACATCCTAACACTAAATCAATAAGATGGGTTAGAGTGTCCGAAGTGGAAGTTATAGTGAGCAGGTATCAATGTACACTAAAGATGAAATAGAACTACATTCAAGCACATGTAAAGTACAACTCACTACTATCATTCTACCATGCTAGGAAATCCTTAACAATAAAATCATAGCTATCATAGGTGAGTCAAGCATGCAATTTAAAACAATTCCAAAGTTCATGAAAATCTAACCCCCACTCAAAAATGCACATTGTCCTCAATGTGTCTAATTCAGCAGTGCATAAAAATTATAGGCGATAAAAGCATAATAAGAGGGTTTCATGAACTTCCCCGAGTCTCCAAACATGAGTCTTGAAGTCCAAGAGATCGGGGTAGCCACCAATGATGCGAGTAGATGATCGAGAGAGAAGGCTTGCTTGATGCCCTACTTCCATCCAACAAGATAGAAAGGAGCATCATCTCAAGGCATCTAACACACACAAAAAGAAGAAAGAAAAAAAAAACAACACAAACAAAAGCAAAAAAAACAAACAAATAGCACAACACAACAATCAAGCAAAACAAAATCCAAGCAAGTTCTTTGTTCATCATTATCATGGTGTCCAAAGCTCTCTAATGCAAGCATGGCTAAGGGTTTACAAATATGATTCAAGATTAAGTCACATACAAGAGAAGCAATGGTTCAACATGATGGGAATGTGAAAGAATTCAAGAATTGCTACAGTAATTCCCAAAAACAATTTGCAAGAGCTTCTCTTGTAAATGGAGCATAAACACTTTTACAAAGCTTTGAAATTGCTCCAAAAACCCACAAAAATGACAAACAACAAATCTCCTATAAATTTCATCCACGAAAACAAGAAAAACTCAAGGTTTTGAGTGTGAGTTCAAACTCTTGCCCTAGAGTAAGATGAGTGAATCTAAGGGCTAGATCCAGCCAAAAGCTTGCTCAAACTCCAAATTTTTGTCACCAAGATGGAAAAGAGGAGGAGGAGAGCAAACTAGGGCAAAAAGAATCATGAAAAATGGTGGAGAAATGAGGGAGAACAGGTTAGAAGAATGGGGAAGAAGAGTGAATAGTATAAGCCCCCAAAACATGAGTTTTAAGGCCTCCATCGGGTGGTCTTGCCGACCATCCTTGCGGCCGCAAGGATGGTGCTCAAGATTCTAGGGAAAAATCGCGAGGGGCATCCTTGCGGCCGCAAGAATGGTCCTCGGGATTTTTCTGGTTGCACACTTTGTTCTCCACACTTTGTACACATTAACCATGGATGAAACCTTGAAAAACATGCCGGAAACATCATTTAAACACTCAAAACATCAACATGCATGCATCTAGAGCAAGAATTCTTCAAAAACCACATGACAAACAAGTTAACACAAAGGCGAAAGAATTAAGAAAAACGACGAAAAGTACAATTACACACGAACCACTACTAAAAACATAAGTTAAAAATGACAACACAAACAAGAAAATGAATGCAAGAAATGAAAGGAAGCTTGGGTTGCCTCCCAAGAAGCGCTTGTTTAACGTCATTAGCTCGACGTACCTCTTTCTTACCTAGGGAGGCTTGAAAATGTTGTGTTCCTCCCGGCTAGAGGTGGCATAAGAGCTACCAAAAAATATGAACTTTACCTTCCGGGATGATGCGAGTTTGGAGGTCATGCTTGAGTTACCTTTTGGCCTCCATGGGAAAAGCTTGGGCCGAGCATTATTCAATCTTGGCATTGGTGGGTCCCCGGCAACGGCGCCAAAAACTTGATGATTGTCCACAAGCGCACGGGTCGTCAAGTAATACCTCTCACGCACGCGTGAAAGGGTCGTATTCCCTGGGGTCCCAAAAGCTGCTATTACTTCCCCCTAGACGGCACTGTCTAGTTTACCAAAGGTAGAGAATTGAAACAAGAAAAGAAAACTAACAAAGTTAACTATAAACATGTTGGACTAAGGCACACCAAATAAGCATATCAAGGAGGTAATTAGCAATGAAAGTACGAGGTCCCGAGCTAGAATCCCCTCGGGATTACTAAAGCTAGTAGGATGCTAGAATTACACAGCCACTGGTGGTTCTTGGCTAGGAGAATCCTAAGGTAGGCTAACCCGATGATCATGGCAGTTGGTCCCTAATCCAGTACGAGTATTGATACGGAATTCATTCCGCCCAAATCCTCCTCGAATTCATGGTGGAGCAAATGGTGTGGACTTACCTCCATTCTTTGATAAGGAGTTGTTACACGGGAAGTAGTGCTTTAGACGATGACCATTAACTTTGAATGTCCCATTTTTAGGGTTGTTTATCTCTACTGCGCCATGGGGAAAGACTTGTGTGACAGTATACGGCCCATGCCATCTCGATTTCAACTTCCCTGGGAAACGTTTTAGCATGGCATTGAATAACAACACTTGATCTCCCTTTTGGAAGCACTTAGCCTGCTTGATATGTCTGTCATGATACTCCTTGGTTTTCTCTTTGTAATGCACTGAAGTTTCATAGGCTAAGGTTCTCCATTCATCTAATTCATTTAATTAAAACTTCCTCTTGTGATCACAAAGGTGATGATCAAAGTTGAGACGCTTAATGGCCCAATATGCCTTGTGCTCCAGTTCAACAGGCAGATGACAAGCTTTTCCAAAGACCAATCTATATGGTGTGGTGCCGATAGGTATTTTGTACGCTGTCCTATAAGCCCAGAGCGCATCGTCAAGTTGATCTGACCAATCTTTCCTGTGATGACTAACAGTTTTCTCCAAAATTCGTTTCGACTCCCTGTTAGACACTTCCACTTGGCCATTAGTTTGCGGGTGGTAGGCGGTTGAAATTCTATGTGACACACCATAGCATTTCAAAGTTTTTTCAAATTGTGAATTGCAAAAATGAGTGCCTCGGTCACTGATGATCGCCCTTGGAGTGCCGAATCTAGTGAACAATTTTTTTAGGAATTTTACCACCACTCTTGCATCACAGGTTGGGAATGCTTGCGCTTCTACTCACTTGGAGACATAGTCTACAGCCAAAAGAATAAACTTATTGCCATGAGAACTAGGAAACGGTCCTATGAAGTCGATCACCCAAACATCAAAAATTTCACAAGCTTGATTCCAAGTTTGCGGCATCTCGTCTCTTTTTCATATGTTACCCACGCGTTGACACCTATCACAGTGCTGCACAAGCATCTGAGCGTCATAGAATATCGTGGGCCAATAAAATCCTGTATCAAGGACCTTCCTCGCTGTCCTGTTTCCACTGTAGTGCCCCCCTGCTGGGCCCGAGTGGCAATTGACACACCCTTGCGTGTGTACTCCGCAAGTGCACGGGTGTCGAAGTAATAAAGTACCCAAACGGGTGGGTAGTCGAATCCACAGGGAGTAGACGTAAGAACAATCACACTTTGTTAAGTAATCAAAGATAAACCAATTGTTGTTGTGAAAGAAAATAAAATAAGAAAGAAATAGAAAAAAAGTGATGAAAAGAAAAGCTAGGGTATGGAAATAGATCAATAAGAAGATGGGGTACTCTGACGATGCTCCCCCTAGAATCCTTGTTTCAAGTGCAAGACTTCAAATACCCTTATTCAATAGAGATTTCAAGAGTCGTGGAATCCAAAGATACAAGATCCCAAATCTAAGGTCAACCTTGACTAGTCCCCTACGAGGTCCCGGCGGAAAGAAGACTCTCGACACCTCACACCACGTATGACTGCGCTATGCTCTAGGGATTCCAAGTGGTAAACCCCATTCCCAACTATAGATCGATCCCTTTGGTCCAGGCGAAAGATCCCTAATCACAAATAAGTCCCGGCGGAAAGACCTCTCTCAACGCCTAACTCTCTTTGAAATCGAAGGTAATACTTGGAATAAGAAGGTAGGGAAAACCACACCGGAGGGGAAAGGGGACGTGTCACTACCTCTCAACTCACCCTCTCAACCCTCTTCAATCTTGGCTAATCAAATCCTAATGGTGATGGTCACTCGTCAAAAGGATGATTGGATTAGCCCTCAACCCTGGTGTTACTCTAAGGGAGAAACAATTAAGCATACAAGATTGAAACTCAAATTCAAACTCAAATTGAATAAAAACATTAAAGTCAATGAAACATAGGAAATCTAGGGTTTACAAGTCCAAGTACCCACTAGGGGTTTAGCCCTCCATGGAGCAATACAAGTTCATCAAAATAAATGAAGAAAAGTGCAATAAATCCATAAAGAAAACCCCCTTAAGCTTCGTGTTGTTAGACTATGGGAACTTCTCCTTCTTCTCCAAAGAACTCCTTCCTCCAAGCCTAAGGCACACCTCGTCGAATCGAGTCGTCGAAGGCTCCCCCAATAGCTCTCCTTGGAAGGGATTGATGATGAAATCGGTGGAGAAGCGCCCCCAAAGTGTAGCAAGAACCTCCTGAACCCTAGCCATCACTCCCTCCCAAAGTTGGAAGAAGATCCCCCAAATAACGCTTCAGAACGGCTTTATAATTGGCCATCTCGAGGATCCGCACGGGCGTGTGGATGAGCCACACGGCCGTGTGGAAATTCCACACGCCCATGTGGAGTCTCTGCCCTGTGGAAAATTTCGTATTCGTCCCCGATTTCGCCCGTTTCTTCTCTTGAGGTCACACGGACGGACACACGCCCATGTGAAAGGTCATGTGGTATTTCTTGATGATGAGAAAACCTTGGAGAGCTTTTGAAATCTTCGAACAAATCGGAACAACCGAGCATGACTGCCTTCGTGTCCTTCTACAAGAAATGTCTTGAAGTCTTTAGAAGTTGGCACATACCCCCTCGTTGGAACCCGATTTGTGTCTTGAACTTCGTATTTGCACAAAAGAGCTCCACTTGGCACCATTATGACCTAATCTTGCCTTTATTCACGTACCATGCCTTCACAACCCTAATTACATGAAAGAACACCAAAACACACGAAATTAGCGATAAAGCCTGATAAATGTGATGCTCATGCGTGGAAAATATTTCCAAAAATATATATACATGCAAGCACTTATCAAACTCCCCCACACTTAAGCTTTTGCTTGTCCTCAAGCAAAGTTCATACCATGAGAATTAAAGGTTGAGTGATGAAAATGCTTGGCCTTAAGTTCACGAAAGGTGTACAAAGATAGTATTCTCAACAAGGGAAAATTTTAAACATTGATAGATAAAAACCAAAACTATGGCAAAAACTCGAATTGCGAAGAAAGTAAAATCTGAAAGCGTGTGTGTGTGTATACGTACTCATGCCAGCTCCAAGTCTACGCTTGAACATTATTAACACAAGGACTTATTTAAGGAAAAAGAAATCGGTGGTAGCTGCACACAACCTCAAAGGTAGCCATTTCCCAAGATGCCTCATAGGCGGCTTTCTCCCTTTCAAGGTGGTAGCTCTTTCCACCTGGGGTGTTAGCTTTCACACAGCCTATTAGATAGCTCTTTCTCTCATTAGGGCATAGCTAATATCTGACTTATGAGAGTAGCTGCATACAGAATAGGTGGTAGCTCTTTCCACCCTAAGAACAAAGGAGCACCTCTTTTTTTTTTTTTAAAGCTCAAAGAAAATGAAACTAATGTCCTTTCAAACTGAACTAGCGTTATCAGGGTTAACAGAGCAAGTAAAGTGCAAGAAATGCAATCAGACAAAAAATTTCTAAGTTTTTTGAGTAAACTAAAGCATGGTAACAACCGAAGTTTAAATTTCACCTAAATTCGAAAATACACTCATGTTCCTTAGGGTGACTGTCATTGGCTAGATGAGCATGAAAGTGATGATCAAGAATAAAGAACGTGTGCAGTGTGAACTCCTCCCCACACTTGAGCTGTACATTGCCCTCAATGTACTCATACAAACATGCAACATAAGAACGCAAATAAAAACATGAGGGCGTGGGTATTAAAAACAACACTCCCCTGATCTCCGAGTGTGGTATTTGACTGGAGGTGTGGAAACGGGAAGTGAAGTCGCGTAAGGTTGTGAAGCTCACACGGCCTATGACCATTTCTCAAAACCAAGTTGACAAGTCTATCTGCATATCACAAAAGGGGTTCAGTGGATCTCAACAAAAGCTAAGATTAAAAGAGTACAAAAATAAACAAACCAAGCACAAACTTAACAAAGAACATGAAAAAATAAAAACAGTAAGATAACTCTCAGAAGGTGTAACCTTTCTGAGTACACAAGGACACAACAGAAATGAAAGTACAAGGAAATAAAAAGAAGAGAAAAAAGACGCATCAAGCGTCGGCGTCTGCTGGTGCTGCTGGGGATGCTGGGGATGCGTGGGGTGCTCTCGGTGTGGACGGCGAAGTGGAGTCGCTACCTCTCGCCATCAACTGGTGGAGTGAAGTGATGCGCGCCATCATCTCCGAGTGGTACTCAGCCATGCGAGCGAGAACCTCAGTGTGGTTCGCTGCCTGGGTCACCCGCATGGCGGCGAGATTAGTCTGGAGGGTCCCCACAGCAGCCTCAAGTCTGTCTATGCGCTCCTGTGCCGGAGGAGATGCAGGTGCTGACACCGGTGGCACCTTCTCGTCTGCTGGGGTGTCCTCCGCCTCCATGGGTGCGGGTTGTGATGATGGCCCTGCCCGAGTCTCCTCCGAGTCTTCATCTTCGTCCTAAGACTCCTCGGACTCATCTGGGAAGGGAGCAACAAGCACGTACCTGCCGGGAGCGGCCCTCTTCACCATGCCCATCATACACAAGGTATCAAGGCCAAGTGGAGAGGGAACAATAACCTTATCAGCTCCCCGAACAGAATCAATTAGTCCCATTCCTCTAACGAGTCGCATGATGTAAGGACCATAGAAAAGAACTCCTATCCGCGCGTACTGTCCCTGGTGTCTCAAAAAATCAGCTACCACGTATCCCAGGTGCAGGGGAAGGCTCTGGACCATAGAATGTAAGTAGAGAAGGTCCAGCCGCCCCAATACGCCGGTGCTGTCTCCTCGCCCAGTAATAGACCTGCTCAGGATGGCATGAATGTACCTGTGGGCGGGGCGGAGGAGCAAAGACGCCTTGGTCAACCCGGGCTCGTACTGTATATCTCCACACAGCATCCGGCAAACTCGGCTCGGAGTGACGCGGAATGTGGAAGTTCGACCTTTTTCGCTTCTCTTGTGCTTTGTTTCTTGTGTAGAAGTTGTGTGTTTAAGTTTTTATCGAGTTTTATTTTGTTGGGATCTTAGTTAAGGTTCTTTTTAGAGTGTAAAAGAGGAGGAAAATCTTTGGGGGAAAGAGCTTTTAAGTGGAGCGAGTAAGCCTTCAAGTTGCCGCGAGAAACCCCCAAAAACAGGGGGCCTTACGGCCTTCCATGCGGGCCGCATGGGAGACCGCAAGGGGCCATGCGGCCCCTCATGCGGGCGCATGGCCGCCTGCATGGTTTTCTGGAAAGGGCCTCGCGGCCTCCCATGCGCCCGCAAGGGAGTCCGCGAGCCCTCCCGCGCTTTGGATGAGCCACACGGCCGTGTGGAAATTCCACACGCCCATGTGGAGTCTCTGCCCTGTGGAAAATTTCGTATTCGTCCCCGATTTCGCCCGTTTCTTCTCTTGAGGTCACACGGACGGACACACGCCCATCTGAAAGGTCATGTGGCATTTCTTGATGATGAGAAAACCTTGGAGAGCTTTTGAAATCTTCGAACAAATCGGAACAAGCGAGCATGACCCTTCTACAAGAAATGTCTTGAAGTCTTTAGAAGTTGGCACATACCCCCTCGTTGGAACCCGATTTGTGTCTTGAACTTCGTATTTGCACAAAAGAGCTCCACTTGGCACCATTATGACCTAATCTTGCCTTTATTCACGTACCATGTCTTCACAACTCTAATTGCATGAAAGAACACCAAAACACACGAAATTAGCGATAAAGCCTGATAAATGTGATGCTCATGCGTGGAAAATATTTCCAAAAATATATACATGCAAGCACTTATCAGCAATGCAACAGGATGTCATGTCCTTCTCTTGTTGAGACACATCTCCTGACAATTTGATAAGAACAAGTCTTGAACAGGTATGGATCCTCCCGAGTATAATGCTTCAGGTCGGCAAAGAACGTCTTTCTTTGTTGATGGGTAAGCCACTTTGGGAAAACCCCTGCTGCCAAGTAATTTACGATATCAGCAAACAATGGTGTCTCATCCTCTTCCACTACTTGAATGCTGCATAACTGCTCCCCAGGAAATGTGTCATCAATTTCTTTTCTTCCCAAAGTGTTATCATCGGGGCCCTCTAGCCGAGAAAGGTGATCTGCAGCCAAATTCTCTGCTCCCTTTTTATCCTTTATCTCTAAATCAAATTCTTATAGCAAGAGCACCCAGCGAATCAATCAAGGCTTGGCATCCGATTTGTTCAGCAAGTACTTGAGTGCGGAGTGATCAGTGTACACAATTACCTTGGACAGCACTAGATATGATCGAAATTTATCGAATGCAAAGACCACTGCAAGTAATTCTTTCTCAGTAGTAGTATAATTCTCCTGAGCATTGTTCAAAGTTTTGCTTGCGTAGTAAATGGGATGGAAGTGCTTATCCCGTCTCGCCCCAACACTTGCTCCCTCTTGCATAATCACTTGCATCGCACATCACTTCAAAGGGCATACTCCAATCGGGGGAAACTATTATGGGTGCCTCAACAAGTTTATTTTTCAGAGTAAGGAAGGCATTCATGCAGTCTTCATTAAAATCAAAGGGAGCATCTTTTTCCAAAAGCCTCGTCAATGGGCGAGCGATTGCCGAAAAATCCTTGATAAATATTCTATAAAAGCCTGCATGCCCCAAGAAGCTTCTGATAGCTTTCACTGAAGTTGGTGGAGGTAATTTTTCAATCGTAGAAACCTTTGCCTTGTCTACTTCGATCCCTTGTTTTCAAATTTTGTGCCCGAGTACTATGCCCTCCTTCACCATAAAGTGGCACTTTTCCCAACTAAGCACCAAATTTGTTTCTTCGCATCTTCTTAGGACTCGCTCCAAATTCTTGAGACACAAATCAAACGAATCCCCAAAAACTGAAAAGTCATCCATGAAAACTTCCATGATGTCTTCAACCATGTCTTCGAAAATGGCTAGCATGCATCTTTGGAATGTAGCAGGGGCGTTGCAGAGTCCAAAGGGCATTCGGCGATAGGCAAAAGTTCCATAAGGACAAGTGAAAGTGGTCTTCTCCTGGTCTTCTGGTGGAATCGGAATTTGGAAGTATCCGGAGAAGCCATCCAAGAAACAGTAATAGGAGTGTCCTGCCAATCGTTTAAGCATCTGATCTATGAAGGGTAAAATGAAATGATCTTTTCTAGTGGCATCATTAAGCTTTCTATAATCAATACAAACCCTCCACCCCGTGACTGTTCTTGTAGGGACAAGCTCGTTCTTTTCATTCATGATGACTGTCATGCCCCCCTTCTTTGGAACCACTTGAACTGGGCTAACCCAAGCACTGTCTGAGATGGGATAGATAATGCCTGCATCAAGTAGTTTAATAACTTCATTCTTCACAACCTCTTTCATGTTGGGGTTGAGTCTTCATTGAGGGATTGCAGTGGGGTTGTGATTGTCCTCCATCAAGATTTTGTGAGTGCAAAAAGATGGATTGATTCCGCGGATATCAAAGATTTTCCATGCAATTGCTTTCTTATGCTTCCCTAAAACATCGAGGAGTTTATCTTTTTGTTCTCTAGTTAGGTCCGATGCAATGATAACAGGGAGTGTGGCATTCTCACCTAAGAAAGCGTATTCAAAATGTCCTGAGAGTGGCTTCAATTCAAGTTCTGGGGGTTCCTCAATTGATGATTTCAATCTTGCATAGTTTCCCTGTGGAAGTTCGACCTTTTTCGCTTCTCTTGTGCTTTGTTTCTTGTGTAGAAGTTGTGTGTTTAAGTTTTTGTCGAGTTTTATTTTTGTTGGGATCTTAGTTAAGGTCTTTTTGAGAGGTTAAAAGATGGGGGAAAAGTGTTTTAAAAGGCGTTAGCAAGGAAGGGACCTTGCGGACACTTAGTGTGCCCGCAAGGAGCCAAAAAAGAGGCCTTGCGGCCTCCCATGCGACCGCATGGGAGCCCGCAAGGACCCCCGGCCAGAAGTGCATGCGGGCTCCCATGCGGGCGCATGGGAGGCCGCATGGCTTCCTGGTTGAGGCCTCGCGGCCTCCCTTGCGAACGCAAGGAAGCCCGCGAGCCCTCCCGCGTTTTGGGGCCTATTTAAACCGTTTTCAAACTCAAAGGGCCCTTATAAGACCCCATTTCCGTCTCTTTTTCTCCCCATCTTGAATCCTCATTCTCCCCTCCATTAGATCTTCATTCTTGAGCTCCAAGAAAGAAGAAAGGTGTTCATCTTCCCCTCTTCTCCATTGGTGATGATTCTCCTCTAGTTCTAGCAAAGTTTGAGGTGGGCTTTCTTCTCTTCTTCAACTCCTTGTTCTTTTATTCAATTCTCTTTAGATCCATGAAGAATTAGTGTGGATTTAGTATGGATCTAATATTTAATTGGATTTTAGCCATGGATTTTATGTTTGAATGGTATAGGAGCCTTGATTTCATGTTTTGGTGAAGAATGAAGGAGATCATTCATCTCTAAACCTTTGATTCTTTTAGATCCGAACCCAATTAGGATATTCTTGATTTCATTTTGATTTTTATATGTTTAAGGATTCTATTATTGTTAATTCTTGAATCTATAACACTTAGTAAACCCTAGAAGCCTTGAGATCTAATTTTGGATCATTCTTTCCTCTCTTGTTGATTGTTTGGGTTATGTGATTGATTCTTGTTTTTCTTGGATGGTTAATGGCTTCAAGAAGGTGGATCTAAAGGCAAGGGTAAAGATCAAGTAGGCGAGTGATCCAAGTATTCGATCTCGCCAAGTTTGTGAGTGGGAATTGTTAAATTAAAGAGCTATGATCATGCTTGTTTAATAATGCATGCCTTGAAATGAGGAATTCTTGATTTCAATGGATTCTTGAAGTGTTTCTTGAAAACTGAAATTATGATACTATATGATCCTTTTAATTCTTGATTTCATTTTAATGGACTCAGGAGATGATTTCCTTGAGATCTAGAAACCTTGATGTTTATGATCTTGCTTAACTATTGATTCTATTACAAAGGCTCATGAGATGATTTCCTTGAGATCTAGAAACCTTGATGTTTATGATCTTGCTTAACTATTGATTCTATTACAAAAGGCTCATGAGATGATTTCCTTGTGATCTAGAAACCTTGATGTTTATGATCTTGCTTAACTATTGATTCTATTACAAAAGGCTCATGAGATGATTTCCATGAGACCTAGAAACCATGATAGTTTATGATCTTGTTAAATTCTTGATTATTTATATTTGATGAGGATTGGATAATCCTATGGTTTGAACTACATGTTTTCAAGATTTGTGAATTTGAGAATTCGATGTTCTTATTATTTTGACTGAATAAGGGTCTATGTAAACCAAATTGAGATTCTCCATGATGTTATCGTATTTGAAATGAGTTTTCAAAGAATACTCTTGTGTTGATATTCTTGATGAAAATGACATTATTGTCGATGCTTTCGGAAAAGGATTTACTCTTCGATTAAGAGTTGTATTTTATGCGAATTTGTGATCTCTTGTTGAGATATATGATTTTATAATGATACATTTATGATTAGCCTATGGGCAAACTATTTGTGATCTCTTGATGAGATATATGATTTTATAATGATACGTTTATGATGAGCCTACGGGCAAACTATTTGTGATCTCTTGATGAGATATATGATGTATTCATGATGAGCCTACGGGCGGGATGGATATCCCAAATGTTTCGATGGTGACATTGGGGAGGATCCCCGTCTTCTGCAGAAGCGAGTCTCCACGGACCGACCTAGTTGGGGTGGCGTGGAGTTCTCGGCTGACGAACCCTTACAGGTGGCGCGTAGAGATCCTGAAGGTGCTGTGTTGGGATCCCGGAGTCACCACACGGGATACCCAACGGCCAACACCAAGATACGCGCATCTTGGTGGCTCTTGACCTAGCCACGGCCATGGTTAGTGATGGAGGGTTTTCATAGGCTATTGATGATGCTATCGATAGAGGATTTCCGCATGTGTTGCACTATAAATCCTTATTTCGATGGGTTTGATCTTTTGATCCTTTGACGAGTATTCTTAACTTGAATTTTCAGTATTGAATCTCTATACAAATGATTTTCAAAGTTTTATTGATGCCTTTCTTTGAGAAAGTTGGAAAGCTTGTTATATTGAAATGTGTATTTAAAGCATTTTGTAAGTTGTGGTTGTTAAAGATTTACATATGTTTTCGGCATATCATTTTTTACACTTGTATGAGTTATAGCTCCATGTTCAACCCCTCACTGAGTAACTTAGTTACTCACCCATTCTTCTTATCTCTTTTTTTACAGGTGTTAGCACGGCAGCAGGGTGTGAGACGTGATAGTGCTTGGCATCTATTCTTGCATTTACCTTTGAGTAGTGTATGATTCATAAACATTGTCATCATGCATACGATGGATCCACTAGGACCTATGTTTTCGAATTTCCATTTGATCTTGTATAATCTTGATTGGTTCAGACAGGACCTTAGGTTGTATGAGTTTTCACCCAGTGTTTGGGGAAAACTATGATTGTGTCCATGATCATTGATTTTGTGGTTCTTAGGGATATATACCTGGTGTGAGTATATTGATCTTGTGCAGGGATGTGGTTGAATACCTTAGATTTAGAATATTACTGTTGTGATGTTAATATTGTACAGGTAACAAGTAAGCCTTGCGGCGATCTGGGGTTGAGGCAGGTGCTTGACCTCTCCTGGGTTGTCGTGGCGGTAGTGCCATGGGCCGGGACCCGAGGGTCGGGGCGTGACATTCCCAAATCATGCTTTTCCTCTTTCTCATCTTTCCCTTCTGACGAACTCTCACTGCTCATACAATCCTCTGTTAATTGAATTGGGGTCTCATGCTTCTTTAACTCATCCCCAGGTAGGTAATCCATTGTGTCTGAAAGTTCATGCACTGAATGGTTTGTCTCCTTTTCACGCAAACATGTTGACTCTATGTATTCTTGTGAATGGTCTCTCAACCCTACCTTCGTGGGGCTAAATTGGCAACTTAGTGAGTGTATGATCTCAGTATGGTTCTCTATTTTAGACTCCATGTATTTCTCAAAGAATGATGGAAGCAAATGGTATTCCAGACTAGGATTGGTCGAGTCCTCAAAGTATCGTCTCCTCCATTGTTCATCATCAACAAAATTAACACTTCCCACATCCGTTGATTCATATGAGTGGTAACCGTAAGATTCCTGCGGATAAAAGTAGCCATACCAATCATTAGTAGTAGTTATGCTGAAAAAGATAATAAAGAGTGAATATTTACAAGCACGGAAACTAACACACCAACAAAAACAAAAACAAACAAGATGGCAAAATCGAAACAAAACAAAAAGTTAAATCAACACGCTCAAGCTTTCCAAGTATCCTTCGGTGAAATTCCCCGGCAACGGCGTCAAAAACTTGGTCATGTGCGTAACACACCGACTCCGCAAGTGCATGGGTCGTATTCCCAAGGGGGCCCGAAGAGCTACCTTTAATCACTCTTTGCTTGTTGTTTAACTAATCATGTAAGTTTAAGCAAGTAATTTAATGCAAAGCAATTTAAAACTCTAAATAAGAAAATAGCAAGAAACTCACAACGGGATTGGATCAAGGTAGAAAAATGGTCACGGATGTGGCTCACCAAGGGGGCTACTGATAAGTGTCTAAATACACCGGTTTGTAACGGTGCATTACATGTACTTTCATGCATTATTTGAATGAAACCGGTGCCCTTTGATGTGTTTTTCGTGTTTTTCGATTTCAGGTCATCTACGAGCCATCTACGTGAGGAGGAGCATTTAGAGGATGAAAATCGAGGCCACAGAGCGAAGAAACGAAGGTTAAACAAGCTCCGGACGTCATTCGGGAACTCCTACACGAAACGGGCCTATTCTGGCCCGTTTTCGGGCCCGTGTGCGGGCTGTGTGCTTCCCAGTGTGCGGCCGCACACCAGCCCGCACACAGGTGTGCGGCCAGGTGTGCGGGCGCACACTGGCCCGCACACCGCTCGGGTATTTAAGCCCGTTTAGGGCTTTTTCGCAAGATATCTTGCCACCGGCGCCTCCAAGCACCCCCCACGCTCAAATATTCATTGGAGGAGATTATTTTGGAGTAGAATCAAGTGGGAGAAATTGCTTATAGATAACTCCAACCAAGGCTCCTTAATCCCAATGACATCGTGTGAGTATCCTTTGGATAAAGGAACTTGTACTGGATTAGGGCTACACTACGGAGGTTCCGGGGTAGTCGACTTCCAAGCCTAGACGGACCAAAATATTATACTCCATGCATGCATTACCTGTTTTTACAATGTCCATTCTTGTATTTCTCCCGGGGGAATCCTTGCCTGGGGCCTTATCTGTGATACTTGTTTTCCCTCTACATGCTTATTGTTTGTTGGTGGCTTGATCACTTTTATTGATTTGTTTTCATATTTAGTTTTATTATAACAAAACCCATGTTTTGATCAGACTAAACAGCTAACCTAAGAGGAAGTAATAGTAGATCTCGGGACCCCAGGGAATACGACCCTCTTGTGCTCGCGCAAGAGGTATTACTTGACGACCCGTGCACTTACGGCCGGGGAGCCACGTGCCCGCTTTCTAGCGACGCGCGCGGTGACCATCAAGTTTTTGGCGCCGTTGCCGGGGACTTCGAGAATACTAGGAAAACTCCTAGATGCTAGCTTAGTCATTTATCTTTTTATTTTTGTGCATATATACATTTTTATTTTTATTTTGTATTCTTTTATGCTTTATTTTTTTTATTATTTTGTTTGTACACAGAGGCCATGGATTTTCACGAAGCTATGGTGGCCGCATAACTTTATGCACTTGAAGAAAAGTTGGACAAATTTATTTCCATGCAAGCAAACGAAGGAGATAGGGATAATAATGTTCACAACCCATTTTGGAGGGGATACCAAAATTCTCCTAGATATTCTCAAGGACAACAATGGAATTACCCTCAACAAACAATGATAGAATATCCCCCATATCAAGAACGGTGGCACTATCATCCTCCAGTTATTCCACGTGAGCAACATTGTCAAAGGAAAGACATAGTTGTGGAGGCGCTAGCAAAGTTTATGATATCCACTGAGAACAATTTTAGGAATATTCAAGCATGTATTCAGAAGATTGAGAAACAAGTGGCAGAACTTCAAAAGGCAAATGCAGAGGCTAAAATGATGGAAGAGCAAACAATCGAAGTTCTACCAAAAGATGCTATTGAAGAAGAAAATGGGGAAGCTAAAAGCATGGCTGTAGAAAATCAGAGGAGGTAGAAGAAAATGAGTCAATGGAAATGGAAAATGCTACCTATCTTAATATTGGTCCATTCATCAAGTGCACCAAAAAAATCCTGGGAATTAAATTTGAAGAAGTGGGTAAGAAGTTGAAGGCATCTAATGACCCACCTATGCTTGGACTAGATAATTCCCAACCAAAGTTATTTCCTTGGAGGCCTAAACAATGTTTAGGGACACTTAAAGGAAATAAGATCAGGAGAGAAGAAGATGTGGGGATAATGATCAAACCGACAACAAACCCCCCAAATTTTAAACTGCATAACTCCTGGCACAAACTATTCCCATGGAGACATAAAGGTAAATTGTTCAAGGTCTCCGCAAGCTCCAAAACCCGGCAGGTAATCTCTTTTCTTGGTAGTAGTTATGCTAGATCTAACCGGGAGGAGCACACCATTTTCAAGCCTCCATGAGGTAAGAAAGAGGTACGTCAAGCTCGTGACGCTAAACAAGCGCTTCTTGGGAGGCAACCCAAGTTTTTAAATTAGTTTTCTTACTTTTATAGTTGTGTGTTTTTAGTTTTCATAGCTTTCATACTTGTTTTTGTTTTTGTTTTGTGTGAGTATCTCAATTGCACATTTTTGTCATTTAATGTGTTGGCATGAGTATTTATTGTTGAGGTCGACGATTCTTGATGTGTTATCTATAGTTCTATGATCATACTTTGCATTATGATGAGGATTATGTATGTAACGATGAGTTTCAACGTTTTCTGGGGCTGTGCGGGCTGTCTACCACCCGCACAAGCAAGGCAGAGGGGTGTGCGGGCTGTATGCGGGCCGCACATCCATGTGCGGGCCGCACACAGCCCGCACACAACCCCATTCAGCACAAAATTTCAGCATTTTCAGCACACAAGAAATTCTGTTTCTCTTTCTCTCTTTGGGTGATTTTAGTGCAGTTTTTTGTGAGCTTTTGTGTAGGAAACCCTATTTATTTTGCCAAATTAACCTTGATCTTGAAACCCCTTATCATTTTGAGTTTTAATTTTGTCGATCTATCACTTTTCATCAAGTTTCAACGACACCGTTAGTTTTTGCCATCAAGCTTTGGGTGTGAATTTCTCTCTTATCTTTCTAGATTTTATTGCTTAAATCTTTATCAAAGCCCAAGCAAAAGAAGGTGAGAATGCTTTAAACTTGAAAATTCATATTCATATATCTTTTCTTTATAGGTTCTCACCAAGAGACAACAGCTGAGACAATTATGCTTGAGTACTCACATATTGTGCTTCCTTGTCTTATTTCTTTTTGTAGTTCAAGTTGGAAAGAGCTTAACTCTTCCAAACTCTTGCTTTTATTTTTTTGTTTATTTTAGCTCTTTAATAATTTTTGTGTGATGATGATGGATGCTTTGATCTAATGTCCCATTCTATCTCGCAGGGGTAGACGTGGGCATTGCTTTCTCTTCTCTCTACTATCATTAGGAGCACGATGATTACGTGATCTTATCCATTCATGTGCTACCACTCTAACTCAGGGAAGTTCACTTACCCCTCATCTATGCTTTATACTTCTTATCATTTGTTTTGCGCCGCTGACCATGTACATTGGGGACAATGTACGACCTTAAGTGGGGGGTGGCATGCATGCACATATGTTCTTTAGCATCGAAAGTTTTTGTATTACTTGTGCATGACTGGTTTGGTGAACATTTATGACACTTATGCATGATTGTAACTTATGATGGTTATGATACTTAAGTGTACATTAGAGTAGGACAATGATAAATGCTAAGCTATTGCACACAACCTTGTACTTACTGAATTTTGATCATTCACGGCATTCCATCACATACCTTTTAGCTTGGACCTTGGACACCTAGGTTAGGTTAAATGATAACCTTCATGACCCTCTTAGTAGCTAACCCATTTTAGTGATACCGTACCTTGATGTGTTAGGCTTCTTCCTAATGAGTTGTCTGAGGGCTTCTGTCTCTCTCTTTAAATTGGCAAAACGGGAAATAAAGTGTTGCAAAAAAAAAAAAAAAAAAAAAAGAGTTTTATATAGCAATAAGAATGACAATACTCCTCTACTTGAATAGAAATTAACTTAGGTTTCGGGCTCCTAAAAAGAGTGTTTCCTAAGCCAAAAGCTAGAAAAGCACGAGCATGTTCATGTGAACTTGTTATCTTCTAAATAAGTTGGGTTTTTGGTGTCTGATCGGCATATATACCCTTCCAAAATGAAGATTACAGTTCATGTTAGTAAAAAAAAAAAGGGGCCAATTGTGTATAGACGAGAGACAGAAGTGCCTTGTGAATTCATTAGGGGGTTCCCTACCATTTCAAGGTTCGTTACCGCTTTAAGTGGTGTGATGTGCTTCAAGAAGTGGTCCTCGGGGTGTCATTTTTCTCCCTATCTAGGTTACAAGAACCCAGGTGAAGATGGTTGCACACACACAGCATCATCTTGCCGAATGAATGTTTCGAAATTTCCTTTATGGTTGTAGCTTAGCATCTAGAGTCTTACACTTGCTATTGTATACTTATACTTGAGCCGGAGGTTGTGTATTTAGTCACTTATAAATTCCTCTTGTTCTTCATGTTTGTTTGCTTGGGGACAAGCAAACCTTCAAGTGGGGGGTAGTTTGATAAGTGTCTAAATACACCGGTTTGTAACGGTGCATTACATGTACTTTCATGCATTATTTGAATGAAACAGGTGCCCTTTGATGTGTTTTTCGTGTTTTTCTATTTTAGGGCATCTACGAGCCATCTACGTGAGGACGAGCATTTAGAGGATGAAAATCGAGGCCAAGGAGCGAAGAAATGAAGGTTAAACAAGCTCCGGACGTCATTCGAGCACTCCTACACGAAACAGGCCTATTCAGGCCCGTTTTCAGGCCCGTGTGTGGGCTGTGCATACCCTTGGCAGAAGGATGTGCGGCCCAGTGTGCGGCCATACACCAGCCCGCACACAAGTGTGCGGCCAAGTGTGCAGGCGCACACTGGCCCGCACACCGCTCGGGTATTTAAGCTCGTTTAGGGCTTTTTCGCAAGATATCTTGCCACCGGCGCCTCCAAGCACCCCCCACGCTCAAATATTCATTGGAGGAGATTATTTTGGAGTAGAATCAAGTGGGAGAAGAGGGAAGAGCGCATAGATCTTCATCCTAGAGCTTGCCGACGCGGATTCGGCAAGTTTATTCATCAAACCTAGTCGACACGCTCAAGAGGGAGTTCGTAGTGTTTTTGTTGATGTACTCTTTATTGTTTGAACTTTACTTCTTATTCATGTCGAACTAAACCTCCCAAGGCCGCCGGGCAACCGGTGAACCTTGGAAGGAATACTTGTATTGGATGTTGTACTTTTAATTCAATGAATGCATGGTGTGTTATTTGGTTTCATACTTTGTGTGCTTAATTGTAGTGATTTGCATGGGAACTCTGCATTTCATCTTATCGATTATGCTTGGTTGTGCGAGGTGCGCTCTTGCATTAGATCCACATAGTATGAAGAGGGATTCATTGTACCGGTACACCGGAGGTTCCGGGTGCCGGTAGCCTCCCGTAGGTTGTAGAGTTTATCTTAGCGAGATTGCTTATAGATAACTCCAACCAAGGCTCCTTAATCCCAATGACATCGTGTGAGTATCCTTTGGATAAAAGGAACTTGTACTGGATTAGGGCTACACTACGGAGGTTCCGGGGTAGTCGACTTCCGAGCCTAGACAGACCAAAATATTATACTCCATGCATGCATTACCTTTTTTTACAATGTCCTTGCTTGTATTTCTCCCGGGGGAATCCTTGCCTGGGGCCTTATCTGTGATACTTGTTTTCCCTCTACATGCTTATTGTTTGTTGGTGGCTTGATCACTTTTATTGATTTGTTTTCATATTTAGTTTTATTATAACAAAACCCATGTTTTGATCAGACTAAACAGCTAACCTAAGAGGAAGTAATAGTAGATCTCGGGACCCCAGGGAATACGACCCTCTTGTGCTCGCGCAAGAGGTATTACTTGACGACCCGCGCACTTGCGGCCGGGGAGCCACGTGCCCGCTTTCTAGCGACGCGCACGGGGACCATCAGCTACTAAAGTGCAAAGGAGACTAAGGTTATCATGCTTTTGGCAATTTGGACCAATAGAAAACCCTGAGCTAGGTCAACCTGATGGTCACGGTGTTGACCCCAAATCCAATAGAAGTAGTGGATGAAGAACTCTTTCCACCCCACATCCTTCCATGATTGGAAAGAGAGTAGTGGCTTTTAAAAATTAGGGTTAAAACTCCACAAAGAAGCCAACCCTAAAACGGAGGGGTACAAGTACTCGATGATCACGGTATACTTATACAACTTCCCTTCCAAGCTTGAATGTGTCTACAACTAGGGCAATGTTCATGCAATCCTAGTAGAAACAAGGAAATGATAAACAAAATTCTCATACTTATCAAGGCAATAAATCTCATCAAGCAAGGATTCACAAACCAACCAAAAGCATAAATAAATCAATGCCTCTAAAAAATACACAAGTTCACCCACATCTGGTGACCTTGGGGGTTTAAGTGTTCATCTCAAGTCTGCAAACAAGGTTCATCATGAAAACAAAAAAGAAAGACATAGAAAAAATCCCTCAAAATCCGGAGGCCGAATGACTTTTGGTATTCCTCAAGAAATGGCTTCCGAAGACGCCACTCAAGGGGTGGCTTACCTTGTCTTCTACCTCCTCAATCGATGAAATTCAGAGTAGATCTTGCCCAAATCTTGTTCTCCCATCGTTTTCCACCTTAGAATCGCTCCATTCGTCGTCCCTAAGGTCTGATCAAAAGTTGGAAGAAAAGCTCCCCAAAACCCTAGGCTTTCCCCTCTTTTTTTCCTCTCCTTTTTTTCTTTTTCCAATGCCCCTCAAATCCTAATTAAAAGCCCAAACTGGGGGTTATGCGGGCCGTATACCTGCCCGTATAGAACCATTGGAAGGTTGCCGCTTTTCCCATAAGTGCTACAGTGAACTGCTACAGTGAAATTGGAAACAACCCTGTTTATCTGCCCGGCATACAGGCCGCATACTCGCCCCCATAGAATTCCAAACTTAGCAAATTTCTTCATTCAGGCTGCTACAGTGCTTGCTACAATGCTCGAGGCCCTAAAACGCCCTTTTTCCATGCCGATTTCTTCTCAAATCGCATTGTCAAGCTCCCCTAAGCTTCTTTGTGCCTGAAACAAGAAAAATTCCCGATTAAACCATCAAAGGGCATCGATTCATTAATAAAACACATCAATAAAACACAATACATACGTATACAATATGTACATTTAGATGTTTATCAGTGCCGAGTGGAGTCCCTTTTTGCAAAGACAAAGTTTAAGATGAAAATCGAGTCAAACAAGAGAGTATGTGCCAACTTCTAACGGTTTCAAGACAATTTTTATAGAAGGACACGAAGGCAGTCATGCTCGCTCGTTCTGATTTGATCGAAGATTTCAAAAGCTCTCCAAGGGTTTTTCGACATCAAAAATGCCTCATGACCTACCACACGATCTTGTGTTCGTTTGTGTGGCCTCAGAAGAAAAAACGGGCGAAATCGGGGACCTATAGATGCAGTTTTGTAGAGGCTGAAAATCCACATGGGCATGTGGAATTTCCACACGGCCGTGTGGATCCTCGATGTTTGCCATTTAAAAGGCGGTTCTGAAGCGTTTTAAGGGGATCTTTTTCCTATCTTTGGGGGAGAGTTCGGCTAGGGTTTGAGAAGGTTTTTGCTGCGATTTGGGGGTGTTTCTTCACCGATTTCAACATCGATTCCTTCTAAGGAGAGCTATTGGGGAAGCCTTCGACGACTTCGATTCGGCGAGGTGTGCCCTAGGCTTGGAGGAAGGATCCTTGGAGAAGAAGGAGCAGCCCTCATAGGCCATCAGCACGAAGCTTAAGGGGGTTTTCTTTATGGATTACTTGCATTTATCTTCATTTATTTTGATGAACTTGTATTGCTCCATGGAGAGCTAAATCCCTAGTGGGTACTTGGACATGTAAACTCTAGAATTGCTTTCTTTCAATGACTCTATTGCTTTTATTTTAAATTGAGATTTATTTGAGTTTTAATCTTGTGTGCTTAATTGTTTCTCCCTTAGAGTGACACTAGGGTTGAGGGCTAATCTAATCATCCTTTTGACGAGTGACCATTACCATTAGGATTAGATTAACCAAGATTGAAGAGAGTCGAGAGGGTGAATTGAGAGGTAGCGACACGTCCCCTTTCCCCTCTCGTTTGATATACCTTACCTCCATATTCCGAGAAGTAGTATCGATCTCAAAGAGAGTTAGGCGTTGAGAGAGGCCTTTCCGCCGGGACTTATTTGTGATTAGGAACCTTTCACCTGGACCAAAGGGTTTGATCTATAGTTGGGAATAGGGTTTATCACTTGGAATCCCAAGAGCTTAGCCCAGTCATACGTGGTGTGAGCCGTCGAGAGTTTTCTCTCCGCCGGGACCTAGGGGGAGCATTGTCCGTACCTCTAGTCATTGTCCGAGTACCCCATTCTTATCTTGATATTTTCCGTACCTCTAGTCATTGCTTTCAATCTTTTTTTTCTGTTTATTTGATTTTAATTCAATCTCTTCACACATCGAGTTTTCATTGACTAATTGGCAAAGTGTATTTGTTTCTGACGTCTACTCCCTGTGGATTTGACTACCCACCCTTTGGGTATTTATTACTTCAACACCCGTGCACTTGCGGAGCACACAGGTAAGGGTGTGTCAAGTTTTTGGCGCTGTTGCCGGGGAGTTAGGCGTTTTAGGAACATCTTTACTTTGTTACTTTAGTCATTCACCACTTATTTTGCTTCACACTTCTTTTACTTCCATCGTTCTGATTTTGGTTTCTTTTCTTGATTTCAGCTCCAGGTTATGACCCGTGGACACCCTTCGACATTAGTTGAAGGCGATCCAGAAATTGAGAGAAGACTATACAGACGGGGACGACAACCTGAACAAGAACAGTCCTATCAAGCTGAAATAGAAATTGAAGAGTCCGCAAATATGGCTGAACAAAATGAGCAACAGCGGACACTTTCAGATTTTGCAAGGCCGACTATTCGTGGCACGCAATCAAGCATAGTCAGGCCACCAATTGCAGCTAACAACTTTGAGCTTAAACCGGGGTTCATTCAGATGGTACAACAGTCCGCACAGTTCAATGGGTTGGTAGATGAAGACCCGAACAATCATATAGAGAACTTTCTGGAAGTGTGCGACATGCTGAAGATAAATGGAGTTACAGATGATGCCATCAGATTGAGAGCTTCCCATTTTCCTTGAAGGGAAAGCAAAACAGTGGTTGCAGTCTCTACCTAGAGCGTCGATCACTACGTGGGAAGAGATGGTTGAGGAAATCCTTGCCCGATATTTCCCTCCTGGGAAGTCGGCGAAATTGAGAAACGAAATTTCCTCATTCGTGCAATCGGAATTGGAGTCTCTTTTCGAGACATGGAAAAGGTTCAAGGATCTTCTGCGAAAGTGGCCTCAACATGGGTTCCCAGAGTGGATGATCATCCACACCTTCTACAATGGGCTGAACCGAAGCACAAGACAGTTACTTGATGCCGCAGCAGGAGGTACCTTAGGAAGCAAGACCCCCGAAGCTGCCCGCCAACTGATAGAAGAAATGGCTATGAATAGCTATCAGTGTAATACTAGAGACAAGAGGAAAGTGGCGGGCATTCATGAAGTTGATGCAGTAACATCTATAGCGGCTCAGGTTGAAGCATTGAGCAAGAAGTTAGGCACTTTGGCAGGCCCGTCTAGGATGACTACAGTGATGAGTTGTGATGGTTGTGGAGGAGGGCATGTTTCATCTGATTGCCCTATCTCAGTGTTTGGTGCTGCATCTGTTGAGCAGGTGGATTTTGTGGGGAATGCCGGACGAGGTCAAGGGAACCCCTATAGCAACACCTACAATCCGGGGTGGCGAAATCACCCGAACTTTTCATGGAGCAACCAAGGGCAACAAAGGTCCTCTTCACCCCCCGGATTTCAGCAACCCCAACAACCAAACATGGAGGGCCGAGTTTCAGGGCTTGAGAGCCGAATGACGTACTTGGAGAAGGCATTAACCAAGTTCATTCAATCTTCAGACACGCGCTTCCATGGCGTGGAGAGTACACTTCGCAACCACACGGCCTCACTACACAATTTGGAAAATCAGGTGGGACAGATTGCGAAGTCATTATCTGAGAGACCTCAAGGAAGTCTCCCGGGGAATACAGAGACAAACCCAAGAGAGCAGCTGAAGGCGATTACTCTAAGGAGTGGTCGTGAAGTTGAGGGTAGACTCCCTGCTAAAGAGGTTGTCCATGTTCCTGCTACGGTGAGAGATAAAGGAAAGGATGTTAAGGAGAAGGGCAAGGAAAAGGAGGTAGCACCTGCATCATACAAGCCAAGGATTCCTTACCCTTCAAGGCTGAAAAGTGATCAAAATGATGAGCAGTACAAGAAATTTTTGAGGCTTTTCAAGCAGCTGCACATTAATATTCCATTTGTGGAGGCTTTGTCACAAATCCCTCGATATGCAAAGTTTTTGAAGGACCTCTTGACCAACAAGAGGAAATTGGAAGAAGGTGCAGCGGTGATTTTAGATGCATCTTGTTCAGCTGTTTTGCAGAAGAATCTCCCAAACAAGATGAAAGACCCCGGAAGCTTCATCATCCCATGTAACATTGGGAATTTGGGTGAAGAGAAGGCATTGGCAGACTCAGGAGCCAGTATCAATGTCATGCCTTACACCTTCTTCAAGAAAGTAGGACTAGGAGAGCCAAGACCCACTCGGATGACCTTACAACTAGCTGACCGTTCCGTTCGTCATCCTAGAGGCATCATTGAGGATGTCCTAGTGAAAGTGGACAAATACATCTTTCCGGCCCATTTTGTAGTTCTTGATGTGGATGAGAATGTCGACGTACCTCTGATTCTTGGAAGACCCTTTCTGCGTACTTCCAAGGCTCTTATAGACATGGACGGCGGAGATATGACGTTAAGGATTGGAGATGAGAAGCTGACCTACCGCCTTGCTGAAGCCATGAGACATTCCCTTGACTTCGATGACACTCTGTATTTTCTTGACACTACTGATGAGTTGGTTGATGAGTTTGTGCAGGAAATCTTCTGTCCGGACCCGCTAGTGGGATGGCTAGACCAACAGGTAGAGATTGATGAGAGTCTCTCGGTTGCTCCAGAGAACAAGGAAGAACTTCCCACGGGCATAGTAAATAAATTCATCACAAAGCTGAAGAGGGTGAGACATCGTCGCAAGAAACACTGATGCGTCTCCGCAATAACACAACAGGGTGATGTGTGTCAACCCCTTGCGTTACCGCAAGTGCACAGGTCATCAAGTAATAAAAGTGGACCCAAAGGGTCGGGTTGTCGAACCACAGGGAACAGAAGTACTAGTAATAGCCCCTCTTTTGTTATCTAGCCTAATGACTGTAGTGTGTGATGATCTAATGGCCAATACTAAGCGTGTCACCACAAGTGCGCAGGAAATAAAAGGAAAAGAGTTCTCAATCAATAAAAGTGAGGTATCCGGACAATGCTCCCCCTAGGATTCGGGTGTTGGATGTAGATTACAAGTGTTTCTAAACGAAAACAATGAGTCGTGGGTATCCAAAGGTATAACGGCCCCTGCCTCCAGGTCGCCAATAACTAGTCCCCTACGAGGTCCCGGCGGAGAATTCTCTCGATGCCTCACACCACATATGACTGCTTAAAACTCTAGGGATCCCAAAGATATAACCAATTCCTAAAAGTAGATATAACACTCTTTGGTGCTTCTTGTGGTGACGCTTTGATCTAGTCAGTGTACGGAAAATCCTCTTGAGAATTCCCGGTTTTGGTTGATCCTCGATCACTCGAACCTCATGCAGACTTGATTCATCCTTTTCCAACTCAGGCCACCCCTCATAGGGGTCAGGGTAAAACATCTCCTGCATATACTCATTGACAAGCTCATCATTAGCATCAACAAAATAACATGTGTCATCAAATTGGTGAGGGTGCTTCATAGCATCTGTGAGGCGATAAGTGATCTTTTCGTCTATCAATGCCTTGGAGGTTCGAAGGAATGGCCTCCCCAAAATCAACGGCACTTCCACATCCTCATCGACATCAAGTACTACAAAATCTGCAGGAAAATATATTTGTCAATCTTAATCAAAACATCTTCAATGATACCTCTAGGATGTCGAATTGAGCGATTAGCTAGCTGCAACGTCATTTGGGTTGGCCGTGGCTCTCCTAGCCCCAATTTCTGGAAAAATTTGTATGGCATCACGTTGATGCTTGCTCCTGAGTTAGCTAAATCTTTCTCTTGTCCTAAGCCCCCGATGACACATGGGATGATGAAACTCCCAGGATCTTTCTTCTTGCTTGGGAGGTTCTTTTGAAGTATTGCTGAACAACTCCCGTCCAATATCACAGCTGCACTTTCTTCAATTTTTCTTTTGTTAGTCAAAAGATCTTTCAAAAATTTTGCGTACCTGGGCATTTGTGATAATGCCTCGACAAAAGGGATGTTGATGTGCAGCTGTTTGAACAACTCCAGAAATTTCTTATTCTGCTCATCCGTTTGGTCCTTCTTCAGCCGTGAAGGGTATGGTACTCGAGGTGTGTAAGCAGGAGGTATTGCTGCAGCTTCCTTCTCTTTTTCCTGAGCCTTAGGCTGCACTTGCTCTGGTTCTTGTGCAGTCTTCTTTTCTTGCACTCTATTCTCCACCTCTCGCCCGCTTCTCAACGTGATCGCCTTCACGTGCTCTCTTGGGTTTGTCTATGTATTGCTCGGCAGCTTCCTTGAGGTCTATCGTCCAAGGATTTTGCTATTTGGCCCACTTGCGTCTCCAAGTTGTGCAATGACGCAGTGTGGTTGCGCAGCGTCGCCTCCACGTTCTAAAACCTGGTGTCAGTAGATTGAATAAACTTAGGAAGTACCTTTTCAAGTTCAGAAACTCTCTCTGGAATAGAGGGTTGTTGTGGGAAACCCGGAGGAGCTGCTTGCTTCTGCTGGCATTGATTGCTCCATGAGAAGTTCGGATGGTTCCTCCATCCCTGATTGTAGGTATTTGAATAAGGGTTCCCTTGTCCCCTCACTGGATTTCCAACAAAATCCACTTGCTCCATTGGTGCCGACACCCCCGCTGAGATAGGGCAATCTGTAGAGCTATGCCCACCTCCACAACTATCGCAAGTGCTAATGGCAGCTACTCGTGAAGTTGTAAGGGTGTCTAGCTTCTTGCTTAGTGCTTCAACTTGGCCTGCTAGTGATGTAACGGCATCAACATCATGTATTCCTGCAACCTTCTTCTTCTCCCTCGAGCTCCATTGGCAGCTGTTGAGAGCCATGTCCTCAATGAGCTGCCTTGCATCTTCTGGGGTCTTGTTACCCATAGTCCCACCTGCCGCCGCATCTAGGAGTTGCCTAGTGCTTGGGTTCAGTCCATTATAGAACGTGTGTATAATCATCCAATCCGGGAATCCGTGTTGGGGACATCGCCGCAGAAGGCTCTTGAACCTTTCCAATGTCTCGAATTGAGACTCTAACTCATTCTGAAAAAAGGAAGAGATCTCATTGCGGAGCTTCGCTGATTTCCTGGGAGGGAAATATCATGAAAGAAATGCTTCCACCATCTCGTCCCAAGTGGTGATGGATGCTCTTGGCAATGATTGGAGCCATTGTTTGGCTCGTCCCTTCAATGAGAATGGGAAGGTCCTCAATCGAATTGCGTCATCCGAAACCCTGTTGATCTTGAGCATATCACAAACCTCCAAGAAGTTTTCAACATGGGCATTGGGGTCTTCATCAGGCAGCCCATTAAACTGCGCGGACTGCTGAACAATCTGGATAAATGCCGGCTTCAGCTCAAAATTGTTAGCCGCGATGGGCGGTCGAACAATGCTCGACTGTGTTCCTCGGTCTGAAGGTCTAGCAAAATCAGCAAGCGTCCTTGGTTCATCTTCGTGGTCTGCCATGGTCGCAGATCCTTCAACTTCAACTTGCTGCTCTTGAACAACTTCAGGCTCTTTGCTTCTCTTGTGAAGTCTTCGCTCAATTTCAGGGTCTCCTTCAACTAATGTCGATGGGTTTCCTCTAGTCATAAGCTAGAACTGCAATCAAATAAACAAAAGAAAATGAGAACAATGAAAGTAGAGAATATGGAATAGAAAAAACAGTAAAAATAAATGAATGGCTAAAGTAACAAAATACTAGCGTTCCTAATATTTTGTTCCCCGGCAACGGGGCCAAAAACTTGATGCGCCTCCCCAACAACACAACAGGGTGATGTGTGTCAACCTCTTGCGTTACCGCAAGTGCACGGGTCGTCAAGTAATAAAAGTGGACCCAAAGGGTCGGGTTGTCGAACCACAGGGAACAGAAGTACTAGTAATAGCCCCTCTTTTGTTATCTAGCCTAATGACTGTAGTGTGTGATGATCTAATGGCCAATACTAAGAGTGTCACCACAAGTGCGCAGTAAATAAAAGGAAAAGAGTTCTCAATAAATAAAAGTGAGGTATCCGGACAATGCTCCCCTAGGATTCGGGTGTTGGATGTAGATTACAAGTGTTTCCAAACGAAAACAATGAGTCGTGGGTATCTAAAGGTATAACGGCCCCTGCCTCCAGGTCACCGATAACTAGTCCCCTACGAGGTCCCGGCAGAGAATTCTCTCGACGCCTCACACCACATATGACTGCTTAAAACTCTAGGGATCCCAAAGATATAACCAATTATTAAAAGTAGATCTAACCCTCCCTCCAGATGAAAGATCCCTAACCCCCTACGAGGTCCCGGCGGAGAATTCTCTCGACGCCTCAGACCACATATGGTTGCTTGACACTTAGGGAATATGGAGATAGGAAATATCTGTCTGAAGGGAAAGGGGACACTCCGCTATCTCACGGCTCACCCTCTCAACAATCTTTACTCTTGGTAATTCTAAACCTAGCGGTGATCTCTCTCTTCACTAGATTGAATAAAACATGCAAGGCAATTAATGATGAAATCAAAAGCACAAGCAAGCATTAAGAACTCAAGAGTAAAACTCAAACTGATGAATTCGAATAGAAACACAATGTAAATCTAATGAAAATAAGAATCCTAGGGTTTACATGTCCGAATACCCTCTAGGGCTTTAGCTCTCCATGGAGTGAGTCACAAAACAAATAATAAATTGAGAATAAAGTTCCAAAGACATAAAGAATAACCCCCTTAAATCCGTGATGATAGTCTTGATGGGTAGTTTCCACGTCTGGATTGAATCCACTCCGAAGCTAGGTCGCCGATGGCTTCCTTGATGCTATGACGGAGGAGGAATCGATCCAAGTAGGTGAGGAAAGCTTCCCAAAGCCGCCAACACCTCCTTCCAAGCCCTAGCCGCCTTGTCTCTCGAAAGTGGCCGAAAAGATCCCTAAAAATTATCATAAGGCGGCTTTTATAATTTGAATTCGGGGCTTTACGCGGGCATCCACACGGGCATCCACACGGGCATCCACACGCGCTCTTTCATCTTCAAACGTCTCCACTCCAAAGATCGCGACCTAACCTCTTCTCCTTCCATTTCCTCACCTATTTATAGGATTTGTGGGCTTTCTCCATCATTATCTTGTGTGATTCATCATTATCTTCTTCGGTAAGCTCCTTTCTCTCTCTTCTCGCCATGAATGTTCATACTTCGATTTGGGTAATAAATCTTGTGTTTTAGCAAGTTATTTTCATGGATAATACTTAGTTTCATGTTTTAAACACTTTTGCTCAAAGTTCCATGCATTTGTACGGCTTGATTTGGATCAACCATGGCCTTTTGGCCATGGTCGAAGATCCACACGGCCGTCTGGATTTTCGGGTTGGGTTATTTTGTGTCCCGAGAGTACACACGGCCGTGTGGAATTTCCACACGGCCATGTGAACTTCTGGGAAGTTGTTTTGAGCCCCGAAATTATTCGTTTGTCTCATCAGAGGGATGGCCCTGATTGAAGCTGTCCGCGGAGCAGACAAGGTGATCATCTTCTCTCCACTAGGCCTTGAGACTTTCCGCATGATGGGCATGGTGAAGAAGGCCGCTCCGGGCAGGTATGTACTTGGTGTCCCTATCACAGACGAGTCCGAGGAGGTGAGTGAGGAGGAAGAGGACACCGAGGCTGGACCTTCATCACAGGCCGCACCGATGGAGGCAGAGCACACCCCAGCAGCAGAGGAGGTGCCACCGATGTCAGCACGCGCATGTCCTCCATCTTACGATCGCATCGACAGATTAGAGAGTGCTGTGGGGGTCCTCCAAACTGATCTTGCAGCTATGAGGATGACTCAGGCAGCGAACCATACTTAGGTGCTCTCTCACATGACCGAGTATCATGCTGAGGTGATGGCGCGATTTACCACACTTAAGCAGATGATGGCGAGAGACTCCGACTCCACCGCGTCGCCCGCACCCTGAGCGTCCCATGCCTCCCCCGCATCACCAGCAGCACCAGGAGATGATGACGCTTGAGGCGTCTTTCTTTTAGTTGTTTTTCGTTATTCTTGTTTATTTTCTTGTTACTAGACCTTTTTTACTTAGAAAGGGTTTACCTTATGAGCTCTATCTTACTGCTTTCAGTTGTAGTTTGTTTGTTTTGAGTTTAAGCGTGGGCGTCATGCTTATAAACTCTCGTTGTTTATCTTTTGTGTTGAGCATTACTGAACCCCTTTTGTGACATGCAGATGGTCATGTCAGTCTTGTGTTGAGGAATAGTAATAGGCACGGTCATGAGGATTCTCCACATGGCCGTGTCAGCTTCACTTCCAGTCGCAGCTTCACTTCCCCCGTTTGCAGCTCCACTCAAATTCTACATTCGGTGCCAAGGGGAGTGTCGTTTTTATTTCCCACGCCCTCTTGTTTTATTTATTTGCTGTTTTGTATGCTTGCATGAGTACAATGAGGGCATTGTACATCTTAACTGTGGGGGGGAGTTCACGTTGGACACGTTCTTTATTTATGTATGCTTATCACTCATATGCTCATTTAGCCAATGATAGTTCACCTTAAGGGACAAGGATTGCAGTCTTGAATTTAGGAGAATTATAAACATCGTTTGTACTCATGCTCTAGTTTACTCGAAAAACATAGAAATTTTTTGTCTGATTGCATTGCTTACACCTTTCTTGCTCTGTTAACTCTGATAACTCTAGTTCAGTGCCGAAAGGACATTAGTTTTCTTTATTTTGAAAAAAAAAAGAAAGAAAGAAGAAAGAAGAAGTTTGTTTTTCTTGTTTTTGGGGTGGAAAGAGCTACCACCTATGTTGTATGCAGCTACTCTCATAAGTCGGATACTAGCTATGCCCTAATGAGAGAAAGAGCTATCTAATAGGCTGTGTGAAAGCTAACACTCCCGGGTGGAAAGAGCTACCACCTCAAAGCATGAAAGCCGCACAGGAAGCATCTTGGGAAATGGCTACCTTCGAGGTTGTGTGCAGCTATTACCTATCTTTTTTGTCATTAAATAAGTCCTTTTCAATAAGAACTTTTAAGAGTAAACTTAGGGTTGGCATGAGTAAGCATACACACACACATGCAGCCAGATTCTATTTTCTTTGTGCTTCATGTTTTTGCTAGAGCATTGGATTTTATCTTTCTATGTTGCAAATTGTTCCTTTGTTTAAGAATGCTCTCCTTACACACTTTTTGGTGAACTTAAGGCTACGCACTTCTATCACTCTACTTGTGGATTTTATTGTATAAATTTTGCTTGAGGACAAGCAAAATCTTAAGTGTGGGTGAGTTTGATAAGTGCTTGCATGTACATATTATTTGAGATGTTTTTCCATGCATGAGCATCACATTTTTCAGTTTATATTTCTCATTTGGTGTGTTTTTGTGTTCTTTCATGCAATTAGGGTTGTGAAGAAGGTTTATGCAAAGAAAAGCAAAAATAGGTCATGATGGTGCCGAGTGGAGTCCTTTTGTGCAAACACAAAGTTTAAGATGAAAATCGGGTCAAACAAGAGAGTATGTGCCAACTTCTAAAGGTTTCAAGACAATTTCTGTAGAAGGACACGAAGGCAGTCATGCTCGCTCGTTCTGATTTGATCGAAGATTTCAAAAGCTCTCCAAGGGTTTTTCGACATCGAGAAATGCCTCATGACCTACCACACGATCGTGTGTCCGTTTGTGTGGCCTTAGAAGAAAAAACGGGCGAAATCGGGGACCTATAGATGCAGTTTTGTAAAGGCTGAAGATCCACATGGGCATGTGGAATTTTCACACGGCCGTGTGGAATTTCCACATGGTCGTGTGGATTTTCCACATGGCCATGTGGATCCTGGATGTTTGCCATTTAAAAGGCCGTTCTGAAGCGTTTTAAGGGGATCTTTTTCCTATCTTTGGGGGAGAGTTCCGCTAGGGTTTGAGAAAGTTTTTGCTGCGATTTGGGGGTGTTTCTTCACCGATTTCAACATCGATTCCTTCCAAGGAGAGCTATTGGGGGAGCCTTCGACGACTTCGATTCGGCGAGGTGTGCCCTAGGCTTGGAGGAAGGATCCGTGGAGAAGAAGGAGCAGCCCTCATAGGCCTCATTTATTTTGATGAACTTGTCTTGCTCCATGGAGAGCTAAACGCCTAGTGAGTACTTGGGCATGTAAATGGTACGCCCCTTGCGTAACCGCAAGTGCACGGGTCGCACAAGTATTAAAGTGTACCCTTTGGGTCGGGTAGTCGAGTCCATAGGGACTGGTATAGCTTCTAATACTAACGTCCTACTTAGTATCTAACCAAACAGAAGATGAAGGAATTGACTTTGGATTAACTTCGAGGAAGTTAAGGGAATGGGAAATTCACCAAGGGAAGATTGAGGTTTGACTCGATGGAGGAGATGGGGCCCGGGGTTGGGTTTCCGACGTTCACTAACTCGGTCTTTCTCAGTATTTAACAGCGAAGTCTTCAGTTCTAAACCTAGTTATGCTATAAGCATGTGGTTTCTAGCGCTGCCGAGCCCTAAGTTGAACTCCGACTGCTTGCAACAATCAATAACGATTCACAAGCCTAGATAGGAGAACCTAACTACCAAGCATCAAGCACTAAACAACATACGAGATAGCCAATAACCTTGATTTAATGAAAGGAACAAGACATTCAAAATACTGCAAGTAAAGACAATGAGTTCAAGCTACAACGTCATACAACCAACCTCGGGGCTCCCTTAAGAGTTTAGCCCCTCATGATGACAACCAACAAATACAATGCCAAAGAAATTAAAAGACAAGGAATTGAAAACTCCCTAATTTCTTGCATCCTTGAGGTTGTCGAAGGATCTACAATGCCGTGTAATCTCCTCTCGATCGGCCTACCATAAGCTTGGCATACCCTTGATGAAGTCGAGGATGAACCCCCAAAGCTCTCCCTTTCTTTCTCCCAAAGTTCGCCCACCAAAAAGTCCCCTTAGAAAATGAGTTTCTAGGGTTTTAATGTCTTCTCAATGTGAGCACGAGCGTGTTGAAGCCGTGCAGATTACGGCCAAATAATTCTCCAGAAAACTCACATTCCTGTAATCTGCACGGGGAACAGCACGGGCGTGCTTAGGCCGTGCTGAGGTTCTGCACGATCGTGCTCAGCGAACTCAATGGTACAGTACTTGTGCTACAGTGCTTCTGCTACAGTATTTTTGAGCTACAGTGATTTTCCCCCGAAAATTCGCCAGCCTGTAATTTGCACGGGGAACAGCACGGCCGTGCTTAGGCCGTGCTGAGGTTTTCAAGACCGTGCTCAGCGAACTCAAGCTGTGCTGATTTGTGGCTGAATTCTCCTGCAATTTGCACGGGGAACAGCACGGGCGTGCTCAAGCCGTGCTGAGCTTAATGAGGTTTCTTCTAAGTCCTTTAGCTTCTAAAATTGTTCCAAAACACTTCTTCTTGATTCAGGACTTTGATATCTACATGACAAACAACGAACACCTCAAATAGCACTGTACTTGGAGAATTACAGCTAAAATATTCAATAATGATGAGGGTAAAGCATACAATACATATATATGAAATGCGCTCATCAGTAAACTCTAGAATTCCTTTGTTTCAATGACTCTATTGCTTTTATTTTAAATTGAGATTTATTGAGTTTCAATCTTGTGTGCTTAATTGTTTCTCCTTTAGAGTGACACTAGGGTTGAGGGCTAATCTAATCATCCTTTTGACGAGTGACCATCACCATTAGGATTAGATTAACCAAGATTGAAGAGGGTCGAGAGGGTGGGTTGAGAGGTAGCGACACGTCCCCTTTCCCTTCCGGTGTGGTTTACCCTACCTTTTTATTACAAGCATTATTTGTGATTAGGGATCTTTCGCCTGGACCAAAGGGATTGATCTATAGTTGGGAATAGGGTTTATCATTTAGAATCCCTAGAGCTTAGCGCAGTCATACGTGGTGTGAGGCGTCGAGAGTTTTCTCTCCGCCGGGACCTCGTAGGGGACTAGTCAGGGTTGACCTTAGGTTTGGGACCTTGTGTCTTTGGATTCCACGACTCCTCAAATCTCGTTTAAGTAAAGGTAATTAGAGTTTTGCACTTGAAACAAGGAACCTAGGGGGAGCATTGTCCGAGTACCCCATTCTTATCTTGATATTTTCCGTACCTCTAGTCATCGCTTTCAATCTTTATTTTCTGCTTATTTGCTTTTAATTCAATCTCTTCACACATCGAGTTTTCATTGACTAATTGGCAAAGTGTATTTGTTTCTGACGTCTACTCCCTATGGATTCGACTACCCACCCTTTGGGTATTTATTACTTCGACACCCATGCACTTGCGGAGCACACACGCAAGGGTGTGTCAATGACTTTGCAAATCATTTTCCACTTGCGTCAGTGCAGCCACAAACTCAACCATCTGTTTGTGACTGAACGCATTAGCCACTTGGTTGTGTCTCCCCGATTTGTGCTGCCATTCAAAGTCATATTCCTGCAAGAACTCTTGCCCACGAGCTTGTCTAGCCGACAGCTTCTTTTGAGTAGCAAAGAATGTATTGGTAATATTATCTGTTTTAACAAAAAACTTATTGCTCAGAAGATATACTCTCTATACCTGTAAGCAATGAACAACGGCAAGCATCTCCAGCTCTTGCGCTGAATAGTTCTGCTCCGTGTCTTTCAGCTTCCAACTCTCAAATGCCACCGGATGCCCATTCTTAACAAGGACAGCACCAACTGCCTTATTTGACGCATTGGTGCACCTCAAAAGGTTCTTCAAAGTTGGGCCATGCTAAGACTGTTCCACTTGCAATTGCACTCTTAATCCTTTCAAAAGCAGCTTGTTGCCTCTCGGTCCAACCCCACGCTTGGTCATTTTTCAGCAAATCATTGAGTGGCACGATGTTTCTTGAATATCCATAGATAAATCGGCGATAGTAGTTGGTTAAGCCGAGAAAAGATCGTAACTCCAGTACTTAGACGGTGCAGGCCAGTCCAAAATCAATGATACCTTAGCCCGATCCATTCGGACTTCACCCCGAGAAATGATGTGCCCAACGAACTTGATCTCCTGTTGAGAGAAATGACATTTCTCAAGCTTCACATATAGTTGATGCTCCATCAATCTTGATAGTACCTACTTCAAGTGAACAAAGTGATCCTCCAAGGATTCACTATAAACTACGACATTATCCAAGTATGCCACCGCAAACTAGTCAATGTAGTCCGAAAACACATAATTAATTAAGTGGAAAAATGTCGTTGGAGCATTAGTCAAGTCAAAAGGCATTACAAGGAATTGAAACGAACCATAGCGCGTCACATACGCCGTCTTGGACTCGTCTCCCTCTGCAATCCTCACTTGCCAGTACCCCAAACGAAATCTAGCTTGGAAAAGTATGTTGCTTTGGCCAACCTATCGAACAAGTCTTGAAAGAGAGGAATTGGATACTTGTTCTTCACAGTGATCTTGTTCAATGCCCGGTAAGGAAGAACACCGGTGCACCATATGGAGCCTTTGATGGCTAAATGAAGCCACTATCAAGAAGCTTTGTCAATTGTCTCTAAAACTCAGCTAACTCCAAAGGAGACATTCGATAAGGTGCCTAGGCAGGGGGTTTGCAGCCCGGTATCAACTCGATTTGGTGATCTATTTCCCGCTGGGGTGGGAGCTCACAGGGTAGTTCCTGCGGCATCACGTCTTGAAACTCCTTCAAGACTTCAGCCACAGCTAAGAGTAGATCACTCACCAAATTTTTCTTCACTTCCAACAAAGCAGCTATATAAGTGGGTTCTCCATGTTTCAACCTTTGCACCTCCTGGTGCGCAGAAAGCATCGACCCCTTCCTTTTCTTCTCCTTCGCAGCTACTCCAGCTACAAAGCATGGGTTCTTCTCATCCATTATAAGAAGACCGACCAAATGTGGAACAACAGCGGCTGTGACAGACTTCAGGAACTCCATCCAAAGAATCAGCTCAAAATCATCCATTGCAATGGCCAGCAAGTCAATCTTCCACTGCCATTCACCCATGTGAACGATCACACCAGAGATTTTCCAAGTCACCATCTGTACCTGAGAGTTGACTGCTTTTAGTTGGCTTGTGTGGGCTCCCATGCTCAGTCCCAACCGAGTGCCCATATCCTTCCTGATGAATGTATGAGTTGCACCTGTATCCACCATCCCTTGTATGGCCTTTCCGTCAAAGGTCAACTCCATATAGATAAAGGAATTTACATCACCATCACCCTTGACGGTCTTCAAGGCACCCGACAATTATAACGTACTCACTCTTGTTGGGCTCTTAGAGTCACTTTCGGCCTCATTCCAAAATGCGGCCAACTTCTCATGTTTGGGGCAATCCTTTACCGAATGTAGTCTAGTACAAATATAGCATCCTCCTGCCTTGCTACCTGAACCACCTGCTGCTTTCCCATCAGTCTTGGGTCTATTTCATTTGCCTTGACCATTGGGTTTCCCTTTCGGGAGCCCATCTCCGACCTTTCTCTTCACTGGCTTCTTATCCTTCTGTCTGGACTTCGACTTTTCATCCTCTCCACGGGGTAAGGTTCGCAAGTCCACTAGTGCTTATGCTGCGATGATTGCTGAAGTGAGATCCTTCGCGCCTTGCCTCCTTATCTCGATTTTGGACCAACTTTGTAGTCCTGTGAGGAAGTTGAACAACTTATCCTCTTCGGACATGCCCCTGATATCTAGCATCAAGGATGAAAACTGCTAACCTTCGTGACCCTCTTCGTAGCTAACCCATTTTAGTGATACCGTACCTTGACGTGTCTGAGGGCTTTTGTCTCTCTTTAAATTGGCAAAAAAGGAAATAAAGTGTGGTCATAAAAAGAGTTTTGTATAGCAATAAGAATGATAATGCTCCTCTACTTGAATAGCAAATTGACTTAGGTTTCGGGCTCCTAAAAAGAGTGTTTCCTAAGCCAAAAGCTATAAAGGCACGAGCATATTCATGTGAACTTGTAATCATCTAAATAAGTTGGGTTTTTTTGGTCTCTGATCAGCATATTTACCTTTCCAAAACGGAGACTACAGTTCATGTTAGTCAAAAAAAAAATCGCCAATTATGTATAGACGAGAGACAGAAGTGCCTCATGAATTCATTAGAGGGTTCCCTACCATTTCAAGGTTCGTTACTGCTATAACTGGTGTGATGTGCTTCAAGAAGGGGTCCTCGGGGTATCATTTTTTCCCTATCTAGGTTACAAGAACTGATAAGTGCTTGCATGTACATATTTTTGGAAATGTTTTCCACGCATGAGCATCACATTTCTTAGGTTGTATCGCTAATTTCGTGTGCTGTTGTGTTCTTTCGTGCAATTAGGGTTGTGAAGACATGGTACTTGAATAAAGGCAAGATTAGGTCATAATGGTGCCAAGTGGAGCTCTTTTGTGCAAATACAAAGTTCAAGACACAAATCGGGTTCAAACGAGGGGTATGTGCCAACTTCTAAAGGCTTCAAGACAATTCTTGTAGAAGGACACGAAGGCAGTCATGCTCGCTTGTTCGGATTTGTTCGAATATTTCAAAGGCAGTCATGCGTGTGTGTATTAAATTCGAATAAAACCGAATGTAAATCTAACGAAAATATGAATCCTAGGGTTAACATGTCTGAATACCCTCTAGGGGTTTAGCTCTGAATGGAGCAAGTCACAAAGCAAATAAAATAATGATAAACAAGTTCACAAGCTATAGAAAATAACCCCCCCTAAATCCTTGATGATGGTCTTGATGGGTCGCTTCCACGTCTGGGTTAAATCCACTCCGAAGCAAGGTCATCGGTGGCTTCCTTGATGCTATGACGGAGGAGGAATCGATCCAACTTGGTGAGGAAAGCTTTCCGAAGCTGCAAAGAACTCTCTCCAAGCTCTAGCCGCCTTGCCTCTTGAAAGTAGCTAAAAAGATCCCTAAAAATTAGAACAAGCCGACTTTTATAAACTAAAATCGGAGCTTCACACGGGCACTCACATGCCCGTATACTGTAGCCACACTCCCGTGTGAAAATTCCACAAGGGGCGTGAACAGTAAATTTGCTACAATATTGCTAGAGTATACTGTTGCAGTACTTTCTCTACAGTGATTTTCCCCAAAATTATTCTTCGAGTCCACACGGTCGGGCACACGCCCGTGTGGTAGGGCGTGTGGCTTTCTGTCCTTTGAATTTTTCAAAAGCTTCTTCGTTTTGGGTGCGGAAGCTGGGACATAGACGTACTACTGCCTTTGTACCCTTCCGGTTCGTGTAATGACTTGGACGTGCTACTGCCTTCATGCACAGCTTCTATTTTTGGTCTTGAAATGTGTCATCACACCCTAACTTTGCTTCTTTTTTGTACTTCATACCTCCAAGGCCCTGTATGCACCAAAAAACACAAAATATACCTTATTAATAATACGACCTGATAAAAGTTATGCTCATTGCATTCAAAATGATGCTATAAAATATATGTATACACGCACTTATCACTTATATTTGAGCCGGAGGTTGTGTATTTAGCCACTTATCAATTTCTCTTATTTTTCATGTTTGTTTGCTTGGGGACAAGCAAACTCTCAAGTGGGGGGTAGTTTGATAAGTGTCTAAATACACCGTTTTGTAACGGTGCATTACTTGTGCTTTCATGCATTATTTGAATAAAACCGGTGTCCTTTGATGTGTTGTTCATGTTTTTTCTATTTTAGGGCATATACGAGCCGTCTATGTGAGGAGGACCATTTAGAGGATGAAAATCGAGGCCAAGGAGCGAAGAAACGAAGGTTAAACGAGCTCCGGACGTCAATCAGGCACTCCTACATGAAACGGGCCTTTTCAGGCCCATTTTCAGGCCCGTGTGTGGGCTGTGTGCGGCCCAGTGTGCGACCGCACACCTGGCCGTACACGGCTCGGGTATTTAAGCCCGTTTAGGGCTTTTTCACGGAGTATCTTGCCACCGGCGCCTCCAAGCACCCCCACGCTCAAATCTTCATCAAAGAGGTCATTTTGGAGTGAAATCAAGTCGGAGAAGAGGGAGACCGCATAGATCTTCATCCTATGGCTTGCCGACGCAGATTCGGCAAGTTGCTCCATCATCCCTAGTCAACATCTTCAATAGGGGAGTTCTTGCTTTCTTTGTGATAAATCTTGTATCTTGTAGCTTCCATTTGCTTGTAATGTTGAACTAAACCTGCCAAGGCCACCGGGCAACCCGTGAACCTTGGGAGGAACACTTGTATTGGATAACATTTCTTTAGTTTAATGAATGCATCAATTGTTGTGTTTGGTTTGTTTCATTCTAATGTATGTTCATTCTACAATGGATGGATTCCGTAGAATTGATTATGAAAGATACTTATTTTGCGGGATGCTACCATGTATTAAGTCAAAGAATGTTAGGAGAGGAACAAGATGCAAAATTGAAAATAGATCAACAAGATGCACAGTTCAAGAAATTTCTAGAAATGTTCAAGCCACTACACATGAATGTTCCTTTTGTGGAAGCTCTCTCCCAAATGCCTAAGTATGCCAAGATCCTCAAGGAGTTGTTGACGAATAAGAGGAAGTTGGAAGTGGTTTCTACAGTAACTTTGAGTGAGGAGTGCTCAACTATCATCTCTAACAAGATCCCCAAGAAGGAGAAGGACCCATGAGGTTTTATCATTCCTTGCACCATTGGGGGAATAATGGATGAGAATGCATTAGCTAATTTGGGGGTAAGCATATATTTAATGCCCTACAGAATCTTTCAGAAATTGGGCCTTGCGGAGCTAAAACCCACTCAGATGACTTTTCAACTTGCTGATCGTTCTACTCGTCAGCCATTGGGAATTGTGGAAGATATACTGGTGAAAGTGGATAAGTTTATTTTTCCAGCGGATTTTGTGATCCTATATGTTAAGGATGGTCGGATGGTATTGAGAGTAGGGGATGAAGAGGTGGTGTTTCGGACGAAGGACGCCATGAGACATCCAATGAGCTATGATGATACATGTTACGCCCCAACCCTCGGGTCGCGGCCCATGACACTCCTGCCACGACAACCCAGGGGAGGTCAAACACTTGCCTCAACCCTAGATTGCCAAGAAATACATTTTGATTCACTTAGGCCCTTTCTTGGGTCCTTATGTCAAGAACATTAACCCTTTGACAATACTTTGAAAATATGCATTTCAAGATATAGGGATTCCATCCCTTAAGAATAATAGAAGATCATTGATCATAATCGAAAAGTATATCAAATCACAAACCATGAAATATAAATGATCAATAACCTTAATCAAAAGTACATCGGATCATAAATCAAGAAATATAAATGATCAATGTCTTCAATCAAGAAATAAACTGAAACATAAATCATCATTATTCAAAGTTTCATGAAAACATCTCAAGAAATCTTTGAAACATGAAATTCACAATTCAAGAACGTATATAATTAGGTATTCAAACAAGCATGATCATAGCTCATGAATTAAACAATTTCAGACTCACAAACTTGGCGAAATCGAAGTTCTTGGATCACTCGCCTACTTGCTCTTTACCCTTGCCTTTAGATCCACCTCCTTGATGCCATTAACCAACCAAGAAAAACAATAATAAATCACATAACCCAAACAATAAACAAAGGAGGAAAGAATGATCAAAATTATATTTCATGGCTTCTAGCGTTCACTAGGCATTCTAGATTAAAGAATTAACAGTAATGGTAGCCTCAAACCCTTAAGATCATAATAAAATCAAGAAGATCCTAATTGGGATCGGATCTGCAAGAATCAAGGGGTTAGAGATGAAGGATCTCCTTCATTCTTCACCAAAACATGAGATCAAGACTCCTAAACCAACCAAACATTAGATCTATACTCTAATTCCATTTAAACATTGGATCTATACTAGATCCACTCTTTTCCTTCATGGATCTATAGAGAATTGAATAAAAGAACAAGAAATTGAAAAAGAGAAGAAAACTCACATTAAACCTTGCTAGATCTAGAGGAGAATCATCAATGGAGGGGAGGAGAAGATCACCACCCTTCTTCTTTCTTAGAGCTTAAGAATAAAGATCTAACAGAGGAGAGAATGAGGATTCAAGATGGAGAGAAAAAGATAGGGAAATGGGGTCTTATGAAGGCCCTTTGAGTTTCAAATCAAGTATTTATAGACCCAAACCGCGGGAGGGCTCGTGGGCTCCCTTGCGGGCGCATGGGATGCCGCGAGGACTTTTTCCAGAGGACCATGCGGGCGGCCAAGCGCCCGCATGGCGGCCAAGCGCCCGCATGGCCCTTTGCGGCTGCCCATGCGGCCCGCACGGGAGGCCGCAAGGGCCCCTGTTTTTGCAACACCTATGGCAAAGAGTTAATCCAATCACCACAAGAGGGAAATCTGTCTCCAGCACGGAGCTGGTGGAAGAAGGTTGCGGAAAGAAAGAAAAAATAATCCACCATGGCTACTCATGTCCCTAATGACTTGTTTGGTATGGGTGAAGCATTTTTAATTAATTCATTAACCCCTTGATAAGTGTCTAAATACACCGTTTTGTAACGGTGCATTACATGTACTTTCATGCATTATTTGAATGAAACCGGTGCCCTTTGATGTGTTTTTCGTGTTTTTCTATTTCAGGGCATCTACGAGCCATCTACGTGAGGAGGAGCATTTAGAGGATGAAAATCGAGGCCAAGGAGCGAAGAAACGAAGGTTAAACAAGCTCCGGACGTCATTCGGGCACTCCTACACGAAACGGGCCTATTCAGGCCCGTCTTCGGGCCCGTGTGCGGCCTGTGTGCGGCCCGCACACCCTTGCCAGAAGGGTGTGCCGCCCAGTGTGCGGGCGCACACCGGCCCGCACACAGGTGTGCGGCCAGGTGTGCGGGCGCACACTGGCCCGCACACCGCTCGGGTATTTAAGCCCGTTTAGGGCTTTTTCGCAAGCGATCTTGCCACCGGCGCCTCCAAGAACCCCCACGCTCAAACATTCACCGGAGAAGGTTATTTTGGAGTGGAATCAAGTGGGAGAAGAGGAAAGAACGCATAGATCTTCATCCTAGAGCTTGCCGACGCGGATTCGGCAAGTTTCTTCATCAAACCTAGTCGACACGCTCAAGAGGGAGTTCTTAGTGCTTTTGTTGATGTACTCTTTATTGTTTGAACTTTCCTTCTTATTCATGTCGAACTATACCTCCCAAGGCCGCCGGGCAACCGGTGAACCTTGGGAGGAATACTTGTATTGGATGTTATACTTTTAATTCAATGAATGCATGGTTCGTCATTTGGTTTCATACTTTGTGTACTTAATTGTAGTGATTTACATGAGAACTCCGCATTTCATCTTATTGATTATGCTTGGTTGTGCGAGGTGCGCTCTTGCATTAGATCCACTTAGTATGAAGAGGGATTCATTGTACCGGTATACCGGAGGTTCCGGGTGCCGGTAGCCTCCCGTAGGTTGTAGAGTTTATCTTAGCGAAATTGCTTATAGATAACTCTAACCAAGGCTCCTTAATCCCAATGACATCGTGTGCGTATCTTTTGGACAAAGGAACTTGTACTGGATTAGGGCTACAGTACGGAGGTTCCGGGGTAGTCGACTTCCGAGTCTAAACGGACCAACTTGTTACAAACCATGCATGCATTATTTATTTATTTTATCATCCATACTTGTGTTCTTCCCCGGGAAATCCTTGCCTGGGGCCTTATCTGTGATACTTGTTTTCCCTCTACATGCTTATAGTTTGTTGGTGGCTTGATCACTTTTATTGATTTGTTTTCATACTTAGTTTTGTTATAACAAAACCAATGTTTTGACTTGACTAAACAGCTAATCTAAGAAGAAGTAATAGTAGATCTCGGTACCCTAGGGAATACGACCCTCTTGTGCCTGCACAAGAGGTATTACTTGACGACCCGTGCACCTGCGGCCGGGGAGCCACGTGCCCGCTTTCTAGCGACGTGCGCGGCGACCATCAAGTGGGAGAAGAGGAAAGAACGCATAGATCTTCATCCTAGAGCTTGCCGACGCGGATTCGGCAAGTTTCTTCATCAAACCTAGTCGACACGCTCAAGAGGGAGTTCTTAGTGCTTTTGTTGATGTACTCTTTATTGTTTGAACTTTCTTTCTTATTCATGTCGAACTAAACCTCCCAAGGCCGCCGGGCAACCGGTGAACCTTGGGAGGAATACTTGTATTGGGGATATTCTGGACCATGGTGTATAGGTAAAGCAAGTCGAGGCGGCTCAAAACTCCAGTGCTGTCGCCTCGTCCCGTCACGGTCCTGCTAAAGATAGAGTGTATATACCTGTAGGCCGGACGGTTGAGCATGGTGGCCTTGGAGGATCCCGGCTCGTACTTGAAACCTCCGCATATGGTCGCGTACGCACGGCTCAGGGTGAGTCCAATAGGGTAATCAACGATGAGTTGCTCGTACTCCCCCGTGTGAACATAGTCTCTGTCATATAAACCGAGAAAAACAGAGAACTGCGTGAGGCTCATGGAGTGGTACTGACCGAATAGCCTGAAGCGGATCGTGTCCTCCTTCTCAAAATCAGGACGAGCGCGATCGAAGTCGAATGAGGACAGGACCTCTAGTGTGAGCTCACGATAAGTGGGATCACGAATAGTAAGGAGACGGTCCCAGCCTCCTACAGCGGTAAGCACGCGCACCTCACTGGCCAAGTCGATCTCCTCGAGTGCCTTCCAATCAATTACGCATGCCTGCCCGAATTTGAGACGCTGTAAGCGCTCATATCGTTGTTGATGCTCAGGGACGGCGAACTCCAATTCCTCGGGAGGAGAAGGCTCCCGAGCGGTGCAAGAACGCTTGTGGGCGACCTTCTTAGTCCTAGGGGCCATATTTGTGAAAATCAGGGCAAGTTAGTGCAAGAATTCACCATGCAGGAATCCACATGGGCGTGTGGATGATCGAAACGCCCTTGTGGATCATCCTCCTCATCCACACGGGCGTGTGGATGGGCCACACGCCCGTGTGGACGCCCGACCATGGTCACAAGGCCATGGTTGGGTAGTTTCCACATCGAAAAATACCCCTAAATCGACAAGCATGCATATTATGGTAGTTCTCATGGAAGCTTTATGCATAAAACATCAACAAATCACCAGATCTGAAATTTAAAATTCATGGCAAGAACTAGGAAAACTTGGAGCTTACCAGAGAGTTTCGATGAAGAAGAAGATGGGGATCGCCGGAAAAACACCCAAGAATCCTTAAATAAGCTAAGGAGAGGCGTTAGGAGCCCAAGAGGTGCGTCTCTTCGCGTGGAGGCGTCGGAAGGAGAAAAGGAGCGAAGGTTTGAATGGTGGTTTCATGGCCTTCTCATCTTCTTATAAGCCACATGGGCGTGTGAGGGTTTCACACGCCCTTGTGGATGGCCACACGGGCGTGTAGATGACCCACACGCCCTTGTCCCTTAAAAAATTGACGCCAGAACGCCACAAGGGCACTCACACGGGCGTGTGAGTGCCGGTGTGGATGAAAAATCGCGAGACAGAAGGCCACAGGGGCACTCAGACGATCGTGTGAGTTCCCTTGTGGACCTGGAAAATCCACAGGGGCAGCCACACGCCCGTGTGGCTGCCCTTGTGCCCGTGTGGCTGCCCTTGTGCCTCTCTGGAAACCTGAAAAAATCAATTTTCAGGTCTCACACGCCCATGTGGGCTCCTCAGGAGGGTCACAGGCGCACTCACACGCCCGTGTAGGTGCCCTTGTGCCCTTCTGTTTCATGTTTTCTGCAATTTTCAGCAAGGCACAGGGGCACTCACACCCCCTTGTGCCTGCCCTTGTGGATTTTCAGCACAACAAGAAACAAATGAGTACAAGGCCAATTCCTTAACTTTAAACCTCGAAAACATTCTAGATCAAGCCACACATGTATAATTATCATGAAACACCAAGAATAAACAATAAAAACACAGCAACGACAGAATTAACGCAAAGTCGCCTACTCAAGCTTATTATTACTGCAGAATAAAAAAAACTAACTACGAAAGCAATAGAATGACTTGGGTTACCTCCCAAGAAGTGTTTGTTTTACGTCACTAGCTTGACGTACCTGATCTTTTATGGGGGCTCATGCAAGTGAAATACCTCCTTTCCTGCAACTACTTCTTCGCCTGAAAAATAGCGCTTCAATCTGTGCCCATTCACCTTAAACGTCCCTTTTTCTGGGTGAGTGATTTCAACAGCCCCGTGCGGTGATACTTGAGTCACTGTGTATGGTCTTGACCACCTCAATTTTAATTTCCCCGGGAATAATATCAAACGAGAATTGAAAAGTAACACTAAGTCGCCTTCATTGAACTCTTTCTGCAGTTTGATGTGCTTGTCATGCCATCAACGCATTTTCTCTTTATAAATCTTCGCATTCTCGTATGCACGCAACCGCCATTCATCTAACTCGTTCAGCTGCAGCTTCCTTTGTTCTCCAGCTTGTACAAGGTCAAAATTCATCGCCTTGATTGCCCAATAAGCTTTATGCTCGAGTTCCACCGGTAAGTAACAAGATTTCCCATAAACCAGACTGTATGGTGTTGTTCCCACTGGTGTCTTGTAGGCCGTACGATATGCCCAAAGTGTGTCATCTCGACGTTCGGACCAGTCCTTTCGGTTGTGTTCCACCGATTTCGCTAGAATTCTCTTTAACTCCCTATTTGTTACCTCGACCTGGCCACTTGTTTGCGGGTGGTACGGACTGGCTAGCCGATGATATACTCCATATCGTTTCAGTACCTTATCGAGCTGCACATTACAAAAATGAGTCCCTCTATCGCTAATGATGATCCTGGGAGTACCAAAACGAGCGAACATGCGCTTGAGAAATCTAACTACAGTTCTAGCGTCGTTTGTGGGGAGAGCTTGTGCCTCAACCCACTTGGACACATAATCCACGGCGACTAGAATGTATCACTTTCCATTTGAACTAGGGAATGGTCCCATAAAGTCAATACCCCAAACGTCGAATACTTCACAGAACTGAATAGGATTTTGAGGCATCTCGTCCCGTCTAGACAAATTACCAGCTCTTTGACATTTATCACAGCTTTGAATGAATTGATGAGCATCTTTAAATAGGGTTGGCCAATAAAAACCTGCAGCTAACACTTTCTCTGCAGTTCGGCCTGCTGCATAATGACCACCAGTGGGTCCCGAGTGGCAGTGAGTAAGGATGCTCCACCCTTCTTCCCTTAAAACACATCTTCGCACTACATGGTCTGCACCTACTCGGAACATATATGGGTCTTCCCAAAAGAAATTTTTCAGGTCAGCGAAAAACTTCTTCTTTTGCTGAAATGTGAGTCCCTTGGGGAGAACCTTGCCCGAAAGATAGTTTGCAAAATCAGCAGACCATGGAGTATCAGATATTGACTGATATTGAACTCCATACAGGTGCTTCTCTGGAAATGAGTCGTTGATTTCATGATGAATGGCTTCATCATCTTCTAAACCCTCCAGCCGGGATAAATGATCTGCTGCAAGATTTTCTGCACCCCTCTTGTCCTTGATTTCCACATCAATGCAACGACAAAATCCAACGAATTAGTCTTGGTTTGGCATCGGCCTTGCTCATTAGATAACGAAGGGCCGAATGGTCTGTGAAAACAATCACTCTAGATAAGATTAAATAGGGTCTGAATTTATCAAAAGCAAAAACTACAGCCAGCAATTCTTTTTCGGTAGTTGTATAATTTTCTTGGGCACTTGTCAATGTCTTGCTCGCATAATAGATTGGGTGAAAGTGTTTGTCTCTTCTTTGTCCCAACACAGCCCCAACTGCATGGTCACTGGCATCACACATGAGCTCAAAGGGAAGGTTCCAATCAGGCGTGATAAGGATGGTGAATGAGTAAGTTTTTCCTTTAATAAGCTGAAAGCAGATACACACTCATCATTAAACTCGAAATGGACATCCTTTTCCAAGAGATTGGTAAGCGGTCGAGTGATCTTGGAAAATTCTTTTATGAAGCGCCGATAGAACCCCGCATGAACCCAAGAAACTGCGAATTGCCCTGACGTTAGTTGGTGGTGGTTGCTTCTCGATTGTTTCGATCTTTGCGCTGTCCACTTCGATTCCCTGGCTAGAGATTTTATGCCCTAGCACTATCCCCTCTTGCACCATGAAGTGACACTTTTCCCAATTCAAGGCAAGATTCGTTTCCTCGCACCGCATGAGTACCCTTTCCAAGTTCTTAAGACACGCGTCAAAAGAATCGCCGAACACAGAAAAGTCATCCATAAAGACCTCCATGACATCCTCCAATAGCTCATAAAAAATGGCTGTCATGCATCTTTGAAATGTGGCTGGTGCATTACATAACCCGAACGGCATCCTCCTGTATGCAAACGTACCATAGAAGCATGTGAATGTTGTTTTCTCTTGATCTTCAGGGGCGATCGGGATCTGAAAACACCCAGACATGCCATCCAGAAAACAATAGAACTGATGACCTGCGAGACGCTCTAGCATTTGATCAGTAAAAAGAAGAGGGAAATGATCCTTTCTTGTGGTGCCATTTAATCTTCGGTAATCAATGCACACACGCCAACCGGTTACTGTACGTGTGTGTATCAGCTCGTTCTGCTCGTTCTTCACCACATTCATACCCCCCTTCTTCGGCACTACTTGAGTAGGACTCACCCAAGCACTATCTGATATAGGGTAAATAATGCCTGCATCAAGGAGCTTCACCACCTCTGCTTTTACTACCTCCTTCATGTTTGGATTAAGCCTTCGTTGAGGTTGGATGACTCTTTTATAGTTGTCTTCCATCAGAATTTTATGCGTGCAAAAGGATGGGTTTATCCCTTTGATGTCTGAAATCTTCCATGCAATAGCAGCTTTATGTGCTTTCAATAAGACCACCAGTTTTTCTTTTTGTGATGCAGAGAGGTTGGAAGCAATGATTACCGGCAACTTCGACCCTTCGGCTTGGAAAGCGTACTCTAGATGGTCAGGTAATGTCTTCAATTCCAGCTCAGGGGGTTCTTCTACTGAAGGCCGTAATCGATTACCCTGTTTCTGCTCAATTTCTTCGAAGCCCTTGTTTTCATTTTCACATTCCTCCTCGAATACCTCCAGTTCTGGCTGAGCTGATAGGAAAATCTCTGAATGTTCAGGATAGCCTTCTTGGATGCCTATGCTACAAATCTTTGCTGCTAGGATTTGATCAATATCTTCTATAGAATCATCATCTTCATATGAATTACTTTCTGCCACAGCAACTTTATTTGCCATGATCATATTAAACTGTGCCAATGCTTCTTTCAGATTAACTTCAGGTTTGACACACCCTTGCGTGTGTACTCCGCAAGTGCACGGGTGTCGAAGTAATAAAGTACCCAAACGGGTGGGTAGTCGAATCCACAGGGAGTAGACGTGAGAACAATCACACTTTGTTAAGTAATCAAAGATAAACCAATTGTTGTTGTAAAAGAAAATAAAATAGGAAAGAAGTAAAAATAAGGTGCTGAAAATAAAGGTTAGGGGTAGAAATAGATCAATAAGAGGATGGGGTACTCGGATGATGCTCCCCCTAGAATCCTTGTTTCAAGTGCAAGACTTCAATTACTCTTATTCAATAGAGATTTCAAGAGTCGTGGAATCCAAATATACAAGGTCCCAAATTTAAGGTCAACCCTGACTAGTCCCCTACGAGGTCCCGGCGGAGAGAAAACTCTCGACACCTCACACACGTATGACTACGCTATGCTCTTGGGATTCCAAGTGATAGACCCTATTCCCAACTATAAATCAAACCCTTTGGTCCAGGTGAAAGATCCCTAATCACCAATAGTCCCGGCGGAAAGACCTCTATCAACGCCTAACTCTCTTTGAGATCGAAGGTAAAACTTGGAATAGGAAGGTAGGGAAAATCACACCGGAGGGGAAAGGGGACGTGTCACTACCTCTCAACTCACCCTCTCAACCCTCTTCAATCTTGGTTAATCTAATCCTAATGGTGATGGTCACTCGTCAAAAGGATGATTGGATTAGCCCTCAACCCTAGTGTCACTCTAAGGGAGAAACAAATAAGCATACAAGATTGAAACTCAAATTTAAACTCAAATTGAATAAAAGCATTAAAGTCAATAAAACATAGGAAATCTAGGGTTTAGAAGTCCAAGTACCCACTAGGGGTTTAGCTCTCCATGGAGCAATACAAGTTCATCAAAATAAATGAAGATAAGTACAAGAAATCCATAAAGAAAACCCCCTTAAGCTTCGTGTTGATAGACTATGGGAACTTCTCCTTCTTCTTCAAAGAATCCCTTCCTCCAAGCCTAAGGCACACCTCGTCGAATCGAGTCGCCGAAAGTGTAGCAAGAACCTCCTGAACCCTAGCCGTCACCTCCTCTCAAAGTTGGAAGAAGATCCCCTCAATAACGCTTCAGAACGGCTTTATAATTGGCTATCTCGCGGATCCACACGGGCGTGTGGATAAGCCCGTGTGGAATTCCACACGCCCATGTGGATTTTCTGCCCTGTGGAAAATTCATACTAGTCCCCGATTTCGCCCGTTTCTTCTCCTGAGGTCACATGGACGGACACACGCCCATGTGAAAGGTCAAATGGCATTTCTTGATGATGGGAAAACCTTGGAGAGCTTTTGAAATCTTTGAACCAATCGGAACAAGCGAGCATGACTGCCTTCGTGTCCTTCTACAAGAGTTGTCTTGAAGTCATTAGAAGTTGGCACATACCCTCTCGTTGGAACCCGATTTGTGTCTTGAACTTCGTAATTGCACAAAAGATCTCCACTTGGCACCATTCTGACCTAATCTTGCCTTTATTCACGTACCATGTCTCCCCAACCCTAATTGCGTGAAAGAACACCAAAACACACGAAATTAGCGATAAAGCCTGAAAAATGTGATGCTCATGCGTGGAAAACATTTCCAAAAATATATACATGCAAGCACTTATCAAACTCCCCCACACTTAAGCTTTTGCTTGTCCTCAAGCAAAGTTCATACCATGAGAATTAAAGGTTGAGTGATAAAAATGCTTGGCCTTAAGTTCACCAAAGGTGTACAAAGATAGTATTCTCAAAAAGGGAAAATTTAAACATAGATAGATAAAAACCAAAACTCTAGCAAAAACTCAAATTACGAAGAAAATAAAATCTGAAAGCGTGTGTGTGTGTGTACACTTACTCATGCCAACCCCAAGTCTACGCTTGAACATTATTAAAACAAGGACTTATTTAGGAAAAAGAAATCGGTGGTAGCTGCACACAACCTCAAAGGTAGCCATTTCCCAAGATGCCTCCTAGGCGGCTTTCACCCTTTCAAGGTGGTAGCTCTTTCCACCAGGGAGTGTTAGCTTTCACGCAGTCTATTAGATAGCTCTTTCTCTCATTAGGGCATAGCTAGTATCCGACTTATGAGAGTAGCTGCATACAGAATAGGTGGTAGCTCTTTCCACCCCAAGAACAAAGGAGCACCATTTCTTAAATTGTTTTTTTTTTTTTATCAAGAAAAATGAAACTAATGTCCTTTCAAACTGAACTAGCGTTATCAGGGTTAACAGAGCAAGTAAAGTGCAAGAAATGCAATCAGACAAAAAATTTCTAAGTTTTTCGAGTAAACTAGAGCATGGTAACAACCGAAGTTTTAATTTCACCTGAATTCGAAAATACACTCATGTTCCTTAGGGTGAACTGTCATTGGCTAGATGAGCATGAAAGTGATGATCAAGAATAAAGAACGTGTTCAGTGTGAACTCCCCCCCACACTTGAGCTGTACATTGCCCTCAATGTAGTCATGCAAACATGCAATATAAGAGCGCAAATAAAAACATGAGGGCATGGGTACTAAAAAAAACACTCCCCTGATCTCCGAGTGTGGTATTTGAATGGAGGTGTGAAAGCGGGACGTGGAGTTGCGTAGGGTTGTGAAGCTCACACGGCCGTGTGGAAATTCCACACGGCCGTGCCTATGACCATTTCTCAAAACCAAGTTGACAAGTCTATCTGCACATCACAAAAGGGGTTCAGTGGATCTCAACAAAAGCTAAGATTAAATGAGTACAAAAGTAAACAAACCAAAAACAAACTCAAACAAGAACATGAAAAATAAAAAACAGTAAGATAACTCTCAGAAGGTGTAACCTTTCTGAGTACACAAAAACTCAACAGAAAAGAAAGTACAAGGGAATAAAAAGGAAGAATAAAAGACGCATCAAGCGTCGTCATCTGCTGGTGCTGCTGGGGATGCTGGGGAGGCGTGGGGTGCTCGGGGTGTGGACGGCGAAGTGGAATCGCCACCTCTCGCCATCAACTGGTGGAGTGAAGTGATGCGCGCCATCATCTCCGAGTGGTACTCAACCATGCGAGCGAGAACCTCAGTGTGGTTCGCTGCCTGGGTCACCCGCACGGCGGCGAGATCAGTCTGGAGGGTCCCCACAGCAGCCTCAAGTCTGTCGATGCACTCCTGTGCCGGAGGAGATGCAGGTGCTGACACCGGTGGCACCTCCTCGTCTGCTGGGGTGTCCTCCGCCTCCATGGGTGCGGGTTGTGATGATGGCCCTGCCCGGGTCTCCTCCGAGTCTTCATCTTCGTCCTCAGACTCCTCGGACTCATCTGGGAAGGGAGCAACAAGTACGTACCTACCGGGGGCGGCCCTCTTCACCATGCCCATCATACGCAAGGTGTCAAGGCCTAGTTGAGAGGGAATGATAACCTTATCAGCTCCCCGAATAGCATCAATCAGTCCCATTCCTCATATGAGTCGAGTGATGTAGGGACCAGAGAAAAGAACTCCTATCCGCGCGTACTGTCCCTGGTGCCTCAGAAAATCAGCTACTACGTATCCCAGGTGCAGGGGCAGGCTCTGGACCATAGAGTGTAAGTAGAGGAGGTCCAGCCGCCCCAATACGCCGGTGCTGTCTCCTCGCCCACTAATAGACCTGCTCAGGATGGCATGAATGTACTTGTGGGTGGGGCGGAGGAGCAGAGAAGCCTTGGTCAACCCGGGCTCGTACTGTATATCTCCACATAGCATCCGGCAGACTCGGCTTGGAGTGACGCGAAAGGGGTAGTCGAATGGTAGCTGCGCGTACTCCTCCGTGTGGGTGAAGTCTCGATCGTAGAGGCCGAGGGCGACAGCAAAATCAGTCAAACTCATGCTGTGGTACTGCCCAAAGATGCGGAACCGAACTGTGTCTTGCCGGTGGTAGTCGGTGTGGGAGCGATCAAACTCGAATGTCGCGAGGACTTCGAGAGTGTGATCGCGAGTGGTTGGGTCTTTGATGCACAATAGTCGTTCCCACCCGCCCACAGCAATAAGCTCACGGACTTCATCCGCCAACTCGGCCGTACGCGGGTGTTCTATCGCCTCCAAAGCTTGCAAGTCAGGGATTCGCGTCTGGCCAAACTTCAACTTGGAAAGTCGATCAAAACGTGCTTGATGTTCGGGCACGGCGAACTCGAATGGTGCGGGCGAGAGATCACGGGACTCACGGACCTCACGGGCCTCACGGGGACGCTTATGAGCGATGATGAGATCCGCAAGCGCACGGGTCGTCAAGTAATACCTCTCACGCACGCGTGAGAGGGTCGTATTCCCTGGGGTCCCAAGAGCTGCTATTACTTCCCCGTAGATGGCACTGTCTAGTCTACCAAAGATAGAGAATTAAACAAGATAAGAAAACTAACAAAGATAACTATAAACACAAGGACTCAGGCACACCACATGAGCATATTTAAGGAAGCAAATACTAATGAAAGCGCGAGGTCCCGGGCTAGGATCCCCTCAGGACTACTAAAGTTAGATGGATACTAAAATTACACAGGCAATGGTGGATGGGCCAAGAGATATCCAACAGTAGATCACCCCGATGGTCACGGCGATGACCCCTAATCCGGTACGAGTATTGACTCGGAATTTCTTCCTACCAAATCCTCCTACGATTGCACTACGCTTAGGAAAACCTCTAATTAGGGTCGATCCTCAACCTAATTCCAGCCCTAATGGTTGGAGGGGCATGAAATACCCGATGGTCACGGCGTATTCATACATGAATCCCTTCCATGCTATGTGAGTCTAGCACAAGGGCGATGGTCACGCACCAAGTACAATCTAGAAGTTGAATCGCAGAGTTCTCATGCCAAACAACACATCAAAGAACACAAAGCATGAACCACAAACCAAACCACATACCATAAATGTAAATATAAAACATCCATACAAAGCAAGTTCATCCCAAGGTTCACCGGATGCCCGGTGACCTTGGGAGTCTAGTTCATCATCAACAAAGGAGAAAGCAAGAAATATAACAAATACAAGACAAAGCTCATAACAAACTCCCTTAAGATGAAGACTAGAAGGTGGTGATGAGAACTTGTCGGATCCGCGCCGGCAAGCTCCTAGATCCTCTCCTTGATAGCACAACCTCTTCTCCCCTTGATTTCCTCCACAGATATGCCTTCTCCACTTGCCTTGAAGCCCTAGGTGAAGATGGTGGAGAATGGTGGCCAAGAGTCCCCAAACATGATGCCCTAGGAGCCTTTAAAAAGGTGAAATCGCGACTCCTCACGGGCTGCCTCACGGCCGTGAGGTTGCCCGTGAGGCATCCAGAAAGTTTTGCAGGAAATTTCACCTCGGGTGCTACAGTACCCCCTGCTACAGTGAAAACCCAAAAAACGTCGTATTTGGTGTCGAATTCTTCCTAAATACGTTCTTGAGCTCAATTAGGGTCTGCAACACAAAATAAAGAGATTTAGACTATAAAAAGGGCATCGACTTATCAAAAAGATAATAAAATAATACAATAAAATACGTATAAAATACGTATATTTAGACGTTTATCAAGCGAGTTTCTTCGTTCTTGGGGCCATTCCTGTGCATAAGAGAGGTAAACAAGTTAACTCGGAGCTTAAAATAGGTTCCCAGAATTCCACATGGCCGTGTGGAAATTCCACGCGGCCGTGTGTCTCCTCTGGTTACTCAAAACAAAGAAACAGGCAATACACACGGCCGTGTGGAATTTCCACACGGCCGTGTGTCTCCTCTGGAATTCAGAGGGGGCACCCCGATAATCCACACGGCCGTGTGGATCCTCGACCATGGCCAAAGTGCCATGGTGAATCCACACCAATTCATACAATCATCCACACAATTGAGCACAAGTGTTTTAAGCAATAATCTAAGTATTAATCATGAAAATAGCATGCAAAAACACAAGATTCAACATCCACAACAAATAATGAAGGTTTCATGGCAAGAAGAGGGGAAAAAGGCTTACCGGAGAAGATGAGTCCAAACTCACAATGTAGCAACGAGTAAGTCCTACAAGTCCCTTAAATAGGCGAGAGAATGGAAGGAGAAGAGCAACCGTCGCGACCTTTGAAGAGGAAGCGTTTGAAGATGAAGGGTTGCTTGGGGGGAATATAGAGAGAAAGGCCCCTTTTCATGTTTAAGTACCCCACACGGCCGTGTGGATTCTCTGTATTGTGAAGGTTTGTACTAAATAAATCCACAGGGCCGTGTGGAATTTCCACACGGCCGTGTGGATTCTCTGGATGAAAGAATTTTTTTTCACAAAGTCATCCACACGGCCATGTGGAAATTCCACATGGCCGTGTGTTTCCATTCTTCAACTCAAACATAGTCTAAACTCTGCAGAAATCATTGGAAACACATGGAACGACTGCAGAAGTTGAAAACTAACACATTTACAACTAAAATCTCGCAAAATTTCACAGGACTATCACCTAACTTGCCAGAAATGGTGAAAACATAAAAATGCACTACCAGCAATGAATCCACACAAACTACAAACTAAACAAAACAAAAAATGCAGATATAAAACTAACTACAACACAAGCAAAGAGTTTTTAAAAATTGGGTTGCCTCCCAATAAGCGCTTGTTTTACGTCACTAGCTTGACGTACCTGTCTCTCTAGACTCAAGGGGGGTCATGGGTCGAAAGCACTTCGCTGCTTGGAAATGTGAAACATAAAGAGCATAAGTTCTGGAATTTAAAAGATGAGTGATCGAATTTGTTACCAGATGGAGGGATATCATCCTTAGACCTTGAAGGAACGTCCGGAGGTTCATTCGTTTGCTTCTGGCGGCGATGTCTTACCCTCCTTAGCTTTTTCATTAGTTTGTTAACTGTACCCGTGGTAGGTGTATCCTTGTTCTCCAAATCAACTGATGAAATGTGATCATCATCCATCTCTTGGTCCAACAAATCAGCTAGTGGATCCGGGCAAAAGGTTTCCTGCACATAATTATCAATAAATGCATCAGTAGTGTCAAGAAAATACAAAGCATCATCAAAGTTAAGAGAATGTCTCATGGCCTCAGCAAGGCGGTAGGTCAGCTTTTCATCTCCTATCCTCAATGTCATCTCCCCGCCATCCATGTCTATAAGAGCCTTGGAAGTACGCAGAAAGGGTCTTCCAAGTATCAGCGGCACATCGACATTCTCATCTACATCCAGTACCACGAAATCTGCAGGAAATATATACTTATATACTTTCACCAAGATGTCTTCGATGATGCCTCTCGGGTGACGAATGGAACGGTCAGCTAGTTGTAAGGTCATCCGAGTGGGCCTTGGCTCTCCCAGTCCCAGCTTCTTGAAGAATAAGGAAGGCATGACATTGATACTAGCTCCTGAGTCTGCCAATGCCTTCTCTTCAACCAAATTCCCAATGTTACATGGGATGATGAAGCTTCCGGGGTCTTTCAACTTGTTAGGTAGATTCTTCTGCAAAACCGCTGAACAAGATGCATCCAAAATCACCGCTGCACCCTCTTCCAATTTCCTCTTGTTGGTTAAGAGGTCCTTCAAGAATTTTGCATACCGAGGCATTTGAGACAAAGCCTCCACAAAAGGGATATTGATGTGCAGCTGTTTGAAAAGGCCCAGAAACTTCTTGTACTGCTCATCATGTTGATCATTCTTCAGCCTTGAAGGATAAGCAATCCTTGGTTTGTATGGTGCGGGTGCGACCTCCTTTTCCTTACCCTTTTCCTTGTCTTTCTCCTTAGCAGGAATTTGAACAACCTCTTCAGCGGGAAGTCTACCCTCAACCTCACGACCACTCCTCAGAGTGATTGCCTTCAGTTGCTCTCTTGGGTTGGTCTCTGTATTTCCCGGGAGACTTCCTTGAGGTCGCTCAGATAAAGACTTCGCAATCTGCCCCACCTGATTTTCCAAGTTATGTAGTGAAGCGGTGTGATTGCGAAGTGTACTCTCCACGCCTTGGAAGCGCGTGTCTGAGGACTGAATGAACTTGGTCAATGCCTTTTCCAAGTCTGTCATTCGGTTCTCAAGCCCTGAAACTCGGCCCTCCATGTTTGGTTGTTGGGGTTGCTGAAATCCGGGGGGTGCGGAGGGCCTTTGTTGCCCTTGGTTGCTCCATGCAAACTTCGGGTGGTTTCGCCACCCCGGATTGTAGGTGTTGCTATAGGGATTTCCTTGACCTCGTCCAGCATTCCCCACAAAATCAACCTGCTCAACCGGTGCTGTTCCGACCATAGAAATAGGGCAATCAGAAGAAACATGCCCTCCTCCACAACTATCACAATTCATCACTGCGGCTATTCTAGATGGGCCTGCCAAAGTGTCCAACTTCTTGCTCAATGCTTCAACTTGAGCTGCTAGAGATGTTGATAAGTGCTTGATTATATATATTTTATAATATCACTTTATATGCATTGAGCATCACTTTTATCAGGATTTAGTATTAACAAGGTGTGTTTTGTGTTCTTTTGTGCAAACAGGGCTTTGGAGACATGACGTACAGGAAGAAGCAAAGATAGGGTGTGATGACACGTTTCAAGGCCACAATCAGAAGCTGTGTTCATATGCATGGGGGTGTTGCCAACTTTCGGAGGAGTACAAGTCACTACACAAACCGAAAGGGCACAAAGGCAGTAGTACGCCCATGTCCCAGCTTCCGTACAAAGCAGAAGAAGGTTCTTGAGGATTTCAAAGCATAAAAAGCCACACACCCTACCACACGAGCGTGTGCCCGACCGTGTGGACTCCAAGGAAGATTTCGGGAAAAATTCACTGTAGAATTTACTGCAGCAAAAGTAATGTAGCGGTTTACTGTAGCAGTACTGTAGCAAAGTACATCACACGCCCGTGTGGAATTTCCACACGGGCGTGTGGATGCCCGTGTGGATGCCCGTGTAAAGCCCCGAATTCAAATTATAAAAGCCGCCTTGTGATAATTTTTAGAGATCTTTTCGGCTACTTTCGAGAGACAAGGCGACTAGGGCTTGGAAGGAGTTCTTTGCAGCTTTGGGAAGCTTTCCTCACCAACTTGGATCGATTCATCCTCCGTCATAGCATCAAGGAAGCCATCGGCGACCTAGCTTCGGAGTGGATTCAATCCAGACGTGGAAACTACCCATCAAGACCATCATCACGGATTCAAGGGGGTTATTCTTTATGTCTTTGGAACTTTATTCTCAATTTATTATTTGTTTTGTGACTCGCTCCATGGAGAGCTAAACCCCTAGAGGGTATTCGGACATGTAAACCCTAGGATTCTTATTTTCATTAGATTTACATTGTGTTTCTATTCGAATTTATCAGTTTGAGTTTTACTCTTGAATTCTTAATGCTTGTTTGTGCTTTTGATTTCATTATTAATTGCCTTGCATGTTTTATTCAATCTAGTGAAGAGAGAGATCACCGCTAGGTTTAGAATTACCAAGAGTAAAGAGGGTCGAGAGGGTGAGCCGTGAGATAGCGGAGTGTCCCCTTTCCCTTCCGACAGATATTTCCTATCTCCATATTCCCTAAGTGTCAAGCAACCATATGTGGTGTGAGGCGTCGAGAGAATTCTCCCCGGGACCTCGTAGGGGGTTAGGGATCTTTCACCTGGCGGCAGGGTTAGATCTACTTTTAGGAATTGGTCATATCTTTGGGATCCCTAGAGTTTTAAGCAGTCATATGTGGTGTGAGGCGTCGAGAGAATTCTCCGCCGGGACCTCGAAGGGAACTAGTTATCGGCGACCTGGAGACAGGGGCCGTTATACCTTTGGATACCCACGACTCATTGTTTTCGTTTAGAAACACTTGTAATCTACATCCACACCCGAATCCTAGGGGGAGCATTGTCCGGATACCTCACTTTTATTGATTGAGAACTCTTTTTTCCTTTTATTTCCTGCGCACTTGTGGTGACACTCTTAGTATTGGCCATTAGATCATCACACACTACAGTCATTAGGCTAGATAACAAAAGAGGGGCTATTACTAGTACTTCTGTTCCCTGTGGTTCGACAACCCAACCCTTTGGGTCCACTTTTATTACTTGACGACCCGTGCACTTGCGGTAACGCAAGGGGTTGACACACATCACCCTGTTGTGTTGTTGCGGAGACGCATCAAGTTTTTGGCGCCGTTGCCGGGAACAGGATATTAGGAACGCGAGTATTTTGTTACTTTAGCCATTCATTTATCTTTGACTGCTTTTCTATTTCATTTTTCTTACTTTCGCCGTTCTCACTTATCTTTGTATATATCTTTTGTACAAGGAACATGAAAGATGGTTGATCCAATTATAACTTTGTCCATGCAAATTGAAGCTTGCAATGCAAGGATTGATAAACTTTTAGGTGCAAGACAACAAAGCTTTCCTTTCTGTAACACATATCATTCAAGTCATAGGAGTTCCCCCAACATCTCGTGGAATGTGCGTGGACAACAATGGCAAAGCCCACAATTCAGTTTTAAAGAGCACATTCCACCACAAGAGCATGATCCTAGCCTAAAAGGTCTATTGGCAAGATTTGTTCAGGGTTCTGAGGCTCCCCTAGTGGAAGAATCTCAAGATGAAAATTTGAATTTGAAGGATGTATTAGCTAAGTTTATCCAGAACACTGAAACCAGCATCAAAGCCCCTGAGATTTCATGACAAAATCAACAAGACAACATTCATGACTTTGAGAACCATACTGAAGGACTTGTTGAGGATGTTTCTTTAGAAAATGACAAGGAAGAGTGCGAGAACAATGGGCAAGTGGGGGAGAAAGAACAAGATGTTGTAGAGAATCAAATGGAGGAAGAAGAGCCCCAATTTGAGAATGATGAACACTTGAATGGACAACATGTTTTTGAGGAGGAAGCTTTGGAAGAGGCTTTGTTGAAGCCATATTTCTTGCAAGTTGAAAAGGTAAAAGAAACAAACCCGAAGGCAATAGAACAAGTACCTCTCCTTGAAATCGATCAACCAACAAAATGCAAGAAAAAGGCCATGGGAATGGAAGAAGATGTGGGTAGGAGGCTCAAACCATCCAAGGACCCACCTAAGGTGAACTTGAACAATTCTCGGCCAAAATTGTTTCCATGGAGACCGAAAGTAAAATTGTGCAAGCCTCGAATAAAAGTGCATCACCGTCGAGGTAAAATTATGTTCATGGGAAGTAGCTACGCAAGAGATAGTCGGGAGGAGCACACCCTTTTCAAGCCTCCATAAGATAAGGAAGATCAGGTACGTCGAGCTAATGACGTAAAACAAGCACTTCTTGGGAGGTAACACAAGTCATTTTATTGCTTTCGTAGTTAGTTTTTAATTCTGCAGTAATAACTAGCTTGAGTAGCCGACTTTGCCTTAATTCTGTCGTTGCTGTGTTTTTATTGTTTATTCATGGTGTTTCATGATAATTATACATGTGTGGCTTGATCAAGAATGTTTTAGAGGTTTAAAGTTAAGGAATTGGCCTTGTACTTATATGTTTCATGTTGAGCTGAAAATCCACAAGGGCAGGCACAAGGGGGTGTGAGTGCCCCTGTGCCTTGCTGAAAATTCAGAAAAACATGAAACACAAGGGCACAAGGGACCTCACACGCCCATGTGAGTGCCCCTATGACCCTCATGGGCATGTGAGACCTGAAAACCCAATTTTCAGGTTTCCAGAGAGGCACAAGGGCAGCCACACGCCCGTGTGGTTGCCCCTGTGGATTTTCCAGGTCCACAAGGGCACTCACACGCCCGTGTGAGTGCCCCTGTGGCCTTCTGTCTTGAGTTTTTCATCCACACCGGCACTCACACGCCAGTGTGAGTGCCCTTGTGGCGTTCTGGCGTCGATATTTGAAGGCACAAGGGCGTGTGGCTCATCCACACGCCCATGTGGCCATCCACAAGGGCGTGTGAGACCCTCACACGCCCATGTGGCTTATAAAGGAGATGAGAAGGCCTTGAACCTTTCATTCAAACCTTCGCGCCTTTTCTCCTTCCGACGCCTCCACGCGAAGGGACGCACCTCTTGGGTTCCTAACGCCTCTTCTTAACTTATTTAAGGATTCTTGGGTGTTTCTCCGGCGATTTCCATCTTCTTCTTCATCAAAAAGCTCCGGTAAGCTCCAAGTTTTCCTAGTTCTTGCCATGAATTTTAAATTTCAGATCTGGTGGTTTGTTGATGTTTTATGCATAAATCTTCCATGAGAACTATCATAATATGCATGCTTGTCGATTTAGGGGTAGTTTTTGATGTGGAAACCACCCAACCATGGCCTTTTGGCCATGGTCGGGCATCCACACGGGCGTGTGGCCCATCCACACGCCCGTGTGGATGAGGAGGATGATCCACAAGGGCGTGTGGACCATCCACATGCCCATGTGGATTTCTGCATTGTGAAATTTTGCACTACCTTGCCCTGATTTTCACAGATATGGCCCCTAGGACCAAGAAGGTCGCCCACAAGCGTTCTCGCGCCGCTCGGGAGCCTTCTCCTCCCGAGGAATTGGAGTTCGCCGTCCCTGAGCATCAACAGCGATATGAGCGCTTACAGCATCTCAAATTCGGGCAGGCGCGCGTAATTGATTGGAAGGCACTCGAGGAGATTGATTTGGCCGATGAGGTGCGCGAGCTTACCACTGTGGGAAGCTGGGACCGGCTCCTTACTATTCGTGATCCCACTTATGGTGAGCTCACATTGGAGGTTCTGTCCTCATTCGACTTCGACCGCGCCCGCCCGGATTTTGAGAAGGAGGACACGATCCGCTTCAGGCTATTCGGTCAGTACCACTCCATGAGCCTCACGCAGTTCTCTGTTTTTCTTGGTTTATATGACAGAGACTATGTTCACACGGGGGAGTACGAGCAACTCATCGTCGATTACCTTATTGGACTCACCCCGAGCCGTGCGTACGCGACCATATGCGGAGGTTTCCAGTACGAGCCGGGATCCTCCAAGGCCACCATGCTCAGCCGTCCGACCTACAGGTATATACACTCTATCTTTAGCAGGACCGTGACGGGACGAGGCGACAGCACTGGAGTTTTGAGCCACCTCGACTTGCTTTACCTATACACCATGGTCCAGAACATTCCCATGCATTTAGGCTTTGTTGTGGCGGATTACCTCCGCCATCAAAGCCATTACGTGCGGGTCGGTGTGGTCTTTTCAGGAGTATACATTACCCGACTCGTTCGTGGCATGGGGTTGTCCGAGGCACTTAGAGGGATGGAGAAGATTAGCGTACCAGCACCCTTGGGGCTTGCATCCCTCCGAGCCATGCGTATGGTGAAGAAGACGAGTACAGGCCGATATGTACTCGCAGTGGAGGCTGAGGAGGAGGATTCAGAAGAGGAGGCAACTGACCCAGCAGACGCTCCTGATTCACCAGCACCCACAGCTGTGCCGATGGACACCGAGGCCCCTGCATCTGAGCCAGAGCCAGAGCAGCCTTCCACGCGAGCCCGTGACCGTTTGGCGAGGCTCGAGGTGGCAGTTGGAGCTCTCCAGGGGGACATGGCGACTGTGCTCGCCAACCAGTCCATGATGATGTCGCAGTTATCCATCATTCGACATCTTCTGGAGAGTGCCACCGCATCTGAGGCGACGACATCAGCACCACCACCAGCACCACCAGCAGCACCAGCAGAGTTTCCTGACGCATGAGGCGTCGTTGAGTCATTTTATTTTATCTTCTGTATTTTTTATTTTCTGTAGTTTTATTTTCAGCATGCTCGTTGAGACTCTGTCTTTTATTTCTGTCATTTTTATTTTGTGGTTCTAGTTGTTTTTCGTTGTTTTCTTTTCTAATTTTGTTGAGCTTCAGTGAACCCCCCTGAATCCGCAGATAGTCTTGAGAGTCTTGGGAAATGGAAATCAAGTTATGTACGTGGCCGTGTGACTAGGTCACACGGCCGTTTCACCTCCAAATGCCCGTTGAGCCAAACACACCCTTGTACAAGATTCCACCAACTATTTCACTTGGAATTCAGGGGAGTATTATTTTGATTTTTGCACACCCTCACATGCTTTGTTTTTAGAATTTATAATTTTATTGTGCTTGCATGTGTACATTGGGGACAATGTACATCTTAAGTGTGGGGGAGGGATCACTTTATACATCACTTTATTGTTTGTTTTCATTATATATTCTCATGCAACCTATGAAGGTTCACTTTAGGGTTAAGAGTTAGATTCTAGACTATAGGAGAGCTTCGAACACTAGATTTCATCATGTTCTAGTTGTCATCCAATTTTTTGAGAAAGTTTTGTCCGATTGCCATTTATGCACTCCACTCACTCATTAGACCTATAGAAGCACTAGTTTAATGTTTTGAGACTTGTTAGTAGTTGTTTTATTTGAAAAAAAAAAAGAAAAAAAAAAAGATAAAAAGAAAAGAAAAAAAAATATAGATATATATAGTTTAGCAATTGTGAATTCTTTCGTGTATATAGGGGGTGAAAAGAGCTACTACCTTTGATTGTATGCAGCTACTCTCATAAGTCGGATACTAGTTATGCCCTAATGAGAGAAAAAGCTATCACAGGGGATATGTGAAAGCTAGCACACTCGGTAGAAAGAGCTGCCATCTCTAAAGTGTAAAAGCCACTCGGGAAGCCGCCTGAGATAGGGCTACCTTGGAGATTGTGTGCAGCTACTACCATTCTTTTTGCTATTATATAAGTCTCGAACAATAAAAACTGTAAGTAGTGGACATAGAGTCGAATTGAGATGAGTTTTTCCACACACACACGCTTTCGGATTTCTTTTTCTTTCTTGTCATTGGATTGTTTTCTAGAGCATGGACTGAGCTGTTTGGTGTTAAATAGTTTTCCCCTTTGTCATTGAACCACACTCTCATACTTTCTAGTGAACCTGAGGCCAAGCACTTATTCTTTCTTTCCTTGTAATGAATGTTTAGTTTGCTTGAGGACAAGCAAAAGCTTAAGTGTGGGGGAGTTTGATAAGTGCTTGATTATATATATTTTATAATATCAGTTTATATGCATTGAGCATCACTTTTATCAGGATTTAGCATTAACAAGGTGTGTTTTGTGTTCTTTTGTGCAAACAGGGCTTTGGAGACATGACGTACAGGAAGAAGCAAAGATAGGGTGTGATGACACGTTTCAAGGCCACAATCAGAAGCTGTGTTCATATGCATGGGGGTGTTGCCAACTTTCGGAGGAGTACAAGTCACTACACAAACCGAAAGGGTACAAAGGCAGTAGTACGCCCATGTCCCAGCTTCCGTACAAAGCAGAAGAAGGTTCTTGAGGATTTCAAAGCATAAAAAGCCACACACCCTACCACACGAGCGTGTGCCCGACCGTGTGGACTCCAAGGAAGATTTCGGGAAAAATTAACTGTAGCATTTACTGCAGCAAAAAGTAATGTAGCAGTTACTGTAGCAGCACTGTAGCAAAGTACTTCACACGCCCGTGTGGAATTTCCACACGGGCGTGTGGATGCCCGTGTGGATGCCCGCGTAAAGCCCCGAATTCAAATTATAAAAGCCGCCTTGTGATAATTTTTAGGGATCGTTTCGGCCACTTTCGAGAGACAAGGCGGCTAGGGCTTGGAAGGAGTTCTTTGCGGCTTTGGGAAGCTTTCCTCACCAACTTGGATCGATTCATCCTCCGTCATAGCATCAAATAAGCCATCGGCGACCTAGCTTCGGAGTGGATTCAATCCAGACGTGGAAACTACCCATCAAGACCATCATCACGGATTCAAGGGGGTTATTCTTTATGTCTTTGGAACTTTATTCTCAATTTATTATTTGTTTTGTGACTCGCTCCATGGAGAGCTAAACCCCTAGAGGGTATTCGGACATGTAAACCCTAGGATTCTTATTTTCATTAGATTTACATTGTGTTTCTATTCGAATTTATCAGTTTGAGTTTTACTCTTGAGTTCTTAATGCTTGTTTGTGCTTTTGATTTCATTATTAATTGCCTTGCATGTTTTATTCAATCTAGTGAAGAGAGAGATCACCGCTAGATTTAGAATTACCAAGAGTAAAGAGGGTCGAGAGGGTGAGCTGTGAGATAGCGGAGTGTCCCCTTTCCCTTCCGACAGATATTTCCTATCTCCATATTCCCTAAGTGTCAAGCAACCATATGTGGTGTGAGGCATCGAGAAAATTCTCCGCCGGGACATCGTAGGGGTTAGGGATCTTTCACCTGGAGGCAGGGTTAGATCTACTTTTAGGAATTGGTCATATCTTTGGGATCCCTAGAGTTTTAAGCAGTCATATGTGGTGTGAGGCGTCGAGAGAATTCTCCGCTGGGACCTCGTAGGGGACTAGTTATCGGCGACCTGGAGACAGGGGCCGTTATACCTTTGGATACCCACGACTCATTATTTTCGTTTAGAAACACTTGTAATCTACATCCACACCCGAATCCTAGGGGGAGCATTGTCCGGATACCTCACTTTTATTGATTGAGAACTCTTTTCCTTTTATTTCCTGCGCACTTGTGGTGACACTCTTAGTATTAGCCATTAGATCATCACACACTACAGTCATTAGGCTAGATAACAAAAGAGGAGCTATTACTAGTACTTCTGTTCCCTGTGGTTCGACAACCCGACCCTTTGGGTCCACTTTTATTACTTGACGACCCGTGCACTTGCAGTAACGCAAGGGGTTGACACACATCACCCTGTTGTGTTGTTGTGGAGACGCATCAGATGTCACTGCATCAACTTCATGAATACCCGCCACTTTCCTCTTGTCTCGAGCATTCCACTGATAGCTATTCATAGCCATTTCTTCTATCAGTTGGCGGGCAGATTCGGGCGTCTTGCTTCCTAAGGTACCTCCTGCTGCGGCATCAAGTAGCTGTTTTGTGCTTGGGTTCAATCCATTGAAGAAGGTGTGGATTACCATCTACTCGGGGAACCCATGTTGAGGACATTTGCGCAGAAGGTCCTTGAACCTTTCCCATGTCTCGAAAAGAGACTCCAATTCCGACTGCATGACGGAAGAAATTTCATTTCTCAGCTTGGCCGATTTCCCAGGAGGGAAATATCAGGCAAGGAAAGCCTCAACCATCTCTTCCCAAGTGGTAATTGATGCTCTAGTAAACTGTGCCAATGCTTCTTTCAGATTAACTTCAGGTTTGACACACCCTTGCGTGTGTACTCCGCAAGTGCACGGGTGTCGAAGTAATAAAGTACCCAAACGGGTGGGTAGTCGAATCCACAGGGAGTAGACGTGAGAACAATCACACTTTGTTAAGTAATCAAAGATAAACCAATTGTTGTTGTGAAAGAAAATAAAATAGGAAAGAAGTAAAAATAAGGTGCTGAAAATAAAGGTTTGGGTGTAGAAATAGATCAATAAGAGGATGGGGTACTCGGACGATGCTCCCCCTAGAATCCTTGTTTCAAGTGCAAGACCTCAATTACTCTTATTCAATAGAGATTTCAAGAGTCATGGAATCCAAATATACAAGGTCCCAAATTTAAGGTCAACCCTGACTAGTCCCCTACGAGGTCTTGGCGGAGAGAAAACTCTCGACACCTCACACCAGGTATGACTGCGCTATTCTCTAGGGATTCCAAGTGGTAAACCCTATTCCGAACTCTAGATCGATCCCTTTGGTCCAGGTGAAAGATCCCTAATCACAAATAAGTCCCCGCGGAAAGACCTCTATCAACGCCTAACTCTCTTTGAGATCGAAGGTAAAACTTGGAATAGGAAAGTAGAGAAAACCACACCGGAGGGGAAAGGGGACGTGTCACTACCTCTCAACTCACCCTCTCAACCCTCTTCAATCTTGGTTAATCTAATCCTAATGGTGATGGTCACTCGTCAAAAGGATGATTGGATTAGCCCTCAACCCTAGTGTCACTCTAAGGGAGAAACAAATAAGCATACATGATTGAAACTCAAATTTAAACTGAAATTGAATAAAAGCATTAAAGTCAATGAAACATAGGAAATCTAGGGTTTAGAAGTCCAAGTACCCACTAGGGGTTTAGCTCTCCATGGAGCAATACAAGTTCATCAAAATAAATGAAGATAAGTGCAAGAAATCCATAAAGAAAACCCCCTTAAGCTTCGTGTTGATAGACTATGGGAACTTCTCCTTCTTCTTCAAAGAATCCCTTCCTCCAAGCCTAAGGCACACCTCGTCGAATCGAGTCGCCGAAGGCTCCCCCAATAGCTCTCCTTCGAAGGGATTGATGATGAAATCGGTGAAGAAGCGCCCCTAAAGTGTAGCAAGAACCTCCTGAACCCTAGCCGTCACCTCCTCTCAAAGTTGGAAGAAGATCCCCTCAATAACGTTTCAGAACGGCTTTATAATTGGCTATCTCGAGGATCCACACGGACGTGTGGATAAGCCACACGGCCGTGTGGAAATTCCATACGCCCATGTGGATTTTCTGCCCTGTGGAAAATTCATACTAGTCCCCGATTTCGCCCGTTTCTTCTCCTAAGGTCACATGGACAGACACACGCCCATGTGAAAGGTCAAATGGCATTTCTTGATGATGGGAAAACCTTGGAGAGCTTTTGAAATCTTTGAATCAATCAGAACAAGCGAGCATGACTGCCTTCGTGTCCTTCTACAAGAGTTGTCTTGAAGTCTTTAGAAGTTGGCACATACCCCCTCGTTGGAACCCGATTTGTGTCTTGAACTTCGTAATTGCATAAAAGATCTCCACTTGGCACCATTCTGACCTAATCTTGCCTTTATTCACGTACCATATCTCCCCAACCCTAATTGCGTGAAAGAACACCAAAACACACGAAATTAGCGATAAAGCCTGAAAAATGTGATGCTCATGCGTGGAAAACATTTCCAAAAATATATACATGCAAGCACTTATCAAGGTTCTTCATTAAATTAGAGAATTGCCGACTTATCACATTGGTCTAGTAAGCTTGCCAGATCTGCACCGTGATATGAACTCCCGAACCCATTGATCGAGTCTTCTTGTCTCCATTTGTAAGTTGCAACTAATTGTTCCACCTTCTCTTCATTCGTCGCCATTACTTCCTTCAATGTCTCCAGTATTTCCTTCGTATTGAACATAATCCTTGGGCACAATAAAAGATACAGAATCAGGGTAAGACAATAAAAGTAGAGAAGATGGAATAGAAAAATAGTAAAAATAAATGAATGGCTAAAGTAACAAAATACTAGCGTTCCTAATATCCTGTTCCCCGGCAACGGCGCCCAAAACTTGATGCGTCTCCGCAACAACACAACAGGGTGATGTGTGTCAACCCCTTGCGTTACCGCAAGTGCACGGGTCGTCAAGTAATAAAAGTGGACCCAAAGGGTCGGGTTGTCGAACCACAGGGAACAGAAGTACTAGTAATAGCCCCTCTTTTGTTATCTAGCCTGATGAGTGTAGTGTGTGACGATCTAATGGCTAAAACAAAGAGTGTCACTACAAGTGCGCAGGGAATAAAAAGGAAAAGAGTTCTCAATCAATAAAAGTGAGGTATCCGGACAATTCCCTCCTAGGATTCGGGTGTTGGATGTAGATTACAAGTGTTTCTACACGAAAACAATGCGTCGTGGGTATCCTAAGGTATAACGGCCCCTGTCTCCAGGTCGCCGATAACTAGTCCCCTACGAGGTCCCGGCGGAGAATTCTCTCGACGCCTCACACCACATATGACTGCTTAAAACTCTAGGGATCCCAAAGATATAACCAATTCCTAAAAGTAGATTTAACCCTACCTCCAGGTGAAAGATCCCTAACCCCCTACGAGGTCCCGGCGGAGAATTCTCTCGACCCCTCACACCACATATGGTTGCTTGACACTTAGAGAATATGGAGATAGGAAATATCTATCGGAAGGGAAAGGGGATACTCCGCTATCTCACGGCTCACCCTCTCAACACTCTTTACTCTTGGTAATTCTAAACCTAGCGGTGATCTCTCTCTTCACTAGATTGAATAAAACATGCAAGGCAATTAATGATGAAATCAAAAGCACAAGCAAGCATTAAGAACTGAAGAGTAAAACTCAAACTGATAAAATCGAATAGAAACACAATGTAAATCTAATGAAAATAAGAATCCTAGGGTTCACATGATCGAATACCCTCTAGGGGTTTAGCTCTCCATGGAGCGAGTCACAAAACAAATAATAAATTGAGAATAAATTTCCAAAGACATAAAGAATGACCCCCCTAAATCCGTGATGATGGTCATGATGGGTAGTTTCCACATCTGGATCGAATCCACTCCGAAGCTAGGTCGCCGATGGCTTCCTTGATGTTATGACGGAGGAGGAATCGATCCAAGTTTGTGAGGAAAGCATCCCAAAGCCGCAAAGAACTCCTCCCAAGCTCTAGCCGCCTTGTCTCTCGAAAGTAGCCGAAAGGATCCCTAAAAATTATCACAATGCGGCTTTTATAATTTGAATTCGGGGCTTTACGCGGGCATCCACACGCCGTGTACTGTAGCCACAGTAAACTTCTACAGTACTTTCGCTACAGTAAACTTCTACAGTACTTTGGTACAGTGAATGCTACAGTGATTCCCCCCCCGAAGTCTTCCTTGGAGTCCACACCGTCGGGCACACGCTCGTGTGGTAGGGTGCGTGGCTTTCTATGCTTTGAAATCCTCAAGAACTTTCTTCTGGTTTGTACGGAAGCTGGGACATGGACGTACTACTGCCTTTGTGCTCTTTCGGTTTGTGTAATGACTTGTACTCCTCCGAAAGTTGGCAACACCCCCATGCATATGAATACAGCTTCTAATTGTGGCCTTGAAACGTGTCATCACACCCTATATTTGCTTCTTCCTGTACGTCATGTCTCCAAAGCCCTGTTTGCACAAAAGAACACAAAACACAACTTGTTAATGCTAAAAACTGATAAAAGTGATGCTCAATGCATGTAAACTGATATTATAAAATATATATAATTAAGCACTTATCACTTAGATTGCTAGAGGTTTTCTTGTTAACTATCATTTTTTTTGGCACATTTGTTTTTAGTGGTTACATTAGGGAATTTGAGACATGGAGAGTTCTTCAAGCCCAACACGAGTAAAGCAGGCCGTGTTCCCGACCGTGTAGTTTACAGGACGGTAAGTGCTTTAGTTTCTCCAGGCAACACGGTTGAAACACGACCGTGTTCCTATTAAGCCCGCTGGTCATGGCTCTAGCACAGTCGTGTTGTGTTCTTCGGAGTTTAAACACTTATGAACAACACGGTCGCAAGTCTGGGGAAAGCACATCCATGTTGTCCAATATTTCTCTAAAATTTGTTCAACACGGGCAGAACACGGCATTGTTAAGGGCGTGTTCAGCATGGCTTCTCGTATTCCGAATGAGTTTTTCTATTTAATCGGCCGTGTCGGTTTCCTTCCTCACTTTTTCTTCGCGCGCTCTTTCCTTTTCGCTTGTGTTTCTTCACGATCGCTCGCTACTTGCTGTGTTTTTGGGATCATCCTTGGAAATTCCCTCATTTGCACCTCTTTCCCGATATTTTGGTATGTCGGCGGTTTCGTTTTATTTCGCAAGTCTTTATTCGAATGCTTGTCAAACTTGCTGTAGATGTTCCCTATGCATGATAGAACTTATTTAGAGCATGTTTACTTACTTTTACATCATTGTTACTATCGATTTTTGAGTTAGGGTTCGCTGGGGACGACGCTCGAACTCGAAACACGGGTGTGCTTTCATAAGCACGGCTGTGTTCTTAGTCAGACCCTAATTTCATTTCAACACAGGCGTGCTGTGGACACCACGGTCGTGTTCATTTAGGAAGCCTTGCTGCTTGGCAACACGAGCGTGCCGAAAGATACATGGGTCTTATTCCATGGGCTGAACATGGAGCTATATGATGAGTGACCCACAAGTGCACGTGGTCGTCAAGTAATACCCTGTGTGTGATACATGGGTCGAATTCCATGGGGCCAAGGAGCTCTTATTACTTCCCTTTCATCTATTTCCTAGCCTAACAATACGAGCGAAGAGTACAACTACTAAAAATTAATAATTATAAGAAATAAAGCTACCACTACAAGCCAAATAAGCATTAAAGGGACTGACAAGCAGGAGAAGCCGTGATTTGGACAAGGAATTCCCCCTAGGCTTGTGATTAAGGCAAGAACTAAGAATGATGTGTTGTGATGGTGGTTTGGACCGAGAGATTCCTAAATTAAGCTAATTCCGAATCCCTCAGTGATTAACCCCTAATCCCATAAGAGTGTTGACTGGAATCCCTTCCGGTCAACTCCTCCTACGATTGCAGTGCACTCAGGGAATCCCTTATCAGGAGTAGACACTCTTTTGGGTCTAAGCCTTACGCTCGGAGGGGTACCAAATACCCGAATCCCTCAGCGTATCGGTATATGAATCCCTTTCAATCTGTGTGAGTCTAGTACAAGGGCGTATCCCACGCTCCAAGAACAAGCTAGAATTGAACAGCAAAGTTCTCATCTGATCCAAGACAGTAAAGTACACATAGAAGGAATCAGAAACCATAGAAATTCTTATAAAAGTATTTCAACATCCAACACTAAATCACAAGGGATTATCATCAATAATTATAACAAAACTACCCTAGGGTTCATCATGCCCAAATCACATACAAGTTAGTTCCTCATGAAAGAGGAACACTCATACAAATTCAAAGAACACTCCTCTAGCTTTGGATTGCCTGGAATGGAAGAAGATCGTCGATGTCTTGAAGCCTTGGATCCTCCCCCTATCTCCTCCTCCAATGTTTGCCTCCCTCTTTGTGAATAATAGCGTGGTGGATCTCTAGAAAACGCCGCCTGCGAGGGTGGGGCGACGGCCCAAGAAGAAGAGAAGAAGCTCCCTCTAAAATCAGGACTAATTGGTCTTTTAAAACCTCTTTGCGGGCTTCCATACTGGCTACCTTACGAGCGCAAGCTTGCCCGCAAGGCTCCCAGCCTATCCCAGAAAAAATCCCATTTCGGTGCTATAGTGCCTGATTCAGTACTCCTACAGTATTTGATATGGATTTCTTACTAAATACGTTCTTGAGCTCATTTAGGCTTCTTCAAGGCCTATAACACAAATAAAACTAATTTAAATACAAAACGGGCATCGGCTCATCAAAATACATGCAAAATACAATAAAAATACACCATATAAATACATACATTTAGACACTTATCACTACACTTCACACAAGGATAAACAATATGCAATTCCAAAAACATTTATATATATATATATATATATACATCGTTGATATACCCATCAACAAATAAGACATAAAAATGTACAAATCTGAATTCCAAATTTAAGACTACTTTTTGAAATACTCAACGATTCACAGATTTATAAAGAAACCAATGTAGTAATTCAAGTGTCAATGCTCGATTCAATAAAAGATGCCTATCAACTTTCACAAAAAATGCATCAATAAAACCTTGGAAACCATTTATAAAATGATACAAGTCTGAAATTCAAGTTGGATAATCTTTTTGGAATACTCAACTTTTCAAGGTTTCATAAAGTAATCAATATAGTAAATCTTGTATTACAAAAACCAAGTTTTAAAATACACTTTTTCATACTCAACCATCTAAGGATTTATAAGATAATCACAATAAATACCGTACCGTTAGTATTACCAACCTCTGAAAACCCTCCATCACTAACCATGGCCGCGATTAGGTCAGGAGCCCCCAAGATGCGCGTATCTTGTTGTTAGCCGTTGAGAGTCCCGTGTGGTGACTTCGGGCACTCAACATCGCACTTTTCAGGCTCACTACGTGGTCCTTGAAAGGGCAAAATCAGCCGAGAACTCCATGCCACCAGAACTAGGTCGGTCCGTGGAAACTCGCTACTGCAGTAGATACTGGGGATCCTCCCCATGTCACCATCAAACATTTCGGATATCAATCTAGCCCGTAGGCTCACATGTAAACATCAATATGATAAATATATCTCATCAAGAGATCACAAGTTTTCAAAAATGAAATTCTCCATCCAGGAGTGTATACTCGAGTAAATCATCATCAACGAATATGGTTTTCATCAAGAACTTCATATAAGAACATTCTTTGAATACATGCTTTAAAAATGGCAATATCACAAAGAAATCCATTTTTGGTCCAAATAGGCCCTTCATGGCTTTCATAACAAGAACAATTCTCTAAAAAGAATATGTTTCAAATACTCGAGGCTTTTGTAACAAGAATACTTCTTTGAAAATATGTTTCAAATAAAGAATTATCACATGGAAATTCATTTTGATTCACATTGTCCTTTCTTAGGTCATCATATCAAGAACATCAAGCCTCAATTGACACAAATCTTGAAAAGCATATATTTCAAACCATAGGGTTTCCAACCCACAAGAAGTATGAATGATATTTAGCCATAATCAAGAAATAAACCAAATCATAACTCATCATGATTCTAGGTTTTAAGAAAACATCTCAAGAGTCCTTCGAAATCAAGGGAATCACCATTTGAAAACATGCAATACTGTATATTCAAACAAGCATGATCATAGCTCATTAACAAATAAATTCACACTCACAAACTTGGCGAGATCAAACCCTCCAGGTTAAAAGTTTGCTCGCTCTTTACCCTTGCTCGAGGATCCACTACCTTGAAGCATTCAATCAACCAAGAAAATCAAGAATCAATCACAATATCCCAATTCAAGAACATGAGAGGAAAAATGATCAAAAGGGGATCTCATTGAGTCTAGGGTTTGATAAACACTCTAATAATAGGAATTAATAAAATAAAATCCTCACAACCCTCAATATCACAATAAAATCCAGAAGAATTCAATTGGGGTTCAGATCTACAAGGATCACAGGCTTAGAGATGAAGGATCTCCCTCATTCTTCACCAAAACATGAAATCAATACTCTAATTCAATCTAACCTTTAGATCTATACTATATCCATGTTTTTCACTCACAAATCTAAGTGAAAATGGCATCAAGAACAAGAGATTTAAGAGAATGAGAGAACTCACCTTCAAGGATCACCCAAACCTAGAAGGAACCTTCACCAATGGAGAAGGAGAAGAGATCAATATTTCGCTTCTATCTTGGAGCCCAAGGATAAAGATATAAGAGAGGAGGGAATAAGGATTTAAGATAGGGAGAAAAAGAGAGGGAAAAGTGGTCTTATGAAGCCCTTTTGAGTTTCAAATAGGGTATTTATAGGCCCAAAACACGGGGGTACTCGCGGGCTCCCTTGCAGGCGCAAGGGAGGCCGCAAGGCCTCAACCAAAGCCCCTTGCGGGTTGTCTTGTGGCTGGCAAAGGGGGCCACAAGGCCCCTTGCAGCCTCCCATGCGGCCCGCAAGGGGGGTCGCAAGGCCCCTTGTTTTTTAGGGTCTTGCGGGCACCCCGAATGCCGCAAACCCTCGTTTTGCACGCACATTCCAAAAGGTTGTTCCCCCTCCTTTTTCTCTTTAAAAAGGACCTTAATTAAGACTCTAATAAGAAAAAAACTTGGCAAAAACTTAAACACACCAAATTTAACCCAAGAAACAAAGCACAAGATAAGTAGAAAATGTCGAGCTTCCACAACCTACCCCTCTTAAAGAGATTCTGACCTTGAAATTTTGGCATACCTCTAGATTCAAAAAAAAGGGGAAATTTGCTCCTCATCACTTCCTCTGGTTCCCAACTTACCTCTTCTACCACATCATTTCTCAGAAGCACTTTAACCATAGGAATGATCTTTCTCTGAAGTATTTTTACTTGATAATCAAGAATCTCTACTGGCTGTACTTCAAACCTCAAATCTTCTCTTAACTCTACCGGCGGAGCTTCAAGACAATGAGAAGGGTCTGGAATATACTTCTTCAACATAGAAACATGAAACACATTATGAATCTTCTCCAACTCAGGCGGTAATTCCAACCAATACGCCACTAGTCCTATCCTCTCTAGAATCACAAATGGACCTATATATCAGGGATTCAAGATTCCCCCTTCCACGAAACCGAATTGCCCTTTCCAAGGAAAGATTTTTAGGAATACTTTGTCCCCAACCTTAATCTCCAAAAATCTCCTACGATTATCTGCATAGCTCTTATCCTTGTCTTGAGCTGTTTTCAATCTTCCACTAATCACTTTCACCTTCTCAATAGTTCGATCAATCAACTCCGCACTTTGGAGTTTCCTTTCTCCAATTTCATCCCAACAAAGAGGGCTTCTACACTTCCTTCCATACAAGGCTTCATATGAAGCCATACGAATGCTTGCTTGAAAGTTATTGTTGTAAGGAAACTCTACCAAAGCTAGATGTTGAACCCAACTCCCTTGGAAATCTATCACACAAGCTCTTAACATGTCCTCGAGGGTTTGAATAGTCTTTTCTGACTGGCCATCTGTCTGAGGATGGTAAGCAGTGCTGAACTTCAAAGTCGTACCTAGGGCCACCTGAAACCTATGCCAAAAATGGAAAGTGAATCTGGGGTCTCGATCTGAAACTATCGAAGTTGGCACCCCATACAACCTTATTATCTCATCAATGTACAACTTTACCAATTTTTCTAAAGAGTACTGATTTTGCACTGACAAGAAATGTGTTGTCTTTGTTAGTCTATCCACTATCACCCACACCGCATCAAAACCACTAGATGTTCGCGGTAAACCAACCACAAAGTCCATCTTCACATGATCCCACTTCCATTCTGGGATTGGAAGAGGTTGTAGAAAACCTGATGGCCTTTGATGCTTTACCTTGACTTGCTGATACACTAGTCATTTAGCCACAAACTCTGTTATCACTCTTTTCATTCCTGGTCACCAATAACTCTCTTTAATCGTTCTGTACATCTTGGTACTTCCAGGATGAACTGCGTAGGCTGAAGAATGAGCTTCTTCCAAAATAGCTTTCCTTAGCTCAGAATCTGTTGGAACACAAACACGTCCTCGAAACTCTAGGATTCCATCTTCTCTCAACCTGAACTTGTTCGCATATCGTCACATGCCCTTTAGCCTTTGTAACGCCCCAGCTACATTTCAAAGGTGCATGCTTGCTATATTTGAGGATATGATTGAGGACACCATGGAAGTCTTCATGGATGATTTCTTGGTGTATGGCAATTCTTTTGACTTGTGCTTAAGGAACCTTGAGCGAGTATTAGCTCGATGTGAAGAAACCAATCTAGTGTGGAGTTGGGAAAAATGCCATTTCATAGTCAAAGAAGGGATAGTTCTGGGGCACAAAATCTCCAAGCAGGGGATAGAAGTAGACAACTCAAAGATCTCCACCATTGAGAAGCTTCCTCCGCCTACATCGGTGGGGGCAATAAGAAGCTTTCTTGGCCATGCGGGGTTTTATAGAAGGTTCATACGGGAGGGACTTTGGAAAAATTTCAAAACTGTTGACTAAGCTACAAGAGAAGGACGTCCCCTTTTATTTCACTCCCGAATGCCTCACCACCTTCACTACTCTGAAGAGTTTGTTAATTCAAGCTCCTATCATGATCATGCCAGATTGGAATTGTGGAAGTTGGACCTTTTTCGCTTCTTTTGTGTTTTGGTTTCTTGTGTAGAAGTACTGTGTTTAAATTTTTCGTCGGGTGTTTTTCGTGTTTAGAATCTTAGTTAAGGTCCTTTTAGAGTGGAAAAGAGGAGAAAAAATCTTTGGAGAAAGTGCTTTTAAGTGGGGGACGTAAGGCTTCAAGACGCCGCAAGAAAACACCAAAAACAGGGGGCCTTGCGGCCTCCCATGCGGGCCACATGGGAGGCCGCAAGGGGCCATGCGGCCCCCCATACGGGCGAATGGCCGCCTACAAGGGGCCATGCGGCCCACCATGCGGGTGCATGGCCGCCGGCATGGTCCCCTGAAAATTGCCCTTGCGGCCTGCCTTGCGAGCGCAAGGCAGCCCGCAAGGGCTTCTGGAAAAAGGCCTCGCAGCCTCCCATGCGCCTGCAAGAGAGCCCGCGAGCCCTCCCGCGCTTTGGGTCCTTAAATACTCAATTTAAAACTCAAAGGCTCTTCATAAGACCCCATTTCCCTCTCTTTTTCTCCCCATCTTGAATCCTCATTCTCCCCTCTATTAGATCTTCATTCTTGAGCTCCAAGAAAGAAGAAAGGTGTTGATCTCCCCTCTCCTCCATTGGTGATGATTCTCCTCTAGTTCTAGCAAGATTTATGGTGGGTTTTCTTCTTTTCTTCAATTTCTTGTTATTTTATTCAATTCCCTATAGATCCATGAAGAATTAGAGTAGATCTAGTATGGATTTAATTTTTAATTGGATTTAAGCCATAGATCAAATGTTTGGATGGTTTAGGAGTCTTGATCTCATGTTTTGGTGGAGAATGAAGGAGATCCTTCATCTCTAAACCCTTGATTCTTTTAGATCCGAACCCAATTAGAATTTTCTTGGTTTTATTGTGATCTTGAGGATTTGAGGATACCATTATTATTAATTCTTGAATCTAGAATGTCTAGTAAACCCTAGAAGCCATGAGACCTATTTTAGATCATTCTTCCCTCTTTTGTTTATTGTTTGGGTTATGTGATTGATTATTGTTTTTCTTGGATGGTTAATGGCTTCAAGGAGGTAAATCTAAAGGCAAGGGTAAAGATCAAGTAGGCGAGGGATCCAAGAAGTTCGATCTCGCCAAGTTTGTGAGTGGGAAATTGTTTAATTCATGAGCTATGGTCATGCTTGTTTGAATACCTAATTATATACATTCTTGAATGGTGAATTTCATGTTTCAAAGGTTTCTTGAGATGTTTTCATGAAACTTTGAATAATGATGATTTATGTTTTGGTTTCTTTCTTGATTGAAGACATTAATCATCTATACTTCTTGATTATGATCCGATGTACTTTTGATTGAGGTTGTTGATCATTTATACTTATGGTTCATATTGATTTACTTTTTCGATTATGATCAATGATCTTTTATTATTCTTAAGGGATGAAATCCTTATGTCTTGAAATGCATATTTTCAAAGTAATTGATAAACGTCTAAAAGTACGTATTTTACATGTATGTGTTGTATTTTATTTTTACATTTTATTGTTAGATCTATGCCCTTTTAGGTCTAAATTGCTTTATCTTTGTATTTCAGGCCAGCCAGAAGCCCTGGGTACTCGACGACGAGATGGGGAGCGAATTCGACACAGGATACTGTAGCACGGTACTGTAGCATTCAATGTAGCAGTTACTCTAGCTCATCGTGGACTTCTCGGCAGAAAAGTAGAAATCCCGAGGGGTCAGCATACCGGCTGTATGCTGACCCGTTTACCCATCGGGATTTGGGGTTTTAAGGGCGATCTAGGGCATTTATTTGGGGAACTTTTGGCCTCTTCTTGGAGCGCCACACCTACACTTCCAGATCTGACCAAGAAGGAGAGTTTAGAGGGCATTTCCACGGAGGAATCGGCGAGGAGGGCGCGATCTTGAGCGGGATCTACTTCTAGGGCTTCCAATTCGGAGGTTAAAGACGACGGGAAGCCACCCCTTCGAGTGGCGTCTTCGGAAGCTTCTTCGACCTTGATCTTTGGAGGGAGTCTTTTATGTTGGGTTTAGTTGTTTTCGTGCTTTTATTCATGTATTTTGAGACTATGAGCAACTAAAACCCTAAGGTCACCGGATGTGGGTGAACCTTGGGGTGAACTTGTGATGTTTGGATGTTTTGGTTTAATTAATGCTTGTTAGTTTGTTTGTGATTCATGTTTGGTGTTTTGAACGCTTGGGTATGCATGAGAACTCTGTGTATTCATACTTAGCCAATACTAGGTTGCATGACCATTGCCCTAGTATTAGACTCACAAAGCTTGGAAGGGAAATACGTACAAATACGCCGTGACCATCGGGTATTTGTACCCCTCCAATTCTAGGGTTAATTACTCATGTGTGATTCAACCTTAGTTTGAGAAAACCATCTTACCCTTTGCAATCGTAGGAGGAATTGTACGGGTAGAGCCCGTATTCAATACTCGTACCGGATTAGGGGTCAATTGCCGTGACCATCGGGTTGACCTAATCTAGGGTTTTCTCGGTGCATCAAGACACTTGCATGCTAATCCAACATCCTTCGCACTTTAGTAACCCCGAGGGGATCCTCATCCGTGACTATCTTCTTACCCTGATTTTCCTCCCGTTCAATGCCCTTGGTATTTAGTAGTCACATTGCTTTTGTTTTACTTCTTTACTTTCTCATTCCAAATCTCAAGTCTAATCGTCTAGACAACATTGCAAAAAAGAAGTAAGAATAGATTCTCGGGCCCTTGGGAATACGACCCACTCGTGCTTGCGCGAGTGGTTTATTACTTGACGACCCCGTGCGCTTGCGGGATCACCATCAAGTTTTTGATGCTCTATCGGGTGGTCTTGCCAACCATCCCCGCACCTAAGCGTTTGCTTGTCCCCAATTAAACAAACATGAAGAACAAGGGAAAGAAGATAAACGGCTAAAAATACGACCTCAGGCTTAAAATTAAAGAACTCCACAAGCACAAATGGACAGGAATCAAGAAGTGAGCTGTTCAATGAACAATGAGGTGATAATTGCTCTGGTTCATCCACAGTGCCCTATGTGTGTGTGTGCTAACTCCCACCTTGAGCTCCACACCCCAGATTACCTAGGATGACCATTCACCCCACACATAATGAAGATGGCATTAGAGTGCTAAAGACCTCCTCAATGCTCAATTAAAGTCCTTTAGTTCCTAAATACAACTCCAACTCTTAAGTGACCATAAAACAGGTTCTAGGGATCACACGGGAAACTTTATTTCTTTCACACACAAATATACACAAATTCTTTCTTTTCTGGGTCCGCCTAACATAGACTGCACAAAAATCTTTCAGATGGATGCACATGCTGGCCAGGCACAAGAGCCACCCTCTTAATCGATTACAGTCTACATGTACGCATTCATGCTTAAAAAGCAAAGGAATACTGACATAGACCCCTTTTTTCTTTTTTGTCTTTTTTGTTTTTTCGATCCCTGATAAAGTACCTGCTAAAAACTTCACTGATGGTTGGAGAAAACAACAAAGGAACTTAAAAGCTTTTAAAAGTGCATTGAAGAAAGAATTTAACAAATTAATGTCAAAGCCATTAAGATGGGTTGGTTAGAGTGTACAAGGTGAAAGTGATCGAGAGCATGTATACAGGTGCACTAAAGATGAAACAGAACTATATTAAAGTACAGGTACTGTATAACTCACAACTATCATTCTACCAAGCTAGGAAGTCCTTTAACAAAACAATCATAGCCATCATAGGTAACAAGCATGCACAAATACAAAATACTCCAAGTAAATAACCATCGCCACACCTAAAGTTGTACATTGTCCTCAATGTACCTAAGTCAGCAGAATAATGTGAGGGGTGAAAATGATAAGCAAAGAATGGGGGTGAAGAAACTTCTCTGATTCCTTGGTGTGATTCTCAGTTGTTCCACTTGGATCAGGAGTATATCACCTAATGAGGGCGACACAAGTAAAGCTCCCAAAATTAATAACCCTGAAAAGAACAAGGAGCTTATCATCATTCAATATTTTTTTAAGAGGAAATGGAAATAAAGTACGGAAACGAGAGCTCCAACATACAAAAAACAAAAGAGTTTAGTAGGGAAGAGCCCTAGCTAACTCAAAAGTACAAGTCTTAACAACAAACAACGAAGAACAAAAGAGAGAAAATAAACATGGTCGTGTCATGGGTCTAAGAGGCTGGATGAAGTGATGATGCGGCGCAAGTAGTGGCAGCAGAGGTCGATGAGGATGAGCTGCGAACAATGGTTAGGAGCTCGGATAGGTCGCGCTCAATCCGCTGCAGTGCAGTGATGATCTCCCTCTGTCCTCGCTCAAGGCTCTGAATCTGCTGCTAGACCTCAGCGCGAAATGACTCAAACCTGGCTGTCAACGATGGTGAACTCTCCCCAGTATCTTGGTCAGGCTCTAACTCAGTCTCAGTGTCATGTGAGGTGCCTGGGTCCTGTGAGTGTGATCCTTGCTGCTGGACAAGGCGATAAATGCTTCCCCGCTTCTCAACGATCCCAATGGAGACGAGTGTTTGTATCCCTAAGGGAGCAGTAGATCCTACCACTGTCATGCCTCTAGTGTGCTCAATAAGTCCCATACCGCGGATAAGTCGAGTGATGTAGGGTCCAGCAAAGATAGCGCCCAAACGAACAAACTTACCCTGATGGGAAAGGGTCTCTGCTATTAAGTGTCCCATATGGATAGGCTCACGCTCAATGATGCTATAAAGCATAGTCAGATCATGGCGCGTCACTACCCCAGTAGAGTCAACTCTGCCCCCAATACTCCTAGTCAAAAGAGCATGGATAATTCGATGAGCAGGGTTTGTGAGTTGGGATACCTTCCGTGTTCTAGAGCTAGCAGAGATGGAATGCTAATAAGATGCATTCGCTTTCAACTGTGGGACTTCCTCAATGAATTGCTTGAACGCGGATGATCGTAGGTGAGCTTCTGTATATAGCCCCAAATACACACAAATATCATCCTCCGAAACACGGTGTTTCTTTCCAAAAGCCCGAAAGGTGACATGGTTTGATTGGTGGGTGAACGGGTATGCCTTGACCATCTCTATGGAGCTAAGGACTTCCAAGGTGAGTTCCTTGAATGTGGCTTCTTCAATCGAAAACAATTTATCCCAACTACCATGGGAAATAAGCTCCAACACCGTGCCATCTAATCCCAAAGTGCTCAAAGCTTCCCAATCGATCTTCCTCACTGTGCCGAACCCTTTTCGCGATAAGAGTGCAAAACGAGTCTTATGTTCTTCCTTGGAAAATTGGGGTTCATGGACGGGAGGGGGAGGTTCCCTCCTAGGTCTCTTGGAAGCTAGTTTCTTGATTGGTATCCTATATAAACAAAGTAGAGATTATCCAACTAATTTACAAGCAAAATAAGCACCAAAAGAATGAAGAAATCCAAGAAAAAGTGCAGCGCTACAGTAATTTCGGAAACATTTTTCAAGATCTTTGCTTGTAGAAGTAGCCAAAAAATTTTACAAACTAAGAGAAATACTTTGATAAACTTTAAACATTCACCAATCAACAAAATTCCAAGAAATTTCAGCCAAAAAACAAGAAAAAATCAATGTTTTGAGTGAGGTGCCATACTCTTGCCCTAGAGTAAGGTGAGTGAATTCAAATGCTAAATCCGGCCAAAAGCTTGCTCAAACTCCAAATTTTTGTCACCAAGATGGAAAAGAGGAGGCGGAGAGCAAACTAGGGCAAAAATAATGAAGAAAAATGGTGGAGAAATGAGGGAGAACCGGTTAGAGGAATGGGGAAGAAGAGTGAATAGTGAAAGCCCCAAAACTTGCCCTTTTAATGCTCTATCTTGTGGTCTTGCCGACCATCCTTACGGCCGCAAGGATGGTCGGCAAGAAGCTCGGGATAAATCCCGAGGGGCATCCTTGCGGCCGCAAGGATGGTCCTCGGGATTTTCTGTTTGCACCACTTCTTTCTCCACTCTTTCTACACATTAACCATCGTTGAAACCTTGAAAAATATGGCTGGAAACATCATTTAAACACCCAAAACATCAACATGCATGCATCTAGAACAAGAATTCTTCAAAAACCACATGACAAACAAGTTAACACAAAGGCGAAAAAATCATGAAAAACGACGAAAAGCACAACTACACACGAACCACTACTAAAAACATAAGTAAAATAAGATAACACGAACAAGAAAATGAATACGGGAAATGAAAGAAACTTGGGTTGCCTCCCAAGGAGCGCTTTTTTAACGTCATTAGCTTGCCGTGCATTACCTAAGAATCTCATGGTGGAACAAATGGAGGGAAGTTACCTCCAACCTTTGGGACCGAGTTGCCGCTCGGAAAATATTGTTTCAAACGATATCCATTGACTTTAAAAGTACCTTTTGCTGGATGGTAAATCTCGACGGCCCCGTGAGGAAACACTTGTGAGATTGAAAATGGTCCATACCATCTTGATTTCAGTTTTCCCGGAAAAAGTTTCAATCGAGAGTTGAAAAGTAGCACTTGATCTCCGACTTGGAAGTGTTTAGCTTGTTTAATGTGTCGGTCATGGTATTCCTTTGTCTTCTCTTTATACCGTACTGAACTCTCATACGCCATCGATCGCCATTCATCTAGTTCATTTAACTGAAATTTCCTCTTGTGGCCTATTAGATGGGGATCAAAATTCAATTGCTTTATGGCCCAATAAGCTTTGTGCTCCAATTCGACGGGCAAGTGACAAGCCTTCACATAGACCAACCTATACGGAGTTGATCCAATAGGAGTCTTAAATGCTGTTCTGTATGCCCATAGTGCATCATCAAGTTGATCCGCCCAGTCCTTCCTGTGATGACTCACCGTTTTCTCCAAGATTCTTTTCAATTCCCTATTAGATACCTCGACTTGACCACTCGTTTGGGGATGGTATGAAGTTGAGATTCTATGTGATACCCCATATCGTTTCAAAACTTTTTCAAATTGTTAATTGCAAAAATGAGTGCCTCGGTCACTGATGATTGCCCTTGGAGTGCCGAATCTAGTGAACAATTTTTTTAGGAATTTTACCACCACTCTTGCATCACAGGTTGGGAATGCTTGCACTTCTACCCACTTGGAGACATAGTCTACGGCCATGAGAATAAACTTATTGCCATGAGAACTAGGAAACGGTCCCATGAAGTCGATCCCCCAAACATAAAAAATTTCACAAGCTTGATTCCAAGTTTGCGGCATCTCGTCTCTTTTTGATATGTTACCTACGCGTTGACACCTATCACAGTGCTGCATAAGCATCTGAGCGTCATGGAATATCGTGGGCCAATAAAATCCTGCATCAAGTACCTTCCTCGCTGTCCTGTTTCCACTGTAATGCCCCCCTGCTAGGACCGAGTGGCAATGCAACAGGATGTCATGTCCTTCTCTTGTTGAGACACATCTCCTGACAATTTGATCATAACAAGTCTTGAACAGGTATGGATCCTCCCACGTATAATGCTTCAGGTTGGCAAAAAACTTTTTTCTTTGTTGATGGGTAAGCCACTTTGGGAAAACCCCTGCTGCCAAGTAATTTGCGATATCAGCAAACCATGGTGTCTCATCCTCTTCCATTACTTGAATGCTGCATAACCGCTCCCCAGGAAATGTGTCATCAATTTCTTTTCTTCCCAAGGTGTTATCATCGGGGCCCTCTAGGCGAGAAAGATGATCTGCAGCCAAATTCTCTGCTCCCTTTTTATCCTTTATCTCTAAATCAAATTCTTGTAGCAGGAGCACCCAGCGAATCAATCGAGGCTTGGCATCCGCTTTGTTCAACAAGTACTTAAGTGCGGAGTGATCAGTGTACACAATTACCTTGGACAGCGCTAGATATGATCGAAATTTATCGAATGCAAAGACCACTGCAAGTAATTCTTTCTCAGTAGTAGTATAATTCTCCTGAGCATTGTTTAAAGTTTTGCTTACGTAGTAAATTGGATGGAAGTGCTTATCCCGTCTCTGCCCTAACACTGCTCCTACTGCATAATCACTTGCATCGCACATCACTTCAAAGGGCATACTCCAATCGGGGGAAACTATTATGGGTGCCTCAACAAGTTTATTTTTCATAATAAGGAAGGCATTCATGCAGTCTTCATTAAAATCAAAGGGAACATCTTTTTCCAAAAGCCTCGTCAATGGGCGAGCAATTACCGAAAAATCCTTGATAAACCTTCTATAAAAGCCTGCATGCCACAAAAAACTTCTGATAGCTTTCACTGAAGTTGGTGGAGGTAATTTTTCAATCGTAGAAACCTTTGCCTTGTCTACTTCGATCCCTTGTTTTGAAATTTTGTGCCCGAGTACTATGCCCTCCTTCACCATAAAGTGGCACTTTTCCCAACTAAGCACCAAATTTGTTTCTTCGCATCTTCTTAGGACTCGCTCCAAATTCTTGAGAGACAAATCAAACGAATCCCCAAAAACTGAAAAGTCATCCATGAAAACTTCCATGATGTCTTCAACCATGTCTTCGAAAATGGCTAGCATGCATCTTTGGAATGTAGCAGGGGCGTTGCAGAGTCCAAAGGGCATTCGGCGATAGGCAAAAGTTCCATAAGGACAGGTGAAAGTGGTCTTCTCCTGGTCTTCTGGTGCAATCAGAATTTGGAAGTATCCGGAGAAGCCATCCAAGAAACAGTAATAGGAGTGTCCTACCAATCGTTCAAGCATCTGATCTATGAAGGGTAAAGGGAAATGATCTTTTCTAGTGGCATCATTAAGCTTTCTATAATCAATACAAACCCTCCACCCCGTGACTGTTCTTGTAGGGACAAGCTCGTTCTTTTCATTCATGATGACTGTCATGCCCCCTTTCTTTGGAACCACTTGAACTGGGCTTCCCCAAGCACTGTCTGAGATAGGATAGATAATGCCCGCATCAAGTAGTTTAATAACTTCATTCTTCACAACCTCTTTCATGTTGGGGTTGAGTCTTCGTTGAGGGATTACTGTGGGTTTGTGATTGTCCTCCATCAAGATTTACTGAGTGCAAAAAGATGGATTGATTCCGCGGATATCAGAGATTTTCCATGCAATTGCTTTCTTATGCTTCCCTAAAACATCGAGGAGTTTATCTTTTTGTTCTCTAGTTAGGTCCGATGCAATGATAACAGGGAGTGTGGCTTCTTCCCCCAGGAAGGCGTATTCTAGATGATTAGGGAGGGGTTTCAATTCTAGCTCTGGAGGTTCTTCGATTGATGACTTTACCCTTCTATAATTTCTAAGGTCACCTTCCTCAATCTCCTCTATGTCTTCTGAGTCACCAGCACTGTTGAAGCTGCATTCCTTCGCTCGAAATTCTGCCTCAAACGTATTCAAATCATCCCTCTGGATGTAATTCACCTCTTCCTTATCTGAACGGGTTAACTCAGGAGGACTCTTAAGACTGGCGTCTAGTTCCTCATGAGTATAGTTGGACTGACTACTGTATGAGAGACTTTCTGTTGCTAACTTTCCGCAGTCTGATTCCAAACATTTATTGAAGATTGACTGAGCTCCTTGATTCTGTACAGATTGCATAAATGTATCATGGCACAAATCTTCCTTCCGATGATTATCGCTGAAATCCATGCTGTCACTCTGAACAAGAGTCACAATGTTAGCTAACAACAAGAAATACAAAAAGAGCAACAATAAACACAAAGATAGAATATTTACAAAAGGTCAACAACCAAAGACAAGAAAACACAAAAACAAAAACAAACTAAACAACAAAAAGAAAAAAAAACAAAAGAAACAAGAAATAAGGCTAAATCAACAAGCTCAAAGTTTTCCGAATATTTCTAGTGGTTCCCCGGCAACGGCGCCAAAAACTTGATGGTGATCCCGCAAGCGCACGGGGTCGTCAAGTAATAAAACACTCGCGCAAGCACGAGTGGGTTCCCAAGGGCCCGAGAATCTATTCTTACTTCCTTTTTGTAATGTTGTCTAGCCGATCAGACTTGAGATTTGGAATGAGAAAGTAAAGAAGTAAAACAAAAGCAATTTAACTACTAAATACCAAGGGCATTAAACGAGAGAAACATCAGGGTAAGAAGTTGGTCACGGATGAGGATCCCCTCGGGGTTACTAAAGTCCGAAGGATGTTGGATTAGCATGCAAGTGGCTTGATGGACCGAGAAAACCCTAGATTAGGTCAACCCGATGGTCACGGCAATTGACCCCTAATCCGGTACGAGTATTGAATACGGGCTCTACCCGTACAATTCCTCCTACGATTGCAAAGGGTAAGATGGTTTTCTCAAACTAAGGTTGAATCACACATGAGTAATTAACCCTAGAATTGGAGGGGGTACAAATACCCGATGGACACGGCGTATTTGTACGTATTTCCCTTCCAAGCTTGGTGAGTCTAATACTAGAGCAATGGTCATGCAACCTAGTATTGGCTAAGTATGGATACACAGAGTTCTCATGCATACCCAAGCGTTCAAAGCACTAAACATGAATCACAAACAAACTAACAAGCATGAATTAAACCAAAACATCCAAACATCACAAGTTCACCCCAAGGTTCACCCACATCCGGTGACCTTGGGGTTTTAGTTGCTCATATTCTCAAAATACATGAATAAAAGCACGAAAACAACTAAACCCAACATAAAATACCTCCCTCCAAAGATCAAGGTCGAAGAAGCTTCCGAAGATGCCACTTCAAGGGGTGGCTTCCCGTCGTCTTCAACCTCCGAATTGGAAAACCTAGAAGTAGATCCCTCTCAAGATCACGGTCTCCTCGCCGATTCCTCCGTGGAAATACCCTCTAAACTCTCCTTCTTGGTCAGATCTGGAACTGCAGGTGTCGAGCTCCAAGAAGAGGCAAAACGTTCCCCAAATAAATGCCCTAGATCGCCCTTAAAACCATAAATCCCGATGGGTAAACGGGTCAGCATACAGCCGGTATGCTGACCCCTCGGGATTTCTACTTTTCTGCCGAGAAGTCCACGATGAGCTACAGTAACTGCTACAGTACCGTGCTACAGTATTCTGTCTCGAAAGACACTGTTTTGGTGTCGAATTCGCTTCCCATCTCGTCATCGAGTCCCCAGGGCTTCTGGCTGGCTTGAAATACAAAGATACAGCAATTTAGACCTAAAAGGGCATAGATCTAACAATAAAATGTAAAAATAAAATACAACACATACATGTAAAATACGTACTTTTAGACGTTTATCAGTAATGTTAAATGGGTTAATGTTCTTGAAATAAGGACCCAAGAAATGGCCTAAGAGAATCAAAATTTAATTCTTGGTGATGAAACTCTATTTGAAAGGTTATTGATGGTCGCCGTGCGCGTCGCTAAAAAGCGGGCACACGGCTCCCCGGCCGCAAGTGCGCGGATCGTCAAGTAATACCTCTTGTACGGGCACAAGAGGGTCGTATTCCCTAGGGTCCCGAGATCCACTATTACTTCCTCTTCAATAATTGTTTAGCCAAATCAAAAACAGAGGTTGTTGTAATGAAATGAAATTTAAACTAACGATAAAAACTTTAATTACTGACAAGTTGTACACAACGACGACAAATCAAATAGAGGAGATAAGGCCCCGGGCGAGGATTCCCCCGGGAGAAATACAAGCAAGGATGTTATAAAAATAGGTAATGCATGCATGGAGTAGTATTTTGGCCCGTCTAGGCTCGGAGGTCGACTACCCCGGAACCTCCGTAGTGTAGCCCTAATCCAGTACAAGTTCCTTTATCCAAAGGATACTCACACGATGTCATTGGGGTTAAGGAGCCTTGGTTGGAGATATCTATAAGCAATTTCGCTATGATTAACTCTACAACCTACGGGAGGCTACCGGTACCTGGAACCTCCGGTGTACCGGTACAATGAATCCCTCTTCATACTATGTGGATCTAATGCAAGAGCGCACCTCGCACAACCAAGCACAAACGATAAGATGAAATTCAGAGTTCTCATGCAAATCACTACAATTAAGCACACAAAGTATGAAACCAAATAACACATCATGCATTCATTTGAATTAAAAGTATAGCATCCAATACAAGTATTCCTCCAAAGGTTCACCGGTTACCCGGCGGCCCTGGGAGGTTTAGTTCGATATGAATAAGAAGAGAAGTTCTCACAAATAAGAATACATCAACAAGAAAAACCCAAAACTCCCTCTTGACTGTGTCGACTAGGGTTGATGAAGACACTTGCCGAATCCGCGTCGGCAAGCTCTAGGATGATGATCCTCAAGCTCCACTGTCTTCTCTCCCTTGATTTCACTCCAAAACGACCACCTTTGATGAAGCTTTGAGCGTGGGGGTGTTTGGAGGCGTCGGTGGCAAAACTCCCCCAAGAAAAACCCTAGTCGGGCTTAAATACCCCGACCAGTGTGCGGCCTGTGTGCGGGCCGCACACGTGGCCGCACACTGGTCTGCGGCCTGGTGTGCGGCCGCACACCAGGACGCACACCCTTCTGCCAGGGTTGTGCGGCCTGTGTACAGCCCGCACGCAGGCCCTAAAAGGGCTTGGGTTGTGTAGGAACGCTTGGGTGCCCTCCGGAACTCTTTTATCCTTCGTTTCTTCGCTCCTCGGCCTCGATTTTCTAGTTGTAAATGCTCCTCACAACGCAACTAGTCCGTGGATGCCCTGAATTAAGAAAAACAAGAAAAGCACATCAAAGGGCAACTGTTTTCTTCAATGAATGCATGAAAGTATAAGTAGTTCACTATTACAAAATGGTGTATTTAGACACTTATCAGTTATTCTTTTCGATGATGTAGTATTTGAAATTTGTTTTCAAAGAATACTTTTATGATAATTTTCTTGATGAATCCAATATCATTGCCGATGTTTACTCAAGAATTCACTTTCAAATTGAGAGTTTTATCTATGAGAATTTTTGATCTCTTGTTGAGATTTATGATATTATATTGATGTGTTCATATTATTATCGTGATGTGTTCATGATGAGTCTACAGGCGGGATGGATATCCCAAATGTTTCGATGGTGACATTGGGGGGGATCCTCGTCCTCTGCAGAAGCGAGTCTCCACGGACCGACCTAGTTGGGGTGGCGTGGGGTTCTCGGCTGACTAGGCCTTACAGGAGGCGCGTAGAGAACCTGAAGGTGCTGTGTTGGGTTTCCGGAGTCACCACACGGGATTCTCAACGGCCAACGCCATGATACGTGTCTTGGTGGCTCCTGACCTAGCCACGGCCATGGTTAGTGATGGACAGTTTTCATAAGCTATTGATGATGCTATCAATTGAATATTTTCGCATGTGTTGCACAATAAATCCTTACTTCGATGGGTTTGATCTTTTTACTAGTATTCTTAACTTGAATTTTCAGTATTTAATCTCTTTATAAATGATTTCTCATAGTTTTAGTGATCTCTTTCTTTGAGGAAGTTGGAAAGCTTCTTATATTGAAATGTGTACTTAAAACATTTTGTAAGTTGTTGGTTGCTAAAGATTTACATATGTTTTCGGCATATCATTTGTTACACTTGTATGAGTTATAGTTCCATGTTCAACCCCTCACTGAGTAACTTAGTTACTCACCCATTCATAAACATTGTCATCATGCATAAGATGGATCCACTAAGACCTATGTTTTCGTATTTCCTTTTTGGTCTTGATTAATCTTGATTAGTTCAGTTAGAATCTTAGGTTGTATGAACTTTACACCCTGTGTTTGGGGAAGACTATGATTGTGTTCATGATTGTAGATGTTGTGATTTCCAGGGGCATATAACTGGTATGGGTGTCTTGATCTTGTACAGAGATGTGGTTGAATACCTTCAGATTTAGAATATTATTGTTGTGATATTGGTATTGTACAGATAATAGGTTAGCCTTACGGCGATCTAGGGTTGAGGCAGGTGTCTGACCTCTCCTGGGTTATCGTGGCGGTAGTGTCATGGACTGGGACCTGCGGGTCGCTGCGTGACATTACGTTAGTGGTATCAGAGCCAGGTTACATGATTGGGTCAGTATAAGGTTACATGACTGGGTCGGTATAAAGTTACATGATTGGGTCAGTATAAGGTTACATGATTTTGTCGGTATAAGGTTACATGATTGGGTTGGTATGAGATTTCATTATTTGGTCAGTATAAGGTTTAAGGATTGGGTCAGTAACAAGTTTAGAGTTTAGAAATGGATTTTGTCAAAATAATCCTGATTTAAAGTTAGTCTTCTGATTGGGTCATGAAGTGGATCTTCTGTTACTTACCGCTGTCTTCTAATTTGGTCGAAAAGTTGATCTTTTGATTCTTGTATCTAGTGGATCCAAATAGAGTCTGACTTATTGCATTTGATGCATATAGAACCATTCCTAAGAGTTGTCTTTTGTGCCCGTCTCAGTTAAAATGCCAGCACTGCACTCACGCGTTCGCCAAGGGAGAGCTACTTCCCCTGTTGATGCTACACCAAGAGTTTTGAGAGGTGGGAGGCAAGGAGAACCAACTCCTCCCCCATCTCCATCGCCACCTAGGCAGGAGGGTAGTTCAGGGCACGATCCTGAGGTGGCAGCTTCTATTCATGCTCTGGAGGTTCGGGGTACTAGTCCAATTCCTGAGGCATCTGAAGCTTTTAGGGCTCATTGGGCTACCAAGGGAAGGAAGTCTATCTATCACGAGTACCAGGACTTTCTGGAGTATTGGAGGGTGTTTGGGGGTCAGGCTCAGGCAAACCCAAGGCCTACCCCAGCACCTTCAGTGCCAGTAGTTCAGCATGCGCCAATAGAGGTCAGTGGATCTAGCCCAGCCCTGGCTTTGTCTAAACTTCTGAAGGAAGCCTGGCAGCTTGGTTGTGGTTCTTTTGATGGCACAAGTGATGCCATGATTGCTAAGGAGTGGGTCAAGAGGGTAGTTGCTACTTTTGTTGACATAAGTTTAGGTGCTGAGATGAGACTCACGGTGGCTACCATACTACTAGAGAGTCGAGCTCGAATTTGGTGGGAGAGTCTGAAGAGCTGATCCTTTGGGCAGGTTTCTTGGTCTGATTTCCTGAGAGAGTTTGATGAGGAGTACTATACCCGGTTCCATCGGGATCAGAAGAGGCTTGAGTTTATGAGGCTTGTTCAGGGAGGTAAGACAGTGACAGAGTATGAGACGGAGCTGAAGGATTTAGCTAGTTTCGTTCCAAAGTTGGCACCTACTGAGGAGGTTCTTTGTTCCAAATTTGAAGTTGGGTTAAATCTGGGCATTAGAGAAAGGATGGTGGTCTCCAGTATGCAGAGTTTCCAGGAATTAGTGCAGTCGGCTTTGAGGGCAGAGCAGCTGGTTAGAGAACGCAAGAGAGTTCGGGAGAGCATTGCTAAGAGAAGGAGTTTAGAGTCGGGACAGCCCTTAAAGAAGAGTAGAAGTGAAGGTTCTTTTAGAGGCACTTCTGTGTCAGGCCCTGCTAGACCTCACCATCTCAGAGTAGTTACCAACAGAGACACTCTTGTGCTGACAGTGCTCCCAGTGTTAGAGGTCCAGAATTTGGTGCCAAGTGTAGGAATTGCGGGAATTCGTATAGAGGGCCATGTCATTTACCCCGCAAGTGCTTTCAGTGTGGTCCGACTGGACAGTTGAGATCTGCAAGTCCAGAGCTAGGACAGGGTGGTTTTGCACCATCAGCTCAGGGTCGTCCTTTTCAGTCCAGGGGTTCTCAGCCGGTAGTTTTTATTCCAGCTATTGCCAAGTCTGGAGCTGGTAGTAGTGTCCCTCAGCCATGTTCTCAGCGACCTTAGGCTAAATCCCAGATCCGAGTTTTTGCCATGATTGAGGAAGAGGCTGAGTGTAGGCCTAATGGTGGTTGTCCCGCAAGCGCACGGGTCGTCAAGTAATACCTCTCACGCACGCGTGAGAGAGTCGTATTCCCTGGGGTCCCAAGAGCTGCTATTACTTCCCCCTAGACGGCACTGTCTAGTCTACCAAAGATAGAGAAATAAAACAAGATAAGAAAACTAACAAAGATAACTATAAACACATGGACTCAGGCACACCACATGAGCATTTTTAAGGATGCAAATAATAATGAAAGCGCGAGGTCCCGGGCTAGGATCCCCTCAGGACTACTAAAGCTAGATGGATGCTAAAATTACACAGGCAATGATGGATGGGCCAAGAGATATCCAACAGTAGATCACCCCGATGGTCACGGCGATGACCCCTAATCCGGTACGAGTATTGGCTCGGAATTTCTTCCGACCAAATCCTCCTACGATTGCACTACGCTTAGGAAAACCTCTAATTAGGGTCGATACTCAACCTAGGTCCAGCCCTAATGGTTGGAGGGGCATGAAATACCCGATGGTCACGGCGTATTCATACATGAATCCCTTCCATGCTATGTGAGTCTAGTACAAGGGCGATGGTCACGCACCAAGTACAATCTAGAAGTTGAATCGCAGAGTTCTCATGCCAAACAACACATCAAAGAATCACAAAGCATGAACCACAAACCAAACCACATACCATAAATGTAAATATAAAACATCCATACAAAGCAAGTTCATCCCAAGGTTCACCGGATGCCCGGTGACCTTGGGAGTCTAGTTCATCATCAACAAAGGAGAAAGCAAGAAATATAACAAATACAAGACAAAGCTCATAACAAACTCCCTTAAGATGAAGACTAGAAGGTGGTGATGAGAACTTGTCGGATCCGCGCCGGCAAGCTCCTAGATCCTCTCCTTGATAGCACAACCTCTTCTCCCCTTGATTTCCTCCTCAGATTTGCCTTCTCCACTTGCCTTGAAGCCCTAGGTGAAGATGGTGGAGAATGGTGGCCAAGAGCCCCCTTCAAAAATGCCCCAAGAGCCCCCTTCAAGGCATCCAGAGTTTCTCAGAATTTTTCCTGTCGGTACTACAGTAACTGCTACAGTACTACTACAGTAACTGCTACGGTATTATGGCACATTAATTCTGCTACAGTACTGCTACAGTGATGGAGCCCAAAAACGCCGTATTTGGTGTAGATTTCTTCATAAATACGTTATTGAGCTTATTTTGCTTATTCCGGGCCTGTAACACAAGTAAAGCAACTTTAACCAAGAAAATAGATAACAACATAACAAAAATAGAAAATAAAATATACGCAAGTACGTATAAAATACGTATATTTAGACGTTTATCAGGTATGCTTTCTATCTTTTAGCATGACGCTTATGTTTTGATTGATTCTAGGTCATAACGTTCTTTTATTAGCACTGTTTTTGCATGGCATGCCGATAGTCCCCCTTCCTCCTTAGGGTGTGAGTTGTTGATTCAAACCCCTCTTGGGGAGGAGGTAGTTCGGAGTTTGGTGTTTAGAGCATGTCCTGTGATAGTTTGTGGAGAGGTGTTGGAGACAGATTTGATTACTTTAGAGATGAAGGATTTTTATGCCATTCTTCGTATGGATTGGTTGGATAGGCATCATGCTTCCATTGATTGTTTCAAGAAGAAAGTAACTTTTCCTAGGTCCTTTAGAGATGAAGTGATAAACGTCTAAATATACATATTTTATACGTATTCGTTTGTATTATTTTATTATCTTTTTGATGAGTCGATGCCCTTTTTATGGTCTAAATCCCTTTCTGGATGCCTCACGGGCAACCTCACGGCCGTGAGGCAGCCCGTGAGGAGACATGAATTTCACCTTTTTAAAGGGTTCTAGGGCATCATGTTTGGGGACTTTTCATCTACTCTTCTAGGGCCGGCGCCCCACCTTCTTTGCCGGCCATTTCCGGTGATCTACGGCGCAATCTTCACCAAGAGGGAGGCACACATCGAAGGAGAAGGTTTGGAGGGAAGATCCAAGACATCAAGGCGTATTTTGTAGGTCTTCATCCATGCAAGGGTTTCCAAAGCTAGAGGGAGTGTTTCTTCCTTCTTTTCTTGTTTATTTGCCCCTTCAACTTGTATGAGTGTTCCTCTTTCATGAGGAACTAACTTATTTGTGGTTTGGACATAATGAACTCTAGGGATGTTTGTTTGTAATTTGGATGATCATCCTTGTGATGTATTGTTGGATGTTGTATTTCTTTTATGGAATCTTTTAGTTTGTGGTTCTTGTTTGGTGTATTTTAATGCCTTTGTATGCATGAGAACTCTGTGTGCCATTTCTAGGAAATGCTAGGTTGCATGACCATTGTCCTAGTATTAGACTCACCAAACTAGAAAGGGATTCATGTATGAATACACCGTGACCATCGGGTATTTCGTACCCCTCTAACCATTAGGGATGAACATAGATAATGAGTTTGACCCTAATTAGAGATTTCCCTAAGTTTAATGCAATCATAGGAGGATTTGGGCGGATGTGATTCCGATCCAATACCTCTACCGTGACCATCGGGGTTGACCTACTTTAGGAGTCTCTTGGCCCAACTACCATCTCAACATTTCATCCTAAATTCCGGACCTAATGACAACCCTAGGAGAATTCATTGTCCAAAGCACCTCTTTGTGTGTTTGATTCTCCCTTGTTCGCTAAATGTGTGTAGTAGTAGCCCGAATTTCATATTAGTAGTTTTTTATCTTTTTGCAATCACTGTTTATCTTTTGTAGTGTTAGGCTAGGAAATAGACGAAAGGGGAGTAATAGTAGCTCCTTGGGCCCTTGGGAATACGACTCACTCATGCTTGCGCGAGTGGTTTATTACTTGACGACCCCGTGCGCTTGCGGGATCACCACCATGAAGTAACTTTACCTTTGTCGAAGTTAACTCGTAAGGAAGTGAAGTTTTCTTGGAATGACGAGTGTGAGAAGAGTTTTCAGACTTTGAAGTATCGATTGACATCAGCTCCTGTGCTTACTTTGCCAGAAAATGAGAAAGAGTTTGTGGTGTTCAGTGATGCCTCTCGGCAGGGTTTAGGTTGTATATTGATGCAAGAAGGAAAGGTAGTTTCCTATGCTTCTAGACAGTTGAAACAACATGAGTTGAATTATCCTACTCATGATTTGGAGTTGGCTGCGGTAGTCTTTGCTTTAAAGATTTGGAGGCATTATCTTTATGGGGAAAGGTGTCGGATTTACACAGACCATAAAAGTTTGAAGTATCTTTTCACTCAGAAGGACTTGAATTTGAGGTAGAGGCGATGGTAGGAATTGATAAAAGATTATGATTTGATAATCGATTATCACCCAGGAAAGGCCAATGTGGTAGCTGATGCTTTGAGTAGGAAATATACTTCGGTGACTCCTTTGAGGGTGTCCTATTTGCACATTTTATCAGCAATGAAAAGCTTGAGGTTAGAGCTTGAGACTGAGGATAGTGGAGCCTTAATGGCCAGTTTTGTTGTTAGACCTTCGCTGTTGGAACGTATTAAGGAGCTTCAGAGTGTTAATGAAGAGTTGGTGAAAGAAGTTCATAAGTTACAGGCCGGGGAGACTAGTGAATTCAGGTTGAGAGATGATGGGATTTTGGAGTTTCGAGGACGTGTTTGTGTTCCAACAAATTCTGAGCTGAGGAAAGCTATTTTGGAAGAAGCTCATTCTTCAGCTTACGTAGTTCACCCTGGAAGTACCAAGATGTATAGAACCATTAAGGACAGTTATTGGTGTTCAGAAATGAAGAAGGAGATAGCCGAGTTTGTAGCTAAGTGTTTGGTGTGTCAGCAAGTCAAGGCAGAACACCAAAGGCCATCTGGGTTCTTGCAACCTCTTCCTATCCCAGAATGGATGTGGAATCATGTGACGATGGATTTTGTGGTTGCGATGCAGTGTGGGTCATAGTGGATAGACTGATAAAGTTAGCACATTTCTTAGCGGTGCATACTAAGTACTCTTTGGAGAAATTGGCAAAGTTGTACATTGATGAGATAGTAAGGTTGCATGGGGTGCCAACCTCGATAGTTTCAGATCGAGACCCAAGATTCACTTCCCATTTTTAGCCTAGATTTCACGAGGCCTTGGGTACGACTTTGATGTTTAGTACTGCTTATCATCCTCAAACAGATGGTCAGTCTGAGAGGACTATTCAGACCCTTGAGGACATGTTGAGAGCTTGTGTGATAGATTTCCAATTGAGTTGGGAGCAACATTTGGCATTAGTGGAGTTTGCCTATAATAATAGTTTCCAAGCAAGCATTGCTATGGCTCCATATGAGGCTTTGTATGGAAGGAAGTGTAGAACCCCTCTTTGTTGGGATGAAGTGGGTGAAAGAAAACTCCAAAGTGTGGAGTTGATTGATCGAACTGTTGAAAAAGTAAAGGTGATTAGAGGTAGATTGAAAGCAGCTCAAGTCAGGTAAAAGAGCTATGCGGATAATCGTAGAAGGTTTTTGGAGTTTCAGGTTGGGGATAAAGTATTCTTGAAGATCTCTCCTTGGAAAGGGGTAATTCGGCTTCGTGGAAGGGGAAAGTTGAATCCCTGATATATAGGTCCATTTGTGGTCCTAGAGAGGATTGGACCGGTGGCATATTGATTAGAATTACCGCCTGAGTTGGAGAAGATTCATAATGTGTTCCATGTTTCCATGTTAAAGAAGTACTTTTCAGATCCTTCTCATTGTCTTGAAGCTCCGCCAGTAGAGTTGAGAGAAGATTTGAAATTTGAAGTGCAACCAGTAGAGATCCTTGATTCTCAAGTGAAAACCCTTCGGCGAAAGATACTTCCTATGGTTAAAGTGCTTTGGAGAAATGATGTGGTAGAAGACATAACTTGGGAACCCGAGGAAGTGATGAAGAGCAAGTATCCCCTTCTGTTTGAATCTTGAGGTATGCTAAAATTTTGAGGCCGAAATTTCTTTAAGGGGTTAGGTTGTGGAAGTTGGACCTTTTTTGCTTCTTTTGTGTTTTGGTTTCTTGTGTAGAAGTAGTGTGTTTAAATTTTTCGTCGGGTGTTTTTCGTTTTAGGATCTTAGTTAAGGTCCTTTTTAGAGTGGAAAAGTGGAGGAAAAATCTTTGGGGAAAGAGCTTTTAAGTTGGGGACGTAAGGCTTCAAGACGCTCAAGAAAACCCCAAAAACAGGGGGCCGTGCGGCCCCCCATGCGGGCGCATGGCCGCTGATAAGTGCTTAAATGTGTATATTTATTTATAGTATTTTTGTATTAAATTACATGCTTTTGGTAAGCTGACGCCCGCTTTTGTGGTTAAATTAGTTTTATTTGTGTTACATGCCCTGAAGAAGCCAAACAGAGCTCAAGAACGTATTTTTGAAGAAATTGACATCAAATACGGCGTTTTTAGAGCTTTATTACTGTAATAGCACTATAGCAGGGGTTACTGTAGCACCGCCGAGACGATTTTCTGGAAAATTCCTGTTAGCCTTGCAGGCAAACATGCGCTCGCAAGGCTGCCCGCATAACTCCTCGAATTTCAGGTTTTAAAGGGGCGTTAGGGCTAGAAAAAGAGAGCTTTTTGGTGAGGCTTTGAGGGGAGGTTTCTTGAAGCTTGAAGGAGGCTCAACTTCGGGGAAGAAGAGACCTTTTCTCATCAATCGGAGAGTGGAGATCAAGAGGAGAGTAGACATTTGGCAAGATTCATCCTCTACTTCACCATTTAAGGCTTGAAGGAGAAGAAGGAAGCCGCCCTCATTGCGGCGTAGGAGGAGGCTCGTGGCAACGATCCGACTCACCTTTTCATCACCAACAATTGAGGGAGTGTTTGTTATGGCTAGATTAGTTGTTTTCATCATGTGTTTTATGTTATTTGCTTGTATGAACAACTAAGTCCTAAGGTCACCGGACGCCGGTGAACCTTGGGATGAACAAGCTTGTATGGATGCTTCGATTTATATTTAATGCAAATTGTTTGGTTTGTGGTTCATGCTATGTGTGCTTGATTGTCTTGAATTACATGAGAAGTCTGTAGTTCAATTCCTAGGTTGTACTTGGAGCGTGGGATACGCCGTTGTATTAGACTCACGTAGTTTGAAAGGGATACATATACCTATGCGCCGATGGATTCGGGTATTTGGTACCCTTCCAACCATTAGATTCAAACCTAAGTACTGAGTTTGACCATAATCAGAGATTTCCCTAGTCGTAGTGCAATCATAGAGGGATTTGGTCAGAAGAGAATCTGTCCAATACCTGTATGGGATTAGGGGTTAATCACTGAGGGATTCGGGCTTAACCTACTTTAGGAGTCTCTTGGCCCAAACCACAATTGCTATTTTAACCCTAGCATCTGTCTAGCTTCAGTAGTCACAGGGGGATCCGCATCTGTGACCGTTTTTCCCCTTTGTGATTCTCCACCCATTTCTTATGTAGTTCGTCTGTCAGTTAGATTTTCTGAAATTCAGTTTGTAGATCTTAGTACCCAACCTTCTGTTATTTGGTTAGACAATAAGTGAAGAGGAAGTAAGGGTAGATCCTTGGCCCCGAGGAATACGACCCCTGTGTCACACACAGGGTATTACTTGACGACCCCGTACACTTGCGGGACGCTCATCAGCCGCCCGCAAGGGGAAATGCGGCCCACTATGCGAGCGCATGGGGGTCCCCTGAAAATGGGCCGTGCAGCCTGCCTTGCGGGAGCAAGGCAGCCCACAAGGGCTTCTGGAAAAAGGCCTCGCGGCCTCCCATGCGCCCGCAAGGGAGCCCGCGAGCCCTCCCGCGCTTTGGGTCTTTAAATACTCGATTTAAAACTCAAAGGGCCTTCATAAGACCTCATTTCCCTCTCTTTTTCTCCCCATCTTGAATCCTCATTCTCCCCTCTATTAGATCTTCATTCTTGAGCTCAAAGAAAGAAGAAAGGTGTTGATCTCCCCCTCTCCTCCATTGGTGATTATTCTCCTCTAGTTCTAGCAAGATTTAAGGTGGGTTTTCTTCTTTTCTTCAATTTCTTGTTATTTTATTCAATTCTCTATAGATCCATGAAGAATTAGAGTAGATCTAGTATGGATTTAATGTTTAATTAGATTTAAGCCATAGATCTAATGTTTGGATGGTTTAGGAGTCTTGATCTCATGTTTTGGTGGAGAATGAAGGAGATCTTTCATCTCTAAACCCTTGATTCTTTTAGGTCCGAACCCAATTTGGATTTTCTTAGTTTTATTGTGATCTTGAGGATTTGAGGATACCATTATTATTAATTCTTGAATCTAGAATGTCTAGTAAACCCTAGAAGCCATGAGACCTATTTTAGATCATTCTTCCCTCTTTTGTTTATTGTTTGGGTTATGTGATTGATTCTTCTTTTTCTTGGATGGTTAAAGATCAAGTAGGCGAGTGATCCAAGAAGTTCGATCTCGCCAAGTTTGTGAGTGGGAAATTGTTTAATTCATGAGCTATGGTCATGCTTGTTTGAATACCTAATTATATACATTCTTGAATGGTGAATTTCATGTTTCAAAGGTTTCATGAGATGTTTTCATGAAACTTTGAATAATGATGATTTATGTTTTGGTTTCTTTCTTGATTGAAGACATTAATCATCTATACTTCTCGATTTATGATCCGATGTACTTTTGATTGAGGTTGTTGACCATTTATACTTATGGTTCATAATTTGATTTACTTTTTCAATTATGATCAATGATCTTTTGTTATTCTTAAGGGATGAAGTATCTCTGTCTTGAAATGCATATTTTCAAAGTAATTTTAAAGGGGTTAATGTTCTTGACATAAGGACCCAAGAAATGGCCTAAGGGAATCAAAATGGAATTCTTGGTGATGAAACACTATTTTAAAGGTTATTCTTTGTGATGATGTAGCATTTGAAATGTGATTTCAAAGAATACTTTTATGATGATTTTCTTGTTGAATCCAATATCATTGCCGATGTTTACTCAAGAATTCACTTTCGAATTGAGAGTTGTATCTATGAGAATTTGTGATCTCTTGAAAAGATTTATGATATTATATTGATGTGTTCATGATGAGCCTACGGGCGGGATGGATATCCCAAATGTTTTGATGGTGACATTGGGGGGATCCCCGTCTTCTGCAGAAGAGAGTCTCCACGGACCGACCTAGTTGGGGTGGCGTGGGGTTCTCGGCTGACTAGCCCTTACAGGAGGCGCGTAGAGAACCTGAAGGTGCTGTGTTGGGTTCCCGGAGTCACCACACAGGATTCCCAACGGCCAACGCCAATATACGAGCGTCTAGGTGGCTCCTGACCTAGCCACGACCATGGTTAGTGATGGACAGTTTTCATAAGCTATTGATGATGCTATCGATTGAGGATTTCCGCATGTGTTGCACTATAAATCCTTGCTTCGATGGGTTTGATCTTTTAACTAGTATTCTTAACTTGAATTTTCAGTATTGAATCTCTTTATAAATTATTTTTCAGAGTTTTAGTAATCTCTTTCTTTGAGGAAGTTGGAAAGCTTCTTATATTGAAATGTGTACTTAAAGCATTTTCTAAGTTTTGGTTGCTAAAGATTTACATATGTTTTCGGCATATCATTTGTTACACTTGTATGAGTTATAGCTCCACGTTCAACCCCTCACTGAGTAACTTAGTTACTTACCCATTCATCTTCTCTTCATTTCAGGTGTTAGCACAGCAGCAAGGCGTGAGACGTGATAGTACTTGGCAAAGCTATTCCTGCATTTACCTTTGAGTAGCGTATGATTCGTAAACGTTGTTATCATGCATAAGATGGATCAACTAGGACCTATGTTTTCGTATTTCCTTTTTTGTCTTGATTAATCTTGATTAGTTCAGTCAGAATCTTAGGTTGTATGAACTTTGCACCCCGTGTTTGGGGAAGACTATGATTGTATTCATGATCGTAGATGTTGTGATTTCCAAGGACATATAACTGGTATGAGTGTGTTGATCTTGTACAGGGTTGTGGTTGAATACCTTCAGATTTAGAATATTATTGTTGTGATATTGGTATTGTACAGATAACAGGTTAGCCTTACGGCGATCTAGGGTTGAGGCAGGTGTCTGACCTCTCCTGGGTTGTCGTGGCTGTACTGTCATGGACCGGGACCTGCGGGTCGGGGCGTGACAGGAATAAACCATTCGAGTTGATGTCTGACGCGAGTGACTATGTCGTGGGTGCAGTGTTAGGTCAGAGAAATGACAACAATTTTCACCCTATCTACTATGCAAGCAAGACTCTCACCGGGGCCCAAGAGAATTACACGACAATGGAGAAGGAGCTCCTTGCAGTAGTGTTCGCAGTTGACAAGTTTCGATCATACCAATGTTCGCAGTTTTTTTCTTTCGGCGCTACAGTACCCTGCTACAGCACCTTCTACAGTGATCGTGCTACAGTATTCTGCTACAGTGATGAAGCTCAAAAACGCCGTATTTGGTGTCGATTTCTTCATAAATACGTTCTTGAGCTTATTTTGCTTATTCCGGGCCTGTAACACAAGTAAAGCAACTTTAAACAAGAAAATAGATAACAACTTAACAAAAAGAGAAAATAAAATATATGCAAGTACGTATAAAATACATATATTTAGACGTTTATCACTAACCAACCCATCTTAATGGCTTTGGCATTAATTTGTTAAAAAAAATCTTTCTTCAATGCACTTTTAAAAGCTTTTAAGTTCCTTTGTTGTTTTCTCTAACCTTAAGTGAAGTTTTTAGCAGATAGTTTATCAGGGATCATATTAAAAAAAAAAAAAAAATGGTGTTCTATGTCAGTATTCCTCTGCTTTATAAGCATGAATGCGTTTATATAGACTGTAATCGATTAAGGATGTGACTCTTGTGCCTGGCCAGCATGTGCATCCATCTGAAACTTTTTTGTGTAGTCTATATTAGGCGGAGCCAGAAAGAAAGAAATTGTGTATATTTGTGTGTGAAAGAAATAAAGTTTCCCTTGTGATCCCTAGAATCTGTTTCATGGTCACTTAAGAGTTGGAGTTGTATTGAGGAACGAAAGGACTTTTAATTAAGCATTGAGGAGGTCTTTAGCACTCTAATGCCATCTTCATTATGTGTGGGGTGAATGGTCATCCTGGGGTAATCCGGGGTGTGGAGGTTAAGGTGGGAGTTAGCACACACACACATAGAGCACTATGGATGAAGTAGAGCTAATATCACCTCATTATTCATTGAACAGCTCACTTCTTGATTCCTGTCCATTTGTGCTTGTGGAGTCCTTTAATTTTAAGCTTGAGGTCGTATTTTTAGCCGTTTATCTTCTTTTCCTTGTTCTTCACGTCTGTTTGCTTAGGGACAAGCAATCGCTTAGGTGTGGGGATGTTTCATAAAAGTCTAAAAGTACGTATTTTGTATGTACGTGTTGTGTATTATTTTCACATTTTATTGTTGGATCAATGCCCTTTCGGTCTAAATTGCTTTATCTTTATATTTCAGGCCTGTCAGAAGTCCTGGGGGACTCGATGACGCGATCGGGGACGAATTCGGCTTCAAAATAGTGTTTTCGAGCAGGATTACTGTAGAACAGAACCGGAGACGGTACTGTAGCAGTTACTGTAGCTTATCACGGGCTTCTCAGCAAAAAAGTGGAAATCCCGAGGGGTCAGCATATGGCCGGTATGCTAACCCGTTTACCCATCAGGATTTGGGTGTTTAAATGTTATCTAGGGCATCTTTTTGGGAACTTTTGGGAGGTTTTCTTTTAGGGAGAGCTTTTGGGGGAAGCAGAGAGGCTAGGGTTAGGACACCACTTCCACCCGATTTAGGAGGGCAAAAAGAGAGGAAATGCGAGCATTCTTCGGTGGGGAGAGCAAGATCTAGGAGGATCCACTTCAAGGGCTTCATTGCTTGGAGGTTGAAGATAACGGGAAGCCACCCCTTCGAGTGGCGACTTCGGAAGGTTTTCTCAGAGGATTCAAGCGTCATTCGGCCTCTACCTTTAGAGGGAGTGTTCCGCATGTTTATTTTAGTTGTTTGCATGGATTGTTTTGTTGATTTGTTGAACATGAACAACTAAACCCCAAGGTCACCGGATGTAGGGGAACCTTGGGGGCCAACTTGTGATGTTTTCGATTATGAGTTATCTATTACATGATTGGCTTGTTGTGATCCTTGTTTGGTATTCTTGATTGTTTTGGTATATGTGATTGATTGATGCATCAAAATTTTGGTAGCACTTTGTAGCATGACCATTGCCTTAGTGCTAGACTCCACCAACTTAGAAGGGATTATTGTATAAATACGCCATGACGATCGGGTATTTATACCCCTCCATTTCAAGGGTTGAAAACTAACTAGGGTTTCTCCCCTAACTTGAGGAAACCATCATTCTCCTTGTAACCGTGTGAGAGGTTGAGAGGGAGAAATTCCTTATTCAACGCTCGCACTGGGTTAGAGGTTAATTGCCGTGACCATCGGGTTGAGCTAAGTTTAGGTTTTCTCGGTCCAACTAGCCACGTGTTTGATGAGTGCATTTCATATATATATATATTTTATACTTTATCCTCACCATTAATGAGTCTTTTGGCTTTAATTCTCCCAATTCAGTGCTATTTGAGGTATTCTTTGTTTTCCATGCAGATATCAAAGTCCTGAAGCAAGAAGAAGTGATTTGGAATGATTTTAGAAGCTAAAGGACTTGGAAGAAACCTCATCAAGATCAACACGGCCTAAGCACGCCCGTGCTCTACCCCGTGCAGATTGCAGGAGAATTCAGCCAAAGTCAGCACAGTCTGAGTTCGCTGAGCACGGTCGTGCAAACCCTCAACACGCCCTAAGCATGCCCGTGTTGAACCTCGTACAGATTACAGGAATGAGAGTTTCTGGAGTTTTATTTTGCCGTAATTTGCACGGCTTGAAGCACGGCCTCAACACGCCCATGCTCACATCGGGAAAACAATAAAACCCTTAAAACTTAGGTTTTTGGGGACTTTTTGGTGGTTGAATTAAGGGAGGAAGAAGGAGAGAGCTTTGGGGGTTCATCCTCCTCTTCACCAAGGGAATGTCGCGCATATGGTAGGCCAATCGGGAGGAGATTCCACAGCATTGTAGACCCTCTGACAACCTCAAGGATGCAAGAAATTAGGGAGTTTTCAACTTCTTGTATTTCAATTTCTTTGGCAATTTCCTTGTTGTTTAATGTCATGAGGGCTAAACTCTTAAAGGAGCCCCGGGGTGGTTAGTATGACGTTGTAGCTTGAACTCATTGTCTTTACTTGCAACATCTATGAATGTCTTGTTCTTTACATTAAATTTGAGTTATTGGTTATCTTGAGTGTTGTTTAGTGCTTGAATGTTAGGAAGTTAGGTTCTTTTATCTAGGCTTGTGAATCGTTATTGATAGTTGCAAGCAGTAAGATTTAACCTTAGGGTTCAGCAGCGCTGGAAGCATCATTCTTATAGCATAACTAGATTTAGAACTGAAGACATCTCTGATAAATACTGAGAAAGACCGAGTTAGTGAACGTCAGAATTCCAACCCCGGGGCCCCATCTCCTCCATCGAGTCAATCCTCACATTTCCCCTAGTGCATTTCCTTTCCTCTTACTCCTTCAATTCAACCCAGAGTCAATTCCATCCTTCTCTGTTTGGTTAGATATTAAGCAGAACGTTAGTATTAGAAGCTATACCAGTCCCAGTGGATATGACTACCCGACCCTAAGTGTACATCTTTACTACTTATACGACCCGTGCACTTGCGGTTACGCAAGGGGCGTATCAAGTTTTTGGCGCCGTTGCCGGGGACTGGCAACTTCTGAGAATTCGAACAGTCTTAGTACTCTAACCGTTTTCTTTTTGTTATCAGTTTCATTTATTTTGTTCTTGTTTTTCCTCGTATTCTTTTATTTGTTTTTGTAATTATTTGTGTTTTATTTAAACTGTTTACGTTTTCTTTTGCTTCAAGGCTAAAAGATCATATCTCATCTTCTCTTTTTATTTTTTCTGTGCAGGCATAGTGTATGACCCGGGGGAATTCCTCCCAGCTAGCGCCTCCAAATCCTGACATCGAACGGACATTTCATCGGAGACAGCGGTAGATTCATCTAAGGGAAACCGGGTCAGTGGAAGTGAGCATAGAGGTGGACCAAGGGGAAATTATGGCTAGAAATCAGAGAAGTATTTCCGACTATGCCCGGCCTAATCTTGAGGGATCTGGGTCTAGTATTGTGCGACCCCCAGTTGCAGCCAACAATTTCGAGCTGAAGCCCAATTTCATTCAAATGGTGCAACAGATGTGCCAATTTGATGGTTTTCAAGATGAGGACCCATATGCTCATCTTGCAACGTTCTTGGAGATTTGTGACACCTTTAAGGCGAATAATGTGTCCGAGGATGCGGTTCGTCTTCGATTGTTCCCGTTCTCTGTGCGAGGAAGGGCCAAGCAATGGCTAAGTTCCTTGCCGGCGGGTTCTATTACAAACTCGGAACAGTTAACCGAGAAGTTCTTGACTCGCTATTTTTTTAACTAGCCAAAATCACCAAGCTTAGAAGTGACATCTCTTCATTGCGACAGGCAGAATCTGAGACCTTGTATGATACTTGGGAACGGTACAAGGATTTGTTGAGGAAGTGCCCACAACATGGAATAGTGGAGTGGATGCAAATCCAAATATTTTACAATGGATTGAATGTAGCAACCAAGCAAATGTTGGACGCGGCAGCTGGAGGCTCCCTGTGTAGCAAGAGACTTAATGAGGCACAGACTTTGATTGAAGACATGGCCTCCAATGGGTATCAGTGGAGCTCTAAAAGGAACAAGCCGTGAAAACAGCAGGGCTTTATGAGGTTGATGTGCTCACCACCTTAGTGGCACAAGTCGAAGCCATTTCTAAGAGACTGGACACAATGCAAATTCTGCTACAGTAATTCTGCTACAGTACTACTACAGTGATGAAGGCCAAAAACGCCGTATTTGGTGTCGATTTCTTCATAAATACGTTCTTGAGCTTATTTTGCTTATTCCGGGCCTGTAACACAAGTAAAGCAACTTTAAACAAGAAAATAAATAACAACTTAACAAAAAGAGAAAGTAAAATATACACAAGTACGTATATTTAGACGTTTATCAAACATCCCCACACCTAAGGTGATTGTGTACACAGACCATTCTGCCCTGAAATATCTACTTAGCAAGTCGGACGCAAAACCTCGACTGATCCGATTGGTCCTACTACTGCAAGAGTTTGATCTAGAAATAAAGGATAAAAAGGGGGCGGGGAATTTAGCTGCTGATCATCTCTCACGCCTTGAGGAGCCTATGGAGAATAATTGGCAGAAGGGTGAGATAAATGATTGATAAGTGCATGCATGTATATATTTTTGGAAATGTTTTCCACGCATGAGCATCACATTTTTCAGGCTTTATCGCTAATTTCGTGTGTTTTGGTGTTCTTTCACGCAATTAGGGTTGGGGAGACAAGGTACGTGAATAAAGGCAAGATTAGGTCAGAATGGTGCCAAGTGGAGATCTTTTGTGCAATTACGAAGTTCAAGACACAAATCGGGTTCCAACGAGGGGGTATGTGCCAACTTCTAAAGACTTCAAGACAACTCTTGTAGAAGGACACAAAGGCAGTCATGCTCGCTTGTTCCGATTGGTTCAAAGATTTCAAAATCTCTCCAAGGTTTTCCCATCATCAAGAAATGCCATTTGACCTTTCACATGGGCGTCTGTCCGTCCATGTGACCTTAGGAGAAGAAACGGGCGAAATCGGGGACTAGTATGAATTTTCCACAGGGCAGAAAATCCACATGGGAGTGTGGAATTTCCACACGGCCGTGTGGCTTATCCACACGCCCGTGTGGATCCTCGAGATAGCCAATTATAAAGCCGTTCTGAAGCGTTATTGAGGGGATCTTCTTCCAACTTTGAGAGGAGGTGACGGCTAGGGTTCAGGAGGTTCTTGCTACACTTTGGGGGTGCTTCTTCACCGATTTCATCATCAATCCCTTCAAGGAGAGCTATTGGGGGAGCCTTCGGCGACTCGATTCGACGAGGTGTGCCTTAGGCTTGGAGGAAGGGATTCTTTGAAGAAGAAGGAGAAGTTCCAATAGTCTATCAACACGAAGCTTAAGGGGGTTTTCTTTATGGATTTCTTGCACTTATCTTCATTTATTTTGATGAACTTGTATTGCTCCATGGAGAGCTAAACCCCTAGTGGGTACTTGGACTTGTAAACCCTAGATTTCCTATGTTTCATTGACTTTAATGCTTTTATTCAATTTGAGTTTAAATTTGAGTTTCAATCTTGTATGCTTATTTGTTTCTCCCTTAGAGTGACACTAGGGTTGAGGGCTAATCCAATCATCCTTTTGACGAGTGACCATCACCATTAGGATTAGATTAACCAAGATTGAAGAGGGTTGAGAGGGTGAGTTGAGAGGTAGTGACACGTCCCCTTTCCCCTCCGGTGTGGTTTTCTCTACCTTCCTATTCCAAGTTTTACCTTCGATCTCAAAGAGAGTTAGGCGTTGATAGAGGTCTTTCCGCCGGGACTTATTTGTGATTAGGGATCTTTCACCTGGACCAAAGGGATCGATCTAGAGTTCGGAATAGGGTTTACCACTTGGAATCCCTAGAGAATAGCGCAGTCATACGTGGTGTGAGGTGTCGAGAGTTTTCTCTCCGCCGGGACCTCATAGGGGACTAGTCAGGGTTGACCTTAAATTTAGGACCTTGTATATTTGGATTCCACGACTCTTGAAATCTCTATTGAATAAGAGTAATTGAAGTCTTGCACTTGAAACAAGGATTCTAGGGGGAGCATCGTCCGAGTACCCCATCCTCTTATTGATCTATTTCTACACCCTAACCTTTATTTTCAGCACCTTATTTTTACTTCTTTCCTATTTTATTTTCTTTCACAACAACAATTGGTTTATCTTTGATTACTTAACAAAGTGTGATTGTTCTCACGTCTACTCCCTGTGGATTCGACTACCCACCCGTTTGGGTACTTTATTACTTCGACACCCGTGCACTTGCGGAGTACACACGCAAGGGTGTGTCAATGATTCATTCAATGGTAAACAGTTGTGCAATATTCAGGTGATCGATTTCATGGGCCCATTCCCTAGCTCCCAAGGTAACAAATACATTTTGGTGGCGGTAGTTTTGAGATCTAATCCATTGTTTTAATGCTAAGTGCTACACTAAGGAGAAATCCGTAGCTCTTTTATGAGTGATGCATGTAGATTTGTGATAAGTGTCTAAATACACCGTTTTATAACGGTGAACTACTTACACTTTCATGCATTAATTAAATAAAACAGGTGCCTTTGATGTGTTTTTCTTGTTTTTCTTACTTCAGGGCATCCACAGACCATTTACGTTGAGAGGAACATTTACAACGAGAAAATCAAGGCCGAGGAGCGAAGAAACGAAGGTTAAACGAGCTCCGAAGGGCACTCAAGCGTTCCAACACAACCAGGCCCATTTTTGGGCCTGTGTGCGGGCTGTGCACAGCCCGCACACCCTTGGCAGAAGGGTGTGCGGCCTGGTGTGCGGATACACACCAGTGTGCAGCGACATGTGCGGCCCGCACACAGGCCGCACACCGGTCGGGTATTTAAGCCCGGTTAGGGCTTTTTCTTGGGGGACTTTTGCCACCGACTCCTCCAAACACCCCTAAGCTCAAAGCTTCATCAAAGGAGGTCGTTTTGGATTGAAATCAAGGGAGAGAAGACGGTGGGACTTGAGGATCATCATCCTAGAGCTTGCCGACGCGGATTCGGCAAGTGTCTTCATCAACCCTAGTCGACACGATCAAGAGGGAGTTTTGAGTTTTCTTGTTGATGTATTCTTATTTGTGCAAACTTCCCTTGTTATTCATGTCGAACTAAACCTCCCTAGGCCGCCGGGCAACCGGTGAACCTTGGGAGGAATACTTGTATTGGATGCTATGCTTTTAATTCAATGGTGTGGAATTTGGTTTCATACATTGTGTGCTTAATTGTAGTGATTTGCATGAGAACTGTGCTTGGTTGTAGTCATTTTATCGAATGTGCTTGGTTGTGCGAGGTGCGCTCTTGCATTAGATCCACATAGTATGAAGAGGGACTCATTGTACCGGTACACCGGAGGTTCCGGGTGCCGGTAGCCTCCCGTAGGTTGTAGAGTTCATCTTAGCGAAATTGCTTATAGATAACTCCAACCAAGGCTCCTTAGTCCCAATGACATCGTGTGAGTATCCTTTGGATAAAGGAACTTGTACTGGATTAGGGCTACACTGCGGAGGTTCCGGGGTAGTCGCCTTCCGAGCCTAGACGGACCAAAACAATACTCCATGCATGCATTACCTGTTTCTATAGCATCCTTACTTGTATTTCTCCCAGGGGAATCCTCGCCCGGAGCCTTGTCTTCTCTATCTGATTTTTCGTCGTTGTGCGCAACTTGTCATTGATTAAAGTTTCTATCGTTAGTTTAAATTTCATTTCATTACAACAACCTCTGTTTTGATTCGGCTAAACAATTGTCGAAGAGGAAGTAATAGTGGATCTCGGGACCCCAGGGAATACAACCCTCTTGTGCCCGCACAAGAAATATTACTTGACAACCCGTGCACTTGCGGCCAGGGAGCCGTGTGCCCGCTTTTTAGCGACGCGCGAGGCGACCATCAAGTTTTTGGCGCCGTTGCCGGGGAACTCTGAGAACATTAGGAAAACTCTTAGAAATTGGATTAGTTTTCTTTGCTTTTTCATTGCTCACCCTTGCTGCGATCTTTCTTTTATTATCATTTCTTTACTCTAAACTCGTATGAGAGCATCTCTGTTTGAACTTTCATTATTCTTTATGTTTATTTATTCTTATAGATTATTGGTTTTTTTTCCTATGCGAGGCACCCAGTAGATTATAACTCAAAACATGAACGTCTATTCACACGCGCGCTCAGAAGCGCACGAACATTCAGTGGCATACCTACAACAATACCTTCGCAATTGGAATTTTAATCCTACCAGGTATAACTTTGAAGGAGTAATCCCTATGGGAAACAAAGGCGCCCCTCAGCAAGATTGGTGTGAAGTTCTAAGCACCCTCCATGGGAAGTATGAAGTGGTTGTAAGGAGTACAATTGCGGAACAACAAATGGACATCGTACCTGCGCAGTATACCTAATCCTAATCCGAAGAGGAAGCATGGTTGGTGAGAGAGGATTCTAGCTTGGAGAGCTCTACTCCTGCGGTTGTCGAATTCGAGAAGATAGATTGTGATGGTAAGAGCCGGTTTAAACCATCTGTGGATGACCCACCGAAGATAGAACTCAAGGAATTACCACCGCACCTGGAGTATGCATTTTTAGGAGAGAATTCATCATTACCGGTCATCATCGCCTCCTACCTTTCCGAGGAAAAGAAGAAAGAACTTCTAAGCCTGTTGGGAAGACACAAGCAAGCGATCGCTTGGAAAATATTGGACATCAAGAGTATCAGTCCATCATTCTGCACTCACAAAATTCTGATGGAAGATAGTCATATGCCGTCCGCACTTCCGCAAAGAAGAATGAATCCCAACATGAAGGAGGTGGTAAAAGAGGAGGTGGTCAAGTTGTTGGATGCCGGCATCATTTACCCTATTTCTGACAACGCATGGGTGAGTCTGGTCCAGGTAGTACCGAAGAAGGGAGGTATTACAGTGGTAACTAACGAGAATAATGAGCTTATTCTCACTAGAACAGTAACTGGGTGGCGAGTGTGTATCGACTACCGCAAGCTCAATGACGCCACCCGAAAGGATCACTTCCCATTGCCATTCATTGATCAGATGCTTGAGCGGTTGGCCGGCCACGAGTACTACTGCTTCTTGGATGGTTTTTTCGGATACTTTCAGATCCCTATTGCACCGGAAGATCAAGAAAAACCACCTTCAATTGCCCCTACGGTACATTCGCTTATCGCCGCATGCCCTTCGGCCTTTGCAACGCCCCAGCCACATTCCAAAGGTGCATGCTTGCCATATTTGAAGACATGATGGAGGACACCATGGAGGTTTTCATGGATGATTTTTCCGTGTATGGAAACTCGTTTGGCTTATGCTTAAAGAACCTCGAGCAAGTATTAATGCGGTGTGAAGAAACCAACCTAGTCTTGAGTTGGGAGAAATGCCATTTCATGGTCAGGGAAGGGATCGTGCTGGGGCATAAAGTCTCAACACAAGGGATCGAAATGGACAAAGCAAAAATTTTCCACCATTCAGAAGCTTAATCCACCGAGCTCAGTGCGGGCGATAAGAAGTTTTCTTGGCCACGCGGGTTTTTACAGAAGGTTTATAAGAGACTTTGCAAAGATCTCAAAGCCCTTGACTAAACTCCTAGAGAAGGACACCCCATTCGATTTCACGACTGAATGCCTTGCAGCCTTCACGGTCCTGAAGACATTGTTGATTAGAGCCCCTATCATGATTAAACCCGATTGGAATGAACCCTTTGAGCTGATGTGCGATGCAAGTGATTATGCAGTGGGGGCAGTATTGGGGCAGCGTAAGAAGAACCATTTTCATCCTATCTACTATGCGAGCAAGACACTTACCAGCGCTCAGGAGAACTACACAACCACTGAAAAGGAGCTCCTTGCAGTCGTATTCGCGGTGGACAAGTTTCGGTCATATTTAGTGCTCTCGAAGGTCATTGTGTTTACTGATCATTTAGCCCTTCGGTATCTCATGAGCAAGACGGACGCGAAGCCGAGATTAATTCGTTGGGTACTTCTGTTACAAGAGTTCGACTTGGAGATCAAGGATAAGAGAGGGGCTGAAAATCTGGCTGCAGACCATCTCTCTCGGTTGGAAAGAAGTGCATCCACGACTCAAGAGGGAGGGATTAATGATGCGTTCCCCAAGGAACAACTATACCGTATTCAATTGACACAAGGCGAGGACATCCTGTGGTTTGCAGATATTGCCAATTACCTAGCTGCGGGTATTATCCCGAAAGGGTTCACAACCCAACAACGAAAGAAATTTTTTACATACCTCAAACACCACATGTGGGAAGACCCTTATTTATTTCGGGTATGTGCAGATCAAGTAGTTCGCCGTTGCGTAGGCCAAGCTGAAGGCCAGGAGATTATTAAGCATTGTCATGAGGGACCCACTGGAGGTCACTATAACGCCAACCGCACCGCGAGAAAAGTGTTGGACGCTGGGTTTTATTGGCCAACACTGTTTCAGGATGCTCAATACCATGTTCGAACTTGTGATTGCTGTCAGAGGACAGGTAACATATCTCGTCGAGATGAAATGCCTCAGAACACCATCCAGGTGTGCGAAGTTTTCGATGTCTGGGGGATAGATTTCATCGGTCCGTTCCCGGCTTCGCGGGGTAACAAGTTCATCTTGGTAGCGGTAGATTATGCCTCCAGGTGGGTAGAAGCTCAGGCTCTCCCAACAAGCGATGCAAGATCGGTAGTTCAATTCTTAAAAAACTCTTCTCCCGATTCGGTACTCCAAGGACAATCATTAGTGATCGGGGGGCACATTTCTGCAATACACAATTGACACACCCTTGCGTGTGTACTCCGCAAGTGCACGGGTGTCGAAGTAATAAAGTACCCAAACGGGTGGGTAGTCGAATCCACAGGGAGTAGACGTAAGAACAATCACACGTTGTCAAGTAATCAAAGATAAACCAATTGTTGTTGAAAGAAAGTAAAATCAGAAAATAGTAGAAATAAAGTGCTGAAAATGAAAGCTAGGTTGGGGAAATAGATCAATAAGAAGATGGGGTACTCGGACAATGCTCCCCCTAGAATCCTTGTTTCACGTGCAAGACTTCAAGTACTCTTATTCAATAGAGATTTCAAGAGTCGTGGAATCCAGAGATACAAGGTCCCAAATCTAAGGTCAACCTTGACTAGTCCCCTACGAGGTCCCGGCGGAGAGAAGACTCTCAACGCCTCACACCACGTATGACTGCGCTATGCTCTAGGGATTCCGAGTGGTAAACCCTATTCCCAACTATAGATCAATCCCTTTGGTCCAGGCGAAAGATCCCTAATCACAAATAAGTCCCGGCGGAAAGGCCTCTCTCAACGCCTAACTCTCTTTGAGATCGAAGGTAATACTTGGAATAAGAAGGTAGGGAGAACCACACCGGAGGGGAAAGGGGACGTGTCGCTACCTCTCAACTCACCCTCTCAACCCCCTCCAATCTTGATTAATCTAATCCTAATGGTGATGGTCACTCGTCAAAAGGATGATTGTATTAGCCCTCAACCCTAGTGTCACTCTAAGGGAGAAACAATTAAGCAAGCAAGATTGAAACTCAAATTCAACCTCCAATTGAATAAAAGCATTTAAGTCAATGAAACATAGGAAATCTAGGGTTTACAAGTCCAAGTACCCACTAGGGGTTTAGCTCTCCATGGAGCAATACAAGTTCATCAAAATAAATGAAGATAAGTGCAAGAAATCCATAAAGAAAACCCCCTTAGGCTTCGTGTTGATAGACTATGGGAACTCCTCCTTCTTCTTCAAAGAGTCCCTTCCTCCAAGCCTAAGGCCCACCTCGCCGAATCGAGTCGTCGAAGGCTCCCCCAATGGCTCTCCTTGGAAGGGAATGATGATGAAACCGGTGAAGAAGCGCCCCCAAAGTGTGGCAAGAACCTCCTGAACCCTAGCCGTCGCCTCCTCCCAAAGTTAGAAGCAGATTCCTTTGATAACGCTTCGAACGGCTTTATAATTGGCCATCTCGAGGATCCACACGGGCGTGTGGATAGTCCACACGGCCGTGTGGAAATTCCACACGGCCGTGTGGAAATTCCACACGCCCATGTGGATTTTTCGCCATGTGAAATCTTCATACCAATCCTCGATTTCGCCCGTTTCTTCTCCTGAGGTCACATGGACGGACACACGCCCATGTGAAAGGTCAAGTGGCATTTCTTGATGATGGGAAACCTTGGAGAGCTTTTAAAATCTTTGAACCAATCGGAACGAGCGAGCATGACTGCCTTCGTGTCCTTCTACAAGAATTGTCTTGAAGCCTTTAGAAGTTGGCACATACCCCCTCATTTGAACCCGATTTGTGTCTTGACTTCGTATTTGCACAAAAGAGCTCCACATAGCACCATTATGACCTAATCTTGCTTTTCTTCGCATAAACCTTCTTCACAACCCTAATTGCACGAAAGAACACAAAAACACACGAAATGAGAAATATAACCTGAAAAATGTGATGCTCATGCATGGAAAAACATCTCAAGTAATATGTACATGCAGGCACTTATCAAACTCCCCCACACTTAAGCTTTTGCTTGTCCTCAAGCAAAATTTATACAATGAAAACCACAAGTAGAGTGATATAAGTGCTTAGCCTTAAGTTCACCAAAAAGTATGTAAGAAGAGCATTCTTAAACAAAGGAACAATTTGCAACATAGAAAGATAAAAACCAATGCTCTAGCAAAAACTCGGAGCACAAAGAAAATAGAATCTGACTGCGTGTGTGTGTGTGTATTGCTTACTCATGCCAACCCTAAATTTACTCTTAAAAGTTCTTATTGAAAAGGATTTATTTGAGGACAAAGAATAGGCAGTAGCTGCACACAACCTCGAAGGTAGCCATTTCCTAAGATGCCTCCTAGGCGGCTTTCACGCTTTGAGGAGGTAGCTCTTTCCACCGGGGAGTGTTAGCTTTCACACGGCCTATTAGATAGCTCTTTCTCTCATTAGGGCATAGCTAGTATCCGACTTATGAGAGTAGCTGCATACAACATAGGTGGTAGCTCTTTCCACTCCGGAAACAAGTAAACAAATAAGGCATTCTTCCTTTTTTTTTTTTTTTTTTTTTTTTTTTTTTTTTTTTTTAAAATAAAGAAAACTAAGGTCCTTTTGGCACTGAACTAGAGTTGTCAGGGTTAACAGAGCAAGAAAGGTGTAAGTAATGCAATCAGACAAAAACTTTCTAAGTTTCTCGAGTAAACTAGAGCATGAGTACAAACGATGTTTAAAATTCTCCTAAATTCAAGACTGCAATCCTTGCCTTTTAAGGTGAACTATCATTGGCTTGATAAGCATATGAGTGATGAGCATACATACATAGAGAACGTGTGCAACGTGAACTCCCCCCCACACTTAAGATGTACAATGCCCTCATTGTACGCATGCAAGCATACAAAACAGAATATAACTAAAACATGAGGGCGTGGGGATTAAAAACAACACTCCCCTGATCTCCGAGTGTGGTAGTTGAATGGAGCGTGAAGGTGGGAAGTGGAGTTGCGTAGGGTTGTGAAGCTCACACGGCCGTGTGGAAATTCCACACGGCCGTGCCTATGACCATTTCTCAAAACCAAGTTGACAAGTCTATTCGCACATCACAAAAGGGGTTCAAGTGGATTTCAACAAAAGCTACGATTAAAAGAGTACAAAAATTAAACAAGCCAAACACAAACTCAACAAAGAACATGAAAAGAAAGCAGTAAGATAACTCTCGGAAGGTGCAACCTTTCGAGTATACAAAGACTCAACACAAAAGAAAGTACAAGGGAATAAAAAGAAGGAATGAAAGACGCATCAAGCGTCGGCATCTTGCTGGTCTTCGCTGGGGATGCTTTGGGGAGGCGTAGGGTGCTCGGGGTGTGGACGGCGGAGTGGAATCGCTGCCTCTCGCTATCAACGGGTGGAGTGAGGTGATGCGCGTCATCATCTCCGAGTGGTACTCAGCCATGCGAGCAAGAACCTCGGTGTGGTTCGCCGCTCGAGTCACCCGCATGGCGGCGAGATCGGTCCGGGAGGGTCCCCACAGCAGCCTCAAGTCTGTCTATGCGCTCCCTGTGCCGGGGAGATGCAGAGTGCCGACACCGGTGGCACCTCCTCGTCTCGCTGGGGTGTCCTCCGCCTCCATGGGTGCGGGTTGGGATGATGGTCCGGCCCGAGTCTCCTCCGAGTCTTCGTCTTCGTCCTCGAGACTCCTCGGACTCATCCGGGAATGGAACGAGCAAGTACATACATACTGCCGGGAGCGGCCCTCTTCACCATGCCCATCATACGCGAGGGTATCAAGGCCAAGTGGGGAGGGAACAATAACCTTGTCGGCTCCCCGAACAAGCATCAATCAGTCCCATTCCTCGGATGAGTCGGGTGATGTAGGGGCCGAGAGAAAAGAACTCCTATCCGCGCGTCGTCCCCGGTGCCTCGGAAAATCTGCTACCACGTAACCCAGGTGCAGGGGCAGGCTTTGGACCATAGAGTACAAATAGAGGAGGTCCAGCCGCCCCAATACGCCGGTCTTTGTCTCCCCGCCCAGTAATAGACCCGCTCGGGATGGCATGAATGTACCGTGGGCGGGGCGGAGGAGCAAAGACGCCTTGGTCAACCCGGGCTCGTCTTGTATGTCTCCACACAGCATCCGGCAAACCCGGCTTGGAGTGACGCGGAAAGGATAGTCGAATGGTAGGCTGCGCGTACTCCTCCGTGTGGATGAAGTCTCGATCGTACGAGGCCGAGGGCGACAAGCAAAATCTGTCGGAGCTCATGCTTGTGGTATTGCCCAAAGATGCGGAATCGAACCGTGTCCGGCCGGTGGTAGTCGGTGTGGGCGCGATCAAACTCGAATGTCGCGAGGACTTCGAAAGTGAGATCGCGAGTGGCCGGGTCCTTGATGCACAATGGTCGCTCCCACCCGCCCACAGCAATAAGTTCACGGACCTCATCCGCCAACTCGGCTGCACGCGCATGTTCTATTGCCTCTAAAGCTTGCAAGTCAGGAATACGCGTCTGGCCAAACTTCAACTTCGAAAGTCGATCAAACCGTGCTTGATGTTCGGGCACGGCGAACTCGAATGGTGCGGGCGAGAGATCACGGGACTCCCGGACCTCACGAGCCTCACGAGGGCGCTTATGAGCGAGTTTCTTCGTTCTTGGGGCCATTCCCGTGCATAAGAGGGGTAAACAAGTTAATTCGGAGCTCAAAATAGGTTCCCGAGAATTCCACATGGCCGTGTGGAAATTCCACGCGGCCGTGTGTCTCCTCTGGGTTGCCCAAAACAAAGAAACAGGTAATTCACACGGCCGTGTGGAATTTCCACACGGCCGTGTGTCTCCTCTGGAATTCAGAGGGGGCACCCCGATAATCCACACGGCCGTGTGGAATTTCCACACGGCCGTGTGGATCTTCGACCATGGCCAAAGTGCCATGGTGAATCCACACCAATTCATATAATCATCCACACAATTGAGCACAAGTGCTTTAAGCAATAATCTAAGTATTAATCATGAAAATAGCATGCAAAAACACAAGATTCAACATCCACAACAACGATTGAAGGTTTCATGGCAAGAAGAGGGAAAGAAGGCTTACCGGAGAGGATGAGTCCAATCTAACAATGTAGTAACGAGTAAGGCCCACAAATCCCTTAAATAAGCGAGAGAATGGAAGGAGAGGAGCAACCGTCGCGACCTTTGAAGAGGAAGCGTTTGAAGATGAAAGGTTGCTTGGGGGGGAATATAAAGATATGCCCCCCTTTTTCAGTTTAAATACCCCACACGGCCGTGTGGAAATTCCACACGGCCGTGTGGATTCTCTGTATGGCCTTATCAAACTTCCCGAAATTCCACACGGCCGTGGGTAATTTCCACACGGCCGTGTGGATTCTCTGTATTGTGAAGGTTTGTACTAAATAAATCCACATGGCCGTGTGGAATTTCCACACGGCCGTGGGGATTCTCTGGATGCGAAAAAATTCCTTCACAATCTCATCCACACGGCCATGTGGAATTTCCACATGGCCGTGTGCTTCCATTCTTCAACTCAAAAATAGTCCAAACTCTGCAGAAATTAATGAAAACACATGGAACGACTGCAGAAGTTGAAAACTAAGACGTTTACGATTTAAAATCTCGCACAATTCACAAGAATACCACCTAACTTGCCATAAACGATGAACACATAAAAAAAAATGCACTACCAGCAATAAATCCACACACTACAAACTAAACAAAAAATGCAGAAATAAAACTAACTACAGCACAAACAAAGAGTTCTAAAAGAAAAAAATTGGGTTGCCTCCCAATAAGCGCTTGTTTTACGTCACTAGCTTGACGTACCTGCTTCTCTAGACTCAAGGGGGGTCATGGGTCGAAAGCACTTCGCTGCTTGGGAATGTGAAACATGAAGAGCATAAGTTCCGAAATTTAGAAGATGGGTGATCGAGTTTGTTACCAGATAGAAGGATATCATCCTTAGACCTTGAGGGAACGTCCGCAAGTTCATTCGTTTGTTTCTTGCGGCGATGTCTTACCCTCTTTAGCTTTTTCATTAGTTTATTGACCGTACCCGTGGTAGATGTATCCTTGTTTTCCAGGTTAACTGATGAACTGTGGTCATCATTCATCTCTTGATCCAACAAATCAGCTAGCGGATCCGGGCAAAAGATTTCCTGCACATAATCATCAATCAAAGCATCAGCAGTGTCAAGAAAATACAAAGTATCATCAAAGTTGAGAGAATGTCTCATGGCCTCAGCAAGGCGGTAGGTTAGCTTCTCATCTCCTATCCTCAATGTCATCTCCCCGCCATCCATGTCTATAAGAGCCTTGGAAGTACGCAGAAAGGGTCTTCCAAGTATCAGCGGCACGTCGACATTCTCATCTACATCCGTACCACGAAATCTGCAGGAAATATATACTTATCCACTTTCACCAAAATATCTTCAATGATGCCTCTCGGGTGACGAATGGAACGGTCAGCTAGTTGTAAGGTCATCCGAGTGGGCCTTGGTTCTCCCAGTCCCAGCTTCTTGAAGAAGGAGTAAGGCATGACATTGATACTGGCTCCTGAATCTGCCAATGCCTTCTCTTCACCCAAATTCCCAATGTTACATGGGATGATGAAGCTTCCAGGGTCTTTCATCTTGTTAGGTAGATTCTTCTGCAACACAGCTGAACAAGATGCATCCAATATCACTGCTGCACCCTCTTCCAATTTCCTCTTGTTGGTTAAGAGGTCCTTCAAAAATTTTGCATATCGAGGCATTTGAGACAGAGCCTCCACAAAAGGGATATTAATGTGCAGCTGCTTGAAAAGGCCCAGAAACTTCTTGTACTGCTCATCATTTTTATCATTCTTCAGCCTTGAAGGATAAGGAATCCTTGGTTTGTACGGTGTAGGTGCTACCTCCTTTTCCTTATCCTTCTCCTTGCCTTTCTCCTGAGCAGGAATTTGAACAACCTCTTCAGCGGGAAGTATACCCTCAATCTCACGACCACTCCTCAGAGTGATTGCTTTCAGCTGCTCTCTTGGGTTGGTCTCTGTATTTCCCGGGAGACTTCCTTGAGGTCGCTCAGATAAAGATTTCGCAATCTGCCCCACCTGATTTTCCAAATTATGTAGTGAAGCGGTGTGATTGCGAAGTGTACTCTCCACGCCTTGGAAGCGCGTGTCTGAGGACTGAATGAACTTGGTCAATGCCTTCTCCAAGTCTGTCATTCGGTTCTCAAGCCCTGAAACTCGGCCCTCCATGTTTGGTTGTTGGGGTTGCTGAAATCCGGGGGGTGCAGAGGGCCTTTGTTGCCCTTGGTTACTCCATGCAAAGTTCGGGTGGTTTCGCCACCCCGGATTATAGGTGTTGCTATAGGGGTTTCCTTGACCTCGTCCAGCATTCCCCACAAAATCAACCTGTTCAACAGGTGCTGTTCCGACCATAGAAATAGGGCAATCAGCAGAAACATGCCCTCCTCCACAACTATCACAATTCATCACTGCAGCTATTCTAGATGGGCCTGCCAAAGTATCCAACTTCTTGCTCAATGCTTCAACTTGAGCTGCTAGAGATGTCACTGCATCAACTTCATGAATGCCCGCCACTTTTCTCTTGTCTCGAGCATTCCACTGATAGCTATTCATAGCCATTTCTTCTATCAGTTGGCGGGCAGCTTCGGGGGTCTTGCTTCCTAAGGTACCTCCTGCTGCGGCATCAAGTAGTTGTCTTGTGCTTGGGTTCAATCCATTGTAGAAGGTGTGGATGACCATCCACTCGGGGAACCCATGTTGAGGACATTTGCGCAGAAGGTCCTTGAACCTTTCCCATGTCTCAAAAAGAGACTCCAATTCCGACTGTATGAAGGAAGAAATTTCATTTCTCAGCTTTGCCGATTTCCCGGGGAGGGAAATATCGGGCAAGGAAGGCCTCAACCATTTCTTCCCAAGTGGTAATCGATGCTCTAGGTAAAGATTGCAACCACTGTTTTGCTTTCCCCTTCAAGGAAAATGGGAAGGCTCTTAATCTGATGGCGTCGTCCGTGACTCCATTGATTTTCAACATGTCGCACACCTCCAAAAAATTCTCAATGTGATTATTTGGGTCTTCATCAGCTAACCCATTGAACTGTGCGGACTGTTGGACCATCTGAATGAACCCCGGCTTAAGCTCAAAGTTATGAGCTGAAATAGGTGGCCCGACTATGCTTGATTGTGTACCACGAACGGACGGCCTAGCAAAATCGAAAGGGTCCGTTGTTGCTCATTCTGTTCAGCCATGGTTGCGGACTCTTCAACTCCTATCTCAGCTTGATCTAACTGTTCTAGTTCAGGTTGTCTTCCCCGTCTGTGTAATCTCCTCTCTATTTCCGGATCACCTTCCACTAATGTCGAAGGATGTCCACGGGTCATAACCTGGAGCTGAAATCAAGAAAAGAAAATAAAATCAGAACAATGGAAGTAAAAGAAGTGTGAGATAGAATGTGCGAAAAATGACCAGCGAAACAAGGTGTAACAATTCCTAAAACGCCTAACTCCCCGGCAACGGCGCCAAAAACTTGACACACCCTTGCGTGTGTACTCCGCAAGTGCACGGGTGTCGAAGTAATAAAGTACCCAAACGGGTGGGTAGTCGAATCCACAGGGAGTAGACGTAAGAACAATCACACGTTGTCAAGTAATCAAAGATAAACCAATTGTTGTTGAAAGAAAGTAAAATCAGAAAATAGTAGAAATAAAGTGCTGAAAATGAAAGCTAGGTTGGGGAAATAGATCAATAAGAAGATGGGGTACTCGGACAATGCTCCCCCTAGAATCCTTGTTTCACGTGCAAGACTTCAAGTACTCTTATTCAATAGAGATTTCAAGAGTCGTGGAATCCAGAGATACAAGGTCCCAAATCTAAGGTCAACCTTGACTAGTCCCCTACGAGGTCCCGGCGGAGAGAAGACTCTCAACGCCTCACACCACGTATGACTGCGCTATGCTCTAGGGATTCCGAGTGGTAAACCCTATTCCCAACTATAGATCAATCCCTTTGGTCCAGGCGAAAGATCCCTAATCACAAATAAGTCCCGGCGGAAAGGCCTCTCTCAACGCCTAACTCTCTTTGAGATCGAAGGTAATACTTGGAATAAGAAGGTAGGGAGAACCACACCGGAGGGGAAAGGGGACGTGTCGCTACCTCTCAACTCACCCTCTCAACCCCCTCCAATCTTGATTAATCTAATCCTAATGGTGATGGTCACTCGTCAAAAGGATGATTGTATTAGCCCTCAACCCTAGTGTCACTCTAAGGGAGAAACAATTAAGCAAGCAAGATTGAAACTCAAATTCAACCTCCAATTGAATAAAAGCATTTAAGTCAATGAAACATAGGAAATCTAGGGTTTACAAGTCCAAGTACCCACTAGGGGTTTAGCTCTCCATGGAGCAATACAAGTTCATCAAAATAAATGAAGATAAGTGCAAGAAATCCATAAAGAAAACCCCCTTAGGCTTCGTGTTGATAGACTATGGGAACTCCTCCTTCTTCTTCAAAGAGTCCCTTCCTCCAAGCCTAAGGCCCACCTCGCCGAATCGAGTCGTCGAAGGCTCCCCCAATGGCTCTCCTTGGAAGGGAATGATGATGAAACCGGTGAAGAAGCGCCCCCAAAGTGTGGCAAGAACCTCCCCGAACCCTAGCCGTCGCCTCCTCCCAAAGTTAGAAGCAGATTCCTTTGATAACGCTTCAGAACGGCTTTATAATTGGCCATCTCGAGGATCCACACGGGCGTGTGGATAGTCCACACGGCCGTGTGGAAATTCCACACGGCCGTGTGGAAATTCCACACGCCCATGTGGATTTTCTGCCATGTGAAATCTTCATACCAATCCTCGATTTCGCCCGTTTCTTCTCCTGAGGTCACATGGACGGACACACGCCCATGTGAAAGGTCAAGTGGCATTTCTTGATGATGGGAAACCTTGGAGAGCTTTTAAAATCTTTGAACCAATCGGAACGAGCGAGCATGACTGCCTTCGTGTCCTTCTACAAGAATTGTCTTGAAGCCTTTAGAAGTTGGCACATACCCCCTCATTTGAACCCGATTTGTGTCTTGACTTCGTATTTGCACAAAAGAGCTCCACATAGCACCATTATGACCTAATCTTGCTTTTCTTCGCATAAACCTTCTTCACAACCCTAATTGCACGAAAGAACACAAAAACACACGAAATGAGAAATATAACCTGAAAAATGTGATGCTCATGCATGGAAAAACATCTCAAGTAATATGTACATGCAGGCACTTATCAACAATTTGAAAAGATCCTCAAACGATACGGAGTTCGACATCATACCTCAACTGCTTATCATCCCCAGACTAGCGGGCAAGTCGAAGTTTTAAATCGGGAACTCAAGAGGATTCTTGAGAAAACTGTGGCATATCATCGAAAGGATTGGTCCGACCAGCTAGAAGACGCTTTGTGGGCCTACAGAACTGCCTACAAGACACCCATTGGGAGTAGTCCCTATCGCCTAGTGTACAGCAAGGCCTGTCACTTACCCATGGAACTTGAACATAAGGCGTATTGGGCAACAAAAGTTTTGAATTTCTATTTCCAAGCGGTGGGAGAAAAGAGGAAAATGCAACTGAACGAACTCGATGAATGGAGAGCTTTTGCTTATGAAAACTCGCGAGTATACAAGGAAAGGGCAAAAATTTATCACGATCAGAGGATTAAGTAAAACAAGCAGTTTGCAGAAGGGGATCAGGTCCTTCTATACAACTCCCATCTCCGTTTATTTCCGGGGAAACTCAAGTCCCGATGGTTAGGACCCTACACAATCACCCAGATATCACCACAAGGGGTAATTGAGATAAATCACCCTGAAAAAGGTCAGTTTAAAGTCAATGGTCACCGCCTTAAGCCATATTTTGGTCGGTCTGGCTCATCCTCTTCTTTCTTCGCGGAGCAAGGTAATACTTTTCCCTTTGACCCACCTTAAGACTGTGCATAAGGGATGTCAGGCTCGTGACTCTAAACAAGCGCTCCTGGGAGGCAACCCAAGTTTGTTTTCATGTATTCTTCCTTAGTCCTCATGTTTCCAATTTTCTTTTGTTGATGTTTCGCCAGTTGGTGATACATGATTTTCGTGTTTGTCGGTATAGTGTGCGTGCCTTAAAACGATTTAAATTGATTGATGTTCTCATTTTCTTCGTACTAATTAAGTCACAAATCTTATTCAGGCACCTCTGGAGGCTATGCGGGCAGGCTACATCCCGCACAGGCCGACCAGAAGCCTGTGCGGCCCATGTGCGGCCGCACAGCCCCCGCACAAGACCGCCAGATCCATGTGCTGCTTGGCGTGCGGCCGCACACTTGGCCGCACCGCACGGGCAGAAGCCCGTGCGGCCTGGCGTGCGGCCCGCACAATAGGCCGCACAGACTTGTGCGGACGGTACACCGCCCGCACATGTCTGTGCGGACGGCAGCCAGACCGCACGGATCTGGCCGCCCTCTTGCTTGGCGTGGCCCCCACCCTCTTTATGAGCTTCTCCTTCACCCTTTTCTTCTTTATCCTCCTCCACCTTCACTTCCTCTGATCAAGAAGACCATTCCCTCATCCCACAACTCTTCTCTTTTCATCTTACGAGCAAGGTTCATGACAATCTAACCTAAGGGAGCACCGATCCGCCAATTTTCGAAGTTGTTTTCTAGCCGATCCATCTTTCCTTTGTCCTCAACTTCGGTGAGCTTCCTTGCATTGTAAGTGAATTGTCGTTGTTTGGAATTGCTCCAAGTCCATTAGTTCATGACGTGAGGACATGTGGTACTCTCGCTCGTTCTAATTGATGTTGGTATTTTGCTTCCCAATTCATCGTGTGGTCACTTTGTGTCGGGGTTTTATTTTTTCATGAAGAATTACGTTTACCTTTTGCAAACACATGAATGTATGATTTATTGGATCCCCGAAATTGTTCTCTCATATTTAATCAATATGATGATGGAAGCATTTGTAATCAAGGGTCATCTTGTGTTATGTAGGAAGATGCCAAACAAGTGGGTGGCACACAAGCGACCTCGCGACGGGGCTAGTTCATCCTTGACACCCTAATTCATTGATGGCCGTTTCGCTCGCCGATACGACATACTCAAAGAGAAGCAATTCGCCCAAACTAGAGTGCTTGATTGGTAAGTATTGGAGATGCTCGGTTTGGTAGATGATGTCCGCCATCTAGTCAGTTTCGATCGCTGACTTGCCATACTTGAAATCGACGATCCCGCTTATAAGGAACTCACTCTAGCGGTGTTGAGCACTTTTGAAGCCGATCGGAATGTCGCCTGATAAACGTCTAAATATACGTATTTTATACGTACTTGTGTATAGTTTATTCTCTCTTTATGTTAAGTTGTTTTCTATTTTCTTGTTTAATGTGGTTTTACTTGTGTTACAGGCCCGAAATAAGCTCAAGAACGTATTCATGAAGAAATCGACACCAAATATGGTGTTTTTGGGCTTCATACTGTAGCACAATTACTGTAGCAGGTTACTGTACCACTGAATGGAAAAATTCCTGAGAAACTCTCTGGATGCCTTGCGGGCAACCTTGCGCCCGCAAAGCCACCCGCAAGGCATCGCGATGTCTTGATTTAAAAGGCTTTTCTAGGGCATTTGGAGGAAAGAAAGTCTTCTTCCTTGGAGCTCCACACAACCATCTAAAAATCCGGCTTGGAGGAGGGCTTTGAGGGCGTTTTCACGGCAAGATCTTGGAGGAGAGTGCCTTTGGGAGCAAGATCCTACTCTAGGGCATCATTGAAGGAGGGTTGAAGACAAGAGAAGCCACCTCTTGAGTGGCGTCTTCGGAACTCCATTTTCGTATTTGAGGGAGTGATTATGCTTTCTTTAGTTGTTTTCATGCTTTTGAGTATGTATTTTGATATTATGAACAACTAAACCCCAAGGTCACCGGATGTAGGTGAACCTTGGGGGTGCACTTGTGAATTTTGGATGCTTGGTTTTAATTAATGTTTGTAGACTTGTTTGTGATCCTTGTTTGGTGCTTTTCAATGTTAGGGTATGCATGAGAACTCTATGTATCCATACTTAGCCAATACTAGGTTGCATGACCATTGCCCTAGTGTTAGACTCACCAAGCTTGGAAGGGAAATACGTATAAATACGCCGTGACCATCGGGTATTTGTACCCCTCCAATTCTAGGGTTAATTGCTTATTTGTGATTCAACCTTAGTTTGAGAAAACCGCCTCACCCTTTGCAATCGTATGAGGATTTATATGGGTAGGGCCCGTATTCAATACTCGTACCGGATTAGGGGTCAACTGCCATTTACATGTTACTCCAGCATCCTGTACACTCCAGTAGCCCCTGAGGGGATCCTTATCCGGGACCGCTTTCTCACCCTGATTTCACAATTTCTATTTCCCTGGTTATTTAGCTTTCTGATTTGTATTAATTTCGTGTATTTGCATTTTCATCTTTTACTCTCGAGTTTGATCGGCTAGACAATATTGCGAGAAGGAAGTAAGGATAGATTCTCGGGCCCTTGGGAATACGACCCACTCGTGCGTGCACGAGTGCTTTATTACTTGACGACCCCGTGCGCTTGCGGGACAACCACCATCGCCCACATCCGTCGTCCTGGAGGGATCAAATTCCAAGTAAATGATGAACAACAAGTTATGAGCCACGCGGACTTTGCCATATGCTTGGGTATCTACGATCGCGACTTTGTAACTAGCATGAAATACCCCCGTTTGGCTCGTGATTTCCCCTCCACCCTCACCCCAAGCGCATTCTGGAATTCGATCACTACAGGGGCTAGTCAAGATTCAAAAAAAGCCTCTCATTTAGCACAACCCTCGTACCGGGTGGTCCAGGCCCTCCTCAGTCGTTCTATCACGGGGCGAAGCGATATCACCGGGGTCGTGACGAAAATGGACCTCCTAATTCTCTATAGCATGATTCGTCGCGAGCCGCTGAATCTAGGCCATGTCATGGCCGAATTATTTGCTCGCCCCGCCCAGCACCCTCCGATAGCACAGATCTTCCTTGGACCCTTCGTTACTCGCTTAGCACGGGGTGCGAACGCTCTAGGCCGAGTACGGTCCATGGAGCGCGTTGGAGGCATCCTTTCCCTCGGGCTACAGACACTGAACTCTATTGGCATAGTGAAGCGCCGACGTAGAAGTTTTATTCTCGCCAACGAAACAGACAGTGGCGAGGACGACGACGAGGAGATGGCTACACCCGCTACCCCTCGAGCCGGCCGCACTCCGTCGCGAACTAGTAATTTAGCTGACGTGCACCGTCAGCTACAAGAACTTGGACTTGTGCAGCAACGACAGAGTGCGGATATCGCTGCCCTCCTCCAAGGGCAGCAGGCACTCCTACAGGGCCAGCGGCAGATTCTCGAGCTTCTTCAGCAACCCCTCCCCCCCCCTCCCCGCACCCACCCACCTCCGCACCACCGGCCTCGACCGACTCTTGGGACACTTGGTTTTGAGTTTCTTGTTGTTTGTCACAGTTTATTTTATTACTTTCTGTACGGTGGTGTTTGTAGTCAGTTGGATAGAGCTTAACTCTTCCAAATCTGTGTTTTACTTTTCTATCTTTTAGTAGCTCTATAATAAATCTTCTGTGATGATGATGGATGTTTCGATTTAATGTCATGTTCTACCTCGCAGGGGTAGACACGGACATCTTCTTATCTTCTCTCCACTATCATAGTGAGCACTGCGCCCACTCAGCCTATCTTGACACGCGCTGCCACTATGATTCAGGGCAGTTCTCCCTAACCCCCTATCTATGCTTTATATGTTTTATTATATTCCTTGGGCCGCAAACTTTGTACATTGGGGACAATGTACGACTTCAAGTAGGGGGGTGGCATGCATACACTTTTATTCTTCAGAGTCAAAATCTTTGTTATTTACTGTGCATGCCTATTTTGTGGATGAAATTTAATGACATTGATGCATGATTGGAACCATTGATGGCAATGAGACACAAGTATACAGTAGAGTAGGATAATGATAGATGCTAAGCTCTGCAGACATCCCCACACTTAATGAATTTTGATCATTCACGGCATACCATTACATACCTTTTAGCCTCGACCTTGGACACCTAGGTTGGATTAAGTGGTAACCTTCGTGACCCTCTTAGTAGCTAACCTATTTTTAGCAGTACGCACCTTGATGTGTTAAGCTTCTCCCTAATGAATTATTTGAGGGCTTCTGTTTCTCTTGAAAATTGGCAAATCAAAAAATATGTTGTGGTTTCTAAGGAAATTTTGTATAGAAATAAGAATGACAATGCTCCTCTTTTTGAATAGCAAATTAACTTAGGGTACGGGCTCCTAAAAAGAGTGTTCTCTAAGCCAAAAGCTAGGAAAGCACGAGCATGTTCATGTGAGCCTGTAATCCTCCAAGTAAGTTAGGTCTTCTTGGTGCCTTATCAGCACAGTTATCCTTCTAAAAAATCGATTACAGGTCATGTTAGTCAAAAAAAAAAAAAAAAAAAGTGAATAAAGCCAACTCGTACATAGGAGAAACAGAAGTACCTTGGGAATTCATTAGGGGGTTCCCTACCGTTTCAAGGTCTGTTATCGCTAGAAGTGGTGTGATGTGCTTTAAGAAGTGGTCCTCGGGGTATCGTTTTCTCTTATCTAGGTTACAAGTGTCCAGGTGAAGAAGGTTGCACACATGCAGCATCATCTGGCCGTACGAATGGTTCGAAATTTTGTTATTGGTTGTAACTTAGCATCTAGAGTTCTACATGTGCTGCTGTATGCTTACACTTGAGCCGGAGGTTGTGTATTTAGCCACCTATCAATTCCTCTTGTTCTCGATGTTTGTTTGCTTGGGGACAAGCAAACCCTTAAGTGGGGGGTGATTTGATAAGTGTCTAAATACACCGTTTTATAACGGTGAACTACTTACACTTTCATGCATTAATTGAATAAAGCAGGTGCTTTTGATGTGTTTTGCTTGTTTTTCTTACTTCAGGGCATCCACGGACCATTTACGTTGAGAGGAACGTTTACAACGAGAAAATCAAGGCCGAGGAGCGAAGAAACGAGGGATAAACGAGTTCCGAAAGGCACCCAAGCGTTCCTACACAACCAGGCCCATTTTAGGGCCTGTGTGCGGCCTGTACACAGCCCGCACACCACTGGCAAAAGGATGTGCGGCTTGGTGTGCGGCCGCACACCAGGCCGTACACCAGTGTGCGGCCCGCACACAGGCCGCACAGCGGTCGGGTAGTTAAGCCTGGTTAGGGCTTTTCTTGGGGTCTTTTGCCACCGACGCCTCCGAACACCCCTACGCTCAAAGCTTCATCAAAGGAGGTCGTTTTGGAGTGAAACCAAGGGAGAGAAGACGGTGGGACTTGAGGATCATCATTGATAAACGTCTAAATATACGTATTTTATACGTAATTATGGAAATTATTTTATTATCTTTTTAATGAGCTGATGCCCTTTTTCGGTCTAAATCTCTTTATTTTTGTATTTCAGGCCTGTCAGAAGCCCTGGGGACTCGACGGCGAGATGGGGAACGAATTCAACATCAAAACAGCGTTTTCGAGAGGGGATACTGTAGCACAGCACGGTAACTTTTACTGTAGCAGATACTGTAGCAGTACTGTAGCTCATGACGGGTTCCTCCGCAGAAAAGTAAAAATCCCGAGGGGTCAGCATACCGGCTGTATGCTGACCCGTTTACCCATCGGGATTTGGGTGTTTAAAAGGGGCATTAGGGCATCTTGAAAGGGGACTTTTGGCCACCATTCTCCACCATCATCTTCTAGGGTTTCAAGGCAAGTGGAGAGGGCAGATCGGAGGTGGAAATCAAGGGGAGAAGAGGGTTTGCTATCAAGGAGAAGATCTAGGAGCTTGCCGGCGCGGATCCGACAAGTTCTCATCACCACCTTCTAGTCTTCATCTTAGGGGAGTTTGCTTTGAGTTTTATCTTGTATTCTTTGTATTTCTTGCTTTCTCCTTTGTTGATGATGAACTAGACTCCCAAGGTCGCCGGGCATCCGGTGAACCTTAGGATGAACTTGCTTTGTATGGATGCTTAGATTTACATTCATGGTATTTGGTTTGTTTTGTGGTTCATGCTTGGTGTACTTTGATGTATTGGTATGCATGAGAACTCTGTGTATCGATTTCTAGGTTTTAGTAGGTTGCGTGACCATCGCCCTACTTTTGGACCCCCAAGCTTGGAAGGGATACATGTACAAATACGCCGTGACCATCGGGTATTTTGTACCCCTCCGGTATTAGGGTTGTGCCTAGTTTGTGCTTCAACCCTAATTTGAGGATTTCGTGCCTTTAATGCAATCGTAAGAGGATTTGGGCGGAAGGAATTCCGTATCAATACTCGTACTGGATTAGGGGCCAACTGCCGTGACCATCGGGTTGGCCTACCTGAGGATTCTCCCGGCCAAGAGCCACCAGTGCCTGTGTAATTCTAGCATCCTACTAGCTTTAGTGATCCCGAGGGGATCCTAGCCCGGGACCTCGCGCTTTCATTATTATTTGCTTCCTTGAATATGCTCATGTGGTGTGCCTGAGTCCATGTGTTTATAGTTATCTTTGTTAGTTTTCTTATCTTGTCTTAATTATCCTTCTTTGGTAGACTAGACAGTGCCGTCTAGGGGGAAGTAATAGCAGCTCTTGGGACCCCAGGGAATACGACCCTCTCACGCGTGCGTGAGAGGTATTACTTGATGACCCGTGCGCGCGCTTGCGGACAATCGAACCATCAAGTTTTTGGCGCCGTTGCCGGGGATTCCAAGAATGCTAGGAAAACCTCTAGCTCACTGCTCTAGTCATTTATCTTTCTTTTTGTGAATATTTGTTTTTGTATGTGTCTTTCATTATTGTGTGCTTATTTGTTTATTTTCCTTCTTTCTTGTTTCCTTTGTTAGCTTTTTTTTTTTTTTTTTTTTTTTTTTTTTTTTTTTTTAGTCTTATTGTTTATACAGGGCCATGGATTTTCAAGAAAATATGTTGGCCGCCAAAATCTATGCGCTTGAAGAACAAAATAATACGTTTTCCTCAAAGGTCTATGATCTTGAGAAAAAGATGGAATGTCTCTTTGCCATGAAAGCAAGCCAAGGCATTACACAAGAACCAAGACCTCAACAACCCCAAGTTCCCCAACTTCAGCCGCAACATCGGCAAGAGAGAAAATACACTACCGAAGATGTTCTGGCAATGTTTATGATCAGTACAGAGGCAAGGTTTGAAATAATGGACAGACGACTTGATGAATTCGGTACAATACTAAGGAATGTCCAAGCTTCAATCAAAGCACTTGAGAACCAAGTTGAGAAACTTGTTAGGGCAAATTTTGAGCCTTCTTTGAGCAGCCCAATAAGTAATATTGAAATTAACCTAAGCGAAGACCGGGCGGATATCAATCTCATGAGTGGGGAACAATTGGAAGATGGGGTAAAGCAAGACAATGAAGAGTCAAGTGTCGCAGGACTTCATCATGTAGAGTGTTGGATCTCTAGCAAGTCTAGGCGGGGCGGGACATTTGATCAGGCCGGTTGACCGAGAGCTGATTCCGGATCTGACAAGGCTTTACACAGGCGTATCCAAGAAGGCACATGGCGGGGAGCGTTGCCGAGCCAGGGGTGAGGATGGCACGCGGTATTACCGCGCGTGACCGGGACTGCTGCGCGCTGGTTAAAGCTACAGTCGAGTCAGAGGACATGGCAAGCTAAGTGAAGTCAGGGAATTCACGCCAGACCGGTATTGGGCATGGGGCTCAATCAACCTTGGATTTGGGGTAGCTCTTGTATTAGGGTCAAATGTGTCTTTGGGAGAAGACAATGCCACTTGGTGTCGTGTTTCTCGTACGGTGGGGTTTTCCGGATTTGCTCGCTTCTTCTTATTTTCGCTGTGCTTTGTAATGCAAACAGGATTCACTAACTGTTCTTACAAGGAAAGGCTGACCTGTCGTATGCTGCATGTCAGGTGCCGCACGGCCGAAGGTGATCGGTTGAGGCCGTGACAGTCGGCATGGTGCAGCCCAATGTCCGATTGCTAGCACCTCTGTTGCTTCCCTTGAGAATGTTGACTACATTGGGGGGTAACGAAATCAAGGGAACCCATATAGCTCAACTTACAATCCGGGGTGGAAGAACCACCCAAATTTTTCATGGAACCAAGGCCAACAACAAAGAGGTGCACCACCTCAAGGATCTCAATTTCAACAACCGGCCTTTGAGAAGAAAGTTTCTACTGAAGGGGTGCTTGCCAAGTTCATGCTCAGTACTAATGACAGGTTCAATAGCCTAACCAGTAGCATGGATGCACAATTTGGCAACGTAAATGCTCAGCTCACTCAGCACGCCGAACAGTTTAGTCAGATAGGTTCTGTGTTGAGAAACCTCCAAGCTTCGGTAAAGCCACTTGAGCATCGGGTAGAGGAACTCGCGAAGACAAATTATGAGCGTCCTCTAGGTTGTCTTCCAAGTAGCACGGAGGACAATCCAAGGGAGCACTTAAAGTCCATTGCTCTTAGAAGCGGGAGGCAAGTGGAGACAAGGGTCGAAGTCGACCCAAGTGTCAAGAAAAGTGGGGTAGCCTCCGGGGAAGACCCCAAGCTAGTGGAAGAAAATAGTGAAGGCAAAAATCGGGGAAGAAACGATAAGCCACAACAACAAGGACCAACAAAATCATCCGAGTACAGGCCTCCAATCCCTTATTCAACCAGATTGAAACATGACAAGGAGGATGTTCACTTCAGAAAATTCATCAACATCTTCAAACAACTCCACTTGAACATCCCGATAGTTGAAGCATTGACTCAAATGCCGAGTACTCCACACGCCGTAGCAAAAGCACTGTAGCAGTTTACTGTAGCAGAGTACTTCACACGCCCGTGTGGAATTTCCATACGGGCGTGTGGATGCCCGTGTGGATGCCCGCGTAAAGCCCCGAATTCAAATTATAAAAGCCGCCTTGTGATAATTTTGAGGGATCCTTTTTGGCCACTTTCGAGAGACAAGGCGGCTAGGGCTTGGGAGGAGTTCTTTGCGGCTTTGGGAAGCTTTCCTCACCAACTTGGATCGATTCCTCCTCCGTCATAGCATCAAGGAAGCCATCGGCGACCAAGCTTCGGAGTGGATTCAATCCGCCGGGACCTCGTAGGGGGTTAGGGATCTTTCACCTGGATGCAGGGTTAGATCTACTTTTAGGAATTGGTTATATCTTTGGGATCCCAAGAGTTTTAAGCAGTCATATGTGGTGTGAGGCGTTGAGAGAATTCTCCGCCGGGACCTCGTAGGGGACTAGTTATCGGCGACCTGGAGGCAGGGGCCGTTATACCTTAGGATACCCACGACTCATTGTTTTCGTTTAAAAACACTTGTAATCTACATCCAACACCCGAATCCTAGGGGGAGCATTGTCCGGATACCTCACTTTTAGTGATTGAGAACTCTTTTCCTTTTATTTCCTGCGCACTTGTGGTGACACTCTTAGTATTGGCCATTAGATCATCACGCACTACAGTCATTAGGCTAGATAACAAAAGAGGGGCTATTACTAGTACTTCTGTTCCCTGTGGTTCGACAACCCGATCCTTTGGGTCCACTTTTATTACTTGATGACCCGTGCACTTGCGGTAACGCAAGGGGTTGACACACATCATGTCACGCCCCGACCCTTGGGTCCCGGTCCATGGCACTACCGCCACGACAACCCAGGGGAGGTCAACACCTGCCTCAACCCCAGGTCGCCGTAAGGCTAACCTGTTACCTGTACGATATTAACATTACCACAATAATACTCTAAATCTAAGGTATTCAATCACAACCCTAAACAAGATCAACAGACTCGCACATAAATGTACATATATCCCTGGAAATCACATCACCAATGATCATGGACACAATCATAGTATTTCACAAACACTGAATGTAGACTCATACAACCTAAGGTCCTGACTGAACCAATCAAGATTATACAAGATCAAATGGAAATACGAAAACATAGGTCCTAGTGGATCCATCTTATGCATAACGGCAATGTTTATGAATCATACACTAGTCAAAGGTAAATGCGAGAATGGATGCCAAGCACTATCACTTCTTACGCCCCGCTGCCGTGCTAACACCTGAAAAGGGGAGAAGAAGAATGGGTGAGTAACTAAGTTACTCAGTGAGGGGTTGAACATGGGGCTATAACTCATACAAGTGTAAAGAATGGTATGCCGAAAACATATGTAAATCTTTAACAATCACAACTTACAAAATGCTTTAAATACACATTTCAATATAACAAGCTTTCTAACTTTCTCAAAGAAAGGCATCAATAAGTCTTTGAAAATCTTTTGTAAAGAGATTCAATACTGAAAATTCAAGTTAAGAATACTCGTCAAAAGATCAAAAGATCAAACCCATCGAAATAAGAATTTATAGTGCAACGCATGCAGAAATCCTTTATCGATAGCATCAACAATAGCCTATGAAAAACCCTCCATCACTAACCATGGCCGTGGTTAGGTCAAGAGCCACCAAGATGCGCGTATCTTGGCGTTGGCCGTTGAGTATCCCGTGTGGTGACTCCGGGTACCCAACACAAGCACCTTCGGGTTCACTCCGCGCCTCCTGTAAAGGGCTCATCAGCCGAGAACTCCACGCCACCCCATAGGTCGGTCCGTGGAGACTCGCTTCTGCAGAAGACGGGGATCCTCCCCAATGTCACCATCGAAACATTTGGGATATCCTATCCCGCCCGTAGGCTCATCATGAACACATCATATATCTCATCAAGAGATCACAAATAGCTTGCCCGTAGGCTCATCAGAAACGTATCGTTATAAAATCATATATCTCATCAAGAGATCACAAATAGTTTGCCCATAGGCTAATCATAAACGTATCATTTTAAAATCACATATCTCAACAAGAGATCACAAATTCGCATAAAATACAACTCTTAATCGAAGAGTAAATCCTTTTGCGAAAGCATCGACAACAATGTCATTTTCATCAAGAAAATCAACACAAGAGTATTCTTTGAAAACTCATTTCAAATACGATAACATCGTGGAGAATCTCAATTTGGTTTACATAGACCCTTATTCGGTCAAAATAACAAGAACATCGAATTCTCAAATTCACAAATCTTGAAAACATGTAGTTCAACCCATAGGATTATCCAATCCACATCAAATATAAATAATCAAGAATTTAACAAGATCATAAACATCAAGATTTCTAGATCTCAAGGAAATCATCTCATGAGTCTTTTGTAATAGAATCAATAGTTAAGCAAGATCATAAACATCAAGGTTTCTAGGCCTCAAGGAAATCATCTCATGAGCCTTTGAGATGAAATCAAGAAATTAAAAGATCATATAGTATCATAATTTCAGTTTTCAAGAAACATTTCAAGAATCCATTGAAATCAAGAATTTCTCATTCCAAGGCATGCATCATTAAACAAGCATGATCATAGCTCTTTAATTTAAACAATTCCCACTCACAAACTTGGCGAGATCGAACACTTGGATCACTCGCCCACTTGATCTTTTCCCTTGCCTTTAGATCCACCTTCTTGAAGCCATTAACCATCCAAGAAAAACAAGAATCAATCACAACCTTATCCAATCAATAAGAGAGGAAAGAATGCTCCAAAATTAGATCTCAAGGCTTCTAGGGTTTACTAAGTGCTCTAGATTCAAGAATTAACAATAATAGAATCCTTAAACCCTCAAAATCAGAATGAAATCAAGAACATCCTAATTGGGTTCGGATCTACAAGAATCAAAGGTTTAGAGATCAAGGATCTCCTCCATTCAACACCAAACATGAAATCAAGGCTCCTATACCATTCAAACATTAGATCCATGGCTAAATTCCAATTGAATAGTAGATCCATGCTAAATCCACACTAATTCTCCATGGATCTAAAAAGAAATGAATAAAAGAACAAGGAATTGAAGAAGAGAAGAAAACCTACCTCAATTCTTGCTAGAACTAGAGGAGATTCACCACCAATGGAGAAGAGGGGAAGATCAACACCTTTCTCCTTTCTTGGAGCTCAAGAATGGAGATCTAATGGAGGGGGAAATGGGGATTCAAGATGGGGGGAAAAAGAGAGGGAAATGGGGTCTTATATAGGCCCTAAGAGTTTGAAAACGCGTAACTAAAGACCAAAAACGCGGGAGGGCTTGCGGGCTCCCTTGCGGGCGCAAGGGAGGCCGCAAGGCCCTTTCCAGAAGGCCATGCGGCCTCCCTTGCGGGCGCAAGGGAGCCCGCAAGCCTTCCTGGCCGAGGTCCTTGCGGGCTCCCATGCGGCCGCATGGGAGGCCGCAAGGCCTCTTCTTTGGCTCCTTGCGGGCACACTAAGTGCCCGCAAGGTCCCTTCCTTGCTAAAGCCTTTTAAAACACTTTTCCCCCATCTTTTAACCTCTCAAAAAGACCTTAACTAAGATCCCCACAAAAAAATAAAACTCGACAAAAACTTAGACACACAACTTCTACACAAGAAACAAAGCACAAGAGAAGCGAACAAAGATCGAACTTCCACAACCTACCCCCCTTAAAGAAATTTCGGCCTCGAAATTTTTGGCATACCTCAAGATTCAAACAAAAGGGGATACTTGCTCTTCATCACTTCCTCAGGTTCCCAAGTTACCTCTTCTACCACATCATTTCTCCAAAGCACTTTAACCATAGGAATAATCTTTCGCCGAAGGGTTTTCACTTGAGAATCAAGGATCTCTACCGGTTGCACTTCAAATTTCAAATCTTCTCTTAACTCTACCGGCGGAGCTTCAAGACAATGAGAAGGGTCAGGGATATACTTCTTCAACATGGAAACATGGAACACGTTATGAATCTTCTCCAACTCAGGCGGTAATTCTAATCGGTATGCCACCGGTCCAATCCTCTCCAGGATCACAAATGGACCTATAAATCGGGGATTCAACTTTCCCCTACCTCGAAACCGAATTACCCCTTTCCAAGGAGAGATCTTCAAGAATACTCTATCCCCAACCTGAAACTCCAAAAATCTTCTACGGTTATCGGCATAACTCTTTTGCCTGTCTTGAGTCAGTTTTCAATCTACCTCTAATCACCGCTACTTTCTCAACCGTTCGATCAATCAACTCCACACTTTGAAGTTTTCTTTCTCCCACTTCATCCCAACAAAGAGGAGTTCTACACTTTCTTCCATACAAAGCTTCATACGGAGCCATACCAATGCTTGCTTGGAAGCTATTATTATAGGCAAACTCCACTAATGCCAAATGTTGCTCCCAACTCCCTTGGAAATCTATCACACAAGCCCTCAACATGTCCTCGAGGGTCTGAATAGTCCTCTCGGACTGACCATCCGTTTGAGGATGATAAGCAGTACTGAACTTCAAAGTCGTACCCAAGGCCTCCTGAAACCTAGGCCAAAAACGGGAAGTAAATCTGGGGTCTCGATCTGAAACTATCGAAGTTGGCACCCCATGCAACCTTACTATCTCATCAATGTACAACTTTGCCAATTTCTCCAAAGAGTACTTAGTATGCACTGCTAAGAAGTGTGCCGACTTTGTTAGTCTATCCACTATCACCCACACTGCATCACAACCTCGAGGCGTTCGTGGTAAACCAACCACAAAATCCATAGTCACATGATCCCACTTCCATTCTGGGATAGGAAGAGGTTGTAAGAACCCAGATGGCCTTTGGTGTTCTGCCTTAACTTGCTGACACACCAAACACTTAGCCACAAACTCTGCTATCTCCCTCTTCATTCCAGGCCACCAAAAACTCTCCTTAATGGTTCTATACATCTTGGTACTCCCAGGATGAACCGCATAAGCTGAAGAATGAGCTTCCTCCAAAATAGCTTTCCTCAGCTCAGAATCCGATGGAACACAAACACGTCCTCGAAACTCCAAGATCCCATCATCTCTCAATCTAAATTCACTAGTCTCCCCGGCCTGCAACTTCTTCACCTCTTGCACCAACTCTTCACTAACACTCTGAAGCTCCTTAATACGCTCCAACAGCGAAGGTCTCACCACAAAACTGGCCACTAAGGCTCCACTATCCTCAGTCTCTAGTTCCAACTTCAAGCTTTTCATTGCTGACAAAACTTGCAAATAGGACACCCTCAAAACAGCCACCGAACTATACTTCCTACTCAAAGCATCAGCTACCACATTGGCCTTTCCTGGGTGATAATCGATTATCAAATCATAATCTTTTATCAATTCCAACCATCGCCTCTGCCTCAAATTCAAGTCCTTTTGAGTGAAAAGATACTTCAAACTTTTTATGGTCTGTGAAAATCCGACATCTTTCCCCATAAAGATAATGCCTCCAAATCTTCAAAGCAAACACTACCGCAGCCAACTCCAAATCATGAGTAGGATAATTCAGCTCATGTTGTTTCAACTGTCTAGAAGCATAGGCAACTACCTTTCCTTCTTGCATCAAAACACAACCTAAACCCTGCCGAGAGGCATCACTCGAAAACCACAAACTCTTTCTCATTCTCTCGGCAAAGTAAGCACGGGAGCGATGTCAATCGATCCTTTAAAATCTGAAAACTCTTCTCACACTCATCATTCCAAGAGAACTTCACTTCCTTACGAGTTAACCTTGACAAAGGTAATGCAATCGCAGAAAAGCCTTCCACAAATCTCCTATAATAACCCGCAAGACCAAGAAAACTTCGAACTTCAGTAACATTCTTCGGCCTTTCCCAATCAACAATGGCTTCCACCTTCTTTGGATCCACCGAGATCCCTTCTCCTGACACCACATGCCCAAGAAATCCCACTTCATAAAGCCAAAACTCACACTTAGCAAACTTAGCAAACAACCGCCTCTCCCGGAGAGTTTGCAGTACAATCCTCAAATGTTGAGCATGCTCCTCATTGGAAGGTGAGTACACCAAAATATCATCAATAAACACAATGACAAATTTGTCCAGATAAGGCCTAAACACCCTGTTCATCAAATCCATAAAAGCTGCAGGAGCATTAGTCAGACCAAATGGCATCACCAAAAACTCATAATGTCCATAACGTGTCCGAAATGCCGTCTTCGGTACATCTTCTGACCTAATCTTCAACTGATGATACCCAGACCTCAAATCAATCTTGGAAAACACCTTTGCCCCTTTTAATTGATCAAACAAATCATCAATCCTCGGCAATGGGTACTTGTTCTTAATTGTCACCTTATTCAGTTGTCGATAATCAATACACAGCCTCAGAGATCCATCCTTCTTCTTCACAAAAAGGACAGGTGCGCCCCAGGGTGATATACTTGGTCGTATAAAACCCTTGTCTACCAGGTCTTGCAACTGAGTTTTCAACTCCTTTAACTCCGCAGGCGCCATCCTATAAGGTGGTATAGAAATGGGAGCTGTACCCGGCAACAAATCTATAACAAACTCCATGTCTCTGTCTGGGGGTAAACCCGGTAATTCCTCAGGGAAGACATCATGAAACTCCCTCACCACAGCCATCTCCTCCAACTCTGGCTCCTTAACTCTTGTGTCCACCACATGAGCCAAAAACGCAGAACAACCCTTACTCACCAATCTTCTAGCTTCCAAGGACGAAATCAAACATGAAGGTAAAGCCCTTCTCTTCCCCTTCAACACTACTGCAGGTCCTGAGGACCTAGGAAAAGTTACTTCCTTCAAGAAACAATCAATGGAAGCATGATGCCTATCCAACCAATCCATCCCAAGAATGGCATCAAAATCCTTCATCTCTAAAGGAATCAAATCTGCCTCCAACACTTCTCCACAAACTATCACAGGACATTCTCTAAACACCAAACTCCGAACTACCTCCTCACCAAGAGGGGTTTGAATCACCAACTCACACCCTAAGAAGGAAGGCTGTCTATCGTCATGGCATGCAAAAACAGTGCTAACAAAGGAACGTTCTGACCCAGAATCAATCAAAACATAAGCATCAAGCTGAAAGATAGAAAGTATACCTGTGATCACATTAGGCCTACACTCGGCCTCTTCCTCAGTCATGGCAAAAACTCGAGTCTGAACTCTAGGCTGAGGTCGCTGAGAACCCGGCTGAGGGACACTACTACCAGCTCCAGACTTCGCAGCAGCTGGAGTAGAAACAACCGGCTGAGGACCCCTGGACTGAAAAGGACGACCCTGAGCTGAAGGTGCAAAACTACCCTGTCCTAGCTCTGGACAAGCAGATCTCATGTGCCCAGTCTGACCACACTGAAAGCACTTGCGAGGTAAAAGACACGGCCCCCTATGCGACTTCCCACAGTTCCTACACTTGGCGCCGAAATCTGGACCTCTAACACTGGGAGCACTGTCAGCACGAGAGTGCCTCTGCTGGTAACCACTCTGAGATGGTGGAGGTCTAGCAGGGCCTGACACAGAAGTGCCTCTAAAAGAACCTTCACCTCTACTCTTCTTTAAGGGCTGACCCGACTCCAAACTCCTTCTCTTAGCAATGTTCTCTCGAACTCTCTTGCCTTCTCTAACCAACTGCTCTGCCCTCAAAGCTGACTGCACTACTTCCTGGAAACTCTGCTTACTGGAGACCGCCATCCTTTCCCTAATGCCCAGATTCAACCCAACTTCAAATTTGGAACAAAGAACCTCCTCAGAAGGTGCCAACTCTGGAACGAAACTAGCCAAATCCTTCAATTCTGTCTCATACTCTGTCACTGTCTTACCTCCCTGAACAAGCCTCATAAACTCAAGCCTCTTCTGATCCCGATGGAACCGGGTATAGTACTCCTCATCAAACTCTCTAAGGAAGTCAGACCAAGAAACCTGCCCAAAAGATCGGCTCCTCAAACTCTCCCACCAAATCCGAGCACGACTCTCCAGTAGTCTGGTAGCCACCCTGAGTCTCATCTCAGCACCTAAACTCATGTCATCAAAAGTAGCAACTACCCTCTTGACCCACTCCTTAGCAATCATGGCATCACTTGTGCCATCAAAAGAACTACAACCAAGCTGTCGGGCTTCCTTCAGAAATTTAGACAAAACCAAGGCTTGACTAGATCCACCGGCCTCTACTGGCACATGATGAACTACTGGCACTGGAGGTGCTGGGGCAGGCCTTGGGTCTGCCTGAGCCTGACCCCCAAAAGCCCTCCAAAACCCGAGAAAGTCCTGGTACTCCTGATAGGTAGGCTGCCTCCCCTTGGTAGCCCAATGAGCCCTAAAAGCTTCAAGTGCCTCAGGAGTTGGACCAGTACCCTGAACATCCGGAGCATGAACAGAAGCTGCCACCTCAGGATCATGCCCTGAACTACCCTCCTGCCCAGGTGGCGATGGAGATGGGCGAGGAGTTGGTTCTCCTTGCCTCCTATCTCTCAAAACTCTTGGTGTAGCATCGGCGGGGAAGTAGCTCTCCCTTGGCGAGCGCGTGAGCGTAGTGCCGGCATTTTACCGAGACAGAACGTAAGACAATTCTTAGGAATGTTTCTATATGCATCTAATGCAATAAGTCCGACTCTATTTGGATCCACTGGATACAAGAATCAAAAGATCAACGTTTTGACCCAATCGGGAACGATTCTGAAAAAACAAAAGCTCACTTTCCGACCAAATCGGAAGACAGTGGTAAATAGCGGAAGATCAACTTCTTGTCCCAATCGAAGACCGACTTTAAGTCAAGCTTATATTGACAAAATCCATTACTAAACTCTAAACCGGTTACCGACCCAATCATGAAATCCCATACCGACCCAATCATGTAACTTTATACCGACCCAATCATTAAACTATATACTGACCCAATCATGATAACCTCGGGCTCGATACCACTAAAGTAGTGTCACGCCCCGACCCTCGGGTCCCGGTCCATGGCACTACCGCCACGACAACCCCGGGGGAGGTCAACACTGCCTCAACCCCGGGTCGCCGTAAGGCTAACATGTTACCTGTACGATATTAACATTACCACAATAATACTCTAAATCTAAGGTATTCAATCACAACCCTAAACAAGATCAACAGACTCGCACATAAATGTACATATATCCCTGGAAATCACATCACCAATGATCATGGACACAATCATAGTATTTCACAAACACTGAATGTAGACTCATACAACCTAAGGTCCTGACTGAACCAATCAAGATTATACAAGATCAAATGGAAATACGAAAACATAGGTCCTAGTGGATCCATCTTATGCATAACGGCAATGTTTATGAATCATACACTAGTCAAAGGTAAATGCGAGAATGGATGCCAAGCACTATCACTTCTTACGCCCCGCTGCCGTGCTAACACCTGAAAAGGGGAGAAGAAGAATGGGTGAGTAACTAAGTTACTCAGTGAGGGGTTGAACATGGGGCTATAACTCATACAAGTGTAAAGAATGGTATGCCGAAAACATATGTAAATCTTTAACAATCACAACTTACAAAATGCTTTAAATACACATTTCAATATAACAAGCTTTCTAACTTTCTCAAAGAAAGGCATCAATAAGTCTTTGAAAATCTTTTGTAAAGAGATTCAATACTGAAAATTCAAGTTAAGAATACTCGTCAAAAGATCAAAAGATCAAACCCATCGAAATAAGAATTTATAGTGCAACGCATGCAGAAATCCTTTATCGATAGCATCAACAATAGCCTATGAAAAACCCTCCATCACTAACCATGGCCGTGGTTAGGTCAAGAGCCACCAAGATGCGCGTATCTTGGCGTTGGCCGTTGAGTATCCCGTGTGGTGACTCCGGGTACCCAACACAGCACCTTCAGGTTCACTCCGCGCCTCCTGTAAAGGGCTCATCAGCCGAGAACTCCACGCCACCCCATAGGTCGGTCCGTGGAGACTCGCTTCGCAGAAGACGGGGATCCTCCCCAATGTCACCATCGAAACATTTGGGATATCCTATCCCGCCCGTAGGCTCATCATGAACACATCATATATCTCATCAAGAGATCACAAATAGCTTGCCCGTAGGCTCATCAGAAACGTATCGTTATAAAATCATATATCTCATCAAGAGATCACAAATAGTTTGCCCATAGGCTAATCATAAACGTATCATTTTAAAATCACATATCTCAACAAGAGATCACAAATTCGCATAAAATACAACTCTTAATCGAAGAGTAAATCCTTTTGCGAAAGCATCGACAACAATGTCATTTTCATCAAGAAAATCAACACAAGAGTATTCTTTGAAAACTCATTTCAAATACGATAACATCGTGGAGAATCTCAATTTGGTTTACATAGACCCTTATTCGGTCAAAATAACAAGAACATCGAATTCTCAAATTCACAAATCTTGAAAACATGTAGTTCAACCCATAGGATTATCCAATCCACATCAAATATAAATAATCAAGAATTTAACAAGATCATAAACATCAAGATTTCTAGATCTCAAGGAAATCATCTCATGAGTCTTTTGTAATAGAATCAATAGTTAAGCAAGATCATAAACATCAAGGTTTCTAGGCCTCAAGGAAATCATCTCATGAGCCTTTGAGATGAAATCAAGAAATTAAAAGATCATATAGTATCATAATTTCAGTTTTCAAGAAACATTTCAAGAATCCATTGAAATCAAGAATTTCTCATTTCAAGGCATGCATCATTAAACAAGCATGATCATAGCTCTTTAATTTAAACAATTCCCACTCACAAACTTGGCGAGATCGAACACTTGGATCACTCGCCCACTTGATCTTTTCCCTTGCCTTTAGATCCACCTTCTTGAAGCCATTAACCATCCAAGAAAAACAAGAATCAATCACAACCTTATCCAATCAATAAGAGAGGAAAGAATGCTCCAAAATTAGATCTCAAGGCTTCTAGGGTTTACTAAGTGCTCTAGATTCAAGAATTAACAATAATAGAATCCTTAAACCCTCAAAATCAGAATGAAATCAAGAACATCCTAATTGGGTTCGGATCTACAAGAATCAAAGGTTTAGAGATCAAGGATCTCCTCCATTCAACACCAAACATGAAATCAAGGCTCCTATACCATTCAAACATTAGATCCATGGCTAAATTCCAATTGAATAGTAGATCCATGCTAAATCCACACTAATTCTCCATGGATCTAAAAAGAAATGAATAAAAGAACAAGGAATTGAAGAAGAGAAGAAAACCTACCTCAATTCTTGCTAGAACTAGAGGAGATTCACCACCAATGGAGAAGAGGGGAAGATCAACACCTTTCTCCTTTCTTGGAGCTCAAGAATGGAGATCTAATGGAGGGGGAAATGGGGATTCAAGATGGGGGAAAAAGAGAGGGAAATGGGGTCTTATATAGGCCCTAAGAGTTTGAAAACGCGTAACTAAAGACCAAAAACGCGGGAGGGCTTGCGGGCTCCCTTGCGGGCGCAAGGGAGGCCGCAAGGCCCTTTCCAGAAGGCCATGCGGCCTCCCTTGCGGGCGCAAGGGAGCCCGCAAGCCTTCCTGGCCGAGGTCCTTGCGGGCTCCCATGCGGCCGCATGGGAGGCCGCAAGGCCTCTTCTTTGGCTCCTTGCGGGCACACTAAGTGCCCGCAAGGTCCCTTCCTTGCTAAAGCCTTTTAAAACACTTTTCCCCCATCTTTTAACCTCTCAAAAAGACCTTAACTAAGATCCCCACAAAAAAATAAAACTCGACAAAAACTTAGACACACAACTTCTACACAAGAAACAAAGCACAAGAGAAGCGAACAAAGATCGAACTTCCACATATCACCCTGTTGTGTTGTTGCGGAGACGCATCAAGTTTTTGGCGCCGTTGCCGGGGAACAGGATATTAGAAACGCTAGTATTTTGTTACTTTAGCCATTCATTTATTTTTACTGTTTTTCTACTCCATCTTCTCTACTTTCATTGTTCTCATTTTCTTTTGTTTATTTGATTGCAGTTCCAGCTTATGACCAGAGGGAACCCATCGACATTAGTTGAAGGAGACCCTGAAATTGAGCGAAGACTTCACAAGAGAAGCAAGGAGCCTGAAGTTGTTCAAGAACAGAAAGTTGAAGTTGAAGCTGAAGGATCTGCGACCATGGCAGACCACGAAGATGAACCAGGGACGCTTGCTGATTTTGCTAGACCTTCAGCCCGAGGAACACAGTCGAGCATTGTTAGACCGCCCATCGCGGCTAACAATTTTGAGCTGAAGCCGGCATTCATCCAGATGGTTCAGCAGTCCGCGCAGTTTAATGGGCTGCCTGATGAAGACCCCAATGCCCATGTTGAAAACTTTTTGGAGGTTTGTGATATGCTCAAGATCAACGGGGTCTCGGATGATGTGATTCGATTGAGGACCTTCCCATTCTCATTGAAGGGACGAGCCAAACAATGGCTCCAATCATTGCCAAGAGCGTCCATCACCACTTGGGACAAGATGGTGGAAGCCTTTCTTGCACGATATTTCCCTCCCGGGAAATCAGCGAAGCTCCGCAATGAGATCTCTTCCTTCTTTCAGAATGAGTTGGAGTCTCTATTCGAGACATGGGAAAGGTTCAAGAACCTTCTGCGGCGATGTCCCCAACATGGATTCCCGGATTGGATGATTATACACACATTCTATAATGGACTGAATCCAAGTACTAGGCAGCTCCTAGATGCGGCCGCAGGGGGGATTATGGGTAACAAGACCCCAGAAGATGCAAGGCAGCTCATTGAGGACATGGCTCTCAACAGTTGCCAATGGAGCTCGAGGGAGAAGAAGAAGGTTGCAGGAATACATGATGTTGATGCCGTTACATCACTAGCAACCCAAGTTGAAGCATTAAGCAAGAAGCTAGACACCCTTACAACTTCGAGAGTAGCTGCCATTAGCACTTGCGATAGTTGTGGAGGTGGGCATAGCTCTACAGATTGCCCTATCTCAGTGGGGGCGTCGGCACCAATGGAGCAAGTGGATTTTGTTGGAAATCCAGTGAGGGGACAAGGGAACCCTTATTCGAATACCTACAATCAGGGATGGAGGAACCATCCGAACTTCTCATGGAGCAATCAGGGCCAGCAGAAGCAAGCAGTTCCTCCGGGTTTCCCACAACAGCCTTCTATTCCAGAGAGAGTTTCTGAACTTGAAAAGGTACTTTCTAAGTTTATTCAATCTACTGACACCAGATTTCAGAACGTGGAGGCGACGCTGCGCAACCACACTGCGTCATTGCACAACTTGGAGACGCAAGTGGGCCAAATAGCAAAATCCTTGGCCGATAGACCTCAAGGAAGCCTGCCGAGCAATACAGAGACAAACCCAAGAGAGCACGTGAAGGCGATCACGTTGAGAAGCGGGCGAGAGGTGGAGAATAGAGTGCAAGAAAAGAAGACTGCACAAGAACTAGAGCAAGTGCAGCCTAAGGCCCAGGAAAAAGAGAAGGAAGCTGCAGCCACACCTCCGTCTTACGTACCTCGAGTACCATACCCTTCACGGCTGAAGAAGGACCAAACGGAGGAGCAGAACAGGAAATTTCTGGAGCTGTTCAAACAGCTGCACATCAACATCCCTTTTGTCGAGGCATTATCACAAATGCCCAGGTATGTAAAATTTTTGAAAGATCTTTTGACTAACAAAAGGAAAATTGAAGAAAGTGCAGCTGTGATATTGGATGGGAGCTGTTCAGCAATACTCCAAAAGAACCTCCCAAGCAAGAAGAAAGATCCTGGGAGTTTCATCATCCCATGTGTCATCGGGGGTTTATGCCAAGAGAAAGCGTTAGCTGATTCAGGAGCAAGCATCAACGTGATGCCGTACAAATTTTTCCAGAAATTGGGGCTAGGAGAGCCACGGCCAACTCAAATGACGTTGCAGCTAGCTGATCGCTCAATTCGACATCCTAGAGGTATCATTGAAGATGTTCTGATCAAGATTGACAAATAAATTTTTCCTGCAGATTTTGTAGTGCTTGATGTCGATGAGGATGTAGAAGTGCCGTTGATTTTGGGGAGGCCATTCCTTCTAACCTCCAAGGCACTGATAGACATGGAGGGAGGCGAATTGACGCTGCGCATTGGAGACGAAAAGATCACTTATCGCCTTACAGATGCTATGAAGCACCCTCATGAATTTGATGACACATGTTATTTTGTTGATGCTAAAGATGAGCTTGTCGATGAGTATATGAAGGAGATGTTTTACCCTGACCCATATGAGGGGTGGCCTAAGTTTGAAAAAGGTGAATCAAGTCTGGAGGAGGTTCGAGTGATAGAGGATCAACCACAACCGAGAATTCTGAAGAGGATTTTCCGTAAACTGACTAGATCAAACCGTCACTGCAAGAAGCACCAAAAGAGTGTAAAAGATACACATACACAAGAAGAAGGTGATGGCTTTTCAAGTGGTAACAAGATTTCTCATCACTCGCCTCCCATGCAACCATATTGTCTGAATTGTCAGGTAAAGGCTGCTAAGAACACATCTCACTTGCATGAGCCCCCATAGAGGAACAGGTACGTCGAGCTAATGACGTAAAACAAGCACTTCTTGGGAGGTAACCCAAGTCATTTTATTGCTTTCGTAGTTAGTTTTTCATTCTGCAGTAATAATTGGCTTGAGTAGGCGACTTTGCGTTAATTCTGTCGTTGCTGTGTTTTTATTGTTTATTCTTGGTGTTTCATGATAATTATACATGTGTGGCTTGATCTAGAATGATTTAGAGATTTAAAGTTAAGGAATTGGCTTTGTACTTAACTGTTTCATGTTAGGCTGAAAATCCACAAGGGCAGGCACAAGGGGTGTGAGTGCCCCTGTGCCTTGCTGGAAATTGAAAAAAACATGAAACAAAAGGGCACAAGGGCACCCACACGGGCGTGTGGGTGCCCCTGTGGCCCTCCTGAGGAGCCACATGCCCATGTGGCTCATCCACATGGGCGTGTGAGACCTGAAAATTTTTTCAGGTCTCCAGAGAGGCACAAGGGCAGCCACACGCCCGCTGGCTGCCCCTGTGGATTTTCCAGTTCCACAAGGGCACTCACACACCCATGTGAGTGCCCCTGTGGCCTTCTATCTCGACTTTTTTAATCCACACCGGCACTCACACGCCCGTGTGAGTGCCCTTGTGGCGTTCTGGCGTCGAATTTCGAAAGCACAAGGGCGCGTGGCTCATCCACACGCCCATGTGGCCATCCACAAGGGCGTGTGAGACCCTCACACGCCCATGTGGCTTATAAAGGAGATGAGAAGGCCCTGAACACTCATTCAAACCTTCGCGCCTTTTCTCCTTCCGACGCCTCCACGCGAAGAGACGCACCTCTTGGGTTCCTAGCGCCTCTCCTTAGCTTATTTAAGGATTCTTGGGTGTTTTTCCGGCGATTTCCAGCTTCTTCTTCATCAAAAATCTCCGGTAAGCTTCAAGTTTTTCTAGTTCTTGCCATGAATTTTGAATTTCAGATCTGGTGATTTGTTGATGTTTTATGCATGAATTCTTCATGGAAACTATCATAGTGTGCATGCTTGTCGATTTAGGGCTATTTTAAGGTGTGGAAACCACCCGACCATGGCCTTTTGGCCATGGTCGGGCATCCACACGGGCGTGTGGCCCATCCACACACCCGTGTGGATGATGAGGATGATCCACAAGGGCGTGTGGATCATCCACACGCCCATGTGGATTTCTGCTTAGTAATATTTTGTACTAACTTGCCCTGATTTTCACAGATATGGCCCCTAGAACGAAGAAGGTCGCCCACAAGCGCTCTCGCGCCGCTCGGGAGCCTTCTCCTCCCGAGGAATTGGAGTTCGCCGTCCCTGAGCATCAACAGCGATATGAGCGCTTACAGCGTCTCAAATTCGGATAGGCACGCGTGATCGATTGGAAGGAACTAGAGGAGATTTACCTGGTCGATGAGGTACGCGAGCTTACCGCTGTGGGAGGCTGGGATCGGCTCCTCACTATTCGTGACCCAACTTATCGTGAGCTCACACTGGAGGTCTTCTCCTCATTCGATTTCGACCGTGCTCGCCATGATTTTGAGAGGGAGGACACGATCCGCTTCAGGCTATTCGGTCAGTACCACTCCATGAGCCTCACGCAGTTCTCTGTTTTTCTCGGTTTATATGACAGAGACTATGTTCACACGGGGGAGTACGAGCAACTCATCGTCGATTACCCTATTGGACTCACCCCGAGTCGTGCGTACGGGACCATATGCGGAGGCTTCCAGTACGAGCCGGGATCTTCTAAGGCCACCATGCTCAGCCGTCCGGCCTACAGGTATATACATTCTATTTTCAGCAGGACCGTAACGGGACGAGGCGACAGCACTGGAGTTTTGAGCCGCCTCGACTTGCTTAACCTATACACCATGGTCCAGAACATCCCCATGCATTTAGGCTTTGTTGTGGCGGATTACCTCCGCCATCAAAGCCATTACGTGCGGGTCGGTGTGATCTTTTCAGGAGTATACATTACCCGACTCGTTCGTGGCATGGGGTTGTCCGAGGCACTTCGAGGGATGGAGAGGATCAGCATACCAGCACCCTTGGGGCTTGCATCCCTCCGAGCCATGCGTATGGTGAAGAAGACGAGCACCGGCCGTTATATACTCGCAGTGGAGGCTGAGGAGGAGGAGTCAGAAGAGAAGGAAGCCGACCCAGCAGACGCTCCTGATTCACCGGCACCCACAGCTGTGCCGATGGACACCGAGGCCGCTGCATTCGAGCCAGAGCCAGAGCAGCCTTCCACTCGAGCCCGTGACCGGTTGGCGAGGCTCGAGGTGGCAGTTGGAGCTCTCCATGGGGACATGGCGACTGTGCTCGCCAACTAGTCCATGATGATGTCGAAGTTGTCCATCATTCGACATCTCCTGGAGAGCGACACCGCATCTGAGGCGACGACATCAGCCCCACCAGCACCACCAGCAGCACCAGCAGAGTTTCCTGACGCATGAGGCGTCCTTGAGTCATTTTATTTTTATCTTCTGTATTTTTATTTTTTATTTTCTGCAGTTTTTTTTTCAGCATGCTCGTTGAGACTCTGTCTTTTATTTCTGTCATTTTTATTTTGTGGTTCTAGTTGTTGTTTTCTTTTCTAATCTTGTTGAGCTTCATTGAACCCCCTGAATCCGCAGATAGTCTTGAGAGTCTTGGGAAATGGAAATCAAGTTATGTACATGGCCGTGTGACTAGGTCACACGGCCGTTTCACCTCCAAATGCCCGTTGAGCCAAACACACCCTTGTACAATATTCCACCAACTATTTCACTTGGAATTCAGGGGAGTATTATTTTAATTTTTGAACACCCTCACATGCTTTGTGTTCAGAATTTATAATTTTATTGTGCTTGCATGTGTACATTGGGGACAATGTACATCTTAAGTGTGGGGGAGGGATCACTTTATACACCACTTTATTGTCTGTTTTAATTATATATGCTCATGCAACCTATGAGGGTTCACTTTAAGATTAAGAGTTAGATTCTAGACTATAGGAGAGCTTCGAACACTAGATTTCATCATGCTCTAGTTGTCATCCAATTTTTTGAGAAATTTTTGTCCGATTGCCATTTATACACTCTACTCACTCATCAGACCTATAGCCACATGGGCGTGTGAGGGTCTCACAGGCCCTTGTGGATGCCCACACGGGCGTGTGGATGAGCCACACGCCCTTGTGAATTCAAATATCGATGCCAGAATGCCACAAGGGCACTCACACGGGCGTGTGAGTGCCGGTGTGGATTAAAAACTCGAGACAGAAGGCCACAGGGGCACTCACACGGGCGTGTGAGTGCCCTTGTGGACCTGAAAAATCCACAGGGGCAGCCACACGGGCGTGTGGCTGCCCTTGTGCCTCTCTGGAAACCTGAAAATTGGGTTTTCAGGTCTCACACGCCCATGTGGATGAGCCACATGGGCGTGTGGTTCCTGAGGAGGGTCACAGGGGCACTCACATGAGCGTGTGAGTGCCCTTGTGCCTTCTGTTTCATGTTTTTCTGAATTTTCAGCAAGGCACAGGGGCACTCACACCCCCTTGTGCCTGCGCTTGTGGATTTTCAGCTCAACATGAAACATATAACTACAAGGCCAATTCCTTAACTTTAAACCTCTAAAACATTCTAGATCAAGCCACACATGTATAATTATCATGAAACACCAAGAATAAACAATAAAAACACAGCAACGACAGAATTAACGCAAAGTCGCCTACTCAAGCTAGTTATTACTTCAGAATTAAAAACTAACTACGAAAGCAATAAAATGACTTGGGTTACCTCCCAAGAAGTGCTTGTTTTACGTCATTAGCTCGACGTACCTGATCTTCCTTATCTTATGGAGGCTTGAAAAGGGTGTGCTCCTCCCGACTATCTCTTGCGTAGCTACTTCCCATGAACATAATTTTGCCTCGACGGTGATGCACTTTTATTCGAGGCTTACACAATTTTACTTTAGGTCTCCATGGAAACAATTTTGGCCGAGAATTGTTCAAGTTCACCTTAGGTGGGTCCTTAGATGGTTTGAGCCTCCTACCCACATCTTCTTCAATTCCCATGGCCTTTTTCTTGCATTTTGTTGGTTGATCGATTTCAAGGAGAGGTACTTGTTCCATTGCCTTCGGGTTTGTTTCTTTTACCTTTTCAACTTGCAAGAAATATGGCTTCAACAAAGCCTCTTCCAAAGCTTCCTCCTCAAAAACATGTTGTCCATTCAAGTGTTCATCATTCTCAAATTGGACCTCTTCTTCCGCCATTTGATTCTCTACAACATCTTGTTCTTTCTCCCCCACTTGCCCATTGTTCTCGCACTCTTCCTTGTCATTTTCTAAAGAAACATCCTCAAAAGGTCCTTCAGTATGGTTCTCAAAGTCATGAATGTTGTCTTGTTGATTTTGTCGTGAAATCTCAGGGGCTTTGATGCTGGTTTCAGTGTTCTGGATAAACTTAGCTAATACATCCTTCAAATTCAAATTTTCATCTTGAGATTCTTCCACTAGGGGAGCCTCAGAACCTGATGCGTCTCCGCAACAACACAAACAGGGTGATGTGTGTCAACCCCTTGCGTTACCGCAAGTGCACGGGTCGTCAAGTAATAAAAGTGGACCCAAAGGGTCGGGTTGTCGAACCACAGGGAACAGAAGTACTAGTAATAGCCCCTCTTTTGTTATCTAGCCTAATGAGTGTAGTATGTGGTGATCTAATGGCCAACACTAAGAGTGTCACCACAAGTGCGCAGGAAATAAAAAGGAAAAGAGTTCTCAATCAATAAAAGTGAGGTATCCGGACAATGCTCCCCCTAGGATTCGGGTGTTGGATGTAGATTACAAGTGTTTCTAAACGAAGACAATGAGTCGTGGGTATCCAAAGGTATAACGGCCCCTGCCTCCAGGTCACCGATAACTAGTCCCCTACGAGGTCCCGGCGGAGAATTCTCTCGACGCCTCACACCACATATGACTGCTTAAAACTCTAGGGATCCCAAAGATATGACCAATTCCTAAAAGTAGATCTAACCCTGCCTCCAGGTGGAAGATCCCTAACCCCCTACGAGGTCCCGGCGGAGAATTCTCTCGACGCCTCACACCACATATGGTTGCTTGACACTTAGGGAATATGGAGATAGGAAATATCTGTCGGAAGGGAAAGGGGACACTCCGCTATCTCACGGCTCACCCTCTCAACCCTCTTTACTCTTGGTAATTCTAAACCTAGCGGTGATCTCTCTCTTCACTAGATTGAATAAAACATGCAAGGCAATTAATAATGAAATCAAAAGCACAAACAAGCATTATGAACTCAAGAGTAAAACTCAATTTGATAAATTCGAATAGAAACACAATGTAAATCTAATGAAAATAAGAATCCTAGGGTTTACATGTCCGAATACCCTCTAGGGGTTTAGCTCTCCATGGAGCGAGTCACAAAACAAATAATAAATTCAGAAATAAGTTCCAAAGACATAAAGAATAACCCCCTTTAATCCGTGATGATAGTCTTGATGGGTAGTTTCCACGTCTGGATTGAATCCACTCCGAAGCTAGGTCGCCGATGGCTTCCTTGACGCTATGACGGAGGAGGAATCGATCCAAGTTGGTGAGGAAAGCTTCCCAAAGCCGCAAAGAACTCCTTCCAAGCCCTAGCCGCCTTGTCTCTCGAAAGTGGCCAAAAAGATCCCTAAAAATTATCACAAGGCGGCTTTTATAATTTGAATTCGGGGCTTTACGCGGGCATCCACACGGCCATCCACACGCCCGTGTGGAAATTCCACACGGGCGTGTGAAGCACTCTGCTACAGTACTGCTACAGTAAATTACTACAGTGCTTCGCTACAGTAGATGCTACAGTGATTTTTCCCCGAAGTCTTCCTTGGAGTCCACACGGTCGGGCACACGCTCGTGTGGTAGGGTGTGTGGCTTTCTAGGCTTTGAAATCCTCAAGAACTTTCTTCTGCTTTGTACGGAAGCTGGGACATGGGCGTACTACTGCCTTTGTGCCCTTTCGGTTTGTGTAATGACTTGTACTCCTCCGAAAGTTGGCAACACTCCCATGCATATGAACACAGCTTCTGATTGTGGTCTTGAAACGTGTCATCACACCCTATCTTTGCTTCTTCCTGTATGTCATGTCTCCAAAGCCCTGTTTGCACAAAAGAACACAAAACACACCTTGTTAATGCTAAAATCTGATAGAAGTGATGCTCAATGCATATAAACTGATATTATAAAATATATATAATCAAGCACTTATCAGAACCCTGAACAAATCTTGCCAATAGACCGTTTAGGCTAGGATCATGCTCTTGTGGTGAAATGTGCTCTTTAAAACTGAATTGTGGGCTTCGCCATTGTTGTCCACGCACATTCCACGAGATGTTGGGGGAACTCCTATGACTTGAATGATATGTGTTACAGAAAGGAAAGCTTTGTTGTCTTGCACGTAAAAGTTTATCAATCCTTGCATTGCAAGCTTCAATTTGCATGGACAAAGTTATAATTCGATCAACCATCTTTCATGTTCCTTGTACAAAAGGTATATACAAAGATAAGTGAGAACGGCGAAAGTAAGAAAAAATGAAATAGAAAAACAGTAAAAGATAAATGAATGGCTAAAGTAACAAAATACTAGCGTTCCTAATATCCTGTTCCCCGGCAACGGCGCCAAAAACTTGATGCGTCTCCGCAACACCACAACAGGGTGATGTGTGTCAACCCCTTGCGTTACCGCAAGTGCACGGGTCGTCAAATAATAAAAGTGGACCCAAAGGGTCGGGTTGTCGAACCACAGGGAACAGAAGTACTAGTAATAGCCCCTCTTTTGTTATCTAGCCTAATGAATGTAATGTTTGATGATCTAATGGCCAACACTAAGAGTGCCATCACAAGTGCGCAGGAAATAAAAGGAAAAGAGTTCTCAATCAATAAAAGTGAGGTATCCGGACAATGCTCCCCCTAGGATTCGGGTGTTGGATGTAGATTACAAGTGTTTCTAAACGAAAACAATGAGTCGTCGGTATCCAAAGGTATAACGGCCCCTGCCTAAAAGGTCACCGATAACTAGTCCCCTACGAGGTCCCGGCGGAGAATTCTCTCGACGCCTCACACCACATATGGTTGCTTGACACTTAGGGAATATGAAGATAGGAAATATCTGTCGGAAGGGAAAGGGGACACTCCGCTATCTCACGGCTCACCCTCTCGACCATCTTCACTCTTGGTAATTCTAAACCTAGCAGTGATCTCTCTCTTCACTAGATTGAATAAAACATGCAAGGCAATTAATAATGAAATCAAAAGCATAAACAAGCGTTAAGAACTCAAGAGTAAAACTCAAACTGATAAATCGAATAGAAACACAATGTAAATCTAATGAAAATAAGAATCCTAGGGTTTACATGTCCGAATACCCTCTAGGGGTTTAGCTCTCTATGGAGCGAGTCACAAAACAAATAATAAATTCAGAATAAAGTTCCAAAGACATAAAGAATAACCCCCTTGAATCCGTGATGATGGTCTTGATGGGTAGTTTCCACGTCTGGATTGAATCCACTCCGAAGCTAGGTCACCGATGGCTTCCTTGATGCTACGACGGAGGATGAATCGATCCAGGTTGGTGAGGAAAGCTTCCCAAAGCCGCAAAGAACTCCTTCCAAGCCCTAGCCGCCTTGTCTCTCGAAAGTGGCCGAAAAGATACCTAAAAATTATCACAAGGCGGCTTTTATAATTTGAATTCGGGGCTTTACGCGGGCATCCACACGGGCATCCACACGCCCGTGTGGAAATTCCACACGGGCGTGTGAAGTACTTTGCTACAGTCTGCTACAGTACTTTTCCTACAGTACTTCGCTACAGTAAAAGCTACAGTGATTTTTCCCCCCCGAAGTCTTCCTTGGAGTCCACACGGTCGGGCACACGCTCGTGTGGTAGGGTGTGTGGCTTTCTATGCTTTGAAATCATCAAGAACCTTATTCTGCTTTGTACGGAAGCTGGAACATGGGCGTACTACTGCCTTTGTACCCTTTCGGTTTGTGTAATGACTTGTACTCCTCCGAAAGTTGGCAACACCCCTATGCATATGAACACAGCTTCTGATTGTGGCCTTGAAACGTGTCATCACACCCTATCTTTGCTTCTTCCTGTACGTCATGTCTCCAAAGCCCTGTTTGCACAAAAGAACACAAAACACACCTTGTTAATGCTAAAACTTGATAAAAGTGATGCTCAATGCATATAAACTGGTATTATAAAATATATATAATCAAGCACTTATCAAACTCCCCCACACTTAAGCTTTTGCTTGTCCTCAAGCAAACTAGACATTCATTACAAGGAAAGAAAGAATAAGTGCTTGGCCTCAGGTTCACTAGAAAGTATGAGAGTATGAGTCTATAACAAAGGGGAAAACTATTTAACACCAAACAGCTCAGTCAATGCTCTAGAAAACAATCCAATGACAGGAAAGAAAAAGAAATCCGAAAGCGTGTGTGTGTGGAAAAACTCATCTCAATTCGACTCTATGTCCACTACTTACAGTTTTTATTGCTCAAGACTCATATAATAGCAAAAAGAATGGTAGTAGCTGCACACAATCTCCAAGGTAGCCCTTTCTCAGGCGGCCTCCCGAGTGGCTTTCACACTTTAGAGATGGTAGCTCTTTCTACCGAGGGTGCTAGCTTTCACATATCCCCTGTGATAGCTCTTTCTCTCATTAGGGCATAACTAGTATCCGACTTATGAGAGTAGCTGCATACAATCAAAGGTAGTAGCTCTTTTCGCCCCCTATATACACGAAATAATTCACAATTGCTGAACTATATATTTTTTTTTCTTTTTTTTTCCTCAAATAAAACAACTACTAACAAGTCTCAAAACATTAAATTCGAGCTTCTATAGGTCTGATGTGTGAGTAGAGTGTATAAATGGCAATCGGACAAAAATTTCTCAAAAAATTGGATGACAACTAGAGCATGATGAAATCTAGTGTTCGAAGTTCTCCTATAGTCTAGAATCTAACTCTTAACCCTAAAGTGAACCTTCATAGGTTGCATGAGCATATATAATGAAAATAAACAATAAAGTGGTGTGTAAAGTGATCCCTCCCCCACACTTAAGATGTACATTGTCCTCAATGTACACATGCAAGCACAATAAAATTATAAATTCTGAAACAAAGCATGTGAGGGTGTGCAAAGATCAAAATAATACTCCCCTGAATTCCAAGTGAAATAGTTGGTGGAATCTTGTACAAGGGTGTGTTTGGCGCAACGGGCATTTGGAGGTGAAACGGCCGTGTGACTTAGCCACACGGCCATGTACATAACTTGATTTCCATTTCCCAAGACTCTCAAGACTATCTGCGGATTCAGGGGGGTTCAATGAAGCTCAACAAAATTAGAAAAGAAAACAACGAAAAACAACTAGAACCACAAAATAAAAATGACAGAAATAAAAGACAGAGTCTCAACGAGCATGCTGAAAATAAAACTGCAGAAAATAAAAATACAGAAGATAAAATAAAATGACTCAAGGACGCCTCATGCGTCAGGAAACTCTGCTGGTGGTGCTGGTGGTGCTGATGTCGTCGCCTCAGATGCTGTGTCGCTCTCTAGAAGATGTCGAATGATGGACAACTGCGACATCATCATGGACTGGTTGGCGAGCACAGTCGCCATGTCCCCCTGGAGAGCTTCAACTGCCACCTCGAGCCTCGCCAAACGGTCACGGGCTCGAGTGGAAGGCGGCTCTGGCTCTGACTGGGATGCAGGGGCCTCGGTGTCCATCTGCACAGCTGTGGGTGCCGGAGAATCAGGAGCGTCTGCTGGGTCGGCTGCTTCCTCTTCTAACTCCTCCTCAGCCTCCACTGCGAGTACATATCGGTCGGTACTCGTCTTCTTCACCATACGCATGGCTCGGAGGGATGCAAGCCCCAAGGGTGCTGGTATGCTAATCCTCTCCATCCCTCTAAGTGCCTCGGACAACCCCATGCCACGAACGAGTCGGGTAATGTATACTCCTGAAAAGATCACACCGACCCGCACGTAATGGCTTTTATGGCGGAGGTAATCCGCCACAACATAGCCTAAATGCATATGGATGTTCTGGACCATGGTGTATAGGTAAAGCAAGTCGAGGCGGCTCAAAACTCCAGTGCTGTCGGCTCGTCCCGCCACGGTCCTGCTGAAGATAGAGTGTATATACCTGTAGGCCGGACCGCTGAGCATGGTGGCCTTGGAGGATCCCGGCTCGTACTGGAAATCTCCGCATATGGTCCCGTACGCACGGCTAGGGGTGAGTCCAATAGGGTAATCGACGATGAGTTGCTCGTACTCCCCCGTGTGAACATAGTCTCTGTCATATAAACCGAGAAAAACAGAGAACTGCGTGAGGCTCATGGAGTGGTACTGACCGAATAGCCTGAAGCGGATCGTGTCCTCCTTCTCAAAATCATGGCGAGCGCGGTCGAAGTCGAATGAGGACAGAACCTCCAGTGTGAGCTCACGATAAGTGGGATCACGAATAGTAAGGAGCCGGTCCCAGCCTCCCACAGCGGTAAGCTCGCGCACCTCATGACAATAAACAACAAATACAATGCCAAAGAAATTGAAATACAAGAAGTTGAAAACTCCCTAATTTCTTTCAATTTTGTAGTTGTCCGAGGATCTACAATGTTGTAAAATCTCCTCCCGATCCGCCTACCATAGGCGTGACATTCCCTTGATGAAGATGAGGATTGATACGCCCCTTGCGTAACCGCAAGTGCACGGGTCGCACAAGTAGTATAATGTACCCTTTGGGTCGGGTAGTCGAATCCACAGGGACTGGTGTAGCTTCTAGTACTAACGTCCTACTCAATATCTAACCAAATCAAGAATGAAGGAGTTGACTTTGGACTGACTTTGAGGAAGTTGAGGGAATAGAAAGTTCACCAAGGGAAGATTTAGGATTGACTCGATGGAGGAGATGGGGCCCCGGGGTTGGGTTTCTGACGTTCACTAACTCAGTCTTTCTCAGTAATTATCAGGGATGTCTTCAGTTCTAAACCTAGCTATGCTATAAGCATGTGGTTTCTAGCGCTGCCGAGCTCTAAGTTGAACTCCCTCTGTTTGCAACGATCAATAAAGATTCACAAACCTAGATAGGAGAACCAAACTACCAAGCATCAAGCACTAAACAACATACAAGATAGCCAATAACCTTGATTTATTAAAATGAACAAGACAATCATAAGAACTGCAAGTAAAGACTACGAGTTCGAGCTACAACGTCATACAACCACCCCCGGGGCTCCCTTAAGAGTTTAGCCCCTCATAATAACAACCAACAAACACGATGCCAAAGAAATTACAAAACAAGGAATTGAAAACCCCCTAATTTCTTGCATCCTTGAGGTTGTCGAAGGAGCTATGATGTCGTGTAATCCCCTTCCGATCGGCCTACCATACGCTTGACATTCCCCTGATGAAGCTGAGGATGAATCCCCAAAGCTCTCCCTTTCTTTCTCCCCAAAGATCGCCCACCAAAAAGTCCCCCAAAAACCTAAGTTTTTAGGGTTTTAAAGTTTTCCCGATGTGAGCACGGGCGTGATGAAACCGTGCTTCAAGCCGTGCAGATTACGGCCAAATAACTCTTCAGAAAACTCACAAACCTGTAATCTGCACGGGGAACAGCACGGGCGTGCTTAGACCGTGCTGAGGCTTTGCACGACCGTGCTCAGCGAACTCTGGCTGTGCTGATTTATGGCCACATTCTCCTGTAATTTTCACGGGAAGCAGCACGGGCGTGCTTCGACCGTGCTGAGGTTTTCACACCTGTGCTCAGCGGACTCAGGCTGTGCTGAATCACAGTTGAATTCTTCTGCATTTTGCACGGGGAACAGCACGGGCGTGCTCAAACCGTGCTGAGCTTGATGAGGTTTCTTCTAAGTCCTTTAGCTTCTAAAATTGTTCCAAAAGCGCTTCTTCTTGCTTCAGGACTTCGATATCTGCATGGAAAACCAAGAATACCTCAAATAGCACTGTACTTGGAGAATTACAGCCAAAATATTCAATAATGATGAGGGTAAAGCATGCAATACATATATATGAAATGCGCTCATTAAATACCCCCAAACTTGAATTGTTGCTTGTCCTCAAGCAACCTTATTCCCCTAATAAAGTGATGAGTGCATGACCTCTGATCTCAACACGATAAAAGAGTTACTGAAGCTTTAAGGAGTTTCTGAGAACTAGTGACTTAGTCAATTGAAGGCTTGTGAAAGATTTTACTCAAACTCCGTACTACCGTGTGTGTGTGTCGCCTCCTGAAGTATGTCAAAACTGTTCTTGAGGGGGCTAGTACAAGCTCTTTCTCCTCAAATTTTCACTATTAACTCCTAAATTGGGTAGTAGCTTCATATACCCTAGAGGCAGTCATTTCACTTGGTAGGTCATCAAAAATGACATTTGTGATGCCTAAAATCCGACTACTCAAGTGCGGCTTTCGCTTTTTCTAAAGTGATAGCTCTTTCTACCATCTTTCACACAAAATTTGACAGGGCATCCCAAAATGGAATCCGACTTGTCACGAAATTCTAGCTTTTATTTATTTTGAGTTTGGAGTCAACTTCTAATTTTTCAGCCTTATAACTAGCCCTTCATCTAACAGAGTAACAACACAACAGAAGACTAAGTGTTATCATTTGGGTTTCCAAAGTAAGAGCAAAATGAAACTTTAAGTTCAACAAAAGTGCACTAGGATACCCAAAAACTCCTGGCTTAGCAATTCTCAACCAAAATAATTTTCATAGATCGTCCTAAGTCATGCACAACATCTAGGAGACAAATGCACAACTCCCCCACACTTGAATGTAACATTGTCCTCGATGTTTAAAGATATCAGCATGCAAGAAAAGAGAAAAAGTGCAAGTAAAAGTGAGGGTTAGGAATTTTCACCAAGTTAAAGGAGAGGTGCCGACGAAGAATTCGATGGCACACAAGGGCGGGTGTTGATCGCCGATTAGGGATGAGTCGTTTGAGACAACCATCAAGAAAATAATCAATGAAGCCTGAGATACACATGCAAGCATTAGAGAAGGAACAAAAACAAAAAAATAAAAATCACACTAAAAAGAGATCAGTTTAGTAGGGGACTCCCCTTGCTAACTGACTCAAGAACACAAACGACATCAGAAGTAAAAACAAAGAACAGAAAATAAAGTAAAACATCAAAACCGGGCGCTCTCAGAATCGGAGTCAGACTCCGATGGCAAGTCGGTGGTATCGACGGCGATGGTCCGGGACGTAGAAGGTCCAGCGGCACGACGAGGCGGTGGAGACAGGGTGACGTCGAGATGAGAGGCAAACTGCTGCATGCTCCGGACCATCCACCGCCGGAAAGAAGGCGAGCCTGCTGGAGGAGAGTCCTGAGCGTGGGTGGAAGCGCGAGTGGGTGGGGTGCGAGGGGACGATGGGCCGGCGGCAGGTGGAGGATCAGGGACACTGGTGGCGGGCGGGACCTGGTGTCTGGGGCCATGAGAAGTGGACGTGGATCGCAGCATCCCCATCGCCCGGAGTGTGTCCACTGAGACAGGGAGGACGCCACCGACCATCCGCATTGTACGTGTGGCTGCGTGGAGTCCCATCCCCCGAATCAGCCGTGTGATGTAAGATCCGCAAAAGATGGCGCCGACTCGGGTGTCCTGTCCCTGGTGCTGGATGCTAAAAGCCACCTCGTAGCCGAGGTGCATCTGGAATCCGTCCAGCATGCTCAGCAAAAAGTCGAAGTCGCGGCGACTAACGACTCCGGTGCTGTCTCCCCTCCCTGTGATGGAATGACTGAGGATGAAGTGGATGTACCTGAGGGCTGGGAGACGAAGAGAGGAGGCCTTGGACCGGCGGGGGTTGTACTCCCGGTCCGTGCTCAGACGCTGCCAACAAGCCTCCTGGGACTCGCCGGGTGGTCGGGCTACAAGGAGGGCATGGTACTCTGGAGTTCTGGTGAACTCCTCATCGTACAATCCCAGTCTGACAGAAAACTCTGTCAGACTCATCCGATGCAGCTCGCCGAGCGCCTGGAACTGTACCGTGCCGGCGCGGTGGTAACTGATGGGGCCTCTGGAAAGCTCAAAGGTCGCAAGGACCTCCAGAGACAGCTCCCGGTAGGTGGGGTCGGTGATGGCAAATAACCTCATCCAGGCGCCCTCGCCGAGGTAGCGATGCACGTCGGTCTCGAGACCCACCTCGCGGAGGACCTCCCAATCTATCGCTCGCAGCTCGCTAAACCGCTTCGCGCTCAATCGGTCGTGGCGCTCCTGGTGGATGGGAGTGCCGAGGGTCAGCGCGGGGGGAACGGCTGGGGTCGAAGACTCCCCTCTAGCCCTCTTCGAAGAAGGGCCAGACGCAGTAGCCTTCCTTGGCATGATCTGTTTTGAGAAAGACACTAAACAGTTAAGGTCAACAGTGAAACACGGGCGTGCTTCAAATCGGCACGCCCATGTTATTCAAAATATAGGGTTTCTCACGAGCACGGACGTGCTGAGCAGGCACGCCCGTGCCTCCGTGCAATTCCAGATCTAGAATCAAAACACGGCCGTGCTTGAGTGAACACGGCCATGCTGACTAAACCCAGCGTCGGCACCGACGGCTTCTACTCAAAAATCGACGGAAAAAAATGTAATTAAACTCGATCAAAAGCACCCTAGAGGTCTCTAATCAGTAAAATTAGATGCTTTCGATAAGAATAATGGCATAAGAACAAAGATTTATATAGAAAGCACAAATCCAGGGCTCGTCGACTTACCAAAAGTGTTGAAGAAGGAGTAGAAGCGATGAAACTCCGAAAGACCACGACAATCGCCCGCAAAATCACGAAAAACGCAAGAAATTGAAAGCACAAAGGAAGAGAGACGCCGGTAAGAGGAAAGAAAGGATGAACGGCGCGTTTAAAAAGGAGAAAAACGCAGGAAGAGGGACAGTCGCGCTGAGCACGGCCTCAGCACGGCCGTGCTGTGCCCGTGCTTAAGTAAATTTAACGAAAAACGAAGAACTCGGCACGTCCGTGACGCGTGCACGGGCAGCGTGCTCCGTGATTCAGCACGGCCATGGCACGGCCGTGCTTCTCCCCGTGCTGAATGGAAAAAATCAAACCTGGAAAGCCTGTAAATTTCACCCCCATCAGCACGGGGGTGTTATGCCCGTGTTGAGCCTGAAACCTTCCTTCATGAAGAAAAACACGCCGGATTCTCAACAAAACGCAACAAAAACCCAAAAACACACCAAACAACAACCAAAACAAAGAAACAACAAAGAAATGAAACAAATCGGGTTGCCTCCCGATAAGCGCTCTTTTAACGTCACTAGCTTGACGGGTCTAGTCACACTTAAGATGGTTCAAAGACATACCTTTCCTCTTGGTGCCCTGCAGAAGAACATTCAATGAAAGGACAAAAAGAATTTATCAGAAATGCCTCACCAAAGCTGAGGTCATGAGTGGGACTGCATTTCGGGGCAGAGGCTTGTTGTTTCTTCCTTTCCTCTACCTTTTTCCACCAAATATGGGCCTTTGATCCCCTGCCTTTTTTTCTTTGGGCCTTCAATTCTGGTTGCCCAATGCTCGAGGGTGTGACAGCGATGGTTTCCTCTTGGTCTATGAGCTCGTCATCTGTGGGTTCCTCACCCAACAAATCAGTGAGATGATCATCTTGCCAAACTTCCTGCACACATTCACAAATAATGTCATTAGTCGCGTCTAAAAAATAGCAAGAATCATCAAATGCCATGGGATGTCTCATAGCTTCCTTCAACTTGAATACAACTTCTTCATCCCCTACTCTTAATGTTACACGACCATCCTTCACGTCAATGATTTCTTGTGAAGTAGCGAGAAAGGGTCGTCCAAAAATCAGAGATACCTCAGCCTGTTCATCCAAATCTAGGATAACAAAATCGATTGGGAATATAAACTTGTCAATCTTCACCAAGACGTCCTCTACAATTCCCAAAGGTTGGTGGGTGGAGCGATCAGCAAGTTGGAGTGTCATCTGAGTGGGCTTGAGTTCTCCCAGCCCCAGTTTCTGAAAAATTTTCAACGGCATCAGATTGATGCTCGCCCCTAAGTCCGCCAATGCCTTCTCATCATTCATCCCTCCAATTGTACATGGGATGATAAAACCTCCCGGATCTTTCTCTTTCTTGGGGATTTTATTTGAGATGATCGCTGAGCATTCTTCGCTTAATGTAACTGTGGAAACTGCTTCTAGTTTCCTTTTGTTAGTCAACAGCTCTTTAAGAAATTTGGCGTATTTGGGCATTTGTGAGAGGGCTTCTACAAATGGGACATTTATGTGCAAGGTCTTGAACATCTCCAGAAACTTTTTAAACTGTGCCTCTTGTTGGTCTTTCTTGAGCTTCGCAGGATAGGGCAGAGTAGGTTTGTATTCTGCCACTGGGTCCTTCTCTTTACCCTTCGATTATTCCCTTAAGCTCGAACTTGACCCTGGATCTCTCTCTAGCACTTCTACCCCTGATTCACATTGAGATTCTTTTTGGGCTTGTGGAGGTGGGGACTCAAGTTCCTTGCCACTCCTCAAAGTGACTGCCTTAAGGGACTCCCGGGGGTTAACTTCAGTATTGCTAGGTAGTGCACCCGGGGGTCGTTCAGCAAGCGTCTTGGCAATCTGTGCGACCTGACGCTCAAGATTCTGTAAAGAGGCTTGTTGATTCCTCATCATCTCTTCATGCCCTGTGATTCGGGCATCATTAGCTTGAATATATTGGACGAGAAGAGCTTCAAGAGATGGTCCCTTTTGCTCTGGTGGTGGGGGCCTCGAAAATTGAGGCTGAGTTTGCTGCTGCTGCTGTTGCTGAGGGGGACGCTGCTGGCCCTGACTCTGGTCTTTCCAAGAGAAATTAGGGTGATTCCTCCACCCTGGGTTGTAAGTGTTGCTGTAGGGGTTATTGCCTGAATACCTCTGATTCTGACCAATGAAATCCACCTGTTCGGTGGCACTAACTCCCTCAGAAGAACAACTGGGCCCTGCTTGGTTCGCCCAACTATCATTATTCATGTTCATTGCTGGAGGTTGAACTTGCATTGTGTCCAGCCTTTTAGAGATGGCTTCCACCTGTACTGCCAAAGTAGTGAGCACATCAACCTCATAAAGCCCGGCAGTCTTCACTGGCTTGTTCCTCTCAGAACTCCACTGGTAGCCATTGGAGGCCATGTTTTCAATCAAATTCTGAGCCTCATCAGGTCTTTTGCTACACAAGGAGCCTCCTGCTGCGGCATCCAACATTTGTTTAGTGGCCACATTCAATCCATTGTAGAATATCTCGATTTGCATCCATTCCACAATTCCATGCTGCGGGCACTTCCTTAACAATTCCTTATACTGCTCCCAGGTATCATATAGTGTTTCAGATTTGGCTTGCCGGAATGAAGAGATGTCGCTTCTAAGTTTGGTGATCTTGGCCGGTGGAAAATATCTGGTCAAAAATTTCTCGGCCAACTGTTCCCAGCTCGTAATAGAACCCGCTGGCAAGGAACTTAGCCATTGCTTGGCCCTCCCTCGCACAGAAAATGGGAACAATCGAAGACGAACCGCATCCTCGGACACATTGTTCGCCTTGAAGGTATCACAGATTTCTAGGAAAGTTGCAAGATGAGCATAAGGGTCCTCATCTTGGAAGCCATCAAATTGGCACATCTGTTGCACCATCTGAGTAAAATTTGGCTTCAGCTCTAAATTGTTGGCCGCAACTGGGGGCCGAACAATGCTAGATCCAGATCCTTCCAAATTAGGCCGAGCATAGTCAGAAATGCTCCTCTGATTTCCAGCCATGTTTTCCTCTTGATCCACCTCAACACTTATTTCCACTGACCCGGTCTCTCTTAAGTGAATCTGTCGCTGTCTCCGATGAAAAGTCCTCTCAATATCTGGATCGGGAGACGCAAGATGGGAAGAATTCCCCCGGGTCATGCACTGTACCTGCACAAACACCAAAAGAAACAGATGAATATGAATTTTCAAGCTCAAGGCGAAAAGAGAAAAGAAAAATAAACAGCTTAAGAAGAACAAAGAAAGACCAAAGAACAAAAACAAAGAAAACAAGAAAAATAAAATAAGAACAGAAGAAAACGAATTAAAAGTAAAATAAACGGCTAGAGTACTAAGACTGTCCGTATTCTTAGAAGTTGCCAGTCCCCAGCAACGGCGCCAAAAACTTGATACGCCCCTTGCGTAACCGCAAGTGCACGGGTCGCACAAGTAGTATAATGTACCCTTTGGGTCGGGTAGTCGAATCCACAGGGACTGGTGTAGCTTCTAGTACTAACGTCCTACTCAATATCTAACCAAATCAAGAATGAAGGAGTTGACTTTGGACTGACTTTGAGGAAGTTGAGGGAATGGAAAGTTCACCAAGGGAAGATTTAGGATTGACTCGATGGAGGAGATGGGGCCCCAGGGTTGGGTTTCTGACGTTCACTAACTCAGTCTTTCTCAGTAATTATCAGGGATGTCTTCAGTTCTAAACCTAGCTATGCTATAAGCATGTGGTTTCTAGCGCTGCCGAGCTCTAAGTTGAACTCCCTCTGTTTGCAACGATCAATAAAGATTCACAAACCTAGATAGGAGAACCAAACTACCAAGCATCAAGCACTAAACAACATACAAGATAGCCAATAACCTTGATTTATTAAAATGAACAAGACAATCATAAGAACTGCAAGTAAAGACTACGAGTTCGAGCTACAATGTCATACAACCACCCCCGGGGCTCCCGTAAGAGTTTAGCCCCTCATAATAACAACCAACAAACACGATGCCAAAGAAATTACAAAACAAGGAATTGAAAACCCCCTAATTTCTTGCATCCTTGAGGTTGTCGAAGGAGCTATGATGTCGTGTAATCCCCTTCCGATCGGCCTACCATACGCTTGACATTCCCCTGATGAAGCTGAGGATGAATCCCCAAAACTCTCCCTTTCTTTCTCCCCAAAGATCGCCCACCAAAAAGTCCCCCAAAAACCTATGTTTTTAGGGTTTTAAAGTTTTCCCGATGTGAGCACGGGCGTGATGAAACCGTGCTTCAAGCCGTGCAGATTACGGCCAAATAACTCTTCAGAAAACTCACAAACCTGTAATCTGCACGGGGAACAGCACGGGCGTGCTTAGACCGTGCTGAGGCTTTGCACGACCGTGCTCAGCGAACTCTGGCTGTGCTGATTTATGGCCACATTCTCCTGTAATTTTCACGGGAAGCAGCACGGGCGTGCTTCGACCGTGCTGAGGTTTTCACACCCGTGCTCAGCGGACTCGAGCCGTGCTTGAATCGCAGTTGAATTCTTCTGCATTTTGCACGGGGAACAGCACGGGCGTGCTCAAACCGTGCTGAGCTTGATGAGGTTTCTTCTAAGTCCTTTAGCTTCTAAAATTGTTCCAAAAGCGCTTCTTCTTGCTTCAGGACTTCGATATCTGCATGGAAAACCAAGAATACCTCAAATAGCACTGTACTTGGAGAATTACAGCCAAAATATTCAATAATAATGATGGTAAAGCATGCAATACATATATATGAAATGCGCTCATCAAGGATGAACCCCAAAGCTCTCTCCTCTTTCCTCCCTTCGTTCGCCCACCAAAAAGTCCCCCTTGAAACTAAGTTTCTAGGTTTTAATGTTTCCCGATGTGTGCACGGGCATGTTGAAGCCGTGCTTCAAGCCGTGCAGATTACCGCCAAATAAAATTCCAAAAAACTCACATTCCTGTAATCTGCACGGGGTACAACATGGGCGTGCCTAGGCCATGCTGAGGGTTTGCATGACCGTGCTAAGCGAACTCAAACTGTGCAGACTTTGACTGAATTCTCCTGTAATATGTTGATAAGTGCTTGATTATATATATTTTATAATATCAGTTTACATGCATTGAGCATCACTTTTATCAGGTTTTAGCATTAACAAGGTGTGTTTTGTGTTCTTTTGTGCAAACAGGGCTTTGGAGACATGACGTACAGGAAGAAGCAAAGATAGGGTGTGATGACACGTTTGAAGGCCACAATCAGAAGCTGTGTTCATATGCATGGGGGTGTTGCCAACTTTCGGAGGAGTACAAGTCATTACACAAACCGAAAGGGCAGAAAGGCAGTAGTACGCCCATCTCCCAGCTTCCGTACAAAGCAGAAGAAGGTTCTTGAGGATTTCAAAGCATAGAAAGCCACACACCCTACCACACGAGCGTGTGCCCCACCGTGTGGACTCCAAGGAAGACTTCGGGGGAAAAATCACTGTAGCAAAGTACTGTAGCGGTTTACTGTAGTAGTACTATAGCAAAGTACTTCACACGCCCGTGTGGAATTTTCACACGGGCGTGTGGATGCCCGTGTGGATGCCCGCGTAAAGCCCTAATTCAAATTATAAAAGCCGCCTTGTGATAATTTTTAGGGATCTTTTCGGCCACTTTCGAGAGACAAGGCGGCTAGGGTATGGAAGGAGTTCTTTGCGGCTTTGGGAAGCTTTCCTCACCAACTTGGATCGATTCCTCCTCCGTCATAGCATCAAGGAAGCCATCGGCGACCTAGCTTCTGAGTGGATTCAATCCATACGTGGAAACTACCCATCAAGACCATCATCACGGATTTAAGGGGTTATTCTTTATGTTTTTGGAACTTTATTCTCAAATTATTATTTGTTTTGTGACTCGCTCCATGGAGAGCTAAACCCCTAGAGGGTGTTCGGACATGTAAAATCTAGGATTCTTATTTTCATTAGATTTACATTGTGTTTCTATTCGAATTTATCAGTTTGAGTTTTACTCTTGAGTTTTTAATGCTTTTTTGTGCTTTTGATTTCATTATTAATTGCCTTGCATGTTTTATTCAATCTAGTGATGAGAGAGATCACCGCTAGGTTTAGAATTACCAAGAGTAAAGAGGGTTGAGAGGGTGAGCCGTGAGATAGCGGAGTGTCCCCTTTCCCTTCCGACAGATATTTCCCATCTTCATATTCCCTAAGTGTCAAGCAACCATATGTGGTGTGAGGCGTCGAGAGAATTCTCCGCCGGGGCCTCATAGGGGGTTAGGGATCTTTCACCTGGAGACAGGGTTAGATCTACTTTTAGGAATTGGTTATATCTTTGGGATCCCTAGAGTTTTAAGCAGTCATATGTGGTGTGAGGCATCGAGAGAATTCTCCGCCTGGACCTCGTAGGGGACTAGTTATCGGCGACCTGGAGGCAGGGGCCGTTATACCTTTGGATACCCACGACTCATTGTTTTCGTTTAGAAACACTTGTAATCTACATCCAACACCCGAATCCTAGGGGGAGCATTGTCCGGATACCTCACTTTTATTGATTGAGAACTCTTTTCCTTTTATTTCCTGCACACTTGTGGTGACACTCTTAGTGTTGGCCATTAGATCATCACACACTACAGTCATTAGGCTAGATAACAAAAGAGGGGCTATTACTAGTACTTCTGTTCCCTGTGGTTCGACAACCCGACCCTTTGGGTCCGGTTTTATTACTTGACGACCCGTGCACTTACGGTAACGCAAGGGGTTGATACACATCACCCTGTTGTGTTGTTGCGGAGACGCATCATCTGTACGGGGTATAGCACGGGCGTGCTCAAGCCGTGTTGAGCTTGATGAAATTTCTTCTAAGTCCTTTAGCTTCTAAAATCATTCCAAAACACTTATTCTTGCTTCAGGACCTTGATATCTGCATGAAAAACTAAGAATACCTCAAATAGCACCGTACTTGGAGAATTAAAGCCAAAAGACTCAATAATGATGAGGGTAAAGTATAAAATATATATATATATATATATATATATATATATATATATATATATAATGCACTCATCAAATACCCCCAAACTTGAATTGTTGCTTGTCCTCAAGCAACCTTAATCCCCTAATAGAGTGATGAGTGCATGACCTCTTATCTCAACAAATTAAGAGAGTTACTGAAGCTTAAGGAGTTTCTAAGAACTAGTGCCTTAGTCAATTGAAAGCTTATGAAAAATTTTACTCTTACTCCGTACTACCGTGTGTGTGTGTCGCCTCCTGGAGTATGTCAAAACTGTTCTTTAGGGGGTCTAGTACAAGCTTTTTCTTTTCACTGTTTTCACTGCTAACTCCTGGATTGGGTAGTAGCTTCATATACCCTAGAGGCAGCCATTTCACTTGGTAGGTCATCAAAAATGACATTTGTGATGCCTAAGATCCGACTACTCAAGTGCGGCTTTCGCTTTTTCTAAAGTAATAGCTCTTTCTACCATCTTTCTCATAAAATTTTGACAGGGCATCCGAAAAAGGAATCCGACTTGTCACACTATTCTTTTCTTTTTCCTTTTTATTCCTTGAGTTTGGAGTCAGAACCTAACTGTTCACAAGCCTTGCAACTAGCCCTTCCTCTAACAGAGTGACAAAACAAGAAAGGTTAAGTGTTCAGATTAAGGTTTCCAAAGTAAGAGCAAAATAAAACTTTAAGTTCAACAAAAATGCACTAGTATCCTCAAAAAACTCTTAGCTTAGCAATTCTCAACCAAAACTTTCATAGATCGTCCTAAGTCATGCACTACATCTAAACATATTAACACACAAGTACACAACCCTCCCCCACACTTGAATGAAACATTGTCCTCAATGTTTAAAGATTTAACATGCAAGGCATAGAAAAAGATTTCAAGTAAAAGGGAAATGTGTTGGGGAATCTTCACCAAGTTAAGGGAGAGGTGCCGAAGAAGAATTCCAGGGCACATAAGGGTGTATGTTGATCGCCAGTTAGGGAGGATCCGTTTGAAACAACCAGCAAGATAGATATTCATAAATCCTAAGATAAACATGCAAGCATTAGAGACAGAATAAAAGCAAAATAACAAAATCACACTAAACAGAGATCAGTTTAGTAGGGGACTCCCCTTGCTAACTGACTCAAGAAAAACAAAAGACAACAAAAATAAAAGCAAAGTACACAGAAAATAAAACAAAACAACAAAACAGAACATCAAAACCCGGCGCTCTCAGACTCGGAGTCAGACTCCGATGGAAGGTCGGTGGTGTCGACTCCCACTCTCCTGGATGTAGAAAGTCCAGCAGCACGGCGAGGAGGTGGAGACAGGGTGACGTCGAGGTGAGAGGCCAGCCGCTACATGCTCCGGATCATCCATCGCCTGAAAGAAGGGAAGCCAGCTGGAGGAGAGTCCGCGATGGTCTGGCGGCTGCAGGAGGAGAATCAGGGACGCTGGCTGGTGGGGCCCGGTACTGAGGACCCTGGGCGATGGAGGTGGAACGCAGCATCCCAATCGCACGTAGCGTATCCACAGAAACAGGAAGCACGCCACCCACCATCCTCATCCCACGGGTGGCCGCCTGAATGCCCATCCCTCGAATCAGGCGCGTGATGTAGGACCCACAGAAGATCGCGCAGACCCGGGAATCCTGTCCCTGATGCTGGAGGCTAAAGGCCACCTCGTAGCCGAGGTGCATCTGGAATCCATCCAGCATGCTCAAAAGAAAGTCGAGCTCGCGGCGACTAACGACTCCTGTGCTATTTCCCCGCCCTGTGATAGAATGCCTGAGGATAAAGTAAATGTACCTTAGAGCTGGGAGGCGAAGGGACGAGGCCTTGGACCGGCGAGGGTCGTATGCTCTGTCCGTGTTCAACCGCTGCCAACATGTCTCCTGGCACTCGGAGGGCGGTCGGGCGACGAGGAGGGCGTCGTACTCTGAAGTCATGGTGAACTCCACATCGTACAAGCCCAGTCTGACGGAGAACTCCGTCAGACTCATTCGGTGGAGCTCGCCGAACGCCTGGAACTGAATCGTGTCGGCGCGGTGGTAGTTGTCAGGCTCTCGGCGCATCTCGAAAGTCGCGAGGACTTCCAAAGATAGCTTGGGGACACTCGTATATTTAGCCGTTTATGGTCTTGCCCCTGTTCTTCATGTTTGTTTGCTTGGGGACAAGCAAACGCTTAGGTGTGGTGATGTTTGATAAACGTCTAAATATACGTATTTTATACGTTTATTTTATTATCTTTTTGATAAGTCGATGCCCTTTTTATAGTCTAAATCTCTTTATTTTGTGTTGCAGACCCTAATTGAGCTCAAGAACGTATTTAGGAAGAATTCGACACCAAATACGACGTTTTTGGGTTTTTCACTGTAGCAGTGCTGTAGCAGGATACTGTAGCAGAGTACTGTAGCACCCGAGGTGAAATTTCCTGCAAAACTTTCTGGATGCCTCACGGGCAACCTCACGGCCGTGAGGCAGCCCGTGAGGAGTCGCGATTTCACCTTTTTAAAGGCTCCTAGGGCATCATGTTTGGGGACTTTTGGCCACCATTCTCCACCATCTTCACCTAGGGCTTCAAGGCAAGGGGAGAAGGCAGATCTGAGGAGGAAATCAAGGGGAGAAGAGGTTGTGCTATCAAGGAGAAGATCTAGGAGCTTGCCGGCGCGGATCCGACAAGTTCTCATCACCACCTTCTAGTCTCCATCTTAAGGGAGTTTGCTATGAGCTTTCTCCTTTGTTGATGATGAACTAGACTCCCAAGGTCACCGGGCATCCGGTGAACCTTGGGATGAACTTGCTTTGTATGGATGTTTTAGATTTACATTTATGGTATGTGGTTTGGTTTGTGGTTCATGCTTTGTGTTCTTTGATGTGTTGTTTGGCATGAGAACTCTGTGATTCAACTTCTAGATTGTACTTGGTGCGTGACCATCGCCCTTGTGCTAGACTCACATAGCATGGAAGGGATACATGTATGAATACGCCGTGACCATCGGGTATTTCATGCCCCTCCAACCATTAGGGCTGGACCTAGGTTGAGTATCGACCCTAATTAGAGGTTTTCCTAAGCGTAGTGCAATCGTAGGAGGATTTGGTCGGAAGAAATTCCGAGCCAATACTCGTACCGGATTAGGGGTCATCGCCGTGACCATCGGGGTGATCTACTGTTGGATATCTCTTGGCCCATCCACCACTGCCTGTGTAATTTTAGCATCCATCTTGCTTTTGTAGTCCTGAGAGGATCCTAGCCCGGGACCTCGCACTTTCATTATTATTTGCTTCCTTAAATATGCTCATGTGGTGTGCCTGAGTCCATGTGTTTATAGTTATCTTTGTTAGTTCTCTTATCTTGTTTTATTTCTCTATCTTTGGTAGACTAGACAGTGCCGTCTAGGGGAAAGTAATAGCAGCTCTTGGGACCCCAGGGAATACGACCCTCTCACGCGTGCGTGAGAGGTATTACTTGACGACCCGTGCACTTGCGGATCTCATCAAAAAGATTAAATGATTAGGGTTCGTCGATTCACCACAATATCGGAGAAGATAAAAATATGAACGGTGAACTCCAACAAATCTCTAAAAACCCGCAAATGAGCGCGAAACCACAAGAAAATTGAGGGTAGAAAGGAGGAACGCGCAGTGAAAGTGAAGAAGAAAGCCGAACGACCGGATTTTAAAAGAAAAACTCGTGCAAGACGATCCGGCGTGCTAGGGCATGGGCACGTTCGTGCTAAAACAGAAATGAAGAACACGGCACGTCTGTGCCGCGTGCATGGGCAACGTGCTAGGGAGTTCAGCATGGCCACAGCACGGCCGTGCTTCTCCCCGTGTTGTTCAGACATGATAAAACCTTAAAAACCTGTGAATTGCACCCCCATCAGCATGGGGGTGTTAGGCTCGTGTTGGGCCTGAAACCTTCCCTCATAAAGAAAAACACGTCGGACTCGATTCAAAACACGACAAAAACACAGAAACAAACAAAACAAACAACCGCAACAAAGACAACAAAAGAAATGAAACCAATCGGGTTGCCTCCCGATAAACGCTCTTTTAACGTCACTAGCTTGACGGGTCTAGTCTCATCTCAAGAGGGTTAAAAAACATACCTTCCTTCTTCGCGCTCTGCAGAACAACAGCCAGTAAAGAAGGTAAAGAATTAATCAAAAATGCCTCACCAAAACTGAGGACATTAGAAGGGTTATGCTTTGAAATAGAAGCTTGTTGTTGCTTCCTCTCCTCTACCTTCTGCCACCATGTCTGGGCCTTAGATATCTTCCTTTTCCTTCTCTTGGCATTCATTGCTGGTTGACCAGAGCCCGATGGTGTAGCAGCGATGTCTTCCTCTATGTCCAAGAGTTCTTCATCTGGAGGTTCCTCCCCTAACAACTCAGCAAGATGATCCCTTTGCGAAATTTCCTGTACACACTCACAAACAACATCATCAGTAGCATCTAGAAAATAACAAGAATCATCAAATGCCATGGGGTGTCTCATAGCTTCCTTTAGCTTGAATACTACTTCTTCATCCCCGACTCTCAATGTCAGTCGACCATCTTTTACATCAATAATTGCGTGTGAAGTGGCTAAGAATGGTCGTCCAAAAATCAGAGGGACCTTAGCTAGATCATCCAAATCAGAGGGACCTTGGTGATCGACACGGAAGTGTCAACACCCGCAAGCGCACGGGGTCGTCAAGTAATAAACCACTCGTGCACGCACGAGTGGGTCGTATTCCCAAGGGGCCCGAGGAGCTACCTTACTCACTTCTCACTTGTTGTTTAGCTCACCGATTCCATTTTCAAGAGAATAGAAAGGAAATGAAAGAAACAAACTACAAGAGAAATTTTCTAAATAAATGCAACTGAATCAAAACACGAGAGATGCTCAGGGATGGAAGATGGTCATGGATGAGGATCCCCAAGGGGGCTACTCAAGTGAGTAGGATATTTGAGAAATTAAGTATGTGGCTAGTTGGACCGAGAAAACCTAAACTTAGGTGATAAACGTCTAAATATACGCATTTTATACGTACTTGTGTATAGTTTATTCTCTCTTTTTGTTAAGTTGTTTTCTATTTTCTTGTTTAATGTGGTTTTACTTGTGTTACAGGCCCGAAATAAGCTCAAGAACGTATTCATGAAGAAATCGACACCAAATACGGCGTTTTTGGGATTCATCACTGTAGCAGTACTGTAGCGGAATTACTGTAACACAATTACTGTAGCAGATACTGTAGCAGGGTACTGTAGCTCTGAATGGAAAAATCCCTGAGAAACTCTCTGGATGCCTTGCGGGCAACCTTGCGCCCGCAAGGCCACCCGCAAGGCATCGCGATGTCTTGATTTAAAGGGCTTTTCTAGGGCATTTTGGGAGGAGAAGTCTTCTTCCTTGGAGCTCCACACAACCATCTAAAAATCCGGCTTGGAGGAGGGCTTTGAAGGCGTTTTCACGGCGAGATCTTGGAGGAGAGTGCGTTTGGGAGCAAGATCCTACTCTAGGGCATCATTGAAGGAGGGTTGAAGACAAGAGAAGCCACCTCTTGAGTGGCGTCTTCGGAACTCCATTTTCGTATTTGAGGGAGTGATTATGCTTTCTTTAGTTGTTTTCATGCTTTTGAGTATGTATTTTGATATTATGAACAACTAAACCCCAAGGTCACCGGATGTAGGTGAACCTTGGGGGTGAACTTGTGTATTTTGGATGCTTGGTTTCAATTAATGTTTGTAGACTTGTTTGTGATCCTTGTTTGGTGCTTTTGAATGTTAGGGTATGCATGAGAACTCTGTGTATCTCTACTTAGCCAATACTAGGTTGCATGACCATTGCCCTAGTGTTAGACTCACCAAGCTTGGAAGGGAAATACGTATAAATACGCCGTGACCATCGGGTATTTGTACCCCTCCAATTCTAGGGTTAATTGCTTATTTGTAATTCAACCTTAGTTTGAGAAAACCACCTCACCCTTTGCAATCGTATGAGGATTTATACGGGTAGAGCCCGTATTCAATACTCGTACCGGATTAGGGGTCAACTGCCGTGACCATCGGGTTGACCTAATCTAGGGTTTTCTCGGTCCAACAAGCCATTTACATGTTAACCCAAAGCATCCCGTACACTTCAGTAGCCCCCGAGGGGATCCTTATCCGGGACCGCTTTCTCACCCCGATTTCACACTTTCTATTGCCCCGTTTAATTAGCTTTCTGAATTGCATTTATTTCTTGTTTTTGCATTTTCTTCCTTTACTCTCGAAATTGATCGGCTAGACAACATTGCGAGAAGGAAGTAAGGATAGATTCTCGGACCCCGGTGGAATACGACCCTCTCACGCGTGCGTGAGAGGTATTACTTGACGACCCGTGCGCTTGCGGGACGACCACCAAGTTTTTGGCGCCGTTGCCGGGGACCCTCGAGAAATATTCGGAAAACTTTTAGCGTGTTGATTTGGCTTTCGTTTTGCCGTTTTTGCCATTCTTGTTTATATTCCGTTATTTTATTCCCTGCATTTTTCCTGTTTGTTTTTCTTCAAGTTTTGACACCCGCCTTGAATTTTCTTGCGAGGTACCTATCTTATGACACGAGCGAGTCACACAAATTTGGTTGATCCTGACGACGAGATTGAACGAACCTTGCATCAACGTTTGAGAGAAGTTACCGAAAGCTCAAGGCAACAAGAAATTCGGGTCGAATCTAGTGAGCCCTACTGTCATGGCCGAGCCAAGAAGAACGCTATCAGATTATGAAAGGCCACAATTCACGGGAGAAGAATTTAGTGTCCAAGTGCCAAACTGTTCCGGCCAATAATTTTGAAATCAAGGCCAGCACCATAGGAATGATTCAGAATTCAGTCCAGTTTGATGGTTTAGCTGATGAAGACCCGCATGCTCACTTGTCTAAATTTCTTCAGATTTGCTCCACTTTTAAGATCAACTCAGTATCAGACGATGCCATCAGACTGAGGTTATTCCCGTTCAGTTTGAGAGGAACAGCATACAGATGGCTCACATCCTTAGCTCCCGGTTCCATCACCACTTGGAAGGAAATGGTTGAGAAGTTCCCTGGCCCGATATTTTCCCCCAAGCAAAGCCGCAAGATTGAGACAGGAAATATCATCCTTCGGACGAGGGTGATACTCGAGACACTTTTTGAAGCCCATGAACGATTTAAGGACCTTCTTCGCAAGTGTCCTCATCATGGCTTCCCTTCATGGATGAGGGTGCAAACATTTTGCAATGGGCTGAATTATGCTACTAGGCAGCTCATCGATGCGGCGGCAGGAGGTTCTCTCGAGCAACAAGCTTCCTGAAGAGGCCGAGGAGTTAATTGAGAACATGGCCAGTAATGAGTGCCATTGGAGCACTCGACGAAGCCTCCAAGGGCTGCGGGGTTGTATGAGGTGACCGAATCCACAGCTTTGGCCGCGAAGATTGATGCCCTAACAAAACATGTCATGGATAATAGTTCGAAGTATGACGCCCTAGCACAAAAGGTTGATCAGCTCATGATAGGATCCAGTTCGGGATCAAAGGCAGTTATGTCATGTGATACTTGTGGGGCGGGGCATGCAACATCACAAGTGCCCCATTGTTGTTGCCCCATCACCGCCGATGGAAACAAGTGGATTATGTTGGGGGTGGACCAAGAGGACCTCGGAAATCGGTTTAGCAACCCTTACACTTATGGATGGAGAGGCTCTTCAAATCCTTCTTGGACTCAAGGTCAATCTCAATATAGACCTCCACAATCTCGGGGAAGCCAATACCAAGCTCCTCCCCCACAAGAGAAGAAATATTCTACGAGAGGATGTGTTAGCCGATTCATGATTAGCACGGAGGCACGCTTCGTGAATAATGAAAAGAAAATGGATGAATTTGGTACTATATTGAGAAATGTTCAAGCATCCATCCAATCTCTCGGAGAATCAAGTGGGACAGACTTGCTCGTGGACAATCGAACGACCCTCGGGGAGTTTGCCAAGCAATACCGAAAACAACCCGAGAGAGCAATTAAAAGTTGTTACTTTGAGGAGTGGTAGACAGTTGGAAGCAAGGGAAAAAGGAATCCCAAGTGCTTCTAATGATGGGGTAGCCGTCCGGGAAGACCCCGATTTGAATAAAGATGTAAGCAAGGCTAATGGGAGGAAAACCTGGTGAAGACTCTCCCAATTCGACATTTCAAAGGAGCACACATACAAGCCGGTGGTACCTTACCCCTCGAGACTCAAACCAGATAGAGATGAAGCCCAGTTCAAGAAGTTCCTCAATGTATTCAAACAACTCCACATAAATATTCCAATCATTGAGGCACTAGCTCAAATGCCCAAGTATGCCAAATTTTTAAAAGAGCTTCTCACCAATAAGAGGAAGTTAGAAGAACAAGGCACTGTTGCACTTATCGGTAATTGCTCAGCAATTCTAGAGAAGAAACTTCCAAAAAAGTTAAAAGATCCAGGTAGTTTTGTGATCCCTTGTGTAATTGGTGAAGGAGTAATCGAGCATGCTCTAGCCGATTCGGGGCTAGTATAAATGTAATGCCATACAACTTGTTCTTGAAACTGGGATTGGAAGACCTACGACCTACACGAATGACATTACAACTTGCGAGATAGGTCGGTGCGAAGACCTCGGGGAGTAGTTGAAGATGTCCTTGTCGAGTCGACAAACTCATCATTCCCGTAGATTTCGTGATTCTAGATGTGGATGATGATGTCGAGGTACCCCTAATTCTAGGGCGCCCATTCCTGAACACTTCGGGTGCTCTAATTGATGTTAAAGAAGGCAAGATGACCTTGAGGGTTGGAGATGAGCAAGTGGTCTTTACCCTCCCGGAAGCAATGAAACACACACTTGATCATGATGATAAACTCTATTTCACCGATAGTACCTGATATAATTGTTTCGATTGTGTGCGAGGAGGTACTTGCCTTAAACCCTTTGGATGAGTACTTGGATGAGTTAACATGCCAAGATGTCAAGGAAGAACTCTCTCCTCCACCAACACAACAAGTTAATCAAGTGGAGGGTAATTCATCCAATAATGGTAAGAAAATTAGGGGTGTTGAGAAGATGTGGAGAAAATCGAAGAAGAAACAAAAAGAGAATAGAGAGGTATCCACATTGCCTCCGGATGAGGTTGATCGTATCTTCTTTGGAAATGCGGGTAAATTCAAAGTCTTTTCTTGCCTTTCATTAAACTTTCCAAGCGGCAACCCAGCTCCAAAGGTTGGAGGTAACTTTCCCCCATTTGTCCCACCATGAAAATTTTGAGGTAATGCAAGTCGAGCTAACGACTTTAAACAAGCGCTTCTTGGGAGGCAACCCAAGCTTTTAAAATTCCTTGCACTCTAGTTTTCGTATTCTTTAATTTTGTAGTAGTTAGATGTTGTCTTTGTTTTAGTTATTTTGTTCTTCTTCTTTGTCATTTCTTTGTTGCTTGATGTTGGGATTCTTTGAGTTGTTTGATGTGTTGATGCCATGAAGCTTGCTTCTTGTGTGTTTATGGGATTATATCGGCTTTGTTTTCATTGTTTTTAGGGTTTAAAGGAGGTTATGTTGATGCTAAACAAGTTTAGAGCCGTTTTATGACCGTTAGAGATCGTTTTGGTCGGATTTGGCAAGCTTGCGGGCAAGCTTGCGCCCGCAAGCTTGCCCGTGAACCATCCAGAGGGGCCTTGCGGGTGGGCTTGCGCCCGCAAGCCCAACCGCAAGGCTTCCCGAGGATCCTTGCGGGCAACCTTGCGCCCGCAAGGCTACCCGCAAGGATGCCCGACACTTGCCCTAAAAAGGCTTCTTCCCATTCTCTTTCTCTCATCTTCACACTCCCATCTTCTTCCTCTCATTTCTCACTCATTTCTCCACCAAATCACCTCATTTTTTTTGCTCTAAATCACTCTCATCCTCCTCTAAACTCTTTTGTGGAAGGATTTTGGAAGATTACAACCTTTTCAAGCCGTTTCAAGCTTTTGATTCATCCCTCATACTCTAGGGTTAAGGTTTGATTTTTATTCTTATATCTTGTGTTTTAATGAATTGTTGGGATGTAATCTTTGTGCTTTTGGTTCTCTTTGCTTAATATAGCATTATGAGATTGGTTTTGTATGATTGTAGAAATTTTTGGCTACTTTTTCAAGCAAAACTCTTGCCAAAATTTCTCGGATTTACTGTAGCAATGAACCATTCTCCTTAATTTTCATTCCATGAAGCCTCAATTTCTTTAAAATTTGGTTTAATGGTGTCCCCTTGGTCTTGTAGGTATGAGGACCAAGAAAGTGGCTCATAAGAGGACACGGAGAGACCGTTCTCCGCCCGGCGACGGACCACGATTTCGAAAGGACGATCACAAGACCCGATTCGCCCTTTTGTCAAGGAAACAATTCGGCACCATACGAAAAATTGATTGGAATGTTTTGAGAGCCTTGGGTTTAGATGAAGTCATCTTGGAGCTTATCTCTCATGGTGGGTGGGACAAATTGTTCTCCATTGAAGAACCCACCTACAAAGAGCTCACATTAGAAGTCTTAAGCTCCATTGAAGTTGCAAAGCAATGGTGTGCCGGCCGACCGAGTGTGATTACATTTCAAGCATTTGGGGAGAAACACCGAATCTCTCAAGATGAACTGGGCGTATACATGGGATTCTACACAGAAGCATACACCCACACTCCTGAGTTTAAAGCCCTAGGCTATGACTTACCGCACCCCGTTACAAATGAGTCCTATTGGTGTTCTATAGCAAATCGCTCGGGGACAAGGAAGGCATCCCAACTACTGAACCCTGCCCATCGATACATCCATGCACTGCTGACTAGAGGCATTGGGGGTAGACTGGACTCGACAGGGGTTGTCTCGCGCACAGACCTACTGATGTTGTACAGCATTATCGAGCGCTATCCACTACACATGGGGCATCTTCTTGCGGAAGTCTTAGCACACCAGGGCCAGTTTGTTCGCCTTGGAGCAATTTTCGCCGGGCCATATATCACAAGAATGATCAAAGGCATGGGCCTTCTTGAGCACACCCAAGGCATGACCGCTTGTTGGTTCTATGGCGCCACTTAGCATGCGGACTCGACTTGCATTGGTATAGTTGAGAAGCGGGGTACCATACACAGGCTTGCACAACACCAAGGAACACACGCAGAAGACCCTCATTCTTCGCATGAGACGGACACCGGTTCAGAGTCTGAGTCCGAGCCAGAGTCTAGAGAGCAGAGACCATCACTTGAGGCACAGTTTGCAGAATTTCGTACTGAGGTCTACCAACAGCTGCAGACACTTGAGAGAGGACATAGAGAGTTAGCTGCATCAGTGAGTCACATTGAGAGTGCCACCACTGAGATCCTGACATTCCTACGCAGCCTCTTCATCTTCGGCGGGCACCACCTCCGCAGCCTACCACCTGTCTTGCATCATCACGGCCATCCGACTCTTAGACTCCCGACAGATCACGGCACTTGTTGTTGTTCTTTTTATTTATTTTGCTGCTCTTATTGTTGTTTGCTTTAGTGTTACTTTTTAAGTTAGTTAGGGTTCCGACCCTACTAAACTTTCTCTCGTTTATTTTGCACTTTCTGTTTTTGCACTCTTCTCTCGTCGTTCTCATTATGGAGTTGTGATCGGTGTTCTGTCTTTTTCCGAGAATTTCTTTAGGAATGCTTCACACTCCCAACCCTCACCAAATGGACCCCCCAGTCCACATGCATTTCATCGACAGATTGGGGAAGTTTCTTACTCCATCTTTTAATTCTTGTTATATTTATTTCCCACCTCGTATGTTGATTTATGTACATTGGGGACAATGTACAGCTTTAGGTGTGGGGATGGAGTATTTATACTTGTATTGCATGCTTGTATTTTACCTATGATAGCTATGATCTTTTTGTTAAGGATTTCCTAGCTTGGTAGAATGACAAGTAGTGAGTTGTACTTTATATGTGCATGAATGTAGTTCTGTTTCTTCCTTAGTGCATATTTATACCTGCTCACTATAACTCCCAATTCTGACGCTCTAACCCATCTTATTGATTTTTGTGTTAGGATGTTAAATTCTTCTTTCAATAGTCCTTTAAAAACTTTTGAGTCTCCTGTTTTTGCTTTAACCCTCAGTGAGGTTTTTAAGTGAAGTTTTTTAGCAGGTTTGATCAGGCGTTGAAAAAAAAAAAAAAAAAAAAAAAAAAAAAAAAAAGAGAGTCTATGTCAGTATTCCTCTGCTTATAAAAGCATGAATGCGTATATGTAGATCTGTAGTCAAGTAAGTTGGGTGGCTCTTGTGCCTGGCCAGCATGTGCATCCTGCTGAAAGATTTTTGTGCAGTCTACGTTAGACGGACTCGAAAAAAAAAAAAAAACGCCTGAAACCTGTTCTATCTTCACTTGATGTTAAAGTTGCTTTTTGGAGACCAGAAGATTTTTAATTGACTATTGAGAGGGTCTTTAGCATTCCTAACACCAACTTCAATCTGTGTGAGGTGAATGGACATCCTGGGGTAATCCAGGGTGTGGAGATCAGTGTGGGAGTTAGCACACACTCACGATGACACTTTGGATGAAACAGAGCTGATATTACTTGTCTATACACTGAACAACTCACTTCCTGATTTCTAACCACCTGTGCTAGTGAAGTCCTGTACATTTGAGCTTGAGGTCGTATATTTAGCCATTTATCTTCTTGCCCCTGTTCTTCATGTTTGTTTGCTTGGGGACAAGCAAACGCTTAGGTGTGGGGATGTTTGATAAACGTCTAAATATACGCATTTTATACGTACTTGTGTATAGTTTATTCTCTCTTTTTGTTAAGTTGTTTTCTATTTTCTTGTTTAATGTGGTTTTACTTGTGTTACAGGCCCGAAATAAGCTCAAGAACGTATTCATGAAGAAATCGACACCAAATACGGCGTTTTTGGGATTCATCACTGTAGCAGATACTGTAGCAGGGTACTGTAGCTCTGAATGGAAAAATCCCTGAGAAACTCTCTGGATGCCTTGCGGGCAACCTTGCGCCCGCAAGGCCACCCGCAAGGCATCGCGATGTCTTGATTTAAAGGGCTTTTCTAGGGCATTTTGGGGAGGAGAAGTCTTCTTCCTTGGAGCTCCACACAACCATCTAAAAATCCGGCTTGGAAGAGGGCTTTGAGGGCGTTTTCACGGCGAGATCTTGGAGGAGAGTGCGTTTGGGAGCAAGATCCTACTCTAGGGCATCATTGAAGGAGGGTTGAAGACAAGAGAAGCCACCTCTTGAGTGGCGTCTTCGGAACTCCATTTTCGTATTTGAGGGAGTGATTATGCTTTCTTTAGTTGTTTTCATGCTTTTGAGTATGTATTTTGATATTATGAACAACTAAACCCCAAGGTCACCGGATGTAGGTGAACCTTGGGGGTGAACTTGTGTATTTTGGATGCTTGGCTTCAATTAATGTTTGTAGACTTGTTTGTGATCCTTGTTTGGTGCTTTTGAATGTTAGGGTATGCATGAGAACTCTGTGTATCTCTACTTAGCCAATACTAGGTTGCATGACCATTGCCCTAGTGTTAGACTCACCAAGCTTGGAAGGGAAATACGTATAAATACGCCGTGACCATCGGGTATTTGTACCCCTCCAATTCTAGGGTTAATTGCTTATTTGTAATTCAACCTTAGTTTGAGAAAACCACCTCACCCTTTGCAATCGTATGAGGATTTATACGGGTAGAGCCCGTATTCAATACTCGTACGGATTAGGGGTCAACTGCCGTGACCATCGGGTTGACCTAATCTAGGGTTTTCTCGGTCCAACAAGCCATTTACATGTTAACCCAAAGATCCCGTACACTTCAGTAGCCCCCGAGGGGATCCTTATCCGGGACCGCTTTCTCACCCTGATTTCACACTTTCTATTGCCCTGTTTAATTAGCTTTCTGAATTGCATTTATTTCTTGTTTTTGCATTTTCTTCCTTTACTCTCGAAATTGATCGGCTAGACAACATTGCGAGAAGGAAGTAAGGATAGATTCTCGGACCCCAGGGAATACGACCCTCTCACGCGTGCGTGAGAGGTATTACTTGACGACCCGTGCGCTTGCGGGACGACCACCATTAGGTCAACCCGTTGGTCACTGCAATTGACCCCTAACCCGGTACAAGTGTTGAATAAGGAATTTCTTCCAGTCAACCTCTCACACGGTTGCAAGGCGAATGATGGTTTCCTCAAGTTAGGGTGGAAACACTAGTTAGTTTTCAACCCTAGAAATGGAGGGGTACAAATACCCGATGGTCACGGCGTATTTATACAATAATCCCTTCCAAGTTTGGTAGAGTCTAGCACTAAGGCAATGGTCATGCTACAAAGTGCCACCAAGAATTTGATACAACAATTAAGCACATGTACCAAAACGATTAAGAATACCAAACAAGGATCACAACAAGCCAATCATACAATAGATAACTCAATAATCCAAAACATCACAAGTTTTGCCCCCAAGGTTCACCTACATCCGGTGACCTTGGGGTTTAGTTGTTCATGTTCAACAAATCCACCACATAAACCATGCAAATAACTAAAATAAACATGAGGAACACTCCCTCCAATGATGAAGGTCGAATGCCGCATGAATCCCCGGAGAAAACCTTCCGAAGACGCCACTCGAAGGGGTGGCTTCCCGTTGTCTTCAACCTCCAAACAATGAAGCTTTTGAAGTAGATCCTCCTAGATCTTGCTCTCCTCACCTAAGAAAACACGAATTTCCTCTCCTTTTGCCCTCCAAAATGGTGTGGAAATGATGTCCAAACCCTAGCCTTCTTTCTCACCCAAAAAGCTGTCAAAGAAGATGAAAAAGTTTTTTTTTTCAAAATGCCCTAGATCGCCCTTAAAACCCCAAATCCCGATGGGTAAACGGATCAGCATACTGCCGGTATGCTGACCCCTCGGGATTTCTACTTTTCTGCCAAGAAGTCCGCGATACGCTACAGTAACTGCTACAGTGAATGCCACAGCACCGTGCTACTGTGTCCCGTCTCGAAAACGCTGTTTTGGTGTCGAATTTGCTCCCCATCTCGTCGTCGAGTTCCCAGGGCTTCTGGCTGGCCTGAAATACAAAGATAAAGCAATTTAGAACTAAAAGGGCAAAGATTCAACAATAAGATATGAAAATAATACACAATACATACATGTAAAATACGTACTTTTAGACGTTTATCAAACATCCCCACACCTAAGCGTTTGCTTGTCCCCAAGCAAACAGACATGAAGAACAAGGGAAAGAAGATAAACAGCTAAAAATACGACCGCAGGCTTAGCATTAAAGAACTCCACAAGCACAAATGGACAGGAATCAAGAAGTGAGCTGTTCAATGAATAATGAGGTGATAATAGCTCTGGTTCATCCACAGTGCCCTATGTGTGTGTGTGCTAACTCTCACCTTGACCTCCACACCCCGGATTACCCCAGGATGACCATTCACCCCACACATAATGAAGATGGCATTAGAGTGCTAAAGACCTCCTCAATGCACAATTAAAGTCCTTTGGTTCCTAAATACAACTCCAACTCTTAAGTGACCATAAAACAGGTTCTAGGGATCACAAGAGAAACTTTATTTCTTTCACACACAAATATACACAAATTCTTTCTTTTCTGGGTCCGCCTAACATAGACTGCACAAAAATCTTTCAGATGGATGCACATGCTGGCCAGTCACAAGAGTCACCCTCTTAATTGATTACAATCTACATATACGCATTCATGCTTATAAAGCAGAGGAATACTGACATAGACCCCCTTTTTTTTTTTTTTTTTTTTTTTTGATCTCTGATAAACTACCTGCTAAAAACTTCACTTAGGTTGGAGAAAACAATAATGGAACTTAAAAGCTTTTAAAAGTGCATTGAAGAAAGAATTTAACAAATTAATGCCAAAGTCATTAAGATGGGTTGGATAGAGTGTACAAGGTGAAAGTGATCGTGAGCATGTATACAGGTGCACTAAAGATGAAACAGAGCTACATTAAAGTACAGGTACTGTACAGCTCACAACTATCATTCTATCAAGCTAGGAAATCCTTTAACACAATAATCATAGATATCATAGGTAACAAGCATGCATAAATACAACAAAATACTCTAAGTAAATAATCATCCCCACACCTAAAGTTGTACATTGTCCTCAATGTACCTAAGTCAGCAGAGTAATGTGGGGGATGAAAATGAAAACCAAAAAAAATGGGGGTGAAGGAACTTCCCTGATTCCTTAGTGTGGTTCTCAGTTGTTCCACTTGGATCAGGAGTATATCACCTAAGGAGGGCAACACAAGTAAAGCTCCCAAAATTAATAATCCTGAAAAGAACAAGGAGCTTATCATCATTCAAAGTTTTTCAGGAGGAAAAAGAAATAAAGTAAGGAAAAGAGAGCTCCAACATAAATAACACAAGAGTTTAGTAGGGAGTGAGCCCTAGCTAACTCAAAAGTACAAGTCTTAAGAACAAACAACGAAGAAAAAAAGAAAGAAAATAAACAAAGTCGTGTCATGGGTCTAAAGTGGTGATGCGGCGCAAGTAGTGGCAGCAGAGGTCGATGAGGATGAGCTGCGAACAATGGTTAGGAGCTCGGATAGGTCGCGCTCAATCCGCTGCTGTGCCGTGATGATCTCCCTCTGTCGTCGCTCAAGGCTCTGAATCTGCTGCTGGACCTCTGTGCGAAATGACTCAAACCTATCTGTCAATGATGACGAACTCTCCCCAGCATCCTGGTCAGGCTCTGACTCAGTCTCAGTGTCATGTGAGGTGCCTGGGTCCTGTGAATGTGATCCTTGCCGCTGGGCAAGGCGATAACTGCTTCACCGCTTCTCAACGATCCCAATGGAGACGAGTGTTTGTATCCCTAAGGAAGCAATAGATCCTACCACTGTCATGCCTCTGGTGTGCTCAATAAGTCCCATGCCCCGGATAAGTCGAGTGATGTAGGGTCCAGCGAAGATAGCACCCAAACGAACAAACTTACCCTGATGGGAAAGGGTCTCTGCTATTAAGTGTCCCATATGGATAGGCTGACGCTCAATGATGCTGTAAAGCATAGTCAGATCATGGCGCGTCACTACCCCAGTAGAGTCAACTCTGCCCCCAATACTCCTAGTCAGAAGAGCGTGGATAATTCGATGAGCTGGGTTTGTGAGTTGGGATGCCTTCCTTGTTCTAGAGCTAGCAGAGATGGAATGCCAATAAGCTGTGTTCGCTTTCAACTGTGGGACTTCATCAATGGATTGCTTGAACGCGGATGATCGTAGTTGAGCCTCTGTATATAGTCCCAAATACATACCAATATCGTCCTCCGAAACATGGTGTTTCTTTCTAAAAGCCCGAAAAGTGACATGGTTTGATTGGTGGGTGAACGGATACGCCTTGACCATCTCTATGGAGCTAAGGACTTCCAAGGTAAGTTCCTTGAATGTGGCTTCTTCAATCGAAAACAATCTATCCCAACTGCCATGGGAAATAAGCTCCAACACCGTGCCATCTACTCCCAAAGTGCTCAAAGCTTCCCAATCAATTTTCCTCACCGTGCCGAACCCTTTTCGTGATAGGAGTGCGTAGCGCGTCTTGTGTTCTTCCTTGGAAAATTGGGGCTCATGGATGGGAGGGGAAGGTTCCCTCCTAGGTCTCTTGGAAGCTAGTTTCTTGATTGGCATCCTATATAAATAAAATAGAGATTAACCAACTAACTTACAAGCAAAATAAGCACCAAAAAATGAAGAAATCCAAGAAAAAGTGCATTGCTACAGTAATTTCGGAAAAAGTTTTCAAGAACTTTGCTTGTAGAAGTAGCCAAAAAATTTTACAAACTAGGAAAAATAACTTGATAAACCTTAAACATTCACCCATCAACAAAATTCCAACAAATTTCAGCCATAAAAGCAAGAAAAAATCAAAGTTTTTGAGTGAGGTGCCATACTTGTGCCATAGGGTAAGATGAGTGGATCCAAATGGTAAATCCGGCCAAAAGCTTGCTCAAACTCCAAATTTTTGTCACCAAGATGGAAAAGAGGAGGAGGAGAGCAAACTAGAGCAAAAATAAATGAGTAAAAACAATGGAGAAATTCGGGAGAAAAGGTTGGAAGAATGGGGAAGAAGAATGAATAGTGTAAAGTCCCAAAAGCTCCCTTTAAAGCCTTCACTCGGGTGGTCTTGCCGACCATCCTTACGGCCGTAAGGATGGTCGGCAAGAAGTTTGGGATGAACCTTGCCGGCCATCCTTACGACCGTAAGGACGGTCGGCAAGAACTTCTGTTTGCACCAACTCATTCTCCACTCTTTATACACTCAAAACATCGATGAAACCTTGAAAAATATGGCCGGAAACAACATTTAAACACTCAAAACATCCACATGCATGCATCTAGAACAAGAATTCTTCAAAAACCACATGACAAACAAGTTAACAAAAAGGCGAAAGAATCAAGAAAAACGACGAAAAGCACAATTACACATGAACCACTACTAAAAACATAAGCAAAATAAGATAACACGAATAAGAAGATGAATACGGGAAACGAAAGGAACTTGGGTTGCCTCCCAAGGAGCACTTCTTTAACGTCATTAGCTTGACGTTCATTACCTAAAAATTCTTATGGTGGGACAAATGGATGGAAGTTACCTCCAACCTTTGGGACCGGGTTGCCGCTCGAAAAATTCAATGAAAGGCATGAAAAGATTTTGAATTTACCAGCATTTCCAAAGAATATACTAGCAACCTGATCCGGAGGCAATGTGGATACCTCTCTACTCTTTTTTTGTTTCTTCTTTGATTTTCTCCACATTTTCTCAACACCCCTAATTTTCTTACCATTATTGGATGAATTACCCTCCACTTGATTGATTTGTTGTGTTGGTGGAGGAGAGAGTTCTTCCTTGACATCTTGGCATGTTAACTCATCCAAGTATTCATCCAAAGGGTTTAAGGCAAGCAACTCCTGCACACAGTCAGAAACAATTATATCAGTACTATCAGTGAAATATAATTTCTCATCATGATCAAGTGTGTGCTTCATTGCTTCAGGGAGGGTGAAGACCACTTGCTCATCTCCAACCCTCAAGGTCATCTTGCCTTCTTTGACATCAATTAGAGCACCCGTAGTGTTCAGGAATGGGCGCCCTCGAATTAGGGGAACCTCAACATCATCATCCACATCTAGAATCACGAAGTCTACGGGAATGATGAGTTTGTCAACTCTGACAAGGACATCTTCATCTACTCCCCGAGGTCTTCGCACCGACCTATCTGCAAGCTGTAATGTCATTCATGTAGGTCGTAGGTCTTCCAATCCCAGCTTCAAGAATAAGTTGTAGGGCATTACATTTATACTAGCCCCAGAATCGGCTATAGCATGCTCCATCACTCCTTCGCCAATTACACAAGGAATCACAAAACTACCTGGGTCCTTTAACTTTTGTGGGAGTTTCTTCTCTAGAATGGCCGAACAATTCCCAGTAAGTGCAACTGTGCCTTGTTCCTCTAACTTCCTCTTATTGGCGAGAAGTTCCTTTAAAAATTTGGCATACTTTGGCATTTGAGCTAGTGCCTCAATGATTGGAATATTTATGTGGAGTTGCTTGAAGATATTGAGGAACTTCTTGAATTGGGCTTCATCTTTATCTTGTTTAAGCCTTTAAGGGTAAGGTACCACTGGCTTGTATTTATGCTCTCTTGGAATGTTAGAATTGGGAGAGTCTTCACCAGTTTTCCTCCCATTATCCTTGCTAGCATCTTCACTCAAATCAGGGTCTTCCCGGACGGCTACCCTATCATTAGAAGCACTTGGGATCCCTTTTTCCCTTGCTTCCAACTGTCTACCACTTCTCAAAGAAACAGCTTTTAATTGCTCCCTCGGGTTGCTTTCGTTGTTGCTTGGCAAACTCCCAGAGGGTCGTTCAGATTGTCCACGAGCAAGCTGTCCCACTTGGTTCTCCAAAGATTGGATGGATGCTTGGACATTTCTCAATATGGTACCAAATTCATCCATTTTCTTTTCATTATTCACAAAGCATGCCTCCGTGCTAATCATGAATCTGGCTAAAACATCCTCTGTAGAATATTTCTTCTCTTGTGGGGGAGGAGCTTGGTATTGGCTTCCCTCAGATGGTGGAGGTCAGTATTGAGATTGGCCTTGAGTCCAAGAAGGATTTGAAGAGCCCCTCCATCCGTAACTGTAAGTGTTGCCAAACTGATTCCCTGGTCCTCTTGGTCCACCCCCAACATAATCAACTGTTTCCATCGGAGGTGATGGAGCAACAACAATAGGGCATTGTGATGTTGCATGCCCTGCTCCACAAGTATCACATGACATAACAGCCTTGGACCCTGAACTAGACCCCAACATGAGTTGATCAACTTTTTGTGCTAGGGCGTCATACTTCGAACTATTCTCCGTGACGTGTTTCGTTAGGGCATCAATCTTAGCAGCCAAAGCTGTGGATTCAGTCACCTCGTACAACCCTGCAGCCCTTGGAAGCTTCTGTCGAGTGCTCCAATGGCACTTATTACTGGCCATATTCTCAATTAACTCCTCGGCCTCTTCAGGAAGCTTGTTGCTCAAAGAACCGCCTGCTGCTGCATCAATGAGTTGCCTAGTTGCATAATTCAGCCCATTACAAAATGTGTGCACCCTCATCCATGCAGGGAACCCGTGATGAGGACATCTTCTTAGAAGGTCCTTGAATCTTTCATGAGCTTCGAATAGGGTCTCCGAATCTCCTTGTCGGAATGCCGAAATTTCTTGCCTTAGCCTCGCTGCCTTACTTGGTGGAAAATATCTGGCAAGAAACTTCTCCACCATTTCCTTCCATGTAGTAATCGATCCCGGAGCCAAAGAAGTAAGCCATCTATATGCTTCTCCCCTTAAACTGAAAGGAAATAATCTCAACCTTATTGCATCATCAGAAACTGAATTAATCTTGAAGGTTGAACATATCTGAAGGAATTTGGACAAGTGGGCATGCGGGTCTTCATCAGCTAGACCATCAAACTGGACTGAATTTTGAATCATCCCTATGGTGCTGGCCTTGATTTCAAAGTTATTGCCAGGAACAGTTGGAACTTGGACACTAAATTCTTCACCCGTGAATTGTGGCCTTTCATAATCAGATAGTGTTCTTCTTGGCTCGGCCATGACTGTGGGCTCACTGGATTCTACCCGAACTTCTCGTTGACTTGAACCCTCAATAACTTCTCTCAGACGACGGTGCAGTGTTCTTTCTATCTCGTTATCGGATTCAATCAAGTTTGCGTGACTCGCTCGTGTCATAAGATGGGTACCTACATGGATTGAGGAGTCACGACGTTAGCTAACAACAAGAAATACAAAGAAGCAACAAAAGAATACAAAGCTGGAATAATTACAAAATCTCAACAACCAAAAATAAGAAAACACAAAAACAAAACAAAACACACAAGAAAAAGAAAGAAAAACAACAGAAAAAGAAAAGGCTAAATCAACAAGCTTAAAGCTTTCCAAATATCCCTCGGTGAAATTCCCCGGCAACGGCGCCAAAAACTTGATCGACACGGAAGTGTCAACACCCGCAAGCGCACGGGGACGTCAAGTAATAAACCACCCGTGCACGCACGAGTGGGTCGTATTCCCAAGGGGCCCGAGGAGCTACCTTACTCACTTCTCACTTGTTGTTTAGCTCACCGATTCCATTTTCAAGAGAATAGAAAGGAAATGAAAGAAACAAACTACAAGAGAAATTTTCTAAATAAATGCAACTGAATCAAAACACGGGAGATGCTCAGGGATGGAAGATGGTCATGGATGAGGATCCCCAAGGAGGCTACTCAAGTGAGTAGGATATTTGAGAAATTAAGTATGTGGCTAGTTGGACCGAGAAAACCTAAACTTAGGTCAACCCGATGGTCACGGCAATTGACCCCTAACCCGGTACAAGTGTTCAATAAGGAATTTCTTCCACTCAACATTCTCATCTACGTCAGCTAGTTGTAAGGTCATCCGAGTGGGCCTTGGCTCTCCCAGTCCCAGCTTCTTGAAGAAGGAGTAAGGCATGACATTGATACTGGCTCCTGAGTCTGCCAATGCCTTCTCTTCACCCAAATTCCCAATGTTACATGGGATGATGAAGCTTCCGGGATCTTTCATCTTGTTAGGTAGATTCTTGTGCAACACAGCTGAACAAGATGTATCCAAAATCACCGCTGCACCCTCTTCCAATTTTCTCTTGTTGGTTAAGAGGTCCTTCAAGAATTTTGCATACCGAGGCATTTGAGATAAAGCCACCACAAAAGGGATATTAATGTGCAGCTGCTTGAAAAGGCCCAGAAACTTCTTGTACTGCTCATCATTTTGATCATTCTTCAGCCTTGAAGGATAAGGAATCCTTGGTTTGTATGGTGCGGGTGCTACCTCCTTTTCCTTACCCTTCTCCTTGTCTTTCTCCTTAGCAGGAATTTGAACAACCTCTTCAGCGGGAAGTCTACCCTCAACCTCACGACCACTCCTCAGAGTGATTGCCTTCAGCTGCTCTCTTGGGTTGGTCTCTGTATTTCCCGGGAGACTTCCTTGAGGTCACTCAGATAAAGACTTCGCAATCTGCCCCACCTGATTTTCCAAGTTATGTAGTGAAGCGATGTGATTATGAAGTGTACTCTCCACGCCATGGAAGCGCGTGTCTGAGGACTGAATGAACTTGGTCAATGCCTTTTCCAAGTCTGTCATTCGGTTCTCAAGCCCTGAAACTCGGCCCTCCATGTTTGGTTGTTGGGGTTGCTAAAATCCGGGGAGTGCAGAGGGCCTTTGTTGCCCTTGGTTGGTCCATGCAAAGTTCGGGTGGTTTCGCCACCCCGGATGATAGGTGTTGCTATAGGGATTTCCTTGACCTCGTCCAGCATTCCCCACAAAATCAACCTGCTCAACAGGTGCTGTTCCGACCATAGAGATAGGGCAATCAGAAGAAACATGCCCTCCTCCACAACTATCACAATTCATCACTGCAGCTATTCTAGATGGGCCTGCCAAAGTGTCTAACTTCTTGCTCAATGCTTCAACTTGAGCTGCTAGAGATGTTACTGCATCAACTTCATGAATACCCGCCACTTTCCTCTTGTCTCGAGCATTCCACTGATAGCTGTTCATGGCCATTTCTTCTATCAATTGGCGGGCAGCTTCGGGGGTCTTGCTTCCTAAGGTACCTCCTGCTGCGGCATCAAGTAGCTGTCTTGTGCTTGGGTTCAGCCCATTGTAGAAGGTGTGGATGACCATCCACTCGGGGAACCCGTGTCGAGGACATTTGCGCAGAAGATCCTTGAACCTTTCCCATGTCTCGAAAAGAGACTCCAATTCCGACTGCATGAAGGAAGAAATTTCATTTCTCAGCTTTGCCGATTTCCCAGGAGGGAAATATCGGGCAAGGAAGGCCTCAACCATTTCTTCCCAAGTGGTAATTGATACTCTAGGTAAAGATTACAACCACTGTTTTGCTTTCCCCTTCAAGAAAAATGGGAAGTCTCTCAATCTGATGGCGTCGTCCGTGACTCCATTGATTTTCAACATGTCGCACACCTCCAAGAAATTCTCAACGTGATTATTTGGGTCTTCATCAGCTAACCCATTGAACTGTGCGGACTATTGGACCATCTGAATGAACCCCGGCTTAAGCTCAAAGTTATGAGCTGAAATTGGTGGCCTGACTATACTTGACTGTGTACCACGGACAGACGGCCTAGCAAAATCAGAAAGTGTCCGCTGTTGCTCATTTTGTTCAGCCATGGTTGCGGACTCTTCAACTTCTATCTCAGCTTGATCAAACTGTTCTAGTTCAGGTTGTCTTCGCCGTCTGTGCAATCTCCTCTCTATTTTCGTATCACCTTCCACTAATGTCGAAGGATGTCCACGGGTCATAACCTGGAGCTGAAATCAGGAAAAGAAAGTAAATCAGAATAATGGAAGTAAAAGAAGTGTGAGATAGAATGTGCGAAAAATGACTAGTGAAACAAAGTGTAACAATTCCTAAAACGCCTAACTCCCCGGCAACGGCGCCAAAAACTTGACACACCCTTGCGTGTGTACTCCGCAAGTGCACGGGTGTCGAAGTAATAAAGTACCCAAACGGGTGGGTAGTCGAATCCACAGGGAGTAGACGTAAGAACAATCACACTTTGTTAAGTAATCAAAGATAAACCAATTGTTGTTGTGAAAGAAAATAAAATAAGAAAGAAATAGAAATAAAGTGATGAAATGAAAAGCTAGGGTATGGAAATAGATCAATAAGAAGATGGGTTACTCGGACGATGCTCCCCCTAGAATCCTTGTTTCAAGTGCAAGACTTCAAATACTCTTATTCAATAGAGATTTCAAGAGTCGTGGAATCCAAAGATACAAGGTCCCAAATCTTAAGTCAACCTTGACTAGTCCCCTACGAGGTCCTGGCGGAGAGAAGACTCTCGACATCTCACACCACGTATGACTGCGCTATGCTCTAGGGATTCCAAGTGGTAAATCCTATTCCCAACTATAGATCGATCCCTTTGGTCCAGGCGAAAGATCCCTAATCACAAATAAGTCCTGGCGGAAAGACCTCTCTCAATGCCTAACTCTCTTTGAGATCGAAGGTAATACTTGGAATAAGAAGGTAGGGAAAACCACACCGGAGGGGAAAGGGGACGTGTCACTACCTCTCATCTCACCCTCTCAACCCTCTTCAATCTTGGTTAATCTAATCCTAATGGTGATGGTCACTCGTCAAAAGGATGATTGGATTAGCCCTCAACCCTAGTGTCACTCTAAGGGAGAAACAATTAAGCATACAAGATTGAAACTCAAATTCAAACTCAAATTGAATAAAAACATTAAAGTCAATGAAACATAGGAAATCTAGGGTTTACAAGTCCAAGTACCCACTAGGGGTTTAGCCCTCCATGGAGCAATACAAGTTCATCAAAATAAATGAAGACAAGTGCAATAAATCCATAAAGAAAACCCCCTTAAGCTTCGTGTTGATAGACTATGGGAACTTCTCCTTCTTCTCCAAAGAACCCCTTCCTCCAAGCCTAAGGCACACCTCGTCGAATCGAGTCGTCGAAGGCTCCCCCAATAGCTCTCCTTGGAAGGGATTGATGATGAAATCGGAGGAGAAGCGCCCCCAAAGTGTAGCAAGAACCTCCTGAACCCTAGCCGTCACTCCCTCTCAAAGTTGGAAGAAGATCCCCCAAATAACGCTTCAGAACGGCTTTATAATTGGCCATTTCGAGGATCCACACGGGCGTGTGAATAAGCCACACGGCCGTGTGGAAATTCTGTCTTGTGGAATCTTCATACTAGTCCCCGATTTCGCCCGTTTCTTCTCCTGAGGTCACATGGACGGACACACGCCCATGTGAAAGGTCAAGTGGCGTTTCTTGATGATGGGAAAACCTTGGAGAGCTTTTGAAATCTTTGAACCAATCGGAACGAGCGAGCATGACTGCCTTCGTGTCCTTCTACAAGAGTTGTCTTGAAGTCTTTAGAAGTTGGCACATACCCCCTCGTTGGAACCCGATTTGTGTCTTGAACTTCGTAATTGCACAAAAGATCTCCACTTGGCACCATTCTGACCTAATCTTGCCTTTATTCACGTACCATGTCTCCACAACCCTAATTGCGTGAAAGAACACCAAAACACACGAAATTAGCGATAAAGCCTGAAAAATGTGATGCTCATGCGTGGAAAACATTTCCAGAATTATATACATGCAAGCACTTATCACCAACCTTTTCCCATGGAGGCCAAAAGGTAACTCAAGCATGACCTCCAAACTTGCATCATCCCGGAAAGTAAAGTTCGTATTTTTTGGAAGTTCTTATGCTATCTCTAGCCGGGATGAACACACCATTTTCAAGCCTCCCTAAGGTAAGAAAGAGGTACGTCGAGCTAATGACGTTAAACAAACGCTTCTTGGGAGGCAACCCAAGTCTTTAAATTCTTGTTCTTTCAATTTTCGTATTATAGTTGTGTTTTTTATTGTTGTGTTGTTATTTCTCTTTTTTTTGTTGTGGTTTGATTGTTAGTTTTTGTTTGTGTATTTTGAGTTTGATCCATGCTTGTTCTTGAATTTTTAGGTTTGGTCCTTTGATTTTATGCCATTCGAATGCAAATTCTTGTGTGATTTTTGGTCGAATTCATTGTTGCTTTGATTGTGCAATGGTTGAAATGAAAAAAAATGTATAAGGGCTGAATTTGCAGGTCTCACGGGCATCCTTGCGGCCGTGAGGATGCCCGCGAACAATCCAGACGCTCCTTACGGGCAAGCTTGCGGGCGCAAGCCAGCCCGCAAGGCCTTCGGGCACCCATCTCATAAACATCCCCATTCACCATTTTTTTCATAACTTTCTCATTTCTCATCCGTTTTCCCTCATTCTTTCGCCGTTTTTCTTCATTTTTCTTCCTCTTCACGCCTCTCCTACATCTAGAGACCTGATTTGCATGAGTTTTTGGGAGTTTTACCATTATCTTCATCGATTCCCCAAGGTATCTCTCTCTAAACCCTAGTTTTCAAGCATGAATGTTTCTTATTCCATTCTCCAATTTTTCAAGTTAAATGGATGCCAATGTTGTGGAAGTTTGGTTGTTTGTTGTTTTTGTGGGGTTTTGGAGCAATTTTAAAGCTTTGTAAAAATTTTTATGCTCCATTTACAAGAGAAGCTCTTGCAAATTGTTTTTGGGAATTACTGTAGCAATTCTTGAATTCTTTCACATTCCCATCATGTTGAACCATTACTTCTCTTGTATGTGGCTTAATCTTGAATCATATTTGTAAACCCTTAGCCATGCTTGCATTAGAGAGATTTGGACACCATGTTAATGATTGAACAAAGGACTTGCTTGGATTATGTTTTGCTTGATTGTTGTGTTGTGCTAGTTGTTTGTTTTTTTTGCTTTTGTTTGTGATTTTTTTCTTTTGGTGTATGTTAGATGCCTTGAGATGATGTTCCTTTCTATCTTGTAGGGTGGAAGTAGGGCATCAAGCACGCCTTCTCTCTCGATAATCTACTCGCATTATTGGTGGCTACCTCGATCTCATGGACTTCAAGACTCATGTATTGAGACTCTGGGAAGTTCATGAAACCCTCTTATTATGCTTTTATTACCTGTATTTTTTATGAACTGCTGATTTCGACACATTGAGGACAATGTGCATCTTTGAGTGGGGGCGGGTAGATTTTCATGAACTTTGGAGTATTTTATTTAATTGCATGCTTGAATTATCTATGATAGCTATGATGTTATTGTTAAGGACTTCCTAGCTTGGTAGAATGATAGTAGTGAGCTGTACTTTACATGTGCTTGAATGTAGTTCTGTTTCAGCCTTAGTGCACATTTATACCTGCTCACTATAACTCCCACTTCTGACGCTCTAACCCATCTTATTGATTTTTGTGTTAGGATGTTAAATTCTTCTTTCAATAGTCCTTTAAAAACTTTTGAGTCTCCTGTTTTTGCTTTAACCCTAAGTGAGGTTTTTAAGTGAGGTTTTTAGCAGGCAATTGATCAGGCGTTAAAAAAAAAAAAAAAAAAAAGTGAAAAATGAGTCTATGTCAGTATTCCTCTGCTTGTAAAAGCATGAATGCGTATATGTAGATCTGTAGTCAAGTAAGTTGGGTGGCTCTTGTGCCTGGCTAGCATGTGCATCCTTCTGAAAGATTTTTTGTGCAGTCTACGTTAGGCGGACTCGAAAAAAAAAAAAAAAAAATGTAACCTTTTAGGCGCCTGAAACCTGTTTTACCTTCACTTGATGTTAAAGTTTCATTTCGAGACCAAAAGATTTTTAACTGACTATTGAGAGGCTCTTTAGCACTTCTAACACTAATTTCAATTTGTGTGAGGTGAATGAACATCCTGGGGTAATCCAGGGGTGGAGGTCAAAGTGGAAGTTGGCACACACTCACTTGATCACTTTGGATGAAACAGAGTTGATATTGCTTGTCTATACATTGAACAACTCACTTCCTGATTTCTAACCATCTGTGCTAGTGAAGTCCTGTACTTTTGAGCTTGAGGTCATATATTTAGCCATTTATCTTCTTGCCCCTGTTCTTCATGTTTGTTTGCTTGGGGACAAGCAAACGCTTAGTCGTGGGGATGTTTGATAAACGTCTAAATATACGTATTTTATACGTACTTGCGTATATTTTATTTTCTCTTTTTGTTATGTTGTTATCTATTTTCTTGGTTAAAGTTGCTTTACTTGTGTTACAGGCCCGGAATAAGCAAAATAAGCTCAAGAACGTATTTATGAAGAAATCTACACCAAATACGGCGTTTTTGGGCTTCATCACTGTAGCATAATTACTGTAGCATGGTACTGTAGCACCGAAAGGAAAAATTCTGAGAAACTCATGGCCACCCGCAAGGCATCACGATGTCATGTATTAAAAGAGCGTTTAGGGCATTTTTGAAGGGACTCTTGGCCACCATTCTCCACCATCTTCACTTAGGGCTTCAAGGCAAGTGGAGAAGGCAAATTTGAGGGGGAAATCAAGGGGAGAAGAGGTTGTGCTATCAAGGAGAGGATCTAGGAGCTTGCCGGCGCGGATCCGACAAGTTCTCATCACCACCTTCTAGTCTTCATCTTATGGGAGTTTGTTATGAGCTTTGTCTTGTATTTGTTATATTTCTTGCTTTCTCCTTTGTTGATGATGAACTAGACTCCCAAGGTCACCGGGCATCCGGTGAACCTTGGGATGAACTTGCTTTGTATGGATGTTTTATATTTACATTTATGGTATGTGGTTTGGTTTGTGGTTCATGTTTTGTGATTATTTGATGTGTTGTTTGGCATGAGAACTCTGCGATTCAACTTCTAGATTGTACTTGGTGCGTGACCATCGCCCTTGTACTAGACTCACATAGCATGGAAGGGATTCATGTATGAATACGCCGTGACCATCGGGTATTTCATGCCCCTCCAACCATCAGGGCTGGACCTAGCATGGAAGAGACGCACCTCTTGGGTTCCTAACGCCTCTCCATAGCTTATTTATGGATTCTTGGGTGTTTTGCCGGCGATTTCCATCTTCTTCTTCATCAAAAATCTCCGGTAAGCTCCAAGCTTTCCTAGTTCTTGCCATGAATTTTGAATTTCAGATCTGGTGATTTGTTGATGTTTTATGCATGAATTCTTCATGGAAACTATCATAGTGTGCATGCTTGTCGATTTAGGGCTATTTTAAGGTGTGGAAACCAACCGACCATGGCCTTTTGGCCATGGTCGGGCATCCACACGGGCGTGTGGCCCATCCACACGCCCGTGTGGATGAGGAGGATGATCCACAAGGGCGTGTGGATCATCCACACGCCCATGTGGATTTCTGCATAGTAAAATTCTGCACTAACTTGCCCTGATTTTCACAGATATGGCTCCTAGGACCAAGAAGGTCGACCACAAGCGCTCTCGTGCCGCTCGGGAGCCTTCTCCTCCCGAGGAATTGGAGTTCGCCGTCCCTGAGCATCAGCAGCGATATGAGCGCTTACAGCGTCTCAAATTCGGACAGGTACGCGTGATCGATTGGAAGGCACTTGAGGAGATTGACTTGGTCGATGAGGTGCGCGAGCTTACCGCTGTGGGAGGCTGGGACCGGCTCATCACTATTCGTGATCCCACTTATCGTGAGCTCACACTGGAGGTCTTGTCCTCATTCGACTTCGACCGCGCTCGCCATGATTTTGAGAATGAGGACACGATCCGCTTCAGGCTATTCGGTCAGTACCACTCCATGAGCCTCACGCAGTTCTCTGTTTTTCTCGGTTTATATGACAGAGACTATGTTCACACGGGGGAGTACGAGCAACTCATCGTCGATTACCCTATTGGACTCACCCCGATCCGTGCGTACGGGACCATATGCGGAGGTTTCCAGTACGAGCCGGGATCCTCCAAGGCCACCATGCTCAGCCGTCCAGCCTACAGGTATATACATTCTATCTTCAGCAGGACCGTGACGGGACGAGGCGACAGCACTGGAGTTTTGAGCCGCCTCGACTTGCTTTACCTATACACCATGGTCCAGAACATCCCCATGCATTTAGGCTTTGTTGTGGTGGATTACCTCCGCCATCAAAGCTATTACGTGCGGGTCGGTGTGATCTTTTCAGGAGTATACATTACCCGACTCGTTCGTGGCATGGGGTTGTCCGAGGCACTTCGAGGGATGGAGAGGATTAGCATACCAGCACCCTTGGGGCTTGCATCCCTCCGAGCCATGCGTATGGTGAAGAAGACGAGTACCGGCCGATATGTACTCGCAGTGGAGGCTGAGGAAGAGGAGTCAGAAGAGGAGGCAGCCGACCCAGCAGACGCTCCTGATTCACCGGCACCCACAGCTGTGCCGATTGACACCGAGGCCCCTGCATCCGAGCCAGAGCCAGAGCAGCCCTCCACTCCAGCCCGTGACCGTTTGGCGAGGCTCGAGGTGGCAGTTGGAGCTCTCCAGGGGGACATGGCGACTGTGCTCGCCAACCAGTCCATGATGATGTCGCAGTTGTCCATCATTCGACATCTTCTGGAGAGCGACACCGCATCTGAGGCGACGACATCAGCACCACCAGCACCACCAGCAGCACCAGCAGAGTTTCCTGACGCATGAGGCGTCCTTGAGTCATTTTATTTTATCTTCTGTATTTTTATTTTCTGCACTTTTATTTTCAGCATACTCGTTGAGACTCTGTCTTTTATTTCTGTCATTTTTATTTTGTGGTTCTAGTTGTTTTTCGTTGTTTTCTTTTCTAATCTTGTTGAGCTTCATTGAACACCCTGAATCCGCAGATAGTCTTGAGAGTCTTGGGAAATGGAAATCAAGTTATGTACATGGCCGTGTGACTAGGTCAGACGGCCGTTTCACCTCCAAATGCCCGTTGAGCCAAACACACCCTTGTAGAAGATTCCACCAACTATTTCACTTGGAATTCAGGGGAGTATTATTTTGATTTTTGCACACCCTCACATGCTTTGTTTTCAGAATTTATAATTTTATTGTGCTTGCATGTGTACATTGGGGACAATGTACATCTTAAGTGTGGGGGAGGGATCACTTTATACACCACTTTATTGTTTGTTTTCATTATATATATGCTCATGCAACCTATGAAGGTTCACTTTAAGGTTAAGAGTTAGATTCTAGACTATAGGAGAGCTTCGAACACTAGATTTCATCATGCTCTAGTTGTCATCCAATTTTTTGAGAAATTTTTGTCCGATTGCCATTTATATACTCTACTCACTCATCAGACCTATAGAATCTCTAGTTTAATGTTTTGGGACTTGTTAGTAGTTGTTTTATTTGAAAACAAAAATATATATAGTTCAGCATTTGTGAATTATTTCGTGTATATAGGGGGTGAAAAGAGCTACTACCTTTGATTGTATGTAGCTACTCTCATAAGTCGGATACTAGTTATGCCCTAATGAGAGAAAGAGCTATCACAGGGGATATGTGAAAGCTAGCACCCTCGGTAGAAAGAGCTACCATCACTAAAGTGTGAACGCCACTCGGTAGACCGCCTGAGAAAGGGCTACCTTGGAGATTGTGTGCAGCTACTACCATTCGTTTTGCTATTATATGAGTCTTGAGCAATAAAAACTGTAAGTAGTGGACATAGAGTCGAATTGAGATGAGTTTTTCCACACACACACGCTTTCGGATTTCTTTTTCTTTCTTGTCATTGGATTGTTTTCTAGAGCATCAACTGAGCTGTTTGGTGTTAAATAGTTTTCCCCTTTGTTATAGAATCATACTCTCATACTTTCTAGTGAACCTGAGGCCAAGCACTTATTCTTTCTTTCCTTGTAATGAATGTTTAGTTTGCTTGAGGACAAGAAAAAGCTTAAGTGTGGGGGAGTTTTGATAAGTGCTTGATTATATATATTTTATAATATCAATTTACATGCATTGAGGATCACTTTTATCAAGTTTTAGCATTAACAAGGTGTGTTTTGTGTTCTTTTCTGCAAACAGGGCTTTGGAGACATGACGTACAGGAAGAAGCAAAGATAGGGTGTGATGACACGTTTCAAGGCCACAATCAGAAGTTGTGTTCATATACATGGGGGTGTTGCCAACTTTCGGAGGAGTACAAGTCATTACACAAACCGAAAGGGCACAAAGGCAGTAGTACGCCCATGTCCCAGCTTCCGTACAAAGCAGAAGAAGGTTCTTGAGGATTTCAAAGCATAGAAGGCCACACACCCTACCACACGAGCGTGTGGACTCCAAGGAAGACTTTGGGGGGGGGAAAAATCACTGTAGCAAAGTACTGTAGTAGTACTGTAGCAAAGTACTTCACACGCCCATGTGGAATTTCCACACGGGCGTATGGATGCCCGTGTGGATGCCCGCGTAAAGCCCCAAATTCAAATTATAAAAGCCGCCTTGTGATAATTTTTAGGTATCTTTTTGGCCACTTTCGAGAGACAAGGCGGCTAGGGCTTGGAAGGAGTTCTTGGCGGCGTTGGGAAGCTTTCCTCACCAACTTGGATCGATTCCTCCTCCGTCATAGTATCAAGGAAGCCATCGGCGACCTAGCTTCGGAGTGGATTCAATCCAGACGTGGAAACTACCCATCAAGATTATCATCACGGATTTAAGGGGGTTAATCTTTATGTCTTTGGAACTTATTTCTGAATTTATTATTTGTTTTGTGACTCGCTCCATGGAGAGCTAAACCCCTAGAGGGTATTCGGACATGTAAACCCTAGGATTCTTATTTTCATTAGATTACATTGTGTTTCTATTCGAATTTATCACTTTGAGTTTTACTCTTAAGTTCTTAATGCTTGTTTGTGCTTTTGATTTCATTATTAATTGCCTTGCATGTTTTATTCAATCTAGTGAAGAGAGAATTGGTTATATCTACTTTTAGGAATTGGTTATATCTTTGGGATCCCTAGAGTTTTAAGCAGTCATATGTGGTGTGAGGCGTCGAGAGAATTCTCCGCCGGGACCTCGTAGGGGACTAGTTATCGGCGACCTGAAGGCAGGGGCCATTACACCTTAGGATACCCACGACTCATTGTTTTCGTTTAAAAACACTTGTAATCTACATCCAACACCCGAATCCTAGGGGGAGCATTGTCCGAATACCTCACTTTTATTGATTGAGAACTCTTTTCCTTCTTATTTCCTGCGCACTTGTGGTGACACTCTCAGTGTTGGCCATTAGATCATCACACACTACAGTCATTAGGCTAGATAACAAAAGAGGGGCTATTACTAGTACTTCTGTTCCCTGTGGTTCGACAACCCGATCCTTTGGGTCCACTTTTATTACTTGACGACCCGTGCACTTGCGGTAACGCAACGGGTTGACACACATCACCCTGTTGTGTTGTTGCGGAGACGCATCACCCATGCACTTACGGCTGGGGAGCTGTGTGCCCTCTTCTTAGCGACATAAGATGGGTACCTACACAGATTGAGGAGTCACAATGTTAGCTAACAACAAGAAATACAAAAGAGCAACAAGAAAATACAAAGCTGGAATAATTACAAAAGCTCAACAACCAAAAACATGAAAACACAAAAACAAAACAAAATACACAACAAAAAGAAAGAAAAACAAAAGAAAAAGAAATGGCTAAATTAACAAGCTTAAAGCTTTCTAAATATCCCTCGGTGAAATCCCCGGCAACGGCGCCAAACACTTGATCGACACAAAGTGTGAATCACCCGCAAGCGCACGGGGTCGTCAAGTAATAAACCACTCGTGCACGCACAAGTGGGTCATATTCCCAAGGGGCCCGAGGAGCTACCTTACTCACTTCTCACTTGTTGTTTAGCTCACCGATTCCATTTTTAAGAGAATAGATAAGAAAGAAAACAAATAGCAACAAGAGAAATTTTCTTAATAAATACGATTGAATCAAAACTCGGGAGATGCTCAGGGATGGTAAACGGTCACGGATGAGGATCCCCAAGGGGGCTACTCAAGTGAGTAGGATATTTGACAAATTAGGTATGTGGCTAGTTGGACAGAGAAAACCCAAGCTTAGGTCAACCCGATGGTCACGGCAATTGACCCCTAACTCGGTACAAGTGTTGAATAAGGAATTTCTTCCACTCAACTTCTCACACGGTTGCAAGGAGAATAATGGTTTTCTCAAGTTAGGGTGGAAACACTAATTAGTTTTCAACCCTAGAAATGGAGGGGTACAAATACCCGATGATCACGGCGTATTTATACAATAATCCCTTCCAAGTTTGGTAGAGTCTAGCACTAAGGCAATGGTCATGCTACAAAGTGCTACCAAACATTTGATACAACAATTAAGCACATGTACCAAAACAATCAAGAATACCAAACAAGGATCACAACAAGCCAATCATACAATAAATAACTCAAATAATCCAAAACATCACAAGTTTTGCCCCCAAGGTTCACCTACATCCGGTAACCTTGGGGTTTAGTTGTTCATGTTCAACAAATCCACCACACAAACCATGCAAATAACTAGAATAAACATGAGGAACACTCCCTCAAATGGTGAAGGTCGAATGCCACTTAGATCCCCGGAGAAAACCTTCCGAAGACGCCACACGAAGGGGTGGCTTCCCGTTGTCTTCAACCTCCAAACAATGAAGCTTTTGAAGTAGATCCTCCTAGATCTTGCTCTCCTCACCAAAGAAAACCCGAATTTCCTCTCCTTTTGCCATCCAAAATGGTGTGGAGATCATGTCCAAACCCTAGCCTTCTTCTCCCCCAAAAGCTCTCTCCAAGAAGATGCAAAAGTTCCTTTCAAAATGCCCTAGATCACCCTTAAAACCCCAAATCCCGATGGGTAAACGGGTCAGCATACTGCCGGTATGCTGACCCCTCGGGATTTCTACTTTTCTGCCAAGAAGTCCGCGATGAGCTACAGTAACTGCTACAGTGAATGCTACAGTACCGTACTACAGTGTCCCCTCTCGAAAACGCTGTTTTGGTGTCGAATTCGCTCCCCATCTCGTCGTCGAGTCCCCTGGGCTTCTGGCTGGCCTGAAATACAAAAATAAAGCAATTTATACCGAAAAGGGCGTAGATTCAACAATAAAATATGAAAATAATACATAACATATACATGTAAAATACGTACTTTTAGACGTTTATCAAACATCCCCACACCTAAGCGTTTGGTTGTCCCCAAGCAAACAAACATGAAGAACAAGGGAAAGAAGATAAACGGCTAAAAATACTACCTCAGGCTCAAAATTAAAGAGCTCCACAAGCACAATTGGACAGGAATCAAGAAGTGAGCTGTTCAATGGATAATGAGGTGATATTAGCTCTGGTTCATCCACAGTGCCCTATGTGTGTGTGTGCTGACTCTCACTTTGACCTCCACACCCCGAATTACCCCAGGATGACCATTCACCCCACACATAATGAAGATGGCATTAGAGTGCTAAAGACTTCCTCAATGCCCAGTTAAAGTCCTTTGGTTCCTAAATACAACTCCAACTCTTAAGTGACCATAAAACAGGCTCTAGAGATCAAAATGGAAACTTTATTTCTTTCACTCACAAAAATACACAAATTCTTTCTTTTCTAAGTCCGCCTAACATAGACTGCACAAAAATCTTTCAGATGGATGCACATGCTGGCCAGGCACAAGAGTCACCCTCTTAATCGATTACAATCTACATATACGCATTCATTCTTAGAAAGCAGAGGAATACTGACATAGACCTTTTTTTCTTTTTTTTTTTTTTAATCCCTGATAAACTACATGCTAAAAATTTCACTTAGGTTGGAGAAAACAATAAAGGAACTTAAAAGCTTTTAAAAGTACATTGAAGAAAGAATTTAAAAAATTAATGTCAAAGTCATTAAGATGGGTTGGATAGAGTGTACAAGGTGAAAGTGATCGTGAGCATGTATACAGGTGCACTAAAGATGAAACAGAGCTACATTAAAGTACAGGTACTGTACAGCTCACTACTATCATTCTACCAAGCTAGGAAGTCCTTTAACAAAATAATCATAGCCATCATAGATAACAAGCATGCATAAATACAAAATACTCTACGTAAATAACCATCCCCACACCTAAAGTTGTACATTGTCCTCAATGTACCTAAGTCAGCAGAATAATGTGAGGGATGTACATGATAACCAAAAGAAAATGGGGGTGAAGAAACTGCTCTGATTCCTTGGTGTGGTTCTCAGTTGTTCCACTTGGATCAGGAGTATATCACCTAAGGAGGGCGACACAAGTAAAGCTCCCAAAATTAATAATCCTGAAAAGAACAAGGAGCTTATCATCATTCAAAGTTTTTCAGGAGGAAAAAGAAATAAAGTAAGGAAAAGAGAGCTCCAACATAAATAACACAAGAGTTTAGTAGGGAGTGAGCCCTAGCTAACTCAAAAGTACAAGTCTGAACAACAAACAACGAAGAACAAAAGAAAGAAAATAAACAAGGTCATGTCATGGGTCTAAGAGCCTGGATGAAGTGGTGACGCGGCGCAAGTAGTGAACGGGCATTCCTTGACCATCTCTATGGAGCTAAGGACTTCCAAGGTGACTTCTTCAATCGAAAGTAATTTATCTCAACTATGATGTGAAATGAGCTCCAACACCGTGCCATCTAATCCCAAAGTTCTCAAAGCTTCCCAATCGATCTTCCTCACCGTGCCGAACACTTTTCATAATAGGAGTGTAAAACGCGTCGTATGTTCTTCCTTGAAAAACTTGGGCTCTTGACGGGAGGGAAAGGTTCCCTCCTAGCTCTCTTGGAAGCTAATTTCTTGATTGGCATCCTATAGAAACAAAATAGAGATTATCCAACTAATTTACAAGCAAAATAAGCACCAAAAAATGAAGAAATCCAAGAAAAAGTGCATTGCTACAGTAATTTAGGGAAAATTTTTCAAGAACTTTGCTTGTATAAGTAGCCAAAAAATTTTACAAACTAGGAAAAATGACTTGATAAACCTTAAACATTCACCCAACAACAATATTCTAACAATTTCCAACAAATTTCAGCCATAAAACACAAAAGAAATCAAAGTTTTGAGTGAAGTGCCATACTTGTGCCCTAGGGTAAAATGAGTAGATCCAAATGATAAATCCGGCCAAAAGCTTGCTCAAACTCCAAATTTTTGTCACCAAGATGGAAAAGAGGGGGAGGAGAGCAAACTAGAGCAAAAAAAATGAGTAAAAACGGTGGAGAAATGAGGGAGAAAAGGTTGGAAGAATGGGGAAGAAAGATGAATAGTGTGAAGAACCCCAAAATCCCTTTTAAAACCTATGTTCGGGTGGTCTTGCCGACCATCCTTACGGGCGTAAGGATGGCCGGCAAGATCTTCGGGATGGTTCTTGCCGGCCATCCTTACGGCCGTAAGGATGGTCGGCAAGACCCTCTGCTTGCACCGCTTCTTTCTCGACACTTCGTACGCGTCAACCCTCGATGAAACCTTGAAAAATATGGCCGGAAACAACATTTAAACACTCAAAACATCAACATGCATGCATCTAGAACAAGAATTCTCCAAAAACCACATGACAAACAAGTTAACAAAAAGGCGAAAGAATCAAGAAAAACGACGAAAAGCACAACTACACAAGAACTACTACTAAAAACATAAGCAAAATAAGACAACACGAATAAGAAAATGAATACGGGAAATGAAATGAACTTGGGTTGCCTCCCAAGGAGCGCTTCTTTAACGTCATTAGCTTGACGTGCATTACCTCAAAATCTCATGGTGGAACAAATGGAGGGAAGTTACCTCCAACCTTTAGAACCGGGTTGCCGCTCGGAAAATTCAATGAAAGACATGAGAAGACTTTGAATTTACCAGCATTTCCAAAGAAAATACGATCAACCTCATCCGGAGGCAATGTGCATACCTCTCTATTCTCTTTTTGTTTCTTCTTCGATTTTCTCCACATCTTCTCAACACCCCTAATTTTCTTACCATTATTGGATGAATTACCCTCCACTTGATTAATTTGTTATCTTGGTGGAGGAGAGAGTTCTTCCTTGACATCTTGGCACGTTAACTCATCCAAATAATCATCCAAAGGGTTTAAGGCAAGCACCTCCTGCACACAGTCAGAAACAATTATATCAGTACTATCAGTGAAATATAATTTGTCATCATGATCAAGTGTGTGCTTCATTGCTTCAGGGAGGGTGAAGACCACTTGCTCATCTCCAACCCTCAAGGTCATCTTGCCTTCTTTGACATCAATTATGGCACCCGAAGTGTTCAGGAATGGGCGCCCTAGAATTAGGGGTACCTCGACATCATCATCCACATCTAGAATCACGAAGTCTACGGGAATGATGAGTTTGTCGACTCTGACAAGGACATCTTCAACTACTCCCCGAGGTCTTCGCACCGACCTATCTGCAAGCTGTATTGTCATTCGTGTAGGTCGTAGGTCTTCCAATCCCAGCTTCAAGAATACGTTGTAGGGCATTACATTTATACTATCCCCAGAATCGGCTAGAGCATGCTCCGTCACTCCTTCACCAATTACACAAGGGATCACAAAACTACCTGGGTCTTTTAACTTTTTTGGAAGTTTCTTCTCTAGAATTGCTGAGCAATTCCCAGTAAGTGCAACAGTGCCTTGTTCTTCTAACTTCCTCTTATTGGTGAGAAGCTCTTTTAAAAATTTGGCATACTTGGGCATTTGAGCTAGTGCCTCAATGATTGGAATATTTATGTGGAGTTGCTTGAATACATTGAGGAACTTCTTGAACTGGGCTTCATCTTTATCTGGTTTGAGTCTCGAGGGGTAAGGTACCACTGGCTTGTATGTGTGCTCCTTTGAAATGTCAGAATTGGGAGAGTCTTCACCAGTTTTCCTCCCAGCATCCTTGGTTGCATCTTCACTCAAATTAGGGTCTTCCCGGACGGCTACCTTATCATTAGAAGCACTTGGGATCCCCTTTTCCCTTGCTTCCAACTGTTTACCACTTCTCAAAGTAACAGCTTTTAATTGCTCCCTCGGGTTGCTTTCGGTGTTGCTTTGCAGACTCCCAGAGGGTCGTTCAGACTGTCCACGCGCAAGCTGTCCCACTTGGTTCTCCAGAGATTGGATGGATGCTTGAACATTTCTCAATATAGTACCAAATTCATCCATTTTTTTTTCATTATTCACGAAGCGTGCCTCCGTGTTAATCATGAATCTGGCTAAAACATCCTCTGTAGAATATTTCTTCTCTTGTGGGGGAGGAGCTTCGTATTGGCTTCCCTGAGATGGTGGAGGTCTGTATTGAGATTGGCCTTGAGTCCAAGAAGGATTTGAAGATCCCCTCCATCCGTAACTGTAAGTGTTGCCAAACTGATTCCCTGGTCCTCTTGGTCCACCCCCAACATAATCAACTGTTTCCATCGGCGGTGATGGGGCAACAACAATAGGGCATCGTGATGTTGCATGCCCTGCCCCGCAAGTATCACATGACATAACGGCCTTTGACATTGAACTAGACCCTATCATAAGTTGATCAACTTTTTGTGCTAGGGCGTCATACTTCGAACTATTATCCATGACATATTTCGTCAGGGCATCAATCTTCGCAGCCAAAGCTGTGGATTCAGTCACCTCGTACAGCCCTGCAGCCCTTGGAGGCTTCTGTCGAGTGCTCCAATGGCACTCATTACTGGCCATGTTCTCAATTAACTCCTCGGCCTCTTCAGGAAGCTTGTTGCTCAAAGACCCGCCTGCTGCTGCATCGATGAGTTGCCTAGTAGCATAATTCAACCCGTTACACAACATCTGCACTCTCATCCATGAAGGGAAACCATGATGAGGACATCTTCTTAGCAGGTCCTTGAATCGTTCATGGGCTTCAAAGAGTGTCTCAGTATCACCCTGAATGAAAGACGATATCTCCTGTTTTAGTCTTGCAGCTTTGCTTGGGGGAAAATATCGGGCGAGGAACTTCTCAACCAATTCCTTCCAAGTGGTGATGGACCCAGGAGCTAAGGATGTGAGCCATCTGTATGCTGTTCCTCTAAAACTGAACGGGAATAATCTCAGTCTGATGGCATCGTCTGATACTGAGTTGATCTTAAAAGTGGAGCATATCTGAAGAAACTTGGCAAGATGGGCATGGGGGTCTTCATCCGCTAGACCATCAAACTGGACTGAATTCTGAACCATCCCTATGGTGCTGGCCTTGATTTCAAAGTTATTGGCCGGAACAGTTGGTGCTTGGACACTAAATTCTTCTCCGGTGAATTGTGGCCTTTCATAGTCAGATAGAGTCCTTCTTGGCTCGGCCATAACTGTGGGCTCACTGGATTCTACCTGAACTTCTTGTTGACTTGAACCCTCGATACCTTCTCTCAAACGACGGTGAAGTGTACTTTCTATCTCGTTATCGGGTACAATCATATTTGCTTGACTCGCTCGTGTCATAAGATGGGTACCTACACAGATTGAGGAGTCACAACGTTAGCTAACAACAAGAAATACAAAAGAGCAATAAGAAAATACAAAGCTGGAATAATTACAAAAGCTCAACAACCAAAAACAAGAAAACACAAAAACAAAACAAAATACACAACAAAAAGAAAGAAAAACAAAAGAAAAAGAAAAGGCTAAATCAACAAGCTTAAAGCTTTCTAAATATCCCTCGGTGAAATCCCCGGCAACGGCGCCAAAAACTTGATCGACACAAAGTGTGAATCACCCGCAAGCGCACGGGGCCGTCAAGTAATAAACCACTCGTGCACGCACGAGTGGGTCGTATTCCCAAGGGGCCCGAGGAGCTACCTTACTCACTTCTCACTTGTTGTTTAGCTCACCGATTCCATTTTTAAGAGAATAGATAAGAAAGAAAACAAATAGCAACAAGAGAAATTTTCTTAATAAATACGATTGAATCAAAACTCGGGAGATGCTCAGGGATGGTAAACAGTCACGGATGAGGATCCCCAAGGGGGCTACTCAAGTGAGTAGGATATTTGAGAAATTAAGTATGTGGCTAGTTGGACAGAGAAAACCCAAGCTTAGGTCAACCCGATGGTCACGGCAATTGACCCCTAACTCGGTACAAGTGTTGAATAAGGAATTTCTTCCACTCAACTTCTCACACGGTTGCAAGGAGAATAATGGTTTTCTCAAGTTAGGGTGGAAACACTAATTAGTTTTCAACCCTAGAAATGGAGGGGTACAAATACCCGATGATCACGGCGTATTTATACAATAATCCCTTCCAAGTTTGGTAGAGTCTAGCACTAAGGCAATGGTCATGCTACAAAGTGCTACCAAACATTTGATACAACAATTAAGCACATGTACCAAAACAATCAAGAATACCAAACAAGGATCACAACAAGCCAATCATACAATAAATAACTCAAATAATCCAAAACATCACAAGTTTTGCCCCCAAGGTTCACCTACATCCGGTGACCTTGGGGTTTAGTTGTTCATGTTCAACAAATCCACCACACAAACCATGCAATTAACTAGAATAAACATGAGGAACACTCCCTCAAATGGTGAAGGTCGAATGCCGCTTGGATCCCCGGAGAAAACCTTCGGAAGACGCCACACGAAGGGGTGGCTTCCCGTTGTCTTCAACCTCCAAACAATGAAGCTTTTGAAGTAGATCCTCCTAGATCTTGCTCTCCTCACCAAAGAAACCCCGAATTTCCTCTCCTTTTGCCCTCCAAAATGGTGTGGAGATCATGTCCAAACCCTAGCCTTCTTCTCCCCCAAAAGCTCTCTCCAAGAAGATGCAAAAGTTCCTTTCAAAATGCCCTAGATCGCCCTTAAAACCCCAAATCCCGATGGGTAAACGGGTCAGCATACAGCCGGTATGCTGACCCCTCGGGATTTCTACTTTTCTGCCAAGAAGTCCGCGATGAGCTACAGTAACTGCTACAGTGAATGCTACAGTACCGTACTATAGTGTCCCCTCTCGAAAACGCTGTTTTGGTGTCGAATTCGCTCCCCATCTCGTCGTCGAGTCCCCTGGGCTTCTGGCTGGCCTGAAATACAAAAATAAAGCAATTTATACCGAAAAGGGCGTAGATTCAACAATAAAATATGAAAATAATACATAACATATACATGTAAAATACGTACTTTTAGACGTTTATCAACTAGTACTTCTGTTCCCTGTGGTTCGACAACCCAACCTTTGGGTCCACTTTTATTACTTGACGACCCGTGCACTTGCGGTACCGCAAGGGGTTGACACACATCACCCTGTTGTGTTGTTGCGGATACGCATCAGCTGCACAAACCCGTGCGCGCTGTGCACAGCCCGCACATGGCTGAGCGTACGAATCCGGCCGCTGCCCATTTCTCTATTGGGCGACCCATGCCCCTCCTCTTGGTTTCTTCGTTACCTTCTCTTTTTCTACTCCTCCCCCCCATCTTCTTCCACATTTTGGGGTTTGAAACTTTGCCGATCCAAGCTCTTCGAATGAGGTCTCTAGTTTTCCACGCCAAAGTTCGTCGACTGCACAGCCACACACCTCAGCACCACCGACATAGACCGACTCCTGGGACCACTAGTTTTGAGTTTCTTGTTGTTTTTCACAGTCTACTTTATTTTTTTCTCTGTAGTTGTGTTTGTAGTCTGTTGGAAAGAGCTTAACTCTTCCAACCTCCTATCTTACTTTTGGTTATCCTTCTGTAGTTTTCTTTAATAAATCTTGTGTGATGATAATGGATGCCTTGATCTAATGTCCTATTCTACTCCACAGGGGTAGACATGGACATCATCTTATCGTCTCTCCACCATCATGGGAAGCACCAGCGACCACTCCGCATACCTTGACACGCGATGCCTCTATGATTCAGGGAAGTTCTCCCCAACCCCTATCTGTGCTTTATACGGTTTATCATACTTTCTGAGCTGCTGATTTTATACATTGGGGACAATGTATGACTTTAAATGGGGGGTGGCAATGGCATTCATACACTTTTGGTCTTTAGAGTCTAAATTTTTTTTTGTGTGCATGCTTGTTTTAGGGTGAACTTTAATGGCATTGATGCATGATTGGAACCAATGAGGGCGATGAGACCTAAGCGGATATTAGGGTAGGATAATGATAGATGCTAAGCTTTGCACACAACCCTGCACTTAATGAATTTCGATCATTCACGGCATACCATCACATATCTTTTTAGCCTGGACCTTGAACACCTAGGTTGGGTTAAGTGATAACCTTCGTGACCCTCTTAGCAGCTAACCCATTTTTAGCGGTGCATACCTTGATGTGTTAGGCTTCTCTCTAATGAGTTGTTTGAGGGCTTCTGTTTCTCTTGAAAATTGGTAAAGCAGAAAATATTTTGGAGTTTTTAAAAGAGTTTTATTTAGCAATAAGAATGACAATGCTCCTCTACTTGAATAGCAAATTAACTTAGGTTTCGGGCTCCTAAAAAGAGTGTTTCCTAAGCCAAAAGCTAGAAAAGCACGAGCATGTTCATGTGAACTTGTAACCTTCTAAATAAGTCAGGTTTTTGGTGCCTGATTGGCATAGTTACCTTTCCAAAACGAAGATTACAGTTCATGTTAGTCAAAAAAAAAAAAAAAAAAAAAAAAAAAAAACCAATTTTGTGCAAAGGAGAGACAGAGGTGCCTTGTGAATTCATTAGGGGGTTCCCTACCGGTTCAAGGCCTGTTATCGCTATAAGTGGTGTCATGTGCTTGAAGAAGTGGTCCTCGGGGTATCGCTTTATCCTAACTAGGTTACAAGGATCCAGGTGATGAAGGTTGCACACACACAGCGTCATCTTGCCGAACGAATGGTTCGAAATTTTGTTATTGGTTGTAGCTTAGCATCTAGAGTTCTACATGTGCTGCTATATGCTTACACTTGAGCCGGAGGTTGTGTATTTAGCCACTTATCAATTCCTCTTGTTCTCAATGATTGTTTGCTTGGGGACAAGCAAACCCTTAAGTGGGGGGTGATTTGATAAGTGTCTAAATACACCGTTTTGTAACGGTGAATTACTTATACTTTCATGCATTAATTGAATAAAACATGTGCCTTTGATGTGTTTTTCTTGTTTTTCTTACTTCAGGGCATCCACAGACCATTTGCGTTGAGAGGAACGTTTACAACGAGAAAATCAAGGCCGAGGAGCGAAGAAACGAAGGATAAACGAGCTCCGGAGGGCGCCCAAGCGTTCCTACACAACCTGAGGACTTTTAGAGCCTGTGTGCGGGCTGTACGCAGGCCGCACAACCTCCTATCCACATGTGCGGCCCGCACACAGGCCGCACACTGGTCGGAGTATTTAAGCCCGAGCAGGGTTTTTCTTGTGGGACTTTTGCCACCGACGCCTTCGAACACCCCCACGCTCAAAGCTTCATCAAAGGAGGTCGTTTTGGAGTGAAATAAAGGGAGAGAAGGCGGAGGGACTTGAGGATCATCATCCTAGAGCTTGCGGACGCGGATTCGGCAAGTGTCTTCATCAACCCTAGTCGACACGGTCAAGAGGGAGTTTTGAGTTCTCTTATTGATGTATTCTTATTTGTGCAAACTTCCCTTGTTATTCATGTCGAACTAAACCTCCCAAGGCCACCGGGCAACCGGTGAACCTTGGGAGGAATACTTGTATTGGATGCTTTGCTTTTAATTCAATGAATGGATGGTGTGGATTTTGGTTTCATACATTGTGTGCTTAATTGTAGTGATTTGCATGAGAACTCTGCATTTCATTTTAGCGAATGTGCTTGGTTGTGCGAGGTGCGCTCTTGCATTAGATCCACATAGTATGGAGAGGGGCTCATTGTACCGGTACACCGGAGGTTCCGGGTGCCGGTAGCCTCCCGTAGATTGTAGAGTTCATCTTAGCGAAATTGCTTATAAATAACTCCAACCAAGGCTCCTTAGTCCCAATGACATCGTGTGAGTATCCTTTGGATAAAGGAACTTGTACTGGATTAGGGCTACACTACGGAGGTTCCGGGGTAGTCGACTCCCGAGCCTAGACGGACCAAAACAATACTCCATGCATGCATTACCTGTTTTTATAGCATCCTTACTTGTATTTTTCCCGGGGGAATCCTCGCCCGGAGCCTTGTCTTCTCTATCTGATTTTCCATTGTTGTGCGCAAACTGACTTTGATTGAAGTTTCTATCGTTAGTTTTAATTTCATTTCATTACAACAACTTCTGTTTTGATTCGACTAAACAATTGTCGAAGAGGAAGTAATAGTGGATTTCGGGACCCCAGGGAATACGACCCTCTTGTGCCCGCACAAGAGGTATTACTTGACGACCCATGCACTTGCGGCCGGGGAGCCACGTGCCCGCTTTCTAGCGACCCGCGCGGCGACCATCATGATGCTCATGCGTGGAAAACATTTCCAAAACTATATACATGCAAGCACTTATCACCCGCACAAGAGGTATTACTTGACGACCCGTGCACTTGCGGCCGGGGAGTCGTGTGCCCGCTTTTTAGCGACGCGCGCAGCAACCATTAGGAGGAATCCATCCAAGTTGGTGAGGAAAGCTTCCCAAAGCCGCAAAAAACTCTCTCCAAGCCCTAGCCTCCTTGCCTCCCGAAAGTAGCCGAAAAGATCCCTAAAACTTATCACAAGGCGGCTTTTATAATTTGAATTCGGGGCTTCACGCGGTCATCCACACGGGTATTCGCACGCCCGTGTACTGTAGCCACACGCCCGTGTGAAAATTCCACACGGGTGTGAACAGTACGTTTGCTATAGTAAATGCTACAGTGATTTTCCCGAAATCTTCCTTTGAGTCGACACGGTCGGGCACAGGCTCGTGTGGTAGAGTGCATGGCTTCCTATCCTTTGAAATCTTCAAGAACCTTTTTCTTCTTGGGTACGGAAGCTGGGACATGGACGTACTACTGCCTTTGTGCCTTTTCGGTTTGCGTAATGACTTGGACTCCGCCGGAAGTTGGTAACACCCCCATGCATATAAACACAACTTCTAATTGTGGCCTTGAAATGTGTCATCGCACCCTATCTTTGCTTCTTCCTGTACTTCATGTCTCCAAAGCCTTGTTTGCACAAAAGAACACAAAACACACCTTGTCAATGATAAAACCTAATAAAAGTGATGCTCAATGCATGTAAACTGATATTATAAAATATATACAAACAAGCACTTATCAAAACTCCCCCACACTTGAGCTTTTGCTTGTCCTCAAGCAAACTAAACATTCATTAGGAAAAAAAGAATAAGTGCTTGGCCTCAGGTTCACTAGAGAGCATGAGAGTATTATTCTATAACAAAAGGGGAAAACTATTTAACACCAAACGGTTCAGTCAATGCTCTAGAAAACAATCCAATGACAAGGAAGAAAAAGAAATCCGAAAGCTTGTGTGTGTGGAAAGACTCATCTCAATTCGACTTTATTTCCACTGCTTACAGTTTTTATTGCTCGAGACTTATATAGTAGCAAAAAGAAGGGTAGTAGAGGAGGATGAACCCCCAAAGCTCTCCCCTTCTTTCTCCCTTTGTTTGCCCACCAAAAAGTCCCTTTAGAAACTGAGTTTCTAGGGTTTTAATGTCTTCTCGATGTGAGCACGGGCGTGTTGAAGCCGTGCTTCAAGCCGTGCAGATTACGGCCAAATAAATCTCCAGAAAACTCACATTCCTGTAATCTGCACGGGGAACAACACGGGCGTGCTTAGGCCGTGCTGAGGTTATCACGACCGTGCTTAGCGAACTCTGGCTGTGCTAATTTTTGGCTGAATTCTCCTGCAATTTGCACGGGGTACAGCACGGGCGTGCTCAAGCCGTGCTGAGCTTGATGAGGTTTCTTCTAAGTCCTTTAGCTTCAAAATTTATTCCAAAACACTTCTTCTTGCTTCAGGACTTTGATATCTGCATGACAAATAACGAATACCTCAAATAGCACCGTACTTGGAGAATTAAAGCCAAAATATTCAATAATGATGAGGGTAAAGCATGCAAAACATATATATGAAATGCACTCATGAAATACCACCAAACTTGAATTGTTGCTTGTCCTCAAGCAACCTTATTCCCCTAATAAAGTGATGAGTGCATGACCTCTGATCTCAACAAATTAAAAGCGTTACTGAAGCTTAAGGAGTTTCTTAGAACTAGTGACTTAGTTAATTGAAAGCTTGTGAAAGATTTTACACTTACTCCGTACTACCGTGTGTGTGTGCCGCCTCATGGAGCATGTCAAACTGTTCTTGAGGGGGTCTAGTACAAGTTCTTTCTTCTCACTATTTTCACTGCTGACGCCTAAAGTGGGTAGTAGCTTCATACACCCTAGAGGCAGCCATTTCACTTGGTAGGTCATCAAAAATGACATTTATGATGCCTAAGATCCGACTACTCAAGTGCGGCTTTCGCTTTTTCTAAAGTGATAGCTCTTTCTACCATCTTTCTCGCAAAATTTGACAAGGCATCGCAAAAGGAATCCGACTTGTCACAATTATTTTCTTTTTCTCGTTTTAAAATTTCTTTTCATGTTTCTTTTTGGAGCCAGAAACTAACTTTTTCAAAAGCCTTGCAACTAGCCTTTCCTCTAACAGAGTGACAAATCAAAAGAGGCTAATTGTTCAATTAAGGTTTCCAAAGTAAGAGCAAAATAAAACTTTAAGTTCAACAAAAGTGCACTAATATGCTCAAAAACTCCTAGCTTAGCAATTCGCAACCAAAAATTTCATAGATCGTCCTAAGTCATGCACAACATCTAATCATATTAGAACACAAATACACAACACTCCCCCACACTTAAATGAAACATTGTCCTCAATGTTTAAAGATTTAGCATGCAAAGCAAAGAAAATGATTTCAAGTAAAAGTGAGAGTTGGAAAATTTGCACCAAGTTGAGGGAGAGGTGCCGAAGAAAAATTCCATGGAACACAAGGGCGTGTGTTGATCGCCAGTTAGGGAGGAGTCGTTTGAGACAACCAACAAGATAGACATTCATAAATCCTGAGGTAAACATGCAAGAATTAGAGACAGAAAATAAAAAAATAACAAAACTCACTGAAAAGAGATCAGTTTAGTAGGGGACTCCTTTTGCTAACTGACTCAAGTCAAACACAAGCAGCACAATAGAAACAAAGTACGACGATAACAAAATAAAACAACAAGATAAAACGTCAAAACCCTGTGTTCTCAGAATCGGAATTAGACTCCGATGGAAGGTCGGTGGTGTCGACGCCGACACTTCGGGATGTAGAAGGTCCAGCGGCACGACGAGGAGGTGGAGACAGGGTGACGTCGAGGTGAGAGGCCAATCGCTGCATGCTCCGGACCATCCATCGCCGGAGAGAAGGAGAACCCGCTGGAGGAGAGTCCGGAATGTGGGTGGAAGCGCGAGCGCGTGGGGTGCGAGGAGATGATGGGCCGGCGGCGTCAGGAGGACAATCAGGGACGCTGGCAGCAGGGGGGGCCTGGTATCTGGTACCCTGGGAGGTGGACGTGGATCGCAGCATCCCCATTGCTTGGAGCGTGTCCACCGAGACAGGAAGGACGCCACCTACCATCCGCATCGCACGGGTGCCCGCCTGGAGTCCTATCCCTCGAATCAGCCGTGTGATGTGGGACCCGCAGAAAATGGCGCCGACCCGGGAGTCCTATCCCTGATGCTGGATGCTAAAAGCCACCTCGTAGCCGAGGTGCGTCTGGAATCCGTCCTGCATGCTCAACAGGAAGTCGAAGTCGCGGCGACCAACAACTCCTGTGCTGTCTCCAATCACTGTGATCGAGTGACTGAGAATAAAATGAATGTACCTGAGGGCTGGGAGACGAAGGGATGAGGCCTTGGACCGGCGAGGGTTGTACTCCCGGTCCGTGCTCAGACGTAGCCAACAGGCCTCCTGGGACTCGCCGGGTGGTCGGGTGATAAGTGCTTGATTATATATATTTTATAATATCAGTTTAAATGCATTGAGGATCACTTTTATCAGGTTTTAGCATTAACAAGGTGTGTTTTGTGTTCTTTTGTGCAAACAGGGCTTCGGAGACATGACGTACAGGAAGAAGCAAAGATAGGGTGTGATGACACGTTTCAGGGCCACAATAAGAAGTTGTGTTCATATACATGGTGGTGTTGCCAACTTTCGGAGGAGTACAAGTCATTACACAAACCGAAAGGGCACAAAGGCAGTAGTACGCCCATGTCCCAGCTTCCGTACAAAGCAGAAGAAGGTTCTTGAGGATTTCAAAGGATAGAAAGCCACACACCCTACCACACGAGCGTGTGCCCGACCGTGTGGACTCCAAGGAAGACTTCGGGGGAAAAATTCAATGCAGCACTTAATGTAGCAGTTTACTGTAGCAGTACTGTAGCAAAGTACTTCACACGCCCGTGTGGAATTTCCACACGGGCGTGTGGATGCCTGTGTGGATGCCCGCGTAAAGCCCAGAATTCAAATTATAAAAGCCGCCTTGTGATAATTTTTAGGGATCTTTTCGGCCACTTTCGAGAGACAAGGAGGCTAGGGCTTGGAAGGAGTTCTTTGCGGCTTTGGGAAGCTTTCCTCACCAACTTGGATCGATTCCTCCTCCGTCATAGCGTCAAGGAAGCCATCGGCGACCTAGCTTCGGAGTGGATTCAATCCAGACGTGGAAACTACCCATCAAGACCATCATCACGGATTTAAGGGGGTTATTCTTTATGTCTTTGGAACTTTATTCTGAATTTATTATTTGTTTTGTGACTCGCTCCATGGAGAGCTAAACCTCTAGAGGGTATTCGGACATGTAAACCCTAGGATTCTTATTTTCATTAGATTTACATTGTGTTTCTATTCGAATTTATCAGTTTGAGTTTTACTCTTGAGTTCTTAATGCTTGTTTGTGCTTTTGATTTCATTATTAATTGCCTTGCATGTTTTATTCAATCTAGTGAAGAGAGAGATCACCGCTAGGTTTAGAATTACTAAGAGTAAAGAGGGTTGAGAGGGTGAGCCATGAGATAGCGGAGCGTCCCCTTTCCCTTCCGCTAGATATTTCCTATCTCCATATTCCCTAAGTGTCAAGCAACCATATGTGGTGTGAGGCGTCGAGATAATTCTCCGCCGGGACCTCGTAGGGGGTTAGGGATCTTTCACCTGGAGGCAGGGTTAGATCTACTTTTAGGAATTGGTTATATCTTTGGGATCCCTAGAGTTTTAAGCAGTCATATGTGGTGTTAGGCGTCGAGAGAATTCTCCGCCGGGATCTCGTAGGGGACTAGTTATCGGCGACCTGGAGGCAGGGGCCGTTATACGTTTGGATACCCACGACTCATTGTTTTCGTTTACAAACACTTGTAATCTACATCCAACACCCGAATCCTAGGGGGAGCATTGTCCGGATACCTGACTCTTATTGATTGAGAACTCTTTTCCTTTTATTTTCTGCGCACTTGTGGTGACACTCTTAGTGTTGGCCATTAGATCATCACACACTACAGTCATTAGGCTAGATAACAAAAGAGGGGCTATTACTAGTACTTCTGTTCCCTGTGGTTCGACAACCCGACCCTTTGGGTCCACTTTTATTACTTGATGACCCGTGCACTTGCGGTAACGCAAGGGGTTGACACACATCACCCTGTTGTGTTGTTGCGGAGACGCATCATGATAAGTGCTTGCATGTATATATTTTTGGAAATGTTTTCCACGCATGAGCATCACATTTTTCAGGCTTTATCGCTAATTTGAGTTTTTGCTAGAGTTTTGGTTTTTATCTATCTATGTTTAAATTCTCCCTTTTTTTTTGAGAATACTATCGTTGTACACTTTTGGTGAACTTAAGGCCAAGCATTTTCATCACTCAACCTTTAATTCTCATGGTATGAACTTTGCTTGAGGACAAGCAAAAGCTTAAGTGTGGGGGAGTTTGATAAGTGCTTGGATGTATATATTTTTGGAAATGTTTTCCACGCATGAGCATCACATTTTTCAGGCTTTATCGCTAATTTCGTGTGTTTTGGTGTTCTTTCACGCAATTAGGGTTGTGGAGACATGGTACGTGAATAAAGGCAAGATTAGGTCAGAATGGTGCCAAGTGGAGATCTTTTGTGCAATTACGAAGTTCAAGACACAAATCGGGTTCCAACGAGGGGGTATGTGCCAACTTCTAAAGACTTCAAGACAACTCTTGTAGAAGGACACGAAGGCCGTCATGCTCGCTCGTTCCGATTGGTTCAAAGATTTCAAAAGCTCCCAAGGTTGTTTCATCATCAAGAAATGCCACTTGACCTTTCACATGGGCGTGTGTCCGTCCATGTGACCTCAGGAGAAGAAACGGGCGAAATCGGGGACTAGTATGAAGATTCCACAAGGCAGAAAATCCACATGGGCGTGTGGAATTTCCACACGGCCGTGTGGCTTATCCACACGCCCGTGTGGATCCTCGAGATGGCCAATTATAAAGCCGTTCTGAAGCGTTATTGAGGGGATCTTCTTCCAACTTTGAGGGGGAGTGACGGCTAGGGTTCAGGAGGTTCTTGCTACACTTTGGGGGCGCTTCTTCACCGATTCCATCATCAATCCCTTCCAAGGAGAGCTATTTGGGGAGCCTTCGACGACTCGATTCGACGAGGTGTGCCTTAGGCTTGGAGGAAGGGATTCTTTGAAGAAGAAGAAGAAGTTCCCATAGTCTATCAACACGAAGCTTAAGGGGGTTTTCTTTATGGATTTCTTGCACTTGTCTTCATTTATTTTGATAAACTTGTATTTCTCCATGGAGAGCTAAACCCCTAGTGGGTACTTGGACTTGTAAACCCTAGATTTCCTATGTTTCATTGACTTTAATGCTTTTATTCAATTTGAGTTGAATTTGAGTTTCAATCTTGTATGCTTAATTGTTTCTCCCTTAGAGTGACACTAGTGTTGAGGGCTAATCCAATCATCCTTTTGACGAGTGACCATCACCATTGGGATTAGATTAATCAAGATTGGAGGGGGTTGAGAGGGTGAGTTGAGAGGTAGCGACACGTCCCCTTTCCCCTCCGGTGTGGTTTTCCCTACCTTCTTATTCCAAGTATTACCTTCGATCTCAAAGAGAGTTAGGCGTTGAGAGAGGCCTTTCCGCCGGGACTTATTTGTGATTAGGGATCTTTCGCCTGGACCAAAAGGATTGATCTATAGTTGGGAGTAGGGTTTACCACTTGGAATCCCTAGAGCATAGTGCAGTCATACGTGGTGTGAGGCGTCGAGAGTCTTCTCTCCGCCGGGACCTCGTAGGGGACTAGTCAAGGTTGACCTTAGATTTGGGACCTTGTATCTTTGGATTCCACGACTCTTGAAATCTTCATTTAGTAAGAGTACTTGAAGTCTTGCACTTGAAACAAGGATTCTAGGGGGAGCATTGTCCGAGTACCCCATCTTCTTATTGATCTATTTCTACACCCTAACCTTTATTTTTAACACCCTATTTTTACTTCTTTCATATTATATTTTCTTTCACAACAACAATTGGTTTATTTTTTATTACTTAACAAAGTGTGATTGTTCTTACGTCTACTCCCTGTGGATTCGACTACCCACCCGTTTGGGTACTTTATTACTTCGACACCCGTGCACTTGCGGAACACACACGCAAGGGTGTGTCACATAAAGTTTTTGGCACCGTTGCCGGGGAACAGGATATTAGGAACGCTAGTATTTTGTTACTTTAGCCATTCGTTTATTTTTACTGTTTTTCTATTCCATCTTCTCTACTTTCATTGTTCTCATTTTCTTTTGTTTACTTGATTGCAGTTCCAGCTTATGACCAGAGGGAACCCATCGACATTAGTTGAAGGAGACCCTGAAATTGAGCGAAGACTTCACAAGAGAAGCAAGGAGCCTGAAGTTGTTCAAGAACAGCAAGTTGAAGTCGAAGCTGAAGGATCTGCGACCATGGCAGACCACGAAGATGAACCAAGGACGCTTGCTGATTTTGCTAAACCTTCAGCCCGAGGAACACAGTCGAGCATTGTTAGACCGCCCATCGCGGCTAATAATTTTGAGCTGAAGCCGGCATTCATCCAGATGGTTCAGCAGTCCGCGCAGTTTAATGGGCTGCCTGATGAAGACCCCAATGCCCATGTTGAAAACTTTTTGGAGGTTTGTGATATGCTCAAGATCAACGGGGTCTCGGATGATGCGATTCGATTGAGGACCTTCCCATTCTCATTGAAGGGACGAGCCAAACAATGGCTCCAATCATTGCGAAGAGCGTCTATCACCACTTGGGACGAGATGGTGGAAGCCTTTCTTGCACGATATTTCCCTCCCGGGAAATCAGCAAAGCTCCGCAGTGAGATCTCTTCCTTCTTTCAGAATGAGTTGGAGTCTCTATTCGAGATATGGGAAAGGTTCAAGAACCTTCTGCGGCGATGTCGCCAACACGGATTCCCGGATTGGATGATTATACACACGTTCTATAATGGGCTGAATCCAAGCACTAGGCAACTCCTAGATGCGGCCGCAGGTGGGACTATGGGTAACAAGACCCCAGAAGATGCAAGGCAGCTCATTGAGGACATGGCTCTCAACAGTTGCCAATGGAGCTCGAGGGAGAAGAAGAAGGTTGCAGGAATACATGATGTTGATGCCGTTACATCACTAGCAGCCCAAGTTGAAGCACAAAGTAAGAAGCTAGACACCCTTACAACTTCAAGAGTAGCTGCCATTAGCACTTGCGATAGTTGTGGAGGTGGGCATAGCTCTACAGATTGCCCTATCTCAGTGGGGGCGTCGGCACTAATGGAGCATGTGGATTTTGTTGGAAATCCAGTGAGGGGACAAGGGAACCCTTATTCGAATACCTACAATCAGGGATGGAGGAACCATCCGAACTTCTCACGGAGCAATCAGGGCCAGCAGAAGCAAGCAGCTCCTCTGGGTTTCCCACAACAGCCCTTCTTTGGTGAACTCCTCATCGTACAAGCCCAGTCTGACAGAAAACTCCGTCAGACTCATGCGGTGTAACTCGCCTAGCGCCTGGAACTGAACTGTGCCGCCGCGGTGGTAGCTGACTGGGCCTCGAGACATCTCGAAGGTCGCGAGGACCTCCAAAGACAGCTCCCGGTAGGCGTGGTCGGTGATGGTAAGCAGCCGCGTCCAGGCACTCTAGCCAAGGTAGCTGTCACTCCCCGACCCTCGGGTCCCGGCCAATGGCACTACCGCCACGACAACCCAGGAGAGGTCAAGCACCTGCCTCAACCCCAGATCGCCGCAAGGCTTACTTGTTACCTGTACAATATTAACATCACAACAGTAATATTCTAAATCTAAGGTATTCAACCACAACCCTATACAAGATCAATATACTCACACCAGGTATATATCACTGAGAATCTCAAAATCAATGATCATGGTCACAATCATAGTCTCTCCCAAACACTGGGTGTAAACCTTATACAACCTAAGGTCCTGACTGAACCAATCAAGATTATACAAGATCAAATGGAAATACGAAAACATAGGTCCTAGTGGATCCATCGTATGCATGACGACAATGTTTATGAATCATACACTACTCAAAGGTAAATGCAAGAATAGATGCCAAGCACTATCACGTCTCACGCCCCACTGCCGTGCTAACACCTGTAAAGAAGAGAAGAAGAATGGGTGAGTAACTAAGTTACTCAGTGAGGGGTTGAACATGGAGCTATAACTCATACAAGTGTAAAGAATGATATGCCGAAAACATATGTAAATCTTTAACAACCACAACTTACAAAATGCTTTAAATACACATTTCAATATAACAAGCTTTCCAACTTTCTCAAAGAAAGGCATCAATAAAACTTTGAAAATCATTTGTAAAGAGATTCAATACTGAAAATTCAAGTTAAGAATACTCATCAAAAGATCAAAAGATCAAACCCATCGAATATGGATTTATAGTGCAACACATGCGGAAATCCTCTATCGATAGCATCATCAATAACCTATGAAAACCCTCCATCACTAACCATGGCCGTGGCTAGGTCAAGAGCCACCAAGATGCGCGTATCTTGGCGTTGGCCGTTGGGTATCCCGTGTGGTGACTCCGGCTTCCCAACACAGCACCTTCAGGTTCTCTACGCGCCTCCTGTAAGGGCTCGTCAGCCGAGAACTCCACGCCACCCCAACTATGTCGGTCCGTGGAGACTCGCTTCTGCAGAAGACGGGGATCCTCCCCAATGTCACCATCGAAACATTTGGGATATCCATCCCGCTCGTAGGCTCATCATGAACACATCATATATCTCATCAAGAGATCACAAATAGTTTGCCCGTAGGCTCATCATAAACGTATCATTATAAAATCATATATCTCAACAAGAGATCACAAATTCGCATAAAATATAACTCTTAATCGAAGAGTAAATCCTTTTGCGAAAGCATCGACAATAATGTCATTTTCATGAAGAATATCAACACAAGAGTATTCTTTGAAAACTCATTTCAAATACGATAACATCGTGGAGAATCTCAATTTGGTTTACATAGACCCTTATTCGGTCAAAATAACAAGAACATCGAATTTTCAAATTCACAAATCTTGAAAACATGTAGTTCAAGCCATAGGATTATCCAATCCTCATGATGTCAAAGAAGGCAAGATGACCTTGAGGGTTGGTGATGAGCAAGTGGTCTTCACTCTCCTTGAAGCAATGAAGCACACACTTGATCATGATGACAAATTATATTTCACTGATAGTACTGATATAATTGTTTCTGACTGTGTGCAGGAGGTGCTTGCCTTAAACCCTTTGGATGAGTACTTGGATGAGTTAACGTGCCAAGATGTCGAGGAAGAACTCTCTCCTCCACCAACACAACAAATTAATCAAGTGGAGGGTAATTCATCCCACAATGGTAAGAAAATTAAGGGAGTTAAGAAGATGTGGAGAAAATCAAAAGAGAAACAAAGAGAGAGTAGAGAGGTATCCACATTGCCCCCGGATGAGGTTGATCGTATATTATTTGGAAATAGTGGTAAATTCAAAGTCTTCTCATGTCTTTCATTGAATTTTCCGAGTGGCAACCCGACCCCAAAGGTTGGAGGTAACTTCCCTCCATTTGTTCCACCATAAGATTCTTAGGTAATGCACGTCAAGCTAATGACGTTAAAAAAAGGGGTCCTTGGGAGGCAACCCAAGTTTCTTTCATTTCCCGTATTCATTTTCTTGTTCGTGTTATCTTATTTTACTTATGTTTTTAGTAGTGGTTCATGTGCAGTTGTGCTTTTCGTCGTTTTTCATGATTTTTTCGCCTTTGTGTTAACTTGTTTGTCATGTGGTTTTTGAAGAATTCTTGTTCTAGATGCATGCATGTTGATGTTTTGAGTGTTTAAATGATGTTTCCGGCCGTATTTTTCAAGGGTTCATCGATGGTTAACGTGTCGAAAGAGTGGAGAAAGAAGCGGTGCAAACAGAAAATCCCGAGGACCATCCTTGCGGCCGCAAGGATGCCCCTCGGGATTTATCCCGAGCTTCTTGCCGACCATCCTTGCGGCCGTAAGGATGGTCGGCAAGACCACCCGATAGAGCATTAAAAGGGCAAGTTTTGGGCTTTTACTATTCACTCTTCTTCCCCATTCCTCTAACCGGTTCTCCCTCATTTCTCCACCATTTTTCTTCATTCTTTTTGCCCTAGTTTGCTCTCCTCCTCCTCTTTTCCATCTTGGTGACAAAAATTTGGAGTTTGAGCAAGCTTTTGGCCGGATTTAGCATTTGGATCCACTCACCTTACTCTAGGGCAAGAGTATGGCACCTCACTCAAAACATTGATTTTTTCTTGTTTTTATGGCTGAAATTTCTTGGAATTTTGTTGATTGGTGAATGTTTAAAGTTTATCAAAGTATTTCTCTTAGTTTGTAAAATTTTTTTGGCTATTTCTACAAGCAAAGCTCTTGAAAACTTTTTCCGAAATTACTGTAGCACTACACTTTTTCTTGGATTTCTTCATTCTTTTGGTGCTTATTTTGCTTGTAAATTAGTTGGATAATCTCTACTTTGTTTCTATAGGATGCCAATCAAGAAACTAGCTTCCAAGAGACCTAGGAGGGAACCTTCCCCTCCCGTCCATGAACCCCAATTTTCCAAGGAAGAACATAAGACTCGTTTTGCACTCTTATCGCGAAAAGGGTTCGGCACGGTGAGGAAGATCGATTGGGAAGCTTTGAGCACTTTGGGATTAGATGGCACGGTGTTGGAGCTTATTTCCCATGGTAGTTGGGATAAATTGTTTTCGATTGAATAAGCCACATTCAAGTAACTCACCTTGGAAGTCCTTAGCTCCATAGAGATGGTCAAGGCATACCCGTTCACCCACCAATCAAACCATGTCACCTTTCGGGCTTTTGGAAAGAAACACCGTGTTTCGGAGGATGATATTGGTGTGTATTTGGGGCTATATACAGAAGCTCACCTACGATCATCCGCGTTCAAGCAATCCATTGAGGAAGTCCCACAGTTGAAAGCGAATGCATCTTATTGGCATTCCATCTCTGCTAGCTCTAGAAGACGGAAGGCATCCCAACTCACAAACCCTGCTCATCAAATTATCCATGCTCTTCTAACTAGGAGTATTGGGGGCAGCGTCAGCCTATCCATATGGGACACTTAATAGCAGAGACCCTTTCCCATCAGGTTAAGTTTGTTCGTTTGGGCGCTATCTTCGCTGGACCCTACATCACTCGACTTATCCGCGGTATGGGACTTATTTAGCACACTAGAGGCATGACAGTGGTAGGATCTATTGCTCCCTTAGGGATACAAACACTCGTCTCCATTGGGATCGTTGAGAAGCGGGGAAGCATTTATCGCCTTGCCCAACGGCAAGGATCACACTCACAGGACCCAGGCACCTCACATGACACTGAGACTGAGTCAGAGCCTGAGCATGATGCTGGGGAGAGTTCGCCATCGTCGACAGCCAGGTTTGAGTCATTTCGCGCTGAGGTCCAGCTACAGATTCAGAGCCTTGAGCTAGGACAGAGGGAGATCATCACTGCACAGCAGCGGATTGAGCGCGACCTATCCGAGCTCCTAACCATTGTTCGCAGCTCATCCTCATCGACCTCTGCTGCCACTACTTGCGCCGCATCATCACTTCATCCAGCCTCTTAGACCCATAACACGACCTTGTTTATTTTCTCTCTTTTGTTCTTCGTTGTTTGTTGTTAAGACTTGTACTTTTGAGTTAGCTAGGGCTCTTCCCTACTAAACTCTTTTGTTTTTTTTTTTTATGTTGGAGCTCTCTTTTCCGTACTTTGTTTCTTTTTCCTCTTAAAAAAACTTTGAATGATGATAAGCTCCTTGTTCTTTTCAGGATTATTAATTTTGGGAGCTTTACTTGTGTTGCCCTCATTAGGTGATATACTCCTGATCCAAGTGGAACAACTGAGAATCACACCAAGGAATCAGGGAAGTTTCTTCACCCCCATTCTTTGCTTATCATTTTTATCCCTCACATTATTCTGCTGACTTAGGTACATTGAGGACAATGTACAACTTTAGGTGTGGGGATGGTTATTTACTTGGAGTATTTTGTATTTGTGCATGCTTGTTACCTATGATGGCTATGATTGTTTTGTTAAAGGACTTCCTAGCTTGGTAGAATGATAGTTGTGAGCTGTAAAGTACCTGTACTTTAATATAGTTCTGTTTCATCTTTAGTGCACATGTATACATGCTCACGATCACTTTCACCTTGTACACTCTAACCAACCCATCTTAATGGCTTTGGCATTAATTTGTTAAATTCTTTCTTCAATGCACTTTTAAAAGCTTTTAAGTTCCTTTGTTGTTTTCTCCAACCTTTAGTGAAGTTTTTAGCAGGTAGTTTTCTGGGATCTTAAAAAAAAAGAAAAAAAAAAGAAAAAAAAAAGAGAAAGGGTCTATGTCAGTATTCCTCTGCTTTATAAGTATGAATGCGTATATGTAGATTGTAATCGATTAAGAGGGTGACTCTTGTGCCTGGCCAGCATGTGCATCCATCTGAAAGATTTTTGTGCAGTCTATGTTAGGCGGACCCAGAAAAGAAAGAATTTGTGTATATTTGTGTGCGAAAGAAATAAAGTTTCCCCTTGTGATCCCTAGAACCTGTTTTATGGTCACTTAAGAGTTGGAGTTGTACATAGGAACCAAAGGACTTTAATTGAGCATTGAGGAGGTCTTAGCACTCTAATGCCATCTTCATTATGTGTGGGGTGAATGTTCATCCTAGGTAATCTGGGGTATGGAGGTCAAGGTGGGAGTTAGCACACACACATATAGGGCACTATGGATGAACCAGAGCTATTATCACCTCATTATTCATTGAACAGCTCACTTCTTGATTCCTGTCCATTTGTGCTTGTGGAGTTCTTTAATTTTAAGCCTGAGGTCGTATTTTTAGCCGTTTATCTTCTTTCCCTTGTTCTTCATGTTTGTTTGCTTGGGGACAAGCAAACGCTTAGGTGTGGGGATGTTTGATAAATGTCTAAAAGTACGTATTTTACATGTATGTGTTGTATTTTATTTTTACATTTTATTGTTAGATCTATGCCCTTTTAGGTCTAAATTGCTTTATCTTTGTATTTCAGGCCAGCCAGAAGCCCTGGGGACTCTACAACGAGATAGGGAGCGAATTCGACACAAAAATAGCGTTTTCGAGACAGCATACTGTAGCATTCACTGTAGCAGCTACTGTAGCTCATCATGGACTTCTCGGCAGAAAAGTAGAAATCCCGAGGGGTCAGCATACCTGCTGTATGCTGACCCGTTTACCCATCGGGATTTGGGGTTTTAAGGGCGATCTAGGGCATTTATTTGGGGGACTTTTGCCTCTTCTTGGAGCTCCACACCTACACTTCCAGATCTGACCAAGAAGGAGAGTTTAGAGAGCATTTCTACGGAGGAATCGGCGAGGAGAGTGCGATCTTGAGCGGGATCTACTTCTAGGGCTTCCAATTCGGAGGTTGAAGACGACGGGAAGCCACCCCTTCGAGTGGCGTCTTCTGAAGCTTCTTCGACCTTGATCTTTGGAGGGAGGTCTTTTATGTTGGGTTTAGTTGTTTTCGTGCTTTTATTCATGTATTTTGAGACTATGAGCAACTAAAACCCCAAGGTCACCGGATGTGGGTGAACCTTGGGGTGAACTTGTGATGCTTGGATGTTTTGGTTTAATTCATGCTTGTTAGTTTGTTTGTGATTCATGTTTGGTGTTTTGAACGCTTGGGTATGCATGAGAACTCTGTGTATCCATACTTAGCCAATACTAGGTTGCATGACCATTGCCCTAGTATTAGACTCACCAAGCTTGGAAGGGAAATATGTACAAATACGCCGTGACCATCGCGTATTTGTACCCCTCCAATTCTAGGGTTAATTACTCATGTGTCATTCAACCTTAGTTTGAGAAAACCATCTTACCCTTTGCAATCGTAGGAGGAATTGTACGGGTAGAGCCCGTATTCAATACTCGTACCGGATTAGGGGTCAATTGCCGTGACCATCGGGTTGACCTAATCTAGGGTTTTCTCGGTCCATCAAGCCACTTGCATGCTAATCCAACATCCTTCGCACTTTAGTAACCCCGAGGGGATCCTCATCCGTGACCATCTTCTTACCCTGATTTTCCTCCCGTTTAACGCCCTTGGTATTTAGTAGTTAAATTGCTTTTGTTTTACTTCTTTACTTTCTCATTCCAAATCTCAAGTCTGATCGGCTAGACAACATTACAAAAAGGAAGTAAGAATAGATTCTCGGGCCCTTGGGAATACGACCCACTCGTGCTTGCGGAGTGGTTTATTACTTGACGACCCCGTGCGCTTGCGGGATCACCACCAACCTGTCTCTCAAATATAAATCATAACAAAATACTAATTCCAAACAAACCAAAGAATTCAAGAAAGAAAAATAATCAGGTTTACAACCAAGATTCACAGAATACTAAAGGTCTTGACAGACATCAGACTTATTAAACGAAAAAGTAAACATCTGCTAGCCACCTGGTGATCACTCAACGGTCCCCGCTAAGCTAGTCACCACACACCTACCCTTGGTCTGAAAAGAATAGAGCAACTATTAATGAGCTAAACAACCCAGTAAGCAACCACTAAAAATAATAATATTCGGATCACAAAAACTCAATACTTTCAAAAACATGCTCATTTGCGATGTTGTACAAAAATCATCAAAATCCAAAACCTAGACTTCCGACAAATATAAAAGTTCAAATACTGAGTATATATGTCCCCCAAATAACTAATGCCAAAAACAAAATAACAGAATTCATTTATTTACCCTCGGCGACCCGAGCCAGATTATCAGAGGCCGTTATTCTCCACCGACAGAACGGTGCGAAACTATAGTTTCCTATCAGAATTAGAGTTCATGTCGACATGATCAGTATTTAACCCCCAATGACAGGGTTATTGCAAAGTTAGTCGGGTCCAAAATCATTATTGATAAACGTCTAAATATACGTATTTTATACGTATTTATTTGTATTATTTTATTATCTTTTTGATAAGTCGATGCCCTTTTTATAGTCTAAACCCCTTTATTTTGTGTTGCAGACCCTAAATGAGCTCAAGAACGTATTTAGGAAGAATTCGACACCAAATACGACGTTTTTGGGTTCTTCACTGTAGCAGGGGGGGGTACTGTAGCATCACTGTAGCAGGGTTACTGTAGCACCCGAGGTGAAATTTCGTGCAGAACTTTCTGGATGCCTCACGGGCAACCTCACGGCCGTGAGCCAGCCCGTGAGAAGTCGCGATATTCACCCTTTTAAGGGCTTTTAGGGCATGAAAGAAGTTGGACCTTGACTCTTCTTGAAGCTTGACACCACCTCTTCCAAATCCGACCAAGAAGGAGAGCTTGGAGGGCATTTCCACGGTAGAATCGGCGAGGAGAGCGCGTTCTTGTGCGGGATCTACCTCTAGGGCTTCAAATCTTGAGGTTGAAGACGACGGGAAGCCACCCCTTCGAGTGGCGTCTTTGGAAGCTTCTTCGACTCTAATCTTTGGAGGGAGGTCTTTTATGTTGGGTTTAGTTATTTTCATGCTTTTATTCATGTATTTGGAGACTATGAGCAACTAAAACCCCAAGGTCACCGGATGTGGGTGAACCTTGGGGTGAACTTGTGATGTTTGGATGTTTTGGTTTAATTCATGCTTGTTAGCTTGTTTGTGATTCATGTTTGGTGTTTTTGAATGCTTGGGTATGCATGAGAACTCTGTGTATCCATACTTAGCCAATACTAGGTTGCATGACCATTGCCCTAGTATTAGACTCACCAAGCTTGGAAGGGAAATACGTACAAATACGCCGTGACCATCGGGTATTTGTACCCCTCCAATTCTAAGGTTAATTACTCATGTGTGATTCAACCTTAGCTTGAGAAAACCATCTTGCCCTTTGCAATCGTAGGAGGAATTGTACGGGTATAACCCGTATTCAATACTCGTACCGGATTAGGGGTCAATTGCCGTGACCATCGGGTTGACCTAATCTAGGGTTTTCTCGGTCCTTCAAGCCACTTGCATGTTAATCCAACATCCTTCGCACTTTAGTAACCCCGAGGGGATCCTCATCCGTGACCATCTTCTCACCCTAATTTCCTCCCGTTTATCGCCCTTGGTATTTAGCATTTTAATTGCTTTGTTTTTACTTCTTTACTTTCACTTTCCAAATCTCAAGTCTGATCGGCTAGACAACATTGCGAAAAGGAAGTAAGAATAGATTCTCGGGCCCTTGGGAATACGACCCACTCGTGCTTGCGCGAGTGGTTTATTACTTGACGACCCCGTGCGCTTGCGGGAAGATCACCAAGTTTTTGGCGCCGTTGCCGGGGAACCACGAGAAATATTCGGAAAACTTTGAGCGTGTTGATTTGGCTTTTGTTTTGCCATTTTTGCCATTCTTGTATATATTCCATCATTTTATTTTCTTTGCATTTTCTTACTTGTTCGTCTGCAAGTTTTAACGCTTGACTTGAATTTTCTTGCAAGGTACCCATCTTATGACCCGAGCAAGTCAAGAAAATTTAGTTGAACCCGACGACGAGATAGAAAGAACACTGCGCCGTCGTTTGAGAGAAGGTATTGACTGTTCAAGTCAACGAGAAGTTCGGGTAGAATCGAGTGAGCCCACAGTTATGGCCGAGCCAAGAAGAACTCTATCTGATTATGAAAGGCCGCAATTCACCGGGGATGAATTCAGTGTGTTGGTTCCCACCGTGCCCGCTAATAATTTCGAAATAAAAGCAAGCACGATTGGGATGGTGCAAAACTCAAGATGAGTTTGATGGACTAGCCGATGAAGACCCGCATGCCCACTTGTCCAAGTTCCTTCGAGATATGCTCAACCTTCAAGATCAATTCGGTTTCTGATTATGCAATCAGGTTGAGGTTGTTTCCTTTCAGTTTAAGGGGAGCAGCATATAGATGGCTTACTTCTTTGGCTCCGGGATCGATTACCTCATGGAAGGAAATGGTGGAGAAGTTTCTTGCCCGATATTTTCCACCAAGCAAGGCAGCGAGGCTGAGGCAAGAAATTTCAGCATTCCGACAAGGAGATTCCGAGACCCTATTTGAAGCTCATGAAAGATTTAAGGACCTTCTAAGAAGATGTCCTCATCATGGGTTCCCTGCATGGATGAGGGTGCAAACATTTTGTAATGGGCTGAATTATGCTACAAGGCAGCTCATCGATGCAACGAGCGGCGGCTCCTTAAGTAACAAACTCCCGGAAGAGGCTAAAGCATTGATTGAAAACATGGCTAGTAATGAATGTCACTGGAGCACTAGGCAGAAGCCAGTTAGAGCAGCCGGACTGTATGAAGTGAATGAGACTACTGCCTTGGCGGCAAGAGTGGAAGCCCTGAACAAGAATGTTATTGACAACAATGCTAAGGTTGAAGCTTTAACACAGAAACTTGATCAATTTATGTTGGGGTCCAGTTCAAGCTCAAAGGCAGTGATGTCATGTGAAACATGTGGTGCTGGGCATGCAACAAACCAATGCCCCATTCTTGTTACTCCCCCTTCAGAGATGGAGTCAGTTGACTATGTCAGTGGAGGTCAGAGAGGACCGGGTAATCAATATAGCAATACATATAACCCGGGGTGGAAGAGCAATTCAAACTTCTCTTGGAACCAAGGCCAATCACAACAAAGGCCACCCCAACCTCAAGGTCCTCAGTATCAACCTCCTCAACAACAGGAGAGAAAATACACAACTGAAGATGTCCTGGCTAGATTCATGATTAACACCGAATCAAGATTTGTGGCCCAAGATAAGAAATTTGATGAATTTGGTGCTGTTCTGAGAAATGTGCAGGCTTCTATTCAGTCTTTAGAAAATCAGGTCGGGCAACTTGCTAGAACGCAAGCATAACGTCCCTCGGGTAGTTTGCCAAGTAACACTGAAAGCAACCCGAGGGAACACTTAAAAGCTGTGACACTGAGGAGTGGGAGACAGTTGGAGGCAAGGGCCGAGGAGAGCCCAAGTGCTTCTAATGACGGGGTAGCCATTCGGGAAGACCCCAATGTGATTAAAAACACAAGTGAAGAAAAAGGGAAGAAACTTGATGATGATGCTTCAAAATCCTCCACTCATAAAAGCCCCGAATACAAGCCTGTGGTACCATATCCCTCAAGGCTCAAGCAAGACAAGGATGAAGCCCAATTTACAAAGTTCCTCCACATGTTCAAGCAGCTTCATATTAACATCCCCTTGGTCGAAGCTCTATCTCAAATGCCCAAGTATGCGAAATTCATGAAAGACCTTCTTACTAACAAGAGGAAATTAGAAGACTTGGGCACTCGTAACTCTATCGGGGAATTATTCTGCTGTAATCCAAAAGAAGCTACCGAAGAAACCGGCGATCCGGGCAGCTTTATTATCCCTTGTGTACTTGGAGAAGGGATGGAAGAAAGTGCTTTAGCTGACTCGGGGGCAAGTATTAACGTGATGCCCTATAAATTATTTCTGAAGCTAGGGCTGGAGGAATTGAGACCTACAAGGATGACCTTACGGCTCGCAGACCGCTCGGTGAGAAAACCTAGAGGAGTTGTCGAGGATGTTCTTGTGAGAGTTGATAAACTCATCATCCCGGTGGATTTTGTGATACTAGATGTGGATGATGATGTAGAGGTCCCGTTGATCCTTGGCCGCCCTTTCCTCAACACCGCAGAGCCCTAATTGATGTTAAGGGAGGGAAGATGACATTGCGAGTGGGGGATGAACAAGTTGTTTTCACTCTTCCAGAGGCTATGAAGCACACACTAGACCATGATGATACTTTATATTTCACGGATATAACTGACGTAATAATTTCTGATTGTGTGCAGGAAGTCCTCGCTGTGAACCCCTTAAATGAGTACCTAGAAGGGATCGAGGATGAAGAACCGGAAGTAAAGGACCCCTCGCCTCCGCCAAAACAACAACTAGCCCAAGTGGAAGTTGTAGCACCTCCGCATTGTAAGAAAAAAGGAACTTTAAAGAAGGCATGGCAAAAGGTGAATGCAAAAATGAAGAAAAGCATGAGTATCTCCTCATTACCATCGAGTGAGGTAGACCGCCTTTATTTTGATAATCAAGGTAAATTTTGCATCTTCTCTTGTCTTTCCATGAACATTCCAGGTCACAACATCGCGTCGAGAAATGGAGGTAACTCTCCACCCTTTGTCCCACCCTGATTCGAGGTAAGAAGAGTCGAGCTAACGACTTTAAACAAGCGCTCCTTGGGAGGCAACCCAAGCTCTTAAATTTGTTGCATTTCTTCTTTCTTGTTGTGTGTTTGCTTGGTGTGCTCTTTTTCCGTATTTTTGGTGTGTTAGTTTTCAAGTTACTTTTCTTGTTGTGGTGGTTTTGTTCATCATTTTTGTCCAAATCCCTTTGCATGATCATGTGTTTCCTTGAATGATTTGTAAATTAGATGCCATGCAAATCATGTTTTGAGTGTTTCCATGCTTAATTTGTCATTTTTTTAAACGTTTTTGAGGGTTTGGAAGAGGTTAAGTTGAGAAAATTTCGGATTTTGGCCGTTTATGGCCCGTGAGTGCACCCTTGAGGGAATCAGGGGAAGCTCACGGGTGAGCTCACGGGCGTGAGCTCACCCGTGAGCCATCCAGGGATTTCTCACGGGTGGGCTCACGGCCGTGAGCCCACCCGTGAGGCTTCACGGGTTGGGTCTTTAAAGAGGCCCTTTTCAAGCTTCTTTTGTCCATTCTTCTTCTCCAACCTTTCTCTCATTTCCCCCTCCATTCTCCACCGATTTTCTTCATTTTTGTTGCTCTAAATCCCTCTCCTCCTCCCCTCAACTAATTTGGTGAAGAAATTTTGAAGAAAAAACACTCCTTTGGCCGGATTTTGCAAAGGGATTACTCCACATATCCTAGGGCTAGGTAAATGTTCTTTCTCTCAAGGGCTTGATTTCTTTTGGGTTTGTGGGGTATTTTAAACTTGGATCTTGCTCTCTTTTGTTGCAAGAGTATCTTAAGTATGATTTGGTATGATTGTAAAAATTTTTGGCTACTTTTTCAAGAAAAACTCTTGCAAAATTTTCTCGGATTTACTGTAGCAATGAGCATTTTCCATGAAATCTTCATTATTTTGCTAGTGCTTTTCTTGTAACTAGTTGAATTGATGACCCTTTGGTTTTGTAGGATGCCGGTAAAGAAAGTAGCACACAAGAGAGCCCGAAATCACCGTACTCCACCCCGCGACGAACCAAAGTTTAAAATTGAACATCACGAATCTCGTGTCGCGCTTCTTTCACAAAAGGGCTTCGGCATCATTAGAAGGATAGTTTGGGTTGTGCTCAAGAGCTTGGGCCTAACATTACCACCACCTTGTTTCTTTTGTTCTTTTCTTCGAGCTTGTTTGTTGTTCTTTTCTTTTGCCGTCTGTTGTACTTTTAAGTTAGTCAGGGCTCCTGCTCGCTAAACTTTATGTTGGTCTTTGTGAACTATTTTTGTACGCGCTCTTCCTTTATTATTTTTTGTCTCTGGAGTTGTGATCAGTTTTGTTGTGCTTTCGGGATGATGATGATACAATTGTTCCACACTCCAGGCCCTCACCACTTAGTTTACCCCAAGTCCACATGCACATGTTCCACACTTCATCAACGGATTGGGGAAGTTTCTTACTCCATCTCTCAATTTTTGGTTTATATTTATTTCCCACCCCGTGTCTTTGACTTATGTACATTGGGGACAATGTACGGCTTTTAGGTGTGGGGATGGAGTATTTTATTTTAATGCATGCTTGACTCACCTATGATAGCTATGATTTATTGTTAAGGACTTCCTAGCTTGGTAGAATGATAGTAGTGAGTTGTACTTTACATGTACTTGAATGTAGTTCTGTTTCATCTTTAGTGTACATTGATACCTGCTCACTCTAACTTCCACTTCTGACACTCTAACCCATCTTATTGATTTTGTGTTAGGATGTCAAATTTCTCTTTCAATAGTCCTTTAAAAACTTTTGAGTCCCCTATTTTTGCTTTAACCCTAAGTAAGGTTTTAGCATGTGGTTTTTAGCAGGTGGTTGATCAGGCGTCCTGAGTTAGCTTTTTTAAAAAAAAAAAAAAAAAAAAAAAAAAAAATAAAAAAAATTGAGTCTATGTCAGTATTCCTCTGCTTCTAAAAGCATGAATGCGTATATGTAGATCTGTAATCAAGTAAGTCGGGTGGCTCTTGTGCCTGGCCAGCATGTGCATCCAGCTGAAAGATTTTCGTGCAGTCTACGCTAGGCGGACTCCAAAAAAAAAAAAAAAAAAAAAAAAAAAAAAAAACCTTTGGGCGCCTGAAACCTGTCTTATCTTCACTTGATGTTAAAGTTTCGTTTGGGGACCAAAAGATTTTTAACCGACTATTGAGAGGATTTTTGTTTGGCACTCCTAGCACTAATTTTAATTTGAGTGAGGTGAACAAACATCCTGGGTAATCCAGGGTGTGGAGGTCAAGGTGGGAGTCAGCACACACACACAGGAACACTTTGGATGAAACAGAGCTAATATTACTTGACTATACATTGAACAACTCACTTCTTGATTTCTGTCCATTTGTGCTTGTGGAGTCCTGTACAGTTGAGCTTGAGGTCGTATATTTAGCCGTTTATCGTCTTGCCCCTGTTCTTCATGTTTGTTTGCTTGGGGACAAGCAAACGCTTAGGTGTGGGGATGTTTGATAAACGTCTAAATATACGTATTTTATACGTATTTATTTGTATTATTTTATTATCTTTTTGATAAGTCGATGCCCTTTTTATAGTCTAAACCCCTTTATTTTGTGTTGCAGACCCTAAATGAGCTCAAGAACGTATTTAGGAAGAATTCGACACCAAATACGACGTTTTTGGGTTCTTCACTGTAGCAGGGGGTACTGTAGCATCACTGTAGCAGGGTTACTGTAGCACCCGAGGTGAAATTTCGTGCAGAACTTTCTGGATGCCTCACGGGCAACCTCACGGCCGTGAGCCAGCCCGTGAGAAGTCGCGATTTTCACCCTTTTAAGGGCTTTTAGGGCATGAAAGAAGGGGGACCTTGACTCTTCTTGAAGCTTGACACCACCTCTTCCAAATCCGACCAAGAAGGAGAGCTTGGAGGTCATTTCCACGGTAGAATCGGCGAGGAGAGCGCGTTCTTGTACGGGATCTACCTCTAGGGCTTCAAATCTTGAGGTTGAAGACGACGGGAAGCCACCCCTTCGAGTGGCGTCTTTGGAAGCTTCTTCGACTCTAATCTTTGGAGGGAGGTCTTTTATGTTGGGTTTAGTTATTTTCATGCTTTTATTCATGTATTTGGAGACTATGAGCAACTAAAACCCCAAGGTCACCGGATGTGGGTGAACCTTGGGGTGAACTTGTGATGTTTGGATGTTTTGGTTTAATTCATGCTTGTTAGCTTGTTTGTGATTCATGTTTGGTGTTTTTGAATGCTTGGGTATGCATGAGAACTCTGTGTATCCATACTTAGCCAATACTAGGTTGCATGACCATTGCCCTAGTATTAGACTCACCAAGCTTGGAAGGGAAATACGTACAAATACGCCGTGACCATCGGGTATTTGTACCCCTCCAATTCTAAGGTTAATTACTCATGTGTGATTCAACCTTAGCTTGAGAAAACCATCTTGCCCTTTGCAATCGTAGGAGGAATTGTACGGGTATAACCCGTATTCAATACTCGTACCGGATTAGGGGTCAATTGCCGTGACCATCGGGTTGACCTAATCTAGGGTTTTCTCGGTCCTTCAAGCCACTTGCATGTTAATCCAACATCCTTCGCACTTTAGTAACCCCGAGGGGATCCTCATCCGTGACCATCTTCTCACCCTAATTTCCTCCCGTTTATCGCCCTTGGTATTTAGCATTTTAATTGCTTTGTTTTTACTTCTTTACTTTCACTTTCCAAATCTCAAGTCTGATCGGCTAGACAACATTGCGAAAAGGAAGTAAGAATAGATTCTCGGGCCCTTGGGAATACGACCCACTCGTGCTTGCGCGAGTGGTTTATTACTTGACGACCCCGTGCGCTTGCGGGAAGATCACCAATTATCAACACAAAGCAAAGAAATTCGGTGATCCCAATTTTTCTATGAACGTAAATCAGATTATTTCAAAATATAATAATACTAAAATGTGACAATAATAAATAAAATATAATATTCAATAACCGAATAAAATATATAATTGATTAAAATATTTAAATCAATTAAATAAATATATGCATAAATAATCAATAAGCTTGAAACCAATAATATGCATAATATCTTAAACACAAAATAATTAAATAATTATGTAAATAATTTTCAGAAATCAAAATTTAATATATATATATATATATATATATATATATATATATATATATACTTACCTGGAACAATGTCCCCAAGCTATAGGATGCTCGCAGACACTCAAAATTAGGATTCGACCAAAAACCGTAAACATGAACATCACACTTGTCTTAAATTCCAAACTTACAAACAAATATTGATCACTGGTTAAACATAATCGAGGCTCTAAACACTAACTATACTAGCAACACTGGAATATACAATGTATTACTTACCCCACAAGTATGCTAAAATCAAAGCCACAACTATATATATATATATATATCTGTGTGTGTGTGTGTGTGTGTATAGACACATGTGGCTAATGAGCAAGGGTAATGCAACAGAAGTTTTCAGAAGGGTATAAATGCAAAAAGGGTCAAGATCTTATTTTCTAAATTCGGATTATTTCAAGTGTATAAAATCAATTATCAAGTCTAATGAAGATATGGACTATTTCAACATGACCAATAGGGATTAAAATATACATAACTTTATCTAACATCCTCCAAATCTCAAAATTCTTTCTTTAACAAAAACTAGACAGACAATTCTATGGCATATCCAAAATTCACATTGATCAGAATACTATTAAACTTATAGCATCCATTTGAATGCCCATCAATTTCTGCAAACCAGCAAAATCAAATACGACCCTTTTAACATGTATATCTCTCGGAATACATCCTCAAATAATATGATATTGTAAGAGTAGATATTTAATTCAATCGGGAATAACTTTTGTTTTTTGCATCTTGCCTGATTCAACCTTTAAAACCATCAAAAATATTAATCAATCTCCAAGTTTTGCATAGAATACCATTTGACGCAACTATACTAATATGGCCGTATCTCATAAAATACAGATGTATAAAATCTAAAATTTTGCAGGTAATTAGATCATATTGAACCCTATAACTTTCGTATTTTTCACTTTGCTCGATTCAATCTCTAAGGTCATGTATGATGGCCGTCCATTTTCAAGATTTGCAGATAATACACTAATAGGGTTATATTTTTAAAACCACAATTTTATAAAATCTGAAATTTTGCAAGCCAAATAAAATTTAGGGTTACTTACCTCACACACGCCGATAAATAAGTTTTTGATGGGGTTTCTCATACTTGACTGCTAATATCTCTCCAACTAAATAATCTGAAATTTAAACCAGTACCTTGTTTTCCCTAAATACCACGATCAGAAATTTCATGGCGTGGGAGGAGTGATCAATAATTTAAACCAGAACCTTGTTTTCTCATACTTGACTGCTAATATCTCTCCAACTAAACAATCTGAAATTTAAACCAGAACCTTGTTTTCCCTAAATACCACGATCAGAAATTTCATGGCCTAGGAGGAGTGATCAATAATTTAAATACTGAATCAAGAAATTATTAAGGAGATAAGGAAGGTCTCTTGAATTTTTTTTAAAAAATAACTAGATAATAATAATAATCCTAGATAAGGTATGATCTCATAAGAAAATTGCAAGATAAACTAGATAATAAAAAATAATAAAAAGTGTGGGGTGCACAAATATGCAGCAGTTATTGAGAACTGCTGTATTATACTAAATATGCAACGGTTCAAAACCACTGCATTATTGTATGATATGCAAAGGTTATGATTACCGATGCATATTGTTTTCATATGCAATAGTTTATGCAGTGGTTTGGGTTATATGTAATACTTAAATGCAGAATTGTCTGCAATGGTATGAAACCGTTACATAACCGTTGCAATATATAGTGTATTATAACGGTGGTAGAATCATTGCAAGCCAACCGCTACATAAATGCAGTTATGTAGTAATGACCAAACAAAGATGGCCAAATCTCCGTGATTAACCAACCTTACAAGTAAAAAATAAAAAACCATTTTCAAAGTGGCCAACATAAATGTATCAAAGAATTCAACATGCATGACATATCAGGGATCCACTTGACAATCGTAGTTTTCTAAATGCATTACAGTGGCAGGTGACCCAGTACTATAAGCTAGCGCAAGGGTTAAACATGACAAATTTTACATCAGTAAACAACATGATGCAAACAACACACATTCTGAAGATATGTTTCAGAATTCTTTGAAAAATCAAAGTTGATGGCAACATATATTAACAGCTTGTACGTCAATCCTTCGGGTAAAAAGATATGCAATGAAAAGTTAACAAATGAGCTGGATAAAATAGCACATACTTGGGAGATCAACATCAATGCGCATACTTCGAAAGACTATCCTCACCTTAAGCCAGACAACTAATAGCACAAAAACAAACTCATGGTGATGATGAGGAAGATCGAGAAAGGTGGTGGCGGTGATGAGCGATCGGGGAAAGTTGGGAGATCGTGACTGATGCGGGGAGGGTGTGGGAAAGTATGAGAGCAATTTTGAAAGTATAAGTTGGCATAGTTTGAGAAAGTATATATTTTGCTGTTGGAGTAGCATAAAAAATGATTTGTTCAAAAGTTTACATTCTTGAACATAATTCAGCATGTGTTCCCTCTAGAGTAACTATGGTTTTTTTAATTAATTAATTAAAAAAAATTAAATAAAGGTTTAAAAAAGCTAAACGTTTACTTAGAATTTTGTCTAAATAAAAAAGGATTTCATTAATTTAAAAGCATATAAACTATTTTGTTAATGAATTTGTAGTATATATATATATATATATATATATATATATATATAAACATGACAAAATATTAATTTTCTACAATAATATTCCGTAGTTAATAAGTATTAAACATATCTTCTAATAAATATGCTCAACATTAATAAAAACAAATTTAAATAAAGGTTTAAAGAAACTCGACATTTAATTAGAATTTTATCTAAATATTAGTGTACTAAAGATTTGATGACTGTAAAACCACATAAATTATTTTTGTTAGGGCCTGTTTGGATAACCCAACATGATGCCATAATCCGTATATTATGACATAATATAATATTTTCACAGAATTATACTGTTAAAGTATGTCATAATATGAATATTATAGCATAAAAAATAAAATATTCCACGAATATTTTTTTATGTTAAAGTACGTGAATGTGCTTAACGCAATGTCATTCATTCCCTGCTTTTCTCTTTCTTAAACTAGGTCAGCAGAAAGCTTTGGTTTCTAAAGTTTGAATAAGCCAGGACGTCGGCCAACACCAGAGCACCCAAGACCTGGCACGATGTTCATTTTCTCTGATAATAATATGTAGTTATCCATCAGTTACTAAATACATCTTCTAGTACATATGCTCAAATAAAAGTTATGTTTAGTAATCAATGTATTGATATATTCCAATATATTAATAAATTGAAAACATCAAACATATTGAATATTTTTAATAATATTTTCAGTTATATTAAGTTATCTGATATTATAATTTCCTTCATTTTAGTTTCTTTTACATTAATATTCCTTTTATTTCCAAATTATTCATATTCATATTTTACACATAAATTTTATTAGTTTCCAAACATTTATATTCATATTATTATTTTTGTAATTCACAACCGCTATTTTTAAATTATTGTATTAATTTCTAAATCCACAAAATTATCTGAGCTAACAAAAATTAATCAAAACAATTAAATTAACATAAATTGAAATGTATTTGAAGTAAATTTCATAACACAAAAAACCAAATAACATAAACAATAAAATTTCAAACTAATTAATAGGAAAAAAATTATATAAAATGATTTGTAGTGATTCAACATAACTATCGCAAACAAACGTGTAGATTAGAACCCTTATATATATATATATATATATAAAATTTCCGGATACATATTAGAAATAAAGCCAAAAATAAATGAATATTAAATGGAGAAGAAAAGTTCTAGATTTTTTTTAAGAGTGTATAATTTTAATAAATATATAAATAAATATATTTTATGAATATTTATATTTGTCTATGCATACAATAAATAACATTGGTTCGAGAAAAATAAAACAACTAATAAGGAATTTGGCAAGGCAGGCTAAAACCATGCCAAATTTGCTTGCCAAACAAGAATATTTGGTGTAGTTAATAGGATGGGCTTCACATGCGTTACCAAAGATTATGCCACATTAAAAACGATGTGCTTGTCACGGTTTTTGGCATGAACTTGGGCACACTTTGCCAAATTCCATGGCAAACAAATATATGGTATTTGGCTTGGTTTTTGGCACAATTATAACATACCACTATTCTAAATTTAGCACCAAATCAAAATTCATGTTTTTAGCATGATTTTAGTTACACTGTGCCAAATTTTGTCCAAGACAAATAAATGGTGCTTGGCACAGTTTTCGAAATAGTTCTATGAACAATGCCAAATTCCGTTTCAAATAAAAATTAATACCTTTAGCAACGCTTTTTGTATGGTTTTGGGCATGAGCACGCCAAATTCCATAGCTAACAAATAAGTGGTGTTTGATGTAGCTTTTGCCATGGTTTTCGACTCGGTGTCAAATTGAAAGCTAAATAAAAATCCATACGCCTGGCACTGTTGTTGGCAAGATTTTGGCCACGTCGTGCCGAATTTAATACCAAACAATCAATGGTGTTTTGGAACACCTCCCGAAACTCTATACCAAATAAATAAATTGTGTTTGGCATGCTTTTTAGCATAGTTTTGGGAACAATGTACCTAATGCTGTACCTGTACCTTATGAAAATTCATAAGTTTGGCATGGGTTTTGCATCGTTTTTGACATACTATGCCAAATTCCATTCCAAAAACATATATGATGTTTGCATGGTTTTTGGTATAGTTTTGAGCATGCAGTGTCAAATTCAATAACAAATACTACACTACAAAAGAGTTTTAGAAGCAGTCTCCACATCTTATAGAGGCGGTTAAAGCCGCCTCTATAGCTTTAGTGTTGGTTTTTTCACCCGCCTCGTATTAAGCCGGCTCTACACTTTAGAGCCGATTTCTATCAACCGTTGGGGTAAGGTTTAAATATATAAGCGGTTTTTTATCACAAATTTAGAGACGGTTATAACCGCCTCAAAAAATTTAAGTTATAGAGGCGGTTATAACCGCCTCTATAGGTAATAATTTTTAATTTTCTTCCCATTGTTTTAGAGGCGGTTATAACCGCCTCTATAACTAATAATTTTTAATTTTCTTCCCATTGTTTTAGAGGCGGTTATAACCGCCTCTATAACTAATAATTTTTAATTTTCTTCTCATTGTTTTAGAGGCGGTTATAACCGCTTCTATAGCTAATAATTTTTAATTTTTAGAGGCAGTTATAACTGCCTCTAAAACAATTAGAAAATTGAAAATTAAGCGGTTATAACTGCATCTACAATTTATAAATTGTAGAGGCGGTTACAACCACCTCTAAAACTATTAAAGAAAAGTAAAAATTACTAGGTATGGAAGCGGTTATAACCACCTCTAAAATTTATAAGCTTATAACCATTTCAAATTACGACGCATTCAAATGGTACATGCAAGTAGATTATTGGTTACATGTACAATTCTTTCGAACAATAATAAATAGATTGGAACATAGCTCTAATGACACAATTCGTTTACGGCAATCAAAATTCACTTAAACATGACCAAAAATGTGAGCTCAAATATAATTACATCACAAGAATTAATACAAAATTAGCAAAAGCATCAAACAACAAAACTGGTTCAAAATTACATTACATACAGAGTTGAGAGTTTTACAAATTACAGCAGCCAGCTTTTCATTAGCAGCAGAAATAACTATTTGCTTTGAGTCTATCTCAATCATAGCTTCATTAGGTGCAATGATGTGAATGGAGCGGACACCATGAGATGGTGCAGTTTCATCATAACAAATAAGGCCATCATAAGAAAACAAGTGAAAGGCTTGTTGAATATGCTTGCTCAAATTTGACACCCTGCAATAAATATGCGTTGTATAAGCATCATTCTTGATGAAAGTGGGAATTATTAGAGTGACTAATATAGATCAGTTAGGTATAATCCCACTATCAACAACTTAAACAAATACAAATTAAAAAAGTAACATTTTAAAAAATCAGGCCAGAATGCATTATTTCAGCAGCTAGACCCCAAAAATGACAAATTGCCAAGTAGAGTTAGGGCTCATCAAGTAGCAAAGAGAAAATTTGTTTTATTGGCTTAATAATCAATATCAAGTGGTTTATCTTCAACCTTTTGTAGAGACTAGGAATTTGGATGAGTTATTGTCTTTGAGATTAATACACATAAAGCTTTTCATGGTTTTTCAAATATCAAAGCAGCATTAAGTAATCATAATGTAATATGAAGATATTCAATTCTGTTCAAATATCCAAGCAGCATTAAGTAATCATCCTTCTGGTTCTTGAAAAATTTACTCAAAGCAACAACTAAAACAGTCTACTTTAACAACGCGTGGCCCTTCTTACCTTCAGCACTCCATTTTCTTGTTGGTATAATGATTAAGGATTACTGACCATTCGAAGCTGACAAAGTTGACAAGAAGCAACACTGAAGACGTGAAGAAGCATGAAGTTTCAAGTGGTTCCAGTTTAGTCTGAAAGCTAGTAGTATGATGTTTTAGTACTGTTGTAGTGTTAATTACGTTTCCTTTCTGTCTGTTACTTTTGAATTATATATGTAACCCTTAGAGTGGTGAATGAATGTAGTTGGTTGAGTATAAACAATTAAGAGTCCACTGAGAAACAGAGAGAAGAGAGCTACTAGACTAACTCTCATAACACCTTTGTTTTACCTTCCAATATAATATACTCCCACTCAAAGGCTGAGGTTTTCAACAAGGCCATTCAACCAAACGAACAGTGGTATCAGAGCTCTTTATACCAGCTTCCTCTCTGCTCATCAAACTAAGAAGTCTTGCCGAAAGATCATGGCCAATTCAAATGTCTTGCCGGTGCCGGTGTTCGATGGAACTGACTACGAACTTTGGTGCAAAATGATGAAGACTCTCTACCGCTCCCACGATCTCTGGGAGTTGGTTGAGATGGGATTCCGGAGATCGACGACGAGGTTCGGTTGAAAGAGTATAAAAAGAAGGATGCCAAAGCTCTTTATATGATACAACAAGCAATGGAAAAACCACTCCGGTCTCGTGTTACAGCGGCTGAAACGGCTCACGAAGCTTGGGAGATGCTGAAGAAGCAGTACCTGGGAAATCCGAAGGTGAAAGCTGTGAGGTTACAGTCGTTACGACAAACATTTGAATGTATACGAATCAAAGGTGGTGAAGGGGTGCAAGACTACATCCTCAGAGTGAATGATACTGTGAACCAGATGAGGGCCCTTGGTGACACTATATCCGAAGCAATGATCGTCGGAAAAGTCTTAAGAAGCTTGGGTCCCAAATACAATTATATTGTAACAGCCATAGAGGAGTCCAACGACATCACCGAGCTCACGATGGATGAACTTGCAGGCTCCCTTCAGGCCCATGAAGCTCGACTAAATAGTCAAGCAGATATGAGTGAAGTGAGGGTACTGCATGTTCGAGCAGAGGGATCTTCTTCCAAGGAGCTATTTCATGGAGCCGGTAGAAGCCGAGGAAGAGGCCTAGGAAGAAGTTTTGGTCGTGGACGAGGCAGAGGCAGAGGAGCTGAAGCCAAAGATCAGCAAAATGAACAGAGGTTTCATAGAAGTAACATTCAGTGCCATATTTGTAAGAAGTATGGACATATTAAGGCGAACTGTTGGTTTCGTGAACGATCCGGTGGAAGGGGAACAAGTATTGCAGGAGAGAAAAAGGAAGGAGATAAGAGCAATTGCCTTGTAAGTCAGCAAGAAGAAGAGCACTGTGAAAGTCTCTTCATGGTTCATGAAGACAGTGAAGCAACTGATAACCCAGTGTGGATAGTCGATAGTGGTTGTTCCAACCACATGACAGGAGATCGAAGGCTGTTTGAAACACTGGATGAAACTCTGAAGCAAACTGTTAAACTAGGTGATGATAAAGAAATCACAGTCAGAGGACAGGGAACTGTGATGATTCAGGGTGGAGATGGTAGTATGAAGACACTCAAAGGGGTCCAATACGTGCCAGGCCTCGCACACAATCTCCTCAGCGTCGGACAGCTGCTTTCACGAGGCTTCGACGTACGCTTTGAGATGGGAGAATGTAAAATCATCAACCGGAGTTCCGGCGAACTCGTGGTCAAGGTAAAGAAGTCAGCAAATAATATCTTTCCTTTGAACTTTGCTGATGTGGAGCAGGCTCACGTAGCGATGAAAAGTGCATCAAGTGACTTGACGTGGCATCAAAGGTTTGGGCATACAAACACTCAAGCTCTGAAGGAGTTGAAAGACTTGGTGACGGGGCTTCCAACTATTGGTGAACATGGTTCGTGTGATGACTGCGTTTTTGGCAAGCATGCACGAAGACCTTTTAACAGCGAAGCGATCAAATCTCGAAGGTCCAAACGGAGATTGCAACGTGTACACATGGACTTATGTGGTCCAATGCACATGCAGTCAATGGGAGGAAACCGATATTTCTATCTCTTGGTTGACGATTATACGAGGATGACATGGATTAATTTTCTTAGAACCAAAGACGAAGCTCTGGAAAAATTCAAAAACTTTCAAGCAGCTGTAGAACGAGAAACGGGGGAGAAAATAATGGTCTTGCGGTCAGATAGAGGCGGAGAGTTCGTCTCCAATGAATTTAACAGGTTCTGTGATGAGGCTGGTATACAGAGAGAACTCACACCACCTTATACACCTCAACTTAATAGAACAGTGGAAAGGAAGAACAGGGCTGTCATGGAGAAGGTTCGTTGTTTACTAAAATGTGGCAAACTACCTATAACGTTCTGGGCGGAAGCTGCAGCCGCAGCAGTGTATTTGATGAACATAACGCCAACAGAAGCTTTGATTGAAAAGACTCCATATGAGGCCTGGACGGGAACAAAGCCGAGTGTGAAGCACCTGCGAGTGTTCGGGTGCATAGCCATGATGCAGATCCCAGTTTCACAAAGACACAAACTAGATGACAAATCAGAAAGGTGTGTGTTTTTAGGATATTGTTTAAAAACTAAAGCTTACAAACTTTATAATCCAGACACAGGGAAGTTGAAGCTCAGTAGAGATGTAATATTCCGTGAAGAAGAACGCTGGGATTGGAATTCAAGTTCCAAGGGTGGTGTCATATATACATGGGATGATGTGCTAACAGCTGAGCAAGAAGAAGAAGATGCAAATGAAAGAGCAGATGACAGTCCGGAAGAATCACAAACACTAATTGAGGGTGATGAAGAAGAGGATTCACCTCCCAGAAGAACTCGAGCAATCACTGACTTGTATAATACTTGTTCTTTTGCCCTTCAGGTCACAGACCCTTCTACATATGAAGAAGCATATCAAAACAAGCACTGGCAAGAGGCTATGATGGAAGAAATACAAGCTATTCATGAAAATGAAACCTGGGAGCTTGTCAACAAACCAAAAGATGCAAAGGTGATAGGTCTAAAATGGGTCTTCAAGACAAAATTCAGAGCAGATGGAGAAGTACTAAAACACAAGGCTCGGCTTGTAGCGAAGGGGTACTCTCAAAAACTGGGGATTGATGTTGAAGAAGTATTTGCTCCTGTGGCTCGAATGGAAACAATTCGTTTTCTAATGGCCCTGGGAGCACACAAGAGTTGGCTATTATTTCATCTAGATATAAAATCGGCCTTTCTTAATGGAGAAATAGCTGAAGATGTCTATGTTGAACAACCTAGAGGGTTTGAGGTGAAAGAAGAAATTGGAAAGGTGTATAAGTTAAGGAAAGCGCTCTACGGGTTGAAGCAGGCCCCTCGCTCATGGTACGTGAAAATAGATGGATATTTCTCAGCACAAGGTTTTCATCGGAGTGAAACAGAGCACACTCTTTATAGAAAAGTTGATGCAGATGGAGGAATTCTGATAGTGTGCATCTATGTTGATGACATACTGTATCTGGGATCTTCTTCTCAACTCATGAAGCAATTCAGAGAGGAAATGCAACAAACGTTCAAGATGACAGATCTTGGGTTGATGAGTTATTTTTTGGGCTTGGAAGTAATTCAAGACCAACAGGGGGTATTCATGAATCAACGAAAGTATGCACTTGATATATTAAAACAGTACAACATGCAACATTCGAAACCTGTTCTTACTCCCATGAGTGTGAATGAAAAATTTCATACAGAAGATGGCTCAGGAGAAACTGATCAACTAAAATACAGAAGACTCGTTGGTCAGCTGATGTATCTAACTCATAGTCGTCCTGACCTTGCATTCTCTGTTGGGGTTTTATTAAGGTTTATGAATAAACCAAGTAGAGTACATGCTGGTGCTGGAAAAAGGGTGCTAAGGTATATTGCAGGAACTGCTGACTATGGATTGTGGTTCAAAGCAGGAGAAGCAGTGAAGTTAAGGTGTTTTTCAGACAGTGACTGGGCTGGTTGCCTACAAGACCGAAGAAGTACTACTGGAGCTACCTTTGACATAGGGTCTGCTACAATTACTTGGATCTCCAAGAAACAGGAAGTCATAGCTCTGTCAACATCCGAAGCAGAGTATGTGGCTGCTGCAACAACAGCATGTAAATGCTTGTGGCTGAGGAAGCTATTAGCAGACTGTGAAATAAAATGTGATGAAGCTACTGAGTTATGGTGCGATAACAAGTCAGCAATAGCAATAGCCAAGGACCCTGTGCAGCATGGACGAACCAAACACATAGACATAAAGTATCACTTCATTCGTAAACTGATGCATGATGGAGTGATAAGCATGAACTTCTGCAACTCTGAAAGTCAGCTAGCTGATATATTTACTAAACCATTAAGTATTCAGAAGCATTGTATGTTCAGATCACAATTAGGTGTCTGTAATCCTCAATCAAGGGGAGGATTTGTTGGTATAATGATTAAGGATTACTGACCATTCGAAGCTGACAAAGTTGACAAGAAGCAACACTGAAGACGTGAAGAAGCATGAAGTTTCAAGTGGTTCCAGTTTAGTCTGAAAGCTAGTAGTATGATGTTTTAGTACTGTTGTAGTGTTAATTACGTTTCCTTTCTGTCTGTTACTTTTGAATTATATATGTAACCCTTAGAGTGGTGAATGAATGTAGTTGGTTGAGTATAAACAATTAAGAGTCCACTGAGAAACAGAGAGAAGAGAGCTACTAGACTAACTCTCATAACACCTTTGTTTTACCTTCCAATATAATATACTCCCACTCAAAGGCTGAGGTTTTCAACAAGGCCATTCAACCAAACGAACATTTCTGTCGTTAATTGCCCAGTTTCCAGAATGGCACCTCCCGCCAAGAAACTTGAATGGTGAAACATTCCCTTCCTTTTCTGGATCCAATTATAAAAAGATTAGATACCCTTGATTGGAGTCAATAAAGCGAAATCCGGAGAAAGAACATACTACCAACAACCATCTAATTGAAATTTGATAAGGAAACTAGGATTTTCGGTCTCTTATGTGCTTACCTCATCAGCGTACAATTTCTTGGAGGTGCTCATCACAAAAATCCACTTGCCCCTACCAGAATCTTTGGATGTATGGAGAAGCTCACCTGACAGATTGTGTACAATCTTTCCATCTATAGGCACATACTTATATTGCTCATGCTCCAGCTGGCAAAATTAATTGTTCATATATATATCTATTTAGCTGACAAAGGTTAGTAGTACAAGCAAAAAAAAAGCCTGCTATAGTATTAAATAAAAAAAATTAAAAAAATGTCGTAAATGGAGAAATGTCATTATAGAAGCACAAAGACATAGTCCATCATTCATCATGCTTCTCGCAGATTATGTGGCCATGTTATTAAGGGGAGCCACACAAGAAGATGAATCCCAAGGCAAAATTTAACCCAATTATAAGAGGTCTCACCGGACCAAGGTACTTGATGCATTGTTGCCTAAGCAATGCCCTTGGACACTCCTTGATATCCACATTTCTACCTTCACCGAGATCCAACGTGCACATACCACAGATATTGTTTATTTTTCAATCAAAAAGAAGAGTTTCCAAATTGCCAAAAGCATGCAGCAAGTGTAACAGGAAGTTACCAATTATCTTGTTGTCTCACTAACTAATCTTTCAGTTGGACAGGTGAATGGAAGTACTGTACAACACGCATTTTTTGGTCTCATGGAGAATTGAAGGTCAAAGAACCTCCAGGGATTCTCAGTCTACAGATCCTATATATCATCATTTCATGCATGGTTGTTCCCATGCTCTCATTAATGTCATATTATGTCATATTCTAGTCCACTACTAACTCCAAATATTATATATATACATTCATTTATATCATAATCTTTCATATATTAATTATAATAATAAGTATCAATCATAGCTAGTAATTAAAATGTTGCTTTTCTCTTCAAGCAAATATATAATTAAAAAAAAAAGAAAAAAAAACATAGATTTAATGAAGTCATGGCATATATAGTTCCAACAGCAGCCATACTTAGAATAATATATCATCGGCGAGGATCATAAGCGTGTGTATTAAATTAAGTCTAAGCCTTCCAATTAATGACTTATGAGCCTCCTTTTTAGCTGGAATTAACCTTTTCAGAGATCTCTTATTAGTCTGTGTTTTATAATCCAAAGTAAATACATCTTCTTCCTCTCAAGGACCACTCATGCTTCCCTTTTGCACATGTATTCCAATTATCATCCTTGCCCATCTTATGTTTCTATATATATATATATATATATATAGTTCCTTCATCTCTATCCTTGTGATATATTTTTCCTCACATTTTCTCATGATCCGTTTGGTGAAACTACCAACCAAATATCATTATTATTAACTGCATGAGCATTATAATTGACCATTGAACATATAATTCAAAGTGGTTGATCATGTCTTGGGAAAACATTCTTCTTTTTTCATCTTAAATGTACACATCACTAGCATTGGTTTCCCTAGTCATCCTTGAATAAGTGCAAGTGTATGAAGAGTTAGGGGGTGCCACTTGTGAGAATTTTAGAGTATATATATGTTTGGTAACTTAACTTTTTTAACTAGAGATTAATATATGCATATGATAATAACACCAGGACTATTGTGTATGCCATCAACCACCAACAAAGGCTTACATATATGGTGAAGATGAAATGGGCTGCAAGAAACTTCTAATTACTGGACAAATGGGATAACAGCTGTCCCTGATTGAGAGATCTCTTTTCAAAACCAATGGTTTGATCTTTTCCTCAGATACAGCCAATCATTAGCTACCTATTCATTTATTGTAGGACTAATGTATATTTTAAGACTCATGTATATTTTAAGACAAATGTCGTCTGCTTGCACTGAGCGTAGACAAGTTGCAGGTCTGCCCCTCTATCCAAGTGTCCCTACGATCTTATAATGTCCAAAAGACAAATATGTCTAACAAATCACATAGAAGAGCAAAAGGCGAGATGGATGAATTAAAACCTTCGAAACTTCAGTCGTATTTAAAACCAACAATATGCACTTGAACATGTCATACATGGAAAATTGCAACCATGAAAAATTGTACTTTTACCAAAAGCAAACAACTATTTAAGTAATCAGTCCAGATGAATAATTAACAAAATGCCATATCCCATATATGTCACTCAAAATTCGATATAAGTGAGGCATTCATAAAGAAAAGCCCTGTAATATCAACAGAATACATATGCACCTACCTGAATGGTTCTACTTAACCAACCTCAAGCTATAGGCATTTAACACACTGAAATTAACAATAAAACTTTTGCTAATATCCCTGGGAAACACTGAAATTATATGTCTTCAACCAGCCAAAAAAAAAAAAAAAAACAGTATCCTAACAAACAACCAAACTAGTGATCACATATTAAATGCCTTGAACGAAGTTGATGCCAACAATTGAATCGTTGAAAAAAAATGCCATGAATAGCATGAATAAAGCATAGATAAATCAAGCTAGAGTGGTAAACAACAAAAGAGGTGGTAAACAACAAAAGAGATGCATACCGGGCTAGTTGATGGTCGCACAGCACCACATTGTCCCCGATTGCAAACAGTTCTATAAATGAAATTCATATTTCCACATTGTGGACAGGTCCAATCTCCATCACTCCGTGAAGCTGACAATTTTAACAAGTTCTTTTGACAAAATCCTCAGCAGGATTACATGTAAAATATAAATAAAGATGAACACAGCTTTTGATTGACTTAGTATTAACAAGATGCAAAAGCTAGTGTAAACTAGCACTTGCTTACATGTCAACGGCTTTATTTATCTACTCACCACAAATATTTACAACAGATAAAATACTTAACTGGAATCAAGAAAAGGTGAAACTAACCCCTTGAACAAGTGCACTGTGAGGCAAAATGGCAGGAAGAATTAGAAAACTAGCTTCACCAAGTCCAGTAAGCTGCTATCAATCCAATGCCTACAAGAATTTAAATCTGGCTAAGGTTGAGAATTCAACCAAGCATTGAACCCACCACCACAGTGTGTGTAACTTACGAGCATGAAACTTTACTGGAAATTGCTGTTCTAACAACTACCGGTTAATCAAGGAGGGTAAGAAGAATTAAAAATACCTGAGGATACGGCGATGGATAGCCTCATTCCGGTGTAGGAAAAGGTCAATGGCACAGCAACGATGTAGCCCCAACTCCGGCGATGGTTAGGTCTAGCTCATCTTCAAAGAGAGAGATGTTGGCTTCCGGTGGTGTGGCGGCGGCAATGGAGCTCGTCTTAGAGCGGCGGCAGTGGAGCTCGTCTCCAAAGCGAGTGAGCGGCGGCGATGGGTCTCATCTTCAAAGAGGGTGAAAGGGAAACGAGAGAGAGAAAGAGAGAGAGAGAGAGCGAGAAATATGCTTTTTAAAATGATTATTTTATTTTTTTAAAACCTGTTTAAAAAACCGGCTGTAAATTTTTTGGCTTTAATGCTAATTTTTTTTATAGAACCGGTTAATCTAAAACCCCTCTAATTATGTGTTTCTACAAGGGTAAATTGGTGCAGTGAAATAAATAAAATGATGTTTGGCAATGTTGTTTGGCATGGTCTTTTGCACAAGTTTAGGCACACCATGCGAAATTTCATGCCAAATTAATAAATAATGTTTGACACGATTTTTGTCACAATTTTCGTCACGCCTGACAAATGCCATGCTCAATAATGTGTTTGGCACAGGTTTTGCACTGTTTAGGGCACACAAAATTCCATTGCAATCAAATAAATGTTGCCTCGCAAAATTTTGAATTAGGAACGGAAAGAACTCATGTATTGTAAAAGACTGAGCTTGATCTCCTGTGAGGAATATGCTGAAGGATATATATTGTTGATTTATTGGGTACAACTGGAAATTTAATAGTTTCATTGATGCTTTGGCAAAAAGAAAAGGTTGATAGCATCAAGAAAGTTATATAAAGCATACTTTGAAATTGGTCACTCACAATTTAGTTGAATTTAAACACACACCAACCGCAAATAAAGTTCTATATTAAGATATTAGAGGCATTATAAAAAAGGATGTTATACTCGTAATAAATGTACCAATGCCAAAATTTGGTGCTAGAATACAGATTAAGTCATTTTATTCCTAAACTGTAGCAGCTTATTGATCTTATTCGCTTGGAGTAGTAAAAGATTTCTTCTTTAAATATCCTGTAGCCTTTGTATTGCTTAACTAAAAGTTCGATAAACAAATGTGACATAACCAAAGAAAGCCAACTAAGAAACAGAAAATAAATTATAAATTAGAAGTTGATCTTGAAAATAACAACCATGCATGTTAGCTCCCCTTCGAAAACCACGTAGGGGTGAGCACACAATACTTGTCCTAAAGCCATTCACAGCAAGGCTTGCTGAGAGGTCTTTTGTAAAAATATTAATTTATTTGCTAAGGTGATGTGACCATATACTAAGGCTCATACAAACTATTTTATAATGTGATGTGACAACATTTTTAATGTAATGTGATGTTAGCACCCCTTTGTAAAAATATTCGGCCTCGAAACTGGACTAAACAATCTTGCCGTTTTGCGGCTACTCCAAGAAATCAGATTTGCTTCACCAGACTGATTGTTTAATTGGTCATCATCCTCTTCGTATGATATAAGCCTCACCCCACTTCTTAGTACCCGCAAGACTATCTCAATTCTCTCTGTCTCTCTCTTCCTATGGATGTGTTCTTTGGCTCAGATGAATTTCTAGTAATGACTGTCCCAGTTGTGGTCTACTGGGTATATTCTGGCATGTATGAGATTCTTGGCTCTTTGGACAATTATAGACTTCATTCCAAGACAGATGAGGAGACAGTGAACATGGTCTCAAAATTTGACGTTGTTAAAGGAGTTCTTGTCCAACAGGTCATTCAAGTTGCCACTTCCTTCCTCGTCTTCCAGGTGCCTTTTCATTTTTGTTAACTTTCTTTTCATGAAGCCATAAAAGCTATGAGTTAATTTATTGCATGGATGTTTTTTATCCCCAGTTAGCACATGATCAATCAAGTGCTCACGCAAATTACTCATCATCATTTCTAAGAGTGGCTGACCAAATCTTTATTGCCATGGTTGTTTTTGATGCATGGCAATACATGATCCACAGGTGCATGCACGTCAACAAGTTTTTGTACAGAAACTTCCATTCGTGGCACCACAGGATGGTGGCTCCCTATGCATTTGCAGCTCAGTATAGCCATCCTTTGGATGGGTTTCTCACTGAGACTCTGAGTGGAGCTCTGGCCTTCTTCATGTCTGGCATGTCGCCTAGGACATCAGTCATTTTTTTCTCATTTGCCACAATCAAAGGAATTGATGATCACTGTGGTCATTTGCTGCCATTGAACCCCTTTCATCTGTTATTCAGCAACAACACTGCTTACCATGATGTGCACCATCAGCTCTCTGGCAGCAAGTGCAACTTCTCACAGCCTTTCTTTGTCGTGTGGGATAAGATATTTGGGACTTATGTTCCCTATACTATCAGCAAGAGAGAAGGTGGTGGATATGAGCTAAAGATTGAAAAGGGTACGTGTCAAGCATGATTTTCTTTATTTTTTTTTTATATTTTTTTTTGTCTTTAAAAAACATCGAAATGAAATATATTTGAGCTAATCTCATACATATATAGATATCTCAGCTTTCTCAAAACTATATTTAGTGGTATATATGAACTGAAAAGTTTGGTCTATTTCTTATTTTTTAATAGAAAATAAAGTAGAAAATCGGATATATATGGTCAATTTAACATCTTCATGATACTCAAACTCTTACGTTTTTTTCAGTAAGAAGAAAAATTATAATTATATCATTGTTTTGAACTTAGTGTTCTTCATTTCTGTTTTAAAATTATTTTCGTGGAAAATTCATTCATATATATTAGTATTCAATCTATATATTTTATTCATCTAATTAAGCTAACAAGTCACTCAAACATGGTTTTTTTATATGATGTCTTAATTTCAAATTTTATCAAAGTGGCCATTTAACTTCTCTTTCGATCCAATGAGAGGTCACCTAATGAACTCCGGCTCCTATTTGCAGTGGACACCGGAAAGGGCTCCCTAAGCACCTCCTTGACACATAATGACTCTCAAATGACTATTCCATGTTACTTAGATAAACGCCAATCACTTTAAGTCATCCACCTTAGCATTGTTTTCCTTAAAAAAACCGCATTCCTTATGGATGAAGGTAATTTTTGAGGGGTTAATTTTTTAATATGATTTTGTATGTATACTTTGTAAAAACAAACTTCTGTTTTGAGCAGTAAATATCTAGGATTTGGCCGTTGTTGTGTTAATGAAGAAGCTCACAAAGTCAAAGGAGAAGAACTCAACCTGAACTTGTATTTTTGGAAAAGCAAGAGTTGTACCAAAAGACCACACACTTAAAGACTTCTATTCTTACTTAAAGACTTGACATAGTTGGCTTCAATAAAAGGTCTCAGCTTGGAAAACTGACACAGCACACAAAACGTACATCAAAAGCATAAGGTAAACAAGCTGGATCGTGTAACATATGATCATTGGCGAAGTTGTGTGGGGCCACCTATTAGTAAACATTGCAAAATTCTAAAATACTTTAACCGTTTTGGGAAGTAAAATAAAATTGTCATATGAACTAGTTAATTTGATGAATACCCTAATATTTAATTATGATTTTAATTAAGATTTGAAGAATATTTTTCGATCTTCCAAATCTATTTTTGATATACTAAATTCATTTTTCGGATCATCTTAGATTTTCTAACGTCAAACAAAGGTCCCACGTCTGTAGATCACATATTAAAATCCAAAGACGGCATCCTCTTCCTCTCTGAAATAGCGGATAGGATTTGAAAAAAAGAGATATTAGAGAACTATTCTCATAAGAGAGTAGAATTGTTTTATCACAAACACCATAGGGTTAGAAAGAAGTCATATTTATAGGGACCTCACAAAACAAGATAAATATTATCGTATTATGGAGTCCTAATAGAAATATGAATTTTAAAGAAATTAAAACAACTTTTATCTTCAAGTAATTCTAATTTTAATTAATTACTTAATGTAATCGAACTTTAATTAAAATTCAAATTTAAGACAAAACTCTAAGCCAATTTATAATTATACTTCATTTAATGAAGTAAAATTAAAAATTTACAATGTTACCATTACGCTAAAAATGAGACTAATTTTAAATTCCTTTAAGAGTGACTTTATAGGTTCATCTAGTTTGCCAATGAGAGGATACTGAAAGACGTGGATGACACTTAGTTAGCCCCGTGGCACCATGTCATATCCAAATCGAAAATGAATGAATAATCATTATGAATTTTTTCGATTATGATTATCATGTGTGCATAAACCTTTCGCTCTTGTATCCCAACAAATGCACATAAAGTAATGGATAATGTGTCAACCCCTTGCATCATAGAAAGCGCACGAGCAGTCAAATAATATAATGAACCCAACGGGTCAGGTTGTCGAACCACAAGGAACAAAAGTACTAGTAGTTGCTCATTCCCTGTTATATAGCCTAATAAATGTACTGTTATGATGATCTAATGTGCAAACTAGTGAGTGTGACTAACAAGTAAGCAAAGGAGAAATAGAATAAGGTCTCAATTGATAAAAGTGGGGCATTCAAACAATGCTCCTCATAGGATTCCAGTATTAGGTACGGGATTTACAAAAGTTTCAAGATGGAGTACTTGAGCCATGGATATCCTAAGGTATACTGGTCCCTTCCTCCACACCACTGGTAACTACTCCCCTACGAGGTCCCAGCAGAAACTTCTCTTGATGCCTCACACCATATATAACTACTTAGCACTTTAGGGAACCCAAAGATATAATAATTCCTAAAAATAGATCCAACCTCGCCTCTAGGTGAAGGATCCTTAACCCCCTATGAGATCCCAGCGCAAAGTTCTTTCGAAGCCTCACACCACATATAGTTCCTAACAGCTTACGGAATACAAAAATAGGAAATATCTATTGGAAGGGAAAGGGGGCACTCCACTATCTCAAGCATCTTTACTCTTGGTAATTCTAAACCTAGCGATGATCTCTCGTCAATAAGGTGAATAAAACATACAAATCAATCAATAATATTATCAATAGAATTTGTAAGCATTAAGAGCACAAGAGTGAAACTCAATAAATTTAAATAAAATGGAAACACAATGTAAGTCAAATTACGATTAGAATCCTACAATTCAGATGTCCGAATATCTTCAGGGGTGCAGCTCTCCAAGTAGCAAATTGCAAAAGTAATAATCAAGAGATTAAAGTATGTAAAAGCTATATAAATTAACTCCCCCTATATCAGCTATGATGGCCTTGATGGGCAGTTTCGATATCTAGATGGAATTCACTCTGAAGCTAGGAAGGTCGATGGCTTCTTTGCTAACTATGATCGAAAGGGAATCGATCCGAGTTGGTCAAAAAATGTCCCCTTGGTCGTAAAAAACTCCTTTCCAAACCCTAGCCACTTTGCCGCTCAAGAGTTGCTAAAAGGATCCTTAAAATTATGGCAAGGTGGCTGTTTAAAAACTGAAATCTGTGGCTCACATGGGCCCCCACATGGCTGTATACAATAGCCACATGGCCGTCTACAATACTGCTATAGTAAATTCCACACGGCTATATGGAATTCTTCACAGAGTTTAGACGGCCAGGAACAAGTCCGTGTGTCAGGGTGTGTATCTTTATGTCTGTTGAACTTAGTGAGATTTCTTTTAAATTCTGCATATGAACTAGGTCAGGGGCGTGTGATTGCCTTTGTGCCATTTCGACTCATGAATTGCCTTAAAAATCTCTAGAAGTTGGCATACACACCCATGTATCCGATCACGGCTCATATCTTAGTCTTTGCTCCATACAAAAGGATCTCAAAAAGTGCTACTAAGCTTGATGAGCGCATTTCATATATATGTATTGCATGCTTTACCCTCATTATTATTGAATATTTTGGCTGTAATTCTCCAAGTACAGTGCTATTTGAGGTATTCGTTGTTTGTCATGCAGATATCAAAGTCCTGAAGCAAGAAGAAGTGTTTTGGAACAATTTTAGAAGCTAAAGGACTTAGAAGAAGCCTCATCAAGCTCAGCACGGCTTAAGCACGCCCGTGTTGTTCCCCGTGCAAATTGCAGGAGAATTCAGCCACAAATCAGCACAGCTTGAGTTCGCTGAGCACGGTCGTGAAAACCTCAGCACGGCCTAAGCACGCCCGTGCTGTTCCCGTGCAAATTACAGGTTGGCGAATTTTCGGGGCAAAATCACTGTAGCGCAAAATACTGTAGCACGAGTACTGTAGCATTGAGTTTGCTGAGCACGATCGTGCAAAGCCTCAGCATGGCCTAAGCACGCCCGTGCTGTTCCCCGTGCAGATTACAGGTTTGTGAGTTTTCTGAAGATTTATTTGGCCGTAATCTGCACGGCTTGAAGCACAGCTTCAGCACGCCCGTGCTCACATCGGGAAAACATTAAAACCCTAAAAACTTAGGTTTTTGGGGGACTTTTTGGTGGGCGATCTTTGGGAGAAAGAAAGGGAGAGCTTTGGGGGTTCAACCTCAACTTCATCAAGGGAATGCCAAGCGTATGGTAGGCCGATTGGAGGGAGATTACACGATTGGAGGGAGAAAGAAAGGGAGAGCTTTGGGGGTTCAACCTCAACTTCATCAAGTGGTAGCTCTTTCAACCAAAGGTGGTAGCTTTCATTGATCCCTTGTGATAGGTCTTTCTCTCATTAGGGCATTGATGATTGTCTCACAAGTACATGGGGTCGTCAAGTAATACCCTGTGCGTGACACAGGGGTCGTATTCCCTGAGGTCCCAAGAACTGCTATTACTTCATCCTAAAGGGCACTATCTACTCTACCCAAGATAAGATTTACGCTTTAAAACTAGAAAAAGATAACTATAAGCATATGGACTCAAGCACACCACATAAGCATATTAAGGAAGCAATTGACAAAAAGTGTGAGACCCTCTGGAGAGGATCCACTCGGGAACAGAACAAGCAAGGATGCAATGAGAAATTTAAGTACAGTATTGGTAAGAGTTAGTCCGCAGAGACTCGAGAATCGACTATCCAGAACCTCCGTGATGTAGCCCTAATCCAGCACAGGTTCCTTCATCTAGAGGATACCCCTACAATTTCTTTTGTAACTCTTGGCTAAAGGGTTCCAATGCTCTGCTAGCTAGAACTATCCCTAATGCCTACAGAGGGCTACCGGCACTTGAATCCCTTAGTGTACAGGTGCACTAAATCTCCCATCAAACTATGTGGATCTAATACAAGGGCGCATCTCACGCATCTAAGTATAATTGACAAAATGAATCGTAGAGTTCTTATGCAATCCACTACAATTAAGTGCACATACCATGAAACCATACGACAAGGCAATAATCATTCATAAACAAATAACATCATCAAAACAAGTTCTTCTCCCAAGATACACCGAATACTCAGCGGCCTTGGGAGGCTAGTTCTACATCACAAAAAGAGAAAGACTACAATACAAGTAAATCATCAAAAGAAGCTCCAGATCAAAATCCCTTAGATGTAGACTAGAGGTGGTGACTAGAATCAGGTGGATCGCTGCTGACGAATTTCTAGATGTTCTACCTTGAGTATAACTTTCTTCTCCCTTAGATTTGCCTCTCAAATTTGCCATGCCTCATTGCCTTGAAGCCCTAGAAGATGATGGTGGAGAATGGTGGCCAAGAGCCCCATCAATGGTGCCCTAATTCCTCTTTTAAAGATCATGCGCTCATGCCTTGCTGGCTTCCATGTAGGTACAAGGAAGCCCTCAAGGCTCCCAACCTTTTTGCAGGAAAAATATCCCGGGGTTGCTATAGTACCCTGCTACATTATTTTTACTACAAATAAAACTGCTATACTGCTGCTACAGTGATGAATCTCTAAAATGCCATTTTCTATGCGGATTTCTTCCCGAATGCGTTTTTGAGATCATTTTTGCTTCGTCCAGTCCTGTAACACAAATAAAAATCAATTTAAACACGAAAAAGGGATCCATTCATCAAGATACATGCAAAATAATACTAGAATAATATACATTTAGACACTTATCAGGCATAACTAGTATCTGACTTATGATAGTAGTTGTATACATCAAAGGCAGTAGCTCTTTCTACCTTCTATGCATAACCAAGAATGACAACAAATTTTTTTTTTCTAGAATAACTGTGATAATTACTAAGTCTCAAAACTCTGAACTAGTGCTTCTGTAGGTCTAATAAGTATGGTGTATAGGTGGCAGTCGAAAAAAAATTTCCAAAAAAAGTGAATGACAACTAGAGCATGAAGGTATCTAGTGTTCGAAGTCTTCCTACAATCAAGAATTAAATTCCCAATCCTAAAGTGAACCTTTATTGGCTATAGGAGCATATACATGAAAAAGAACAAATAAAAGTCATGTATAAAGTAAACCCTCCCCCATACTTAAGATGTACATTATTCTCAATGTACACATGCAAGTACAATAATGTTGGCATCAATAAGCATAACATGTGTGAGGGTGTGCAATTAAAACAATATTTCCTTGAACTCTTCGTGGATAGATTGGTGGAATCTCGTACATGGGTGTGTCTTTGGTGCAACGGGCATTTGAAGGCAATACGGCTGTGTGACAAAAACAAAAACATTTGCACGGATTAACAGGGGTGTTTATTGAAAAATAAAACAAACAAAAACAAGAAAATAACAACGATAACATAAAACTAGCATGAGTAAAGACGCCTCAGGCTTCAGAATCTTCTGCTGGTGCTGTTGGTACTGGTGGTGTGGTGGTAGTGCTGGCTAGGTGGCCTTCGATGTGATGTCACTCATTTTGTATGTGATAAGTATACAATTATGCTTATGGTATATATTAATTTGTATACTTATCGAGCTAGTATTTGAGTAATTTAGTGGAATACAAGGTTACATTGAGTATAATCTGTCTTCGCAAGCACCAAGTGTAGGTTAAAGCCAAAAGAGAGCCAACGAAAGTGGTTTGGAATAGAAAAGATCGAAATTGGTACACTCCTCACTTAGCACTTAGAAAGCAACATCACTTACGGGCACCTTACGGTTAGGCTTACGGCTGTAAGCCTTATTCAGAAGACCTTGCGGGCATCCTTATGATCGTAAGAGAAGAAGCCCTGTAATCCAGAGAGCCTAATGGTCACGACTTATGGCCGTAAGTGAGACCGTAAGTAGAAAACAGAAGCGTTTACGGGAAGCAGCTTATGCCCGTAAGGTTGGAAGCAAAAATCGCCATATGAGACTTACGGTCCTCGGCTTACGGCCGTAAGGATGGCTGATAAACATCTAAATATACGTATTATATATGTATTTGTGTATATTTTTCTGTTCTCTTTTTGTTAAGTTGTTGTCTATTTTCGTGTTTAAAGTTGTTTTACTTGTGTTACTGGCCCTGAATAAGCCAAAATAACCTCAAGAACGTATTTATGACGAAATCGACACCAAATACGGCGTTTTTGGGCTTCATCACTGTAACAATAATGCAGCAGAATTGCTATAGTAGTTACTGTAGTAGGGTACTGTAGCACCGAAAAAAAACTGAGAAAGTCTCTGGATGCCTTGCCGGCAACCTTGTGCCCGCAAGGTTACCCGCAAGGCATCGCGATGTCATGAATTTAAAGGCTTTTAAGGCATTTTGGAAAAGGGACTTTGGCCACCATTTTCACCTAGGGCTTCAAGGCAAGTGGAGAAGGTAGATCTGAGGAGGAAATCACGGGGGGAAGAGGTTGTGCTATCAAAGAGAAGATCTTGGAGCTTGCCGGCACGGATCCAACAAGTTCTCATCACCACCTTCTAGTCTTCATCTTAGGGGAGTTTGCTATGAGTTTTGTCTTGTATCTATCTTATTTCTTGCTTTCTCCCTTGTTGATGATGAACTAGACTCCCAAGGTTGCCAGGCATCTGGTGAACCTTGGGATGAACTTGCTTTGTATGGATGCTTTAGATTTACATTTATGGTATTTGGTTTGTTTTGTCGTTCATGCTTGGTGTACTTTGATGTATTGATTTCTAGGTTATAGTAGGTTGCTTGACCATCGCCCTTGTTTTAGACTCCTAAGCTTAGAAGGGATACATGTACAAATACGCCGTGACCATCGGGTATTTTGTACCCCTCCGATATTAGGGTTGTGCCTAGTTTGTGCTTCAACCATAATTTGAGAATCTCATGCCTTTAATGCAATCGTAGGAGGATTTGGGCGGAAGGAATTCCATATCAATACTCGTACCGGATTAGGAACCAACTTCCGTGACCATTGGGTTGGCCTACCTTAGGTTTCTCCTGGCCAAGGACCACCAGTGCCTGTGTAATTCTAGCATCCTACTAGCTTTAGTAATCCCGAGGGGAATCTAGCTCGGGACCTCGTACTTTCATTGCTAATTGCCTCCTTGATATGCTTGTTTGGTGTGCCTTAGTCCAACATGTTTATAGTTATCTTTGTTAGTTTTTTTATCTTGTTTTAATTCTATATCTTTGGTAGACTAGACAGTGCCGTCTAGGGGGAAGTAATAGCAGCTCTTGGGACCCCAGGGAATACGACCCTCTCAAGCGTGCGTGAGAGGTATTACTTGACGACCCGTGCGCTTGCGGATCATCAACCAAGGGCCGTAACCCGAAGGCAGAGAATGTTATGGGAGGAGCTTACGGCCATAATCAGGGGCGTAATGCACGGAAAACGTTGAAACCCCGACGCTTACGGCCTAACTTACGCTCGTAAGCAAGCCGTAAGCCTCGGCCTATATAAGGATTTACTGAAGAAAGAAAAAGGGGCTTTTCTTTTAGGTTTTGATTCTAATTTTGGGGAGAGTGTAGCTGGAGAGTGAAGAGCTTCAACTACGAAATCAAGGACGGATCCTCCATTCTAAGATGACGTAGCAGCATGGTTCCTCATCCATATCATCTTCACCGTTCGTTAGGGCACCATTGCAGTCAAGGATCGTGTCTCCTCCAACGTCGAGGGAAACTTCGCACTGGTCCTTATTTCTTTGGGTTTGCAGGAGTTTCATGTTCACTTGCACATTATGATTATGAACATCTGTGAATCTTTGGTTCTGTATTGTTACAATATGAGCTAATCCCCTCTTTGGGAAGCTTGGGTTGGAAACCTTGTGGGAATTATTGAACTCTATTTATAATTCTTTTTTATCTCAATTACTTGCAGCGATTAATCTTAGAAATGCCTGTGTGATTGGATGTATGTCTTGTTGCATGTTGCGTGATTGATGACGTGCGGTGAAAACCCGTTAACCGTCTGATTTAGCGGGCGGTGAAAACCCGTGTGTTCACGAGAGCCAGCGTGCGGTGAAAACCCTTTAGATCCTTCATATTAGCATGCGGTGAAAACCTATCTTGATATGGCATTTCTGTTAAACTCTTCTTTTAATTGGTTAAGGAATATTTATAGAAGTTGGTACTTCATTGCCTAATCCCAGAGGGAGGACTATCCAAAGGTTCCCATTATTCCAGATAATCTCTACCCTTTACTTGATTACTTCCTAATTTAGTTATCTTTGTTAGACTTGTCTACCATTTTTTCCATTAGGTTAGATTTCATAAACTAAGGTTAGTACTAGTACGTTTGCACACTAAGGTTCGACAACCCGATCCCTTTCAGGATCCACTTTATTACTTGACGACCCGTGCACTTGCGGTGACACAAAGGCGTGTCAAGTTTTTGGCGCCGTTGTCGGGGAGCTAAGATATCAGGAACGCCAAGAATTAGTTAATCTAGCCATTCTTTTTATTTTTGTTGTAGAAGTTCGACTTTCTTTTCTACTCTTGCACTTTGCTTCTTGTGTAGGAAGTGTGTGTTCAAGTTTTGTCGGGTGTTCTTCTTGTAAGGATCTTAGTTAGGGTTCTTTTGAGAGAGGAAAATAAGGAGTAAAACCCTTGGAGGAGTGCAAGCAAAGCCGAAGGCTTACGGCACTCAATGTGCCATAAGGCCCCCAAAAACAGGGGGCCTTACGGCCTCCCATGTGCGGTGCATGGGAGGCTGCAAGGGGCCTTGCGGCCTGCCTTGCGGGCGTAGGGCAGCCCGCAAGGGCCTCTGGAAAGAGTCCTCGTGGCCTCCCTTGTGCCCGTAAGGGAGCCGCGAGCCCTCCCGCGTTTTTAGCCTATAAATACCCCATTTGAAATCCAAAGGGCCTTCCTAAGACCTCTTTTCCCTCTTTTTTTCTCCCTATCTTGGATCCTCATTCTCTCCTCTATTAGATCGTCATTCTTGAGCTCTAAGAAAAAAGAAAGGTGGTGATCTCTTCCTCTCCTCCTTTGGTGGTGATTTCTCCTCTAGATCTAGTGAAGCTTAAGGTAAGTTCTCTCCTCCTCTTGAATCTCTTGTTATTGATGCCATTTCTTCTTAGATTTGTGAATGAAAAACTTGGATCTAGTATAGATATGAAGTTTAGATGGAATTAGAGTCTTGATTTCATGTATTGGTGAAGAATGAGGGAGATCCTTCATCACTAAGCTATGATCCTTCTAGATCCGAACCCAATTGGATTCTTCTTGATTTTGTTGTGATCTTGAGGGTTGTGAGAATTTTATTGTCTTAATTCCTCCTATTAGGGTGTTTATCAAGCCCTAGAAGGAATGAGATCTTATTTTGGATTATTTTTCCCCTCTTGTTATCTTGTTTGGATTATGTGATTGATTCTTGATTTTTTTGGATGTTTAATGGCATCTAGAAGGTGGATCTACAAGCAAGGGAAAAGGGAAAGTAGGCGAGTGACCCGGAGGGTTTGATCTCGCCAAGTTTGTTAGTGGGAATCATTTAATTAATGTGCTATGATCATGCAGGTTGAATGCCTAATATTGCATATTCTTGAATGGTGATTTTGTTGATTTCAAAGGAAACTTTAGATGTTTTCATCGAACCTAGAATCATGATGCTTTATGATTTGGTTTTCTTCTTGATTGTGTTCAAAGATCATTCATATATCTAGTGATTTGAAAACCCAATGATTGGAAATACATATTTTCAAGGAATTGCTAAAGATTTAATGTTCTTGATATAAAGACCCATGAAGGGCTGCTGTGAATCAAAATGAATTTCTTTGTGATGATGCCGTATTTGAAACATGTTTTCAAAGAATTCTAAAGATTTTCACATTTCTTGTGAGGGTTGGAAACCCTATGGCTTGAACTACATGTTTCCAAGATTTGTGATTTTAAGAGCTTAATGTTCTTGTTATTTTGACCCAAGAGGGGCCTATGTGAACCAAAATGAAATTCTTTATGATGATGTCCTATTCGAAATGAATTTTCAAAAGATCTTGTAATGATGTTCTTGATGAAAATAATATCATTGACGATGTTTTGCACAATTATTTACTCTTGGATTAAGAGTTGTATATTCGAGTATTTGTGATCTCTTCATGAGATATGTTCATATTGATGTGTTCATGATGAGCATAAGGGCGGGATGGATTTTCCAATTATTTTGATGGTGACATGGGGAGGATCCTCGGTATCTTCTGTAGAATTGAGTCTCCACTGACCGACCTAGTTGAGGTGGTGTCGAGTTCTTGGCTGAGTTCGCCGTTTCAGGGGGCACGTAGAGAGCCTAAACGGTGAGGTGTTGAGTGCCCGGAGTCACCACACGGGACTCCCAATGGCCAACACCAAGATACGCACATCTTGGTGGCTCCTGACCTAACCACGGCCATGGTTAGTGATGGAGGGTTTTCGGAGGCTAGTGATACCAACGATATGGGATTTATTATTATTATCTTATAAATCCTTAGATGGTTAAGTATGAAAAAGTGTATTTTAAAACTTGGTTTTCGTGATACGAGATTGATTGCATTTCCGCAACACAGGGTGATGTGTCAACCCTTTACGTTACCGCAACTAGTGCACGGGTCGTCAAGTAATAAAATAGACCCCTGATGAGCGTCTCGCAAGTGTACGGGGTCGTCAAGTAATACCCTGTGTGTGACATAAGGGTCGTATTCCATGGGGCCAAGGAGCTACTATTACTTCCCCTTCATCTATTTCCTAGCCTAACAAAACGAGAGAATAATACATCTACTAAAATCTATAAATAAAAGGATAAAGCTACCATTACAGGCCAAATAAGCATACAAGGGACGGACGAACAGGAGAAGGCGTGATTTGGATAGAGAATCCCCCTAGGGTTGTCATTAAGGCCCGAATTAAGGATGATGTGTTGTGATGGTGGTTTGGACTGAGAGATTCCTAAATTAAGCTAATCCCGAATCCCTCGGTGATTACCCTAATCCCATACAAGTATTGACCGGAATCCCTTCCGGTCAATTCCTCCTACGATTGCAATGCACTCAGGGAATCCCTTATCAGGAATAGACACTCTTCTGGGTCTAAGCCTAACATTCAGAGGGGTACCTAATACCCGAATCCCTCAGCGTATTGGTACATGAATCCCTTTCAGTCTATGTGAGTCTAGTACAAGGGCGATGGTCACGCTCCAAGTACAACCTAGAAATTGAACAACAGAGTTCTCATGCGGTCCAAGACAGTAAAACACACATAGAGAGAATCACAAACCATAGCAATTCTTATACAAGAAATTCAACATCCAACACTAAATCACAAATGATTCTCATCCATAATTACAACAAAACTACCCTAGGGTTCATCATGCCCAAATCACATACAAGTTAGTTCCTCATGAGAGAGGAACACTCATACAAATCCAATCAACAAACAAGCATAAAGAAAAGCAAAGAACACTCACTCTAGCTTTGGATTGCATTGGATGGAAGAAGATCGTCGATGTCGCCGAGATCGAGCCTCAAATGACACTTTGAAGCCTTCGATCTTCCCCCTATTTCCTCCTCCAATAATTGCCTCGCTCTTGGTGAAGAATGACGCGGTGGATCGCCGGAAAATGCCGCCGGCGAAGGTGGGGCGGCGGCCCAAGAAGAGGAGAAGAAGAAGATGTAGAAGATTCTTTTGAAATGCCCTAATTTTGGCTTTTAAAACCCTTTTTCGGGCATCCATACGGGCGGCCTTGCGGGCGCATGCTTGCCCGCAAGGCTCCCAGCCTTTTTCCAGAAATCCCGTTTCGGTGCTACAGTGCCTGATACAGTACCCATGCTACAGTAATCCTTCTACAGTGCTGCTACAGTGCTTGAAGCTCGAAAACATCGTATTTGATATGGATTTCTTCCCAAATACGTTGTTGAGCTCATTTTGGCTTCTTCAAGGCCTGTAACACAAATAAAACCAATTTAAACGCGAAACGGGCATCAACTCATCAGAATACATGCAAAATAGTACTGGAATAAAACATATAAATACGTACATTTAGACACTTATCAACCCCAAAGGGTCGGGTTGTCGAACCACATGGAACATGAGTACTAGTAGTTGCTCCTCTTTTGTTATCTAAGCCTAAGAGTGTTACTACAAGTGTACAGGGACTAAAAGGAGAGGGAGTTATCAATCAATAAAAGTGAGGTATTCAGACAATGCTTCCCCTAGGATTCGGGTGTTAAATGTAGATTGCAAGTGTTCCTAGACGACAATAATGAGTCATGGGTATCCTAAGGTATAACGGCCCTTACTTCCAGGTCGCCGATAACCACTCCCCTACGAGGTCTCGGAGGAGAATTCTGTGGAAGTTCGATCTTTTTCGCTTCTCTTGTGCTTTGTTTCTTGTGTAGAAGTTGTGTGTTTAAATTTTTGTCGAGTTTTATTTTTGTTGGGATCTTAGTTAAGGTCTTTTTGAGAGGTTAAAAGATGGGGGAAAAGTGTTTTAAAAGGCTTTAGCAAGGAAGGGACCTTGCGGGCACTTAGTGTGCCCGCAAGGAGCCAAAGAAGAGGCCTTGCGGCCTCCCATGCGCCCGCATGGGAGCCCGCAAGGACCCCGGCCAGAAATGCTTGCGGGCTCCCATGCGGGCGCATGGGAGGCCGCAAGGCTTTCTGGAAAGGGCCTCGCGGCCTCCCTTGCGCCCGCAAGGGAGCCCGCGAGCCCTCCCGCACTTTGGGTCTATAAATACCCGTTTTCAAACTTAAATGGCCTTTATAAGACCTCATTTCCCTCTCTTTTTCTCCCCATCTTGAACCCTCATTCTCCCCTCCATTAGATCTCCATTCTTGAGCTCCAAGAAAGGAGAAAGGTGTTGATCTTCCCCTCTTCTCCATTGGTGGTGAATCTCCTCTAGTTCTAGCAAGAATTGAGGTGGGTTTTATTCTCTTCTTCAACTCCTTGTTCTTTTATTCATTTCTTTTTAGATCCATGGAGAATTAGTGTGGATTTAGCATGGATCTATTATTTAATTGGGATTTAGCCATAGATCTAATGTTTGAATGGTATAGGAGCCTTGATTTCATGTTTTGGTAAAGAATGGAGGAGATCCTTGATCTCTAAACCTTTGATTCTTGTAGATCCGAACCCAATTAGGATGTTCTTGATTTCATTTTGATTTTGAGGGTTTAAGGATTCTATTATTGTTAATTCTTGAATCAAGAGCACATAGTAAACCCTAGAAGCCTTGAGATCTAATTTTGGAGCATTCTTTCCTCTCTTATTGATTGGATAAGGTTGTGATTGATTCTTGTTTTTTCTTGGATGGTTAATGGCTTCAAGAAGGTGGATCTAAAGGCAAGGGTAAAGATCAAGTGGGCGAGTGATCCAAGTGTTCGATCTCGCCAAGTTTGTGAGTGGGAATTGTTTAAATTAAAGAGCTATGATCATGCTTGTTTAATGATGCATGCCTTGAAATGAGAAATTCTTGATTTCAATGGATTCTTGAAATGTTTCTTGAAAACTGAAATTTTGATACTATATGATCCTTTTAATTCTTGATTTCATCTTAATGGACTCATGAGATGATTTCCTTGAGATCTAGAAATCTTGATGTTTATGATCTTACTTAACTATTGATTCTATTACAAAAGACTCATGAGATGATTTCCTTGAGATCTAGAAATCTTGATGTTTATGATCTTGCTTAACTATTGATTCTATTACAAAAGACTCATGAGATGATTTCCTTGAGATCTAGAAATCTTGATGTTTATGATCTTGCTTAACTATTGATTCTATTACAAAAGACTCATGAGATGATTTCCTTGAGATCTAGAAACCATGATATTTGTGATTTTGCTTAACTATTGATTCTATTACAAAGGCTCATGAGATGATTTCCTTGAGGCCTAGAAACCATGATAGTTTATGATCTTGTTAAATTCTTGATTATTTATATTTGATAAGGATTGGATAATCCTATGGTTTGAACTACATGTTTTCAAGATTTGTGAACTTGAGAATTCGATATTCTTGTTATTTTGACCAAATAAGGGTCTATGTAAACCAAATTGAGATTTTCCACGATGTTATCGTATTTGAAATGAGTTTTCAAAGGATACTCTTGTGTTGATATTCTTGATGAAAATGACATTATTGTCGATGCTTTCGCAAAAGGATTTACTCTTCGATTAAGAGTTGTATTTTATGCGAATTTGTGATCTCTTGTTGAGATATGTGATTTTAAAATGATACATTTATGATTAGCCTATGGGCAAACTATTTGTGATCTCTTGAAGAGATATATGATTTTATAACGATACGTTTATGATGAGCCTACGGGCAAACTATTTGTGATATCTTGATGAGATATATGATGTGTTCATGATGAGCCTACGGGCGGGATAGGATATCCCAAATGTTTCGATGGTGACATTGGGGAGGATCCCCGTCTTCTGCAGAAGCGAGTCTCCACGGACCGACCAATGGGGTGGCGTGGAGTTCTCGGTTGATGAGCCCTTTACGGGAGGCGCGGAGTGAACCCGAAGGTCTTTGTGTTGGGTACCCGGAGTCACCACACGGGATACTCAACGGCCAACGCCAAGATACGTGCATCTTGGTGGCTCTTGACCTAACCACGGCCATGGTTAGTGATGGAGGGTTTTTCATAGGCTATTGTTGACGCTATCGATAAAGGATTTCTGCATGCGTTGCACTATAAATTCTTAATTCGATGGGTTTGATCTTTTGATCTTTTGACGAGTATTCTTAACTTGAATTTTCAGTATTGAATCTCTTTACAAAAGATTTTCAAAGACTTATTGATGCCTTTCTTTGAGAAAGTTAGAAAGCTTGTTATATTGAAATGTGTATTTAAAGCATTTTGTAAGGTGTGATTGTTAAAGATTTACATATGTTTTCGGCATACCATACTTTACACTTGTATGAGTTATAGCCCCATGTTCAACCCCTCACTGAGTAACTTAGTTACTCACCCATTCTTCTTCTCCCCTTTTCAGGTGTTAGCACGGCAGCGGGCGTAAGAAGTGATAGTGCTTGGCATCCATTCTCGCATTTACCTTCGACTAGTGTATGATTCATAAACATTGCCGTTATGCATAAGATGGATCCACTAGGACCTATGTTTTCGTATTTCCATTTGATCTTGTATAATCTTGATTGGTTCGGTCAGGACCTTAGGTTGTATGAGTCTATATTCGGTGTTTGTGAAATACTATGATTGTGTCCATGATCATTGGTGATGTGATTTCCGAGGGATATATGTACATATATGTGCGAGTCTGTTGATCTTGTACAGGGTTGTGATTAAATACCTTAGATTTAGAGTATTATTGTGGTAAAGTTAATATCGTACAAGTAACAGGTTAGCCTTACGGCGACCTGGGGTTGAGGCAGGTGTTGACCTCCCCTGGGTTGTCGTGGCGGTAGTGCCATGGACCGGGACCCGAGGGTCGGGGCGTGACATTACTTTAGTGGTATCAGAGCCCAGGTTATCATGATTGGGTCAGTATATAGTTTAATGATTGGGTCAGTATAAAGTTACATGATTGGGTCGGTATGGGATTTCATGATTGGGTCAGTAACCAGTTTAGAGTTTAGAAATGGATTTTGTCAATATAAGCTTGACTTAAAGTCGGTCTTCGATTGGGACAAGAAGTTGATCTTCCGCTATTTACCACTTGTCTTCGATTTGGTCGGAAAGTGGGCTTTTGTTTTCTGTAACTGTTCCCTGATTGGGTCAAAACGTTGATCTTTTGATTCTTGTATCCAGTGGATCCAAATAGAGTCGGACTTATTGCATTAGATGCATATAGAAACATTCCTAAGAATTGTCTTACGTTCCTGTCTCAGTAAAATGCCAGCACTACGCTCACGCGCTCGCCAAGGGAGAGCTACTTCCCCTGCTGATGCTACACCAAGAGTTTTGAGAGATAGGAGGCAAGGAGAACCAACTCCTCGCCCATCTCCATCGCCACCTGGGCAGGAGGGTAGTTCAGGGCATGATCCCGAGGTGGCGGCTTTCGTTCATGCTCCGGATGTTCAGTGGTACCGGGTCCAACTCCCGAGGCACTTGAAGCTTTTAGGGCTCATTGGGCTACCAAGGAGAGGCAGCCTACCTATCGGGAGTACCAGGACTTTCTCGGGTTTTGGAGGGCTTTTGGGGGGTCGAGGCTCAGGGCGGACCCAAGGCTCGCCCCAAGCACCTCCAGGTGCCGGTAGTTCATCATGTGCCAGTAGAGGCCGGTGGATCTAGTCAAGCCTTGGTTTTGTCTAAATTTCTGAAGGAAGCCCGACAGCTTGGTTGTAGTTCTTTTGATGGCACAAGTGATGCCATGATTGCTAAGGAGTGGGTCAAGAGGGTAGTTGCTACTTTTGATGACATGAGTTTAGGTGCTGAGATGAGACTCAGGGTGGCTACCAGACTACTGGAGAGTCGTGCTCGGATTTGGTGGGAGAGTTTGAGGAGCCGATCTTTTGGGCAGGTTACTTGGTCTGACTTCCTGAGAGAGTTTGATGAGGAGTACTATACCCGGTTCCATCGGGATCAGAAGAGGCTTGAGTTTATGAGGCTTGTTCAGGGAGGTAAGACAGTGACAGAGTATGAGACAGAATTGAAGGATTTGGCTAGTTTCGTTCCAGAGTTGGCACCTTCTGAGGAGGTTCTTTGTTCCAAATTCGAAGTTGGGTTGAATCTGGGCATTAGGGAAAGGATGGCGGTCTCCAGTAAGCAGAGTTTCCAGGAATTAGTGCAGTCAGCTTTGAGGGCGGAGCAGTTGGTTAGAGAAGGCAAGAGAGTTCGAGAGAACATTGCTAAGAGAAGGAGTTTGGAGTCGGGTCAGCCCTTAAAGAAGAGTAGAGGTGAAGGTTCTTTTAGAGGCACTTCTGTGTCAGGCCCTGCTAGACCTCCACCATCTCAGAGTGGTTACCAGCAGAGGCACTCTCGTGCTGTCGGTGCTCCCAGTGTTAGAGGTCCGGATTTCGGCGCCAAGTGTAGGAACTGTGGGAAGTCGCATAGGGGGCCGTGTCTTTTACCTCGCAAGTGCTTTCGGTGTGGTCGGACTGGGCACATGAGATCTGCTTGTCCGGAGCTAGGACGGGGTGGTTTTGCACCTTCGGCTCGGGGTCGTCCTTTTCAGTCCGGGGTCCTCAGCCGGTTGTTTCTACTCCAGCTGTTGCGAAGTCTGGAGCCGGTAGTAGTGTCCCTCGGCCCGGGTTCTCGGCGACCTCGGCCTAGAGTTCAGACCCGAGTTTTTGCCATGACCGAGGAAGAGGCCGAGTGTAGGCCTAATGTGATCACGGTATACTTTCTATCTTTCAGCTTGATGCTTATGTTTTGATTGATTTCGGGTCGAACGTTCCTTTGTTAGCACTGTTTTTGCATGCCATGCCGATAGTCAGCCTTCCTTCTTAGGGTGTGAGTTGGTGATTCAAACCCCTCTTGGTGAGGAGGTAGTTCGGAGTTTGGTGTTTAGAGAATGTCCTGTGATAGTTTGTGGAGAAGTGTTGGAGGCAGATTTGATTCCTTTAGAGATGAAGGATTTTGATGCCATTCTTGGTATGGATTGGTTGGATAGGCATCATGCTTCCATTGATTGTTTCTTGAAGGAAGTAACTTTTCCTAGGTCCTCAGGACCTGCAGTAGTGTTGAAGGGGAAGAGAAGGGCTTTACCTTCATGTTTGATTTCGTCCTTGGAAGCTAGAAGATTGGTGAGTAAGGGTTGTTCTGCGTTTTTGGCTCATGTGGTGGACACAAGAGTTAAGGAGCCGAGTTGGAGGAGATGGCTGTGGTGAGGGAGTTTCGGGATGTCTTCCCCGAGGAATTGCCGGGTTTACCCCCGGACAGAGACATGGAGTTTGTTATAGATTTGTTGCCGGGTACAGCTCCCATTTCTATACCACCTTATAGGATGGCGCCTGCGGAGTTAAAGGAGTTGAAAACTCGGTTGCAAGATCTGGTAGACAAGGGTTTTATACGACCAAGTATATCACCCCAGGGGCGCACCGGTCCTTTTTGTGAAGAAGAAGGATGGATCCTTGAGGCTGTGTATTGATTATCGACAACCGAATAAGGTGACAATTAAGAACAAGTACCCATTGCCGAGGATTGATGATTTGTTTGATCAATTAAAAGGGGCAAAGGTATTCTCCAAGATTGATTTGAGGTCCGGGTATCATCGGTTGAAGATTAGGTCGGAAGATGTACCGAAGACGGCATTTCGGACACGATATGGACATTATGAGTTTTTGGTGATGCCATTTGGTCGACTAATGCTCCTGCAGCTTTTATGGATTTGATGAATAGGGTGTTTAGGCCTTATCTCGGACAAATTTGTCATTGTGTTTATTGATGATATTTTGGTGTACTCACCTTCCAATGAGGAGCATGCTCAACATTTGAGGATTGTACTCGCAAACTCTCCGGGAGAGGCGGTTGTTTGCTAAGTTTGCTAAGTGTGAGTTTTGGCTTTATGAAGTGGGATTTCTTGGGCATGTGGTGTCGGGAGAAGGGATCTCGGTGGATCCAAAGAAGGTGGAAGCCATTGTTGATTGGGAAAGGCCGAAGAATGTTACTGAAGTTCGAAGTTTTCTTGGTCTTGCGGGTTATTATAGGAGGTTTGTGGAAGGGTTTTCTGCGATTGCATTACCTTTGTCAAGGTTAACTCGTAAGGAAGTGAAGTTCTCTTGGAATGATGAGTGTGAGAAGAGTTTTCAGATTTTAAAGGATCGATTGACATCGGCTCCCGTGCTTACTTTGCCGAGAGAATGAGAAAGAGTTTGTGGTTTTCGGTGATGCCTCTCGGCGGGGTTTAGGTTGTGTTTTGATGCAAGAAGGAAAGGTAGTTGCCTATGCTTCTAGACAGTTGAAACAACATGAGCTGAATTATCCTACTCATGATTTGGAGTTGGCTGCGGTAGTGTTTGCTTTGAAGATTTGGAGGCATTATCTTTATGGGGAAAGATGTCGGATTTTCACGAGACCATAAAAGTTTGAAGTATCTTTTCACTCGGAAGGACTTGAATTTGAGGCAGAGGCGATGGTTGGAATTGATAAAAGATTATGATTTGATAATCGATTATCACCCGGAGAAAGGCCAATGTGGTAGCCGATGCTTTGAGTAGGAAGTATAGTTCGGTGGCTGTTTTGAGGGTGTCCTATTTGCAAGTTTTGTCGGCAATGAAAAGCTTGAAGTTGGAACTAGAGACCGAGGATAGTGGAGCCTTAGTGGCCGGTTTTGTGGTGAGACCTTCGCTGTTGGAGCGTATTAAGGAGCTTCAGAGTGTTAGTGAAGAGTTGGTGCAAGAGGTGAAGAAGTTGCGGGCCGGGGAGACTAGTGAATTTAGATTGAGAGATGATGGGATCTTGGAGTTTCGAGGACGTGTTTGTGTTCCATCGGATTCGAGCCGAGGAAAGCTATTTTGGAGGAAGCTCATTCTTCAGCTTATGCGGTTCATCCTGGGAGTACCAAGATGTATAGAACCATTAAGGAGAGTTTTTGGTGGCCTGGAATGAAGAGGGAGATAGCAGAGTTTGTAGCTAAGTGTTTGGTGTGTCGGCAAGTTAAGGCGAGAACACCAAAGGCCATCTCGGGTTCTTACAACCTCTTCCTATCCCCGGAATGGAAGTGGGATCATGTGGCTATGGATTTTGTGGTTGGTTTACCACGAACGCCTCGAGGTTGTGATGCGGTGTGGGTGATAGTGGATAGACTAACAAAGTCGGCACACTTCTTAGCAGTGCATACTAAGTACTCTTTGGAGAAATTGGCAAAGTTGTACATTGATGAGATAGTAAGGTTGCATGGGGTGCCAACTTCGATAGTTTCAGATCGAGACCCCGGATTTACTTCCCGTTTTTGGCCTAGGTTTCGGGAGGCCTTGGGTACGACTTTGAAGTTCAAGATCGCTTATCATCCTCAAACAGATGGTCGGTCGGAGAGGACCATTCAGACCCTCGAGGACATGTTGAGGGCTTGTGTGATAGATTTCCAAGGGAGTTGGGAGCAACATTTGGCATTAGTGGAATTTGCCTATAATAATAGCTTCCAAGCAAGCATTGGTATGGCTCCGTATGAAGCTTTGTATGGAAGAAAGTGTAGAACTCCTCTTTGTTGGGATGAAGTGGGAGAAAGAAAACTTCAAAGTGTGGAGTTGATTGATCGAACGGTTGAGAAAGTAGCGGTGATTAGAGGTAGATTGAAAACAGACTCAAGACAGGGCAAAAGAGTTATGCCGATAACCGTAGAAGATTTTTGGAGTTTCAGGTTGGGGATAGAGTATTCTTGAAGATCTCTCCTTGGAAAGGGGTAATTCGGTTTCGAGGAAGGGGAAAGTTGAATCCCCGATTTATAGGTCCATTTGTGATCCCTGGAGAGGATTGGACCGGTGGCATACCGATTAGAATTACCGCCCGAGTTGGAGAAGATTCATAATGTGTTCCATGTTTCCATGTTGAAGAAGTATATCCCCGACCCTTCTCATTGTCTTGAAGCTCCGCCGGTAGAGTTAAGAGAAGATTTGAAATTTGAAGTGCAACCGGTAGAGATCCTTGATTCTCAAGTGAAAACTCTTCGGCGAAAGATTATTCCTATGGTTAAAGTGCTTTGGAGAAATGATGTGGTAGAAGAGGTAACTTGGGAACCTGAGGAAGTGATGAAGAGCAAGTATCCCCTTTTGTTTGAATCTTGAGGTATGCCAAAAATTTCGAGGCCGAAATTTCTTTAAGGGGGTAGGTTGTGGAAGTTCGATCTTTTTCGCTTCTCTTGTGCTTTGTTTCTTGTGTAGAAGTTGTGTGTTTAAATTTTTGTCGAGTTTTATTTTTGTTGGGATCTTAGTTAAGGTCTTTTTGAGAGGTTAAAAGATGGGGGAAAAGTGTTTTAAAAGGCTTTAGCAAGGAAGGGACCTTGCGGGCACTTAGTGTGCCCGCAAGGAGCCAAAGAAGAGGCCTTGCGGCCTCCCATGCGCCCGCATGGGAGCCCGCAAGGACCCCGGCCAGAAATGCTTGCGGGCTCCCATGCGGGCGCATGGGAGGCCGCAAGGCTTTCGGAAAGGGCCTCGCGGCCTCCCTTGCGCCCGCAAGGGAGCCCGCGAGCCCTCCCGCACTTTGGGTCTATAAATACCCGTTTTCAAACTTAAATGGCCTTTATAAGACCTCATTTCCCTCTCTTTTTCTCCCCATCTTGAACCCTCATTCTCCCCTCCATTAGATCTCCATTCTTGAGCTCCAAGAAAGGAGAAAGGTGTTGATCTTCCCCTCTTCTCCATTGGTGGTGAATCTCCTCTAGTTCTAGCAAGAATTGAGGTGGGTTTTATTCTCTTCTTCAACTCCTTGTTCTTTTATTCATTTCTTTTTAGATCCATGGAGAATTAGTGTGGATTTAGCATGGATCTATTATTTAATTGGGATTTAGCCATAGATCTAATGTTTGAATGGTATAGGAGCCTTGATTTCATGTTTTGGTAAAGAATGGAGGAGATCCTTGATCTCTAAACCTTTGATTCTTGTAGATCCGAACCCAATTAGGATGTTCTTGATTTCATTTTGATTTTGAGGGTTTAAGGATTCTATTATTGTTAATTCTTGAATCAAGAGCACATAGTAAACCCTAGAAGCCTTGAGATCTAATTTTGGAGCATTCTTTCCTCTCTTATTGATTGGATAAGGTTGTGATTGATTCTTGTTTTTTCTTGGATGGTTAATGGCTTCAAGAAGGTGGATCTAAAGGCAAGGGTAAAGATCAAGTGGGCGAGTGATCCAAGTGTTCGATCTCGCCAAGTTTGTGAGTGGGAATTGTTTAAATTAAAGAGCTATGATCATGCTTGTTTAATGATGCATGCCTTGAAATGAGAAATTCTTGATTTCAATGGATTCTTGAAATGTTTCTTGAAAACTGAAATTTTGATACTATATGATCCTTTTAATTCTTGATTTCATCTTAATGGACTCATGAGATGATTTCCTTGAGATCTAGAAATCTTGATGTTTATGATCTTACTTAACTATTGATTCTATTACAAAAGACTCATGAGATGATTTCCTTGAGATCTAGAAATCTTGATGTTTATGATCTTGCTTAACTATTGATTCTATTACAAAAGACTCATGAGATGATTTCCTTGAGATCTAGAAATCTTGATGTTTATGATCTTGCTTAACTATTGATTCTATTACAAAAGACTCATGAGATGATTTCCTTGAGATCTAGAAACCATGATATTTGTGATTTTGCTTAACTATTGATTCTATTACAAAGGCTCATGAGATGATTTCCTTGAGGCCTAGAAACCATGATAGTTTATGATCTTGTTAAATTCTTGATTATTTATATTTGATAAGGATTGGATAATCCTATGGTTTGAACTACATGTTTTCAAGATTTGTGAACTTGAGAATTCGATATTCTTGTTATTTTGACCAAATAAGGGTCTATGTAAACCAAATTGAGATTTTCCACGATGTTATCGTATTTGAAATGAGTTTTCAAAGGATACTCTTGTGTTGATATTCTTGATGAAAATGACATTATTGTCGATGCTTTCGCAAAAGGATTTACTCTTCGATTAAGAGTTGTATTTTATGCGAATTTGTGATCTCTTGTTGAGATATGTGATTTTAAAATGATACATTTATGATTAGCCTATGGGCAAACTATTTGTGATCTCTTGAAGAGATATATGATTTTATAACGATACGTTTATGATGAGCCTACGGGCAAACTATTTGTGATCTCTTGATGAGATATATGATGTGTTCATGATGAGCCTACGGGCGGGATAGGATATCCCAAATGTTTCGATGGTGACATTGGGGAGGATCCCCGTCTTCTGCAGAAGCGAGTCTCCACGGACCGACCAATGGGGTGGCGTGGAGTTCTCGGTTGATGAGCCCTTTACAGGAGGCGCGGAGTGAACCTGAAGGTGCTGTGTTGGGTACCCGGAGTCACCACACGGGATACTCAACGGCCAACGCCAAGATACGTGCATCTTGGTGGCTCTTGACCTAACCACGGCCATGGTTAGTGATGGAGGGTTTTTCATAGGCTATTGTTGACGCTATCGATAAAGGATTTCTGCATGCGTTGCACTATAAATTCTTAATTCGATGGGTTTGATCTTTTGATCTTTTGACGAGTATTCTTAACTTGAATTTTCAGTATTGAATCTCTTTACAAAAGATTTTCAAAGACTTATTGATGCCTTTCTTTGAGAAAGTTAGAAAGCTTGTTATATTGAAATGTGTATTTAAAGCATTTTGTAAGGTGTGATTGTTAAAGATTTACATATGTTTTCGGCATACCATTCTTTACACTTGTATGAGTTATAGCCCCATGTTCAACCCCTCACTGAGTAACTTAGTTACTCACCCATTCTTCTTCTCCCCTTTTCAGGTGTTAGCACGGCAGCGGGGCGTAAGAAGTGATAGTGCTTGGCATCCATTCTCGCATTTACCTTCGACTAGTGTATGATTCATAAACATTGCCGTTATGCATAAGATGGATCCACTAGGACCTATGTTTTCGTATTTCCATTTGATCTTGTATAATCTTGATTGGTTCAGTCAGGACCTTAGGTTGTATGAGTCTATATTCAGTGTTTGTGAAATACTATGATTGTGTCCATGATCATTGGTGATGTGATTTCCAGGGATATATGTACATATATGTGCGAGTCTGTTGATCTTGTACAGGGTTGTGATTAAATACCTTAGATTTAGAGTATTATTGTGGTAAAGTTAATATCGTACAAGTAACAGGTTAGCCTTACGGCGACCTGGGGTTGAGGCAGGTGTTGACCTCCCCTGGGTTGTCGTGGCGGTAGTGCCATGGACCGGGACCCGAGGGTCGGGGCGTGACAAATTCTCTCGACGCCTCACACCACATATGACTGCTTAAAACTCTAGTGATCCCAAAGATATAACCAATTTCTAAAAGTAGATCTAACCCTGCCTCCAGGTGAAAGATCCCTAACCCCCTACGAGGTCCCGGCGGAGACTTCTCTCGACGCCTCACACCACGTATGGTTGCTTCACACTTAGGGAATATGGAGATAGGAAATATCTATCGGAAGCGAAAGGGGACACTCCGCTATCTCATGGCTCACCCTCTCAACCCTCTTTACTCTTGGTAACTCTAAACCTAGCGGTGATCTCTCTCTTCACTAGATTGAATAAAACACGCAAGGCAATTAACGATAGAATCAAAAGCATAAGCAAGCATTAAGAACTCAAGAGTAAAACTCAATGTAGTAAATTCGAATATAAACACAATGTAAATCTAATGAAAATATGAATCCTAGGGTTTACATGTCCGAATACCCTCTAGGGGTTTAGCTCTCCATGGAGCAAATCACAAAGCAAATAAAATAATGATAAACAAGTTCACAAGCCATAGAAAATAACCCCTAAATCAGTGATGATGGTCTTTATGGGTAGCTTCCATCTCTGGATTGAATTCACTCCGAAGCTAGGTCGCCAGTGGATTCCTTGATGCAATGACGGAGGAAGAATCGATCCAAGTTGGTGAGGAAAGCTTCTTGAAGCCGCAAAGAACTCTCTCCAAGCCCTAGCCGCCTTGCCTTTTGAAAGTAGCCGAAAAGATCCCTTAAAATTATAACAAGGCGGCTTTTATAAACTGAAATTGGGGCTTCACACGGGCATCCACAAGGGCACTCACACGCCGTGTACTATAGCCACACCGCGTGTGAAATTTCGGTCTTCTATCATTTTATGAATCATTTCCAAGGCTTTATTGATGCATTTCTTTGAGAATGTTGATAAGCATTTTTTATTGAATCGAGCATCAACAATTGAATTACAACATTGATTTGTCTATACATCCTTGACTCGTTGAGTATTTCAAAAAGGAGTTTTACACTTGGAATTTAGATTTGTATAATTTTTGTCCTATTTGTTGATGGGTATATATATATCTGTGTGTGTGTGTGTTTTTGGCATTGCATATTGTGTCTCCTGGTGTAAAGTATAGCTCCATGTTCAGCCCATCACTGAATAATCTAGTTACTCATTCCCTCTTCTTTCTCTCTACTTTACAGGTGATAGCACAGCATCGGGGTGTGAAGCGTAAAGTGCTTGGCAAAGCTTTTCTTGCATTTTCATTTGAGTTGTGTATGATTCTTGAACATTGTGGACATGTACTAGATGGATCCACTAGGACCTGTAATTTCGTATTTTGCTTTGTTACTTTGAATTTCTCCTAATTGGGTCAATTAGGACCTTGTGATGTTTGGGCCTTATACCAGTGATTGGGGAAGACTATTTTGTGGTCATGACTTTGCATGTTGTGTTGTTCCAGGAGTATACATCTGATGTGTATATGATTGATCTTGTGTAGGGATCAGGTGTAAATCTCCAGTTTTAGAATGATTCTTGTTGGTATATTGATATTGTACAGGAAACATGTTAGCCTTACGGTGACCTAGGGTTAAGGTAGGTGCTTGACTTCCCTGGGTTGTCGTGGCAGTATGTCATGAGCCGGGGCCTGTGGGTTTGGGCGTGACATTTTTTTTATAAGTTTCACTTTATCTTCTTCCGCAATTCTCAATTATTTTCTTTTGTTTAATCTTTTCATTTATTTTTGTTTCATTTTATTTGTTGCCTTTCTTGCCAGGCACTGGACTAATGGTTGATCCGGATTCAGCCTTGTTCACTCAATTTGAAACTCTTAAAGAGCAGCTTGATAGAATTTCTGTAGTACAACATCGAAGTAATCCAGATTACTGCCTACATCATCCGAGTGAAAGATTCCACCTAAATATCTCATGGAATATGGACAGTCAACAAAGGGAAACACCTCTAGAAGAATTTCAAATGGATGACCCACTTGAAGAAGATGTAACTCTGTTGGAAAATGTATTAGCCCAATTCATCCAAGCATCTGATACCCTTCCAAAATATGGAGGACACGTTAAGATGTCAAGAAATCTCCATCAAGAACCTTGAGCATCAAATAGGAAAGATTCGTGACATACTTGCTAAGGAACAAGAAGAAGAATTTGAGTGAGCATTATAAGTTCCTTACGAAAATGATGAGGCACCAAATGTTAATGATGTTGTGGAGCTGAATGATTATGATGCTGCAGAAATTGAAGAAGAGGAAGAAGAACATTTCTTTGAGAATGAGGACTACTTGAGTGGAGAATGTGTTCATGGGCATGAGATTGCACAAACAGGGCTGCTGAAATCATGTTCTTTCAAAGTTGAAATGGTACGAGAAGAAGCAAGTCCCATGGTTATGAAACACACATTTTATTTGGAATTGATCAACCTACCAAATGTAAGAAAGAGATTTTGGGAATTATAGAAGAAGTGGGTAGAAACTTTTCACCATCCAAGGGCCCACTTGTGCAAAGTCTGGGCAATTCCCAACTTAATTTGTTTCCTTGGAGGCCTAAAGTAAGATGGGTGGAGCCTCCAACAAGTGTTTTTCCTCAGCAAGTAAGTTTTTACTTTAATGGAAGTAGCCATGCAATTACTAGAAGGGAGGAGAACACCCTTTTTAAGCCTTCATGAGGTAAGAATAACATACGTCAAGCTCGTGACGTAAAACAAGCGCTTTTTGGGAGGCAACCCAAGTGTTTTCGTATTTTCTTCGCATTTTTTTTTCTGTTAGTTTGTTTTACTTGAGATAGTAATAAATGCTTAGCATGTGTAGTCGTATTCTCAATGAGATGGTTGACATATAAGTGCTAGTTGTTCATTTCCTTATCTAATTGGTGATCAAGTTGTATTTGAACACATTTTTATAGAGCAAGGGAAACTCTGGTAACATTTTCAAGAACGCTTATCGGTGCCTTACACCTGTAAGCGAAGCCATAAGCTCTAGCCCGAGATAGTTACGGGTAGCCTTATGCCTGTAAGTCTCCTCGTAAATGGAAGACAAACAACCTTATGAGTGCACTTACGACTCATAAGAACTAGGCAGAGACTTATGAGGTACCTTAAGGGGTGGTCTTACGCTCGTAATTTGGACCGTTAGAGTTAAACAGAGAGCCTTACTGGTAACCAACAGACTCTTACGGCCCGTAACTTCCTTTGGGAAAATTTTACAGAGACTCTTACCGGCGTACTTACACCCGTAAGCAAGCCCGTAAGGGAAGACAGAGGGCCTTGAGGTCCCTCCCAGTCATCCCACTTACAACCCAAATTCCCAATTGAAAGGCATGTGGAACCCTTACGAGGATGACTTACAGCCGTAAGCTCTCCCGTAAGGTGAAAACATAGATACTTACGCGTGCCTTACTCCCGTAAGTTGGCCGTAAGCACCGAGGGTTAAGGCACCTCCGGTGACTTTTTCTCCCATTCTTTCACTTCTCCTGACCTCTAGTGTCACATTTGAGCGCTTAGGAACAGCATTGGCTCGCTACCCTCGCCAAACCATCTTTACTAATTCAGCTGTGTCACAAACTGACTGCACCTCTGAGCTTTAGTTCTTTCTATTTTTATCTTTTACTTTTTTTTGTCCCTTATTTTTCTTTTATTGAGCTTTAATGCATATCTTTAGTTTCGCAGGATTAGTGTGCCATACCCAACACCCTCAAAGTGAGTACTCCCTCAGTCGTCTTTTACCCTAGAGTGAACCCCATTCCCTGAACATCAAATTGAATAGCAGCATGCCGGGTTGTGTAAACACTCAGTCAACCTCCAAACAGGGGAAGTAATTGTTTTCCATTTTCCTCCTATATTATGTTCATTGTCTTTATTTTATTGTTCTACATACATTGAGGATAATGTATGATTTTAAGTGTGGGGGGGGGAGGGGGATTAAATACTTGTTACACTCTAGGCATTACTAGAACTTGACCGATGAGGGTGTAGTCGAATGATTAGTAAGAGTTCCATAGTTTAGAGTGGACACATGTTGGAATATTCATTTGGTGCCGTTGTCGGGTGATAAACGTCTAAATATACGTATTTTATACGTACTTGTGTATATTTTATGTTCCCTTTTTGTTAAGTTGTTATCTATTTTATTGTTTAAAGTTGCTTTACTTGTGTTACAGGCCCAGAATAAGCCAAATAAGCTCAAGAACGCATTTATGAAGAAATCGACACCAAATACGGCGTTTTTGGGCTTCATCAATGGTGCAGTACTGTAGCAGGATACCACTGTAGGAGGGCACTGTAGCATCCCCGAGATAAAATTCCTGGGAAAGTTTTTGGGTGTCTTACGGGCAACCTTACGCCCGTAAGGACACACGAAATTTCCCTTTTTAAGGGGCATTAGGGCATCTTGAAAGGGGACTTTTGGCCACCATTCTCCACCATCATCTTCTAGGGTTTCAAGGCAAGTGGAGAGGGCAAATCTGAGGTGGAAATCAAGGGGAGAAGCGGTTTTGCTATCAAGGAGAAGATCTAGGAGCTTGCCGGCGCGAATCCAACAAGTTCTCATCACCACCTTCTAGTCTTCATCTTAGGGGAGTTTGCTTTAGTTTTATCTTGTATTCTTTGTATTTCTTGCTTTCTCCTTTGTTGATGGTGAACTAGACTCCCAAGGTCGCCGGGCATCCGGTGAACCTTGGGATGAACTTGCTTTGTATGGATGCTTAGATTTACATTCATGGTATTTGGTTTGTTTTGTGGTTCATGCTTGGTGTACTTTGATGTATTGGTATGCATGAGAACTCTGTGTATCGATTTCTAGGTTTTAGTAGGTTGCGTGACCATCGCCCTACTTTTAGACTCCCAAGCTTGGAAGGGATACATGTACAAATACACCGTGACCATCGGGTATTTTGTATCCCTCCGGTATTAGGGCTGTGCCTAGTTTGTGCTTCAACCCTAATTTGAGAATCTCGTGCCTTTAATGCAATCGTAAGAGGATTTGGGCGGAAGGAATTCCCGTATCAATACTCGTACCGGATTAGGGGCCAACTGCCGTGACCATCGGGTTGGCCTACTTTAGGATTCTCCTGGCCAAGAACCACCAGTACCTGTGTAATTCTAGCTTCCTACTAGCTTTAGTAATCCCGAGGGGATCCTAGCTCGGGACCTCGTACTTTCAAAGAATTCAAAGGACATAAAGCCACACACCCAACCACACTGGCGTTTGCCCGACCGTGTGGACTCGAAAAATATTTTTTGGGGGAAAATTACTGTCACGCCCCGACCCTCGGGTCCCTGCCCATGGCACTACCGCCACGACAACCCAGGAGAGGTCAAGCACCTGCCTCAACCCCAGATCGCCGCAAGGCTTACTTGTTACCTGTACAATATTAACATTACCACAATAATACTCTAAATCTAAGGTATTCAACCACATCCCTGCACAAGATCAATATACTCACACCAGGTATATATATCCCTAAGAACCACAAAATCAATGGTCATGGACACAATCATAGTCTCTCCCAAACACTGGATGTAAAACTCAAACAACCTAAGGTCCTGACTGAACCAATCAATACTATACAAGATCAAATGGAAATACGAAAACATAGGTCCTACTGGATCCATCTTATGCATGACGACAATGTTTATGAATCATACACTACTCAAAGGTAAATGCAAGAATAGGTGCCAAGCACTATCACGTCTTACGCCCTGCTGCCGTGCTAACACCTGAAAAGGAGAGAAGAAGAATGGATGAGTAACTAAGTTACTCAGTGAGGGGTTGAACATGGAGCTATAACTCATACAGGTGTAAAGAATGATATGCCGAAAACATATGTAAATCTTTAACAACCACAACTTACAAAATGCTTTAAATACACATTTCAATATAACAAGCTTTCCAACTTTCTCAAAGAAAGGCATCAATAAAACACTGAAATTCTTTTGTAAAGATTCAAGATTTAAAACTTCAAGTTATGGAAACTCGTTAAAAGCTCAAACCCATCGAATCAAGAATTTATAGTGCAACGCATGCAGAAATCCTTTATCGATAGCATCATCAATAGCCTATGAAAACTCTCCATCACTAACCATGGCTGTGGCTAGGTCAGGAGCCACCAAGATGCGCGTATCTTGGTGTTGGCCGTTGGGAATCCCGTATGGTGACTCCGGGAACCCAACACAGCACCTTCAGGTTCTCCTACGCGCCTCCTGTAAGGGCTAGTCAGCCGAGAACTAAACACCACCCCAACTAGGTCGGTCCGTGGAGACTCTCTTCTGCAGAAGACGGGGATTCCCCCAATGTCACCATCCCGCCCGTAGGCTTATCATGAACGCATCATGATAATAATATGAAGACATCGATATAATATCATAATCTCATCAAAAGATCACAAATACTTCGCCCGTAGGCTCATTGATAAGTGCTTGATTATATATATTTTATAATATCAGTTTATATGCATTGAGCATCACTTCTATCAGATTTTAGCATTAACAAGGTGTGTTTTGTGTTCTTTTGTGCAAACAGGGCTTTGGAGACATGACATACAGGAAGAAGCAAAGATAGGGTGTGATGACACGTTTCAAGACCACAATCAGAAGCTGTGTTCATATGCATGGGGGTGTTGCCAACTTTCGGAGGAGTACAAGTCATTACACAAACCGAAAGGGCACAAAGGCAGTAGTACGCCCATGTCCCAGCTTCCGTACAAAGCAGAAGAAAGTTCTTGAGGATTTCAAAGCATAGAAAGCCACACACCCTACCACACGAGCGTGTGCCCGACCGTGTGGACTCCAAGGAAGACTTCGGGAAAGAATCACTGTAGCATCTACTGTAGCGAAGCACTGTAGCAATTTACTGTAGCAGTACTGTAGCAGAGTGCTTCACACGCCCGTGTGGAATTTCCACACGGGCGTGTGGATGGCCGTGTGGATGCCCGCGTAAAGCCCCGAATTCAAATTATAAAAGCCGCCTTGTGATAATTTTTAGGGATCTTTTTGGCCACTTTCGAGAGACAAGGCGGCTAGGGCTTGGAAGGAGTTCTTGGCGGCTTTGGGAAGCTTTCCTCACCAACTTGGATCGATTCCTCCTCCGTCATAGCGTCAAGGAAGCCATCGGCGACCTAGCTTCGGAGTGGATTCAATCCAGACGTGGAAACTACCCATCAAGACTATCATCACGGATTTAAGGGGGTTATTCTTTATGTCTTTGGAACTTATTTCTGAATTTATTATTTGTTTTGTGACTCGCTCCATGGAGAGCTAAACCCCTAGAGGGTATTCGGACATGTAAACCCTAGGATTCTTATTTTCATTAGATTTACATTGTGTTTCTATTCGAATCTATCAGTTTGAGTTTTACTCTTGAGTTCTTAATGCTTGTTTGTGCTTTTGATTTCATTATTAATTGCCTTGCATGTTTTATTCAATCTAGTGACGAGAGAGATCACCGCTAGGTTTAGAATTACCAAGAGTAAAGAGGGTTGAGAGGGTGAGCCGTGAGATAGCGGAGTGTCCCCTTTCCCTTCCGACAGATATTTCCTATCTCCATATTCCCTAAGTGTCAAGCAACCATATGTGGTGTGAGGGGTCGAGAGAATTCTCCGCCGGGACCTCGTAGGGGGTTAGGGATCTTTCACCTGGAGGTAGGGTTAAATCTACTTTTAGGAATTGGTTATATCTTTGGGATCCCTAGAGTTTTAAGCAGTCATATGTGGTGTGAGGCGTCGAGAGAATTCTCCGCCGGGACCTCGTAGGGGACTAGTTATCGGCGACCTGGAGACAGGGGCCGTTATACCTTAGGATACCCACGACGCATTGTTTTCGTGTAGAAACACTTGTAATCTACATCCAACACCCGAATCCTAGGAGGGAATTGTCCGGATACCTCACTTTTATTGATTGAGAACTCTTTTCCTTTTTATTCCCTGCGCACTTGTAGTGACACTCTTTGTTTTAGCCATTAGATCGTCACACACTACACTCATCAGGCTAGATAACAAAAGAGGGGCTATTACTAGTACTTCTGTTCCCTGTGGTTCGACAACCCGACCCTTTGGGTCCACTTTTATTACTTGACGACCCGTGCACTTGCGGTAACGCAAGGGGTTGACACACATCACCCTGTTGTGTTGTTGCGGAGACGCATCAAGTTTTTGGCGCCGTTGCCGGGGAACAGGATATTAGGAACGCTAGTATTTTGTTACTTTAGCCATTCATTTATTTTTACTGTTTTTTTTACTCCATCTTCTCTACTTTCATTGTTCTCATTTTCTTTTGTTTATTTGATTGCAGCTCCGACTTATGACCGGGAGGGAACCCATCGACATTAGTTGAAGGAGACCCCGAAATTGAGCGAAGACTTCACAAGAGAAGCAAGGAGCCTGAAGTTGTTCAAGAACAGCAAGTTGAAGTTGAAGTCGAAGGATCTGCGACCATGGCGGACCACGAAGATGAACCAAGGACACTTGCCGATTTTGCGAAACCTTCAGCCCGAGGAACACAGTCGAGCATTGTTAGACCGCCCATCGCAGCCTAACAATTTTGAGCTGAAGCCGGCATTCATCCGGATGGTTCGAGCAGTCCGCGCAGCTTTAATGGGCTGCCCGATGAAGACCCCAATGCCCATGTTGAAAACTTCTTGGAGGTTTGTGATATGCTTAAGATCAACGGGGTATCGGATGATGCGATTCGATTGAGGACCTTCCCATTCTCATTGAAGGGACGAGCCAAACAATGGCTCCAATCATTGCCAAGAGCGTCCATCACCACTTGGGACGAGATGGTAGAAGCCTTTCTTGCACGATATTTCCCGCCCGGGAAATCAGCGAAGCTCCGCAATGAGATCTCTTCCTTCTTTCGGAATGAGTTGGAGTCTCTATTCGAGACATGGGAAAGGTTCAAGAACCTTCGCGGCGATGTCCCCAACATGGATTCCCGGATTGGATGATTATACACACGTTCTATAATGGGCTGAATCCAAGCACTAGGCAACTCCTAGATGCGGCCGCAGTGGGACTATGGGTAACAAGACCCCCGAGAAGATGCAAGACAGCTCATTGAAGACATGGCTCTCAACGGTTGCCAATGGAGCTCGAGGGAGAAGAAGAAGGTTGCGGGAATACATGATGTTGATGCCGTTACATCACTAGCAGCCCAAGTTGAAGCACTAAGCAAGAAGCTAGACACCATTACAACTTCAAGAGTAGGCGCCATCGGCACTTGCGATAGTTGTGGAGGTGGGCATAGCTCTACAGATTGTCCTATCTCGGTGGGGGGTGTCGGCACCAATGGAGCAAGTGGATTTTGTTGGAAATCCAGTGAGGGGGCAAGGGAACCCTTATTCAAATACCTACAATCGGGGATGGAGGAACCATCCGAACTTCTCATGGAGCAATCGGCTCCGGCGAAGCAAGCAGCTCCTCCGGGTTTCCCACAACAGCCTTCTATTCCAGAGAGAGTTTCGAACTTGAAAAGGTACTTTCTAAGTTTATTCAATCTACCGACACCGGGGTTTCGTAACGTGGAGGCGACGCTGCGCAACCACATTGCGTCATTGCACAACTTGGAGACGCAAGTGGGCCAAATAGCAAAATCCTTGGCCGATAGACCTCAAGGAAGCCTGCCGAGCAACACGAGAGACAAACCCAAGAGAGCACGTGAAGGCGATCACGTTGAGAAGCGGGCGAGAGGTGGAGAATAAGGTGCAAGAAAAGAAGACTGCACAAGAACCAGAGCAAGTGCAGCCTAAGGCCCAAGAAAAAGAGAAGGAGGCTGCAGCAACACCTCCTGCTTATGTGCCTCGAGTACCATACCCTTCACGGCTGAAGAAGGATCAAACGGAGGAGCAGAACAAGAAATTTCTGGAGTTGTTCAAACAGCTGCACATCAACATCCCTTTTGTCGAGGCATTATCACAAATGCCCAGGTATGCAAAATTTTTGAAAGATCTTTTGACTAACAAAAGGAAAATTGAAGAAAGTGCAGTTGTGATATTGGATGGGAGTTGTTCAGCAATACTCCAAAAGAACCTCCCAAGCAAGAAGAAAGATCCTGGGAGTTTCATCATCCCATGTGTTATTGGGGGTTTAGGCCAAGAGAAAGCGTTAGCTGATTCAGGAGCAAGCATCAACGTGATGCCGTACAAATTTTTCCAGAAATTGGGGTTAGGAGAGCCACGGCCAACTCAAATGACGTTGCGGCTAGCCGATCGCTCAATTCGACATCCTAGAGGTATCATTGAAGATGTTTTGATTAAGATTGACAAATATATTTTTCCTGCAGATTTTGTAGTACTTGATGTCGATGAGGATGTGGAAGTTCCGTTGATTTTGGGGAGACCATTCCTTCGAACCTCCAAGGCACCGATAGACATGGAGGGAGGCGAATTGACGCCGCGCATTGGAGACGAAAAGATCACTTATCGCCTTACGAGATGCTATGAAGCATCCTCACGAATTTGATGACACATGTTATTTTGTTGATGCTAATGATGAGCTTGTCGATGAGTATGTGCAGGAGACGTTCTACCCCGACCCATATGAGGGGTGGCCTGAGTTTGAAAAGGATGAATCAAGTCTGCGGGAGGTTCGAGTGATAGAGGATCAACCACAACCGGGAATTCTGAAGAGGATTTTCCGTAGACCGACTAGATCAAGGCGTCACCGCAAGAAGCACCAAAAGGGTGTAAAAGATGCACATACACGAGAAGAAGGTGATGGCTTTTCAAGTGGTAATAAGATTTCTCATCACTTGCCTCCCACGCAACCATATTGTCTGAATTGTCAGGTAAAGGCTGCCAAGAACATATTTCACTTGCATGAGCCCCCATAGAGGAACAGGTACGTCGAGCTAATGACGTAAAACAAGCACTTCTTGGGAGGTAACCCAAGTTATTTTATTGCTTTCATAGTTAGTTTTTTTTTTAATTCTGCAGTAATAACTAGTTTGAGTAGGCGACTTTGCGTTAATTCTGTCGTGGCTGTGTTTTTATTGTTTATTCTTGGTGTTTCATGGTAATTATACATGTGTGGCTTGATCTAGATTGATTTAGAGATTTAAAGTTAAGGAATTGGCCTTGTGCTTAAGTGTTTCATGTTTTGCTGAAAATCCACAAGGGCAGGCACAAGGGGGTGTGAGTGCCCCTGTGCCTTGCTGAAAAATTGAAAAAAACATGAAACAGAAGGGCACAAGGGCACCCACACGGGCGTGTGGGTGCCCCTGTGGCCCTCCTGAGGAGCCACACGCCCATGTGGCTCATCCACATGGGCGTGTGAGACCTGAAAACCCATTTTTCAGGTTTCCAGAGAGGCACAAGGGCAGCCACACGCCCGTGTGGCTGCCCCTGTGGATTTTCCAGGTCCACAAGGGCACTCACACGCCCGTGTGAGTGCCCCTGTGGCCTTCTGTCTCGAGTTTTTAATCCACACCGGCACTCACACGCCCGTGTGAGTGCCCCTGTGGCCTTCTGTCTCGAGTTTTTAATCCACACCGGCACTCACACGCCCGTGTGAGTGCCCTTGTGGCGTTCTGGCGTCGATTTTTGAAGGCACAAGGGCGTGTGGCTCATCCACACGCCCATGTGGCCATCCACAAGGGCGTGTGAGACCCTCACACGCCCATGTGGTTTATAAAGGAGATGAGAATGCCTTGAACATTTCATTCAAACCTTCGCGCCTTTTCTCCTTCCGACGCCTACACGCGAAGAGACGTACCTCTTGGGTTCCTAACGCCTCTCCTTAGCTTATTTAAGGATTCTTGGGTGTTTTTCCGGCGATTTCCATCTTCTTCTTCATCAAAAATCTCCGGTAAGCTCCAAGTTTTTCTAGTTCTTGCCATGAATTTTGAATTTCAGATCTGGTGATTTGTTGATGTTTTATGCATAAATTTTCCATGAGTACTATCATAATATGCATGCTTGTCGATTTAGGGGTAGTTTTTGATGTGGAAACCACCCAACCATGGCTTTTTGGCCATGGTCGGGCATCCACACGGGCGTGTGGCCCTTCCACACGCCCGTGTGGATGAGGATGATGACCCACAAGGGCGTGTGGATCATCCACACGCCCATGTGGATTTCTGCACAGTGGAATTTTGCACTAACTTGCCCTGATTTTCACAGATATGGCCCCTAGGACCAAGAAGGTCGCCCACAAGCGCTCTCGCGCCGCTCGGGAGCCTTCTCCTCCCGAGGAACTGGAGTTCGCCGTCCCCGAGCATCGGCAGCCGATATGAGCGCTTACGGCGTCTCAAATTCGGACAGACGCGCGTGATCGATTGGAAGGCACTCGAGGAGATTGACTTGGCCGATGAGGTGCGCGAGCTTACCGCCGTGGGAGGCCGGGACCGGCTCCTTACTATTCGTGATCCCACTTATCGTGAGCTCACACTGGAGGTCTTTGTCCTCGTTCGACTTCGACCGCGCTCGCCATGATTTTGAGAGGGAGGACACGATCCGCTTCAGGTTATTCGGTCAGTACCACTCCATGAGCCTCACGCAGTTCTCTGTTTTCCTCGGTTTATATGACAGAGACTATGTTCACACAGGGGAGTACGAGCAACTCATCGTCGATTACCCTATTGGACTCACTCCGAGTCGTGCGTACGGGACCATATGCGGAGGCTTCCAAGACGAGCCGGGATCTTCCAAGGCCACCATGCTCGGCCGTCCGGCCTACGGGTATATACATTCTATTTTCAGCAAGACCGTGACGGGACGAGGCGACAAAGACTGGAGTTTTGAGCCGCCTCGACTTGCTTTACCTATACACCATGGTCCGAACATCCCCATGCATTTAGGCTTTGTTGTGGCGGATTACCTCCGCCATCAAAGCCATTACGTGCGGGTCGGTGTGATCTTTTCGGGAGTATACATTACCCGACTCGTTCGTGGCATGGGGTTGTCCGAGGCACTTCGAGGGATGGAGAGGATCAGCATACCAGCACCCTTGGGGCTTGCATCTCTCCGAGCCATGCGTATGGTGAAGAAGACGAGCACCGGCCGTTATATACTCGCAGTGGAGGCCGAGGAGGAGGAGTCGAAGAGGAGGCGGCCGACCCGGCAGACGCTCCCGATTCACCGGCACCCACAGTGTGCCGATGGACACCGAGGCCCCCGCATCCGAGCCGAGCCGAGCAGCCCTCCACTCGAGCCCGTGACCGTTTGGTGAGGCTCGAGGTGGCGTTGGAGCTCTCCCGGGGGGACATGGCGACTGTGCTCGCCAACCCAGTCCATGATGATGTCGCAGTTGTCCATCATTCGACATCTTCGGGAGAGCGACACAAGCATCCGAGGCGACGACATCAGCACCACCAGCGCCACCGCAAAGCACCAGCAGAGTTTCCTGACGCATGAGGCGTCCTTGAGTCATTTTATTTTATCTTCGTATTTTTATTTTCTGTAGTTTTATTTTCAGCATGCTAGTTGAGACTCGTCTTTTATTTCTGTCATTTTTATTTTGTGGTTCTAGTTGTTTTTCGTTGTTTTATTTTCTAATCTTGTTGAGCTTCATTGAACCCCCGGAATCCGCAGATAGTCTTGAGAGTCTTGGGAAATGGAAATCAAGTTATGCACATGGCCGTGTGACTAGGTCACACGGCCGTTTCACCTCCAAATGCCCGTTGAACCAAACACACCCTTGTACGAGATTCCACCAACTATTTCACTTGGAATTCAGGGGAGTATTATTTTGATTTTTGCACACCCTCACATGCTTTGTTTTCAGAATTTATAATTTTATTGTGCTTGCATGTGTACATTGGGGACAATGTACATCTTAAGTGTGGGGGAGGGATCACTTTATACACCACTTTATTGTCTGTTTTCATTATATATGCTCATGCAACCTATGAAGGTTCACTTTAAGGTTAAGAGTTAGATTCTAGACTATAGGGGAGCTTCGAACACTAGATTTCATCATGCTCTAGTTGTCATCCAATTTTTTTGAGAAAGTTTTGTCCGATTGCCATTTATGCACTCTACTCACTCATTAGACCTATAGAAGCTCTAGTTTAATGTTTTGAGACTTGTTAGTAGTTGTTTTATTCGAAAAAAAAATAAATAAAAAAAAAAAAAAAGAAAAAGAGAAAAAAAAAAAATATAGATATTTGTATAGCTTAGCAATTGTGAATTATTTCGTGTATATAGGGGGTGAAAAGAGCTACTACCTTTGATTGTATGCGGCTACTCTCATAAGTCGGATACTAGTTATGCCCTAATGAGAGAAAGAGCTATCACAAGGGATATGTGAAAGCTAGCACCCTCGGTAGAAAGAGCTACCATCTCTAAAGTGTGAAAGCCACTCGGGAGGCCGCCCGAGAAAGGGCTACCTTGGAGATTGTGTGCGGCTACTACCATTCTTTTTGCTATTATATGAGTCTCGAGCAATAAAAAAGCGTAAGTAGTGGACATAGAGTCGAATTGAGATGAGTTGTTCCACACACACACGCTTTCGGATTTCTTTTTCTTTCTTGTCATTGGATTGTTTTCTAGAGCATTGACCGAGCTGTTTGGTGTTAAATAGTTTTTCCCTTTTGTTATAGAATCATACTCTCATACTTTCTAGTGAACCCGAGGCCAAGCACTTATCCTTTCTTTCCTTGTAATGAATGTTTAGTTTGCTTGAGGACAAGCAAAAGCTTAAGTGTGGGGGAGTTTGATAAGTGCTTGATTATATATATTTTATAATATCAGTTTATATGCATTGAGCATCACTTCTATCAGATTTTAGCATTAACAAGGTGTGTTTTGTGTTCTTTTGTGCAAACAGGGCTTTGGAGACATGACATACGGGAAGAAGCAAAGATAGGGTGTGATGACACGTTTCAAGACCACAATCGAAGCCGTGTTCATATGCATGGGGGTGTTGCCAACTTTCGGAGGAGTACAAGTCATTACACAAACCGAAAGGGCACAAAGGCGATAGTACGCCCATGTCCCAGCTTCCGTACAAAGCGGAAGAAAGTTCTTGAGGATTTCAAAGCATAGAAAGCCACACACCCCACCACACGAGCGTGTGCCCGACCGTGTGGACTCCAAGGAAGACTTCGGGAAAGAATCACTGTAGCATCTACCGTAGCGAAGCACTCGTAGCAATTTCTTGTAGCGATGCGCAGAGAGTGCTTCACACGCCCGTGTGGAATTTCCACACGGGCGTGTGGATGCCCGCGTAAAGCCCCGAATTCAAATTATAAAAGCCGCCTTGTGATAATTTTTAGGGATCTTTTTGGCCACTTTCGAGAGACAAGGCGGCTAGGGCTTGGAAGGAGTTCTTGGCGGCTTTGGGAAGCTTTCCTCACCAACTTGGATCGATTCCTCCTCCGTCATAGCGTCAAGGAAGCCATCGGCGACCTAGCTTCGGAGTGGATTCAATCCGGGACGTGGAAACTACCCATCAAGACTATCATCACGGATTTAAGGGGGTTATTCTTTATGTCTTTGGAACTTATTTCTGAATTTATTATTTGTTTTGTGACTCGCTCCATGGAGAGCTAAACCCCTAGAGGGTATTCGGACATGTAAACCCTAGGATTCTTATTTTCATTAGATTTACATTGTGTTTCTATTCGAATCTATCAGTTTGAGTTTTACTCTTGAGTTCTTAATGCTTGTTTGTGCTTTTGATTTCATTATTAATTGCCTTGCATGTTTTATTCAATCTAGTGACGAGAGAGATCACCGCTAGGTTTAGAATTACCAAGAGTAAAGAGGGTTGAGAGGGTGAGCCGTGAGATAGCGGAGTGTCCCCTTTCCCTTCCGACAGATATTTCCTATCTCCATATTCCCTAAGTGTCAAGCAACCATATGTGGTGTGAGGCGTCGAGAGAATTCTCCGCCGGGACCTCGTAGGGGGTTAGGGATCTTCCACCGGAGGCAGGGTTAGATCTACTTTTAGGAATTGGTCATATCTTTGGGATCCCTAGAGTTTTAAGCAGTCATATGTGGTGTGAGGCGTCGAGAGAATTCTCCGCCGGGACCTCGTAGGGGACTAGTTATCGGTGACCTGGAGGCAGGGGCCGTTATACCTTTGGATACCCACGACTCATTGTCTTCGTTTAGAAACACTTGTAATCTACATCCAACACCCGAATCCTAGGGGGAGCATTGTCCGGATACCTCACTTTTATTGATTGAGAACTCTTTTCATTTTTATTTCCTGTGCACTTGTGGTGACACTCTTAGTGTTGGCCATTAGATCATCACATACTACACTCATTAGGCTAGATAACAAAAGAGGGGCTATTACTAGTACTTCTGTTCCCTGTGGTTCGACAACCCGACCCTTTGGGTCCACTTTTATTACTTGACGACCCGTGCACTTGCGGTAACGCAAGGGGTTGACACACATCACCCTGTTGTGTTGTTGCGGAGACGCATCACTCATCATAAACGTATCATTATAAAATCATATATCTCATCAAGAGATCACAAATTCGCATAAAATACAACTCTAAATCCAAGAGTAAATCCTTTTGCGAAAGCATCGACAATAATGTCATTTTCATCAAGAATATCGACACAAGAGTATTCTTTGAAAACACATTTCAAATACGATAACATCGTGGAGAATCTCAATTTGGTCTACTTAGACCCTTATTCGGTCAAGAACATCGAATTCTCAAATTCACCAATCTTAAAAACATGTAGTTCAAACCATAGGATTTTCCAATACTCATGAAATATAAATAATCAAGAATTTAACAAGATCATAAACCATTATGGTTTCTAGGTCTCAAGGAAATCATCTCATGAGCCTTTTGTAATAGAATCAATAGTTAAGCAAGATCATAAACATCAAGGTTTCTAGATCTTAAGGAAATCATCTCATGAGTCCATTAAAATGAAATCAAGAATTAAGAAGATCATATAGCATCATAATTTCAATTTTCAAGAAACACTTCAAGAATCCATTGAAATCAAGAAATTCTCATCTCAAAGCATGTATTATTCAAAGTTCCATGAAAACATCTCAAGAAACCTTTAAAACATGAAATTCACCATCCAAAAATGTATATAATTAAGTATTTAACCAAGCATGACCATAGCTCAAGAATTAAACAATTTCCCACTCACAAACTTGGCGAGATCGAACACTTGGATCACTCGCCTACTTGATCTTTACCCTTGCCTTTAGATCCACCTTTTTGAAGCCATTAACCATCCAAGAAAAACAAGAATCAATCACATAACCCAAACAATAAACAAGAGAGGAAATAATGATCTAAAATTAGATCTCAAGGCTTCTAGGGTTTACTAAGTGTTCTAGATTCAAGAATTAACAATAATAGAATCCTTAAACCCATAAAATCAAAATGAAATCAAGAATATCCTAATTGGGTTCGGATCTAAAAGAATCAAAGGTTTAGAGATGAAGGATCTCCTTCATTCTTCACCAAAACATGAAATCAAGGCTCCTATACCATGCAAACATTAGATAAATGGCTAAATTCCAATTAAATAATAGATCCATACTAAATCCACACTAATTCTCCATGGATCTAAAGAGAAATGAATAAAAGAACAACGAGTTGAAGAAGAGAAGAAAACCCACCTCAAACTTTGCTAGGACTAGAGGAGAATCATCACCAATGGAGAAGAGGGGAAGATGAACACCTTTCTCCTTTCTTGGAGCTCAAGAATGAAGATCTAATGGAGGGGAGAATGAGGATTCAAGATGGGGAGAAAAAGAGAGGGAAATGGGGTCTTATAAAGGCCCTTTGAGTTTGAAAACGGGTATTTATAGACCCAAAGCGCGGGAGGGCTCGCGGGCTCCCTTGCGGGCGCAAGGGAGGCCGCGAGGCCTCAACCAGGAAGCCATGCGGCCTCCCATGCGCCCGCATGGGAGCCCGCATGCACTTCTGGCCGGGGGTCCTTGCGGGCTCCCATGCGGGTGCATGGGAGGCCGCAAGGCCTCTTTTTTGGCTCCTTGCGGGCACACTAAGTGCCCGCAAGCTCCATTCCTTGCTAACGCCTTTTAAAACACTTTTCCCCCATCTTTTAACCTCTCAAAAAGACCTTAACTAAGATCCCAACAAAAATAAAACTCGACAAAAACTTAAACACACAACTTCTACACAGGAAACAAAGCACAAGAGAAGCGAAAAAAAGGTCGAACTTCCACAATTACTGTAGCAATTATGTAGCAAAATTACTGTTTATGCAAGTGTGGAATTTTCACATGGGTGTGTGGCTACAGTATACGGGCGTGTGAGTGCCCGTGTGGATGCCCGTGTGAAGCCCCAATTTCAGTTGATAAAATCCACCTTGTTCTAATTTTTGGGGACTTTTCGGCTACTTTCAAGAGGCAAGGCGGCTAGGGCTTGGAGATAGTTCTTTGCGGCTTCGGGAAGCTTTCCTTACCAACTTGGATCGATTCGTCCTCCGTCACAGCATCAAGCAAGCCACCGACGACCAAGATTTGGAGTGGATTCAATCCATTCGTGGAAGCTACCCATCAAGACCATCATCACGGATTTAGGGATGTTATTTTCTATGGCTTTTGAACTTGTTTATCATTGTTTTATTTGCTTTGTGACTTGCTCCATGAAGAACTAAACCTCTAGAGGGTATTCGGACATGTAAACCCTAGGATTCATATTTTCATTAGATTTATATTGTGTTTCTATACGAATTTACTACATTGAGTTTTGCTCTTAAGTTCTTAATGCTTGCTTATGCTTTTGATTCTATTGTTAATTGCCTTGCATGTTTTTATTCAATCTAGTGAAGAGAGAGATCACCACTAGGTTTAGAATTACCAAGAGTGAAGAAGGTAGAGAGGGTGAGCCGTGAGATAGCGGAGTGTCTCTTTTTCCTTCCGATAGATATTTGCTATCTTCATATTCCCTAAGTCTTAAGCAACCATATGTGGTGTGAGGCGTTGAGAGAATTCTCCGCCGGGACCTCATAGGGGGTTAGGGATCTTTCACCTGGAGGCAGGGCTGGATCTAATTTTAGGAATTGGTTATATCTTTGGGATCCCTAGAGTTTTAAGCAGCCATATGTGGTGTGAGGTGTCGAGAGAATTCTCCTCCGGGACCTCGTAGGGGACTAGTTATCGGCATTAGCCGTTATACCATAGGATACCCACGACTCATTGTTTTCGTCTAGAAACACTCGTAATCTGCATTTAACACCCTAATCCTAGGGGAAGCATTGTCTGGATACCCCACCTTTTATTGATTGATAACTCTCTTTCCTTTGAGTCCCTGTACACATGTGGTGACACTCTTAGGCTTAGCTATTAGATCATCACACACTACACTCATTAGGCTAGATAACAAAAGAGGAGCAACTACTAGTACTTGATGACGTGTGCACTTGCTGTAACCGGCCCCTTTGGGTCCACTTTATTACTTGACGACTCATGCACTTGCGGTAACGCAAGAGGTTGACACATCACCCTGTGTTGCGGAAATGCATCAATTATCTAACTGTATCAGCTCGAGGTCGCTTCGACGGCCTAGAAGCAAGAGTCTGCGTTCTGGGCATTCTGCGAAATCACAAGTAAACAAGTTAAGATAAGTGCAGGAGAATTCTGGCTTCAGCGGGGATTACTTGTGGCTTACGGCCCCCTTATGGCGGTAAGCCACGGGGGAAAGCCGTAAGGGTCTTACCTATGCGGACGAACTTGCCAATGGTACAACAAGTGAAACGACACAAAAGATGATACCAATCAAACCTAGCAAACATCAAAACACAAAGAATAAAGCCAAGAGCAACGAGAAATGAAACCAACTTGAAAGGCGAGGGGGAAGGAGCTTGATAACTGCTTGAATGAATGTATTTGATAATTATTATTTAGAGCCCTTTCCATGTAATTTTTAAATACATTATTGAATTTGATGCTTAATTCGCTTTTATTTCGTATTCAGGCTAGAATGAAGACATATAGATGAAGAGGAACAAGTTAGAGGTGATTTAAGCTAATTTTGGGAAAAAGACAGTGTTTTCAGAGGCAGCTGATGCGTGTGTTCCGCAACAACACAGGGTGATGTGTGTCAACCCCATGCGTTACCGCAAGTGTACCAGTCATCAAGTAATAAAAGTGGACCCAAAGGGTAGGGTTGTCGAACCACAGGGAATATAAGTACTAGTAATAGCTCCTTTCTTGTTATCTAGCCTAATGAGTGTAGTGTGTGATGATCTAATGGCCAAACCCAAGAGTGTCACAACAAGTGTGCACGGAATAAAAAGGAAAAGAGTTATCAATCAATAAAAGTGAGGTATCCGGACAATGCTCCCCTAGAATTCAGATATTGGATATAGATTACAAGTGTTTCTAAATGAAAACAATGAGTCGTGGGTATCCTAAGGTATATCGGCCCCTACCTCCAGATCGCTGATAACTAGTCCCTTACAAGGTCCCGGCGGAGAATTCTCTCGACGCCTCACACCACATATGGCTGCTTAGCACTCTACGGATTCCAAAGATATAACCAATTCCTAAAAGTAGATCCAACCCTACCTCCAGGTGAAGGATCCCTAACCCCCTACGAGGTCCCTGTGGAGAATTCTCTCAACACCTCACACCACATAAGGTTGCATGAAACTTAGGGAATATAGAGATAGGAAATATCTATCGGAATGGAAAGGGACACTCCGCTATCTCACGGCTCACCCACTCAACCCTCTTTACTCTTGGTAATTCTAAACCTAACGCTGATCTCTCTCTTCACTAGATTGAATAAAACATGCAAGGCAATTAATAATAGAATCAAAAGCACAAGCAAGCATTAAGAACTCAAGAGTAAAACTCAAACTAGTAAATTCGAATAGAAACACAATGTAAATCTAATGAAAATAAGAACCCTAGGGTTTATATGTCCGAATACCCTCTAGTGGTTTAGCTCTCCATGGAGCGAGTCACAAAACAAATAATGAATTGATAAACGAGTTCCAAAGCCATAAAGAATAACCCCCCTAAATCCGTGATGATGGCCTTCATGGGTAGCTTCCACATCTGGATTGAATCCAATCCGAAGCTAGGTCGGCGGTGGCTTCCTTGATGCTATGACGGAGGAAGAATCGATCCAAGTTGGTGAGGAAAGCTTCCCGAAGCCGCAAAGAACTCTCCCCAAGCCCTAGCCGCCTTGTCTCTCGAAAGTAGCCGAAAAGATCCCTAAAAATTATCACAAGGCGGCTTTTATAATTTGAATTCGGGGCTTCACACGGGCATCCACACGGGCATTTACACGCCGTGTAATGTAGCTACACGCCCATGTGGAAATTCCATACGGGCGTGAACAGTATGTTGCTACAGTACTTTCGCTGCATTAAATGCTACAGTGATTTTTCCCCGAAGTCTTCTTTTGAGTCCAGACGGTCGGGCACACGCTCGTGCGGTAGGGTGCGTGGCTTCCTATCCTTTGAAATCTTCAAGATCCTTCTTCTGCTTGGGTACGGAAGCTGGGACATGGACGTACTACTGCCTTTGTGCCCTTTCGGTTTGTGTAATGACTTGGACTCCGTCGAAAGTTGGCAACATCCCCATGCATATGAACACAGCTTCTAATTGTGGCCTTGAAATGTGTCATCACACCCTATCATTGGTTCTTCTTGTACTTCATGTCTCCAAAGCCCTGTTTGCACAAAAGAACACAAAACGCACCTTGTCAATGATAAAACCTTATAAAAGTGATGCTCAATGCATGTAAACTGATATTATAAAATATATACAAACAAACACTTATCAGCAGCACTGTAGCAACAACATTGTAGCATATTACTGTTTACAACCACTATTACGGGCACTGTTATGGGCATGTTACATGCATGTTACAGGCGTAAAGTCCAACCCGAGAAGCTTACGGGCACTATTACTACGGTAAGGAGTATTGTAGCAGAAACTATTCATTATACTGTAACAAATTACTATTCATGATATTGTTAGGGGCATGTTACGGGCACCCTTACGGCCGTAAGCGTCACGCCCTAAGGACCTCTTACGGCCGTTAGATTCCCCGATTTTTGAGTTATAAAAGCTAACTATTAGGGTATCGGGAGGAGTCATCTTCTCCACTCTTCAGGCCCCCTTTGGGCGGCGATTAGGGAGGTCGAAAGAAGGAATATGATGGCTACGAGGTTAATGTTAACGATCACTCAATCAAGAGAAGGAAGCCTCGCCAGTGTTTATCATCATCATCGTCATCAACGTTTAGGGCATCGTCGGGGTCAAGAAGCATTACTCCATCAACATCGAGGGGAACTTCACATTGATTCATCTATTCTTGAGTCAATGAGCTAGAGCCCCATTGGGAGCTTGGACTTGAAACCTTAGGGAGTTCTAATAGACTCTATGGTACTTCTTACTCTTATTTGTTTATGAAGTTTGATTGTTGAAATGCATGTGTAGTTGGATTCAATTCTTATTGCATGTTGTGTGGTTATTGACGTGGGATGAAAACCCGTTAATTACCTATTCTAGCGCGCGGTGAAAACCCGTTGGTTATAAAGAATCGGCGTGCGTTGAAAACCCGTTAGACCTTGGTAATTTGCGTGCGGTGAAAACCAGTTAAGACACCATATGTCTAGTCAGCTTCCATTTATTCAAGTGAGAAGTATTTGTAGGATTTTGTGCCTTATTGATAAAACCCTAAGGGATTATTGTCCAAGTACTCCCATTATTCTGAATTGTGCCAATTTCGTGTTTTATCTTCCACTCTCTTCTTAATCTTTTAAGCTTTAGTTAATCAATTTCTCAACCATTCTAATCAGGCTAGATTTCATCTTCTAAAGTTAGTACTAGTATTCTTCCTCCCTGTGGTTCGACAACCCGACCATTCACTGGGTCCAATTTATTACTTGATGACCCGTGCACTTGCGGTGACGTAAAGGGAGTGTCAGAGCTCAAACGGTTTGGTGGAGGTCCTTCACGGCCATCCCTTGATGCCTAACGGCTTCCTTAAGCTCAGCGGGGCTTAAGAATGGAGGAAAATGTTGAACGAGGTCGCCAGCGTGAAGGTGGAATGGTATGTGAGAAAAGAGAGGGAAAAACATTTTGAGCTAAAAACAACACGTGGGTAAGTTAGGCCGTAAGGTCGTTGAAAGGAATGATTGCAAGGTTACGGCAGTAAGTGATTTTTGTTTTTGGGTGCCCTGTAAGAGTCTTGGGAATTACACTTACGGCCATAGCTTACGGGCGTAAGTGCGCCCGTAAGGTCCTCGGGATAGCTCTGCCCAATTGTTATAGGCCGTAAGCCAGGCCATAAGTATCTCTGTGAATATATTACAACCTTACTTACGGGCGTAAGTAGCCCGTACCCTTAATTCAAAAGAACAAGTTTGGCTAGAAACATTTTCAGAAAGAAGTTTAAAGAAAGCAAAACAAAAATAGAAATGAGGCACTCATAACAACCGTTGGCCTCTGAAGTCAACTCAAAACCAAAACAATAGAGCATAACCAAAACAAATATGCAAAAAAGTGAAGCAAAGTGAAATGAAAAAGAACTTGGGTTGCCTCCCACGAAGGGCTTGTTTAGAGTCTCTAGCTTGACAAAGACGAAATTCTTACCTCAAGTGGGCCCTTCTAACAAGAAAGCTTCGTTACTTGAAAGTGGAAGCGGTGCATGGTATGGTCTCAACTGCTCCATAGGTGTCACTTGAGTTACAGTGAAAGGGCCAGACCATCTAGACTTCAGTTTTCCCAGGAAGAGTCAACTTCGAGAGTTAAACAGGAGAACTTCATTTCCAGCTTTAAAATTTTTGTGCCCTCCAATATGCTTCTCATGCCATTGACGCATTCGCTCTTTGTAAAGACGAGTATTCTCATAAGCCTGAGCTCTCCATTCATCCAACTCATTAATTTGTAGTCGCCTCTGCTGCCCGTCCTGAACAAGGTCAAGGTCTTTGGCATTGATGGCCCAGTGTGCCTTATGCTCTAATTCGACAGGCAAATGGCAACCCTTTCGATAAACCAACTGATATGGCGTGCTCCCTATTGTCGTCATGTACGCTGTGCGATAAGCCCACAATGTGTTATTGATAAGTGCTTGATTATATATATATTATAATATCAGTTTACATGTATTGAGCATCACTTTTATCAGGTTTTAGCATTAACAAGGTGTGTTTTGTGTTCTTTTGTGCAAACAGGGCTTTAGAGACATGACGTACAGGAAGAAGCAAAGATAGGGTGTGATGACACGTTTCAAGGCCACAATCAGAAGTTGTGTTCATATACATGGGGGTGTTGCCAACTTTCGGAGTAGTACAAGTCATTACACAAACCGAAAGGGCACAAAGGCAGTAGTACGCCCATATCCCAGCTTCCGTACAAAGCAGAAGAAGGTTCTTGAGGATTTCAAAGCATAGAAAGCCACACACCCTACCACACGAGCGTCTGCCCGACCGTGTGGACTCCAAGGAAGACTTCGGAAAAATCACTGTAGCAGTTACTGTAGCAGTACTGTAGCAACAGTCTTCACAAGGCCGTGTGGAATTTCCACACGGGCGTGTGGATGCCCGTGTGGATGCCCGCGTAAAGCCCCGAATTCAAATTATAAAAGCCGCCTTGTGATAATGTTTAGGGATCTTTTTGGCCACTTTCGAGAGACAAGGCGGCTAGGGCTTGGAAGGAGTTCTTTGCGGCTTTGGGAAGCTTTCCTCACCAACTTGGATCGATTCCTCCTCCGTCATAGCATCAAGGAAGCCATCGGCGACCTAGCTTCGGAGTGGATTCAATCCAGACGTGGAAACTACCCATCAAGACTATCATCACGGATTTAAGGGGGTTATTCTTTATGTCTTTGGAACTTATTTCTGAATTTATTTTTTGTTTTGTGACTGGCTCCATGGAGAGCTAAACCCCTAGACATAAAGAATAACCCCCTTAAATCCGTGATGATAGTCTTGATGGGTAGTTTCCACGTCTGGATTGAATCCACTCCGAAGCTAGGTCGCCGATGGCTTCCTTGATGCTATGACGGAGGAGGAATCGATCCAAGTTGGTGAGGAAAGCTTCCCAAAGCCGCAAAGAACTCCTCCCAAGCCCTAGCCGTCTTGTCTCTCGAAAGTGGCCAAAAAAGATTCCTAAAAATTATCACAAGGCGGCTTTTATAATTTGAATTCGGGGCTTTACGCGGGCATCCACACGGGCATCCACACGCCCGTGTGGAAATTCCACACGGGCGTGTGAAGTACTCTACTATAGTACTTCGCTACAGTAATGCTACAGTGATTCCCCCCCGGAAGTCTTCCTTGGAGTCCACACGGTCGGGCACACGCTCGTGTGGTGGGGTGTGTGGCTTTCTATGCTTTGAAATCCTCAAGAACCTTCTTCTGCTTTGTACGGAAGCTGGGACATGGGCGTACTACTGCCTTTGTGCCCTTTCGGTTTGTGTAATGACTTGTACTCCTCCGAAAGTTGGCAACACCCCCATGCATATGAACACAGCTTCTGATTGTGGTCTTGAAACGTGTCATCACACCCTATCTTTGCTTCTTCCTGTATGTCATGTCTCCAAAGCCCTGTTTGCACAAAAGAACACAAAACACACCTTGTTAATGCTAGAACCTGATAAAAGTGATGCTCAATGCATGTAAACTGATATTATAAAATATATATAATCAAGCAGTTATCAACCTACCCAAAATCAACGGCACTTCCACATCCTCATTGACATCAAGTACTACAAAATCTGCAAGAAAGATATATTTGTCAATCTTAATCAAAACATCTTCAATGATACCTCTAGGATGTCGAATTGAGCGATCAGCTAGCTGCAACGTCATTTGAGTTGGTCGTGGCTCTCCTAGCCCCAATTTCTGGAAAAACTTGTACGGCATCACGTTGATGCTTGCTCCTGAATCAGCTAACGCTTTCTCTTGGCCTAAACCCCCGATGACACATGGGATGATGAAACTCCCACGATCTTTCTTCTTGCTTGGGAGGTTCTTTTAGAGTATTGCTGAACAACTCCCGTCCAATATCACAGCTGCACTTTCTTCAATTTTTCTTTTGTTAGTCAAAAGATCTTTCAAAAATTTTACGTACCTGGGCATTTGTGATAATGCCTCAACAAAAGGGATGTTGATGTGCAGCTGTTTGAACAACTCCAGAAATTTCTTGTTATGCTCATCCGTTTAGTCCTTCTTCAGCCGTGAAGGGTATGGTGCTCGAGGTACGTAAGCAGGAGGTATTGCTGCAGCTTCCTTCTCTTTTTCCTGGCCTTAGGCTGCACTTGCTCTGGTTCTTGTGCAGTCTTCTTTTCTTGCACTCTATTCGTCTTCACGTGCTCTCTTGGGTTCGTCTCTGTATTGCTCGGCAGGCTTCCTTGAGGTCTATCGGCCAAGGATTTTGCTATTTGGCCCACTTGCGTCTCCAAGTTGTGCAATGACGCAGTGTGGTTACGCAGCGTTGCCTCCACGTTATGAAACCTGGTGTCAGTAGATTGAATAAACTTAGAAAGTACCTTCTCAAGTTCAGAAACTCTCTCTGGAATAGAGGGCTGTTGTGGGAAACCCGGAGGAGCTGCTTGCTTCTGCTGGCCTTGATTGCTCCATGAGAAGTTCGGATGGTTCCTCCATCCCTGATTGTAGGTATTTGAATAAGGGTTCCCTTGTCCCCTCACTGGATTTCCAACAAAATCCACTTGCTCCATTGGTGCCGACACCCCCACTGAGATAGGGCAATCTGTAGAGCTATGCCCACCTCCACAACTATCGCAAGTGCTAATGGCAGCTACTCTTGAAGTTGTAAGGGTGTCTACGTTCTTGCTTAATGCTTCAACTTGGGCTACTAGTGATGTAACGGCATCAACATCATGTATTCCTGCAACCTTCTTCTTCTCCCTCGAACTCCATTGGCAGCTGTTGAGAGCCATGTCCTCAATGAGCTGCCTTGCATCTTCTGGGGTCTTGTTACCCATAGACCCACCTGCGGCCGTATCTAGGAGTTGCCTAGTGCTTGGATTCAGTCAATTATAGAACATGTGTATAATCATCCAATCAGGGAATCCGTGTTGGGGACATCGCCGCAGAAGGTTCTTGAACCTTTCCCATGTCTCGAATAGAGACTCCAACTCATTCTGAAAAAGGAAGAGATCTCATTGCGGAGCTTCGCTGATTTCCCGGGAGGGAAATATCATGCAAGAAATGCTTCCACCATCTCGTCCCAAGTGGTGATGGACGCTCTTGGCAATGATTGGAGCCATTGTTTGACTCGTCCCTTCAATCGAATCGCATCATCCGAGACCCCGTTGATCTTGAGCATATCACAAACCTCCAAGAAGTTTTCAACATGGGCATTGGGGTCTTCATCAGGAAGCCCATTAAATTGCGCAGACTGCTGAACCATCTGGATGAATACCGGCTTCAGCTCAAAATTGTTAGCCGCGATGGGCGGTCTAACAATGCTCGACTTTGTTCCTCGGGCTGAAGGTCTAGCAAAATCAGTAAGCGTCCTTGGTTCATCCTCGTGGTCTGCCATGGTCGCAGATCCTTCAGCTTCAACTTCAACTTGCTGCTCTTGAACAACTTCAGGCTCCTTGCTTCTCTTGTGAAGTCTTCGCTCAATTTCAGGGTCTCCTTCAACTAATGTCGATGGGTTCCCTCTGGTCATAAGCTGGAACTGCAATCAAATAAACAAAAGAAAATGAGAACAATGAAAGTAGAGAAGATGGAATAGAAAAACAGTAAAAATAAACGAATAGCTAAAGTAACAAAATACTAGCGTTCCTAATATCCTGTTCCCCGGCAACGGTGCCAAAAACTTGATGCGTCTCCGCAACAACACAACAGGGTGATGTGTCTCAACCCCTTGCGTTACCGCAAGTGCACGGGTCGTCAAGTAATAAAAGTGGACCCAAAGGGTCAGGTTGTCGAACCACAGGGAACAGAAGTACTAGTAATAGCCCCTCTTTTGTTATCTACCTTAATGACTGTAGTGTGTGATGATCTAATGGCCAACACTAAGAGTGTCACCACAAGTGCGTAGGAAATAAAAGGAAAAGAGTTCTCAATCAATAAAAGTGAGGTATCCGGACAATGCTCCCCCTAGGATTCGGATGCTGGATGTAGATTACAAGTGTTTCTAAACGAAAACAATGAGTCTTGGGTATCCAAAGGTATAAGGGCCCCTGCCTCCAGGTCGCCGATAACTAGTCCCCTACGAGGTCCCGGTGGAGAATTCTCTCGACGCCTCACACCACATTTGACTGCTTAAAACTCTAGGGATCCCAAAGATATAACCAATTCCTAAAAGTAGATCTAACCCTGCCTCCAGGTGAAAGATCCCTAACCCCCTACGAGGTCCCGGCGGAGAATTCTCTCGACGCCTCACACCACATATGGTTGCTTGACACTTAGGGAATATGAAGATAGGAAATATCTGTCGGAAGGGAAAGGGGACACTCCGCTATCTCACGGCTCACCCTCTCAACCCTCTTTACTCTTGGTAATTCTAAACCTAGCGGTGATCTCTCTCTTCACTAGATTGAATAAAACATGCAAGGCATTTAATAATGAAATCAAAAGCACAAACAAGCATTAAGAACTCAAGAGTAAAACTCAAACTGATAAATTCGAATAGAAACACAATGTAAATCTAATGAAAATAAGAATCCTAGGGTTTACATGTCCGAATACCCTCTAGGGGTTTAGCTCTCCATGAATCGAGTCACAAAACGAATAATAATTTGATAATAAAGTTAAAAAGACATAAAGAATAACCCCCTTAAATCCGTGATGATGGCCTTGATGGGTAGTTTACACGTCTGGATTGAATCCACTCCGAAGCTAGGTCGCCGAAGGCTTCCTTGATGCTATGATGGAGGAGGAATCGATCCAAGTTGGTGAGGAAAGCTTCCCAAAGCCGCAAAGAACTCCTTCCAAGCCCTAGCCGCCTTGTCTCTCGAAAGTGGCCGAAAACGATCCCCAAAAATTATCACAAGGCGGCTTTTATAATTTGAATTCGGGGCTTTACGCGGGAATCCACACGGGCATCCACACGCCCGTGTGGAAATTCCACACGGGCGTGTGAAGTACTTTGCTACAGTGAATGCTACAGTGATTTTTCCAGAAGTCTTCCTTGGAGTCCACACGGTCGGGCACACGCTCGTGTGGTAGGGTGTGTGGCTTTCTATACTTTGAAATCCTCAAGAAACTTCTTCTGCTTTGTAAGGAAGCTGGGACATGGGCGTACTACTGCCTTTGTGCCCTTTCGGTTTGGGTAATGACTTGTACTCCTCCGAAAGTTGGTAACACCCCCATGTATATGAACACAACTTCTGATTGTGGCCTTGAAACGTGTCATCACACCCTATCTTTGCTTCTTCCTGTACGTCATGTCTCCAAAGCTCTGTTTGCACAAAAGAACACAAAACACACCTTGTTAATGCTAAAACCTGATAAAAGTGATGCTCAATGCATATAAACTAGTATTATAAAATATATATAATCAAGCACTTATCAACAAGTATTCCTCCCAAGGTTCACCGGTTGCCCGGCGGCCTTGGGACGTTTAGTTCAACATGAAAAAGAAGGAAAGTTCACACAATAAAGAGTACATCAACAAAAACACCAAAAACTCCGTCTTGAATGTTTCGACTAGGTTTGATGAAGAAACTTGCAGAATCCGCGTTGGCAAGCTCTAGGATGAAGATCCTTGTGTTCTCCCCTCTTCTCCCCCTCGATTTCTCTCCAAAACGACCTCCTTTGATGAAGCTTTGAGCGTCGGAGTGTTTTGAGACGTTGGTGCAAAAAGTCCCCCAAGAAAAGGCCCTAATCGGCGTAAATACTCGACCAGTGGGCGGGCCACGCAACGCCCACACACTGGTGATTCCGGTGATTCGTTGGTGCTTCTGCACCAACGAATCAAGCTGAACACATGTTTGATCCACTCTACGAACTTAAAGCGAGATCTTGCAAAACAACCACGCAACGCCCGGATCTGCAAGAATGGCTATGTAGGTCAGGGGATCAGCGCTATGATCGCTTTGAGTTCTGCTCGAAGTGCAACATGTATGCTTACGTGCGAGTTGCTATTCGGCCATAGATCGGGTTCTGGGTTCTTCCCTCGAACTCCCCGAGTGGTATTTCGTAATGTAAAGCTCGTCTAAAGTAGATGAAGGATCAATCAGGGCGGTGGGTGGGTGTAGTACCGCACAGGAACGCGGTTTAGTGCTTAGACCAAGACGGCGACTCTTACTCTTACCCGTCTAGGGCAGCAATCCTTCCCCTGGGATTGTGAGAGGCTGGATTTGTCGACCCTTAAAGCATAGTGAAATTAGATTTGGCGTCTACCGATCACCGAATCAATGTGACCAACTGAAGAGATCCTCCTCTTTTGGATGATCCGGAAAAACAGAAAAAAGAGAATTCGAATCCGAATTCATCAAGTTTGATCTCCTGGGCCATGCGTACGCTCCAGAATCAGAAGAGAACTGAGCATCTGAACATCGTCAATCACTGCACGAGCACATCTTCGAAGATGAAGATCCGGAGCTACTATGCTCAACAAGAGATCGGCACCATGCAATAGATGGGGATCCAGATCCAGAACACGGAAGAAGAGAACCATGCCTTATAGAGCCTTACCTAGTACCAGGGTCCCGAACCGGAGCCAAGCTTAATGGATCGGAACTGGACATCGATAACCTCACCTTGAAAGCATCCATCAGAGCAAGGGAGCTGAGAAGACCGCATTGCACGACAAGAAAGCAAAGGCTAGACAGTTGATGCCTTAAGGTGACTTAATCGAATGCTTAGAGAGTGAGCGCACCTTCGTGAAAGATGCTAAGAGTTGGAGGTCAGCCGTCTCATGGGAGCTATAGCTGGATTGACCGTCAAGGGGCAGGGGAGAAGGAGCTCGTTTTCGACTGAAGGAGAAGGGTTCATTTGGAAAGGCTGAAATAATAGCGAATTCAAGTTTGACTTCTTTCGATAGCAAAAGGAGGAGCAAGCACAAATAGAGGCCTATCATCCGATCCACCTCTAGCAGTTAAGGGCAGGTATTCACAACCGATCTTTGATCCGCCGATTCAAGCAATGAAGCTACCGTGGGAGAAGCATGAATGAGCCGAGACCCCCCTGCCAGACCGAAACCTGGCGACAGAACATCAGATGAGCCCCATCAGCCGAGATAAGTCGCATTTAAGGCCGTCCGATCGATGACTTCTTACGCCTTACGCCGATTCAGGATCGATTGAAGTCAATACAATAATAGAATGCAAGGGAATGGTTCCCCCAGGAAAGGCATCTCGACTGCTGCTAGAATCAGGTCATCGACAAGTAACGCGACTTCTAGAAGACTTCCTACCTCCCTATATATGAGTGGTGAGGGCTTGCTGGCTGGAAGTTTTTTTTTATTCGACTGGTAGTGCCTGCTTATGTCTATCACTGATCTCTATGCGTGGCCTTGGGTAGGACAATTTTGGTCTGTTTGAAGGCTCCTTTCGTCGAGTCGACGCCTCGAATGTGGTCGTTTAAAACTGAGTACTTAACCTCCTTACGCCTCCCCCGCTGGTAAAAGTGTCTAAAGACCCTACAATATTGATTTTGATTTACCTTAACGATGCTCAAAATCCGGTTTACCGGCAACTCTGTTCATAGTCGAGAGATTTCAAAATTGGAAATTCGCACGGGGTGCGCCTGCTCTTTTTTCCCCCGCGGGATCAACGATCAGCCGATAAACTACGTGGTTCGAATCCGCAGGGCCGCACACGTGGCCGCACACCCCTCTGCCATAGGTGTGCGGCTTGTGCACAGCCCACACACAGGCCATAAACGGCCCTGGCTTGTGTAGGAACGCTTGGGTGCCCTCCGGAGCTCGTTTCTTCGCTCCTTGGCCTCGATTCTCCAGTTATGAACGTTCTTCTAAACATGAATGGTACGAAGACGCCCTGAAATAGAAAAACACATCAAAGGGTACCTATTTTATTCAATTAATGTATGAAAGTATAAGTAGTTCACCGTAATAAAATGGTGTATTTAGACACTTATCACCAAGCTTTAGGAGGGCAAAAAGGAGAGGAAATCCAAGCATTCTTCGGTGGGGAGAGCAAGATTTTGGAGGATCCACTTCAAGGACTTCATTGCTTGGAGGTTGAAGACAACGGGAAGCCACCCTTTCGAGTGGCGACTTCAGAAGGTTTTCTCCGAGGATTCAAGCGTCATTCGGCTTTCACCTTTTGAGGGAGTGTTCCTCATGTTTCTTTTAGTTGTTTGCATGGATTGTTTGGTTGATTTGTTGAACATGAACAACTAAATCCTAAGTTCACCGAATGTAGAGGAACCTTGGGGGTGAACTTGTTATGTTTTGGATTATTTTAGTCATTTATTGCATGATTGGCTTGTTGTGATCCTTGTTTGGTGTTCTTGATTGTTTTGGTACATTTGATTGATTGATGTATCAAATTCTTGGTAGCACTTTGTAGCATGACCATTGCCTTAGTGCTAGACTCCACCAAACTTGGAAGGGATTATTTTATAAATACGCCGTGACCATCGGTTATTTGTACCCCTCTATTTCTACAGTTGAAAACTAACTAGTGTTTCCACCCTAACTTGAGGAAACCATCATTCTCCTTGCAACCGTGTGAGAGGGTGAGTGGAAGAAATTCCTTATTCAACACTTGCACTTGGTTAGGGGTCAATTGTCGTGACCATCGGGTTGACCTAAGTTTAGGTTTTCTCGGTCCAACTGGCGTGTTTAATTTCTCAAATATCCTACTCATTTAAGTAGCCCCCTTGGGGATCCTCATCCATGGCCGTTTTCCAGCCTTGAGCATCTTCCATGTTTTGATTTCGTCGTATTTATTTAAACAATTTCTCTCGTTGTTCATTTTTTTTCTTTCCTGTTTATTCTCTTGAAATCGAATCGGTGAGCTAAACAATATGTAAGAAGTGAGTAAAGTAGCTCCTCGGGCCCCTTGGGAATACGACCCACTCGTGCGTGCGTGAGTGGTTTATTACTTTACTACCCCGTGCGCTTGCGGGTGTTCACACTTTGTGTCGATCAAAAAGCTAGCAATCTAACTAAACAGAAATGTGGAAAGAGCTACCCATCCTAAGTGTGAAAGCCACTCCAAAGGGTCCTAAGGGAAATAGCCACCTTAGGAGGTGTGTTGATGATTGTCCGCAAGCGCACGGGTCGTCAAGTAATACCTTTCACGCACGCGTGAGAGGGTCGTATTCCCTGGGGTAACAAGAGCTGCTATTACTTCCCCCTACACGGCACTGTCTAGTCTAACTAAGATATAGAATTAAAACAAGATAAGAAAACTAACAAAGATAACTATAAACACATGGACTCAGGCACACCACATGAGCATATTTAAGGAAGCAAATAATAATGAAAGCGCGTGGTCCCGGGCTAGGATCCCCTCGGGATTACTAAAGCTAGTAGGATGCTAGAATTACACAGGCACTGGTGGTTCTTGGCCGGGAGAATCCTCAGGTAGGCCAAGCCGATGGTCACGGCAGTTGGCCCCTAATCCAGTACGAGTATTGATACGGAATTCCTTCTGCCCAAATCCTCTTACGATTGCATTAAAGGCACGAGATTCTCAAATTAGGGTTGAAGCACAAACTAGGCACAACCCTAATACCGGAGGGGTACAAAATACCCGATGGTCACGGCGTATTTGTACATGTATCCCTTCCAAGCTTGGGAGTCTAAAAGTAGGGCGATGGTCACGCAACCTACTAAAACCTAAAAATCGATACACAGAGTTCTCATGCATACCAATACATCAAAGTACACCAAGCATGAACCACAAAACAAACCAAATAACATGAATGTAAATCTAAGCATCCATACAAAGCAAGTTCATCCCAAGGTTCACCGGATGCCCGGCGACCTTGGGAGTCTAGTTCATCATCAACAAAGGAGTAAGCAAGAAATACAAAGAATACAAGATAAAACTCAAAGCAAACTCCCCTAATATGAAGACTAGAAGGTGGTGATGAGAACTTGTCGGATCCGCGCCGGCAAGCTCCTAGATCTTCTCCTTGATAGCAAAACCTCTTCTCCCCTTGATTTCCACCTCAGATCTGCCCTCTCCACTTGCCTTGATACCCTAGAAGATGATGGTGGAGAATGGTGGCCAAAAGTCCTCTTTCATGGTGCCCTAAACCCTTTAAAAGATGAAATTCGTGCAGCCATACGGGTTGCCTTACGGGCGTATGCATGCCCGCAAGGCTCCTAGAAACTTTCCCAGAAATTTTATCTCGTGCTACAGTACCCTGCTACAGTGATGAAGCCCAAAAACGCCGTATTTGGTGTCGCTTTCTTCATAAATACGTTCTTGAGCTTATTTTGCTTATTGCGGGCCTGTAACACAAGTAAAGCAACTTTAAACAAGAAAATAGATAACAACTTAACAAAAAGAGAACAGAAAATATACACAAATACATATAAAATACGTATATTTAGACGTTTATCAAACATCCCCACACCTAAGCGTTTGCTTGTCCCCAAGTAAACAAACATGAAGAACAGGGGCAAGAAGATAAATGGCTAAATATACGACCTCAAGCTCAAATGTACAGGACTTCACTAGCACAGATGGTTAGAAATCAGGAAGTGAGTTGTTCAGTGTATAGACAAGCAATATCAGCTCTGTTTCATCCAAAGTGTTCTTGTGAGTGTGTGCTGACTCCCACATTGACCTCAACACCCTGGATTACCCGAGGATGTCCATTCACCTCATACAAATTGAATTTAGTGTTAGAGTGCTAAAGACCCTCTCAATAGTCAGTTAAAATTCTTCTGGTCTCCAAAACGGAACTTTAACAACAAGTGAAGATAGAACAGGTTTCAGGCGCCCGAAAGGTTTTTTTTTTTCTCGAGTCCGTCTAACGTAGACTGCACAAAAATCTTTCAGCAGGATGCACATGCTGGCCAGGCACAAGAGCCACCCAACTTACTTGACTACACATCTACAAATACGCATTCATGCTTTTACAAGCAGAGGAATACTGACATAGACTCATTTTTCACCTTTTTTTTTTTTTTTAAGACGCCTGATCAAAAGGCTGCTAAAACCTCACTTAAAAATATCACTTAGGGTTAAAGCAAAAACAGGAGACTCAAAAGTTTTTAAAGGACTATTGAAAGAAGAATTTAACATCCTAACACTAAATCAATAAGATGGGTTAGAGTGTCCGAAGTGGAAGTTATTGTGAGCAGGTATCAATGTGCACTAAAGATGAAACAGAACTACATTCAAGCACATGTAAAGTACAACTCACTACTATCATTCTACCATGCTAGGAAATCCTTAACAATAAAATCATAGCTATCATAGGTGAGTCAAGCATGCAATTTAAAACAATTCCAAAGTTCATGAAAATCTACCCCCCACTCAAAAATGCACATTGTACTCTATGTGTCTAATTCAGCAGTGCATAAAAATTATAGGCGATAAAAGCATAATAAGAGGGTTGCATGAACTTCCCCGAGTCTCCAAACATGAGTCTTGAAGTCCAAGAGATCGGGGTAGCCACCAATGATGCGAGTAGATGATCGAGAGAAAAGGCGTGCTTGATGCCCTACTTCCATCCTACAAGATAGAAAGGAGCATCATCTCGAGGCATCTAACACATACAAAAAGAAGAAAGAAAAAAAAAACAACACAAACAAAAGCAAACAAAACAAACAACTAGCACAACACAACAATCAAGCAAAACAAAATCCAAGCAAGTTCTTTGTTCATCATTATCATGGTGTCCAAAGCTCTCTAATGCAAGCATGGCTAAGGGTTTACAAATATGATTCAAGATTAAGTCACATACAAGAGAAGCAATGGTTCAACATGATGGGAATGTGAAAGAATTCAAGAATTGCTACAGTAATTCCCAAAAACAATTTGCAAGAGCTTCTCTTGTAAATGGAGCATAAACACTTTTACAAAGCTTTGAAATTGCTCCAAAAACCCACAAAAATGACAAACAACAAAACTCCTATAAATTTCATCCACAAAAACAAGAAAAACTCAAGGTTTTGAGTGTGAGATCAAACTCTTGCCCTAGAGTAAGATGAGTGAATCTAAGGGCTAGATCCGGCCAAAAGCTTGCTCAAACTCCAAATTTTTGTCACCAAGATGGAAAAGAGGAGGAGGAGAGCAAACTAGAGCAAAAAGAATCATGAAAAATGGTGGAGAAATGAGGGAGAACCGGTTAGAAGAATGGGGAAGAAGAGTGAATAGTATAAGCCCCCAAAACATTAGTTTTAAGGCCTCAATCGGGTGGTCTTGCCGACCGGATGGTCCTCAAGATTCTCGGGAAAAATCGCGAGGGGCATCCTTGCGGCCGCAAGGATGGTCCTCGGGATTTTTCTGGTTGCACACTTTGTTCTCCACACTTTGTACACATTAACCATGGATGAAACCTTGAAAAATATGGCCGGAAACATCATTTAAACACTCAAAACATCAACATGCATGCATCTATAACAAGAATTCTTCAAAAACCACAAGACAAACAACTTAAAACAAAGGCGAAAGAATCAAGAAAAACGACGAAAAGCACAACTACACACGAACCACTACTAAAAACATAAGTAAAATAAGACAACACAAACAAGAAAATGAATGCAAGAAATGAAAGGAAGCTTGGGTTGCCTCCCAAGAAGCGCTTGTTTAACGTCATTAGCTTGACGTACCTCTTTCTTACCTAGGGAAGCTTGAAAATGGTGTGTTCCTCCCGGCTAGAGGTGGCATAAGAGCTACCAAAAAATATGAACTTTACCTTCCGGGATGATGCAAGTTTGGAGGTCATGCTTGAGTTACCTTTAGGCCTCCATGGGAAAAACTTGGGCCGAGCGTTATTCAATCTTGGCAATGGTGGGTCCTCGAATGGCGTCAACCTCCTACCCACATCTTGCTCCTCGGCCATTGTCAAATCACCTTGAATTACCCATAAGTGTTGTTTGGGTTGAGAACTTATCAAGCTTCGCATAGGTGGATTAATTGGACGCTTTAACACCCTATCCACATTTCTTTTCTCAACCTTTCTTGAACGATCAAAAGTGGCCCATAAAATTTGCATGGGTCGCCATGGAAAAAGTTTTGGTTGGGAATTGTCCAAGCCCGGCATTGGTGGGTTCAAGGATGACATTAGTTTTCTCCCCAAATCTTCAAATACAATTCCCGAATTTTTTTCTTTGCACTTGAAGATTATTGATTAGTTCATTGAATGGTTGATATCGAGGCAAGTAGTTTCTCGAAACGTGGTAGCTGGGGCCTCCTCTACTTCCTCACATATGTCTATAGCCATGATGACCTCCTCATTGTCTTGCTTTACCCCATCTTCCAATTGTTCCCCACTCATGAGATTGATATCCGCCCGATTTTCGCTTGGGTTAATTTCAATATTACTCATTGGGCTGCTCAAAGAAGGCTCAGAATTTGCCATAACAAATTTCTCAACTTGGTTCTCAAGTGCTTTGATTGAAGCTTGGACATTCCTTAGTATTGTACCAAATTCATCAAGTCGTCTGTCCATTTTTGCAAACCTTGCATCTGTACTGATCATAAACCTTGCTAGAACATCTTCAGTAGTGTATTTCCTCTCTTGTCGATGTTGCGGCTGAAATTGGGGAACTTGGGGTTGTTGAGGCCTTGGTTGTTGTGTAATGCCTTGGCTTGCTTTCATGACAAAGAGACATTCCATCTTCTTCTCAAGATCATAGACATTTGTGGAAAGCCGATTATTTTGTTCCTCAAGTGCATGGATTTTGCCGGCCAACAAATTTTCTTGAAAATCCATGGCCCTGTATAAACAATAAGATTAAAAAAAATAATAAGCTAACAAAGGAAACAAGAAAGAAGGAAAATAAACAAATATGAACAAAATGGTAAAAGACACAAACAAAAACAAATATTCACAAAAAGAAAGATATATGACTGGAGCAGTGAGCTAGAGGTTTTCCTAGCATTCTTGGAGTCCCCGGCAACGGCGCCAAAAACTTGATGATTGTCCGCAAGCGCACGGGTCGTCAAGTAATACCTCTCACGCACGCGTGAGAGGGTTGTATTCCCTGGGGTCCCAAGAGCTGCTATTACTTCCTCCTAGACGACACTGTCTAGTCTAACTAAGATAGAGAATTAAAACAAGATAAGAAAACTAACAAAGATAACTATAAACACATGGACTCAGGCACACCACATGAGCATATTCAAGGAAGCAAATAATAATGAAAGCGCGTGGTCCCGGGCTAGGATCCCCTCGGGATTACTAAAGCTAGTAGGATGCTAGAATTACACAGGCACTGGTGGTTCTTGGCCGGGAAAATCCTCAGGTAGGCCAACCCGATGGTCACGGCAGTTGGCCCCTAATCCAGTATGAGTATTGATACGGAATTCCTTATGCCCAAATCCTCTTACGATTGCATTAAAGGCACGAGATTCTCAAATTAGGGTTGAAGCACAAACTAGGCACAACCCTAATACCGGAGGGGTACAAAATACCCGATGGTCACGGCGTATTTGTACATGTATCCCTTCCAAGCTTGGGAGTCTAAAAGTACGGCGATGGTCACGCAACCTACTAAAACCTAAAAATCGATACACAGAGTTCTCATGCATACCAATACATCAAAGTACACCAAGCATGAACCACAAAACAAACCAAATAACATGAATGTAAATCTAAGCATCCATACAAAGCAAGTTCATCCCAAGGTTCACTGGATGCCCGGCGACCTTGGGAGTCTAGTTCATCATCAACAAAGGAGTAAGCAAGAAATACAAAGAATACAAGATAAAACTCAAAGCAAACTCCCCTAATATGAAGACTAGAAGGTGGTGATGAGAACTTGTCGGATCCGCGCCGGCAAGCTCCTAGATCTTCTCCTTGATAGCAAAACCTCTTATCCCCTTGATTTCCACCTCAGATCTGCCCTCTCCACTTGCCTTGAAACCCTAGAAGATGATAATGGAGAATGGTGGCCAAAAGTCCTCTTTCATGGTGCCCTAAACCCTTTAAAAGATGAAATTCGTGCGGCCATACGGGTTGCCTTACGGGCGTATGCTTGCCCGCAAGGCTCCTAGAAACTTTCCCAGAAATTTTATCTCGTGCTACAGTACCCTACTACAGTGATGAAGCCCAAAAACGCCGTGTTTGGTGTCGCTTTCTTCATAAATAAGTTCTTGAGCTTATTTTGCTTATTCCGGGCCTATAACACAAGTAAAGCAACTTTAAACAAGAAAATAGATAACAACTTAACAAAAAGAGAGCAGAAAATATACACAAATACGTGTAAAATATGTATATTTAGACGTTTATCATGTGTGAAGCTGCCACTTTAGCTCTTAACTAGTGAAGTTCTTTTTGTTAATTTTTGCTATGAAAGTCATGACAGTTGGTAGGAGCACATTAGAGAGAGTTGGAACACACACGCACTCATAAGTTGGGAATAGGGTTCAACTAGTTTTGTTTAGATCCCAAGATTTTTCATATTCTTTCACTGTAGTCCCCTCAATTACTTGTGGAACTCCCCTCTTTTCTAATCACCTGAGGTTAGTTATTTCTTTCTCTTTGTGTGAAACATTTTCTTTTTGCTTGAGGGCAAGCAAAAGCTTAAGTGTGGGGGAATTTGATAAGTGCTTGAATGAATGTATCTGATAATTATTATTTAGAGCACTTTCCATGTAATTGTTGCATACATAATTGAATTTGATACTGAATTCGCTTCTATTTTGTATTAAGGCTAGAATGAAGACATATAGATCGAGAGGAACAAGTTCGAGGTGATTTAAGCTAATTTTGGGAGAAAGATAGTGTTTTCTGAGGGACTTACGGTTCGGCTTACGGGTGCTCTTACCGGTACTGTAGCAGATTACTGTTTACAACCACTATTACGGAACTATTACGGTCATGTTACGGGTGTAAGGTCCATCTCGAGAGGCTTACGAGTACTGCTACGCCAGTAAGGGGGCAATGTAGCAGTTACTGGTCATAACACTGTAGCAAATCACTATTCATAATATTGTTATGAGCATCCTTACGGCCATAAGTCGCGGGCCGTAAGAACTACTTACGGCCGTAAGAACCCCCGATTTTTTAGTTATAAAAGCCAGAAACTAGGGCTTTTGAGGGGTCTTCTTTCCAGTCTTCAGCCATCCTTTGGGCTGCGATTTGGAGGGCCAAAAGAAGGGACACGATGACTACGAGGTCAAGGGCAACGATCACTCGATTAAGAGAAGGAACCCTTGCTAGTGTTCATCATCATCATCGTCATCAACTTTTAGGACATTGTCGAGGTCAATAAGCATTATTCTATCAACGTCGAGGGGAACTTCACGTTGATTCATCTATTCTTGATTCTTGAGGGAGTGTTGTTTAATTGCACATTATGACTATGCTTGTGATTAATTATTTAATTGTTTTGTATGTCATAATGAGCTAAAGCCCCATTGAGAGCTTGGACTTGAAACCTTAGGGATTTGTAATAGATTCTATGGTACTTCTTACTCTTATTTGTTTATGAAGTTTGATTATTCAAATGCATGTGTAGTTTGATTCAATTCTTATTGCATGTTGCGTGGCTATTGACGTGCGGTGAAAACCCGTTAGTTATCGAAACTAGCATTCTGTGAAAACCCATTAGTTCTTAATACCTAGCGTGCGGTGAAAACCAGTTAGTTCTTAAGAACTAGCGTGGGTGAAAATCCGTTAGATTCTAGTAATTAGAGTGCGTTGAAAACTCGTTAAGACGTCACATTTCTAGTCAGCTTCCATTTATTCAAGTGAGAAGTATATGTAGGATTTTGTACCTTGTTGTTAAAACCCTAAGGGATTATTATCCAAGTACTCCCATGATTCTCAATAGTTGTTGATCTCTTGTTTTATTGTGCCCTCTCTCTTTTTAATATATTAAGCTTTACTTAATCTGTTTCTCAATCATTCTAATCAGGCTAGATTTCATCTTCTAAAGTTAGTACTAGTACTCTTGCTCCCTGTGATTTGATAACCCGACCCTTCACCGGGTCCACTTTATTACTTGACGACCTGTGCACTTGCGGTGACGCAAAGGGCGTGTCACTTATAAAAAGCATGCAATTTAATACGAAAATATTTTAAATAATTATACACATTTGGGAACTTATCATAACATCCCCACATTTAAGGGTTTTCTTGTCCTCAAGTAAATAAAAACATGAAGAACAAGGGAAAGATGATAAGTGGCTAAATGCCACCTCAAGCTCAAGCAGTAGAGAACTCCACTAGCATGAAATGAAAGAAAGTGCAGAAATTGAGTTGTATATAAAACAACAAAAGCTCTGTAATGGTAGTCCTGTCGTATCTAAAGTGTTCCCATGAGTGTGTGCAAACTCTCTACCTCACTCTCCTCACCTTAGATCAACCTAGGGCTTCCATGCACTCCATACACTATGATGATTAGTCTTAGACATGCTAAGAAACCCATCAATGATCGGTTAAGACCCTTTTGATTCTTAACTATAACTCTAGCAGCATTTTAAAGATCCTAGATAAGCCAAGGAGATCAGTAGGATTATTTTTTTATTAACGTAGATTGTACAAAATTTTTCGGTAGGGTACACATGCTGTTTAGGCACCCGAGCACCCACCTACTCAATTTATTACATATCTACATGAACGCATTCATACTTCACGAGCTGTTGGCTTAAGGTGCACTTTGGTTAGAAGCCCGCACCTTGAGCAACTTAGCTAGTGTGAGCAGCGGAATAGTATCTTTGACTTATTTCTATTTACAACCTATCTCATGTCTTCTGGTCTAGTCTACATGTCATGATGTCACTAATACTAGAGTTTACAAGAATCAAAAGTTCCTAAAGACCCATTGAAAGTAGCCCTTAACAAACTAAGACTAGTATCAACGTGATGAGTTGGTCAGAGTGTACGAGGTGAAAGTTCAGTGATACAGTGTGTGGGCTACACTAGAGATAAGACAGGACCTTCAATCAAGCACATGAATAAGATACAACTCAATTCTATCATTCTTTTAAGCTAGGAAATTCTTACAATAAATCATAGCTACCACAGGTGAATCATCCGTGCAATTATATAAATACCTCATCCCCACACTTAGAGTTGTGCATTGTCCTCAATGCACATTATCAGCAGCTCAAGAAGAATAAGTAAGATAAAACTATAAGGGTAGGGTATAAGAAGAACTTCTCCAATTATTTGATGAAAAATTGTAGTGAAATGTGGCAAGAAGATAGAAGAGAGGTGGGAGAGAGCTCATTACTAGAAGCACCTGCAAAGATCTAAAGAGTAGATCAAACTCACCATTCATAATAGAGAAAAAAAAGTACAGCTACAAAATAAAACACTCAAGAAATACAGATGTACAAATAAAAATAACACTTAGAAAAGAAACAAGACAAAATACACGCAGAAGTCCCATGTGCCCAATCATGAAAGGGAGTACTCTCTAGCATGCCTACAAGCACCAATGCACAAGATTAAACCGAAAAAACACAAAAACAAGGGTTTAGGGCTCTCATTAACTCATAGAAGCTAAGGAACATAGATGCCCCAAAAACATTTTTGCAAGAGTTCCACTTGTATTTGGAGCTTTAAATATTTTACAAAGTATGCTTAAAGCTCAAAATTTTCACATAGACAACATCTATTCAATCCATAATGATGCTTGTACGACACAATATAAAGTATTAATGAGAAAATACAAAGTTTTGAGCAGACCTCTACTTAGGGCTCCCAAAATTCACGTTGAAGAAATATGGCGATAAAGTTGGTAAAACTCCGAATAAATCGCAAAATTGAGATTGGTAAAGGTGGGAGAAGAGTTTAAAGCAATAAAAACAAAGAAAAATGAGGGAGAGATGAGGAAGAAAGGAAAAAGGATGAGAGGAAACTGAGGAAAAGGAATGAATAGTGGAGGAGAGAAAGGGAGCAGCCGCTTAAGTGGCTGCCCCAACCGTGTGGGCGCCCATGCAGGCGCATGGGCCCGTATCCCACAAAGCCAGGCGGCCTTGTGAACGCAAGGCTGCATGCAAGGTGCCCAGCCTAGAGTCTGGTAGTGAGGCTAGTAGCCTCACAGCCAGCCTTGCGGGCACATATGCGCCGGCAAGGCTCCCAACCCGCGAGTTGGGGCTTCTTGCGGCCTTCCACGCGGGCGCAAAGGCACCCACGAGGCTCCCGAAACATTTTTCCAAGCTTTTTGAGGGCGTAAAGACACCCGGAAAGTTCTGAAAAGTTAAAAATTCGGCATTGTCTCCCCTACAACTTCAAGGAAAAACTGAAACACACAACTAATCTCCGAAGCATTTAAAACAACACACTTGAATTTCATTGAAATAAAGGGCAAAACATTAAGAAGTGCAAGACCAACATGGGTTCAAACAACAACCAAGAATATGAGAAAGTAAACACACCAACTAAGCAAACCACACAACAAAAATCAAAAGAGTACAAGAAAATAAATTGCGGGAATTTAAAACTTGAGTTGCCTCCCAAGAAGCGCTTCTTTAACATTATTAGCTCGACGTACCTTCAACATTACCTCAGGGTGGGTCAAATGGAGGAGAATTACCTCAGGGTTGCTACAGTGGTGACGCTGCAAAAAAGCCGTATTTGGTGTCGATTTCTTCCTAAATACGTTCTTGAGCTCATTTTGGCTTCTTCAGGGCCTGCAACACAAATAAAACCAATTTAACCACAAAAGGGAGCGTCGGCTTATCAAAAGCATGGAATTTAATACAAAAATAATATAAATAATTATACACATTTAGGCACTTATCAATTACCAAAGTTTAATGTTTGGGTCTCTTTTAAGATTGGATCAACTTCATGTTTCTTATTCCAACCCGACGTAATCTAGCAAGTTAAACATATGTACAGCATCTTCCCTTCATTTTCTATAAAGTTCCCATGTTGGTACTATTGAAAGAAGTTGTAGAATAGAATAGCTTCAATAGTACTTGGGTCATCCACCAATTATTATGAGTAATTAATTTAAAAAGGTAATTGACAGTAGAACTAAATGGAATATATGGACTTGAATGACAAAAATTCTTTGAATGATATTAGATGAAAATTAGTAATTAATAGTGCCTTGATCTTACTAAAGTCTAAAATGAATCTAAAATGAGCTTCTAAAGCTTGAAGTCCATGTGACCAATACCCCTTGCATGTATGCCACAAGTGCATTAGTCGCTTAAGTAGTATAATGTACTCAAGTGTGAAGTAGTCGAATCCACATGGACCAACTCTATTAGTACTACTCTTTCCTCTATTATCTAACTGGTGAACTTGAATGAAGTTTATTAATCTTATTTGACAAGAATGAAAGTAAAGATGAAGATAATAAACTCGAGGAAAACTCAAGGGATGAGAGAGTGCCTCAAACTCACTCCTCTCAGACCTTGCACTAATTTCCTATATTGGCTATTGATGGAGCACTCTTGGATCCTGGAGATTCCAAAAATAGTTGAACCCTTTGTCCAAGTTATCAAACGTAATCACACACGGTAATCTATCATTACCCCTATGATTGCATTAAGCACTATGAATCTCTCTCTTAAGTTTTACACTAATATGGAGAGATCGACACCATACACCCTATCTCTAGGCATGAACTCAACCTCTATCTCTATATATGATCTAATATGGTGGATTTCTCAATCATCACCATGCTAAACATATATGTAATTAAGGCTTTCACACAATATAAATTGCAAGTATGAAGTAACATAGGAAATTCACAAGAAAACCACAAAAGGAAATATAGAAAATAAGGAAATCAAGTACAAGTCATCTATCGAGTCATGGTCTGAAACAAAAAATGACTAGAAGATTCACATGTTAAAAAATAACCAATTAAAATCCAAAATTATGAACAAATATTAAATCATGGTTAGCTGCCTTCAATTTTTTTAATTAAGGGTAATGAAATCAAGGTTAAAAAAAGCTGATTCACTAATTGAGATGCTCCAAAGACTACAACAATGATTGCAATCCACTACTGTATTGTTGCCTCGAGTTTTTCCTTCAAACCCTAGCCACCCCTTTGCCATTTAATCCAAAAGATCCCCTCAGAAACCTAACTTTCAGGTTTTGTATTGCAGCCATGGACTAATGCACTAGCATCTTCTGAATGTGCACACCCATGATCTTTTTTGTGTGCTTCTGACTTGGTTTTGAGAAGACACTGGATTTAGAGATTTACATGGCCTTGAGCACACCTAAGCTTATGGTTAGATCTTCAGAGTATTCTTTCCAACATTCTACATGCTCTCAACATGCCCATGCTAAGGTCATGTTTTTCCCTATAAATGTTCTCTTGTGCTTGTTTGGCTCAGAAATGCATCATTTTTTTATTCACTTTGCCCTAAGCCTTTTACCTACACTTTTTCACTCAAAATACCCTATAAAGCACTAAAAAAGAAAAAATAACAATAAAACTCTGATTAAGTGCATGCATTTATAATAGGAAAAATACATGTTTGTAATCAGTAAATGCGTTTGCTCTCTGAGAATTGAAGGGATATCAAATGAAGAAGTGTGTGAAGTGACACTTTCCTAGAGTTGCTGAAAATAATATCATTTTCAATAATTCTAATGTTCTTTTTTTTTAGAAAAGGAAAAGAATGGCAGTCGGAGAAAAATGAGCTTTTATATGTTGCTTAGCCTCTCTACTTGAGTGAAAACTCTTGAAGTGGGTTAGTTTGAAATAAAAAATATATATATTGAAATAAGGGAAGTGCCACTTCTTCTACAAAGACAAGTGATACGCCCTCTGCATATCCACAACTGCACGGGTCGTATAAGTATTATAATGTACCTAATGTGGGATCAGGTAGTCGAATCCACAGGGATTGGTGTATCTCCTAATACGACTGCTGCCAACTCTAGGTCGTGAGTGCGGTAATTCTCTGGTGGGTTACCCACAAGCACACAGGGTCGTCAAGAAATATACCACTCGTGCATGCACGAGTGGGTCGTATTCCCAAGGGCCCGAGAATCTATCCTTACTTCCTTCTCACAATGTTGTCTAGCCGATCAAACTCGAGAGTAAAGGATGAAAATGCAAATAAATGAAACAAATGCAATTCAAAGCTAAATAACCAGGATGATAAATGGGAGAAATTAAGGTGAGAAAGCGGTCATGGATGAGGATCCCCTCAGGGCTACTAAAGTGTACAGGATGTCGAACTAACATGCAAGTGGCTAGTTGGACCGAGAAAACCCTAGATTAGGTCAACCCCATGGTCACGTCAACTGACCCATAATCCGGTACTAGTATTGGATACGGAATCTATTCCATCCAAATCCTCCTATGATAGTAAAGGGCAAGGTGGTTTTCTCAATATAGGGTAGAAATACAAGTAAGAACTTAACCCTAGAATTGGAGGGGTACAAATATCCGGTTGTCACGGGGTATTTATACATATTTTCCTTCCAAGCTTGGTGAGTATTACTAGGGCAATGCTCATGCAACCTAGTATGTAAAGATAAACAGAGTTCTCATGCATACCCTAACATTCAAGAACACCAAACAAGGATCACAAACAAGCCAACAAGCATTAATTAAAACAAAGTATCCAAAAATACATAAGTTCACCCCAAAGGTTCACCTACATCCGGTGACTTTGGGGTTTAGCTGTTCATAATCTCAAAATACACAATCAAAAGCATGAAAATAACTAAATAGGGCATGATCAACTCCCTCAAGGATGGAAATGGAATTCCGAAGACGCCACTCAAGAGGTGGCTCCCTTGTCTTCAACCTTCTCCAACAAGCCCTAGAAGTGGATCTTGCTCAAAAACGCACTCTCCCCGCTGATCTCGACGTGAAAATGCCCTCCAAGCCTTCCTCCAAGCTGGATATGAAAATGGTGGTGTGAAGCTCCAAGGAGAAGGCAAAAGTCCCCTTTTGAAAACCTTGAAACTTCTTAAAAAGGGTGACATTGCGACGCCATACAGGCTACCTTGCGAGCGCAAAGTTGCCCGCAAGGCTCCCATAAACTTTCCCAGATTTTTTCGTCTCAGGTGCTACAGTACTTGATGAATGCATTTCATATATATTTATTTCATGTCTTACTCCCATGATCCTTCAATTTATCGGCATAAATTCTCCTTATTCAGTGCTGATAAGTGCTTGATTATATATATATTATAATATCATTTTACATGCATTGAGCATCACTTTTATCAGGTTTTAGCATTAACAAGGTGTGTTTTATGTTCTTTTGTGCAAACAGGGCTGTGGAGACATGACGTACAGGAAGAAGCAAAGATAGGGTGTGATGACACGTTTCAAGGCCACAATCAGAAGCTGTGTTCATATGCATGGGGGTGTTGCCAACATTCGGAGGAGTACAAGTCATTACACAAACCGAAAGGGCACAAAGGCAGTAGTACGCCCATGTCCCAGCTTCCGTACAAAGCAGAAGAAGGTTCTTGAGGATTTCAAAGCATAGAAAGCCACACACCCTACCACACGAGCGTGTGCCCGACCGTGTGGACTCCAAGGAAGACTTCGGGGGAAAAGCACTGCAGCATTTACTGTAGCGAAGTACTGTAGCAGTACTGTTGCAAAGTACTTCACACGGGCGTGTGGATGCCCGCGTAAAGCCCCGAATTCAAATTATAAAAGCCGCCTTGTGATAATTTTTAGGTATCTTTTCGGCAAATTCGAGAGACAAGGCGGCTAGGGCTTGGGAGGAGTTTTTTGCGGCTTTGGGAAGCTTTCCTCACCAACTTGGATCGATTCCTCCACCGTCATAGCATCAAGGAAGCCATCGGCGACCTAGCTTCGGAGTGGATTCAATCCAGACGTGGAAACTACCCTTCAAGACTATCATCACGGATTTAAGGGGGTTATTCTTTATGTCTTTGGAACTTTATTCTCAATTTATTATTTGTTTTGTGACTCGCTCCATGGAGAGCTAAACCCCTAGAGGGTATTCGGACATGTAAACCCTAGGATTCTTATTTTCATTAGATTTACATTGTGTTTCTATTCGAATTTATCAGTTTGAGTTTTACTCTTGAGTTCTTAATGCTTGTTTGTGCTTTTGATTTCATCATTAATTGCCTTGCATGTTTTATTCAATCTAGTGAAGAGAGAGATCACCGCTAGGTTTAGAATTACCAAGAGTAAAGAGGGTCGAGAGGGTGAGCCGTGAGATAGCGGAGTGTCCCCTTTCCCTTGCGACAGATATTTCCTATCTCCTTATTCCCTAAGTGTCAAGCAACCATATGTGGTGTGAGGCGTCGAGAGAATTCTCCGCCGGGACCTCGTAGGGGGTTAGGAATCTTTCACCTGGAGGCAGGGTTAGATCTACTTTTAGGAATTGGTTATATCTTTGGGATCCCTAGAGTTTTAAGCAGTCATATGTGGTGTGAGGCGTCGAGAGAATTCTCCGCCGGGACCTCGTAGGGGACTAGTTATCGGCGACCTGGAGGCAGGGGCCGTTATACCTTAGGATACCCACGACTCATTGTTTTTGTTTAGAAACACTTGTAATCTACATCCAACACCCGAATCCTAGGGGGAGCATTGTCCGGATACCTCACTTTTATTGATTGAGAACTTTTTTCCTTTTATTTCCTGCGCACTTGTGGTGACACTCTTACTGTTGGCCATTAGATCATCACACACTACAGTCATTAGGCTAGATAACAAAAGAGGGGCTATTACTAGTACTTCTGTTCCCTGTGGTTCGACAACCCGACCCTTTGGGTCCACTTTTATTACTTGACGACCCGTGCACTTGCGGTAACGCAAGGGGTTGACACACATCACCCTGTTGTGTTGTTGCGGAGACGCATCAAGTGCTATTTGAGGTATTCTTAGTTTTCCATGCAGATATCAAGGTCCTAAGGTAAGAAGAAGTGATTTGGAGCATTTTCAGGAGCTAAAAAACTTAGGAGAAACCTCATCAAGCTCAACACGGGTGCAGCACGCCCGTGCTTCAAGCCGTGAAATTCACAGGAGATTCCAGCCGAGAACAACACGCAAATTGTTTGCTAAGCACGGCCGTGCAACTCTCAGCACGGCAGCAACACGGGCGTGTTACAACCCGTGTAGATTACAGGAATTGGAGTTTCAAGAGTTTTATTCGGCCATAATCTACACGGCTTGGAGCACGGCTTCAACACGGCAGTGCTCACATCGGGAAACACTTTAAAACCTCAGAAACTTAGGTTTTTTGGGGACTTTTAGAGGGCGAACTAAAGGAGGAAGAAAGGGAGAGCTTTGGGGCACCGTCCTCATCCTCACCAAGGGAATGTGGCCCGCATGGTAGGCCGATCGAGAGGAGATTCCACGACATCATTGAGCCTCTTACAGCCGCAAGGATGCAAGAAATTACTGAGTTTTCAACTTCTTATATTTTAATTTCTTTGGCAATTACCTTGTTGTTTAATGTCATGAGGGGCTAAACTCTTAAGGGAGCCCTGGGGCGGTCTTGTCTGACGTTGTAGCTTGAACTTGAGTACTTTTCTTGCAGCATTTATGAAGGTCTTGTTCTTTGCAATAAATCTCTGTTATTGGCTATCTTGAATGTTGTTTAGTGGTTGGATGCTTGGAAGTTTGGTTTTCTTATCTTGGCTTGTGACTCATTGTTTGATAGTTGCAAGCAGTAAGATCACAACTTAGGGTTCAACAGCACTGTAAGCCTCATTCATATAGCATAACTGGTTTTAGAACTGAAGACATCTCTGATAAATGCTAAGAAAGTCTAAGTTAGTAAACGTCAGGAATCCAACCCCGGGCCCCATCTCCTCCATCGAGCAAATCCTTACATTTACCTTAGCGCATTTCCTTTCCTCAATCTCCTTTAATCCAACCTAGAGTCAAATCCATCTTCTTACTTGATTAGATATTAAGTAGAACGATGGTATTAGAAGCTACACCAGTCCCAGTGGATACGACTACCCGACCCTAAGGGTACATTTTACTACTTATACGACCCGCACACTTGCGGTTACGCAAGGGGCCTATCAGTACTGCTACATTGATGAAGCCCAAAAACGCCGTTTTTGGTGTTGGTTTCTTCATAAATACGTCCTTGAGCCCATTTTGGCTTATTCAGGGCCTGTAACACAAACAAAACAAATTTAAGCACAAAAATAGGTGTCGACTTAACAAAAAAATAACAAAATAATACACGCAAATACGAATAAAATACGTATATTTAGACATTTATCATTCTCCTCATGCGTGTGGATGCCCGCGTAAAGCCCCGAATTCAAATTATAAAAGCCGCCTTGTGATAATTTTTAGGGATCTTTTTGGCCACTTTCGAGAGACAAGGCGGCTAGGGCTTGGAAGGAGTTCTTTGCGGCTTTGGGAAGCTTTCCTCACCAACTTGGATCGATTCCTCCTCCGTCATAGCGTCAAGGAAGCCATCGGCGACCTAGCTTCGGAGTGGATTCAATCAAGACGTGGAAACTACCCATCAAGACTATCATCACGGATTTAAGGGGGTTATTCTTTATGTCTTTGGAACTTATTTCTGAATTTATTATTTGTTTTGTGACTCGCTCCATGGAGAGCTAAACCCCTAGAGGGTACTCGGACATGTAAACCCTAGGATTCTTATTTTCATTAGATTTACATTGTGCTTCTATTCGAATTTATCAGTTTGAGTTTTACTCTTGAGTTCTTAATGCTTGTTTGTGCTTTTGATTTCATTATTAATTGCCTTGCATGTTTTATTCAATCTAGTGAAGAGAGAGATCACCGCTAGGTTTAGAATTACCAAGAGTAAAGAGGGTTGAGAGGGTGAGCCGTGAGATAGCGGAGCGTCCCCTTTCCCTTCCGACAGATATTTCCTATCTCCATATTCCCTAAGTGTCAAGCAACCATATGTGGTGTGAGGCGTCGAGAGAATTCTCCGCCGGGACCTCGTAGGGGGTTAGGAATCTTCCACCTGGAGGCAGGGTTAGATCTACTTTTAGGAATTGGTCATATCTTTGGGATCCCTAGAGTTTTAAGCAGTCATATGTGGTGTGAGGCGTCGAGAGAATTCTCCGCCGGGACCTCGTAGGGGACTAGTTATCGGTGACACCGGAGGCGGGGGCCGTTATACCTTTGGATACCCACGACTCATTGTCTTCGTTTAGAAACACTTGTAATCTACATCCAACACCCGAATCCTAGGGGGAGCATTGTCCGGATACCTCACTTTTATTGATTGAGAACTCTTTTCCTTTTTATTTCCTGCGCACTTGTGGTGACACTCTTAGTGTTGGCCATTAGATCATCGCATACTACATTCATTAGGCTAAATAACAAAAGAGGGGCTATTACTAGTACTTCTGTTCCCTGTGGTTCGACAACCCGACCCTTTGGGTCCACTTTTATTACTTGACGACCCGTGCACTTGCGGTAACGCAAGGGGTTGACACACATCACCCTGTTGTGTTGTTGCGGAGACGCATCAAGTTTTTGGCGCCGTTGCCGGGGAACAGGATATTAGGAACGCTAGTATTTTGTTACTTTAGCCATTCATTTATTTTTACTGTTTTTTTTCTACTCCATCTTCTCTACTTTCATTGTTCTCATTTTCTGATCTTGTGTCTTTTATTGTGCCCAAGGACTATGTTCAATACGAAGGAAATATTGGAGACATTGAAGGAAGTAATGGCGACGAATGAAGAGAAGGTAGAACAATTAGTTGCAACTTACAAGTGGAGCCACGAAGACTCGATCACTGGGTTCGGGAATTTATATCACGGTGCATATCTGGCTAGCTTACTAGACCAATTTGATAAGTCGGCAATCCTCTCTTTTAATGAAGAACCTGAAGTTAATCTGAAAGAAGCAATGGCACAGTTTAATATGATCATGACAGAAAGTAATTCAGATGGAGATGATGATTCTATAGAAGATGCTGATCAAATCCTAGCGGCAGAAATTTGTAGCATTGGCATTCGAGAAGACTATCCTGAAGATTTAGAGATTGTCCCGTCAGCCCAACCAGAGCTGGATGTATTCGAGGAGGAACCGGAAAATGAACACAAGGGTTTCGAAGAAATTGAGCAGAAACAGGGTAATCGATTACGACCTTCAGTGGAAGAACCCCCTGAGCTGGAATTGAAGACATTACCTGACCATCTAGAGTACGCTTTCCTTGCCGAAGGGTCGAAGTTGCCGGTAATCATTGCTTCCAACCTCTCTGCATCACAAAAAGAAAAACTGGTGGTTTTATTGAAAGCACATAAAGCTGCTATTGCATGGAAGATTTCAGACATCAAAGGGATAAACCCATCCTTTTGCACGCATAAGATTCTGATGGAAGACAACTATAAAACAGTCATCCAACCTCAACGAAGGCTTAATCCAAACATGAAGGAGGTAGTAAAAGCAGAGGTGGTGAAGCTCCTAGATGCAGGCATTATTTACCCTATATCCGATAGTGCTTGGGTGAGTCCTACTCAAGTAGTGCCGAAGAAGGGGGGTATGACTGTGGTGAAGAACGAGCACAACGAGCTGATACCCACACGTACAGTAACCGGTTGGCGTGTGTGCATTGATTACCGAAGATTAAATGACGCCACAAGAAAGGATCATTTCCCTCTTCCTTTTATTGATCAAATGCTAGAGCGTCTCGCAGTCATCGGTTCTATTGTTTTCGGATGGCATGTCAGGTATTTTCAGATCCCGATCGCCCCCGAAGATCAGGAGAAAACAACATTTGCATGCCCCTATGGTACGTTTGCATACAGAAGGATGCCGCTCGGGTTATGTTATGCACCAGCCACATTTCAAAGATGCATGATAGCCATTTTTGATGAACTACTGGAGGATGTCATGGAGGTCTTCATGGATGACTTCTCTGTGTTCGGTGATTCTTTTGACGCATGTCTGAAGAACTTGGAAAGGGTACTCATGCGGTGCGAGGAAACGAATCTTGCCTTGAACTGGGAAAAGTGTCACTTCATGGTGCAAGAGGGGATAGTGCTGGGGCATAAAATCTCTAGCCAGGGAATCGAAGTGGACAGAGCAAAGATTGAAACAATAGAGAAGCTACCACCACCAACTAACGTCAAGGCAATTCGCAGCTTCTTGGGGCATGCAGGATTCTATCGGCGCTTCATAAAAGATTTTTCCAAGATCACTCGACCGCTTACCCAACTTTTGGAAAAGGATGTCCATTTTGAGTTTAATGATGAGTGTGTATCTGCTTTCAGCTTATTAAAGGAAAAACTTACTCATTCACCCATCCTAATCACACCTGATTGGAACCTTCCCTTTGAGCTCATGTGTGATGCCAGTGACCATGCAGTTGGGGCTGTTTTGGGACCAAGAAGAGACAAACACTTTCAACCAATCTATTATGCAAGCAAGACATTGACAAGTGCCCAAGAGAATTATACAACTACCGAAAAAGAATTGTTGGCTGTAGTTTTTGCGTTTGATAAATTCAGACCCTATTTAATTTTATCTAGAGTGATTGTTTTCACATACCATTCGGCCCTTCGTTATCTAATGAGCAAGGCTGACGCCAAACCAAGACTAATTCGTTGGATTTTGTTGTTGCAGGAATTTGATGTGGAAATCAAGGACAAGAGGGGTGCAGAAAATCTGCAGCAGATCATTTATCCCGTTCGGAGGGTTTAGAAGATGATGAAGCCACTCATAATGAAATCAACGACTCATTTCCGAGAGGAGCACCCGTATGGAGTTCAAGATCAGTCAATATCCGATACTCCATGGTTCGCTGATTTTGCAAACTATCTTTCGGGCAAGGTTCTCCCCAAGGGACTCACATTTCAGCAAAAGAAGAAGTTTTTCGCCGACCTGAAAAATTTCCTTTGGGAAGATCCATATCTGTTCCGAGTATGTGCGAGACCATGTAGTGCGAAGATGTGTTTCAAGGGAAGAAGGGTGGAGCATCCTTACCCATTGCCACTCGGGACCCACCGGTGGTCATTATGCAGCGAGCCGAACTGCAGAGAAAGTGTTGGCTGCAGGTTTTTATTGGCCAACCATATTCAAAGATGCTCATCAATTCGTTCAAAGCTGTGATAAATGTCAAAGAGCTGGTAATTTGTCTAGACGGGACGAGATGCCTCAAAATCCTATTCAGTTCTGTGAAGTATTCGACGTTTCGGGTATTGACTTTATGGTACCATTCCCTAATTCAAATTGAAACAGATACATTCTAGTCGCCGTGGATTATGTGTCCAAGTGGGTTGAGGCACAAGCTCTCCCCACAAACGACGCTAGAACCGTAGTTAGATTTCTCAAGCGCTTGTTCGCTCGTTTTGGTACTCCCAGGGATCATCATTAGTGATAGAGGGACTCATTTTTGTAATGTGCAGCTTGATAAGGTACTGAAACGATATGGAGTGTATCATCGGCTAGCCACTCCATACCACCCGCAAACAAGCGGCCGTGTCGAGGTAACAAACGGGGAGTTAAAGAGAATTCTAGCGAAATCGGTGGAACACAACCGAAAGGATTGGTCCGAACGTCTCGATGACACACTTTGGGCATATCGTACGGCCTACAAGACACCAGTGGGAACAACACCATACAGCTTGGTTTATGGAAAATCTTGTCACTTACCGGTGGAACTCGAGCATAAAGCTTACTGGGCAATCAAGGCGATGAATTTTGACCTTGCACAAGCCGGAGAACAAAGGAAGTTGCAGCTGAATGAATTAGATGAATGGCGGTTGCGTGCATACGAAAATGCAAAGATTTATAAAGAGAAAATGCGTCGGTGGCATGATAAGCACATCAAATTGCAGAAAGGGTTCAATGAAGGCGACTTGGTGTTACTTTTCAACTCTCGTTTGAGATTATTCCCAGGAAAATTAAAATCGAGATGGTCAGGACCTTATACAGTGACCCAAGTATCACCGCACGGGGCGGTTGAAATCACTCACCCAGAAAAAGGGACGTTTAAGGTGAACGGGCACAGGTTGAAGCGCTATTTTTCAGGCGAAGAAGCAGTTGCAGGAAAGGAGGTATTTCACTTGCATGAGCCCACATAGAGGAACAGGTACGTCGAGCTAATGACGTAAAACAAGCACTTCTTGGGAGGTAACCCAAGTCATTTTATTGCTTTCATAGTTAGTTTTTCAATTATGTAATAATAATTGGCTTGAGTAGGCGACTTTGCGTTAATTCTGTCGTTGCTGTATTTTTATTGTTTATTCTTGGTGTTTCATGATAATTATACATGTGTGGCTTGATTTAGATTGATTTAGAGATTTAAAGTTAAGGAATTGGCCTTGTGCTTAAGTGTTTCATGTTTTGCTGAAAATCCACAAGGGCAGGCACAAGGGGGTGTGAGTGCCCCTGTGCCTTGCTGAAAAATTGAAAAAACATGAAACAGAAGGGCACAAGGGCACCCACACGGGCGTGTGGGTGCCCCTGTGGCCCTCCTGAGGAGCCACACGCCCATGTGGCTCATCCACATGGGCGTGTGAGACCTGAAAATTTATTTTTCAGGTTTAGAGAGGCACAAGGGCAGCCACACGCCCGTGTGGCTGCCCCTGTGGATTTTCCAGGTCCACAAGGGCGCTCACATCCCCTTGTGAGTGCCCCTGTGGCCTTCTGTCTCGAGTTTTTAATCCACACCGGCACTCACACGCCCCTTGTGGCGTTCTGGCGTCGATTTTTGAAGGCACAAGGGCGTGTGGCTCATCCACACGCCCATGTGGCCATCCACAAGGGCGTGTGAGACCCTCACACACCCATGTGGCTTATAAAGGAGATGAGAAGGCCTTGAACCTTTCATTCAAACCTTCGCGCCTTTTCTCCTTCCGACGCCTCCACGCGAAGAGACGCACCTCTTGGGTTCCTAACGCCTCTCCTTAGCTTATTTAAGGATTCTTGGGTGTTTTTCCGGCGATTTCCATCTTCTTCTTCATCAAAAATCTCCGGTAAGCTCCAAGTTTTTCTAGTTCTTGCCATGAATTTTGAATTTCAGATCTGGTGATTTGTTGATGTGTTATGCATAAATCTTCCATGAGAACTATCATAATATGCATGCTTATCGATTTAGGGGTAGTTTTTGATGTGGAAACCACCCAACCATGGCTTTTTGGCCATGGTCGGGCATCCACACGGGCGTGTGGCCCATCCACACGCCCGTGTGGATGAGGATGATGACCCACAAGGGCGTGTGGATCATCCACACGCCCATGTGGATTTCTGCACAGTGGAATTTTGCACTAACTTACCCTGATTTTCACAGATATGGCCCCTAGGACCAAGAAGGTCGCCCACAAGCGCTCTCGCGCCGCCCGGGAGCCTTCTCCTCCCGAGGAACTGGAGTTCGCCGTCCCTGAGCATCAGCAGCGATATGAGCGCTTACAGCGTCTCAAATTCGGACAGGCGCGCGTGATCGATTGGAAGGCACTCGAGGAGATTGACTTGGCCGATGAGGTGCGCGAGCTTACCGCTGTGGGAGGCTGGGACCGGCTCCTTACTATTCGTGATCCCACTTATCGTGAGCTCACACTGGAGGTCTTGTCCTCGTTCGACTTCGACCGCGCTCGCCATGATTTTGAGAGGGAGGACACGATCCGCTTCAGGCTATTCGGTCAGTACCACTCCATGAGCCTCACGCAGTTCTCTGTTTTCCTCGGTTTATATGACAGAGACTATGTTCACACGGGGGAGTACGAGCAACTCATCGTCGATTACCCTATTGGACTCACTCCGAGTCGTGCGTACGGGACCATATGCGGAGGCTTCCAGTACGAGCCGGGATCTTCCAAGGCCACCATGCTCAGCCGTCCGGCCTACAGGTATATACATTCTATTTTCAGCAGGACCGTGACGGGACGAGGCGACAGCACTGGAGTTTTGAGCCGCCTCGACTTGCTTTACCTATACACCATGGTCCTGAACATCCCCATGCATTTAGGCTTTGTTGTGGCGGATTACCTCCGCCATCAAAGCCATTACGTGAGGGTCGGTGTGATCTTTTCAGGAGTATACATTACCCGACTCGTTCGTGGCATGGGGTTGTCCGAGGCACTTCGAGGGATGGAGAGGATCAGCATACCAGCACCCTTGGGGCTTGCATCTCTCCGAGCCATGCGTATGGTGAAGAAGACGAGCACCGGCCGTTATATACTCGCAGTGGAGGCCGAGGAGGAGGAGTCGAAGAGGAGGCGGCCGACCCAGCGAGACGCTCCCGATTCACCGGCACCCACCTGGTGTGCCGATGGACACCGAGGCCCCCGCATCCGAGCGAGCGAGAGCAGCCCTCCACTCGAGCCCGTGACCGTTTGGCGAGGCTCGAGGTGGCGGTTGGAGCTCTCCCGGGGGACATGGCGGCTGTGCTCGCCAACCAGTCCATGATGATGTCGCAGTTGTCCATCATTCGACATCTTACGGAGAGCGACACAAGCATCCGAGGCGACGACATCAGCACCACCGGCGCCACCGGCGGCACCGGCGAGAGTTTCCCGACGCATGAGGCGTCCTTGAGTCATTTTATTTTATCTTACGTATTTTTATTTTTCTGTAGTTTTATTTTCAGCATGCTAGTTGAGACTCTGTCTTTTATTTTCGTCATTTTTATTTTTTGGTTCTAGTTGTTTTCCGTTGTTTTATTTTCTAATCTTGTTGAGCTTCATTGAACCCCCCGAATCCATGAGATAGTCTTGAGAGTCTTGGGAAATGGAAATCAAGTTATGCACATGGCCGTGTGACTAGGTCACACGGCCGTTTCACCTCCAAATGCCCGTTAAGCCAAACACACCCTTGTACGAGATTCCACCAACTATTTCACTTGGAATTCGGGGAGTATTATTTTGATTTTTGCACACCCTCACATGCTTTGTTTTCAGAATTTATAATTTTATTGTGCTTGCATGTGTACATTGGGGACAATGTACATCTTAAGTGTGGGGGAGTTAAGGGATCACTTTATACACCACTTTATTGTCTGCTTTTCATTATATATGCTCATGCAACCTATGAAGGTTCACTTTAAGGTTAAGAGTTAGATTCTAGACTATAGGGGAGCTTCGAACACTAGATTTCATCATGCTCTAGTTGTCATCCAATTTTTTGAGAAATTTTTGTCCGATTGCCATTTATGCACTCTACTCACTCATTAGACCTATAGAAGCTCTAGTTTAATGTTTTGAGACTTGTTAGTAGTTGTTTTATTCGAAAAAAAAAAAAAAAAAAAAAAAAAGAAAAAGAAAAGAAAAAAATATAGATATTTATATAGCTTAGCAATTGTGAATTATTTCGTGTATATAGGGGGTGAAAAGAGCTACTACCTTTGATTGTATGCAGCTACTCTCATAAGTCGGATACTAGTTATGCCCTAATGAGAGAAAGAGCTATCACAAGGGATATGTGAAAGCTAGCACCCTCGGTAGAAAGAGCTACCATCTCTAAAGTGTGAAAGCCACTCGGGAGGCCGCCTGAGAAAGGGCTACCTTGGAGATTGTGTGCAGCTACTACCATTCTTTTTGCTATTATATGAGTCTCGAGCAATAAAAACTGTAAGTAGCGGACATAGAGTCGAATTGAGATGAGTTTTTCCACACACACACGCTTTCGGATTTCTTTTTCTTTCTTGTCATTGGATTGTTTTCTAGAGCATTGACTGAGCTGTTTGGTGTTAAATAGTTTTTTCCCTTTTGTCATAGAATCATACTCTCATACTCTCTAGTGAACCTGAGGCCAAGCACTTATCCTTTCTTTCCTTGTAATGAATGTTTAGTTTGCTTGAGGACAAGCAAAAGCTTAAGTGTGGGGGAGTTTGATAAGTGCTTGATTATATAAATTTTATAATATCAGTTTATATGCATTGAGCATCACTTCTATCAGATTTTAGCATTAACAAGGTGTGTTTTGTGTTCTTTTGTGCAAACAGGGCTTTGGAGACATGACATACAGGAAGAAGCAAAGATAGGGTGTGATGACACGTTTCAAGACCACAATCAGAAGCTGTGTTCATATGCATGGGGGTGTTGCCAACTTTCGGAGGAGTACAAGTCATTACACAAACCGAAAGGGCACAAAGGCAGTAGTACGCCCATGTCCCAGCTTCCGTACAAAGCAGAAGAAAGTTCTTGAGGATTTCAAAGCATAGAAAGCCACACACCCTACCACACGAGCGTGTGCCCGACCGTGTGGACTCCAAGGAAGACTTCGGGGAAAACATCACTGTAGAATCTACTGTAGCGAAGCACTGTAGCAAACTAAAAGAACACAAAACACACATTGTTAATGCTAGAACCTGATAAAAGTGATGCTCAATGCATGTAAACTGATATTATAAAATATATATAATCAAGCACTTATCAAAACTCCCCCACACTTAAGCTTTTGCTTGTCCTCAAGCAAACTAAACATTCATTACAAGGAAAGAATGGATAAGTGCTTGGCCTCAGGTTCACTAGAAAGTACGAGAGTATGATTCTATAACAAAAGGGGAAAACTATTTAACACCAAACAGCTCAGTCAATGCTCTAGAAAACAATCCAATGACAAGAAAGAAAAAGAAATCCGAAAGCGTGTGTGTGTGTGGAAAAACTCATCTCAATTCAACTCTATGTCCACTACTTACAGTTTTTATTGTTCGAGACTTATATAATAGCAAAAAGAGTGGTAGTAGCTGCACACAATCTCCAAGGTAGCCCTTTCTCAGGCGGCCTCCCGAGTGGCTTTCACACTTAAGAGATGGTAGCTCTTTCTACCGAGGGTGCTAGCTTTCACATATCCCCTGTGATAGCTCTTTCTCTCATTAGGGCATAACTAGTATCCGACTTATGAGAGTAGCTGCATACAATCAAGGGTAGTAGCTCTTTTCACCCCCTATATACACGAAAGAATTCACAATTGCTAAACTATATATATCTATTTTTTTTTTTTTCAAATAAAACAACTACTAACAAGTCTCAAAAACATTAAACTAGAGCTTCTATAGGTCTAATGAGTGAGTAGAGTGTATAAATGGCAATCGGACAAAAATTTCTCAAAAAATTGGATAACAACTAGAGCATGATGAAATCTAGTGTTCGAAGCTCTCCTATAGTCTAGAATCAAACTCTTAACCTTAAAGTGAACCTTCGTAGGTTGCATGAGCATATATAATGAAAACAGACAATAAAGTGGTGTATAAAGTGATCCCTCCCCCACACTTAAGATGTACATTGTCCCCAATGTACACATGCAAGCACAATAAAATTATAAATTCTGAACACAAAGCATGTGAGGGTGTGCAAAAATCAAAATAATACTCCCCTGAATTCCAAGTGAAATAGTTGGTGGAATCTTGTACAAGGGTGTGTTTGGCTCAACGGGCATTTGGAGGTGAAACGGCCGTGTGACCTAGTCACACGGCCATGTGCATAACTTGATTTCCATTTCCCAAGACTCTCAAGACTATCTGCGGATTCAGGGGGTTCAATGAAGCTCAACAAGATTAGAAAATAAAACAACGAAAAACAACTAGAACCACAAAATAAAAATGACAGAAATAAAAGACAGAGTCTCAACTAGCATGCTGAAAATAAAACTACAGAAAATAAAAATACAGAAGATAAAATAAAATGACTCAAGGGCGCCTCATGCGTCAGGAAACTCTGCTGGTGGTGCTGGTGGTGCTGGTGGTGCTGATGTCGTCGCCTCAGATGCTGTATCGCTCTCCAGAAGATGTCGAATGATGGACAACTGCGACATCATCATGGACTGGTTGGCAAGCACAGTCGCCATGTCCCCCTGGAGAGCTCCAACTGCCACCTCGAGCCTCGCCAAACGGTCACGGGCTCGATTGGAGGGCTGCTCTGGCTCTGGCTCGGATGCAGGGGCCTCGGTGTCCATCGGCACAGCTGTGGGTGCCGGCGAATCAGGAGCGTCTGCTGGGTCGGCTGTCTCCTCTTCTGACTCCTCCTCCTCAGCCTCCACTACGAGTATATAACGGCCGGTGCTCGTCTTCTTCACCATACGCATGGCTCGGAGGGATGCAAGCCCCAAGGGTGCTGGTATGCTGATCCTCTCCATCCCTCGAAGTGCCTCGGACAACCCCATGCCACGAACGAGTCGGGTAATGTATACTCCTGAAAAGATCACACCGACCCGCACGTAATGGCTTTGATGGCGGAGGTAATCCGCCACAACAAAGCCTAAATGCATGGGGATGTTCTGGACCATGGTGTACATGTAAAGCAAGTCGAGGCGGCTCAAAACTCCAGTGCTGTCGCCTCGTCCCGTCACGGTCCTGCTGAAAATAGAATGTATATACCTGTAGGCCGGACGGCTGAGCATGGTGGCCTTGGAAGATCCCGGCTCGTACTGGAAACCTCCGCATATGGTCCTGTACGCACGACTCGGGGTGAGTCCAATAGGGTAATCGACGATGAGTTGCTCGTACTCCCTCGTCTGAACATAGTCTCTGTCATATAAACCGAGAAAAACAGAGAACTGCGTGAGGCTCATGGAGTGGTACTAACCGAATAGCCTGAAGCGGATCGTGTCCTCCTTCTCAAAATCATGGCGAGCGCGGTCGAAGTCGAACGAGGACAAGACCTCCAGTGTGAGCTCACGATAAGTGGGATCATGAATAGTGAGGAGCCGGACCCAGCCTCCCACAGCGGTAAGCTCGCGCACCTCATCGACCAAGTCAATCTCCTCGAGTGCCTTCCAATCGATCATGCGCGCCTGTCCGAATTTGAGACGCTGTAAGCGCTCATATCGCTATTGATGCTCAGGGACAGCGAACTCCAATTCCTCGGGAGGAGAAGGCTCCCGAGCGGCGCGAGAGCGCTTGTGGGCGACCTTCTTGGTCCTAGGGGCCATATCTGTGAAAATCAGGGCAAGTTAGTACAAAATTTCACTATGCAGAAATCCACATGGGCGTGTGGATGGTCCACACGCCCTTGTGGATCATCCTCCTCATCCACACGGGCGTGTGGATGGGGCACACGCCCGTGTGGATGCCCGACCATGGCCAAAAGGCCATAGTTGGGTGGTTTGCACACCATAAAATAACCCAAGAGGGTGATGTGTGTCAACCCCTTGCGTTACCGCAAGTGCACAGGTCGTCAAGTAATAAAAGTGGACCCAAAGGGTCGGGTTGTCGAACCAAAGGGAACAAAAGTACTAGTAATAGCCCCTCTTTTGTTATCTAGCCTAATGAATGTAGTGTTTGATGATCTAATGGCCAACACTAAGAGTGTCACCACAAGTGCGCAGGAAATAAAAGGAAAAGAGTTCTCAATCAATAAAAGTGAGGTATCCGGACAATGCTCCCCTAGGATTCGGATGTTGGATGTAGATTACAAGTGTTTCTAAACGAAAACAATGAGTTGTGGGTATCCAAAGGTATAACGGCCCCTGCCTCCAGGTCGCCGATAACTAGTCCCCCACGAGGTCCCGGCGGAGAATTCTCTCGACGCCTCACACCACATATGACTGCTTAAAACTCTAGGGATCCCAAAGATATAACCAATTCCTAAAAGTAGATCTAACCCTGCCTCCAGGTGAAAGATCCCTAACCCCCTACGAGGTCCCGGCGGAGAATTCTCTCGACGCCTCACACCACATATGGTTGCTTGACACTTAGGGAATATGAAGATAGGAAATATCTGTCGGAAGGGAAAGGGGACGCTCCGCTATCTCACGGCTCACCCTCTCAACCCTCTTTACTCTTGGTAATTCTAAACCTAGCAGTGATCTCTCTCTTCACTAGATTGAATAAAACATGTAAGGCAATTAATAATGAAATCAAAAGCACAAACAAGCATTAAGAACTCAAGAGTAAAACTCAAACTGATAAATGCTACAGTGATTTTTCCCCGAAGTCTTCCTTGGAGTCCACACGGTCGGGCACACGCTCGTGTGGTAGGGTGTGTGGCTTTCTATGCTTTGAAATCCTCAAGAACCTTCTTCTGCTTTGTACGGAAGCTGGGACATGGGCGTACTACTGCCTTTGTGCCCTTTCGGTTTGTGTAATGACTTGTACTCCTCCGAAAGTTGGCAACACCCCCATGCATATGAACACAGCTTCTGATTGTGGTCTTGAAACGTGTCATCACACCCTATCTTTGCTTCTTCCTGTATGTCATGTCTCCAAAGCCCTGTTTGCACAAAAGAACACAAAACACACCTTGTTAATGCTAGAACCTGATAAAAGTGATGCTCAATGCATGTAAACTGATATTATAAAATATATATAATCAAGCACTTATCACAAAACAATAAAAGTGATCAAGCCACCAACAAACAATAAGCATGTAGAGGGAAAACAAGTATCAACGATAAGGCCCCAGACAAGGATTGCCCCGGGAGAAATACAAGCAAGGACGTTGTAAAAACAGGTAATGCATGCATGGAGTATAATATTTTGGTCCGTCTAGGCTCGGAAGTCGACTACCCCGGAACCTCCGTAGTGTAGCCCTAATCCAGTACAAGTTCCTTTTATCCAAAGGATACTCACACGATGTCATTGGGCTTAAGGAGCCTTGGTTGGAGTTATCTATAAGCAATTTCGCTAAGATAAACTCTACAACCTACGGGAGGCTACTGGCACCCGGAACCTCCAGTGTACCGATACAATGAATCCCTCTTCATACTATGTGGATCTAATGCAAGAGCGCACCTCGCACAACCAAGCATAATCGATAAGATGAAATGCAGAGTTCTCATGCAAATCACTACAATTAAGCACACAAAGTATGAAACCAAATAACACACCATGCATTCATTGAATTAAAAGTACAACATCCAAAACAAGTATTCCTCCCAAGGTTCACCGGTTGCCCGGGGGCCTTGGGAGGTTTAGTTCGACATGAATAAGAAGGAAAGTTCAAACAATAAAGAGTACATCAACAAAAGCACTAAGAACTCCCTCTTGAGCGTGTCGACTAGGTTTGATGAAGAAACTTGCCGAATCCGCGTCGGCAAGCTCTAGGATGAAGATCTATGCGTTCTACCCTCTTCTCCCACTTGATTCCACTCCAAAATAACCTCCCCCGATGAATATTTGAGCGCGGGGGTGCTTGGAGGCGCCGATGGCAAGATCTCTTGCGAAAAGCCCTAAACGGGCTTAAATACCCGAGCGGTGTGCGGGCTGGTGTGCGGCCGCACACTGGGCCGCACACCCTTCTGCCAAGGGTGTGCGGGCCGCACACAGCCCGCACACGGGCCCGAAAACGGGCCTGAATAGGCCCGTTTCGTGTAGGAGTGCCCGAATGACGTCCGGAGCTTGTTTAACCTTCGTTTCTTCGCTCCTTGGCCTCGATTTTCATCCTCTAAATGCTCCTCCTCACGTAGATGGCTCGTAGATGCCCTGAAATAGAAAAACACGAAAAACACATCAAAGGGCACCGGTTTCATTCAAATAATGCATGAAAGTACATGTAATGCACCGTTACAAACAGGTGTATTTAGACACTTATCATGATCCATCTTTCTTTTTGACAAACAACACTGGGGCTCCCCAAGGTGACATGCTCGGTCGAATAAACCCTTTCTCCAACATCTCTTCTAGTTGCTTCCACAATTTTTTCAGTTCAGTAGGTGCCATCCAGTATGGCGCCTTGGACAAAGGAGCTGTGCCTGGAGCTAGGTCGATGGCAAACTCCACTTCTCTCACAGGGGGCAATCCAGGATGATCTTCAGGGAAGACATCAGAGAACTCACTGACAACTGGTACGTCAGATACTGTGAAACCGGTGCGGGTGGCCTCCGAGACAGAAGCTAGAAAACCAACACAACCACTGCTAATCAGCTTCTGAGCTTGCAAAGAAGAGATCTCCCGTGGTAAAGTGTACCCCTTACTGCCACTGAAGGTGAATTCTCCATGGTCTGGAAAACAGAAGTGAAACTTCTTTTCTACAACAGTCCACTATAGCGAATGTTGACGAAAGCTAGTCCATACCGAAGATGACATCATAGTCTCGCAGCTCCATCAGATGCAAATCGGCAAATAACTCGTGCCCCTCAATCAGAGTAGAACAAGCTGGTGCTAACCGATTAATGGTTCTCACCGTACCAATAGGAGTAGTAACGCACAAAACATGCGGTAAATCAGCAACATACATAGAGTTCTTACGAGCAAAAGATGACGATACAAAGGAATGCGTAGCATCAGAATCAAACAAAGCACATACATAGCAGGAATGCACAGAAATAATACATGCCACAACATCGTGGGATACCTAAGCGTCCTCTTGTGTCAGAGCAAAGACTTGGCCCTGAGTAACTGGCCTACCACGAAATGACCTGGGAACGACCTAGTACACCTGTCTGTCGTAACCCATCAGATGTCCTGGGTTGTTCAATTGTCTCACCCAGAGTCTGAGGTGGGATCTGTGGACACTGAGCCACGAAATGCTCTCGACTACCACATTTGTAACACACGTCGGCTGCACGTCTACACTCTGCTTGTGAATGGCGCCCCCCACAAGTAGGGCACCGAACCTCCTGAGCTACACTGCTTGAAGATCCCCTGCCTCCAGAACCAGATAATAAACGTGGGGTCGGCTATACGGACGTAACTGGCACTCTCCTCTAGAGTGTCCTGAGCTACTCCAGGAGGACTGACTTTTCCGAAGGTTATGGCCCCGGTGTCGCTGTTGTTCGCGCCTGTCCGGATCCTGTGTATCTTGCCAAGTGATTTCTATGTCCTTGGAGATGTCGACTATCTCCGCGTAGGTCAGCCTCATAAATGGTACCACAGCTCGTTGAAGGTGGGTCTTTAGACCATCCACAAAACAACGGGACCTACTTCTTTTATCTGACACCATGGACGAAGCAAACTGCGATAGTCGGTTAAACTCTACCTCTTACTCTTCTACTCTCTTCGATTTTTGCTTCAAATTAAGAAACTGCCTCTCCATCTGGGCTCGACGACTCAAAGGAAAGTACTTGGCGTAGAACGCTTCCTTGAATTGATTCCAAGTCTGGAAAGAATCCTCCCCCTTAAGGCGCCGTTCGTTCTCAAACTACTGCGCTGCACTGTCCCACAGCATTAAAGTGGCTAACCTAACCTTGTCTCCATCAGGGCTCTGAATGGCCCGAAATGTCCTCTCCACCTGACTGATCCAGGAACAAGCTACTGTCGGATCGGTGGTCTCTGCGAACGGTGGCAGTGCGTGTCGTCCAAACTCAGCCAATAAATCATGACCACATGAAGAATTGTGCTGCTACCGCTGAGCACGCGTCATCAACATCATTTCCCTCATGGTGTTGGTCAAGGAAGTAGGATTCGGATGCTCTTCCTGTTGAACTTCCTCCTTTGACTTAATAGGGGCCTCCTGCTTCTCTTGCATAGGTTTTGGGGGTGGGCTTGCAGACCTTCTGCGAGGTTGCCCTCTACCCCTTGGCATGATTCTGCAACACACAAAACAAACAAAACTTCAAAACAAGCTACACTACCCAAACCCGCTCTCAAAAGTACTTTCAACGATTAACATTTTTCTTTTAGCAGAAGGGGGACATCTGACAACCTAGCTCTAATACCACTTTAATGTGTCATGCCGCAGCCCCACAGCTGGGCCCACTGATAGACCGGCCGCATCCCAGTGGAGTTGGGCCCCATTGGGTGCAAGGCCTCATATGTCCAACCTAGTCAAAGTCAACCCCAACAGGCAACACAGACAGCAAATAATACAGGACTACGAATATAAAAGCAATAACATAGTTCATACTGGTATGGGCTTGAACAACCCTATATGATACAATACCAAGCCAAACAGTTTGTGAACCGAAAATACAAATAGGATACAAATCTCTCTCACACAAAAAAGTTCTCTAAAGTCCCTCAACCAAAGACAAAAAAGTTCTCCTAAGCTTAATCTTTTCCCGTGAGAGAGGAATTCACATAGTGTATGAGCCACAAGGGCCCAGTAGAATCACAGAAATAACAAGTAATATAGATTTTGCAGAATAAATATAATTCAGGCAGAAATGCAGAAAAAAAATGCTCAGAACACAGAAATAATCAGAAATACAGAAAATACGCAAAAACATACGTGTACATCTCCCTGACTAATAACAGAATCAACATCCCACGATTGGATCTTCGACTATGAAGTCGGAACATAACAGACATAATATCGATGGCCGAAGCCGGATTTTCGACCGCAGTCGGATGGTAGCGCTACTACAGAAGACATGTGCACATGGCTAGGACTTACTCCTCCTAGCTGGGCAATTTGCCAATAATTGGAGATGTACTAAAACGACATAAATACATAGTATAGACAGAGAAAATATCAAATAAATCACCTCGCAAAAAGGATTAACTTAACTAATTAAATTAATAACGAATACAGAATAATAAACATAATACCAATATAAATGATGTAAGAACATCATCAAAATAATTAATTAATTACATAACCATCCACAAAAAATACAGAGCTATATTATAAGGGTGTAAGAGCCTACCTGGTTCCGGGCTACGAGGGTGTATTTACTAAATTCTGCGAATTAAGGGTTCGCTAAAACCAACCACAAGCTCTACTTCCGTGGTTTAGACTGTGAACCTATTCACACGACGAAAAAAAACAACTGAGCTACAAACTAGGACTACCAACTCGCAACTAAACAGTTAAATTACCCGAACTCATACAACAACCAATTAAAGGACAAAAATATTCCTTCAAATAAATCCTGTAAGTATTTCTTCATTGTTCAAAAATTTTCTTCAGAAATTATTTAAATTTCAGAATGTAAAATGACACCATATAACATCAAGATTTTGAAATACAGTTGAAATTAAACAACACCTATTCTTTGTACAACTCAAGCAACATGTTGTCATCTTGTTGGACTGCTGTGTCATAAACCATCTATCAAACAAAGATCTGTTTTCCAATGTGTAATCAACATGAGCCATCTTATAGATGGTAATTTTCTAAGTATCATATTCACTGATCACAGTCAATATTGAAAAATTCCCTTAAAATATAACATGAAAGTTAAGCAAGGGTAATTTCCCACTCCTCTACATCAGTTTTGGGTCAAATATCAAAACAAAATTAGACATTACACCATTCTCTCATGACTTGTCACAAACAGAGAAATAAAATATGATTCTTCCACAAATTACAAGTAAAACAAGAGACAACAAGCTATGTTTGCCCAGATCCTTTATAACATCATTGGTCAGATGACATTTCAGTTCGGACTTCCATCAATCAAAGCAAGGAACTCAAGATTCCTATTCACACCACAACAATATATAAGGTATTGCAATGCATTTCTTGCTAAACTAAAATCAATAACTCTTTCTACCAATTCTTAACAAAATAAGAACGCCAAATCTAGGTCAAAGCTTTAGTCCAAAAGAAAGAGATCTTCTACGTCAAAGCTGGGAATTTTTTTCTATCTCTGTTCCACGGCCTTCACGTCTCGCAGTTGTTCTCAAAGACAACAACTTAAAAAAAAAAAAGAAAGCTTTTCCAACCCTAGGAGCATAATTATCCAAGATACCATTAACTGATAGAAAACCAAAGCTCCAAAGGATCAAAAGAAAACAATACTAACCCTAATTTGTATCTTCACTACAACAATGAAAATAATAAGAAATACATCCACCAATTCCATATTCTCAGAAATAAAAAAAAAACCAAGAAAAACACACACACATTGCTTTCACTGGAATTAAGAGAAGAGAGGATTAAATCTTACCCTTTTTTTCCAATCAGAGACTAACATTAAAGCAAGGGAAAAACATCACAGCCAAGTTAACACAGGAGAATGATAATACCACTAGCAACCAACATCTTGATCAATTTCAACGCTAAGACTTCCAAATCGGGCCAAGAGAAAGAGAAGAAGCAGTTGCCTTCTTCAGTCGCCAGAACTCCAAGGGCTGGTTGGTTTGAAGGAGAAGAAATCCCTCCACAATTAAGCCTCATTAACCATCAATTAATCGGCTTAACTTTTGACTAGATCCGCTAATCACGGAGAAGATGGGCTCAGTTGTCACAATATCCAAAACCACATCAGGTTTAAAATTGTTTTTTAAACCTCAGTCAAAGGTCAAAGAAAGGGTGAGTATTACAAAGATGATTAGGATTTACTCAAAGGAAGCGAAAGGGCCCGGGTTAGTACCTTGGTGAAATTCAAAACTCAGATTCTGCGGAATTCATCCGATGTGTCTCAATCAACCTATGTTCTAGAATCTTGTTGCCCTAATGTGGAATGTGCAGGTAGTGAAATTGAAAGTATGAGCCTATTTCCAACTTCTCGTATCAATCATTGGGATATATAAGCTAAGTGAAAATCAAGTAACTCAAACAATCAAACCACTCAACAACCAATATTCAAGTAAACAACCAAAGATCTAACAAGGAGATAATAAAACATCCATAAATGTTGCATTAAATGAATCCAAGTTTAACACAACCAATTCACCAACTGGGGCACCCTAAGAGGTTTAGCCCCTCATTCATACAATCAATAGAAAGACAACAAAGATAAAAAATACAATAAAAACCAAGAACTCCTTCTTTGCTTGCATCTTTCTTAAGATCTGAGATGCCGATGTCGATAAGATTCCTCCTCCAATTTGGCCTACAATTCACGCTCTATCCTCTCCTGATGATGAAGAAGGCTGTACAAACTTCTCTCCCTTGGTCTCTGCTGTTTTCCCCCAAGCCAAAAGTCGGAAACCCTAACTTTCAGCGCTTTTTAACCAGCTCTCGATGTGAGCATGGTCGTGCTTAAGCCGTGCTTCAAGCCGTGCAGTTTGCGGCCAGTTGAAAATTCTTGCTTCTCGCCAAATTGTAATCTACACGGGGTGAAGCACGCCTGTGTTGCGGCCGTGTTGCCAACTATACGACCGTGCTCAGAGGCCTGAGAGCATGCAGATGCTTCCTGAATTCTTCTGTAAAGTGCACGGCTTAGGAGCATGGCCGTGCTTAGGCCGTGCTTGGCTTGAAGAACTTTTTTCTAGGTCCTTTTGCTACCAAAATCACTCAGAAATGCTTGTTATTGCTCCGAGACCTAGATAACTGCACAATCAACTGAAAATACTTCAAATAGTACTGAATTGGGGACTTAATGTCAAGAGAACAAAGAAATAGCGGGTATAACATGGAAAATATATCTATACACAATGCACTCATCAACAAGAACATTTCAATAGGTGGAAGCCAGTTCACTTCAATAACTTTCTAATCATTTCAAAGAAAAAAATATTTCCCCAAGCTCGATGATCAAAAGATTTCTCCAAAAGCTTCAGTAGAATCTTTTATAATCTTTTTTTATGGACAATTTACTGGTGCAAAGAAGAGGTTATAACAATCTAGAGATGAGAGGTCGCGTGAATTACGGGCTCCTTATCACTATAACTCCTGTGTGTATGGTGATCTTTCATAGTGTTACAATCTAATATACACTCATAAGGGCTGAACCACAAGCTTCAATGTTTGGTGCTTTCAACTACTCTTACAGGACAAGCGTCTTGCCTGTATATTCCTTTTCCTGGCCCTTACCTTAAGGTGTTATAGTTGGATTATTCTCCTATTCTATGCCAAGGAAGCTCTATTTTCATTTTTGTGCCCTAGAATCTCTTCATTTGGCTTTTTCAGAATCTATTGTGCGTTTGCATGTAGTCTACAATATAAATTTGTTACTAATTAGAAATGGAATAATATTTTTTATAAATTCCTGTTTTGGTTGCAGTAGATTGCTAGAGTGTGAATCCACTAAATGTTATTCTAAATGCAGTGAATTTCTAATTACAGTGTAACTAGAAGTACTTGAATTTTATAATTCAGTGAAATCAAATATAGTGCTTGGTTAGATGTATTTGAAAATACTGTATTATAAGATTTAATATTATTTTAATAATTTTAAGTGCATATTAATTACTTTAACTATTAAATTCAAATTTATTAGTAAATTTATTAAAATTTTATTATATGTTAAAATTTTGAATTTAATTATTAACCCTCAAAAAGTGCAATTCTAAAATTTTCATCTAATTTTAACAAGTTATTTAATATTTTTAATTATTAAATAAATTATTAAAATTATTATTAAAATTTATAAGTTTTCTACTATTCATAAATGTTTAATAACATTTGTTTTTTTTTTAGTTAGTATATATAAGTCATATGTGAGAGGCCAAAATGATAAGGGATTTGGTTTTGACCGTAAAACCAAATCCCTTATTAGATATAATCCGAATTATATGAGCTTTTAAAATCCTGTGAAACAAACACTAGATTTTTAAAAACTCAGTAACTCAAGTTATATATAATTCCAAAACTCTCCAAATAAACACTATCCTAAATAGAAGTAGCGCTCAGGGAAGAAAAATCATTAACAAAAGATGCCATGCTTTTAAGAGGAAGCATTTAATTGTAAATGTACTTCAGTTATATTCAAACGTATCTTAAACTAAAGGGAGTAGTGTTTCCATTAATGGTATAATAATTAGCCTTTTGAAATATATTTTGAAAAACTATGGACAAGCCAACTTGATCAAACCCTCAAGCTTGGAAGATTGGGGAAAAAATTAATACCAACTCTTCATTTAATAGTCTAATATTGTAGTATATTTCGTGTAATTATAGCATAAAATTATATAAAATAATACTCCTTTCAGTCTTAATTACTTGTCCTATCCAGGAAGACTTCTTTGGTTTTTTGGTTTTTACGTGCCCATTTAAAAACATTATGAAACGTCAAGTAGCTTTTTTCAACTTTATATCTTTGGTATATTCCTATATTTTTAAAAAATTTTAATAAACTAATTAAACTGTATATATGTTAAGAGAGAATAAAAGATAAAATTAATTATGAAATAATTAGTGAAATCTTAATGAGTTTTTAAATTGGCGTAATTTTGAGCGTTGATGAAATTTTTTATAAATTTAAGCCAACAACTAATTTTAATCAATTTTCTTAATTGCTATGAATTAGTTAAAATGGATAAATGAAAAGGATTGGAGTGAGTAATAAAGTAATTAATTAAATCGACTTAACATACTAAATAACCATAACCGCCAAATTTTAATTATTATTCAACAAAATAATTAGAATTTATTTTTTAATGTGACATTTCGAAGTAATTTATTGAGTTATATATTTATACAAACTTTATTTGCAAATCACATGTCTCGTAATTATTTTGTTTAAAGTACCATGTTGTGTTAATTGGAAGGAGTATCATATATTTATACAAACTTTATAACGGCCAAATAATGAGTTTTTTGTTTAAAATACCATGATGTGTTTTATTTTACTTTTAGAATTACGAGAACAAGGATCCCTATTTTCCATACATCATGTTCGATAACGTGCTTTAATTATGAACTCTTAAAACCTAAATATTAATCTAAAATGATGTATTAGTAGAATAGTAGCCAATTGAGACGGACAAAAATTCAGAATTGTTGGTATTAATCTAAAAGTACAGTCTCTAATCTGGAATTTACCTTCATTAGAAAAAAATGAAAAACATTTTCCAAAAAGCAAATGGGTACGATTTGACATATTCTGTTGTAAATTTTTAAAAATGAACTGTAAACATATTTTTAAAGAAAAACCAGTCTGATTATCATTTTATTTGGCGCAACTTGCGTATTTGGAGGGCAGTATTTGTTAAAAGTATGAATTTCCCTAATACCCTTTTGCACATACAAAAAAACCAAAAATAAAAAAGGGTAGTTTGACTATAAACCGAAAGAACAGTTGACAAACAAAAACCATAAAACTTTACATAAGAAATCCATTGATGAATGGGCAATGAAGAAAACGTCTTGGAATAAGGTACACATGAATCAAACTAGCTAGATATCCTGATTACTGTACAAAACTATCACAAACGTCATCCATCTGAGTAAGATCAAAGAACTCACTACCCATGAACTCATATCCGTCGTCAAACTGCATTAAATCAAGCTCCCCAAGGATCTCAACCTCTCCAAATCCAAGCAAACCCTCACCTTTGGTTGGTCCATCAACATTGCTTGAACGAAATGAAGAACTCACTGCATGATCAATGTTTTTGCTGGATAAGAGATCCACATTCAACCAATCTGCAAACAAAACTCTTGTCAAGGTTTTATCTGCCAACTGGTCCTTTAATGGTACTTCCAAGGACTTGAAACTTGGCTTTAGTTCATGGTGTTCTTTAATGGATTCGTTAGGTGAAGTAGTAGTACAAATTGGTGAAGCATTTGGCTCTGATTCCTTATCTTTTATCTGAAACTTCTTTTTGAGATGAGTGTTCCAATAGTTCTTGATTTCATTGTCTGTTCTCCCAGGCAAATGCATTGCTATCTCAGACCATCTGAATCATAAGACATGTTAATATTAATAATCACCTCCACCTTTTTTCTAGCTATTAATTCATGTATATCTCTTAAGTCAAACTTAATATTCACTCCTAGGATGTATATCTGTGACAATTTTGGTGTTTAATAGTATACACAAATTTGTATTTCTTTAATAGATACAAATGTAAATGCTAAAGAATAATGAACAATATATTATTACTTGTTTCCGAGCAAAGCATGGAGATTCAGAATTGTTTGCTTTTCCTCTGCAGAGAAAAGGCCACGTTTGAGCCCGGGTCTCAAGTAATTAATCCACCTTAATCTGCAGCTCTTCCCATTCCTTTTTAACCCTAAGAAGATTAAAGAATTAATGAAAATTTTGTATTAAATTAAGTAAAAACTCACATGATAACATTGAACTTAGCTACCAGCATTGATAGGTACTGCACTCCAGCAGCTACGCCCATGCTTCAATATGTAATCTCTCAGTCTCTGATCTTCTTCCGGTGACCATAGTCCCTTCCTATACACTATTTTCGGCTTTTCGCATGCCTTGCAGCCCATTGTTCCCAGAGGTAGAGCAAAGTACAAGACTAAATCTTAGTGACTTCCTTGATGGTTTGGGAGAGACAATGTGACCTGATTTAAAGAAAGTATACAGCAGCTTTAATCGATAGTTGAATAAGATAATCAACTTTTTTAAGGATCAACTACATCTCGATTGGGACATCCTGACTCAAAAATTTCTATGAACTTTTAAATTTATTCACCAACTAAATTAAATGGAATAGGAAGTAAGAGTCGATGTAGTTTAATATCAATGTGATAAATTATATAATTGAAGACTAAATGTTTGTTGGAGAATTTTAAGATTTGAGTTGTTGGTCTTAGGTAATAGTTTGACAATGATCATCTTCTCCATTGCATTCCAACCAACATAAAAATAATTCCTCCAGGCCACTTGTTTCCCTCCACTTTTAAGGTACCTTTTCTAATTTGTATTTTTTAATTTTTATTTTTGGATAAATATAAATAAGCCATATGCTAAAGATATGTATATGTACGAAGCATATGCACAAGCTTAACAATATCTGTACCTATCTTACACAAGTTAAAGTAGTGTTTGTTTGGAGAGATTTGGAATTACATGTAACTTGAATTACTGGGTTTTTGAAAATCCAGTGTTTGTTTCACAGGATTTTAAAAACTCATGTAACTCGAATTACATCCTATAAAGGATTTGGTTTTACGTCCAAATTGACCGTAAAACAAAATCCTTTATCTTTTTGCTCCCTCACATGTGACCTATATATGATCAATTAAGGGAAAACAAATCTTATTAAACATTTATAAATATTAAAAAACTTATAAATTTTAATAATAAATTTAATAATTTATTTAAAAATTAAAAATATTAAATAACTTGTTAAAATTAGATGAAAATCTTAAAAATGCACTTTTTGTGAGATTAATAATTAAATTCAAATTTTTAAAATATAATAAAATTTTAATAAATTTGTAATGAATTTAAATTTAATAGTTAAAGTAATTAATATGCACTTAAAATTATTAAAATAATATTAAATATTATAATATAGTATTTTCATATACATCTAACCAAACACTAGATTTGATTTTACTGAATTTTAAAATCCAGGTATTTTCAGTTACACTGTAATTAGAAATCCACTGTAATTCGAATCTGTCTCCTTGGCAAAGATATGAACATCTTATACAAAAGAGTCAGTACTAATAGACGAAATGGTCATTGGCTTTTAAATTTCAGTTACTAGAAGCCTTTCCAAACACTATATTTATATATAAAATAAATAAGGCATGTTTAGGGCAATTTATCTTCATGTTTTTGGATGTTGTTTTTTTATTGTTGTGTTCAATATAGTTCTATATTTTTTAATTAATATTTTTAAATTTTCAAAATATCTAATAGATTTTCACTTTTACATAATGTCTAAATCATATAAATTTATTAATTTATTTTAATTAACGAGATATTTAGAGTAAAGACGAGCCATGATTTAACCTATATGTTATGAATGGACATTTGTGTCTCATCACACACGGTTTTAAAACTAAAATAATTATATATTTTACTAAAGCACCTATATCTCATATTTTAAAATATAGAAATATAGTAAAAATAAACAAGATATACAGAAAATAAAAAAAAACTAACACTACACAAATGATGATAAAATAAAAATACAAAATTTACTTTATCTATATCTTTTGTGAAAAGCATCCAAGAAAACACAAAATGAGTACGGCAGGTGTAAGTCAATACATTGTTTGAACTCGTCCAACCTACCTACTGAAGTTATATACAACCTTCCCATTTTCTTTGAAGCCGTGTGTTACATGCTTAAGGCCATATTAAAGTTTGATTGCTTACCTCGAGCACAATTTTCATAATGCAAGCCATAGTTTAACACTTAAAATGAAAGACTAAAAAAAAAAAAAGACTTTCTTTGGCGCATCCAATTGGATCAAGGTAAATGTCCTACAAAATATAAAGACATTGCCTTAATTATATTATTGTGTCCCATAACATAAAGAATTCTAAGACGTTTGCTGACCTTCACATTGTTTATTCATTAATTTATTAACAAGTTTATTCAACTAAGTCTTCATAATATAGTAGTTAGTAGTATAATTGAGACAAATCATTTTTGTGGTTCCTTACAGCTATGTGACAAAAGTTTATTATGACTCTACTTGCTTTTAGTTTTGGTCAATTATCATCTTAATTCAATGAAGGAATGAAAATGAGAACTCTCTAAGGAATAACAAACCTTGATTCTGCACTTTTATGTAGGCAGGCGCCAACTCCTTGATAGAACAACACAACAACTAACTTTAGATGAATTGTTAAGACCTCATCTGCAGCTTAAGGAGATATTATAATGGATTTGACAACTCAAGTATATATATTCCCCCCTTGTGATGAGAATGGAAGAACCATTTGTTGATAATAGTTTTGCTTGCACTAAACAAAACACCAGGATATTATATTGATAGAGAACACTGAAACACAATAGAAGCAAGCTAACTATGTTTGCTTACCTTCAGCTTACAAAAGACGGATATATATAAGCTAAGCTAAGTAAGGCTTGATCAGACCACGAGCTGACAAACTATATTAAACAAGCAACCAACCATTATCAGTCAACCTAAACATTTTCACTCAACTACGACCATACACTTTGACTCTTCATGCAAACCCCATGCTTTGCCACGATGAAGCTTCTGAACATCATCATCATTCAACATCCTCTCCTTATTCTGAAGCTTCTTCAACCCCAGAGCTATCCGAAAGGTTTCAAATTTTGGACATGCTAAAGCCTTAGTGAAAATGTCAGCAGTTTGTTTACTTGTGTTACAATACATCACCTTGATTTTTCCATTGCTTACCAAATCGCGAATGAAGTGAAACAAAGTACCGATATGTTTGGTGCGCCCATGCAAGGAGGGGTTCTTTGTAATAAAAATGGCCGATTTGTTATCACAAAATACAACCGTTGAGTCTCTCATGTCTTCATTTATATCTTTTAAGAGACGTCGTAACCATATTGATACGCCCCTTGCGTATCCGCAAGTACACGGGTCGTACAAGTAATAAAGTGCACCCATAGGGTCGGGTGGTCGAATCCACAGGGACTGGTGTAGCTTCTAATACTAACGAGGTGCTTAATATCTAACCAAGCAAAGAAGGATGGATTGTGACTCTAGGTTGAAAATAAGGAGATTGAGGGAGAGAATTGCACAAAGGGGAATGTAAGGATTGACTCGATGGAGGAGATGGGGCCCAGGGGTTGAATGTCTGACGTTCACTAACTGGGTCTTTCTCAGCATTTATCGGATATAACTTCAGTCCTAAACCTAGTTATGCTATAAGGGTGTTGCTTCCAGCGCTTCCGAGCTCTAAGTTGAAATCTTACTGCTTGTGACTATCAATCACGATTCATAAGCCTAGATAAGAAAACCTAACTTCCAAGCATTCAAGTACTAAACAACACACAAGATAACCAATAACTAAGATTTATTGAAAGGAACAAGACACTCATAAATGCTGCAAGTAAAGAAAATGAGTTCAAGCTACAACGTCATACAAAACCATCTCGGGCTCCCTTAAGAGTTTAGCCCCTCATGACAACAGCCAACAAGTACAATGCCAAAGAAATTGAAAGACAAGAAGTTGAAAACTCCCTAATTTCTTGCATCCTTGTGGTTGTCTGAGCATCTACAATGTTGAAAAGTCTCCTCCCGATTGGCCTACCATAAGCTTGACATTCCCTTGATGAAGAGGAGGATGAACCCCCAAAGCTCTCTCCTTCCTTTTCCCTTGGTTCGCCCACCAAAAGTCCTCCAAAAACCTGAGTTTTTAGGGTTTTAATGTTTTCCCGATGTGAGCACGGGCGTGTTGAAGCCGTGCAGATTACGGCCAAATAAAACTCTTGAAACTCAAATTCCCGTAATCTGCACGGGGTACAGCACGGGCGTGCTTAGGGCGTGTTGAGGGTTTGCACGACCGTTGATAAGTGCTTGCATGTATATATTTTTGGAAATGTTTTCCATGCATGAGCATCACATTTATCAGGCTTTATCGCTAATTTCTTGTGTTTTGGTGTTCTTTCATGCAATTAGGGTTGTGAAGACATGATACATGAATAAAGGCAAGATTAGGTTATAATGGTGCTAAGTGGAGCTCTTTTGTGCAAATACGAAGTTCAAGACACAAATCGGGTTCCAACAAGGGGGAATGTGCCAACTTCTAAAGACTTCAAGACATTTCTTGTAGAAGGACACGAAGGCAGTCATGCTCGCTTGTCCGATTTGTTCGAAGATGTCAAAAGCTCTCCAAGGTCTTCTCATCATCAAGAAATGCCACATGACCTTTCACATGGGCGTGTGTCCGTCCGTGTGTAATAAGTGCTTGATTATATATATTTTATAATATCAGTTTATATGCATTGAGCATCACTTTTATCAGGTTTTAGCATTAACAATGTGTGTTTTGTGTTCTTTTGTGCAAACAGGGCTTTGGAGACATGACGTACAGGAAGAAGCAAAGATAGGGTGTGATGACACGTTTCAAGGCCACAATCAGAAGTTGTGTTCATATACATGGGGGTGTTGCCAACTTTCGGAGGAGTACAAGTCATTACACAAACCGAAAGGGCACAAAGGCAGCAGTACGCCCATGTCCCAGCTTCCGTACAAAGCAGAAGAAGGTTCTTGAGGATTTCAAAGCATAGAAAGCCACACACCCTACCACACGAGGGTGTGCAAAAGTACTGTAGCAGTACTGTAGCAGTACTGTAGCAACAGTCTTCACACGCCCGTGTGGAATTTCCACACGGGCGTGTGGATGCCCGTGTGGATGCCCGCGTAAAGCCTCGAATTCAAATTATAAAAGCCGCCTTGTGATAATTTTTAGGGATCTTTTCGGCCACTTTCGAGAGACAAGGCGGCTAGGGCTTGGAAGGAGTTCTTTGCGGCTTTGGGAAGCTTTCCTCAGCAACTTGGATCGATTCCCCCTCCGTCATAGCGTCAAGGAAGCCATCGGCGACCTAGCTTCGGAGTGGATTCAATCCAGACGTGGAAACTACCCATCAAGACTATCATCACGGATTTAAGGGGGTTATTCTTTATATCTTTGGAACTTTATTCTCAATTTATTATTTGTTTTGTGACTCGCTCCATGGAGAGCTAAACCCCTAGAGGGTATTCGGACATATAAACCCTAGGATTCTTATTTTCATTAGATTTACATTGTGTTTCTTTTCGAATTTATCAGTTTGAGTTTTACTCTTGAGTTCTTAATGCTTGTTTGTGCTTTTGATTTCATTATTAATTGCCTTGAATGTTTTATTCAATCTAGTGAAGAGAGAGATCACCGCTAGGTTTAGAATTACCAAGAGTAAAGAGGGTTGAGAGGGTGAGCCGTGAGATAGCGGAGCGTCCCCTTTCCCTTCCGACAGATATTTCCTATCTTCATATTCCCTAAGTGTCAAGCAACCATATGTGCCGTGAGGATAGGAGATGAGAAGCTGACCTACCGCCTTGCTGAGGCCATGAGACATTCTCTTAACTTTGATGATGCTTTGTATTTTCTTGACACTACTGATGCATTGATTGATAATTATGTGCAGGAAACCTTTTGCCCGGATCCACTAGCTGATTTGTTGGATCAAGAGATGGATGATGATCACATTTCATCAGTTGACTTGGAGAACAAGGATACACCTACCACGGGTACAGTTAACAAACTAATGAAAAAGCTAAGGAGGGTAAGACATCGCCGCAAGAACCAAACGAATGAACCTGCGGACGTTCGTTCAAGGTCTAAGGATGATATCCCTCCATCTGGTAACAAATTCGATCACTCATCTTTTAAATTCCAGAACTTATGCTCTTCATGTTTCACATTTCCAAGCAGCGAATTGCTTTCGACCCATGACCCCCCTTGAGTCTAGAGAGGCAGGTACGTCAAGCTAGTGACGTAAAACAAGCGCTTATTGGGAGGCAACCCAATTTTTAAAACTCTTTGCTTGCGTTGTAGTTAGTCTTTATTTCTGCATTTTTTTTGTTTTGTTTAGTTTGTAGTTTGTGTGGATTCATTGCTGGTAGTGCTTTTTTTATGTTTTCACCGTTTCTGGAAAGTTAGGTGATAGTCCTGTGAAATTTTGCGAGATTTTAGTTGTAAACATGTTAGTTTTCAACTTCTGCAGTCGTTCCATGTGTTTCCAATGATTTCTGCAGAGTTTAGACTATATTTGAGTTGCTGAATGGAAACACACGGCCATGTGGAATTTCCACATGGCCGTGTGGATGACTTTGTGAAAGAATTCTCTCATCCAGAGAATCCACACGGCCGTGTGGAAATTCCACATGGCCATGTGGATTTATTTAGTACAAACCTTCACAATACAGAGAATCCACACGGCCGTGTGGAAATTACCCACGGCCGTGTGGAATTTCGGGGAGTTTGATAAGGGTCATACAGAGAATCCACACGGCCGTGTGGAATTTCCACACGGCCGTGTGGGGTACTTAAACATGAAAAGGGGTTTTTCTCTTTATATTCCCCCCAAGCAAACCTTCATCTTCAAACGCTTCCTCTTCAAGGGTCGCGACGGTTTCTCTTCTCCTTCCATTCTCTCGCTTATTTAAGGGATTTGTAGGCCTTACTCGTTGCTACATTGTGAGATTGGATTCATCTTCTCCGGTAAGCCTCATTTCCCCTCTTCTTGCCATGAAACCTTCATTTTTTGTTGTGGATGTTGAATCTTGTGTTTTTGCATGCTATTTTCATGATTAATACTTAGATTATTGCTTAAAACACTTGTGCTCAACTGTGCGGATGATTGTATGAAATGGTGTGGATTCACCATGGCACTTTGGCCATGGTCGAAGATCCACACGGCCGTGTGCTCCTCCGCCCCGCCCACAGGTACATTCATGCCATCCTAAGCAGGTCTATTACTGGGCGAGGAGACAGCACCGGCGTATTGGGGCAGCTGAACCTCCTCTACTTGCACTCTATGGTCCAGAGCCTGCCCCTGCACCTGGGATACGTGGTAGCTGCTTTTCTGAGGCACCAGGGACAGTACGCGCGGATAGGAGTTCTTTTCTCTGGTCCCTACATCACTCGACTCGTCCGAGGAATGGGACTGATTGATGCTATTCGGGGAGCTGATAAGGTTATCATTCCACTAGGCTTTGACACCTTGCGTATGATGGGCATGGTGAAGAGGGCCGCCCCCGATAGGTACGTACTTGTTGCTCCCTTCCCAGATGAGTCCGAGGAGTCTGAGGACGAAGATGAAGACTTGGAGGAGACCCGGGCAGGGCCATCATCACAACCCGCACCCATGGAGGCGGAGGACACCCCAGTAGACGAGGAGGTGCCACCGGTGTCAACACCTGCATCTCCTCCGGCACAGGAGCGCATAGACAGACTTGAGGCTGCTGTGGGGACCCTCCAGACTTATCTCGCCGCCATGCGGGTGACCCAGGCAGCGAACCACACTGAGGTTCTCGCTCTCATGGCTGAGTACCACTCGGAGATGATGGCGCGCATCACTTCACTCCACCAGTTGGTTGCGAGAGATAGCGACTCCACTTCGCCATCCACACCCAGAGCACCCCACGCATCACCAGCATCCCCAGCAGCACCAGCAGATGACGACGCTTGATGCGTCTTCTATTCTTCTTTTTTTTTTCCCTTGTACTTTCTTTTGTGTTGAGTCTTTGTGTACTCAGAAAGGTTACACCTTCTGAGACTTATTTTACTGTTTTTATTTTTCATGTTCTCTTTTGAGTTTGTGTTTGGTTGTTTACTTTTGCACTCTTTTAATCTTAGCTTTTGTTGAGATCCACTGAACCCCTTTTGTGATGTGTAGATAGACTTGTCAAGTTGGTTTTGAGAAATGGTCATAGGCACGGCCATGTGGAATTTCCACACGGCCGTGTGAGCTTCACAACCCTACGCAACTCCACTTCCCGCTTTCACACCTCCATTCAAATACCACACTCGGAGATCAGGGGAGTGTTGTTTTTAATACCCACGCCCTCATGTTTTTATTTGCGTTCTTATGTTGCATGTTTGTATGAGTACATTGAGGGCAATGTACAGCTCAAGTGTGGGGTGGAGTTCACACTGCACACGTTCTTTATTCTTGATCGTCACTTTCATGCTCATCTAGCCAATGACAGTTCACCCTAAGGAACATGAGTGTATTTTTGAATTTAGGTGAAATTTAAACTTCGGTTGTTACCATGCTCTAGTTTACTCGAAAAACTTATAAATTTTTTGTCTGATTGCATTTCTTGCACTTTACTTGCTCTGTTAACCCTGATAACGCTAGTTCAGTTTGAAAGGACATTAGTTTCATTTTTCTTGATTTAAAAAAAAAAAAAAAAATTTAGGAAATGGTGCTCCTTTGTTCTTGGGGTGGAATGAGCTATCACCTATTCTGTATGCAGCTACTCTCACAAGTCGGATACTAGCTATTCCCTAATGGGAGAAAGAGCTATCTAATAGGCTGCGTGAAAGCTAACACTCCCTGGTGGAAAGAGCTACCACCTTGAAAGGGTGAAAGCCGCTTAGGAGGCATCTTGGGAAATGGCTACCTTTGAGGTTGTGTGCAGCTACCACCGATTTCTTTTTCCCTAAATAAGTCCTTGTTTTAATAATGTTCAAGCGTAGACTTGGGGTTGGCATGAGTAAGTGTACACACACACACGCTTTCAGATTTTATTTTCTTCGTAATTTGAGTTTTTGCTAGAGTTTTGGTTTTTATCTATCTGTGTTTAAATTTTCGCTTTTTGAGAATACTATCTTTGTACACCTTTGGTGAACTTACGGCCAAGCATTTTCATCACTCAACCTTTAATTCTCATGGTATGAACTTTGCTTGAGTACAAGCAAAAGCTTAAGTGTGGGGGAGTTTGATAAGTGCTTGCATGTATATATTTTTGGAAATGTTTTCCATGCATGAGCATCACATTTATCAGGCTTTATCGCTAATTTCGTGTGTTTTGGTGTTCTTTCATGCAATTAGGGTTGTGAAGACATGATACATGAATAAAGGCAAGATTAGGTCATAATGGTGCTAAGTGGAGCCCTTTTGTGCAAATAAGAAGTTCAAGACACAAATCAGGTTCCAACAAGGGGGCATGTGCCAACTTCTAAAGACTTCAAGACATTTCTTGTAAAAGGACACGAAGGCAGTCATGCTCGCTTGTCCGATTTGTTCGAAGATGTCAAAAGCCCTCCAAGGTCTTCTCATCATCAAGAAATGCCACATGACCTTTCACATGGGCGTGTGTCCGTCCGTGTGACCTCAAGAGAAGAAACGGGCGAAATCGGGGACGAATACGAAGTTTTCCACAGGGCAGAGACTCCACATGGGCGTGTGGAATTTCCACACGGCCGTGTGGCTTATCTACACGCCCGTGTGGATCCTCGAGATGGCCAATTATAAAGCCGTTCTGAAGCGTTATTTAGGGGATCTTCTTCCAATTTGGAGAGGGAGTAACGGCTAGGGTTCAGGAGGTTCTTGCTACACTTTGGGGGCGCTTCTCCACCGATTTCATCATCAATCCCTTCCAAGGAGAGCTATTGGGGGAGCCTTCGACGACTCGATTCGACGAGGTGTGCCTTAGGCTTGGAGGAAGGGGTTCTTTGAAGAAGAAGGAGAAGTTCCCATAGTCTTTCAACACGAAGCTTAAGGGGGTTTTCTTTATGGATTTCTTGCACTTATCTTCATTTATTTTGATGAACTTGTATTGCTCCATGGAGGGGTAAACCCCTAGTGGGTACTTGGACTTGTAAACCCTAGATTTCCTATGTTTCATTGACTTTAATGCTTTTATTCAATTTGAGTTTGAATTTGAGTTTCAATCTTGTATGCTTAATTGTTTCTCCCTTAGAGTGACACTAGGGTTGAGGGCTAATCCAATCATCCTTTTGACGAGTGACCATCACCATTAGGATTAGATTAACCAAGATTGAAGAGGGTTGAGAGGGTGAGTTGAGAGGTAGTGACACATCCCCTTTCACCTCCGGTGTGGTTTTCCCTACCTTCTTATTCCAAGTATTACCTTCGATTTCAAAGAGAGTTAGGCGTTGAGAGAGGTCTTTCCGCCGGGACTTATTTGTGATTAGGGATCTTTCATCTGGACCAAAGGGATCGATCTAGAGTTGGGAATAGGAGTTACCACTTGGAATCCCTAGGGAATAGCGCAGTCATACGTGGTGTGAGGTGTCGAGGGTTTTCTCTCCGCCGGGACCTCGTAGGGGACTAGTCAAGGTTGACCTTAGATTTGGGACCTTGTATCTTTGGATTCCACGACTCTTGAAATCTCTATTGAATAAGAGCATTTGAAGTCTTGCACTTCAAACAAGGATTCTAGGGGGAACATTGTCCGAGTACCCCATCTTCTTATTGATCTATTTCCATACCCTAGCTTTTCTTTTCATCACTTTATTTCTATTTCTTTCTTATTTAATTTTCTTTCACAACAACAATTGGTTTATCTTTGATTACTTAACAAAGTGTGATTGTTCTCACGTCTACTCCATTTGGATTCGACTACCCACCCGTTTGGGTACTTTATTACTTCGACACCCGTGCACTTGCGGAGTACACACGCAAGGGTGTGTCAACCGTGCTCAGCGAACTCAGAATGTACTGACTTTAGCTGAATTCTCCTGCAATCTTCACGGGGTATAGCACGGGCGTGCTTAGACCGTGTTGACCTTGATGAGGTTTCTGACACACCCTTTCGTGTGTAATCCGCAAGTGCACGGGTGTCGAAGTAATAAAGTACCAATTGTTGTTGTGAAAGAAAATAAAATAAGAAAGAAATATAAATAAAGTGCTGAAAATAAAAGCTAGGATGTAGAAATAGATCAATAAGAAGATGGGGTACTCGGACAATGCTCCCCCTAGAATCCTTCTTTCAAGTGCAAGACTTCAAATACTCTTATTCAATAAAGATTTCAAGAGTCGTGGAATCCAAAGATACAAGGTCCCAAATCTAAGGTCAACCTTGACTAGTCCCCTACGAGGTCCCGGCGGAGAGAAGACTCTCGACACCTCACACCACGTATAACTGCGCTATGCTCTAGGGGTTCCAAGTGGTAAACTCTATTCCCAACTATAGATCAATCCCTTTGGTCCAGGCGAAAGATCCCTAATCACAAATACGTCCCGGCGGAAAGGCCTCTCCCAACGCCTAACTTTCTTTGAGATCGAAGGTAATACTTGGAATAAGAAGGTAGGGAAAACCACACCGGAGGGGAAAGGGGACGTGTTGCTACCTCTCAACTCACCCTCTCAACCCTCTTCAATCTTGGTTAATCTAATCCTAATGGTGATGGTCACTCGTCAAAAGGATGACTGGATTAGCCCTCAACCCTAGTGTCACTCTAAGGGAGAAACAATTAAGCAAACAAGATTGAAACTCAAATTCAAACTCAAATTGAATAAAAGCATTAAAGTCAATGAAACATAGGAAACTTAGGGTTTACAAGTCCAAGTACTGATGAGCGCATTTCATATATATGTATTGCATGCTTTACCGTCAACATTATTTAATATTTTGGCTGTAATTCTCCAAGTACGGTGCTATTTGAGGTATTCATTGTTCGCCATGCAGATATCAAAGTCCTGAAGTAAGAAGAAACCTCATCAAGCTCAGCACGACTTGAGCACGCCCGTGCTGTTTCCCGTGCCAAGTGCAGAAAAGTTCAACCAAAATTTAGCACAGCCTGATTCCGCTTAGCACGTGTGTGAAAACCTCAGCACGGTCGAAGCACGCCCGTGCTGCTTCCCGTGAAAATTACAGGAGAATGCAGCCACAGATCAGCACAGCCAGAGTTCGCTGAGCACGGTCGTGAAAACTGCAACACGGTCTAAGCAACCCCGTGCTGTTCCCCGTGCAGATTACAGGTTTGTGAGTTTTATGAAGAGTTATTTGGCCGTAATCTGCACGGCTTGAAGCACGGTTTCAGCACGTTCGTGCTCACATCGAGAAGACTTTAAAACCCTAGAAACTCAGTTTCTAAGGGGACTTTTGGTGGGCGAACTTTGGGAAAAAGAAAGGGAGAGCTTTGGGGGTTCATCTTCCACTTCATCAAGGGAATGCCAAGCGTATGGTAGGCCGATCGGGAGGAGATTACAGGACATTGTAGATCCTTCGACAACCTCAAGGATGCAAAAAATTAGGGAGTTTTCAATTCCTTGTCTTTTAATTTCTTTGGCATTGCGTTTGTTGGTTGTCATTATGAGGGGCTAAACTCTTATGGGAGCCCCGGGGTTGGTTGTATGACGTTGTAGCTTGAACTTATTATCTTTACTTGCAGTATTTATGAATGTCTTGTTCCTTTCATTAAATCAAGGTTATTGGCTATCTTGTATGTGGTTTAGTGCTTGATGCTTGGTAGTTAGGTTCTCCTATCTAGGTTTGTGAATCATTATTGATTGTTGCAAGCAGCGGGAGTTTAACTTAGAGCTCGGCAGCGCTAGAAACCACATGCTTGTAGCATAACTAGGTTTAGAACTGAAGACATCTCTGATAATTACTGAGAAAGACCGAGTTAGTGAACGTCGGAAACCCAACCCCGGGGCCCCATCTCCTCCATCGAGTCAAACCTAAATCTTCCCTTGGTGAATTTCCTATTCCCTTAACTTCCTCGAAGTTAATAAAAAGTCAATTCCTTCATCTTCTGTTTGGTCAGATATTAAGTAGGACGTTAGTACTAGAAGCTATACCAGTCCCTGTGGATTCGTCTACCCGACCCAAAGGGTACACTTTACTACTTGTGCGACCCGTGCACTTGCGGTTACGCAAGGGGCGTACCAAGTACCCACTAGGGGTTTAGCCCTCCATGGAGCAATACAAGTTCATTAAATTAAATGAAGATAAGTGCAAGAAATCCATAAAGAAAACCCCCTTAAGCTTTGTGCTGATAGACTATGAGGGCTTCTCCTTCTTCTCCAAAGAACTCCTTCCTCCAAGCCTAGGGCACACCTCGTCGAATCAAGTCGTCGAAGGCTCCCCCAATAGCTCTCCTTGGAAGGAATTGATGTTGAAATCGGTGAAGAAGCACCCCCAAAGTGTAGCAAGAACCTCCTGAACCCTAGCCGTCACTCGCTCTCAAGTTTGGAAGAAGATCCTTCAAATAACGCTTCAGAACGGCTTTATAATTGGCCATCTCGAGGATCCACACGGGCGTGTGGATGAGCCACACGGCCGTGTGGAAATTCCACACGCCCATGTGGATTTTCTGCCCTGTGGAAAACTTCATATTAGTCCCCGATTTCGCCCGTTTCTTCTCTTGGGGTCACACGGACGGACACAAGCCCATGTGAAAGGTCATGTGGCCTTTCTTGATGATGATAAAACCTTGGAAAGCTTTTGAAATTTTCGAACAAATCGAAACAAGCGAGCATGACTGCCTTCGTGTCCTTCTACAAGAATTGTCCTGAAGTCTTTAGAAGTTGGCACATACCCCCTCGTTTGAACCCGATTTGTGTCTTGAACTTCGTATTTGCACAAAAGGGCTCCACTTAGCACCATTATGACCTAATCTTGCCTTTATTCACGTACCATGTCTTCACAACCCTAATTGCATGAAAGAACACCAAAGCACAGGAAATTAGCGATAAAACCTGAGAAAAGTGATGCTCATGCGTGGAAAACATTTCCAAAAATATATACATGCAAGCACTTATCAGTTTCTTCCAAGTCCTTTAGCTTCTAAAATCATTCCAAATCACTTCTTCTTGCTCCAGGACTTCGATATCTGCATTGAAAACCTAGAATACCTCACATAGCACTGAATTGATGGAATTAAAGCCAAAAGACTCAATAATGATGAGGGTAAAGTATAAAATATATATATATGAAATGCACTCATCAAATACCCCCAAACTTGAATTGTTGCTTGTCCTCAAGCAACCTTAATCCCCTAATAAAGTGATGAGTGCATGACCTCTGATCTCAACGAATTAAGAGAGTTACTGAAGCTTAAAGAGTCTCTAAGAACTAGTGTCTTAGTCAAATGAAAGCTTATGAAAAATTTTACTCTTACTCCGTACTACTGTGTGTGTGTGTGTCGCCTCCTGGAGTATGTCAAAACTGTTCTTGAGGGGGTCTAGTACAAGCTTTTTCTTTTCACTGTTTTCACTACTAACTCCTAAACTGGGTAGTAGCTTCATACACCCTAGAGGCAGCCATTTTACTTGGTAGGTCATCAAAAATGACATTTGTGATGCCTAAGATCCAACTACTCAAGTGCCGCTTTCGCTTTTTTCTAAAGTGATAGCTCTTTCTACCATCTTTCTCATAAAATTTTGACAGGGCAACATAAAAAGGAATCCAACTTGTCACACTATTCTTTTCTTTTTCCTTTTTATTCCTTGAGTTTGGAGTAAGAAACTAACTGTTTACAAGCCTTGCAACTAGCCCTTCCTCTAACAGAGTGACAAAACAACAAAGGCTAAGTGTTCAAATTAAGGTTTCCAAAGTAAGAGCAAAATAAAACTTTAAGTTCAACAAAAATGCACTAGTATGCTCAAAAACTCGTAGCTTAGAAATTCTCAACAAAAAATTTCATAGATCGTCCTAAGTCATGCACAACATCTAAACATATTAATACAAAAGTACACAACCCTCCCCCACACTTGAATGAAACATTGTCCTTAATGTTTAAAGATTTAACATGCCAGGCATAAAAAAAAATTTCATGTAAACGTGAAAGAGAGTTGGGGAATTTTCACCAATTTAAAGGAGAGGTGCCAGAGAATAAGTCCATGTCACACAAGGGTGTGTAATGATCACCTTTTAGCAAGAGCCTTTTGATACAACCAGCAAGCGAGACATTCAGACGTCCTGAGGTAATCATGCAAGCATTAGAGAGACAAAAAGAAAAATAAAAGAAACACACTAACAAGAGATCAGTTTAGCAGGGGACTCCCCTTGCTAACTGACTCAAAAAGAACAAAAGATAACAAAAATAAAACCAAAGAACATAGAAAATAAAACAAAACAACAAAACAGAACATCAAAGCCCGGCGCTCTCAGACTCGGAGTCAGACTCCAATGGAAGGTCGGCGGTGTCGACTCCTACACTCCTGGAAGTAGAGGGTCCAGCAGCTCGGCGAGGAGGTCGAGACAGGGTGACATCGAGATGAGAGTCCAGCCGCTGCATACTCTGGATCATCCATCGCCGAAAAGAAGGGGAACCAGCTGGAGGCGAGTCCGGAATGTGTGTGGATGCGCGGGCGCGTGGGGTGCGAGGAGAAGATGGTCCGGCGGAAGCAGGAGGGGAATCTGGGGTGCTAGCAATAGGTGGAGCCCGGTACCGAGGACCCTGGGAGGTGGATGTGGATCGAAGCATCCCCATCGCGCGGAGCGTGTCCACGGAGACAGAAAGCACACCACCTACCATCCGCATCGCACGGGTGCCTGCCTTGAGGCCCATCCCTCGAATCAGACGTGTGATGTAGGACCCGCAGAAGATAACGCCCACCCGGAAATCCTGTCCCTGATGCTGGATGCTAAAAGCCACCTCGTAGCCGAGGGGCATCTGGAATCCGTCCAGTATGCTCAACAGGAAGTCGAAATCACGGCGACTGACGACTCCTATGCTGTCTCCCCGCCCTGTGATCGAATGGCTGAGGATAAAATGAATGTACCTGAGAGCTGGGAGGCGAAGAAACGACGCCTTGGACCGGCGAGGGTCATATGCCCGATCCGTGCTCAGACGCTGCCAACAAGCCTCTTGGGACTTACCGGGTCGTCGGGCGACGAGGAGGGCGTCGTACTCTGGAGTCCTGGTGAACTCCTCATCATATAAGCCTAGTCTGACGGAGAACTCCGTCAGACTCATTCGGTGGAACTCTCCGAACGCCTGGAACTGAATCGTGCCGGCGCGGTGGTAGTTGACAGGTCCTCGGGGTATCTTGAAGGTCGCGAGGACCTCCAAAGATAGCTCCCGGTAAGCGGGGTCGGTGATGGCGAGAAGCCGCGTCCAGGCGCCCTCACCAAGATATCGGCGAACGTCCGCCTCGAGGTCCACCTAGCGGAGCACCTCCCAATCGATGACCCGCACCTCACCAAACCGCTTCGTGCTCAAACGGTCATGACTCCCTTCGAGCCCTCTTCGAAGAAGGGCCGGATGTAGTAGCCTTCCTCGGCATGATCTGTTGAGAGAAAATAGAAAACACTTAAAATCAGTAGTGTTCAAACTCGGCACGCCCATGTAAATAAAAAAAAAAATAGGGTTTTCAATGAGCACGGGTGTGTTTAACAGGCACGCCCGTGCTTCGTGGAATTCCAGATCTCAAATCCGAGCACGGCCGTGCTTGCTTGAACACGGCCGTGCTGCTGAAATCCCGCGTCGTCTGCGATGGTTTCTAACCCAAAAAGCGACGGTACAAAGTTGTTTAAACTAATTAAAAATCACCCTAGATGCCTCTAAAGCCGAATTTAAACGTTTTCAAGAGGAACAACGGCATAGAATCAAAGATTTGGAAAACAAAACACAAATCAAAGGTTCGTCGACTTACCGAAATGTTGGAGAAGAAATATAGGCAATGAAACTCCAAGAAACCAAGACAACTGCGCAAAACTCGTGTAAAACGCAAGCAAATGGGAGCGCAAGGGAAGAGAGTCGCCGGTGAGAAGAAACAAAGGGCGAACGGCGTGTTTAAAAAGAAGAAATTCGCAGGGAGAGGGACCGTCGCGCTGAGCACGGCCTCAACACGGCTGTGCTGGGCCCGTGCTAAGAAAGTTAAGCAGAAATGAAGAACGCGGCACGTCCGTGCCGCGTGCACGGGCAGCGTGCTAGGCAATTTAGTACGGCCACAGCACGGCCGTGCTTCTTCCCCGTGTTGTTCAGAAATGATAAAACCTTAAAAACCTGTGGATTGCATCCCCATCAGCACGGGGGTGTTAGGCCCGTGTTGAGCCTGAAACCTTCCCTCAAAAAGAAAAACACACCGGACTCGATTCAAAAACACAACAAAAACACAAAAACAAACAAAACAAACAGCCGCACAAAGAAATAACAAAGAAATGAAACCAATCGGGTTGCCTCCCGATAAGCGCTCTTTTAACGTCACTAGCTTGACGAGTCTAGTCTCATCTCAAGACGGCTCAAAAACATACCTTTCTTCTTGGCGCCCTGCGGACAAACATTCCATGAAAGGAGAAAAAGAATTAATCAAAAATGCCTCACCAAAGCTGAAGTCATTAACAGTACTATGTTTGGGGGTAGAGGCTTGTTGTTTCTTCCTCGCCTCTACCTTCTGCCACCATGTCTTGGCCTTTGATACATTGCTTTTCCTTCTCTTGGCCTTGATTGCTAGTTGACCAGTGATCGATGGTGTAGCAGCGACGTCTTCCACCTGGTCTATGAGTTCTTCATCTAGAGGACCCGCCCCTAGCAATTTAGTAAGATGATCCTTTTGCCAAATTTCTTGCATACAATCACAAATAACATCCTCAGTAGCATCAAGAAAATAACAAGAATCATCAAAGGCCATGGGGTGTCTCATAGCTTTCTTCAGCTTGAATACCACTTCCTCATCTCCCACTCTCAAAGTCAGTCGACCATCCTTTACATCAATGATCGCTTGCGAAGTGGATAAGAATGGTCGTCCAAAAATCATAGGAAACTCAGCTCGATCATGCAAATCCAGGACAACAAAATCTACCCGGAATATGAATTTATCTACCTTCACAAAAATGTCCTCAACAATTCCCAAAGGTTGGTGGGTGGAGTGATCAGCAAGCTGGAGCGTCATTTGAGTTGGCTTGAGTTCCCCTAACCCCACTTCTGAAAAATCTTCAATCGCATGAGATTGATGCTTGCCCCTAAGTCAGCCAACGTGGTACGCCGTTGCGTAAACGCAAGTGAACGGGTCGCACAAGTAGTAAAGTGTACCCTTTAGGTCGGGTAGTCGAATCCACAGGGACTGGTATAGCTTCTAATACTAACGTCCTACTTAATATCTAACCAAATAGAAGATGAAGGAATTGACTTTGGATTAACTTCGAGGAAGTTAAGGGAATAGGAAATTCACCAAGGGAAGATTTAGGTTTGACTCGATGGAGGAGATGGGGCCCCGGGGTTGGGTTTCCGACGTTCACTAACTTGGTCTTTCTCAGTATTTATCAGCGAAGTCTTCAGTTCTAAACCTAGTTATGCTATAAGCATGTGGTTTCTAGCGCTGCCGAGCCCTAAGTTGAACTCCCACTGCTTGCAACAATCAATAACGATTCACAAACCTAGATAGGAGAACCTAACTACCAAGCATCAAGCACTAAACAACATACGAGATAGCCAATAACCTTGATTTATTGAAAGGAACAAGACATTCAAAATACTGCAAGTAAAGACAATGAGTTCAAGCTGCAACGTCATACAACCAACCCCGGGGCTCCCTTAAGAGTTTAGCCCCTCATAATGACAACCAACAAATACAATGCTAAAGAAATTAAAAGACAAGGAATTGAAAACTCCCTAATTTCTTGCATCCTTGAGGTTGTCGAAGGATCTACAATGTCGTGTAATCTCCCCCCGATCGGCCTACCATAAGCTTGGCATACTCTTGATGAAGTGGAGGATGAAACCCCAAAGCTCTCCCTTTCTTTCTCCCAAAGTTCGCCCACCAAAAGTCCCCTTAGAAACTGAGTTTCTAGGGTTTTAAAGTCTTCTCGATGTGAGCACGGGCGTGCTGAAGCCGTGCTTCAAGCTGTGTAGATTATGGCCAAATAACTCTTCAGAAAACTCACAAACCTGTAATCTGCACGGGGAACAGCACGGGCGTGCTTAGACCGTGCTGAGGTTTTCACGACCGTGCTCAGCGAACTCTGACTGTGCTGATCTGTGGCTGTATTCTCCTGTAATTTTCACGGGAAGCAGCACGGGCGTGCTTCGACCGTGCTGAGGTTTTCACACCCGTGCTCAGCGGACTCAGGCTGTGCTGAATTTTGGTTGAACTTACCTGCACTTTGCACGGGAAACAGCACGGGCGTGCTCAAGCCGTGCTGAGCTTGATGAGGTTTCTTCTAAGTCCTTTAGCTTCTAAAATTGTTCCAAAAACGCTTCTTCTTACTTCAGGACTTTGATATCTGCATGACGAACAACGAATACCTCAAATAGCACCGTACTTGGAGAATTACAGCCAAAATATTAGATAATGATGAGGGTAAAGCATGCAATACATATATATGAAATGCGCTCATCAAATACCCCCAAGCTTGAATTGTTGCTTGTACTCAAGCAACCTTATTCCCCTACTAAAGTGATGAGTGCATGACCTCTGATCTCAACAAATTAAAAGAGTTACTGAAGCTTTAAGGAGTTTCTGAGAACTAGTGACTTAGTCAACTGAAGGCTTTTGAAGGATTTTACTCTTACTCCGTACTACCGTGCGTGTGTGTCGCCTCCTGGAGCATGTCAAAACTGTTCTTGAGGGGGCTAGTACAAGTTCTTTTTTTTCTCAATATTTTCACTATTGACTCCTAAATTGGGTAGTAGATTTATACACCCTAGAGGCAGCCATTTCACTTGGTAGGTCATCAAAAATGACATTTGTGATGCCTAAAATCCGACTACTCAAGTGTGGCTTTCGCTTTTTCTAAAGTGATAGCTCTTTCTATCATCTTTCAAACAAAAATTGACAGGGCATCCAAAATGGAATCCGACTTGTCATAAAATTCTAACTTTTATTAATTTTGAGTTTGGAGTAAACTTCTAATTTTTCAGCCTTATAAACTAGCCCTTCCTCTAACAGAGTAACAACACAACAGAAGGCTAAGTGTTAGCATTTGGGTTTCCAAAGTAAGAGCAAAATAAAACTTTAAGTTCAACAAATGTGCACTAATATACCCAAAAACTCCTAGCTTAGCAATTCTCAACCAAAACAATTTTCATAGATCGTCCTAAGTCATACACAACATCTAGGAGACAAATACACAACCTTCCCCCACACTTGAATGAAACATTGTCCTCAATGTTTAAAGATTTAATCATGCAAAGCAAAGAAAATAATGGCAAGTAAAAGTGAGGGTTGGGAATTTTCACCAAGTTAAAGGAGAGGTGCCAATTAGGGAGGAGTCAATTAGCGAGGAGTCGTTTGAGACAACCATCAAGAAAGACAGTCAATAAATCCTGAGATACACATGCAAGCATTAGAGACAGAAAATAAACAAAAAGACAAAGATCACACTAAAAAGAGATCAGTTTAGTAGGGGACTCCCCTTGCTAACTGACTCAAGAAAAACAAGAGACAACAAAAGTAAAAACAAAGAACACAAAACAGAACAGAAACAACAAAATAAAACAACAAAACCCGGCGCTCTCAGAATCGGAGACGGACTCCGATGGAAGGTCGGTGGTGTCGACGCCGACACTCTGGGACGTAGAAGGTCCAGCGGCACGATGAGGAGGTGGAGACAGGGTGACGTCGAGGTGACGTCGAGGTGAGAGGCCAACCGCTGTATGCTCCGGATCATCCATCGCCGGAAAGAAGGAGAGCCCGCTGGAGGAGAGCCCCGAGTGTGGGTGGAAGCGCGAGTGCGTGGGGTGCGAGGAGACGATGGGCCGGCGGCGTCAGGAGGAGAATCAGGGACGCTGGCAGCAGGGGGCCTGATGTCTGGTGCCCTGGGAGGTGGGCGTGGATCGCAGCATTCCCATCGCCAGGAGTGTGTCCACGGAGACGGGAAGTACGCCACCTACCATCCGCATCACACGTGTGCCCGCCTGGAGTCCCATCCCCCGAATCAGCCGTGTGATGTAGGATCCGCAGAAGAAGGCGCCGACTCGGGAGTCCTGTCCCTGATGCTGGATGCTAAAAGCCACCTCGTAGCCGAGGTGCACCTGGAATCCATCCAGCATGCTCAGCAAGAAAACGAAGTCGCGGCGACTAACGACTCCTGTGCTGTCTCCCCGCCCTGTGATCGAGTGACTGAGGATAAAGTGAATGTACCTGAGGGCTGGGAGACGAAGAGATGAGGCCTTGGACCAGCGAGGGTTGTACTCCCGGTCCGTGCTCAGTCGCTGCCAGCAAGCCTCCTGTGACTCGCCGGGTGGTCGGGCTACGAGGAGGGCGTCGTACTCTAGAGTCCTGGTGAACTCCTCATCGTACAAGCCCAGTCTGACAGAAAACTCTGTCAGACTCATACGATGTAGCTCGCCGAGTGCCTGGAACTGTACTGTGCCGGCGCGGTGGTAGCTAATTGGGCCCCGTGACAGCTCGAAGGTCGCAAGGACCTCCAAAGACAGCTCCCGGTAGGCGGGGTCGGTGATAGAAAACAATCGCGTCCAGGCGCCCCCGCCAAGGTAGCGGTGCACATCTGCCTCCAAGCCCACCTCACGGAGGACCTCCCAATCGATAGCCCGCATCTCGCCAAACCGCTTCGCGCTCAAACAGTCGTGGCGCTCCTGGTGGATCAGAGTACCGAGGGCTAGCGCAGGGGGAGCGGCTGGGGTCGACGACGCCCCTCTAGCCCTCTTCGAAGAAGGGCCAGATGTAGTAGCCTTCCTCGGCATGATCTGTCGAGAGGGAAAATAATAAACAGTTAAGATCAACAGTGAAACACGGGCGTGCTTCTAATCTGCATGCCCATGTAATTCAAAAAAATAGGGTTTCCTACGAGCACGGGCGTGCTGAATAGGCTCGCCCGTGCTGCCGAGTAATTCCAGATCTCAAATCAAAGCACGGCCGTGCTTGAGTGAACACGGCCGTGCTGCTAAAATACAGCTTCGGCTCCGACGGACTCTAACTCAAAAATCAACGGAACAAATTCATTTAAACTCAATCAAAAGCACCCTAGAAGACTCGAAAGATGAATTCAGATGTTTTTATGTAGAATCATGGCATATAATCAAAGATTTAGAATTAAAACACAAATCTAGGGTTCGTCGACTTACCAAAGGTGGTGATGAAGGAGTAGAAGCGAAGAAACTCCGAGAAACCAGGACAACCACCAGAAAACTCGCAAAAAATGCAAGAAAATGGAAGCACACAGGGAAAGAGTCACCGGTAAGAAGAAAGAAAGGGTGAACGGCGCGTTTAAAAAGGAGAAAATCGCAAGAAGAGGGACCGTCGCGCTGAGCACGGCCTCAGCACGGCCGTGCTGTGCCCGTGCTTAAGTAAATTCAACGAAAAATGAAGAACGCGGCACGTCCGTGACGCGTGCACGGGCAGCGTGCTCAAGGATTCAGTACGGCCATGGCACGGCCGTGTTTCTCCCCGTGCTGATTGGAAATGATCAAACCTGGAAAGCCTGTGAATTTCACCCTCATCCGCACGGGGGTGTTATGCCCGTGTTGGGCCTGGAACCTTTCCTCATGAAGAAAAACACGCCGGATTCGAAACAAAACGCAACAAAAAACACAAAAACACACAAAACAACAACCACAACAAAGAAATAACAAAGAAAAGAAACAAATCGGGTTGCCTCCCGATAAGCGCTCTTTTAACGTCACTAGCTTGACGGGTCTAGCCTCATCTTAGGATGGTTCAAAGACATACCTTTCCTCTTGGCGCCCTGCAGACCAACATTCTATGAAAGGACAAAAAGAATTTATCAGAAATGCCTCACCAAAGCTGAGGTCATTAGTAGAAGTACATTTCGGGGTAGAGGCTTGTTGTTTCTTCCTTTCTTCTACCTCTTTCCACCGTGTCTGGGCCTTTGACCCCCTGCCTTTCTTTCTTTTGGCTTTCAATTCTGGTTGACCAATGCTCGAGGGTGTAGCAGCAATGGCTTCCTCTTGGTCTATGAGCTCTTCATCTGGGGGTTCCTCACCTAGTAAATCAGTAAGACAATCCTTTCGCCAGATTTCCTGCACGCAATCACAAATAATGTCATTAGTAGCGTCTAGGAAATAGCAAGAATCATCAAATGCCATGGGGTGTCTCATAGCTTCCTTCAGCTTGAATACAACTTCTTCATCCCCCACTCTTAATGTTAGGCGACCATCCTTCACATCAATGATGGCCTGTGAAGTAGCGAGGAATGGCCGCCCAAAAATTAGAGGTACCTCAACCCGTTCCTCCAAATCCAGAACAACAAAATCTACCGGGAATATGAATTTGTCGACCTTCACCAAAATGTCCTCGACAATTCCCAAGGGTTGGCGGGTGGAGCGATCAGCAAGCTGGAGCGTCATTTGAGTTGGCTTGAGTTCCCCCAACCCCAGCTTCTGAAAAATTTTTAATGTCATGAGGTTGATACTTGCCCCTAGATCAGCCAACGCCTTTTCATCCATCATCCCTCCAATTGTGCACGGGATGATGAAACTTCCCGGATCTTTTTCCTTCTTGGGAATTTTATTTGAGATGATGGCAAAACATTCCTCACTCAAGGTGACCGTCGAAACTGCTTCCAATTTCCTCTTATTAGTCAATAATTCCTTGAGGAACTTGGCATACTTCAGCATCTGGGAGAGAGCTTCCACGAACGGAACATTGATGTGCAATGTTTTAAACATCTCCAGAAACTTCTTGAACTGTGCCTCTTGTTGGTCATTCTTGAGTTTTGCTGGGTAGGGCAATGTAGGCTTATAGTCTGCTACCAAGTCTTTCCCCTTGCCCTTATCCTTTCTCCCCAAGCTTTCCCCCGAATCTTTATCCTGCACTTCCACCTCGAGTTCTTGTGGGGATTCTTGCTGCGCTTGTGGAGTTGAAGATTCCAGTTCCCTGCCACTTCTCAAAGTGACTGCCTTGAGGGACTCCCGAGGATTGACTTCAGTATTGCTAGGTAGTGCACCCGGGGGTCGTTCAGCAAGCATCTTGGCGATCTGTGCAACTTGACGCTCAAGATTCTGTAAAGAGGCTTGCTGATTCCTCATCATCTCTTTATGCCCTGTGATTCGGGCACCATTAGCTTGAATGTATTGGATGAGGAGAGCTTCAATAGAAGGTCCCTTTTGTTCTGGTGGTGGGGGCCTCGAAAATTGAGGCTGCGTCTGTTGTTGTTGTTGCTGCTGCTGTTGCTGAGGGGGGCGCTGCTGCCCCTGACTCTGGTCTTTCCAAGAGAAATTAGGGTGATTCCTCCACCCTGGGTTGTAGGTGATGTTGTAGGGATTGCCTAAATACCTCTGATTCTGACCATTGAAATCCACCTGTTCGGTGGCACTAACTCCCTCAGATAAACAACTGGGCCCTGCTTGGTTCGCCCAACTATCGGTATTCATGTTCAGTGCTGAAGATTGGACTTGCATTGTGTCCAACCATTTAGAGATGGCCTCCAGTTGTGCTGCCAAGGTAGTGAGCACATCAACCTCATAAAGTTCGGCTGTCTTCACCGGCTTATTCCTTTCAGAACTCCACTGGTAGCCATTGGAGGCCATCTTTTCAATCAAATTCTGTGCCTCGTCGGGTCTTTTACTACACAAGGAGCCTCCTGCTGCGGCATCCAACATTTGCTTAGTGGCCACATTCAACCCATTGTAGAATATTTGGATTTGCATCCATTCCACTATTCCATGCTGCGGGCACTTCCTCAACAATTCTTTATACCGCAACCAGGTATCATACAGTGTCTCAGATTCTGCTTGGCGGAATGAGGAGATATCACTTCTCAGCTTGGTGATCTTAGCTGGTGGAAAATATCTAGTCAAAAATTTTTCGGCCAACTGTTCCCAGCTTGTAATCGAACCCGCTGGGAAGGAACTTAGCCATTGTTTGGTCCTCCCTCGCACAGAAAACGGGAATAACCTAAGACGAACAGCATCCTCTGACACATTGTTTGCCTTAAAAGTGTCAAAAATTTCCAGGAAGGTTGCAAGATGGGCATATGGGTCCTCATCTTGGAAGCCATCAAATTGGCACATCTGTTGCACCATTTGAATAAAATTTGGCTTCAGCTCGAAGTTATTGGCCGCAACTGGGGGCCGCACAATGCTAGACCCAGATCCTTCCAAATTAGGCCGGGCATAATCTGAAATGCTCCTCTGATTTCCTGCCATGTTTTCTTCTTGATCCACTTCGATGCTCACTTCCACTGACTCGGTTTCTCTTAAGTGAATCTGTCGCTGTCTCCGATGAAATGTCCGCTCAATATCTGGATCTGGAGACGCAAGATGGGAGGAATTCTCCCGGGTCATACACTGCACCTACACAAAAACCAAAAGGAAACGATGAGATATGAACTTTCAGGCTCAATGCAAAAATAGAAATAATAAACAGCTTAAGTAAGAATAAATAAAAAGAATACGAAAAACAACAGAAACAAAGAAATGAAACTAAAAGCGAAATAAGAACGGTTAGAATACTAAGGCTGTCCGTATTCTTAGAAGTTGCCAGTCCCCGGCAACGGCGCCAAAAACTTGGTACGCCCGTTGCGTAACCGCAAGTTCACGGGTCGCACAAGTAGTAAAGTGTACCCTTTGGGTCGAGTAGTCAAATCCACAGGGACTGGTATAGCTTTTAATACTAACGTCCTACTTAATATCTAACCAAACAGAAGATGAAGGAATTGACTTTGGATTAACTTCGAGGAAGTTAAGAGAATAGGAAATTCACCAAGGGAAGATTTAGGTTTGACTCGATGGAGGAGATGGGGCACCGGGGTTGGGTTTCCGACGTTCACTAACTCGGTCTTTCTCAGTATTTATCAGCGAAGTCTTCAGTTCTAAACCTAGTTATGCTATAAGCATGTGGTTTCTAGCGCTGTCGAGCCCTAAGTTGAACTCCCACTGCTTGCAACAATCAATAACGATTCACAAGCCTAGATAGGAGAACCTAACTACCAAGCATCAAGCACTAAACAACATACGAGATAGCCAATAACCTTGATTTATTGAAAGGAACAAGACATTCAAAATACTGCAATTAAGACAATGAGTTCAAGCTGCAACGTCATACAACCAACCCCGGGGCTCCCTTAAGAGTTTAGCCCCTCATAATGACAACCAACAAATACAATGCCAAAGAAATTAAAAGACAAGGAATTGAAAACTCCCTAATTTCTTGCATCCTTGAGGTTGTCGAAGGATCTACAATGTCGTGTAATCTCCTCCCGATCGTCCTACCATAAGCTTGGCATACTCTTGATGAAGTGGAGGATGAACCCCCAAAGTTTTCCCTTTCTTTCTCCAAAAGTTCGCCCACCAAAAGTCCCCTTAGAAACTGAGTTTCTAGGGTTTTAAAGTCTTCTCGATGTGAGCACGGGCGTGCTGCAGCCGTGCTTCAACCCGTGCAGATTACGGCCAAATAACTCTTTAGAAAACTCACAAACCTGTAATCTGCACGGGGAACAGCACGGGCGTGCTTAGACCGTGCTGAGGTTTTCACGACCGTGCTCAGCGAACTCTGGCTGTGCTGATCTGTGGCTGTATTCTCCTGTAATTTTCACGGGAAGCAGCACGGGCGTGCTTCGACCGTGCTGAGGTTTTCACACCCGTGCTCAGCGGACTCAGGCTGTGCTGAATTTTGGTTGAACTTACCTGCACTTTGCACGGGAAACAGCACGGGCATGCTCAAGCCGTGCTGAGCTTGATGAGGTTTCTTCTAAGTCCTTTAGCTTGTAAAATTGTTCCAAAAACGCTTCTTCTTACTTCAGGACTTTGATATCTGCATGACGAATAACGAATACCTCAAATAGCACCGTACTTGGAGAATTACAGCCAAAATATTAGATAATGCTGAGGGTAAAGCATGCAATACATATATATGAAATACGCTCATCACAACTTATTTTCATCGATCATTCCTCCAATTGTGCACGGAATGATGAAACCTCCCAGATCTTTTTCCTTTTTGGGAATTTTATTTGAGATGATGGCAGAACATTCTTCACTCAAAGTGACCATCGACACTGCTTCCAATTTCCTCTTATTGGTCAACAATTCCTTGAGGAACTTGGCATATTTCGGCATCTGGGAGAGAGCTTCCACAAATGGAACATTGATGTGCAATGTCTTAAACATCTCCAGAAACTTCTTGAACTGTGCCTCTTGTTGGTCCTTCTTGAGGTTTGCTGGATAGGGCAAAGTAGGCTTGTATTCTGCTATGAATTCTTTCTCTTTGCCCTTAGCCTTCATCCCTGAGCTTGACCCTGAATCTTTCTCCTGGACTTCCACCTCTAATTCACTTCGAGTCTCTTGCTGTGCTTGTGGAGGTGGAGATTCAAGTTCCCTGCCACTTCTCAAAGTGACTGCCTTGAGGGACTCCCGGGGATTGATTTCCGTATTACTCGGTAGAGCACCCTGGGGCCGTTCAGCAAGCGTCTTGGCAATCTGTGCAACCTGACGCTCAAGGTTCTGTAAGGAGGCTTGTTGATTCCTCATCATCTCTTCATGCCCTGTGATTCGGGCATCATTGGCCTGAATGTACTGAACAAGGAGAGCTTCAATAGAAGATCCTTTCTATTATGGTGGTGAAGACCTCGAGAATTGAGGCTGGGTTTATTACTGCTGTTGGTGTTGCTGAAGGGGGCGCTGCTGCCCCTGATTCTGATCTTTCCAGGAAAAGTTTAGGTGATTTCTCCACCCAGGATTATATGTGTTGCTGTAAGGGTTGTTCGCATACCGTTGATTTTGACCGATGAAATCTACTTGTTCGGTCACCTGAACCCCTTCTGACGAGTAACTGGGCCCTGCTTGACTTGTCCAACTGTCCTGACTGCCACCTTGTGTCGAAGACTGAATCTGTATCGTGTCCAGTCTCTTAGAAATAGCTTCGACCTGTGCCGCTAAGGTGGTGAGAACATCAACCTCATAAAGCTCGGCTGTTTTTACGGGCTTGTTCCTTTCAGAGCTCCACTGATAGCCATTGGAGGCCATTTTTCAATCAGATTCTGCGCCTCATCGGATCTCTTATTGCACAAGGAGCCTCCTGCTGCGGCGTCAAACTTCTGCTTGTTGGCCACATTCAATCCAATGTAGAATATTTGGATTTGCATCCATTCCACTATTCCATGTTGTAGGCACTTCCTCAACAATTCCTTGTACCGTTCCCAAGTATCATACAGGGTCTCAGATTCTGCTTGTCGGAATGAGGAAATGTCACTTCTAAGCTTGGTGATCTTAGCTGGTGGAAAATATCTGGTCAAAACTTGTTCGGGTAACGGTTCCTAGCTTGTAATAGAACCCGCTGGCAAGGAATTTAGCCATTGCTTGGCCCTCCCTCGCACAGAGAACGGGAACAATCGAAGACGAACCGCATCCTCGAACACATTGTTCGCCTTGAAGGTGTCACAAATTTCTAGGAAAGTTGCAAGATGAGCATATGTGTCCTCATCTTGGAAGCCATCAAATTGGCACATCTGTTGCACCATTTGAATAAAATTGGGCTTCAGCTCAAAGTTGTTGGCCGCGACTGGAGGTCGCACAATACTAGACCCAAATCCCTCTAGATTAGGCCGAGCATAGTCAAATATACTTCTCTGATTCCCAACCATATTTTCTTCTTGATTCACCTCTAAGCTTACTTCCACTGACCCAGTTTCGCTTAAATGAACCTACCGCTGTCTCCGATGAAATGTCTGTTCAATGTCTGGATCTGGAGACGTTAGAAGGGAGGGATTCTCCCGGGTCATACACTACACCTGCACAATAACCAAAAGAAAGAAATGAGATATGAACTTTCAGGCTTAATGCAAAAGAAAAATAATAAACAGTTTAAGAACACAAATAAAAACAAAAGAACAAATAAAAGAATACGAGAAAAACAAGAAAAAAAGAAATGAAACTAAAAGCAAATTAAAGCGGTTAGAGTACTAAGACTGTCCGAATTCTCAGAACTTGACAGTCCCCGGCAACGGCGCCAAAAACTTGATACGCCCCTTGCGTATCCGCAAGTGCACGGGTCGTACAAGTAGTAAAGTGCATCCGTAGGGTCGGGTGGTCGCATACACAGGGACTGGTGTAGCTTCTAATACTAACGGGGTGCTTAATATCTAACCAAGCAAAGAAGGATGGATTGTGACTCTAGGTTGAAAATAAGGAGATTGAGGGAGAGAATTGCAAAAAGGGGAATGTTAGGATTGACTAGATGGAGGAGATGGGGCCCCGGGGTTGAATGTCTGACGTTGACTAACTCGGTCTTTCTCAGTATTTATCGGAGATAACTTCAGTTCTAAACCTAGTTATGCTATAAGGGTGTTGCTTCCAGCGCTTCCGAGCTCTAAGTTGAAATCTTACTGCTTGCGACTATCAATCACGATTCACAGGCCTAGATAAGAAAACCTAACTTCCAAGCATTCAAGCACTAAACAACACACAAGATAACCAATAACTAAGATTTATTGAAAGGAACAAGACACTCATAAATGCTGCAAGTAAAGAAAATGAGTTTAAGCTACGACGTCATACAAAACCACCCCGGGGCTCCCTTAAGAGTTTAGCCCCTCATGACAACAGCCAACAAGTACAATGCCAAAGAAATTGAAAGATAAGAAGTTGAAAACTCCCTAATTTCTTGCATCCTTGTGGTTGTCTGAGGATCTACAATGTTGAAAAGTCTCCTCCCGATCGACCTACCATAAGCTTGACATTCCCTTGATGAAGAGGAGGATGAACCCCCAAAGCTCTCTCCTTCCTTCTCCCTTGGTACGCCCACCAAAAGTCCCCCAAAAACCTGAGTTTTTAGGGTTTTAATGTTTTCCCGATGTGAGCACGGGCGTGTTGAAGCTGTGCTTCAAGCCGTGCAGATTACGGCCAAATAAAACTCTTGAAACTCAAATTCCCGTAATCTTCACGAGGTACAGCACGGGCGTGCTTAGGGCTTGTTGAGGGTTTGCACGACCGTGCTCAGCGAACTCAGACTGTGCTGACTTTGGTTGAATTCTCCTGCAATCTGCACGGGGTATAGCACGGGCGTGCTTAGACCGTGTTGACCTTGATGAGGTTTCTTCCAAGTCCTTTAGCCTCTAAAATCATTCCAAATCACTTCTTCTTGCTCCAGGACTTCGATATCTGCATGGAAAACCCAGAATACCTCACATAGCACTGAATTGAGAGAATTAAAGCCAAAAGACTCAATAATGATGAGGGTAAAGTATAAAATATATATATATATATATATGAAATGCACTCATCACATATAGCTTCACAGGCGGCTGCAGTGGCATCGATATACTCGGCTTCGGTGCTGGAAAGGGTAATGATGGGTTGTTTCTTTGAACTTCAGGCCATTACCGTTGAACCGAGTAAGAAAACCCAGCGTGATGTGCTTTTTCTGGTCATCTTGTTGTGACCCTTAACAATCGCTGTCGGTGAAGCCTATTAACTTGAACTCATTTGAGTGTGAATAATACAATCCATACTCCATTATTCCGGCGATGTAATGCAGGATTCTTTTTACTTCTCCGAAGTGATGCATTCTAGGCTTTTGCATGAACCGAGACACCATGTTTACAGCGAACATTAGATCAGGCCTCGTATTGGTTAGGTAGAGGAGACTTCCTACAATTCTCCTGTAAAGTGAGGGGTCTGCACTCCTGGAGCCATCATCCAGACAAAGCTTCTCGTTGCTGTTCATCGGGGTGTTAATGGGGGTGCAATTCATCATTCCAGACTTCTTTAGTAGATCCTCTGCATATTTAGATTGGGAAACAAATAGACCATCACTTGATTGTCTTACCTCCAAGCCTAGGAAGTATTTCAGCCTTCCGAAATCCGCCATCTCGAATGTATTCATCATATTGTGCTTGAATTCCATCCTCAGCTCCTCAGATGAGCTCATATATATAATGTCGTCCACGTATATGCATACTAATAAAATTTCTGAATACCCTCTGGTCTTTTTATACAGAGTAGCTTCGTTGGGACTTTTAAGGAAGCCAGACTGAGTGAAGTAGTCGTCAATCCGGCTGTACCAAGCCCTCGGGGCCTGCCGGAGTCCATACAAGGCCTTCCGGAGTCTGTAAACCTTTCCTTCTTCTCCTTCTACTATGAAGCCTTCTGGTTGGTTAACATAACCCACTTCTTCTAAGTTCCTTTTTAAAAAAGCTGTCTTCATGTCGAGCTGATGAATCCACCACCTTTGTTGACCTCCTACAGCGAAAAAGGTTCGAATGGTCTCCATTCTCACCACAGGGGAATAGACTTCAGTGAAGTCTATTCCTTCTTGTTGAACATAGCCTTTAGCCACTAAGCGCGCTTTCTTCCTGAATAGAGACCCATCAGGATTGTATTTTGTCTTGTATATCCACTTCAAGCCGATGGCGCGCTTTCCTTCCGGCAGAGTGGTGAGCTCCCACGTTTTGTTCTTTTGAACGGCTTCCACTTCTTCATGCATTGCTGATATCCATCCTTCATCTTTTGCGGCCTCTTCGAACAACACCGGATCAGACGGAGTGACTACAAAAGAACATGAATTATAAACGTCAGTGATACTCCGGTACCTCACTGGCGTTCCTGTTTCTTCTCCTGAGCTTCTCTGTGTTTCATGAGGAGTTAATGGTGAGGCTGGATTGGTAGTAAACACACCTTCTCCTATGTTGTCAGTCAACCGTTCATATCCTACATCCAACGGTTCATATGAGATCTCCTCAATACAAGCTCCAACGTCAGGCTATGGCGCATAGTTTGATGCATCTGACTCAGCTGTTTTTGCCCAATCCTAGCAGAGATTTTCTGAGAATTTAATATCCCTGTTGATGTGTACGCGTTTCGTATCAGGATCAAAGAACTTATAGGCCTTTGATTCGTCTGAGTAGCCATTGAAAGCCTGTTTTGCTGACTTGGCATCCAGCTTTGAACGTGACTATGGGTCAACCAACCTATAGGAAACGCAGCGAAACACTCTGAAATGGTCAACCGATGGCCTTCGTCCCGTCAGCACTTCATATGGCGTCTTCTTCTACAGTGCATTCGTAGGAGAGCGGTTCAATATATACACGGCAGTAGAGACCGCTTCCGCCCAGAGATCAGAGGGCACCTTCATCTGCATCAACAGGGTCCTTGCCATCTCCGTCACAGTGTGGTTTTTCCGTTCGGCCAACCCGTTTTGCTCTGTGGGGTGCGCGGCGCCGTGAGTTCTCGTTTGATCCCGGCTTCTTCACAGAAGAGCTTGAACTCCAAAGATGTGAATTCGCCTCCCCGGTCAGTGCAGAGAGTCTTGATAGGGAGTGTGAGCTGCTTCTCTACGGCCAGCTTGAAGGTCTTTAACCTTTGCAGGGCGTCTGACTTGTTGCTGATGAAATAAACCCAGCTATATCTCGAAAAATCATCAGTTAACAAAAGGTAATATCGATTACCTCCAACTGAAGGAGTCTTCATGGGCCCGACTAAGTCTGCGTGAATTAACTCCAGAGGCTCCATAGCTCGGTACGCCTTCCCTTTGGGAATGAGTGATGGGTCTGCTTTGCAAGAGTGCAAGCTTCACACTCTTCCTTGAAATTTGTCACTGGAATACCATTCACTAGATGTTGTAATAGGTTCATATTCTGGGTGTGAAGATGACCATACCTTCGATGCCACAGTTCAGAGATATCTCCTTCTCCTTGCATCACGTGAGTAGAGGCGATGTTACTGGCTTCAATTGTTTTGTGACTCGCCCCATGGAGAGCTAAACCCCTAGAGGGTATTCGGACATGTAAACCCTAGGATTCTTATTTTCATTAGATTTACATCGTGTTTCTATTCGAATTTATCAGTTTAGGTTTTACTCTTGAGTTCTTAATTCTTGTTTGTGCTTTTGATTTCATTATTAATTGCCTTGCATGTTTTATTCAATCTAGTGAAGAGAGAGATCACCATTAGGTTTAGAATTATCAAGAGTAAAGAGGGTTGAGAGGGTGAGCCGTGAGATAGCGGAGTGTCCCCTTTCCCTTCCGACAGATATTTACTATCTCCATATTCCCTAAGTGTCAAGCAACCATATGTGGTGTGAGGCGTCGAGAGAATTCTCCGCCGGGACCTCGTAGGGGGTTAGGGATCTTTCACCTGGAGGCAGGGTTAGATCTACTTTTACGAATTGGTTATACCTTTGGGATCCCTAGAGTTTTAAGCAGTCATATGTGGTGTGAGGCGTCGAGAGAATTCTCCGCCGGGACCTTGTAGGGGACTAGTTATCGGCGACCTGGAGGCAGGGGCCGTTATACCTTAGGATACCCACGACTCATTGTTTTCGTTTAGAAACACTTGTAATCTACATCCAACACCCGAATCCTTGGGGGAGCATTGTCCGGATACCTCACTTTTATTGATTGAGAACTCTTTTCCTTTTTATTCCCTGCGCACTTGTAGTGACACTCTTAGTTTTGGCCATTAGATCATCACACACTACACTCATTAGGCTAGATAACAAAAGAGGGGCTATTACTAGTACTTCTGTTCCATGTGGTTCGACAACCCGATCCTTTAGATCCACTTTTATTACTTGACGACCCGTGCACTTGCGGTAACGCAAGGGGTTGACACACCTCACCCTGTTTTGTTGTTGCGGAGACGCATCAGCGTGATTATAAACTTGGCGTGTGTTATTGCCTTAGCGTAATTATCGTAGTGTAATTGCTCCCTCGAAATGCTTGAAACTTGCAATATAATCACTACTTTGATGTTTATCATAGCCATAGCTGCAACAAAGCTTCTAGAGCACACACATATTTCTTAGATGTACCTGATAAGTCTTGGAAGAGTTTGAGTGCAATTTGACACCAAGGGATCAACCCGGGGCCCTACTCCTCAATTGAGCATTTCGCTAGGAATTTCCTTTGTCTCCTTTTTCCTCCTTCGTACCCACGTCCCTAGGCTCTTAGTCTCAATTCAATCCCATTTGTTAATCGATTAGATACTAAGAAACGAGAGAGTACTGAAAGTTATACTAGTCCATGTGGATTTAACTACCCTATCCAACGTTAAGTACCTTATACTACTTGTATGACCTGTGAACTTGTTGATACACAAGGGGCGCATCAAAAGGATATAAAAATTTTAACACAAAGTTAAAAGATTGAAAGTTGTAGGAACATGGGTTCTTTATTGCTCAACACAGTCCCACGTTAATAAGGAAGGAGGTTGTACATGTGTTGAATCCCATATAGAAAATATGAGTTTTCAACTTAAATTTGATGATTCTATATCCTACAACATAATCTATCAAATATATTATGATATATACTCAAAGTGAGACTAGAATTAGGTAAAATAGAGAGAAAGAATTGTCCCTTTCTCCAAATGAATAAAACAATGCAAACTTTCGAGAGAGCCACCGAAAATATCAAGAAAATCCACTATAAAAAGAAAGCCTTGAAATCTCAATAATAGGTTTAAATTAGCAAGAACATATAGATAAGAGTGGAAACAACAAAAGAAATAAAGAATTGAGTGAGAAATGGAGACGCACTTTAGATATTAAAATTCTTGCCGAACATTAACATAAGGCGTGTTGACATCACATTGGCCCTAGCTTAATAAAAAGCAGGCTTGATAAAAGAGCAAGGATGGTCAAATATGATAGGAACATATATGGAGGTGTCCTCACCTCATGTTCTTCTAAGGAAAATGAAAAATTCATAAAAATTCACACCTATTTCCTCTGCTTTTGCATAGAATTTACTTGGTGTTAACATGGCCCCAACATGTGGCGTGTTGACCGGTATTCTTCTCTAAAAAATTACCTCAAATTTGGCTTAATGGAATATGGCCTTGCAACTCTACCTAAGGCTGTTGGTTCACCTAAATTGGTATAATAAGCAACAAATGCCACTGAGCCTTTCCTTTGACTAACATCATACTAAGAGAGCCTAGGCATGATAGAGACATACAATGAGGAAATCTTGATGACAAATTGTGACGAAGTTCGTTATTACAAACCGCAAGGAGGATCTCTCTTCCAGGATCTTGAGAGTACAGTCCCTTTTCTTACATAATGGTGCCTCCTGCAGAGTGACTCCACATACTCATCCAATTGCCACATAGACGGCCCAGATGCCCATGAGTAATGGTTAGACATAGAATTTATTATATTTGTGTATCTTGTTATTTCATTTTCTCTCATTTCACTTCATTTTGTATTTTGTAGTTAGCAATTGTTTGTTATTTTTAGCTTGTTATTTTAGTTTGTTATTTTTCTTATATTTATTTTATTATATTTTCTTTAACTAAATCCTTCCTTCATCAAGATTATCCTTTTTTTTTAAAACAAGATAAACTCCTTTAAAAAATAAAATAAGGATAAAAATGACAAGGACTTGCTATCAAATATTAAGACAAACACTTAATTTTAACACCCAAGTTAGCAATGTCTATGTTACATACGATGCACCTCCAATCTAAGCTTAGACATTTTCTCTTTCTTCTCTAATAGATGTACATAAATTTGTAAAATTTTTAGTCTTGCTCCTTATTGAGGATCAGGCGCTCTGAGTGATGACAAGAAGCGAAAGCACACAAAAGAAGACACAAAAATTTTACATAGTTTGGTCTTGAAGACCTATGTCCACTGTCATACTAATATCAATTTATTTCTTTCACAACACATTAAGGTTTTATAATTACAGTATTATTTATAGTGAAAAGATAAGAAGTATATCTATAGAATATTTATAGGGAGAAGATAGGAGGGATATTTACAGGAAAAGATATACCCTAAACAAAATTCCCATATGACCTTGGGCCTGAAAAGATAAACACTGATCAAGACTCCACATACTAAGCAATCTTCCACTTGGAAGCTGATTACATCAACTGCACTCCACACACCTATAAACCCAGAATCAGTAATGATCAATTTCAAATAGTGCGGCGTCTTCAAATCAATCGACTTTGAAGCCAAGTTGAAGCTTTGCAAGGCTTCAAATTTTCTAGTAGTAACCACTTTGGTCAATATATCTGCAGGATTATCTGAACCAAGAACCTTCAATAAGGACAAGACACCACCACTAATCAATTCTCCGATAAAATGATACCTCAATTATATGTTTTGTCCCAACATGAAATACGGGATTTTTCATAAGGTGAGTAGCACTTTACTTGTCACTATAAATAACATTTTCAACTTGTTTCTTGTCTAACTCCTCAAGAAAGTTCTTCAACCAAATCATTTCCTTACCGGCTTTCATGATAGCTATGCACTCTACTTTTGTGGTCTAAAGAGAAACAATGTTTTTGAAGTCGAGATATTTAACTCACACTTGTGCCACCCACTGTAAAAAAAATATATCCTGTAGTTTTTTTTTGTATCCAAACAAACAACCAGATCTGCATCAAAAAATTATTTGAAAATAACATCTCACTTCTGTAACACAAGGTAACTTTCGAAGTAAATTTCAAGTAGCATAATAACCACTTAGCTGCTTCCCAATGCTCTTTCCCGGATTGTATGTCAATCTGCTAACAACTCCTACTGCATATACAATATCCGGTCGCGTGCATATCATTGTATGCATAACACTACCTACTGCAAATGCATATGAAACTTTAATCATACCTTTCGTATCTTCATCCGTTTGAGGTGGCTATTCTTTGTGAGATTTAAGTAACTTCGCAAAAGTGTATTTTGCTCTTAGCATCATAGAGAGTAAACTTTTACAACACCCTATTAATATACTTTTCTGGGGATAATTTAAGTGTATTTTCAAATCTATTCTTATTAATGCTGGTACGCCCATTGCGTAACCGCAAGTGCACGGGTCGTACAAGTAGTATAATGTACCCAAGGGTCGGGTAATCGAATCCAATGGGACTAGTATATCTCCTAATACTATCTTACTACTTAATATCTAACCAATGGAACTAGGGTGAAATGACTCCAACTTAGAAAGGAGGGGAAATCGAGGGAAGAAGGATCACACGAGAGGGAAATTGAGAATTGCTCAATGGAGAAGATGGGGCCCGGGTCAATCCCTTCGTGCTATCCAACTCAGATTCTTGCAGAAATTATCTGGAATGTCCTTCACGAATCCTAAATTCTAGAATCTTGTTGGGCTATGTGAAGGATACTGATACGGCCTTTGCGTAACCGCAAATGCACGGGTCGTATAAGTAGTAAAATGTACCCCTAGGGTCGGGTAGTCGTATCCACTGGAACTGGTATAGCTTCTAATACTAACGTACTGCTTAATATCTAACCAAACATAGAAGGATGGAATTGACTCTAGGTTGAATTCAAGGAAATCAAGGGAAGGAAATGCACTAAGGGAAATGTGAGGATTGACTCGATGGAGGAGATGGGGCCCCGGGGTTGGAATTCTGACGTTCACGAACTCGGTCTTTCTCAAGATTTATCAGAGATGTCTTCAGTTCTAAATCTAGTTATGCTATAAGAATGATGCGTCCAGAGCTGCTAAACCCTAAGTTGAAATCTTACTGCTTGCAAATATCAATAACGATTCACAAGCCTAGATAAGAAAACATAACTTCCAAGCATTCAACCGCTAAACAACACTCAAGATAGCCAATAACTCAGATTTAATGTAAAGAACAAGACATTCATAGATGCTGCAAGTAAAGACAATGAGTTCAAGCTAAACGTCATACAAACCACCCCGGGGCTACTTTAAGAGTTTAGTCCTCATGACATTAAACAACAAGGAAATTGCCAAAGAAATTGAAATACAAGAAGTTGAAAACTCCCTAATTTCTTGCATCCTTGCGGTTGTCAGAGGACCTACAATGCTGTGGAATCTCCTCCCGATCGGCCTACCATATGCGCGACATTCCCTTGGTGAAGAGGAGGACGAACCCCCAAAGCTCTCTCCTTCTTCCTTCTTTAGTTCACCCACTAAAAAAGTCCCCCAAAAACCTAACTTTTTAGGGTTTTAATGTTTTCCCGATGTGAGCACGGGCGTGTTGAAGCCATGCAGATTACGGCAAAATCAAAACTCCAGAAACTCTCATTCCTGTAATCTGCACGGGGCTCAACACAGGCGTGCATACGGCGTGTTGAGGGTTTGAACGACAATGCTCAGCAAACTCAGACTGTGCTGACTTTGGATGAATTCTCCTGCACTCTGCACGGGGTAAAGCACGGGCATGCTTAGGCCGTGTTGATCTTGATGAGGTTTCTTCCAAGTCCTTTAGCTTCTAAAATCATTCCAAATCACTTCTTCTTGCTCCAGGACTTCGATATCTGCATGGAAATCCAAGAATACCTCAAATAGCACTGAATTGGGAGAATTAAAGCCAAAAGACTCAATAATGATGAGGATAAAGTATAAAATATATATATATGAAATGCACTCATCAAATACCCCCAAACTTGAATTGTTGCTTGTCCTCAAGCAACCTTTATCCCCTAATAAAGTGATGAGTGCATGACCTCTGATCTCAACGAATTAAGAGAGTTACTGAAGCTTAAAGAGTCTCTAAGAACTAGTGTCTTAGTCAATTGAAAGCTTATGAAAAATTTTACTCTTACTCCGTACTACCGTGTTTGTGTGTCTCCTTCTGGAGTATGTCAAAATTGTTCTTGAGGGGTGTAGTACAAGCTCTTGCTTTTCACTGTGTTCACTGCTGACCCATAAACTGGGTAGTAGCTTCATACACCCTAGATACAGCCATTTCACTTGGTAGGTCATCAAAAATGACATTTGTGATGTCTAAGATCAGACTACTCAAGTGTGGCTTTCGCTTTTTTTAAAGTGATAGCTCTTTCTACCATCTTTCTCACAAAATTTGACAGGGCATCCCAAAAAGGGATCCGACTTGTCACAACATTCTTTTCTTTTTCTCATTTTTCAAATTTCTTTCTATGTTCCTTCTTATTACTTGAGTTTGGAGTCAGAAACTAACTGTTCACAAGCCTTGCAACTAGCCCTTCCTCTAACAGAGTGACAAAACAACAAAGGCTAAGTGGCAGATTAAGGTTTCCAAAGTAAGAGACAAATAAAACTTTAAGTTCAACAAAAGTGCACTAGTATGCTCAAAAACTCTTAGCTTAGCAATTCTCAACCAAAAATTTCATAGATCGTCCTAAGTCATGCACAACATCTAAACATATTAATACACAAGTACACAACCCTCCCCCACACTTGAATGAAACATTGTCCTCAATGTTTAAAGATTTAACATGCAAGGCATAGAAAAAGATTTCAGGTAAAAGTGAAGTGAGAGTTGGGGAATTTTCACCAAGTTAAAGGAGATGTGCCGAAGAAGAATTCCATGTCACACAAAGGCGTGTGCTGATCACGAGTCAGTGGGGGTCCCTTTGAAACAGCCAGCAAGATAGATATTCATAAATCCTGAGGTAAACATGCAAGCATTACAGACAGAAAAGAAGCAAAATAACAAAATCACACTAAAAAGAGATCAAATTAGTAGGGGACTCCCCTTGCTAACTGACTCAAGGAGAACAAAAGACAACAAAAATAAAAGCAAAGTACAAGGACAACAAAACAGAACAACGAAACAGGAAATCAAAACCGGCGCTCTCAGAATCGGAGTTAGACTCCGATGGAAGGTCGGTGGTGTCGACTCCCACACTCCTAGATGTAGAGGGTCCAGCAGCACGACGCGGAGGTGGAGACAGGGTGACGTCGAGATGAGAGGCCAGCCACTGCATACTCCGGATCATCCATCACCGGAAAGAAGGGGAACCAGCTGGGGGTGTCACGCCCCGACCCTCGGGTCCCGGTCCATGGCACTACCGCCACGACAACCCAGGGGAGGTCAACACCTGCCTCAACCCCAGGTCGCCGTAAGGCTAGCCTGTTACCTGTACAATATTAACATTACCACAATAATACTCTAAATCTAAGGTATTCAATCACAACCCTGTACAAGATCAACAGACTCACACATATATGTACATATATCCCTGGAAATCACAACATCAATGATCATGGACACAATCATAGTTTTTCCCCAAACACTGGGTGTAAACTCATACAACCTAAGGTCCTGTCTGAACCAATCAAGATTATACAAAACTAAAATGGAAATACGAAAATATAGGTCCTAGTGGATCCATCTTATGCATGACAACAATGTTTATGAATCATACACTACTCAAAGGTAAATGCGAGAATAGATGCATAGCACTATCACGTCTTACGCCCTGCTGCCGTGCTAACACCTGAAAAGGAGAGAAGAAGAATGGGTGAGTAACTAAGTTACTCAGTGAGGGGTTGAACATGGAGCTATAACTCATACAGGTGTAAAGAATGGTATGCCGAAAGCATATGAAAATCTTTAACAACCACAACTTACAAAATACTTTAAATACACATTTCAATATAACAAGCTTTCCAACTTTCTCAAAGAAAGGCATCAATAAATCTCTGAAAATCATTTGTAAGAGATTCAAGTATGAAAATTTAAGTTAAAAATACTCTCTTCGAAATGCTCAACTTTTCATGGTTTCATAAAGTAATCAATGTCGTAAATTTCGTATCATGAAATCCAAATTCCGAAAACACTCTTTTCTTACTCAACGACCTAGGGATTTATAAGATAATCACAATAAATCCCATATCGCTAGTATCACCAGCCTATGAAAACCCTCCATCACTAATCCGCGGCCGTGGTTAGGTCAGGAGCCACCAAGATGCGCGTATCTTGGTGTTGGCCGTTGGGAATCCCGGGAGGTGACACCGAGAACCCAACACGGCTCTTCAGGATCTCTACGCGCCTCCTGAATGAGCGAGTCAGCCGAGAACTCCACGCCACCCCAACTAGGTCGGTCCGTGGAGACTCGCTTCGGCAGAAGATACCGGGGATCCTTCCCCTTCACCATCAACATTTGGGATATCCATCCCGCCCGTAGGCTCATCATGAACACATCATATAACATCATATATCTCATCAAGGGATCACAAATTCCCATAACATACAATTTTTAATCCAAGAGTAAATCCTTGTGCGAAAGCATCGACAATAATGTCATTTTCAGGAAGAATATCAACACATGAGTATTCTTTGAAAACTCATTTCAAATATGATAACATCGTGGAGAATCTCAATTTGGTTTACATAGACCCTTATTCGGTCAAAATAACAAGAACATCGAATTCTCAAATTCACAAAACTTGGAAACATGTAGTTCAAACCATAGGATTTTCCAATCCTCATGAAATATAAATAATCAAGAATTTAACAAGGTCATAAACTATCATGGTTTCTAGGCCTCAAGGAAATCATCTCATGAGCTTTTTGTAATAGAATCAATAGTTAAGCAAGATTATAAACATCAAGGTTTCTAGATCTCAAGGAAATCATCTCATGAGTCCATTAAAATGAAATCAAGAATTAAAGGGATCATATAGTATCATAATTTCAGTTTTCAAGAAACACTTCAAGAATCCATTGAAATCAAGAATATCTCATTTCAAAGCATGCATTATTAAACAAGCATGATCATAGCTCTTTAATTAAACAATTCCCACTCACAAACTTGGCGAGATCGAATACTTGGATCACTCGCCTACTTGATCTTTACCCTTGCCTTTAGATCCACCTTCTTGAAGCCATTAACCATCCAAGAAAAACAAGAATCAATCACATAACCCAAACAATAAACAAGAGAGGAAAGAATGATCTAAAATTAGATCTCAAGGCTTCTAGGGCTTACTAAGTGTTCTAGATTCAAGAATTAACAATAATAGAATCCTTAAACCCATAAAATCAAAATGAAATCAAGAATATCCAAATTGGGTTCGGATCTAAAAGAATCAAAGGTTTAGAGATGAAGGATCTCCTTCATTCTTCACCAAAACATGAAATCAAGGCTCCTATACCATTCAAACATTAGATCCATGGCTAAATCCCAATTAAATATTAGATTCATACTAAATCCACACTAATTCTACATGGATCTAAAGAGAATTGAATAAAAGAACAAGGAGTTGAAGAAGAGAAGAAAACCCACCTCAATTCTTGCTAGAACTAGAGGAGATTCACCACCAATGGAGAAGAGGGGAAGATCAACACCTTTCTCCTTTCTTGGAGCTCAAGAATGAAGATCTAATGGAGGGGAGAATGAGGATTCAAGATGGGGAGAAAAAGAGAGGGAAATGGGGTCTTATAAAGGCCCTTTGAGTTTGAAAACGTTTTAAATAGGCCCCAAAGCGCGGGAGGGCTCGCGGGCTCCCTTGCGGGCGCAAGGGAGGCCGCGAGGCCTCAACCAGGAAGCCATGCGGGCGGCTATGCGCCCGCATGAGGGGCCGCATGGCCCCTTGCGGGCGGCCATGCGCCCGCATGCGGGGCCGCATGGCCCCTTGCGGCCTCCCATGCGGCCCGCATGGAAGGCCGCAAGGCCCCCTGTTTTTTTGGGGGTTTCTCGCGGCATCTTGAAGGCTTACTCGCCCCACTTAAAAGCTCTCTCCCCCAAAGATTTTCCTCCTCTTTTACACTCTAAAAAGAGCCTTAACTAAGATCCCAACAAAAATAAAACTCGACAAAAACTTAAACACACAACTTCTACACAAGAAACAAAGCACAAGAGAAGCGAAAAAAGTCGAACTTCCACAGGGGGGAGTCCGGGATGTGGGTGGAGGGGCGAGCGCGTGGGGTGCGAGGAGATGATGGTCCTGCGGCAGCAGGAGGAGAATCAGGGACGCTAGCAGCAGGAGGAGCCTGGTACCTAGGCCCCTGGGAGGTGGATGTGGATCGAAGCATCCCCATCACGCGTGTGATGTAGGAGCCATAGAAGATTGCGCCCACCCGGGAATCCTGTCCCTGATGCTGGATGCTGAAGGCCACCTCGTAACCGAGGTGCATTTGGAATCCGTCCAGCATGCTCAACAGGAAGTTGAAGTCGCGCCAACTAACGACTCCTGTGCTGTCTCCCTGCCCTGTGATCGAATGACTGAGTATGAAATGAATGTACCTGAGGGCTGGGAGGCGAAGGGACGAGGCCTTGGACCGGCGAGGGTCGTACGCCCGATCCGTCCTCAAACGCTGCCAACATGCCTCCTGGGACTTGCAGGGTGGTCCGGCAACGAGGAGGGCATTGTACTCCGGAGTCCTGGTAAACTCCTCATCGTACAAGCCCAGTCTGACGAAGAATTCCGTCAGACTCAAGCGGTGTAGCTCGCCCAATGCCTGGAACTGAACCATGCCGACGCAGTGATAGCTGACTGGTCCTCGGGGTATGTCGAAGGTCGCGAGGACCTCCAAAGATAGCTCCCGGTAGGCAGGGTCGGTTATTGCTATTCTTCAATTTGTGTTTTAATTTGAGTTTCAATCTTGTATGCTTCTTGGATTCTTCCTTAGATTGACACTAGGGTTGAGAATCACATCTAATCATCCTTTTGACGAGTGACCATCATCTTTAGGATTAGATCAATCAGGATTGAAGAGGGTTGAGAGAGTGAGTCGAGAGGTAGCAACACATCCCCTTTCCCTTCCGACATGATTTACCCTACCTCCTCATTCCACGAGATAACTTCAATCTCAAAGAGAGTTAGGCGTTGAGAGAGAAATCTTTCCGCCGGGACTTATTTGTGATTAGGGATCTTCCGCCTGGACCAAAGGGGTTGGTCCATTTTTCGGAATAGGGTTTTTCATTTAGATTCCCACAAGCTCTTCGCAGTCATACGTGGTGTGAGGTGTCGAGAGTCTTTCTCTCCGCCGGGACCTCGTAGGGGACTAGTCAGGGTTGACCTTAGGTTTGGGACCCTGTATCCTTGGATTTCCACGACTCATTGATTTTCATTGCAAGAAGAGCAGCTTAAGTTTTGCACTAGAAACTAGGATTCTAGGGGGAGCATTGTCCGAGTACCCCATCTTCATATTGATCTTATTCTACACCCTAGCTTTCATTCTCAGAACTTTATTTCTATTTCTTTCTTGTTCTATTTTCTTTCACAACATCAATCGATTTATCTTTGACTACTTAGCAAGGTGTGATTGCTCTTACGTCTACTCCCTGTGGATTCGACTATCCACCCGTTTGGGTACTTTATTACTTCGACACCCGTGCACTTACGGAGTACACATGCAACGGTGTGTCAAGTTTTTGGCGCCGTTGTCGGGGAGTTGGGCGTTTTAGGAATTGTTATACTTTGTTTCGCTAGTCATTTTTCGCACATTCTATCTCACACTTCTTTTACTTCCATTATTCTAATCTTTATTTCCTTGTACGTAATCATTTTATTCATTCTCCACTATTCTAAGGTTTCTACTCTTTATCAACTTTGTAGGAATCATGATCGACGAAGCAGAACTGTTTGAGAAGATAATGAATTGGTTCACCAAGGAATCATCTCCACATAATTATTTGCAAAATTCAGCTGAAATAAACTATTGTGTGGGGGAGGTTAACCTGGATATAGATGGGGTTACAGAGGGACAAGATTGTGATTTATTCAGAGTACTCACTCAATTTGAAGAAGCAACACGGGGTTGTACAAGCGGAGAATTAGAGGAGAGTTTAGAAGAGGCCCTTCACCGATTTGATTCTTCTAATAAGGGCGAAGAGAGAGAAATTTTCTCTTTGGGTGTCACCGATGAAACCTATAAAAAAGGTGGGGTGGAAGGCATAGAAAATCTCGAAACCCAACAAGGTACACACATTCAAGAAGGGGGCTTAGAGGAAATTTCTGAAGAAGAATCTGAACAGTTTGAGGAAATTGATAGACAGAAGGGGAAAAGATTACAACCATCCATTGAAGACCCACCTGATTTGGAGCTTAAAACTCTACCAGAACACTTGGAGTATGCATTTTTAGGCGAAGGATCAAAACTCCCGGTCATTATATCTTCGGGATTATCCGTGTCTCAAAAGGATAAATTAGTAAATATGTTGAAGAAGCATAAGACTGCCATTGCTTGGAAAATTTCTGATATTAAAGGTATAAATCCTTCATTCTGCACTCACAAAATATTGATGGAAGATAATTATAAGTCAGTGATCCAGCCTCAACGTCGTTTGAACCCAAACATGAAAGAGGTAGTGAAGGCAGAGGTAGTTAAACTTTTGGATGCAGGTATTATTTATCCGATCTCTGACAGTGCGTGGGTGAGTCCTACTCAGGTGGTCCCTAAGAAGGGAGGCATGACTGTAGTGAAGAATGAACGGAATGAATTAATCCCAACCAGAACAGTCACAGGGTGGAGAGTATGTATTGATTATAGAAGGCTAAATGACGCAACTCAAAAGGATCATTTCCCGTTACCATTCATCGACCAGATGTTGGAAAGGTTAGCTGGGCATAATCTTTACTGCTTCCTTGACGGTATGTCGGGCTATTTTCAGATTCCCATTGCACCCGAGGATCAAGAAAAAAACGACATTCACTTGTCCCTATGGGACTTTCGCATACCGAAGGATGCCTTTCGGGCTGTGTAATGCTCCAGCTACTTTTCAACGATGCCTGACCGCCCTATTTGATGATCTTTTGGAGGACATCATGGAAGTATTTATGGATGATTTCTCGGTGTTTGGGGACTCATTTGATAGCTGTCTGCAGAATCTGGAAAGAGTCCTCAAGAGATGTGAAGAAACAAATTTGGCGTTGAACTGGGAGAAATGCCATTTCAAGGTCCAAGAAGGAATAGTTTTAGGGCATAAAATTTCTAAAGATGGGATGGAGGTGGACAAGACAAAAATTGAGGTGATCGAGAAACTTCCCCCGCCAACCAACGTGAAGGGGATTCGCAGCTTTCTTGGATATGCCGGTTTCTATCGGCGATTCATTAAAGATTTTTCAAAAATTACTCAGCCATTAACAAAACTTCTTGAAAAGGATGCATCTTTTGAGTTCGGGAACAAATGTTTAGCTGCATTTAACCTGCTGAAGGAGAAGTTGACTCAAGCACCAATTTTGATCACACCAGATTGGAACGCTCCTTTTGAGCTCATGTGCGACGCCAGTGATTATGCAATTGGGGCAGTGCTAGGGCAGAGGAAGAACAAACATTTTCAACCCATCTATTATGCGAGTAAAACACTCACAAGCGCACAAGAGGATTATACTACTACAGAAAAAGAGTTGTTGGCAGTGGTTTACGCATTTGACAAATTCAGGCCATATCTGATCTTATCCAGAGTCACTGTCTTCACAGATCATTCTGCCTTGCGTTATCTCATGAGCAAGACTGATGCCAAGCCGAGGTTGATTCGTTGGGTTCAGCTTCTACAAGAGTTTGACATGGAAATCAAGGACAAAAGAGGTGTGGAAAATATGGCTGCAGATCATCTCTCTAGGTTAGAAGATTTTGAGGGGTATAAGACATCGAAGCCGGAAATTAACGACTCATTTCCAGAAGAACACTTATACATAATTCATGGCGGATCGGCAGAAGAAGAAACACCTTGGTTTGCGGATTTTGCTAACTATTTGTCGGGAAAGGTTCTTAAGCAGGGTCTTACTTTTCAGCAAAAGAAAAAGTTTTTCAGTGACTTAAAGAACTATTTTTGGGATGACCCCTTTCTGTTTCGAATTTGTGCAGATCATGTAATCCGACGCTGTGTCTCTCGGGAAGAAGGCTGGAATATTTTAACACACTGTCATTCAGGCCCGACCGGGGGTCACTATGCTTCTGGTAGAACAGCCGAAAAGGTGCTTGCAGCAGGATTCTTGGTGAGATCCGCAAGCGCACGGGTCGTCAAGTAATACCTCTCACGCACGCGTGAGAGGGTTGTATTCCCTGGGGTCCCAAGAGCTGCTATTACTTCCCCCTGGACGACACTGTCTAGTCTACCAAAGATAGAGAATTAAAAACAAGATAAGAAAACTAACAAAGATAACTATAAACACATGGACTCAGGCACACCACATGAGCATATTTTAGGAAGCAAATAATAATGAAAGCGCAAGGTCCCGGACTAGGATCCCCTCAGGATTACTAAAGCTAGATGGATGCTAAAATTACACAGGCAATGGTGGATGGGCCAAGAGATATCCAACAGTAGATCACCCCGATGGTCACGGTGATAAGTGCTTGCATGTACATATAATTTGAGATGTTTTTCCCTGCATGAGCATCACATTTTTCAGGTTATATTTCTCATTTCGTGTGTTTCTGTGTTCTTTCGTGCAATTAGGGTTGTGAAAAAGGTTTACGCGAAGAAAAGCAAGATTAGGTCATAATGGTGCTATGTGGAGCTCTTTTGTGCAAATACGAAGTTCAAGACACAAATCGGGTTCAAACGAGGGGGTATGTGCCAACTTCTAAAGGCTTCAAGACAATTCTTGTAGAAGGACACGAAGGCAGTCATGCTCGCTCGTTCCGATTGGTTCAAAGATTTCAAAAGCTCTCCAAGGTTTCCCATCATCAAGAAATGCCACTTGACCTTTCACATGGGCGTGTGTCCGTCCATGTGACCTCAGGAGAAGAAACGGGCGAAATCGAGGATTAGTATGAAGATTTCACAAGGCAGAAAATCCACATGGGCGTGTGGAATTTCCACACGGCCGCGTGGAATTTCCACACGGCCGTGTGGACTATCCACACGCCCGTGTGGATCCTCGAGATGGCCAATTATAAAGCCGTTCTGAAGCGTTATCCGGGGGATCATCTTCTAACTTTGGAAGGGGGCGACGGCTAGGGTTCAGGAGGTTCTTGCTACACTTTGGGGGGCGCTTCTTCACCGGTTTCATCATCATTCCCTTCCAAGGAGAGCCATTGGGGGAGCCTTCGACGACTCGATTCGGCGAGGTGGGCCTTAGGCTTGGAGGAAGGGATTCTTTGAAGAAGAAGGAGAAGTTCCCATAGTCTATCAACACGAAGCCTAAGGGGGTTTTCTTTATGGATTTCTTGCACTTATCTTCATTTATTTTGATGAACTTGTATTGCTCCATGGAGAGCTAAACCCCTAGTGGGTACTTGGACTTGTAAACCCTAGATTTCCTATGTTTCATTGACTTAAATGCTTTTATTCAATTTGAGTTTGAATTTGAGTTTCAATCTTGTTTGCTTAATTGTTTCTCCCTTAGAGTGACACTAGGGTTGAGGGCTAATCCAATCATCCTTTTGACGAGTGACCATCACCATTAGGATTAGATTAATCAAGATTGGAGGGGGTTGAGAGGGTGAGTTGAGAGGTAGCGACACGTCCCCTTTCCCCTCCGGTGTGGTTCTCCCTACCTTCTTATTCCAAGTATTACCTTCGATCTCAAAGAGAGTTAGGCGTTGAGAGAGGCCTTTCCGCCGGGACTTATTTGTGATTAGGGATCTTTCGCCTGGACCAAAGGGATTGATCTATAGTTGGGAATAGGGTTTACCACTTGGAATCCCTAGAGCATAGCGCAGTCATACGTGGTGTGAGGCGTCGAGAGTCCTCTCTCCGCCGGGACCTCGTAGGGGACTAGTCAAGGTTGACCTTAGATTTGGGACCTTGTATCTCTGGATTCCACGACTCTTGAAATCTCTATTGAATAAGAGTACTTGAAGTCTTGCACGTGAAACAAGGATTCTAGGGGGAGCATTGTCCGAGTACCCCATCTTCTTATTGATCTATTTCTCCGACCTAGCTTTCATTTTCAGCACTTTGTTTCTACTACTTTCTGATTTTATTTTCTTTCAACAACAATTGGTTTATCTTTGATTACTTAACAAAGTGTGATTGTTCTTACGTCTACTCCCTGTGGATTCGACTACCCACCCGTTTGGGTACTTTATTACTTCGACACCCGTGCACTTGCGGAGTACACACGCAAGGGTGTGTCAAGTTTTTGGCGCCGTTGCCGGGGAGTTAGGCGTTTTAGGAATTTTTACACTTTGTTTCGCTAGTCATTTTTCGTACATTCTATCTCACATTTCTTTTACTTCCATCGTTCGACTTCACTTTCTCTTCTTGATTTCAGCCCCAGGTTATGACCCGTGGACATCCTTCGACATTAGTGGAAGGTGATCCGGAGATAGAGAGGAGATTGCACGAGACGGGGAAGACAACCTGACTTGGAACAGTTTGATCGAGCTGAGATAGAAGTTGAAGAGTCCGTAACCATGGCTGAACAGAATGAGCAACAGTGGACCCTTTCTGATTTTGCTCGGCCGTCTATTCGTGGTACACAATCAAGCATAGTCAGGCCACCAATTTCAGCTCATAACTTTGAGCTTAAGCCGGGGTTTATTCAGATGGTCCAACAGTCCGCACACTTTAATGGGTTAGCAGATGAAGACCCAAACAATCATATAGAAAATTTCTTGGAAGTGTGCGACATGTTGAAGATCAATGGAGTTACGGACGACGCCATCGGATTGAGAGCCTTCCCATTTTCCTTGAAGGGGAAAGCAAAACAGTGGTTGCAATCTTTACCTAGAGCATCAATTACCACTTGGGAAGAAATGGTTGAGGCCTTCCTTGCCCGATATTTCCCTCCTGGGAAATCGCCAAGCCGAGAAATGAAATTTCTTCCTTCATGCGATCGGAATTGGAGTCTCTTTTCGAGACATGGGAAAGGTTCAAGGACCTTCGCGCAAATGTCCTCAACATGGGTTCCCCGAGTGGATGGTCATCCACACCTTCTACAATGGATTGAACCCAAGCACAAGACAGCTACTTGATGCCGCAGCGGGGAGGTACCTTAGGAAGCAAGACCCCCGAAGCTGCCCGCCAACCGATAGAAGAAATGGCTATGAATAGCTATCGGTGGAATGCTCGAGACAAGAGGAAAGTGGCGGGTATTCATGAAGTTGATGCAGGTGACATCTCTAGCAGCTCAAGTTGAAGCATTGAGCAAGAAGTTGGACACTTTGGCAGGCCCATCTAGAATAGGCTGCAGTGATGAATTGTGATAGTTGTGGAGGAGGGCATGTTTCTCGCTGATTGCCCTATTTCTATGGTCGGAACAAAGACTGTTGAACAAGGTTGATTTCGTGGGGAATCTTTGGACGAGGTCAAGGAAACCCCTATAGCAACACCTACAATCCGGGGTGGCGAAACCACCCGAACTTTGCATGGAGCAATCGAGGGCAACAAAGGCCCTCTCGCACCCCCGGATTTCAGCAACCCCAACAACCAAACATGGAGGGCCGAGTTTCGGGGCTTGAGAACCGAATGACAGACTTGGAAAAGGCGTTGACCAAGTTCATTCAGTCCTCGGACACGCGCTTTCAAGGCGTGGAGAGTACACTTCGCAATCACACCGCTTCCCTACATAACTTGGAAAATCAGGTGGGGCGGATTGCGAAATCGTTATCGAACGACCACAAGGAAGTCTCCCGGGAAATACGAGAGACCAACCCAAGAGAGCAGCTGAAAGCAATCACTCTTAGGAGTGGTCGTGAGGTTGAGGGTAGACTTCCCACTCGAAGAGGTTGTTCAAATTCCTGCTAAGGAGACAGACAAGGAAAAGGGTAAGGAAAAGGAGGTAGCACCCGCACCATACAAACCAAGGATTCCTTACCCTTCAAGGCTGAAGAATGATCAAAATGATGAGCAAGTACAAGAAGTTTTTGGGCCTTTTCAAGCAGCTGCACATTAATATCCCTTTTGTGGAGGCTTTGTCTCAAATGCCTCGATATGCAAAATTTTTGAAGGACCTCTTAACCAACAAGAGGAAATTGGAAGAGGGTGCAGCGGTGATATTGGATGCATCTTGTTCGTTTGTGTTGCGAGAAAAATCTACCTAACAAGATGAAAGACCCCGGAAGCTTCATCATCCCATGTAACATTGGGAATTTGGGTGAAGAGAAGGCATTGGCGGATTCGGGAGCCAGTATCAATGTCATGCCTTACTCCTTCTTCAAGAAGCTGGGACTGGGAGAGCCAAGGCCCACTCGGATGACCTTACAACTAGCCGACCGTTCCATTCGTCACCCGAGAGGCATCATTGAAGATATTTTGGTAAAAGTGGATAAGTATATATTTCCTGCAGATTTCGTGGTACTTGGATGTAGATGAGAATGTCGACGTGCCGCGATACTTGGAAGACCCTTTCTGCGTACTTCCAAAGCTCTTATAGACATGGATGGCGGGGAGATGACATTGAGGATAGGAGATGAGAAGGCGACCTATCGCCTTGCCGAGGCCATGAGACATTCTCTCAACTTTGATGATACTTTGTATTTTCTTGACACTACCGATGCTTTGATTGATGATTATGTGCAGGAAATCTTTTGCCCGGATCCACTAGCTGATTTGTTGGATCAAGAGATGGATGATGATCACATTTCATTAGTTGACCTGGAAAACAAGGATACATCTATCACAGGTACGGTCAACAAACTAATGAAAAAGCTAAAGAGGGTAAGACATCGCCGCAAGAAGCAAACGAATGAACCTGCGGACGTTCCTTCAAGGTTTAAGGATGATACCCTTCCATCTGGTAACAAATTCGATCACTCATCTTCTAAATTCCAGAACTTATGCTCTTCATGTTTCACATTTCCAAGCAGCGAAGTGCTTTCGACCCATGACCCCCCTTGAGTCTAGAGAGGCAGGTACGTCAAGCTAGTGACGTAAAACAAGCGCTTATTGGGAGGCAACCCAATTTTTAGAACTCTTTGCTTGTGTTGTAGTTAGTTTTATTTCTGCATTTTTTTTTTTGTTTAGTTTGTAATGTGTGGATTTATTGCTGGTAGTGCATTTCTATGTGTTCATCATTTATGGCAAGTTAGGTGGTATTCCTGTGAATTTTGCGAGATTTTAAATCGTAAACGTCTTAGTTTTCAACTTCTGCAGTCGTTCCATGTGTTTTCATTAATTTCTGCAGAGTTTGGACTATTTTTGAGTTGAAGAATGGAAGCACACGGCCATGTGGAAATTCCACATGGCCGTGTGGATGAAATTGTGAAGGAATTTTCTCATCCAGAGAATCCCCACATCCGTGTGGAAATTCCACACGGCCATGTGGATTTATTTAGTACAAATCTTCACAATACAGAGAATCCCCACGGCCGTGTGGAAATTCCACACGGCCGTGTGGAATTTCGGGGAGTTTTATAAGGCCATACAGAGAATCCACACGGCCGTGTGGAATTTCCACACGGCCGTGTGAGGTACTTAAACATGAAAAGGGGCCTTTCTCTTTATAACCCCCCAAGCAACCCTTCACCTTCAAACGCCTCCTCTTCAAAGGTCGTGACGGTTGCTCTTCTCCTTCCATTCTCTCGCTTATTTAAGGGATTTGTGGGCCTTACTCGTTACTACATTGTTAGATTGGACTCATCTCCTCCGGTAAGCCTTCTTCCCCTCTTTTTGCCATGAAACCTTCATTAGTTGTTGTGGATGTTGAATCTTGTGTTTTTGCATGCTATTTTCGTGTTTAATACTTAGATTATTGCTTAAAACACTTGTGCTCAAATTTGTGGATGATTGTATAAAGGGGTGTGGATTCACCATGGTGCTTTGGCCATGGTCGAAGATCCACACGGCCGTGTGGAAATTCCACACGGCCGTGTGGATTATCGGGGTACCCCCTCTGAATTCCAGAGGAGACACACGGCCGTGTGGAAATTCCACACGGCCGTGTGTATTGGCTGTTTCTTTGTTTTTGTTTAACCAGAGGAGACACACGGCCGCGTGGAAATTCCACACGGCCATGTGGAATCCTGGGAACCTATTTTAAGCTCTGAATTAACTTCCTTACCTTTCTTATGCACAGGAATGGCCCCAAGAACGAAGAAACTCGCTCATAAGCGCCCTCGTGAGGCCCGTGAGGTCCGGGAGTCCCGTGATCTCTCGCCCGCACCATTCGAGTTCGCCGTGCCCGAACATCAAGCACGGTTTGATCGACTTTCAAAGTTAAAGTTTGGCCAGACACGCATTCCCGACTTGCAAGCTTTGGAGGCAATAGAACATGCACGTGCAGCCGAGTTGGCGGATGAGGTCCGTGAGCTTATTGCTGTTGGCGGGTGGGAGCGACTATTGTGCATCAAAGACCCAGCCACTCGCGATCTCACTTTCGAAGTCCTCGCGACATTTGAGTTTGATCGCTCCCACACCGACTACCACCGACCGGACACAGTTCGATTCCGCATCTTTGGGCAGTATCACAGCATGAGCTTGACAGATTTTGCCGTCGCCCTCGGCCTGTACGATCGAGACTTCATCCACACGGAGGAGTACGCGCAGCTGCCATTCGACTATCCTTTCCGTGTCACTCCAAGCCGGGTTTGCCGGATGCTGTGTGGAGATATACAGTACGAGCCCGGGTTGACCAAGGCGTCTTTGCTCCTCCGCCCCACCCACAGGTACATTCATGCCATCCTGAGCAGGTCTATTCTGGGCGGGGAGACAAAGACCGGCGTATTGGGGGCGGCTGGACCTCCTCTATTTGTACTCTATGGTCCAAAGCCTGCCCTCGCACGTGGGTTACGTGGTAGCTGATTTTTCGAGGCACCGGGGACGATGCGCGCGGATAGGAGTTCTTTTCTCGGTCCCTACATCACCCGACTCATCCGAGGAATGGGACCGATTGATGCTTGTTCGGGGAGCCGACAAGGTTATTGTTCCCTCCCCACTTGGCCTTGATACCTTGCGTATGATGGGCATGGTGAAGAGGGCCGCTCCCGGCAGTATGTACTTGCCTGTTCCATTCCCGGATGAGTCCGAGGAGTCTCGAGGACGAAGACGAAGACTCGGAGGAGACCCGGGCGGGGGCCATCATCACAACCCGCACCCATGGAGGCGAGAGGACACCCAAGCGGACGAGGAGGGGCCACCGGTATCGGCACACTGTATCCCCTCCCAAGACAGATCGCATAGGCGGACTTGAGGCTGCTGTGGGGACTCTTCAGGACCGATCTCGCCACCATGCGAGTGACTCGAGCGCAACGAACCACACCGAGGTTCTCGCTCGCATGGCCGAGTACCACTCGGAGATGATGACGCGCATCACTTCACTCCACCCGGTTGATGGCGAGAGGTAGCGATTCCACTCCGCCGTCCACACCCCGAGCACCCTACGCCTCCCCAAAGCATCCCCAAAGCAGCACCGGCGAGATGCCGACGCTTGATGCGTCTTTCATTCTTTCTTTTTATTCCCTTGTACTTTCTTTTGTGTTGAGTCTTTGTGTACTCGGAAAGGTTACACCTTCCGAGAGTTATCTTCTTGCTTTCTTTTCATGTTCTTTGTTGAGTTTGTGTTTGGCTTGTTTAATTTTTGTACTCTTTTAATCGTAGCTTTTGTTGAAATCCACTTGAACCCCTTTTGTGATGTGCGAGATAGACTTGTCAACTTGGTTTTGAGAAATGGTCATAGGCACGGCCGTGTGGAATTTCCACACGGCCGTGTGAGCTTCACAACCCTACGCAACTCCACTTCCCACCTTCACACCTCCATTCAACTACCACACTCGGAGATCGGGGAGTGTTGTTTTTAATCCCCACGCCCTCATGTTTTATTTATATTCTGTTTTTGTATGCTTGCATGCGTACAATGAGGGCATTGTACATCTTAAGTGTGGGGGGAGTTCACGTTGCACACGTTCTCTATGTATGTATGCTCATCACTCATATGCTTATCTAGCCAATGATAGTTCACCTTAAAAGACAAGGATTGCGAGTCTTGAATTTAGGAGAATTTTAAACATCGTTTGTACTCATGCTCTAGTTTACTCGAAAAACTTAGAAATTTTTTGTCGATTGCATTACTTACACCTTTCTTGCTCTGTTAACCCCGATAACTCTAGTTCAGTGCCAAAAGGACATTAATTTTCTTTATTTTGAAAAAAAAAAAAAAAAAAAAAAAAAAAGAAGAAAACAAAGGAAGAATGCCTTATTTGTTTACTTGTTTTCGGAGTGGAAAGAGCTACCACCTATGTTGTATGCAGCTACTCTCATAAGTCGGATACTAGCTATGCCCTAAGGAGAGAAAGAGCTATCTAATAGGGCTGTGTGAAAGCTAACACTCCCCGGTGGAAAGAGCTACCACCTCAAAGTGTGAAAGCCGCCCAGGAGGCATCTTGGGAAATGGCTACCTTCGAGGTTGTGTGCAGCTACTACCTACTTTTGTCCTTAAATAAGCCCTTTTCAATAAGAACTTTTAAGAGTAAACTTAGGGTTGGCATGAGTAAGCATACACACACACACGCAGTCAGATTCTATTTTCTTTGTGCTTCGTGTTTTTGCTAGAGCATCGGTTTTTATCTTTCTATGTTGCAAATTGTTCCTTTGTTTAAGAATACTCTCCTTACATACTTTTTGGTGAACTTAAGGCTAAGCACTTCTATCACTCTACTTGTGGATTTTATTCTATAAATTTTGCTTGAGGACAAGCAAAAGCTTAAGTGTGGGGGAGTTTGATAAGTGCTTGCATGTACATATAATTTGAGATGTTTTTCCCTGCATGAGCATCACATTTTTCAGGTTATATTTCTCATTTCGTGTGTTTTTGTGTTCTTTCGTGCAATTAGGGTTGTGAAAAAGGTTTACGCGAAGAAAAGCAAGATTAGGTCATAATGGTGCTATGTGGAGCTCTTTTGTGCAAATACGAAGTTCAAGACACAAATCGGGTTCAAACGAGGGGGTATGTGCCAACTTCTAAAGGCTTCAAGACAATTCTTGTAGAAGGACACGAAGGCAGTCATGCTCGCTCGTTCCGATTGGTTCAAAGATTTCAAAAGCTCTCCAAGGTTTCCCATCATCAAGAAATGCCACTTGACCTTTCACATGGGCGTGTGTCCGTCCATGTGACCTCAGGAGAAGAAACGGGCGAAATCGAGGATTAGTATGAAGATTTCACAAGGCAGAAAATCCACATGGGCGTGTGGAATTTCCACACGGCCGCGTGGAATTTCCACACGGCCGTGTGGACTATCCACACGCCCGTGTGGATCCTCGAGATGGCCAATTATAAAGCCATTCTGAAGCGTTATCCGGGGGATCATCTTCTAACTTTGGAAGGGGGCGACGGCTAGGGTTCAGGAGGTTCTTGCTACACTTTGGGGGGCGCTTCTTCACCGGTTTCATCATCATTCCCTTCCAAGGAGAGCCATTGGGGGAGCCTTCGACGACTCGATTCGGCGAGGTGGGCCTTAGGCTTGGAGGAAGGGATTCTTTGAAGAAGAAGGAGAAGTTCCCATAGTCTATCAACACGAAGCCTAAGGGGGTTTTCTTTATGGATTTCTTGCACTTATCTTCATTTATTTTGATGAACTTGTATTGCTCCATGGAGAGCTAAACCCCTAGTGGGTACTTGGACTTGTAAACCCTAGATTTCCTATGTTTCATTGACTTAAATGCTTTTATTCAATTTGAGTTTGAATTTGAGTTTCAATCTTGTTTGCTTAATTGTTTCTCCCTTAGAGTGACACTAGGGTTGAGGGCTAATCCAATCATCCTTTTGACGAGTGACCATCACCATTAGGATTAGATTAATCAAGATTGGAGGGGGTTGAGAGGGTGAGTTGAGAGGTAGCGACACGTCCCCTTTCCCCTCCGGTGTGGTTCTCCCTACCTTCTTATTCCAAGTATTACCTTCGATCTCAAAGAGAGTTAGGCGTTGAGAGAGGCCTTTCCGCCGGGACTTATTTGTGATTAGGGATCTTTCGCCTGGACCAAAGGGATTGATCTATAGTTGGGAATAGGGTTTACCACTTGGAATCCCTAGAGCATAGCGCAGTCATACGTGGTGTGAGGCGTCGAGAGTCCTCTCTCCGCCGGGACCTCGTAGGGGACTAGTCAAGGTTGACCTTAGATTTGGGACCTTGTATCTCTGGATTCCACGACTCTTGAAATCTCTATTGAATAAGAGTACTTGAAGTCTTGCACGTGAAACAAGGATTCTAGGGGGAGCATTGTCCGAGTACCCCATCTTCTTATTGATCTATTTCTCCGACCTAGCTTTCATTTTCAGCACTTTGTTTCTACTACTTTCTGATTTTATTTTCTTTCAACAACAATTGGTTTATCTTTGATTACTTAACAAAGTGTGATTGTTCTTACGTCTACTCCCTGTGGATTCGACTACCCACCCGTTTGGGTACTTTATTACTTCGACACCCGTGCACTTGCGGAGTACACACGCAAGGGTGTGTCACACGGCGATGACCCCTAATCCGGTAAGAGTATTGGGTCGGAATTTCTTCCTACCAAATCCTCCTACGATTGCACTACGCTTAGGAAAACCTCTAATTAGGGTCGATCCTCAACCTAGGTCCAGCCCTAATGGTTGGAGGGGCATGAAATACCCGATGGTCACGGCGTATTCATACATGAATCCCTTCCATGCTATGTGAGTCTAGCACAAGGGCGATGGTCACACACCAAGTACAATCTAGAAGTTGAATCGCAGAGTTCTCATGCCAAACAACACATCAAAGAACACAAAGCATGAACAACAAATCAAACCAAACACCGTAAATGTAAATCTAACATCCATACAAAGCAAGTTCATCCCAAGGTTCACCGGATGCCCGGTGACCTTGGGAGTCTAGTTCCTCATCAACAAAGGAGAAAGCAAGAAATACAATAAATACAAGACAAAGCTCATAACAAACTCCCTTAAGATGAAGCCTAGAAGGTGGTGATGAGAACTTGTCGGATCCGCGCCGGCAAGCTCCTAGATCCTCTCCTTGATAGCACAACCTCTTCTCCCCTTGATTTCCTCCTCAGATTTGCTTTCTCCACTTGACTTGAAGCCCTAGGTGAAGATGGTGGAGAATGGTGGCCAAGAGTCCCTTCAAAAATGCCCTAAAAGCTCTTTTAATACATGACATCGCGATGCCTTGCGGGTGGCCTTGCGGGCGCAAGGTTGCCCGCAAGGCATCTAGAGAGTTTCTCAGAATTTTTCCTTTCGGTGCTACAGTACCCTGCTGCAGTAACTGTTACAGTAACTCTGCTACAGTGATGAAGCCCAAAAACGCCGTATTTGGTGTAGATTTCTTCATAAATACGTTCTTGAGCTTATTTTGCTTATTCCGGGCCTGTAACACAAGTAAAGCAACTTTAACTAAGAAAATAGAAAACAACTTAACAGAAAGAGAGAAAAAACTAAACACAAGTACGTATAAAATACGTATATTTAGACGTTTATCAAACATCCCCACACCTAAGCGTTTGCTTGTCCCCAAGCAAACAAACATGAAGAACTGGGGCAAGAAGATAAATGGCTAAATATACAACCTCAAGCTCAAATGTACAGGACTTCACTAGCACCGATGGTTAGAAATCAGGAAGTGAGTTGTTCAGTGTATAGACAAGCAATATCAGCTCTGTTTCATCCAAAGTGTCATTGTGAGTGTGTGCTGACTCCCACACTGATCTCCACACCCTGGATTACCCCAGGATGTCCATTCACCTCACACAAATTGAAGTTAATGTTAGAAGTGCTAAAGACCCTCTCAATAGTCAATTAAAAATCTTCCGGTCTCCAAAACGGAACTTTAACATCAAGTGAGGATAGAACAGGTTTCAGGCGCCCGAAAGGTCATGTTTTTTTTTTTTTTTTTCTGAGTCCGCCTAACGTAGATTGCACAAAAAATCTTTTAGAAGGATGCACATGCTGGCCAGGCACAAGAGCCACCCAACTAACTTGACTACAGATCTACATATACGTATTCATGCTTTTACAAGCAGAGGAATACTGACATAGACTCATTTTTCATCTCTTTTCTTTTTTAAATGCCTGATCAATTGCCTGCTAAAAACCTCACTTAAAAACCTAACTTAGGGTTAAAGCAAAAACAAGAGACTCAAAAGTTTTTAAAGGACTATTGAAAGAAGAATTTAACATCCTAACACAAAAATCAATAAGATGGGTTAGAGCGTCAGAAGTGGGAGTTATAGTGAGCAGGTATAAATGTGCACTAAGGATGAAACAGAACTACATTCAAGCACATGTAAAGTACAACTCACTACTATCATTCTACCAAGCTAGGAAGTCCTTAACAATAACATCATAGCTATCATAGGTAATTCAAGCATGCAATTAAATAAAATACTCCAAAGTTCATGAAAATTTACCCGCCCCCACTCAAAGATGCACATTGTCCTCAATGTGTCTAAATCAGCAGTTCATAAAAAATATAGGTAATAAAAGCATAATAAGAGGGTTTCATGAACTTCCAAGAGTCTCAAAACATGAGTCTTGAAGTCCATGAGATCGAGGTAGCCACCAATGATGCGAGTAGATGATCGAGAGAGAAGGCGTGCTTGATGCCCTACTTCCACCCTACAAGGTAGAAACGAACATCATCTCAAGCATCTAATATACACCAAAAGAAAAAAAAAACACAAACAAAAGCAAACAAAACAAACAACTAGCACAACACAACAATCAAGCAAAACATAATCCAAGCAAGTCCTTTGTTCAATCATTAACATGGTGTCCAAATCTCTCTAATGCAAGCATGGCTAAGGGTTTACAAATATGATTCAAGATTAAGCTACATACAAGAGAAGCAATGGTTCAACATGATGGGAATGTGAAAGAATTCAAGAATTGCTACAGTAATTCCCAAAAAAACTTTGCAAGAGTTTCTCTTGTAAATGGAGCATAAAAATTTTTACAAAGCTTTAAATTTGCTCCAAAAACCCACAAAAACAACAAACAACCAAACTCCCACAACATTGGCATCCATTTAACTTGAAAAATTGGAGAATGGAATAAGAAACATTCATGCTTGAAAACTAGGGTTTAGAGATAGGTACCTTGGGGAATCGATGAAGATAATGGTAAAACTCCCAAAAACTCATGCAAATCAGGTCTCTAGATCTAGGAGAGGCGTGAAGAGGAAGAAAAATGAAGAAAAACGGCGAAAGAATGAGGGAAAACGGATGAGAAACGAGAAAGTTATGAAAAAAATGGTGAATGGGGATGTTTAAGAGATGGGTGCCCGAAGCCCGCAAGCCTTTTCAGGATGGCTTGCGGGCATCCTCACGCCCGCAACAATGCCCGTGAGACCTGCAAATTCAGCCCTTATACATTTTTTTTCATTTCAACCATTGCACAATCAAAGCAACAATGAATTCAAACAAAAATCACACAAGAATTTGCATTCGAATGGCATAAAATCAAATGACCAAACCTAAAAATTCAAGAACAAGCATGGATCAAACTCAAAATACACATACAAAAACTAACAATCAAACCACAACAAATAAAAGAGAAATAACAACACAACAATAAAAAAAACACAACTAGAATACGAAAATTGAAAGAACAACAATTTAAAGACTTGGGTTGCCTCCCAAGAAGTGCTTTTTTAACGTCATTAGCTCGACGTACCTCTTTCTTACCTTAGGGAGGCTTGAAAATGGTGTGTTCATCCCGGCTAGAGACAGCATAAGAACTACCAAAAAATACGAACTTTACCTTCCGGGATGATGCAAGTTTGGAGGTCATGCTTGAGTTACCTTTTGGCCTCCATGGGAAAAGCTTGGGCCGGCATTATTCAACATTGGCATTTTAGGTTCCTTAGACGGCTTCATCCTCCTACCCACATCTTCTTTGGCTCCGGCTAGAATTCCTTTGAGTACCCCACCATGTTGCTTGAGCCTCCAAGAAAAGAGCTTCGGTTGAGAATTATTTAAGCTTGGCATTGGTGGATTTATTGATAGCTTTAACAATCTGTCCACGTTTCTATTCTCAACCCTTCTTGAATGATAAAAAATTACCCGCAAAATTTGGTTGGGCCGCCATGGAAAAAGTTTAGGTTGGGAATTGTCCACGCCCGGCATAGGTGGGTGATAAACGTCTAAATATACGTATTTTATGCGTACTTGTGTATAGTCTTTTCTCTCTTTCCGTTAAGTTGTCTTCTATTTTCTTGGTTAAAGTTGCTTTACTTGTGTTACAGGCCCGAAATAAGCTCAAGAACGTATTCATGAAGAAATCGACACCAAATACGGCGTTTTTTGGGCTTCATCACTGTAGTAGTACCGTAGCGGAATTACTGTAGCAGTACTGTAACAGGGTACTGTAGCACTGAAAGGAAAATTTCCTGACGAACTCTCTGGATGCCTTGCGGGCAACCTTGCGCCCGCAAGGCCACCCGCAAGGCATCGCGATTTCTTGATTTAAAAGAATTTTTAGGGAAAATTAGAAGGGAGACTTGGCCTTCTTCTTGGAGCTCCACACCACCATCTTCAAATCCGGCTTGGAGGAGGGCTTTGAGGGCGTTTTCACCGCGAGATCTTGGAGGAGAGTACGTTTGGGAGCAAGATCCTACTCTAGGGCATCATTGAAGGAGGGTTGAAGACAAGGGAAGCCACCTCTTGAGTGGTGTCTTCGGAACTCCATTTTCGTATTTGAGGGAGTGATTATTCTTTATTTAGTTGTTTTCATGCTTTTGAGTATGTATTTTGAGATTATGAACAACTAAACCCCAAGGTCAACGGATGTAGGTGAACCTTGGGGGTGAACTTGTGTATTTTGGATACTTGGTCTTAATTAATGTTTGTAGACTTGTTTGTGATCCTTGTTTGGTGCTCTTGAATGTTAGGGTATGTATGAGAACTCTGTGTATCTCTACTTAGGCAATACTAGGTTGCATGACCATTGCCCTAGTGTTAGACTCACCAAGCTTGGAAGGGAAATACATATAAATACGCCATGACCATCGGGTATTTGTACCCCTCCAATTCTAGGGTTAATTACTCATTTGTGATTCAACCTTAGTTTGAGAAAACTACCTCACCCTTTGCAATCGTATGAGGATTTGTACGGGTAGAGCCCGTATTCAATACTCGTACCGGATTAGGGGTCAACTGCCGTGACCATCGGGTTGACCTAATCTAGGGTTTTCTCGGTCCAACAAGCCATTTACATGTTAATCCAGCATCCTGTACACTTCAGTAGCCCCTGAGGGGATCCTTATCCGTGACCGCTTTCTTACCCTGATTTCATCCTTTTATTGTCCTGGTTATTTAGTATTTTGAATTGCATTTATTTCTTGTATTGGCATTTTCTTCTTTTACTCTCGAATTTGATCGGCTAGACAACATTGCGAGAAGGAAGTAAGGATAGATTCTCGGGCCCTTGGGAATACGACCCACTCGTGCGTGCAGAAGTGGTTTATTACTTGACGACCCTGTGCTCTCGCGGGTGTTCACACTTTTCGTGTCGATTAAGTTTTTTGGCGCCGTTGCCGGGGATTTCACCGAGGGATATTTGGAAAGCTTAAAGCTTGTTGATTTAGCTTTTTCTTTTTCTTTTGTTTTTCTTTCTTTTTGTTGTGTGTTTTGTTTTGTTTTTTTGTTTTTTCTTGTTTTTGGTTGTTGAGATTTTGTAATTATTCCAGCTTTGTATTCTATTGTTGCTTTTTTGTATTTCTTGTTGTTAGCTAACGTTGTGACTCCTCAATCTGTGTAGGTACCCATCTTATGACATGAGCGAGTCAAGCAAACTTGATTGAACCCGATAACGAGATAGAAAGAACACTGCACCGTCGTTTGAGAAAAGGTATTGAGGGTTCAATTCAACGAGAAGTTCAGGTAGAATCCAGTGAGCCCACAGTTATGGCCGAGCCAAGAAGAACTCTATCTGATTATGAAAGGCCACAATTCACCGGGGATGAATTTAGTGTGTTGGTCCCCACCGTACCTGCGAATAATTTTGAAATAAAAGCAAGCACAATTGGGATGGTGCAAAACTCAGTACAGTTTGATGGTCTAGCTGATGAAGACCCGCATGCCCACTAGTCCAAGTTCCTTCAGATATGTTCAAACTTAAAGATCAATTCAGTTTCTGATGATGCAATAAGGTTGAGATTATTTCCTTTCAGTTTAAGGGGAGCAGCATATAGATGGCTTACTTCTTTGGCTCCGGGATCGATTACTACATGGAAGGAAATGGTGGAGAAGTTTCTTGCCCGATATTTTCCACCAAGTAAGGCAGCGAGGTTAAGGCAAGAAATTTCCGCATTCCGACAAGGAGATTCTGAGACCCTATTCGAAGCTCATGAAATATTTAAGAACCTTCTAAGATGATGTCCTCATCATGGGTTCCCTGCATGGATGAGGGTGCAGACATTTTGTAATGGGCTGAATTATGCTACTAGGCAACTCATCGATGCAGCAGCAGGCGGTTCTTTGAGCAACAAGCTTCCTGAAGAGGCCGAGGAGTTAATTGAGAATATGGCCAGCAATGAGTGCCATTGGAGCACTCGACAGAAACTTCCAAGGGCTGCAGGGTTGTACGAGGTGACTGAATCCACAGCTTTGGCTGCTAAGATTGATGCCCTAACGAAACACGTCACGGAGAATAGTTCGAAGTATAACGCCCTAGCACAAAAAGTTGATCAACTCATGTTTAAGTAAGCTTCTCTTGTTTAAGTAATCCACATGGCCATGTGGAAATTTCACATGGCCATGTGGTTTCTCTGGATGGCCCTTACTCAAAACAGTCGAAATTCCACATGGCCGTGTGGATTCTCTGGATCGCTTGAAAAATTTTGAACAAATCCACATGGCCTTGTGGAAATTCCACATGGCCGTGTGTCTTCTCTGGATTGAACATTTTCAGCTCATGAATAGTTCTCACATGCCCATGTGGAATTTCCACATGGCCATGTGGAAATTCAATCTTTACCAAATGAGCTCCAAATTGTTCACAGGGCCATGTGGAAATGTGGAAATTCCACATGGTCGTGTGGATTCTCTGGATGACAGAAAACCCACAAAAAATGCATCCACATGGCCATGTGGAAATTCCACATGGCTATGTGTTTCCATTTTTTTTGCCCAAAAATGTTTCCCACAAAATCCACCTACTCAACAGGTGCAGCACAAACAACGGAGATAGGGCAATCAGATGAAGCATGCCCTCCTCCACAACCATCACAACTCACAACTGCTGCCACTCGAGAAGAAGTCAAATTGTCGAGTTTCTTACTTAAAGCTTCAACTTGGGCAACTAATGATCTTACTGCGTCCACTTCATGAATACCCGCCACTTTTCTCTTATCACGAGCATTCCACTGATAGCTATTCATTGCCATTTCCTCTATCAGTTGGCGGGCAGCCTCGGGGGTCTTGCTTCCTAAGGTACCTCCTGCTGCGGCATCGAGTAACTGTCCCGTGCTCGGGTTAAGCCCATTATAAAATGTGTGGATGATCATCCATTTGGGAAACCCATGTTGAGGACACTTGCGCAGAAAATCCTTGAACCTTTCTCTTGTCTCAAAAAGAGACTCCAATTCCGACTGCATGAACGAGGAAATCTCATTTCTCAATTTTGCTGATTTCCCGGGAGGGAAATATCGAGCAAGGAAGGCCTCAACCATCTCTTCCCACGTAGTGATCGATGCTCTAGGTAGCGACTGCAACCACTGTTTTGCTTTCCCCTTCAAGGAAAATGGGAAGGCTCTCAATCTGATGGCATCATCTGTCACTCCATTTATCTTCAACATGTCGCACACCTCCAAAACATTTTCTATGTGATTGTTCGGGTCTTCATCTGCCAACCCGTTGAACGGTGTGGACTGTTGTACCATCTGAATAAACCCCGGTTTTAGCTCAAAATTATGGACTGCAATTGGTGGCCGGACTATACTTGATTGTGTGCCACGGATAGTCGGCCTAGCAAAATCTGAAAGTGTCCGCTGTTGCTCATTTTGTTCAGCCATATTTGCGTACTCTTCGATTTCTATTTCAGCTTGATTATACTGTTCTTATTCAGGCTATCTTCCATGTCTATGTAGTCTTCTCTCAATTTCTGGATCGCCTTCCACTAATGTCGAAGGGTGTCCACGGGTCATAACCTTGAGCTGAAATCAAGAAAAGGAACCAAAATCAGAACGATGGAAGTAAAAGAAGTGTGAAACAGAATAAGAAGTGAATGACTAAAATAAATATGTAAAGATGTTCCTAAAAATGCCTAACTCCCCGGCAATGGCGCCAAAAACTTGGCACACCCTTGCGTGTGTGTTCCGCAAGTGCACGGGTGTCGAAGTAATAAAGCATCCAATGGGTGGGTAGTCGAATCCACGGGGAGTAGACGATAGAGACAAAAACACTTCGCTAAGTAGCCAAAGAAAACCGATTCTTGTTGAGATTAAAAAGTGATTAATAACAGAATTTAAGAACTGGAATTTAAAACTAGAGCGTAGGGAAAGATCGATGTGAAGATGGAGTACTCAGACAATGCTCCCCTAGGATCCTAGTTTCAAGTGCAAGACTTCAATTACTCTTACTCAATCGAGATTTAATGAGTCGTGGAAATCCAAAGCTACAAGGTCCCAAACCTAAGGTCAACCTTGACTAGTCCCCTACGAGGTCCTGGCGGAGAGAAAACTCTCGATGCCTCACACCACGTATGACTGCACTAAACTCTTGGCATTCCAAGTGATAAACCCTATTCCCAACTATAGATCAAACCATTTGGTCCAGGTGAAAGATCACTAATCACAAATAAGTCTCGGCGGAAAGGCCTCTCTCAACGCCTAACTCTCTTTGAGATCGATACTAACTCTTGGAATATGGAGGTAAGGTGTATCATACCGGAGAGGAAAGGAGAAGTGCTGCTACCTCTCGACTCACCCTCTCAACCCTCTTCAAACTTGGTTAATCTAATCCTAATGGTGATGGTCACTCGTCAAAAAGATGATTAGGTTGGATTTTCAACCCTAGTGTCACTCTAAGGGAAAATCAATGAAGTACACAAGTTTAAAACTCAAATTAAATCTCAAATTAAATAAAAGCACTAAAGTCAATGAAACATAAAAATCCTAGGGTTTACAAGTCCAAGTACCCACTAGGGGTTTAGCTCTCCATGAAGCAATACAAAATCATTAATACAAATGAAAATAAATGCGCATAATCCATAAAGAAAACCCCCCTTGAGCTCTGTGCTGATGGACTATGAGGGCTGCTCCTTCTCCACGGATCCCTTCCTCAAGCCTAGGGCACACCTCGCCGAATCGATGTCGTCGAAGGCTCCCCCAATAGCTCTCCTTGGAAGGAATCAATGTTGAAATCGGTGAAGAAACGCCCCCAAAACCTAGCAAAAACCTCTCCGAACCCTAGCCGAACTCCCTCCAGAAGTTGGGAAGCAGATCTCCTTAAAATGCTTCAGAACGGCCTTTTAAAACACGATCTCGGGGATCCACACGGGCATGTGGATGAGCCACACGGCCGTGTGGAAATTCCACACGCCCATGTGGAATTTCAGCCCTGTAGAATTTCGCTCTTAGATCCTCGATTTCGCTCGTTTTCGCTTCTGAGGCCACACGGACAGACACACACTCGTGTGGAACGTCATGAGGCTTTTCTTGATAGTAAAAACCCTTTGGAGATCTTTTGAAGTCTTCAAACAAATCAGAACGAGCAAGCATGACTGCCTCTGTGTCCTTCTACAAGAGTTGTCTCGAACCTTATAGAAGTTGGCACATACTCTCTCGTTTGACCCCGATTTATATCTTGATCTTTGTAATTGCACAAAAGAACTCCACTTGGCACCATCATGACCCATTTTTGCTTAAATTCCAAAAGAAAACTCTTCACAAGCCTAACTGTGTGAAAGAACACAAAAGCACACGAAATGAGCGCTATAGCCTGATATAAGTAATGCTCAAGCATGAAAAATATCTCAATTATTCAGTACATGCACGCACTTATCATAGGACTTTGATATCTGCATGGAAAACTAAGAATACCTCAAATAGCACTGAATTAGGAGCATTTATGCCGATAAATTGAAGAATCATGGGAGTAAGACATGAAATACATATATATATGAAATGCACTCATCACTGTCCTGCACACAATCACCAATAACGTCATCATTTGCATCTAAAAAATAACAAGAATCATCAAATGTCATTGGGTCTCATAGCATCTTTAAATCTAAACACCATTTCTTCATCCCCAACTCTTAATGTCTGTCGACCATCCTTAACATCGATAATTGTTTGCGAGGTTAAATGGTCTTCCAAAAATTAGGGGTACTTCAGCCTAATCATCGAAGTCCAAAATGACGAAATCAACCGGGAAGATGAACTTGTCCACTTTCACTAGAACATCCTCCACAATTCCCAACGGTCGAGGAGTGGAGCGATCAGCAAGCTGGAGCGTCATTTGGGTTGGCTTAAGTTCTCCAAGTCCAAGCTTCTGAAATATTTTGTATGGCATTAAATTGATGCTTGCCCCTAAATCAGCAAGTGCTTTCTCATCCATCACTCCCCCAATAGTGCAGAGGATTATAAACCCCCTGGATCCTTCTCCTTCTTAGGAATTTTGTTGGAAATGATAGTCGAACATCCCTCACTTAGAGTGACAGTTGAAACTACTTCCAACTTCCTCTTATTTGTTAGTAACTCCTTGAGAAACTTGCCATACTTCGGCCTCTGGGAAAGAGCTTCCCCAAATGGGACATTGATATACAGAGTCTTAAACATTTCTAGGAACTTCTTAAACTGTGCATCTTGTTGATTCTTCTTCAACTTCGCAGGATAAGGTAAAGCGGGCCGGTACTCTGTCACCAGATCCTTTTCTTTCCCCTTCATCCTCTCTCTAGGTGCTTTACCTACATCACTCTCCAATTCCACCACCTCAGGTTCCCTTTGAGTATCATGTTGTACTTGAGGGGATGGGGACTCTAATTCCTTCCCACTTCTTAGGGTCACTGCCTTAAGGGACTCTCGGGGGTTAACTTCAGTATTGCTTGGCAAGAAGCCCTGAGGTCATTCAGAAAGAGTCTTGGCAATCTGTGCCACCTGATTCTCAAGATTCTACAGTGATGCCTGTTGATTTCTCATTATCTCTTCATGCCCTGTAAGTCGGGCGTCATTGGACTGGATGTATCTAACAAGGAGAGCCTCAAGAGTGGGGCCCTTCTGCTCTTGTGCTGGAGGCCTCGAATATTGAGGCCGTGTCTGCTGCTGCTGCTGCCCCTGAATCTGTTGACTCCATGAAAAAATATGGTGGTTCCTCCACCCCGGGTTATACGTGTTGCTGTAGGGGTTGTTTGTGTACCGCTGATTTTGACCAATAAAGTCTACTTGTTCGGTCGCTTGAACCCCTTCGGATGAACAACTGGGCCTGGCTTGACATGCCCAACTATCATTGCTTCCACCTGGCGTCAAAGACTGGATTTGCATTGTGTCCAACCTCTTGAAAATAGCTTCAACTTGTGCTGCCAAAGTGGTGAGCATATCAACCTCATAAATCCCGGCTGTTTCCATGGGCTTGTTCCTCTCGGAGCTCCATTGGTACCCATTAGAGGCCATGTCTTCAATAAAGTCTTGTGCCTCTTCAGGTCTCTTACTACACAAAGAGCCTCCTGCTGCGGCGTCTAACATCTGCTTTGTGGCCACATTCAACCCGTTGTAAAAGATCTGAATTTGCATTCATTCCACAATCTCGTGTTATGGGCACTTCCTCAACAAATCCTTGTATCTTTCCCAAGTGTCGTACAGAGTTTCAGATTCCATCTGCCGGAACGAAGAGATATCATTTTGAAGTTTGGTGATCTTGGCCGGTGGGAACTATCGGGTGAGGAATTTCTCGGCCAGCTGTGCCAACTAGTGATTGAACCAGCCGGTAAGAAACTTAGCCATTGCTTGGCCCTTCCTCGCACTGAGAACGTGAATAGTCTTAGGCGAACCGCATCCTCGGACACATTATTCGCCTTGAACATATCACAGATTTCCAAGAAGCTTGATAAATGTGCATATGGATCCTCATCATGAAACCCATCAAACTGGCATATCTGCTGCACCATTTGAACGACATTGGGCTTTAGTTCGAAATTGTTGGCCGCAATTGGGGGTCGAATAATACTCGACCCAGATCCCTCTAGATTAGGCCGGGCATAATCTGAAATGCTCCTCTGATTTCTGGCCATGTTTTCCTCTTGGTCTACTTCAATACTTACTTCCACTGACTCAGTCTCCCTTAAGTTTACTTGCCTTAACCTTGGATGAAAAGTGCGATCGATGTCATGGTCAGGGCTGGCCAATAGTGAAGAACTGCTTCGGGTCATGCACTACACTTTCGTAAAATAAAAAGAAAATATTAGAATTGAAATTTAGCTTTCAAACAAGAAAAGCAAAAATAAGAAAAGAAATAAAATAGAAAATAAAAAAAAAAACAAATAAACGACTAGATTACTAAGACTGTCTGGATTCTTAGAAGTTGCCAGTCCCCGACAACGGCGCCGAAAACTTGATACACTCCTTGCGTATCCGCAAGTGCACTGGTCGTACAAGTAGTAAGTGTACCCTAAGGTCGGGTAGTCGATTCCACAGGGACTGGTATATCTTCTAATACTATCGTCCTATTTAATATCTAGTCAATTAAAAGAGAGCGAATTACTTGAACCAAAAAAAGAGTCAGCTGGGAAAAACAGGAAGTTTAGCGAGAGGGAGAATTAAGGGTGCTCAAGAGAGAAGATGGGGGCCCCGGGTTGTACCCTTGATGCTCCCTATTTAAACTCAACCAGCATTTATCTGGAATGCCCTTCAGAAACCTCTAAGTCCAAATCTTGTTTTGTTATATGGTAGATTATGCTATGTAGGTGATACTCTAGGAAGAAACCTAACTTCTTACATCCGTTGCGGAAACATGCAAACTAAGTTATAGTTGAAAACCAAGAGAACCATAAATATTCAATCACTATAAATAAGCCAACAACCAAAAAACTAATACAGGTACAAAGGCAATCATAAACGCTTGATAAAAGAGTTTAAATGCAAAGGTGCATAACAAGGTTCCAACCCGGGGCTTCTCCATGTATTCAAATAACGAAAACAAACCAAATGACACAAATACAAAAGAGTTACATGAAGCTGGAAGATAGATTTAAAACTGCTTTTAGGACTCACAATGGTCACTATCAATGGCTGGTTATGCCTTTTGGTCTGACAAATGCCCCTACCACATTCGAAGCTCTAATGAATCAGATTTTTAGCTCTGCCTACAAGAACTATGTCGTAGTTTTTTTTTTATAATATACTGATTTACAGTGAGTCGTCGAATTTGCATCTACAGCACCTGGAAGTGGTTTTACAAACCTTACAGCAGCATCAACTTTTTGCTAAATTCTCCAAATGCAGTTTTGGCTTGCACCAAGTAGCTTATTTCGGCTATATTGTTTCAACTAATGGGGCTGCTATGGATGAATCCGAAGTGCAGGCTATCATGGCCTAGCTTAGCCCTCGTAATGTTAAACAACTGAGAGGATTTTTGGGCCTCGGTGGGTATTATGGAAGATTTATCAAAAATTATGCCGCAATTGCAAGGCCATTAACAGAATTACTGAAGAAGGACAGCTTCCAGTGGAATTCTACTGCAGAAAAGGCCTTTAATCAATTGAGGCCGACAGTGATTACTGCTCCTGTCTTAAAACTTCCTTATTTCTCTCAAGCTTTTATTTTGGAAACTGATGCTTCAGGTGCTGGTATTGGAGCTGTGTTAAATCAAGGCAAACATCCAGTGGCATACTTTTCCAAAAGCATGTCTTCCAAGAAGTAATCCCAGTCAGCATACGTGAGGGAATTATATGCCCTTACTAAAGCAGTGGCAAAATTTCGACATTATCTCATTGGGCACAGATTTGTGATTAAGACGGATCAGCAGGCATTGAATCATTTAACTACACAGGTGATACAAACTCCAGAACAGCAGAAATGGTTACCGAAGTTACTGGGATTTGATTTTTCTATTGAATATAAACCCGGTGTTGAGAATGTGGTTTGCTGATGTTCTGTCTAGGTGTTTTATCATGGCTATTTCTGTTGTCCAAAATTCCTTATTGCAGCAAATTCAGACATCCCAGTCTTAGGACTCGCAATTCTAGAAGATCATCCAAAATATTGAATTAGGGGGGCCTACTACATCTAATTATTCTTGGAGACAAAATTTATTGTGGTGGAAAGATAAAATAGCCATTCCCAATGACCCTCAATTACAACAAACTCTTCTACAGGAGTTCCATTCTTCATTTCTGGGTGGTCATGCTGGTCAATTGAGAACTTATATCAGATTAGCTTCTAAATTTTACTGGCCTAGTATGAGAAAGGCTGTAAAGACTTTTGTCCAATTCTGTGATATTTATCAAAGAGCCAAGCATTCCACCATGCACCCAGCTGGGTTACTGCAACCATTGCCAATTCCAACTCAAATTTGGGAGGATAGGCTCTCGAAATATGAACACTTTATACCTCTCAAGGTGGATTTCACCAGTCAATTTGTCGCACAAGCATTCATCACACATGTTCTGAAGTTGCATGGGTTGCTCCAAACTATTGTCAGCGATCGAGATAAGGTCTTTACCAGTAAGTTTTGGCAATCCTTATTTCGTCAAATGGGTACTACCTTATATATGTCCTCATCTTACCATCCAGAAATGAACGGCCAAACTGAAAGCCTCAACAAATGTGTTGAACATTACTTAAGATGTTTTGTTGCTAATAATCCTAAGGGCTGGGTGGAATTGTTGCCTTGGGCTGAGTTATCCTACAATACCGCTTTTCATACTAATTTAGGAATGACACCATTCCAAGCAGTCTATGGCCGACCACCACCAAGATTACTTCCTTATCAGGCCACTCCAGATGAATCGGTAGGGATGTCAGAACAACTGCGGCACAGAGACAAGCTGTTGCATCAATTGAGAGCTAATTTGGCTAAAGCACATCAACGTATGAAACACTTTGCAGATAAGAAGAGGAGTGAGATCCAATACAAGATGGGGGATTGGGTCTTGGTGAAGTTACAGCCTTATCGTTAGCATTCTCTATTTTTCCGCAGGAATCACAAACTCAGCATGCGTTATTTTGGGCCATTCCAAATTATCCAGAAAGTCGGGATAGTAGCATATCGGCTTGTATTACTTTTGGCTGCTAAAATTCACTCAGTGTTCCATGTCTCAATTTTGAAATTGTATCAGGTCACAACAGCTGATGATCCATCTCCATTACCTCCACAGACAAATGAACACGTGCCTCTGATACAACTAGAATTCGTTCTGCAAGCTAGAACTGTATTGCGATAGGGACAACCAGTTAAGCAGGTACTTGTTCAGTTGGTGGAACTACCGTCTCATGCGGCTGCTTGGGAGGATGTCAATATGATGAAAGATCACTATCCCAACTTGTGTGTTGACCTTGAGGACAAGGTCTTCTTTGATGGGCGGGCAAATGCTATGATGCTATATAAGTTAATGGGAAAGCCAGCCAGGAGGAGCCAGATGGTAGTCAAGGGTCTGGGAACAAACAAAAAACAGAAGCAAATACAAGGCAACCACGTGGATAAAGAAATGGAGGGTGTCGGGGAGGAGAGTGTTGGCATTAATATGCCAATGATTGGTGGTGATAACGTGGTGGAGAAGCACGATCACGTGGGAGCATCATCCTCGGAATTCCACACGTCTCTAGAAGCAGCGAATGAAGGGTGGTTATCATCTAGACACGTGGACGGCCAGATGGAGAAGGAAGTTGGGCATTCGACGGTGGTGATACATTCAAATAGAAAGAAGAGAGAGAGAAAAAGGAATATTCTCTACAAGGATTTCCTTTAGGGTTTAAATAGCATGGGAGAAGAGGAAGCAGGGTATGCTGTGAGAGACTTGAGGCCCGATTCTGAGGAGGAGGGAGTGGAATCCGGCTGTGTGGACTGCAGGTTTGGTTATCTTCATTGGTGCAAGTTTTCTTTGTGATTTCTATTTCTTTTCCATGGTTGTGATGTTCTGGTGATAAGTAGAATATTGAAACTCTGGTGATATTGATCTCTTTCCATATTATATTATGATCTGTTTCATTGTTAGATTACATGGCTTGAATGTTATATGAATCGATAACAATGTGGATCGATTAGTATGGTTCTTCATTTTGCTGGAATAAATTGATTTTTGGTGATTGATCTAGTTGTGAACCTCTGTGTGGGTTGAGGGTTCATAACAAAACATGAGCGCACTGTTATTTTCAAGATATTACATGTAAACTTTTGCTTGGACAACCAAAAGTATTCTAGTTAGCTGTATTTTCCAGTCTTATCACACTTTGTCATTATCATGGGCTTTTATCTAACATAGATATAGTTATCTTGGGAGAAAATGGGCTTAGTTACACATAACTATTTGCTCAAGAGTCTTTATGATGAGAGATCGTTGTCACTTCTTTTATTGATGTTATTGAACAGCTATTAAGAAGATTGGGATTCATTGAATCATATGAATTTGTATTTTGAGATGAGTTTTCATCATCTCTCTTTATTAGATTAAATACGAATAAGAATTAGATTGTCCTTAAAAAAAATTTTGTGGTTCTTTTTTTTAGATTTTTAATAGATTTTGTTGTTGTGTAAAGGACTTAATAAGTATTTAGTTGTAAAATATTAAGTACTATATGAGAACTATATTTTTTAAAAATAGACTTTTAGTATTTTTTTTTAGATTTTCAACATGTTTTACGGCTTGATTGCTAGCTTTGCATCTAAGTAAATTTAATCTATTGTTAGTCTTTAATTGTTATGTTTGCATAAATTATTAAATTGTTGATTTTTTTCCTACGGCAATATGTGTAGATAAAGAATATCTCAAAATTTTCCAATGATTCATTTATTTTTTGATATTGCTCATTCTTATTTAAAATTGATAACTCGTATTTATAGTTGCTTGCTTTAATCAATGTTAATCATTAGTAAATTACTTTTGAAAGAATGTGGATTTGTCAATCTCGGGACTTTTTGCATGTTTTCTAAATTATTTTATACTTGTATATACTATGCCAAGTTTTTCTCTTGGATAAGGATTAAATAATAATTTTACAGAGAATCTTTTTGACGTTTATTTTTTGTGAATTTCATGTGGTGTGTTAAAGTCTGTTTCTTGTATCGGTGATGAATCTTAAAAAGAAAGTGTAAGGGAGTATTCCATTCAAATGGTTGCTGTCACGATGTAAGGACTTTTGTGAATTTCTTCGTACTTATTGAATAAAATTAAGTTATAACTAAAATCCGAAACCCAAATGAAGAAGTTTAAATATATCAAAAAATAAAGAAGAGCTGTTATTTGAATAACCAGCAAGTTAGCTACATTTCACAATGTGAAAAACTATGAACAAAATATCACGAGTTTAATATCAAGTTATTTAAGTAGTCCATTAGGAAAACTTGAATCATGCATAATTTTTTATTAACAAAATTTGTGAATAAATATTCCAAAACCTAATTTGGTAAAAATAAATATTTTCAAAGCCTATCATCAAATTTACAAAAGATTTCGTAACATATAAAAACATTTGTCAAAGTTTATATTGACGGTGATATTTTTAATGAATGTGATCCAAGTGTTTGAGTAAAGCAAACACAATTATCACTATAAGTGTGTGTTAATAACTTACTAACAATAAATTATAGCTCACTTGCTTATACTCTTCTAAAAGAGGTTGCGCTTAACTCCCATAACTGGCCTATAAAATGCTTTTTAATTTCTTAAAAGTTTAAAAGAAAATTGCTTAACCCGTTAATTGACTGACTTGGATGACCCAGCTAGCTGGGTCATGTTTGAGAAAACGCCATTTCATAAACCGGCATGTTTTGTTGAGTCAGGGCACCTGTGCCCCTTTTATTTAGAATATAGTTCATTTCCAGGCATAATATAGTCAATACTGATTTTTATTATTTTAAAAGGCTTACATAGTTAAAAACAAAAAGCCATGTAACCTCTCTTATCCGAACTAAAATGTCAAATTTATAAGAAACAGAGTTACAGTCTTCTCAAAAACAATATAAAAACAAAAATGTTTTCAAAATAATATAGCATAAGGAACAAAACAAATTTAGATCAATACATCAACATAATTGAATGGTGAAATTTTCAGGTAAAAAAACAATTTTTTATTTTTTACAAACTAAATAAATAAATAAATATATAAATGAACAGTAATTTTAATTCAATACAGAAAAGCATTATATATCTTTATACTTACCTTGCACAAACCCAAAATAGATCTCAAAAGCTTCGTCATGATGTCCTAAGCCTAAGATACGTAATATTTTTTATAAGATTTGGAAACTGTATCCAACTAAGCCAACTATTAAAATTCATAGACTATATAACCACAAACTAAATAAATAAATCAGAATATAATAAATAAATAAATAAATGAGAAATAATTTTAATTCAATAATTCAGAAAAGCATTATATCTATAAACTTAGCTTGCACAAACCTTGAATAGATCTCAAAAGCTTCCTCATGATGTCCTAAAATAGGTCATAATCCTTCTAAGATTTGGAAACTCTATCGAACTAAACGAACTATTAAAATTAAAAAACGATATAACCACATTTGGAACCACTTAATCTTAAAAAATAAAACTAAAAACATTAAAATTTAAAAACAAATTAAAATATTGCGCGCACACACACATATATATATATACACACACATTTGGAAATGATTATAAATAAATTCATAAAATCGGCATAACCTCACAGCAAGCATTTGAATTAAATATATATCCATAGAGTTTTGAGATTAATCACTAATATAGTATAACTCCAACACAAACTCTAAGGCAACAACTTGAATTTACAAAAGTAAACATCACAAAGATTCTGTCTAAAATTATTATTTGATAGTTACGCAAGAGAAAAGCTTTGCATAATACAAGTATAGAGTATTAATTTATAAAGCATGCAAAAAGTTCTGAGATAAACAGATCAATATCCGTTCAAAATAAAGAAACATCGCACTCTTTGGATTAAAAAAACAAAAACCATCCGATAAAAACAGTTATTATCATCTCCTCAGCACTAGGAAAATATATAAATACATTCTCTTCTCAACATATTCCCTTAGAAAAAAAATCAACAATTTAACAATTTATACAAACATAACCATTGCGGACTAACAATGGATTGAATTTAATTAGATGAAAGACTGGCAAGCAAGTAGTAAACATGTATAATAGAAAATCTAGTAAACTACTTTGAAAGGATGATGTGAAAACTACACCAAAAATCTATTATTGAAAAATATAGATATCATATATATAATACATAATATTTTATAACGAAATACCGATTAAGTCATATATGTTTCTTTTACCATGTAGTGATGTAATGGTATGTCAATTTGGTTTGTTAAATAAGTGTTTGTATTTGATGAAAGCAATTAGGTCAAAAGCATCTAATTGATTCATGTAAGGCGTGTGGAAAAATACTGGATAAAATATTAAATTAAAAACTTTACACAGTTTTAGTTAAGAAATGATTTGTTTAAGAGATAAAGATATATACCTTCATATTTAATGGGTTGTAAATGACTTTAATCCAAGTTTAATCTTTTGTCTATACTTAAACATACATAAGCCAAACCTAAGCTAGTTGACGTAATCCATTTGTTCCATCACATATGCTCTATCATTAGGATGGACACACCAACGACAAATTACTATTTTTGTCGTATACTGTAAAACAAACTCATTATGCTAAAGTTAGGATATGAAAGTATCATTCAAGGCTAGGGCCTATTTTGGGTGGAGCCTCATGCATAAATACCTCACCATTCCTTTGCTTTCAAAAGAAATATTTTAAAGATTCACCCATCACTCTCATTGTATCACTTTATTCAAGACAATTTCCTCATATTAGTATTTCTTTAGAGATCTTTCATAATGGCGGGTGCTGTGGTTACGAAAGCTTCAAAAGGAAAAGACTATCCTGGGAATATAACCTTGTTTGTTTTCTTAGCATGTTTAGTGGCAGCAACTGGAGGCTTGATCTTTGGCTATGACTTGGGTATATCAGGTAATATGCTTAGCATTTCAGTATGAAAATCATTATCATTTGAGTCATTGACATGGTTGCTAAATTTTTATTAAATGATATTAGTCACTTATTCTCTTGAGTACCTCCAAATAAAGGTGGTGTGACGGCTATGGATCCTTTCCTCTTGAAGTTTTTCCCAAGTGTATACAAGATGCAGAATGAAAACCATAGCACAAATCAATACTGTAAATTTAACTCAGAGATGCTAACACTGTTCACCTCCTCACTTTACGTGGCGGCATTGGTCGCTTCATTCTTTGCAAGCACTGTGACAAGAGTTTTTGGTAGGAAATGGTCCATGTTTTGTGGTGGTATTACCTTTCTTATGGGTTCCGCAATCAATGGTGGTGCTGAGAACATGTTCATGCTTATCCTTGGGCGCCTTCTCCTTGGAGTTGGTGTTGGCTTTGCCAATCAGGTAATACGTGTGCCCAAGTGGTTCATTCATATGGTTAATGGATCTCCATAATTTAGATGGGAAAACCTAAATTGTTAAGATCCTAACCTCAGTGATTTTCCTAAATGTGTGTGGCGAGCCTGCACCCGTTTATCTTTCGAGAGATGGCTCCTGCACGTCTCCGAGGTATGCTCAACATTGGATTCCAACTCATGATCACTATTGGAATCCTTGCCGCCAACCTCATCAACTATAGTACGACCAAGATTCAAGGAGGATGGGGATGGCGTGTGAGCCTTGCACTAGCTGCTGTACCAGCAACCATAATCACTCTCGGTTCACTCGTTCTCCCTGACACCCCTAACTCCCTTATTGAGCGTGGGCATGATGAAAAGGCAAAGGAGATGCTTCGCAAGATTCGTGGTACTGAAGACATCCAAATGGAGTATGATGACATGTTGTTTGCTAGCGAGGAGGCCAAGAAAATCGAGCATCCGTGGTCCAACATTCTTAAGAAAAAATATAGGCCCCAACTGACCATGGCCATACTCATCCCTTTTTTCCAACAATTGACGGGCATCAATGTTATCATGTTCTATGCACCTGTGTTGTTCAAGACTATTGGTTTCAAAGATGATGCTTCTCTTATGTCTGCTGTAATTACTGGCCTAGTTAATGTCTTTGCCACCTTTGTTTCCATCGTATCAGTGGATAGGCTTGGAAGAAGGATGCTTTTCCTACAAGGTGGAATTCAAATGCTCATTTGTCAAATTTTTGTTGGAACGATGATTGCTGTGATGTTTGGAAAAAATGGAGCTGCTAATGTGTCGATGGACTATGCTCCTTGGGTGGTTGTCTTCATTTGCATATACGTAGCGGGATTTGCATGGTCTTGGGGACCTCTGGGTTGGCTTGTGCCAAGTGAAATATTCTCTTTAGAGATTCGTTCAGCAGGACAAAGTATCACGGTATCTGTAAATATGTTCTTCACCTTTATTATCGCACAAATATTCCTTACGATGCTATGCCATATGAAGTTTGGCCTCTTCTACTTCTTTGGCGGATGGGTGTTGATCATGACAATTTTCATTGCTCTATTCTTGCCTGAGACCAAAAATGTGCCTATAGAGGAGATGATCCTTGTGTGGAAGCGCCACTGGTTTTGGGGCAAGTTCATTAGCGATGATGATGTTCATGTTGCCAATGACATGGTTGCAATAGCATGATGTTGCAATAGCATGAAGCTAAAATATGTATACCTACATATACCTACAATATACATCCGATGATGCTTTGTGTCAATCTACCATTGCTATTTCTCTCTCCCCATTCTCTTTGAAATCTATACATAACAAGTAAACAAAATTGAAAGAGAATGATAGAAGGAGAGGAGCGCCTTCCCATTGATATAAAATATATAATATGCCCTAATTTAATTGTCTTTTATTCAACAACATCAGCATATTGTTAAATTACCTATAGCACCATCTCTTCATGTATAATCAATGATTTCACAGTGATATTTCTTGTGAAATTAGTTTATGCTAATATGATTAACCTTCACATAATATTTGTTGAAAAGACCACGTAAAAATTGGCAGGAGAAAGTACAATTTTGTCCCTTAATTATTAAATACTTTTTTATTACTGAGAATATATATGTGAATGATTTATGGTTTATAGTAAAATACATATAATGGTATAGTAAGTTGGTAGACAATGAAAATCTTTTTATAGGAACCATTTCAATTCGTAAAGGATAGCTTTTACATTAGACTGGTCCATAGACAAAAAAGCTTTGTGTATATTTCATTTCATTGTTACTCATGAGGGAATGTTTGTGAGAATGCAATGGTTGTTGCCCTATATAGCAATCATATAAGATATGTAAATATAAGGCTTAAAAAAAAATGGGAGCATCAAACTAATATTTTTCTTTATTATTATCTCTCTAAATTCATTTTAAATAATTTTCTAATGAAATTTTAGAGCTGTTATATAATTATGATGGTTTTGTTGTATCATGCAGGTTTCTCTTCGAAAATACACTAGATAATTACTTCCAGTGAGCAAAAATGAAGGCCAAAATATAGCCTCTTCAAGACAAGTGGAACTACATATTTCTATTGATTTTGGAAATCAATTTTGGAACATTTATCATTGCTCACATCAAATTTAATCCTCCAGTAAATTTGAATACCAATCTAGGTAGTTTGGATGAATGAACCAAGTTACTATAATATAGTTTTCTAAGTGGTACTTTTCATATCTATTATTTTTGGGTTATAGTTTGAGAAAACTACTAATGATTTTTTTTAGTTGTCATTTTTCATTTCCTATTTAGTTTGAATGTGCTAGTCTTTTATATGTTTTTGTTAATGTTGTGAACATCTTCAATCTTAATGTGTTTATCTTTTAATTTTTAAGATTGTTATAAGAGTATCAAAACGCAGGACAATTCTATTTTAAGCGAAATGGCTTCTTTGGTTTGAATTAATTGAATTGATTAAAGTTGATTTTGAATCCATAATTTTTGTTATGTCATCATTTGTTATTTTATCCATAGTAGTAATGGTTTTATTTAACTTCATTGACTATTCTCTTATCGCAGTATTTACTAAAAGAAAGATTTGATGATAGTGTCTTTTTGTTTTTTGCTCTAACAAGTGATTTATAATGTTCAATGTTTCTTCTTTTTCGTACCTTCCCAATTGATCAAGAAACTTCGAGTATGAACAATTATCAAATGACTTGAATCACAATCAAGCATGGAAGTTAGAATATGCTTTCCATGGTTTTATAATGTATATACCATATGTGTTATTAAATTACATGCTTATAATGTATATAAAGTATAGTGGAAATGGCCAAAAACACCTCCAGAGTTGGCGAAATGGCCAAAAACACCCCGTTAATTTCCAAATACATAAAAACCCCTTCCTTTTAAAGATAATGACTTTCAAACCCCCAAAGAATGAAACGGTGGTTAACGGAGTTATTTTTCAAATTCACGGACGGAATTGCCCCTGCCTTGCATGGGAAATCGTGGTGCAATCATTAAGCTGGTTAGAGAGGAAGTGGAGGGTTTTTCGTAATGGGAATCCCAAGAGAGGCAGAGAGCCGTGTTCGTTTTTCTTCTTTGCTTAACTTTCTTCAGCTTTTCCCTCTCCGAAGCTCTCTCTGCTTCGACATCCTCTGTAACTTCAGTCCACCGGGACCACTCGTGCGCAAGTATCCTGCACTTCCATCAGTTTGCAGCTCAAGGTATTGCAGAAGCTGTGTCTAAAGTAAGGCTTTTATATGAAGTACTCTGTTACACAGAGATATTCGTCGGTTTTGTTTTGCGTGGTTCTAGTGTGCGGGGGAATTTCTCGGCTCGGGTTTCTAGGGTTTAGGGTTTAGGGTTTTGGTTTAGGGTTAGGGTTTTGGTTTAGGGTTTTCGGCTATGCCCACGATCATTGAAAGAGATATCGGTTGTTGTTGTTTGTGTAATGCTTACAATGTGCGTTTCCCCTTCCATTTGATATGCTTGCAGTATGTAAAAGAGATTTCTGTGTAATGAATTAGTCCTTGTTTAAAAGAGTTTGTCTCCGTTTAACGGTGCATATCTCTATTTAAGCGTTGAGCTTTTCGTGTAAAACATTTGTCTCTGTGTAGCAGTTGAGGTATCTGTTTAACAAGTGTTGTCATTTTTGCAGTCTTGTGATTATCGCGGTAAACCTAGTCAACGGGAGATGCTACTTGACACCGGTGGTGGAGACCTTGGCCGAATTGAAAGTCCACATGACCTCTCGACATTAGGAGATCATTCGAAGGACACCGTTTGCGGCATTCACTGAGGTGGAAGCTGTATTCCAATAGAGGGCCTTTCTCGATTCGCTTCTGCAGAGGTACGATGGCCGCACCAATAAATTCAGGATCGGGGCGAGCCTGCTGAGCTTCAGGCCTGAGGATGTGGCTCTCATGCTGGGTCTGCGCTGCAACGGAGACGCGGTCCTGTTGAAGAAGAAGAAGACACCGTCAGCTTTCGAAGGGAGATATTTATCGAAAAGCTTCGACAGACACAGAGACGCCATTAGGCGCACTCTTCAGCGTCTTGTTGGACAGAGGGGGGAGAGGAGGATTTTGTGAAACTCTTGATGGCGTACCTCATGGGGACAATCCTCTTCCCGAATACCTCATGCTCGGTGCCCACTTGGATCGTTGATTATGTCGACGATCTACCTGGCATGGGGCGGTACGCATAGGCGCAGGCGACGCACAAATGGCTTATGGAGGACGTTCCACAAGCTGCCGCTCGAGTGCAAGCCAGATGCGAGGGGGGGAAGGTAAATGGTACGCCCCTTGTGTATCCGCAAGTGCAAGGGTCGCATAAGTAGTAAAGTGTACCCTTTAGGTTGAGTAGTCGAATCCACAGGGACTGGAATAGCTTCTAATACTAACGTCCTGCTTAATATCTAACCAGACAGAAGATGATGGAATTGACTCTGGATTAACTTCAAGAAGGTTCAGGGAAAGGAATTTCACCAAGGGAAGATTTGAGGTTTGACTCGATGGAGGAGATGGGGCCCCGGGGTTGGAATTCTGACGTTTACTAACTCGGTCTTTCTCAGTAATTATCAGAGATGTCTTCAGTTCTAAATCTAGTTATGCTATAAGCATGCGGTTTCTAGCGCTGCCGAGCCCTAAGTTGAACTCTCACTGCTTGCAACGATCAATAACGATTCACAAGCCTAGATAAGAGAACCTAACTACCAAGCAATCAAGCACTAAACAACATACAAGAAAGCCAATAACCTTGATTTATTGAAAGGAACAAGACATTCATAAATACTGTAAGTAAAGAAATGAGTTTAAGCAACAACGTCATCCAAACAACCCCGGGGCTCCCTTAAGAGTTTAGCCCCTCATAATGACAAACCACAAGTACAATGCCAAAGAAATTAAAAGACAAGAAGTTGAAAATTCCCTAATTTCTTGCATCCTTGGGGTTGTCGAAGGATCTGACAATGCAATGCAATGCAATCTCCTCCCAATCGGCCTACCATAAGCTTCGCATTCCCTTGATGAAGAGGAGGATGAACCCCCAAAGCTCTCCCTTTCTTTCTCCCTAAGTTCGCCCACCAAAATTCCCTTTAGAAACTGAGTTTCTAGGGTTTTAATATCTTCTCGATGTGAGCACGGGCTTGTTGAAGCCGTGCTTCAAGCCGTGCAGATTACGGCCAAATAAATCTCCAGAAAACTCACATTCCTGTAATTTGCACGGGGAACAGCACAAGCGTTCTTAGGCCGTGCTGAGGTTTTCACGACCGTGCTCAGCGAACTCAGGCTGTGCTGATTTGTGGCTGAATTCTCCTGCAATTTGCACGGGGAACAGCACGAGCGTGCTCAAGCCGTGCTGAGCTTGATGAGGTTTCTTCTAAGTCCTTTAGCTTCTAAAATTATTCCAAAACGCTTCTTCTTGCTTCAGGACTTTGATATCTGCATGACAAACAACGAATACCTCAAATAGCACCGTACTTGGAGAATTAAAGCCAAAATATTCAATAATGATGAGGGTAAAACATGCAATACATATATATAAAATGCACTCATCAAATACCCCCAAACTTTAATTGTTGCTTCTCCTCAAGCAACCTTATTCCCCTAAAGTGATGAGTGCATGACCTCTGATCTCAACAAATTAAAAGAGTTACTGAGGCTTAAGGAGTTTCTGAGAGCTAGTGACTTAGTCAATTGAAAGCTTGTGAAAGATTTTACTCTTACTCCGTACTACCGTGTGTGTGTGTCACCTCATAGAGCATGTCAAACTGTTCTTGAGGGGGTCTAGTACAAGTTCTTTCTTCTCACTGTTTTCACTGCTGACTCCTAAACTGGGTAGTAGCTTCATACACCCTAGAGGCAGCCATTTCACTTGGTAGGTCATCAAAAATGACATTTATGATGCCTAAGATCCAACTACTCAAGTGCGGCTTTCGCTTTTTCTAAAGTGATAGCTCTTTCTACCATCTTTCTCACAAAATTTGACAGGGCATCCCAAAAAGAATCCGACTTGTCACAATTACTTTCTTTTTCTCGTTTCAAAATTTCTTTTCATGTATCTTTTTATTGCTAGAGTTTGGAGCCAGAAACTAACTTTTTCAAGAGCCTTGCAACTAGCCCTTCCTCTAACAGAGTAACAAAACAACAAAGGCTTTGTGTTCAGATTAAGGTTTCCAAAGTAAGAGTAAAATAAAACTTTAAGTTCAACAAATGTGCACTAATATGCTAAAAAACTCCAAGCTTAGCAATTCTCAACCAAAAATTTCATAGATCGTCCTAAGTCATGCACAACATCTAATCATATTAGAACACAAATACACAACCCTCCCCCACACTTGAATGAAAAATTGTCCTCAATGTTTAAAGATTTAATCATACAAAGCAAAGAGAATGATTTTAAGTAAAAGTGAGAGTTGGGAAAGTTTCACCAAGTTAAGGGAGAGGTGCCGAAGAAAAATTCCATGGCACACAAGGGCGGGTGTTGATCGCCGGTTAGGGAGGAGTCATTTGAGACAACCAGCAAGATAGACATTCATAAATCCTGAGATACACATGCAAGCATTAGAGACAGAAAATAAACAAAATAACAAACTCACTGAAAAGAGATCAGTTTAGTAGGGGACTCCCCTTGCTAACTGACTTAAGACGAACAAAAACAACAAACTAGAAACAAAGTACGACGAAAACAAAATAAAACAACAAGATAAAACATCAAAACCCGGCGCTCTCAGAATCGGAATCAGACTCCGATGGAAGGTCGCTGGTGTCGACGCCTACACTCCGGAATGTCGAAGTTCCAGCGGCACGGCGAGGAGGACAATGATCAATGATTTTCTGAAAACTCCGCAACATCCACTGGCAAAATTCACGGTCGGATGAAACATTAGAGGAATCAGAATCCGAATTGGATGGCCGAGATGTTTCGGGAGGTGGTGTCGGTTGAGCTGATGCAAACGCGGATGGAAACAAACCCATACTCCGCAAAGTGCGCGCATTTATAGGATGGATCCGACGGCTAACGTTGAACGAACAGTTAACTGGCAACAAATGCATTGCCACGTGCCAAGTGTGTGATGTAAGGTTCGACAAAAATGGCTTTCGTGCGGCGATCCTTAGACTGATGCTTAAATGCCTTAGCGAGTACATAACCCATATGAAATGGAATGCCATTCCACATACTAACCAAATATGTGAATTCAGCATTGGTGATGACACCCGTGCTCTCGACCCGGCCCGTGATGGTCCCACTCAAGTGAATGTGAATGACTCGCAATGCAGAAGATTTGAGCGCTGAGGCTCTAGATCGAGCCGGTTGAAATAACAGATGGCCAGAGCTCATCCGCCGCCAACATTCCTGTTGAGTTTCACCAGGAGGAAGATAGAACGTCAAAGATTGATATTCCGGAGATAAAGTAAACTGCTCGTCGTACAACCCCATCCGTAAAACTCATTGTAAACAGCCTCCCTAATAATTGAAATCGCAAGGCAGTTGGATCCTCCCAACTAATTTGCCCCCGTTTCAGCTCAAATGTAGCTAGAAACTTGGCTATTAATTCACTATATGCAGGTTCCGTAATGGAGAAAACCTTGTACCACAATCCCACGTGGAGCAGCCGGTCAATCTCGTCGGCCAAATGTGCTTCCCGAAGGGCCTGCCATTCCAGAATGCGAAAATCCCCAAATGGTTGTTGAAGAAGCCACTGAAATCGTTGCCTTTGTACAACTGAGGAAAATGGAGGAAAGCTAGGGATGGAGGTGGGGCGAGGATGGCGAGATGGCGGTCTTGATGCTACACGTTTCGTGGGCATGATGGAAGAGAGTGGAAAATGGCCGGGGAAATAGCCACCAAGGACAGCAGAGAACGGCTAGAAAAAGCTTGGGTTAACAGGGATTGTGCGGCTTAAAAGAAGAATTGGAAACCTGCAAAAAGAAGGAAGCACGGCCGTGCTTCGTGTGGAGCACGCCCGTGCTGATGTTTTGCAAAAAAAAAACGAAAAGAAAACCTGTAAAATGCACGGGGAATAACACGGGCGTGTTCTCCCCGTGCTAGCAAAGTGAAAAACCGGAAAAAGAAAGGAAAAGTATGGGTTGCCTCCCACTAGCGCTTGTTTACCGTCCCGAGCTTGACTGGTCTGGAATTCAAGTAGGTGAAATAAGCAGGATGCTCTGCACACCCTCGATATCTGATAAAACAGTGGGACTGATGTAGTGCTTCAACCGGTGCCCATTCACCTTAAAAGTGCCATGGTCAGGATGAGATATTTCGATGGTCCCATACGGGTAGACACTCGTAACCTGATATGGGCCCGACCAACGCGATTTCAATTTTCCAGGGAACAACTTCAGTCGGGAGTTGAACAACAAGACTTGATCTCCAACCTCAAACTGTTTATCAATCCGTAACCGCTTGTCATGTAAATTCCGAACCCGTTCTTTGTAGTGCACAGAATTTTCATATGCAGCCTGTCTGAATTCGTCTAACTCATTTAGTTGGAATTTCCTCTTGTCTCCTACCTTTTTCGGATCGAAATTCAGCTTTTTAATGGCCCAATATACTCGATGTTCCAGTTCGACAGGTAAATGGCAAGCTTTACCATAGACTAACCGATACGGTGTGTGCCCCGTAGGGGTTTTATATGCGGTCCTGTATGCTCACAAAGCTTCTTCTAATTTGTCTGCCCACTCCTTCCTACTGAACTGAACTGTTTTTTCTAGAATTCGTTTAATTTCCCGGTTGGTGACTTCCACTTGTCCACTCGTTTGAGGGTGATACCCTGTAGCGATCCGATGGGTAACGCCGAGTCGCAATAAAATTTTCTCGAACTGGGCATTACAGAAATGAGACCCTCGATCGCTGATAATAGCTCTTGGGCAACCAAAATGAGCAAATAGATTTCGTAAAAATTTTACAACAACCCTAGCATCATTAGTAGGGAGTGCTTGAGCCTCTACCCATTTAGACATGTAGTCAACTGCAACCAGTATATATCGACACCCATTTGAGGAAGGAAATGGGACCATGAAATCAATGCCCCACACATCAAAAACTTCACACTGTTGAATTGGGGTCTGTTTCATCTCATCCCGTTTAGATAGATTGCCACTCCGCTGACAAGCATCACAAGATTCGATCATAGCCTTGGCATCTCGGAAAAGCGAAGGCCAAAAGAAACCGGCTGATAGCACCTTCTCCACTGTCCTGTTCTGTCCAAAATGTCCTCCAAGCACCCCCGCATGGCACTGCGATATAATATACCATCCATCTTCTCTTGAAACACATCTTCTTACCATTTCATCCGCGCAGAGCTTATATAAATATGGATCATCCCAAACATAATGCTTGGCATCTGACAGGAATTTTTTTCGTTGTTGATAAGAGAAAGTTTCTGGGATCAGTCCCTCTACCAGATAATTTACAATGTCTGCGAACCATGGAACTGAAACATCCAAAGGGTCTTTCGTTTCTGCGAGATATAGATGCTCTTCTGGGAAGGAATCATCTTGCTTGCATAAGAGATCGGGTGAAATTGCTTATCGTACCGCTGCCCGAGGACCACTCCTACAGCTCTATCACTAGCATCACACATCAATTCAAAGGGCCGATCCCAAAGCGGTGCTTTTAAAATTGGAGCCTCCACTAACTTCTGCCTCAGCAATTCAAAAGCAGCTTGGCACTTTGCGTCAAAATTGAACGGAGCATCTTTCTCCAAGAGTTTGGTCATGGGTGCTGAAATTTTTAAAAAATCTCGAATAAAACGTTTGTAGAACCCTACATGTCCCAAGAAACTTCTAATATCCTTCGCAATGGTCGGAATCGAGAATCCTTCAATTGTGGAGATCTTCGCTTTGTCTACTTCGATTCCGGATTGTGAAATCTTGTGACCCAACACTATTCCTTCCTGGACCATGAAATGACATTTTTCCCAACTGAGTACCAGGTTTGTTGCTTCCCATCGAGCTAATACTTTCTTCAAATTGGATAGACAGTTATCGAATGAATTGCCAAAAACCAAAAAATTATCCATGAATACCTCCATAAAATCCTCGATGAATTCGTCAAAAATGGACATCATACAGCGCTGGAATGTGGCAGGAGCGTTGCATAAACCAAAAGGCATACGACGATATGCGAAAGTGCCATAGGGATAGGTGAAAGTAGTCTTCTCTTGATCTTCAGGTGCAATTGGGATCTGTAGGTATCCTGACATCCCATCTAAGAAACAATAATACATGTGTCCTGCAAGTCTCTCCAGCATTTGATCGATAAATGGGAGAGGAAAGTGATCTTTTCTAGTAGCATTGATAAGTGCTTGATTATATATATTTTATAATACCAGTTTATATGCATTGAGCATCACTTTTATCAGGTTTTAGCATTAACAAGGTGTGTTTTGTGTTCTTTTGTGCAATAGGGCTTTGGAGACATGACGTACAGGAAGAAGCAAAGATAGGGTGTGATGACACGTTTCAAGGCCACAATCAGAAACAGTGTTCATATGCATGGGGGTGTTGCCTACTTTCAGAGGAGTACAAGTCATTACACAAACCGAAAGGGCACAAAGGCAGTAGTACGCCCATGTCCCAGCTTCCGTACAAAGCAAAAGAAGGTTCTTGAGGATTTCAAAGCATAGAAAGCCACACACCCTACCACACGAGCGTGTGCCCGACCGTGTGGACTCCAAGGAAGACTTCGGGGAAAAAATCACTGTAGATGCCCGTGTGAATGACCGCGTAAAGCCCCGAAGTCAAATTATAAAAGCCGCCTGGTGATAATTTTTAGGGATCTTTTGGTCCACTCTCGAGAGACAAGGTGGCTAGGGCTTGGAAGGAGTTCTTTGCGGCTTTGGGAAGCTTCCTCACCAACTTGGATCGATTCCTCCTCCGTCATAGCGTCAAGGAAGCCATCGGCGACCTAGTTTCGGAGTGGATTCAATCCAGACATGGAAACTACCCATCAAGACCATCATCACGGATTTAAGGGGGTTATTCTTTATGTCTTTGGAACTTTATTCTCAATTTATTATTTGTTTTGTGACTCGCTCCATGGAGAGCTAAACCCCTAGAGGGTATTCGGACATGTAAACCCTAGGATTCTTATTTTCATTAGATTTACATTGTGTTTCTATTCGAATTTATCAGTTTGAGTTTTACTCTTGAGTTCTTAATACTTGTTTGTGCTTTTGATTTCATTATTAATTGCCTTGCATGTTTTATTCAATCTAGTGAAGAGAGAGATCACCGCTAGGTTTAGAATTACCAAGAGTAAAGAGGGTCGAGAGGGTGAGCCGTGAGATAGCGGAGTGTCCCCTTTCCCTTCCGACAGATATTTCCTATCTCCATATTCCCTAAGTGTCAAGCAACCATATGTGGTGTGAGGCGTCGAGAGAATTCTCCGCCGGGACCTCGTAGGGGGTTAGGGATCTTTCACCTGGAGGCAGGGTTAGATCTACTTTTAGGAATTGGTTATATCTTTGGGATCCCTAGAGTTTTAAGCAGTCATATGTGGTGTGAGGCGTCGAGAGAATTCTCCGCCGGGACCTCGTAGGGGACTAGTTATCGGCAACCTGGAGGCAGGGGCTGTTATACCTTTGGATACCCACGACTCATTGTTTTCGTTTAGAAACACTTGTAATCTACATCCAACAATTTTCTTTGAAAACATTTAATTGAAATCATTGAGTTTCCAACCCAATAGATATATGAAAGATTTTTTATCATAATCAAGAAATACTTCAAGTCATATAGAATCATAATTTCATGTTTCAAGAAACAATTCAAGAATCCATTGAAATCAAGAAATTTACATTTCAAAGCATGCATTTTGGACATTCAAACAAGCATGATCATAGCTCTTTAATTAAACAATTCCCACTCAAAAACTTGGCGAGATCTGATAAGTGCTTGTTTGTATATATTTTATAATATCAGTTTACATGCATTGAGCATCACTTTTATCAGGTTTTATCATTGACAAGGTGTGTTTTGTGCTCTTTTGTGCAAACAGAGCATTGGAGACATGAAGTACAAGAAGAAGCAAAGATAGGGTGTGATGACACATTTCAAGGCCACAATTAGAAGTTGTGTTCATATGCATGGGGGTATTGCCAACTTTCGGCAGAGTCCAAGTCATTACATAAACCGAAAGGGCACAAAGGCAGTAATACGTCCATGTCCCAGCTTCTGTACCCAAGTAGAAGAAGGTTCTTGAAGATTTCAAAGGATAGAAAGCCACGCACCCTACCACACGAGCGTGTGCCCGACCGTGTGGACTTAAAGGAAGACTTCGGGAAAATCAGTGCAGTAAAGTACTGTAGCAAAGCACTGCAGAAGTATTGTAGCAAAGTACTGTTCACGCCCGTGTGGAATTTCCACACGGGCGTGTGGCTGCAGTACACGGCGTGTGAATGCCCGTGTGGAAGCCTGCGTGAAGCCCTTAATTCAAATTATAAAAGCCGCCTTGTAATAAATATGAGGATCTTTTCGGCTACTTTCGAGAAACAAGGCGGCTAGGCCCTGAAGAGAGTTCTTTGCGGTTTTGGGAAGCCTGCCTCACCAACTAAGATCGATTCCTCCTTTGTCATAGCATCAAGGAAGCCATTGGCGACCTAGCTTCGAAGAAGAATCAATCTCGACGTGGAAGCTACCCATCAAGACTCATCCGAAAGTTGGCAACACCTCCATGTATGCGAGCACAGCTTCTATTTCTGGTCTTGAAATGTGCCATCACTCCCTATCTTTGCTTCCTTTCTTATATTTCACACCTCCAAAGCCCTGTTTGCACAAAGAACACAAAATACACCTTCTTAGTGATACAACCTGATAAAAGTGATGCTCAATGCATGTAACATGATGTTTTAAAATATATCTGTACAAGCACTAATCAAACTCCCCCACACTTAAGCTTTTGCTTGTCCTCAAGCAAACTAAAAATTCATTACAAGGAAAGAGAGGAAAAGTGCTTGGCCTCAGGTTCACTAGAGAGCATGAGAATATGATTCTATAACTAAGGGGAAAGCTATTTAACACCAAACAGTTCAGTCAATGCTCTAGAAAACAATCCAATGACAAGGAAGAAAAAGGAATCCGAAAGTGTGTATGTGTGAAGAAAAACTCAGCTCATGTCGACACTATGTCCACTACTCGAGGTTTTTATTGTGCGAGACTTACGTAGTAATCAAAATGAAAAGAAAGGTAGTAGCTGCACACAATCTCCAAAGTAGCCCTTTCTCAGGCGGTCTACCGAGTGGCTTTCCACTTTAGAGATGGTAGCTCTTTCTACCGAGGGTGCTAGCTTTCACATATCCCTTGTGATAGCTCTTTCTCTCATTAGGGTATAACTAGTATCCGACTTATGAGAGTAGCTGCATACAATCAAAGGTAGTAGCTCTTTTCACCCCCTATATACAAGAAGGAATTCACAATTGCTAAGTTATTATTATTATGTTTTTTTTAATTTTTTCCTTTTTTGTTTTCAAATAAAACAACTACTAACAAGTCTCAAAACATTAAACTAGAGCTTCTGTAGGTCTAATGAGTGAGTAGAGTGCATAAATGGCAATCGGACAAAAAGTTCTCAAAAACAAAATTGGATGACAACTAGAGCATGATGAAATCTAGTGTTCGAAGTTCTCCTATATTCTAGAATCAAACTCTTAACCCTAAAATGAACCTTCATAGGTTGCATGAGCATTTATGATAAGAACAAAAACAAAATGGTGTATAAAGTGATCCCTCCCCCACACTTAAGACATACATTGTCCCCAATGTACACATGCAAGCACAATAAGATTATGAATTTTGAAAATAAAACATGTGAGGGTGTGCAAAATAAAAAAATAATACTTCCCTGAATTCCATGTGCAAAAATTGGTGGAATCTTGTACAAGGATGTGTCTCTTTCAGCCGGCATTTGGAGGTGAGACGACCGTGTGACTAGAAACGGCCGTGTACATGACTCAATTCTCATTTCATAAGACTCTCAAGACTATTTGCACGGATTAAGGGAGTTCATTAAAGTTTAAAAAAAACAAAAATAAGAAGAGAACAATGATAACATAAAACTAAATAAAGCATGAGTAAAGACGCCTCATGCGTCAGAATTATCTGCTGGTGTTGTTGGTGTTGATGGTAGTGCTCGCTGGATGGCCTTTGATTTGGTGTTGCTCAATTTGTATGGTCCGGCCAACATGGCTACAAAAAATGCTCAAAAACGCATAATAAAAGCATGTTAAATATTTTTATGGAGCAATACATTCTATAAGCACCAATTCATGAAAAAAAAAAAAAAAGAAAGGATCATGGCAAGACCTAGTGTTCGTGAGAGCTTACCGACAAAAATAACAATTAAATCTTCGTGTGGTTATCGGATAAACTCTTTAAATCCTTTAAATATATGGAGAAATGGTTTTGAAAGATCAAAGGATGGTCTTTTGGTGTGGAGGGGTTAGGAGATGAAAGGGTGCAAGTGTTGGAGTGACAGAAAATTATTTCTCATCCTTAAGTAGCCCACATGGGCATGTGGATAATCCACACCCCCCATGTGGTTACTATACACGGGCGTGTGGGAATTGCACACGCCCGTGTGGATGGTTTTTCATCCTCCAGAAGCTCACAAGGGCATGCGAGTGCCCGTGTGGGTTGGGGAGGTCACAGTGGGAGCCACACAGGCGTGTGGCTGCCCCTGTGCCTCTCTGGACACCAAGAAATGGTCCCCACGCCCGTGTGAAGTGCCCACAGGGGCGTGTGGCCCTTCTGGGAGGCCACAAGGGCTCCCACATGCCTATGTGGGTGCCCCTGTGCCTCTCAGGTTGCTATTTTTCTGAAATTTCAGCAAAGCACAGGGGCACTCACACCCCCATGTGCCTGCCCTTGTAGATATGCAGAAATTTCTGATTTTTCCCATTCCATGGCCTATTTCTCAACTAAAAACATATAAAGCATACTAGATCATTGCACACACATTATCCATAAAGAAATACCAAAAGTCGACAAGAAAAACTCAACACCAACAGGATTAAAAAACGACATCTACTCATGCTAATTATTTCAGCAGAATTGAAAACCTAACTAGAAATTAATGCAGTTACTTGGGTTGCCTCCCAAGAAGCGCTTGTTTAACATCATTAGCTCGATGTACCTGATCTTCATGGGGGTTTGTGAAGGTGGGGCATCTCAGTTAATGCAATTACCTGGCATCGGGAGCAGAATTTTTATATAGGTGGAGAAAATTGATAGAGCTTGTTACCAGATGGGAAATTGTCGCCCTCTACCCATGTGCACGCATCCTCTACGTGTTTGAGGTGGTTTTTTGGCGAAGCCTTGGCCTTGTCATTCGAAAGAAGATTCTTTTCAGAATCCCCGAAGCTGGTTGCTCTTCGACTAGCAGAACCTCTTGTGGGCTCATTTCTTCCTCTTCTGATTTGGGCCACCCCTCATATGGATCAGGATGGAGAAACTCCTGCATATACTCGTCAACAAGTTCGTCAGTAACATCCAAATAGTAACAAGTATCATCAAAATCAAGAGGATGCTTCAGGGCTTCAGCGAGACGATAGGTGATCTTTTCATCTCCAATGCACAGAGTCATCTCACCTCCATCCATGTCTATGAGTGCCTTGGAAGTACACAAGAACGGACTCGCAAGGATCAGCGGCACATCAACATCCTCGTCCACATCGAGCACTATAAAATCTGCAGGAAAAATATACTTGTCAACATTAATTAAAACATCTTCAATTATACCTCATGGATACCGAACTGAATGATCTGCTAGCTGTAATGTCATTCGGGTTGGCCTTGGCTCTCCTAGTCCCAACTTTTGAAAGAATTTGTACGACATCACATTGATGCTTGCCCCCGAATCGGCTAGTGCCTTCTCTTCACCCAAACCTCCTATTATACAAGGAATTATGAAGCTTCCTGGATTTTTCATCTTGCTCGGTAGATTTTTCCTGCTACAGTACTTTACTACAGTGATTCCTCACCGAATTCATTCTTCGAGTCCACACGGTCGGGCAAACGCTAGTGTGGTAGGGTGTGTGGCTTTCTGTCCTTTGAAACCTTCAAAACCTTCTCTTATTTGTGCGCAGAAGCTGGGACATGGGCGTATTACTGCCTTCGTGCCCTTCCGGTTCATGTGATGACTTGAACTTTGATGACTTTAACTTCTCCGAAAGTTGGCAACACCTCCATGTACGAGAGCACAGCTTCTATTTCTGGTCTTGAAATGTGCCATCACTCCCTATCTTTGCTTCCTTTCACACCTCCAAAGCCATGTTTGCACAAAGAACACAAAATACACCTTCTTAGTGATACAACCTGATAAAAGTGATGCTCAATGCATGTAACATGATGTTATAAAATATATGTATATAAGCACTTATCACTGTTGCTGAAATATGCGCTTTGTATGGTTTTGACCGATGCCCATTAACTTTGAATTAAACTTTCTCTGGATGATAGATTTCGATTGCCTTTTAGGGTAACTGTGAAGGGACGAGACCATCTGGATTTCAATTTCCCTGGAAACAGTCGGAATCGAGAATTGAATAGGAGAACTTGATATCCTTCCTTGAAGTCCTTGTGCCAGTGAATATGTTCATTGTGCCACTGATGGATTCGTTCCTTGTACAATCTCGTGTTCTCATAAGCCTAGGCTCTCCATTCGTCTAACTCATTAATTTAAAGTTACCTTTGTTGCCCTGCTTGAACAGGATCGAAATTCATTGCCTAAATAGCCCAGTATGTGATAAACGTCTAAATTTACGTATTTTATACGTATTTATTTGTATTATTTTATTATCTTTTTGATAAGTCGATGCCCTTTTTATAGTCTAAACCCCTTTATTTTGTGTTGCAGACCCTAAATGAGCTCAAGAACGTATTTAGGAAGAATTCGACACCAAATACGACGTTTTTGGGTTCTTCACTGTAGCAGTACCGTAGCAGAAATACTGTAGCGAAATCACTGTAGCAGTACTGTAGCAGGGGTACTGTAGCACCGTGGTGAAATTTCGTGCAGAACTTTCTGGATGCCTCACGGGCAACCTCACGGCCGTGAGGCAGCCCGTGAGAAGTCGCGATTTTCACCCTTTTAAGGGCTTTTAGGGCATGAAAGAAAGGGGACTTTGGCTCTTCTTGAAGCTTGACACCACCTCTTCCAAATCCGACCAAGAATGAGAGCTTGGAGGGCATTTCCACGGTGGAATCGGCGAGGAGAGCGCGTTCTTGTGCGGGATCTACCTCTAGGGCTTCAAATCTTGAGGTTGAAGACGACGGGAAGCCACCCCTTCGAGTGGCGTCTTTGGAAGCTTCTTCGACTCTAATCTTTGGAGGGAGGTCTTTTATGTTGGGTTTAGTTATTTTCATGCTTTTGTTCATGTATTTGGAGACTATGAGCAACTAAAACCCCAAGGTCACCGGATGTGGGTGAACCTTGGGGTGAACTTGTGATGTTTGGATGTTTTGGTTTAATTCATGCTTGTTAGCTTGTTTGTGATTCATGTTTGGTGTTTTTGAATGCTTGGGTATGCATGAGAACTCTGTGTATCCATACTTAGCCAATACTAGGTTGCATGACCATTGCCCTAGTATTAGACTCACCAAGCTTGGAAGGGAAATACGTACAAATACGCCGTGACCATCGGGTATTTGTACCCCTCCAATTCTAGGGTTAATTATTCATATGTGATTCAACCTTAGCTTGAGAAAACCATCTTGCCCTTTTGCAATCGTAGGAGGAATTGTGCGGGTATAACCCGTACTCAATACTCGTACCGGATTAGGGGTCAATTACCGTGACCATCGGGTTGACCTAATCTAGGGTTTTCTCGGTCCATAAAGCCACTTGCATGTTAATCCAACATCCTTCGCACTTTAGTAACCCCGAGGGGATCCTCATCCGTGACCATCTTCTTACCCTGATTTTCCTCCCGTTTATCGCCCTTGGTATTTAGCATTTTAATTGCTTTGTTTTTACTTCTTTACTTTCACTTTCCAAATCTCAAGTCTGATCGGCTAGACAACATAGCAAAAAGGAAGTAAGGATAGATTCTCGGGCCCTTGGGAATACGACCCACTCGTGCTTGCGCGAGTGGTTTATTACGTGACGACCCCGTGCGCTTGCGGGACGATCACCAAGTTTTTGGCGCCGTTGTCGGGGACCACGAGAAATATTCGGAAAACTTTGAGCGTGTTGATTTGGCTTTTGTTTTGCCATTTTTGCCATTCTTGTATATATTCCATCATTTTATTTTCTTTGCATTTTCTTACTTGTTCGTCTGCAAGTTTTAACGCTTGACTTGAATTTTCTTGCAAGGTACCCATCTTATGACCCGAGCAAGTCAAGAAAATTTAGTTGAACCCGACGACGAGATAGAAAGAACACTGCGCCGTCGTTTGAGAGAAGGTATTGACTGTTCAAGTCAACGAGAAGTTCGGGTAGAATCGAGTGAGCCCACAGTTATGGCCGAGCCAAGAAGAACTCTATCTGATTATGAAAGGCCGCAATTCACCGGGGATGAATTCAGTGTGTTGGTTCCCACCGTGCCCGCGAATAATTTTGAAATAAAAGCCAGCACAATTGGGATGGTGCAAAACTCAGTACAGTTTGATGGTCTAGCAGATGAAGACCCGCATGCCCACTTGTCCAAGTTCCTTCAAGTATGCTCAACCTTCAAGATCAATTCTGTTTCAGATGATGCAATCAGGTTGAGACTATTTCCTTTCAGTTTAAGGGGAGCAGCCTATAGATGGCTTACTTCTTTGGCTCCGGGATCTATTACTTCATGGAAGCAAATGGTGGAGAAGTTTCTTGCCCGATATTTTCCACCAAGCAAGGCAGCGAGGTTGAGGCAAGAAATATCAGCATTTCGACAAGGAGATTCTGAGACCCTATTTGAAGCTCATGAAAGATTTAAGGATCTTCTAAGAAGATGTCCTCATCATGGGTTCCCTGCTTGGATGAGGGTGCAAACATTCTGTAATGGACTGAATTATGCTACAAGGCAGCTCATTGGTGCAGCGGCAGGAGGATCTTTGAGTAACAAACTCCCGGAAGAGGCTGAAGCATTGATAGAAAACATGGCTAGTAATGAATGTCACTGGAGCACTAGGCAGAAGCCAGTTAGAGCAGCCGGACTGTATGAAGTGAATGAGACTACTGCCTTAGCGGCAAGAGTTGAAGCCCTGAACAAGAATGTTAGTGATAACAACGCTAAGGTTGAAGCTTTGACTCAGAAACTTGATCAATTCATGTTGGGTTCCAGTTCAAGCTCAAAGGCAGTGATGTCGTGTGAAACATGTGGTGCTGGGCATGCAACAAACCAATGCCCTATTCTTGTTACGCCCTTCGCACAAATGGAGTCAGTTGACTATGTCAGTGGAGGTCAGAGGGGACCGGGTAATCACTATGGCAATACATATAACCCGGGGTGGAAAAACAATTCAAACTTCTCTTGGAACCAAGGCCAATCACAACAAAGGCCACCTCCACCTCAAGGTCCTCCTTATCAACCTCCTCAACAACAAGAAAGAAAATACACAACTGAAGACGTCCTAGCGAGATTCATGATAAATACTGAATCCAGATTTGTTGCTCAAGATAAAAGGTTTGATGAAATCGGTCTTGTCTTTGAGAAATGTTCAAGCGTCTATTCAGTCCCTGGAAAATCAAGTTGGGCAACTCGCTAGAGCACAAGCAGAACGTCCCTCGGGTAGTTTACCAAGTAACACCGAAAGTAACCCGAGGGAACATTTAAAAGCTGTGACACTGAGAAGTGGGAAACAGTTGGAGGCAAGGGCCGAGGAGAGCCCAAGTGCTTCCAATGACGGGGTAGCCATTCGGGAAGACCCCAATATGAGTAAAAATGCAAGTGAAGATACTACGAAGAAACAGAAGGATGATGTCCCAAAACCACCCACTCATAAGAGGCCCGAGTACAAGCCTGTAGTGCCATATCCCTCAAGGCTCAAGCAAGACAAGGATGAAGCCCAATTCAAAAAGTTCCTCAACATGTTCAAGCAACTTCATATTAATATTCCCTTGGTTGAAGCTTTATCGCAGATGCCTAAATATGCCAAATTCATGAAGGACCTCCTCACTAACAAGAGGAAGTTGGAGGATCTAGACACAGTGACACTTACGGGAACCTGTTCAGCTGTAATTCAAAAGAAATTGCCAAAGAAATTGACAGACCCGGGAAGCTTCATCATACCCTGTGTACTAGGTGAGGGGATGCAAGAAAATGCCCTGGCCGACTCAGGAGCCAGTATAAACGTGATGCCATACAATCTATTCCTGAAGTTGGGGCTAGAGGATTTGAGACCCACGCGAATGACCCTCCAACTTGCAGACCGCTCAGTGAGAAGACCAAGAGGAATTGTCGAGGACGTTCTTGTGAGGGTTGATAAACTCATCATTCCGGTGGACTTTGTGATATTAGACGTGGATGATGATGTAGAGGTCCCGTTGATCCTTGGCCGCCCTTTCCTCAACACCGCAGGAGCCCTAATTGATGTTAAGGGAGGGAAGATGACATTGCGAGTGGGGGATGAACAAGTTGTCTTCACTCTTCCAGAGGCTATGAAGCACACATTGGATCATGATGATGCTTTATATTTCACGGATGTAACTGATGTGATAATTTCTGATTGTGTGCAGGAAGTTCTTTCATTGAATCCCTTAGACGAGTACCTAGAAGGAACCGAGAATGAAGAACCGGAAGTAAAGGACCCCTCGCCTTCCCCAACACCAGAAATAGCACAAGTAGAAGTTATATCACCTCCGCATTGCAAGAAAAAGGGAACTTTGAAGAAGGCATGGCGAAAGGTGAATGCAAAAATGAAGAAAAGCATGAGTATCTCTTCATTACCACCGAGTGAGGTAGACCGCCTATATTTTGATAATCAAAGTAAATTTTGCATCTTCTCTTGTCTTTCCATGAACATTCCAGGTCACAACATCGCGTCGAGAAATGGAGGTAATTCTCCGCCCTTTGTCCCACCCTGATTCTAGATAAGAAGAGTCGAGCTAACGACTTTAAACAAGCACTCCTTGGGAGGCAACCCAAGCTCTTAAATTGTTGCATTTCTTCTTTCTTGTTGTTTGTTTGCTTAGTGTGTTCTTTTTCCGTATTTTTGGTGTGTTAGTTTTCAAGTTGCTTTTCATTTTGTGGTGGTTTTGTTCATCATTTTTGTCCAAACCCCTTTGCATGATCTTGTGTTTCCTTGAATGATTTGCAAATTAGATGCCATGAAAATCATGTTTTGAGTGTTTCCATGCTTAATTTGTCATTGTTTTAAACGTTTTTGAGGGTTTGGAAGAGGTTAAGTTGAGAAAATTTCGGATTTTGGCCGTTTATGGCCCGTGAGTGCACCCTTGAAGGAATCAGGGGAAGCTCACGGGTGAGCTCACGGGCGTGAGCTCACCCGTGAGCCATCCAGGGATTTCTCACGGGTGGGCTCACGGCCGTGAGCCCACCCGTGAGGCTTCACGGGTTGGGTCTTTAAAGAGGCCCTTTTCAAGCTCCTCTTGTTCACTCTTCTTCTCCAAAACTTTCTCTCATTTCCCCCTCCATTCTCCACCGATTTTCTTCATTTTTGTTGCTCTAAATCCCCCTCCTCCTCCCCTCAACTAATTTGGTGAAGAGATTTTAAAGAAAAAACACTCCTTTGGCCGGATTTTGCAAAGGGTTTGCCCCACATATTCTAGGGTTAGGTAAAGGCTCTTTCTCTCAAGGGCTTGATTTCTTTTGAGTTTGTGGGGTGATTTAAGCTTGGATCTTGCTCTCTTTTGTTGCAAGAGTATCTTAAGTATGATTTGGCATGATTGTAAAAATTTTTGGCTACTTTTTCAAGAAAAAACTCTTGCAAAATTTTCTCGGATTTACTGTAGGAATGAGCATTTTCCTTGAAATCTTCATTATTTTGCTATTGCTTATCTTGTAGTTACTTGTATTGATGATATTTTGGTTTTGTAGGATGCCGGTAAAGAAAGTAGCACACAAGAGAGCCCGAAATCACCGTACTCCACCCCGCGACGAACCAAAGTTTAAAAATGAATATCACGAATCTCGTTTCGCGCTTCTTTCACAAAGGGCTTCGGCATCATTTGAAGGATTGTTTGGGATGTGCTCAACCCCTAGGCCCCAGGACACTATCACCACCTTGTTTCATTTTATTCTTTTCTTCGAACTTGTTTGTTTTTCTTTTCTTTTGTTGTCTGTTGTACTTTTAAGTTAGTCAGGGCCCCTGCTCTGCTAAACTTTTGTTGGTTATTTGTGAACTATTTTTGTACGCGCTCTTCCTTTATTATTTTTTTCTCTGGAGTTGTGATCAGCTTTTGTTGTGATTTCAGGATGATGATATAGCTATTCCACACTCCAGGCCCTCACCACATAATTTACCCCAAGTCCACACGCACATGTCTTGCACTTCATCGACGGATTGGGGAAGTTTCTTACTCCATCTTTAAATTTTTGTTCTGTATTTATTTCCCACCCTGTGCTGCTGACTTATGTACATTGGGGACAATGTACAGCTTTAGGTGTGGGGATGGAGTATTTTATTTTTAATGCATGCTTGACTCACCTATGATAGCTATGATTTTATTGTTAAGGACTTCCTAGCTTGGTAGAATGATAGTAGTGAGTTGTACTTTACATGTACTTGAATGTAGTTCTGTTTCATCTTTAGTGTACATTGATACCTGCTCACTCTAACTTCCACTTCTGACACTCTAACCCATCTTATTGATTTTGTGTTAGGATGTCAAATTTCTCTTTCAATAGTCCTTTAAAAACTTTTGAGTCCCCTATTTTTGCTTTAACCCTAAGTAAGGTTTTTAAGTGAGGTTTTTAGCAGGTGGTTGATCAGGCGTCCTGAGTTAGGTTGTGTATTTAAAAAAAAAAAAAAAAAGGTGAAAAATTGAGTCTATGTCAGTATTCCTCTGCTTCTAAAAGCATGAATGCGTATATGTAGATCTGTAATCAAGTAAGTCGGGTGGCTCTTGTGCCTGGCCAGCATGTGCATCCAGCTGAAAGATTTTTGTGCAGTCTACGTTAGGCGGACTCCAAAAAAAAAAAAAAAAAAAAAAAAAAAAAAAAAAAAACTTTTGGGCGCCTGAAACCTGTCTTATCTTCACTTGATGTTAAAGTTTCGTTTGGGGACCAAAAGATTTTTAACTGACTATTGAGAGGATTTTTGTTTGGCACTCCTAGCACTAATTTCAATTTGAGTGAGGTGAACAAACATCCTGGGTAATCCAGGGTGTGGAGGTCAAGGTGGGAGTCAGCACACACACACAGGAACACTTTGGATGAAACAGAGCTAATATTACTTGACTATACATTGAACAACTCACTTCTTGATTTCTGTCCATTTGTGCTTGTGGAGTCCTGTACAGTTGAGCTTGAGGTCGTATATTTAGCCGTTTATCGTCTTGCCCCTGTTCTTCATGTTTGTTTGCTTGGGGACAAGCAAACGCTTAGGTGTGGGGATGTTTGATAAACGTCTAAATTTACGTATTTTATACGTATTTATTTGTATTATTTTATTATCTTTTTGATAAGTCGATGCCCTTTTTATAGTCTAAACCCCTTTATTTTGTGTTGCAGACCCTAAATGAGCTCAAGAACGTATTTAGGAAGAATTCGACACCAAATACGACGTTTTTGGGTTCTTCACTGTAGCAGTACCGTAGCAGAAATACTGTAGCGAAATCACCGTAGCGCGATCGTAGCGAGGGTACTTGTAGCACCGTGGTGAAATTTCGTGCAGAACTTTCTGGATGCCTCACGGGCAACCTCACGGCCGTGAGGCAGCCCGTGAGAAGTCGCGATTTTCACCCTTTTAAGGGCTTTTAGGGCATGAAAGAAAGGGGACTTTGGCTCTTCTTGAAGCTTGACACCACCTCTTCCAAATCCGACCAAGAATGAGAGCTTGGAGGGCATTTCCACGGTGGAATCGGCGAGGAGAGCGCGTTCTTGTGCGGGATCTACCTCTAGGGCTTCAAATCTTGAGGTTGAAGACGACGGGAAGCCACCCCTTCGAGTGGCGTCTTTGGAAGCTTCTTCGACTCTAATCTTTGGAGGGAGGTCTTTTATGTTGGGTTTAGTTATTTTCATGCTTTTATTCATGTATTTGGAGACTATGAGCAACTAAAACCCCAAGGTCACCGGATGTGGGTGAACCTTGGGGTGAACTTGTGATGTTTGGATGTTTTGGTTTAATTCATGCTTGTTAGCTTGTTTGTGATTCATGTTTGGTGTTTTTGAATGCTTGGGTATGCATGAGAACTCTGTGTATCCATACTTAGCCAATACTAGGTTGCATGACCATTGCCCTAGTATTAGACTCACCAAGCTTGGAAGGGAAATACGTACAAATACGCCGTGACCATCGGGTATTTGTACCCCTCCAATTCTAGGGTTAATTATTCATATGTGATTCAACCTTAGCTTGAGAAAACCATCTTGCCCTTTTGCAATCGTAGGAGGAATTGTGCGGGTATAACCCGTACTCAATACTCGTACCGGATTAGGGGTCAATTACCGTGACCATCGGGTTGACCTAATCTAGGGTTTTCTCGGTCCATAAAGCCACTTGCATGTTAATCCAACATCCTTCGCACTTTAGTAACCCCGAGGGGATCCTCATCCGTGACCATCTTCTTACCCTGATTTTCCTCCCGTTTATCGCCCTTGGTATTTAGCATTTTAATTGCTTTGTTTTTACTTCTTTACTTTCACTTTCCAAATCTCAAGTCTGATCGGCTAGACAACATAGCAAAAAGGAAGTAAGGATAGATTCTCGGGCCCTTGGGAATACGACCCACTCGTGCTTGCACGAGTGGTTTATTACTTGACGACCCCGTGCGCTTGCGGGACGATCACCAGTATGCTTTTTGTTCCAATTCCACTGGTAAGTGCACCCTTTTTCATACACCAGCCAGTATGGTGTGCTCCCGACTATTGTTTTATATGTTGTTCAGTATACCCACAAGGTGTCATTTAATTTCTCCGACCAATCTTTCCTGCTGCGTTCCACAAATCTCTCCAAAATCCGCTTTAACTCTCTATTAGTCACCTCTACTTGTCTGATTGTTTGAGGGTGGTGTGGAGTGGCTGGTCGATGTGTGACCCCACAACGCTTCACTACCATTTCAAGCTCGGCAATGCAGAAGTGTGTCCTGCGGTCACTGATAAGAATTCTTAGTGTTCCGAAACGTGTGAAAAGCCATTTAAGAAATTTGACTATAGTTTGAGCATCATTTCTATGTAGTGCTTGAGCCTTTACTCATTTGGAAACATAGTCAACCGCTACCAGAATATACCTATTCACGTTGGAGCTAACGAATGGTCTCATGAAATCGATTCACCAAACATCAAATATCTCACAAAACTACATTAGATTTTGTAGCATCACATCCCAACGAGATTGATTCCCTACTCCCTGGCACATCTCACATCTCTGAACTAATTCTCGAGCATCTTGAAACACAGTTGGCTAATAAAACCTTGCTAAAAGAACTTTCTCTGCAGTTCTATTATGTGCATAATGACTTCCTGCAGGCCCAGAATGACAATGCTCTAAGATGTTTCACGCCTCTTCTCCAAAAACACATCTTCTAATCACTTGATCTACACACAAACGAAAGAGATATAGATCATCACAGAAATATTGCTTAAGATCACTGAAAAATTTTCTCATTTTCTGATCTGTGAATCCTTTTGGAAGAACTTTCCCTGATTAATAATTGGTGAAGTCTGCAAACCATGAGGTATCCATCTGCTCAGCATTATACACTGAGTACAAATGTTCTTCAATAAATGATTCATTGATTTCTGATCGCTCGGGGCCCATGCCACCAGTTTCCTCCAAATGAGAAAGATGGTCAACAGCTAAATTTTCAGTATCTCTCTTATTCCTAATTTCCATATCAAACTCTTGAAGCAGTAATACCCAATGTATTAGTCTTGGCTTTGCATTTGACTTATTCATTAGATATCGAAGAGCCAAATGGTCTATAAGAATGATCAACTTTGACAGGATAAGATATGGAATAAATTTGTCAAAGGAAAATACCACTGCCAAGAATTCTTTTTCCGTGGTCATGTAATTTTCTTGAGCACTCGTAAGTGTCTTGCTAACATAATAGATGAGTTGGAAGTTGTTCTCTCTCCTATGTCCTAACACTGCTCCCACTGCATAATCACATGATCTCAAAAGGTTGATTCAAATCACGGGTGATGAGAATTAGCGCCTGAGTGAGTTTACTTTTTATTCGGTCGTAATATGCACGGCTTCAACACGGCCGTGCTCACATCGGGAAACGTTTTAAAACCTCATAAACTTAGGTTTTTGGGGGACTTTTGGCTGCGGACTAGCAGGGAAGAAGGAGGAAGCTTTGACGGGTCGTCCTCACCACCACGAAGGGAATGCTGCGCGAATGGTAGACCGATTGGAAGGAGATACCATCCATCGTAAACCCTCGGATAGACGCAAGGATGCAAGAAATTAGGGAGTTTTCAACTTCTTGTATTTTAATTTCTTTAGCATTTATTGTGTTGTCTATCCTCATGAGGGGCTAAACTCTCTTAGGGAGCCCCGGGGGAAAGTATTCTGATGTTGTAGCTTGAACTTGTTACTCTACTTACAGTATTTATGAATATTTTGTTTCTAGCATTAAATCTTGGTTGTTGGCTATCTTGAACGTTGTTGAGTGGTTGAATGCTTGAATGTTTGGTTATCTTTCCTTAGCTTGTGAATCTTAATTGATAGTTGCAAGAAGTGAGATTTCCACATAGGGTTCAACAGCACTGTGAACATCATTCACTTAGCACAACTAGGTTTTAGAACTGAAGATATTTCTGATAAGTACTGATAGAGTGCAAGTTAGTGAGTATCAGGAATTCACCCCGGGGCCCCGTCTCCTCCATCAAGCCAATCCTTACTTTTCCCTAGTGCATTACTTTCCCTTAATTCTCTTTCAGTCCAATCTAGAGTCAATCAAACCATTCTTCAACTGATTAGATACTAAGCAGAGCGAGAGTAGTAGAAGCTACACCAGTCCCAGTGGATACGACTACCTGACTTTTAGGGTACAGTTTACTACTTATACGACCCGTACACTTGCGGTTACGCAAGGGGCGTATCATTCTTTCCGGGGGAATCCTCATCATGGGCCTTATCTTTTCTACTTGTTTTCTTCTCCGTGATTTTAACCTGTTGGTGGTTAAGTTTCTTTGGTTGCTTATTTAGTTTTAAGTCTTTTACAACAAAACCTTGTTTTGATCCGATTAAACGACTGTTCCAAGAGAAAGTAATAGTAGTTCTCAGGACCCTAGGGAATATTACTCTTTTGCGCTCTCGTAAAAGGTATTATTTGATGACCCGTGCATTTGTGCCGGGGAGCCGTGTGCCCGCTTCTTAGCGACGCGCGCGGCCACCATCAGTTGTGCTCCGAGGACCTTGCCGTTGAAAAAGCTCCACTCCTAATTGTGCTTTCAATTCCTTGCACTAACTCCCATTTGGATGGTGGTGAAAGATCCTGGTCGGATAGCCTCAAAAAACCCTAGCTGTCGCCCAGCCGAATTCTCCAGGAAAAACCTAACTTTGGGGATTAAACAGATGTTTTTGGACCCAAGCATGGGTGTTTTTGGGCCGTGCTTTCAACCGTGCTCTTCGCGGCCAAATCTTGGGTTCAGCAATCAGCAAAAATCCTCGTCAAACAGTAAAGTGTATCATCTTCAACACAGCTGTCCTTGGGCAGTGCTTCTATCAGCACACCCGTGCTCCGGAAACCGTGATTGTGCTTCATAGTTCTTTAATCCTCTCTTACTTTATGTAATATGCACGTCTGAAGAGCATGCCCGTACTTGGGTCGTGTTTGTCTTGGCTGATTGCAAATTAAGTCCTTTGATGTTGGATTTGCTCTAATATTCTTTGTACTTGCCCAAGACTTGCTTATCTGCACATCAATGCCAAAATACTCAAAATTGCACCAATCTAGGAACAATAATTGCTAAAAGACAAGCCAAACATGGGTATGAAGTAGATAAAATGTGTATATAAAATGCACTCATCATACAACAATGATCAAATACATGACAGAATACCCCTAGTAAGAATGAGGAAAAGTGCCTACCGAAGTGATGTGCATCCAACAAATCCACCTAGTTAGTTGAGACCCAAGTACGATGTCACCTCACTAGGATCACTCTCTCCAACTACTTCAGGTCGTAGAAACTTAAAACCACATTTGACAATTGCAAAGAAATCCTCCAACATTTCCAACTTTGCCCTTTTCTACCTCCAAAGGTGCATTTAACCACAAAAAGAGCATATGACCAATTTTCATGATAATTGATGTTGGCGTTAGTAACTTTAACTATAAAATACTCACGTTTCCCTCTGGCCAAATGCTCCGTGTTAAAACAAGGGCAAGAAGATACTTAGTCTCCCTTAAATGAGGATTAATTTGAGATCTCCAAGAGCCCTATATGTATCTTTAGGAGCATAGGAAGGGGGTTGGCCCAAATAATTAGCTAAAGTAGCTCCAAATTGGCTTAACAAATGGAAAGACTAATAAGAAATGGCTTATCGATTTAATTGCTGAATGGCAAAGAAGACATGTGTTAGTCAATAGTTTACCACACTTCTTCTCGACTAAATTGTCAAGTGTGACAAATTTGTTGTCACAAACAAGCCAGTTAAAGAGATTAGTTTTACATGAACATGCACCCTTCGAAATGGGCTTTGTGACATGACGTGTAAATCTCTAATGTCTAGGAAGAATAAAAAGATTTAACACATAACTTGCCATTAGACATAAGGCACCACCATTTCAACTCATTGGTTCTAATAGATTATCAAGCCATCCACAGGAGAATATCAGAGACATGGGGGATCACCTACCAGTGGAGAGTAAACATAGTTTGTGCAAGCTCCTTGATGGTGTTTAGATATTGTTGCAAGTACTTGAAGGATTATGGTTAGATGTTTACTGTTGCACAGCCATTTACCGGTCTATCAACCGAGAACAGAGTCGCCACATCATCGCAGATAATAGATGAGATACAAGCCTTCAAGGCACATAAACTACTAGGAATTCTATTCCAAAATAAGCCTATTCCCTTAGGTACCCTAAGGAAGAGATTCCAACATGGGTTTTCCTAGTGCTAGTTGAAACTAATTACTTCTGATCCACATCATGGGACTCAAGTAGAGATCTTCCATCACTATTTCCTCAAGATAGCATTATTGAAAATTTTCAAGTTTAAGATGCTTCACCCGCCTTGATCTTATGATCTTCACAAACATTTCGAATTGACTAGTTCATATCTTTTGTGACCAAGGTCATGTTTAAACAAAAAGAAATTATTTTTCATACAATCAATCAATGACCTAATGAGGAACTTTGAATATAAACATCTAATAAGTTGTGATAGAAGTAAGGACCAAGTTGACTAGGAAGTCTACCTATGAGCAAAAAAATTAAGATTTCCCATAGACCAAGTGCGACCTAATCTTTGAGACAAGAATTTTACAGTCCTATCATCGGGTTGTCCACCTGTAACAAGGACACATTGATAGGATAGCAAAAAGACTCCAATAGCACATTTAAGAGTTAGGAAAAATGACATGTCTGAGAGTTAACTAATTCTAGAAGATAACAGGCAGGTTTTTTAAAAAATTAATTGCCAACTCCAACATGTCCTCAAACAGATAGAGGATAAGCTTGATAACTCTCTAATCCCACTACCATTGGATATCAGAATTAAGAGGTCATTTGCATATTGCAGATGTCGCATCTTCCCAAAACAACTTAAGGGGACTCCTTACAAGACCCAGGAGTTAAGTGCATGCATGAATATCGTGGTGAGTAGATTGATCACAAAGACAAGTGAAAGTAGGGAGGGAGGATTCCCTTGCTTTAGCTCTCGATGGTGTTTCACAAAATGGCTTTGGTCGGTCCAAATTGATATTAATTCATAACCATATTGTTTTTTATCTTTTATATTAGGGTTTGTAAAAATAAATTTTTTTAATTTACTTTCATATTTATTTTATTAAGAGATTTCCATAATATTGAATGTGATATTATGTTTTTTTTTTATTTTCATCAATTAAATTTTGTTGTTGAATATAATATCTATTTTTTGGGTCAACATGGAAGTTTGAAATAATGCACAAATATTGTTTTGAAAATAAATAAATAAATCAAACCAACAGAAAGATAAGATAATATTTTGAAAAACATATATAAAAATGAAGAATAAAAATAGGAGATTCACAAAATTAATTTCTAACTTTTTTAATTTAAGTTTACTTAGGTTGAGCAATGCTATTTATACAAACTATTCATTTGGAACTCTTCACTTGAATAATGCCGGTGCCAATTGGTGTCCACATCATCCCTCTATATCTCTCCTACTCAACATCCAAAGAAAGCAAATCATTTAGCCCTTTGGGTTCCTTTTCTAAAAAAAAAAGAAAGCAAATCAAAAAATAGGAACTAGAGTTCCCATCCTGGCTTCATCTTTTTTGCGTTCTCCGGACAAACCCTAGTTCCTTCATCTTTGCCTCATCTAAACACCTCCATTCGTTATCCCTCGATCCTCCTCCATAGGTATCTCATTTCACCATCTTTGTTTCTCCCTGGAGTCTCAATACATAGTACTACAAAAGATCTCTCTTTCGCTCCAACACTACTTAATATGTATACTTAAAAGATATTGGACCACTTAATTAATTAAATGATACTTACCTTAAAAGCAGTGAATATCCTTTGCCCCACATCTTTGGGCACTTTTCCCCATCCACTCCGTGCCTCTTTATAGTGACCTTTCACACTTTCATGTATTGCTATCTTAACTTCATAATCTCTAAATAAAAGAGTGATATAAAACAAATTTACTTAAAACTTATAAATCCTTTATTAGATAAATTATATACAACATTATAAAATTGTTATAACACGAAATGCAACTCACACAATTAAACTGTCCGTGGTGATCAACCAGGGGGGTCCAGTACTCTCAGACTCATTGGATGGCACTTCCATTGCCAGGGAGTAGTCCTCAGTTTCATGGGTAGAAGTCTCTCTATGTGGAATTGGGGGAGGCTGCGCTACTGGTAAAGCTGGTGAAGGTTGCGTTATTGGTGATGAAGGAGTCCTTGTTGTTGTTGGTTAAATGCTTGGATGTATACAAGGAGGCATTCCCAAATCCGTCACAGTATTTGGTATTGATACAGAGTTATCACCGGATCTTTGACGAATATTCGGGGTGGGTCGACTGATGAGGGTCCCGCAAGTGCACGGGGTCGTCAAGTAATACCCTGTGTGTGCCACAGCGGTCGTATTCCTCGGGGCCAAGGATCTACCCTTACTTCCTCTTCACTTATTGTCTAACCAAATGTCTCGAAGTTGGGTGCTAAGTTCTACAGACTAACTTCTAGAAAATCTAACTGAATAACGAACTACGGCCGAAATAAATGGAGAATCACAAAGGGGAGAAAACGGTCACGGACGCAGATCCCCCTGGGACTACTGAAGCTAGACAGATGCTAGGGTTAAAATTGCAATTGCTGTTCGGTCCAAGAGACTCCTAAAATAGGTTAACCCCGAATCCCTCGGTGATTAACCCCTAATCCCATACAGGTATTGGACAGATTCTCTTCTGACCAATTCCCCCTATGATTGTACTATGACTAGGGAAATCTCTGATTAGGAACAAACTCAGTATTTAGGTTCGAACCTAATGATTGGAAGGGTACCACATACCCGAATCCCTCGGCGTATAGGTACATGTATCCTTTTCAAACTATGCGAGTCTAATACAAGGGCGTATCCCACGCTCCAAGCACAACCTAGAAATCGAACTACAGAGTTCTCATGTAATTCAAGGCAATCAGGCACACATAGCAAGAACCACAAACTAACAAATTGCATTAAAAATAAATCAAAGCATCCATACAAGCTCGTTCGTCCCAAGGTTCACCGGCGTCCGGTGACCTTGGGACTTAGTTGTTCATACAAGCAAATAGCATACAACACATCGTAAAGACAACTAGTCTAGCCATAACAACACTCCCTCAATTGTTGGTGATGAAAGGGTGAGCCGGATCGTCGCCACGCGCCTCCACCTACGCCGCAATGAGGGCGGCTTCCTTCTTCTTCTTCAACTTTGAAAGGTGAAATGGAAGATAGATCTTGCCAAAATTCTCCTCTCCTCTTGATCTCCACTCTCCAATTGATGAGAAAAGGTCCCTCCTTCTTCAGATTAAAGCCTCCTTCAAGCTCAAGAAACCTCTCCCTCAAGCCTCACCAAAAGCTCCTCTTTTCTTAGCCCTAACGCACTTTAAACATGAAAATCGGGGGGTTATGCGGGCAGCCTTGCGGGCGCATGCTTGCCCGTAAAGCTCCCAGGAATTCTCCAAAAAATCGTTTTCTGCAGTGCTACAGTAATAGAGCTCCAAAAACGCCGTGTTTGGTGTCGATTTCTTCCAAAATACGTTCTCGAGCTCGTTTGGGCTTCTTCAAGGCCTGTAACACAAATAAACTAATTAAACCACAAAAGCGGGCGTCGGCTTAACAAAAGCATGTAATTTAAAACAAAAATACTATAAATAAATATACACATTTAAGCACTTATCATCGACCCCGGCCTGATGTGGAACGACCACCATGGCCCGATTTCGATCGACATCCAGACTGACCCTATCCTAAGAGATAAGCATAAACAAATATATATTAGGATAGGGTCAGTCATATATAATATATATATACGTGAATGATATCAAGGCATTGCTATTGGTGGATAAATTTAATGTAATTCAAACAATTGTTATTTTACCAAGTTTCAAATTCATTCAATTCTAGTTTAGCACAATGGTAGAAATCCAAGACTCTTTATTTTATATCCATGCCATCTTACTTAAGGGAAAATAAATATGTTTATTGACATAATCATTGTGTTAACAAAATAAATTTGAAATCAATTTTAAAAAAATTAAGATTAAAATAACTGAAAATTCATACCCGATGTTGTCCTAGAATCTTGATAACGATCCATCACGCTTCAAGTGAAATAATCAACCCACCTACATTGAAACACAAATGAGAACATAAATTGTAAAACTATTTATCCCATTAAAATCATGAATGAGATTCTCACAACGAGATTACATAGCAAGTTTTTATTCAAAATAAAATAAAACCACCTACTTGATAAAAATAAGATGTTCATATTAAAAGAAAATGCAAAAGAAGAGTTTGTCAAAATAGTGCGTAGTTTGTTAAAAGTGATGTTCTTGTTCATCGTCATCATCATCATCATCATCATCATCATCATCATCACCACCATCACCATCACCATCATCATCATCATCAATTGGTTTGTTTTCTTCATTTTCTGTTAACTCATTTTCTTTGTCTTCCTCGATTTCGCCTTCCAAAATGGGTTGTAGATAAGACAAGTGAACAATAAGTTGTATGCCTTGTGGGCCAAACAAAGTAGGAATTTCTTCCATAGTACCAACACCAGTTGTGGACTGGATTTCCTCCATTTGACATGCAGATGCATCTTTTTCTGACCAACTTGTCTCAACCATTGCCTTAGCTTTTGTGGGACACACAGCCAACCAATCAACTTTGTTTTTCTTCATGCTCAGGTATGCAACATAGTTCACTTGAGTGGCTTGTTGGGCCAACACAAATGGATCATACTTTTGATAGAACCTTTTACAATTAATATCAGCCAACTTATATAGAGGGTAAACCTTGGTGCCTTGGTGCCATTTAATGGGTCAAACCATGTACACTCAAAGAGTACTATATGATTCCATCTATTACCATGGTACTCAAGCTTCACTACATCTTCAAGTAAACCATAAAAATCACAAGATGAATCCTCCGAATTGCTTCCTCTTACACAAATACCACTTTTCATGGTGGTCTTCTCTATTCCATGTATGACAGTATAGAAGTTGTAGCAATTAATGAAATATCCAAGCCATGTTGTTGCTTTCTTTGATGCACACCATGCTAAACTCCGTAAGAGATGATCAGATACTTGCTTGATTAACTTCATTTTCCAGCTAAATCCCAAAAAATGTTAATGAAAAGTTTCATTATTTCTTAGTACAATTTAAACATGTCTGCATCATTACTCATAAAATTTTCAAACCATTTTGCGAAATGCTTATCAACAGCCTTATCGATGGCATCAGATGGGTTCCCTTCTGTAAGGGTTGATGACCTTACACTTGGTCAGCCGGTGTACATTTTCATATAGGCCAAGCCACGAGGGTGCACAGCTGCGTGGATTGGGTAGTGCGTGATTAGCGATAGCCGTGTGTTGTGTCGTGACCAATAGCGGGTGGAATATCCCGCACAATCATGTGCTGAGACCGTGAGGCGCACGCGCGCCGGACCGTGGGCGTGCTCGTGACCGATGAGCGCGTGGGGTAGGCGCGCCCATAGCAAGAGTTAAGTGTTGCAAGCCTTAATTATGTAGAGTGTTCGATCTTTAGCAAATCTAGGCGGGGCGGGACACTTGATCAGGCAGAAAGACTGAGGGCTGATTCCGGATTTGACAAAGTTTTATGTAGGAGTATACAAGTGGGCACGTGGTCGGGAGCGTAGCTGAGCAGGGGCGAGGATGGCATCCGGTATTACAGTGCGTAACCGGTACTGCTGCGGGCTGTGACCAAAGGTGGCTGGTTGAAGCTACAGTCGCGTTGGTGGACACTGCAAGCTAAGTGAAGTGAGGGGCTTCACGCTAGACCTGTATTGGGCATGGGGCTCAGTTAACCTTGGATTTGGGGTAACTCTTGTAATAGGGTCTAATGTGTCTTTGGGAGGAGACAAAGCCTCTTGTTGATGGTTTTTTGCCATGGTTGTAAACATTTCTCAATCTAAGAGAGTTTATATTTTTCTCTCTCAAAATGGGATTCATGTGTGGCTGCTGAGCTGTTCCTGAAGCTGTTGAGCTGCCGAGTTGTTCCTTAAGCATGTGATGAAGCATTTTGGGGTACCGGAAGACATCATAAGCGATCACGATGCTCGCTTTATTGGGCGGTTCTTGACGGCGTTGTTCAGGTTGTTGGGCACAGAGTTGAAGTTTTCAACTGTGAATTATCCGTAGACGGATGCGTAGACGGAGAGGATCAATGCTCTGTTGGAAGAGTTTCTCCGGTACTATGTTTCGGCATCGCAGAAGAATTGGCTAAGTCTGCTTGACGTGGCGCAGTTTAGCTACAATCTTCATCGGTCTTCATCGATGGAGAAGAGTCCGTTTGAGCTTGCATACGGATACCAACCTATTACTCCTTCAGAGGTGGCGAAGATGAGGACAGGAGGGAAATGTCCTGCTGTGTATCACTTTGCTATTGATCGGCAAGAGATGATGAAGAGTGCTCAGGATAGCCTCGCCAAGGTGGCTCGCCGAATGAAGAAGTATGCAAATTAAGGGACACGCCCTTTAGATTTCCAGTTAGGGGACAAGGTTTGGTTGAATCTCACTCCACAGGTGTGGAAGAAGTTACATCGGAAGGATGTACACAAAGGCTTAATCGCGAGGTATGATGGGCCTTTCACTATTGTCCAGTAGATGGGCAACGTGGCATATCGTTTGGATCTCCTCGATCGGCTGAAACTCCATCAAACTTTTCATGTGAGTTTCTTGAAGCCATGCCACGAGGACCCCATAGATCCATTAAGGGCGAAGAAAAGTCGGGCCCCACTGACTATTCACAAGGAGTTCAGCAGAGTGACTGAGCGGATCCTAGACCGAAGAGTAGAAGGCCAAAGCAAGAAGAACCGCAGGGTGTTCTTTCTTGTCCAGTGGAAGGACTTGCCTATGTCAGAGGCAAGCTGGGAGCGTGATACTACTCTTTGGCAGTTCGAGGATTTAGTGCAAGACTTCTTGAGTTCAATAGTGACGAGGACGTCGGGTTCAACTAGTAGAGGAGGTTTGTAAGGGTTGTGACCTTACACTTTGTCAGGGGTCGTACATTTCCACATAGGCCAAGCCATGAGGGCGCACAGCTGTGTGGATTGGGTAATGCGTGGTTAGCGCAACGCGTGTGTTGTGTCGTAACCAAGAGTGGGTGGAATATCCCACATAATCATGTACTGATACGGTGAGGCGCACGCGCGCTGGACTGTGGGTGTGCCCGTGACCGATAAGCGCTTGGGGTAGGAGCGCCCATACCAAGAGTCAAGTGTTGCAAGGCTTAATTATGTAGAGTGTTCGATCTCTAACAGGTCTAGGTGAGGTGGAACACTTTATCAGGCTGGGAGACCAAGTGCTGATTTCAGACTTGACAAGGTTTTACACAGGCGTACTTGATACGCCCCTTGCGTATCCACAAGTGCACGGGTCGCACAAGTAGTAAAGTGTACCCTAAGGTCGGGTAGTCGTATCTACTGGGACTGGTTTGTCTTACAATACTCTTGTTCTGCTTAGTATCTAACCAATTGAAGAATTGTTTAATTGACTCTAGGTTGGACTGAAAGAGAATTAAGATAAGGTAAAGCACTAAGGGAAAGGTAAGGATTGACTCGATGGAGGAGATGGGGCCTCGGGGTGAATTCCTGATGCTCTCTAACCTGCACTCTCTTAGTACTTATCAGAGATATCTTCAGTTCTAAAATCTAGTTGTGCTAGGTAAATGAGTTCACAGTGCTGTTGAACCCTATGTTGAAATCTCACTTCTTGCAACTATCAATAAGATTTACAAGCTAAGATAAGATGAACAAACATTCAAGCTTTCAACTACTCAACAACATTCAAGATAGCCAACAACCAAAATTTAATACAACGAACAAGATATTCATAAATAATGCAAGTAGAGTAGACAAGTTCACGCTACAACATCAGCATATTCCCCCTGGGGCTCCCTAAGAGAGTTTAGCCCCTCATGAGGATAGACAACAAAATAAATGCCAAAAAAATTAAAATACAAGAAGTTAAAAACTCTCTAATTTCTTGCATCCTTGCGTCTATCCGAGGCCTTGCGATGTATTAGGTTCTCCTCTCAATCGGCCTACCATTCGCGCAACATTCCCCTTGTGATGGTGAGGACGGCTCCCTAAAGCCCCCTCCTTCTTCCTCTTTAGTTCACAGCCCAAAATGTCCCTCATAAACCTAAGTTTCTGGGGTTTTAAACTTTTTCCGATGTGAGCATGGCCGTGTTGAAGCCGTGCTCCAAGCCGTGCAGATTACGGCCGAATAAAACTCTTGAACCTCCAATTCTTGTAATCTGCACGAGGTCCAACACGCACGTGTTGCGACCGTGCCGAGAGTTTCACGGCCGTGCTTAGCGAACAAAATGCGTGTTGCACTCGGGTGGAATCTCCTGTAAATTGCACGGCTTGAAGCACAGGTGTGCTGCGCCCGTGTTGAGCTTGATGAGGTTTCTCCTAAGTCCTTTAGCTACTGCAAACGCTCCAAATCACTTCTTCTTGCCTTAGGACTTTGATATCTGCATGGAAAACTAAGAATACCTTAAATAGCACTGAATTAGGAAAATTTATGCCGATACATTAAAGAATCATGGGAGTAAGACATGAAATAAATATATATGAAATGCACTCATCAGTATGCAAGTGGGCACGTGGTCGGGAGTGTGGCCTAACCAGGGGTGAGGATGGCACGCGGTATTACCGCGCGTGACCAGTACTACCGCGCGCTGTGACCAACGGTGGCTGGTTGAAGCTACAGTCGCGTCGGTGGACACTGCAAACAAACTGAAGTCAGAGACTTCACACCAGACCTGTATTGGACATGGGGCTCAATTAATCTTGGATTTTGGGTAGCTCTTGTAATAGGGTCTAATGTGTCTTTGGGAGGAGACAAGGCCCCTTGTTGATGGTTTTTCGCCATGGTTGTAAACATTTCTCAATTTAAGAGATTTTATGTTTTTCTCTCTCAAAATGGGTTTCATATGTCGTGTTTCTCGTACCGTGAATGTTTTCCGGTTTTGCCGCTTTACTTTATTTCGCTGTGCTTGTGATGCAAACAGGAATTCACTAACTGTTCTTGTAAGAAAGGCTGACCTGTCGCTATGGTGCGTGTCTGGTGCCGCACGGCCGAAGGTGATCGGTTGAGGCCGTGACACCTTCCATGTAGGTGACAAATATCTTAAGAATGTCCATTCAAACAAGAAATACTTATATATTAAAATTAGATTTTGAACATGTACTTATTATAAAATTATATTTCTCATTATTAAATAATAACTTACTTGTAATATGGATATACTTGTGGACAATTTCGTAACACATAAGTATGTGCCACATGTAACTCATCGTCAGATAACCACCATATTTTTTAACGACCTTGACCTCGATTAGTATAATTGAATATCAAGAAAGGTGGAAAAATGTCATTGCTACAACCCTCATCATTCCGTCACGGTCTCCATCTTCTACATGATATGTGAGGCTCAAAGTAATGCTCTGCAAAAATGTTGATTTCTTGAGCAATATATGCTTGGCAAATTGAACCCTCGATGTGTGCTTTATTCTTTAATGTTTTCTTTAATTCTTTGAGAAACCTACACGCATAAAAATAGTAGAACTCCATATAAATTACATAAAGAAAGAATTGAAGACACCAAAATTAGGAAATGGCGTGTATTACCTCTCGAAGGGCTGCATCCATCTATATTGAACAGGACCTCCAATTCTAACTTCATAGGGCAAATGAATAATCAGATGTTCCATGGAATAAAAAAAAAGCTGGTGGAAATATTTTTTCCAAGTTACATAAAATTACTGCAACCTTTTCCTCTAACTCAATAAATTTATCAATATCAACTGTAGTAGAACATATTGTGCAAAATACCAAACTTAATTCTGTCAACGGATTCCAAACAAATGATGGCAACAATTCTCTAAAAGCAATTGGAATGAGCCTTTGCAAAAAGACGTGGCAGTCGTGACTCTTCATGCCAATCATTTTCAATTCATTCATGTCAACACACCTTCCAAGATTAGAAGCATAACCATCTGGAAACCTTAATTCTTGAATGCATGAACAAATGACCCTCTTCTGTTCTTTTTGTCAATATATAAACTGCTTTAGGAATAGTTCAACTTGAAAAGTGATCGTTGTCCCGCAAGCGCACGGGGTCGCTAAGTAATAAACCACTTGTGCACGCACGAGTGGGTCGTATTCACAAGGGTCAAGGAAGTACTATTACTCAGTCTTCATCTATTATCTAGCCTACAATTCTTAGTGAAATGAACAAATAAATTAAACTAACTAATCTAATACTAATCCTATGGCGGAACACTAGCACAGGAATTAAACAAACAAGGGAATGTCAAGCATGAGAAGGATGTGTTGGACAAGAAATTCACCTAGGGTTGTCATTAAGGCCCAAACTAGGATGGTTTAAAGATGTATTGATGACAGTTAAGACCTAGAGATCTCTTAAGTAGACTAGTCCCAATCACTTGGCAACTAATCCCTAATCCCATACAAGTGTCAATCGGACTCTCTTTCGGATCAACACCCCTATGATTGCATTAAGTTCTAGGAAATCTGAAATAGGAGTAAACCTACTATCCTTCAGCTTAAACCTAGCAATGGAGGGCTACCGGCATCCAATCTCTCGGCGTGTCGGCACGAGTATCCCCTTTCAATCTCTCGTAGATCTAATACACGCGAGTAGGTTACATCTACGCATACAACTCATAATAGAATTATGGATCTCTCCATAAATGTAATTCTAAGCATCAAATCATGAAAGATTGAATCTTAAACAACCATCAAATGAAATACAAGACAACATCCAAAGTTCTTATAACAAAAACTACCCTAGGGTTCATCCACATCTAAACACAACAACAAGTTAGTTCCTCATGACAATAAACACTTATACAACAAACGATGAATACAAACACATAAAAAAAGTAATGAAAACACCCTCTAGGTCGTGATCCCCTTGATTGGGTGAAGCTCCACAAGTTCGTCAGTGATGGCTCAACTCTTCACCTTTTCTCCTTCACCTTTGCTTCTCTCGGCGGCCCAAAAGGCCAAGGAAAAGCCCCCCCCCCCACCCCCAATTGTTTTGCCCTAAATGCCCTTTAAAACTTCTTTTCGGGTGGCCATGCAGGATGCCTTGCGAGCGCAAGGTTGCCCGTAAGACTCCAAGCCTTTTCCAGAAAAATTCAATTCGGCGCTACAGTGCCTACTACAGTAAACCTGTTACAGTGACTCCTACGGTAAAATTGCTACATTTGCCGCTACAGTACTGTAGCTCTCTGAATTGCTTGCGGCTGATCTCACGGCCGTGAGGTTACCCGTGAGGACTCCCAGCCTTAGAAATGTTTTCAAAATCTTCACGTTTCAGGCTGCTACTGTGCCACTACAGTGCCTCTGTCCGAAAATGTCGATTTCTTTGTCAAATTCTCCTCAATTCGTGATGTTAAGCTCACCAAGGCTTCATTTGTTCCTGAAACACGAAATAAAACAATTAAGACTGAAAAAGGAGATCGGCTCATCAAAAAGACACCAATACGTATAAAATACATTTATCAAAAAGTTTGAAGGAACTGCTATCTCTTTACGGTCACAAAGAATACCAACATCTTCTCTTGCATTAATATTATCCTTACTCTTCCCTTTCACATCCATAATTGTGAAAAACACATTGTCAAAGACATTTTTTTCTATATGCATCACATCAAAATTATGTCGGATCTAATTATTTTTCCATTAGGGCAAATCCCAAAAAATATTGTTTTTTGTCCACTTATGTGTTACTCCATACCTTGGAGGTGTGTTAACCGGGTCTTCCATTGCTATTGGAAATAGCATAACCTGATTAAAAATTTCCTCGCCTAATAATCTTTGTGGTGAAGTATTTTTTTACCAATCGACCACGTATGAAAGATTTCTTGTCCTTGCGGTATGCATGATTTCGTGGTAAGATCATCTTATGACAATCAAAATAACTTGTCTTCCTACCATGTTGCAGATGGAAAGCACTCGACTTCTCCATACAAATTGGACATCCCAAAACCGCTGCAGTAGTCCAACCAGATAGCATCCCATATGCAGGAAAATCATTAATTGTCCACAAAAGTGCAACTTTCATGAGAAAATATTCATTTCTTGAAATATCATAAGTCATTTCACCAAATTCCCACAAATTATTCAACTCCTCAATTAAAGGTTGCAAAAATACATTTATGTTCTTTCAGATTCTTAGGCCCTGGACAAATTAGTGATAAGAACATATAAGGTCTTTTCATGCACATTCCTGGTGGAAGGTTGTAAGGGGCCACAACTACTGGCCAACAAGAATATGTTCTCCCAAACTGCCTACGCGGTGCAAAACCATCAACACACAAACCCAAATGAACATTACGAGGTTCTTTGGCGAAATTGGGATAAATTCCATCAAAATGTTTCCATGCTTCACCATCAGATGGATAATGCATTACTCCCTGGTTTCTTTAATGAGTAGCATGCCAAGTCATGTGCATTGTTGTAGCACTAGAAGCATATAACCTCTGCAATCTTCGAGTTAATGGTAAATATCTTAATATTTCTTGTGCAATCTTTTTATACCTGCCATTATCAAGTAGCTTGCGTCGACCCTTTATCTGTTTTTACCTCGGCTCATTGCAGAACTTGCATGAAATGTGCATGTCCTCGTGTTTCCAATATAACACACAACCATTTTTGCAACCATCAATTTTAACCACAGGCAGCCCCAATTCATTCATGGTTTTCCTGTGATGGTAATAATCTGTTGGCATTGTATTATCTGAAGGAAGAACTTCTCTAATTGTAGTAAACATAGTATTAAAATCAGCCTCAGACATATTGGAATCAGACTTGATAGATAACATTCTAGCAACAAAAGACAATTGAGAGTGATTCTCACAACCTTCATACAAAGGTTGATCAGCAACTTTTAACACATCAAAAAATCTATTAGACAATTAACTTCTCTCATCACCCTGAAAACTGGAAACTGGCTCATCTAATGGTGGTTGTACGCTCGGACCTGCTTCATTGTTACAATGAGATGGATCCCGTGGAGGAACATGAGAACGGAAATAATCATATACCATCCTTTGATTCCAAGGCATTTGCCCATAGTCACCCCAATGTGTCACTTGTTCCACAACACGATCCTGAATATCATTTTGCTCCTCACTATTTGGGAACAATTCTTCTCCATGACAAGTCCAATTCCAATGACATTGTTTAAACCCACGGCGATATAAATGCGTAACGACATCATTTCAGTGAACCAACTGTGTATTTTTGCGCTTGAAACAAGGACACCTAATATTTTCTCCATTCTTATATGAGTCATCTTGATTAATTGCGAATTGGATAAATTCATCCACCCTGACAATAAATTCGTCAGTCAATCTTTTTTACCCAGGTAGATTTCGATTATACATCTACTGTCTTGACAACATTTTTATCCTACAACCACTACTTTTAATTAAGTATTAGGCACCATTTGTTAATTCCCATACTATGTATATTATACATCCACTGTCTTAATCATGCTCTTGTCAATTACACCACTAGATACCACCATGTTTTCTCATTATCTCAAACTTCTAGTCAACGAAAAGACTTAAAACCAAACACTCCTACTTCTCATTGCATTCAAACTCTATATATACCTCCCACTTAGCTCTCTTTTCCTCCCACTAACCACCAAGCTCCACAACCATTCTCTCATTCTCTATTTCTCTCTTCTTTATTATAATTAATTAACTCCCATCTTCTTCAACATATTAATTTGTTTCACCATGTTGTCCAAGAAAGCCACATGCAACTCCCATGGCCAAGACTCTTCTTACTTTCTAGGGTTGCGAGAATATGAGAAGAACCCTTATCAACCTCTTTATATATCTCTTTGGGTTATATATATATATATACATATATACACGTTTGTTCTAATATATATCTCTTTGGGTTATATGTATATATATATGTTCTTATTTTTATGTTTATAATGTTTCAACTCTCATTTGACCTTATTGAGTCATGGCTTGAAAGTCATCAAGAAGCAATGACTTTGAAAAAAGATGGTGTGCTTATGTTCAAAGAACTAGCTTTATTCCAAGACTACCATGGCTTGCCTGCTTTTAAGAATATAAGTATTATCAATCATCTGGATAATTAACAGTGTTGTATATTATATATGATTGGTTGCAATATAGAAATGCAACTTCAAGTTTCAACTCAAGGCAACATTAGAAGAGAAAAACTGTGCAAATAACATACTAAATGCGGAGATCTCTAGTTCTCACGTCGCGTGGAGATCGGCCTCGCTCTTGGACTCACTCTTCTTCGGTATCCTATCCTCAAAAATACAAGCAAACAACAACCAATGTCATCAAAGAAACTCCCAATCGAACCATCTAGAGCTCAAATTAAATGAAAACACTGAATTGAAAAAAAAAGAAAAGAAAATACCTCAAATATTGGGTTCCAAAACGACGAAGAAGAGTTGAAATGATCGGGAGAAGGCGAAGTAATCAAAGGCGAAAAGCTGAAGCTGAAGACGAAGACGAAGAAGAGATCGCAAAAAAGGAGAAGAACGACGATGAAGCAGAAAAAGGAGAAGAAAGAGAAGAAGACCGAGTGATAGAAAAGGAAGAAGGAGAAAGAAGGGAAAGTAAATTTATTATTAACTATGTCTACAACATCAGTTATATTTTAGATAATGTTAATAAAGTAGTTTTACTAGATATAATGCTTTTTTTTAGTTAAAACATTGCAAATAGGTTTAAAAACAATGTGCAAAACATTAAGAATATTTATAAAAATAAATAAATAAAATTTTAATATAATTTTTGTTTTAAAAAATAATATTTCTTAAAATTATCATTATATATAAAAAATGAGTTAAAAATTAAAAATATATTATACTAGTGCATGTTCGAGAAGATTAATTCTTCATATATATATATATATATATATATATATATATATATATATATATATATTATTTTCATTGCTCAAACCACTTATGTAAACTAAGTCAACATAGATTATAACAATTAATTAAAAGTCATGAGGCAATTTATAAATTATATATTTTCCTCTTATACCTAAATCAAAAAGAAATGAAGGAACATCATAATTTTAATAAATTTAATTTTTCAGTCTCCAGGAATTTCTTGTTATACATTTAACTCATTAAAAAATTTTATTAAGCCAAATATTTCACTTAAATTAAAATATATTATAACAATAATAAATATTTCACCATAATTAATATATTATAAATATATATAGATATATATAGCAATAATTTCAAATTTTTATTAATATATATCTTGTTTATATATTTATTTGTTATTGAGTTAATCACAATATTTGTGCATATACAAGACAAATATAATTTTTTATTAAAACAATAAAAATTGTGGCAATGAATTTGACAAAGCATGTCCAAAACCGTGCCAATAACCGTGACAAATATTCTTATTTGTCACGGTTATTGGCACGGCATCGGGCAGACCGTGCCAAATTCCATGCCAACGAATTTGTTTTTTAATTATTGTTTGACATATAGACGAAAATTGGGATTTTATACCTTTCAATCCATGTTAATTTAGAATTATTATTGTTAATTATTAAAACGGGAATTATTTTAAGTTATTTTATTAATATTTTGAACATTATTATTATTATTATGAGAGTGACAATAATTGTAAATAATACTTTTGTTTTAATGGGAGATAGTAACCCCGGCATTGGGGTTACTAACGATGCTGGGTTATCAACCCCTCCCACTATTTTTTTTTATTTCTTATTCTTTAAATTATTATATTCAAATTAATAAAATAATTAAATAATATTAAAGTGACAATTATTTTAAATTATTTTATTAATATTTTCTTAGTTGTCATTTTTTTTATCTCACAATCCCTAATTCAATTAAAATTTATAATTAATTAATATAATGAAATCATGGATGGGATGGTTGCACTTATCTATTCAATTGCTTAATGTTAATACATCAAATTTATTGTTTTCAATTGTATATATATTTAATATAAATAAGTTTTCAATTTAAAAATAATAAATAAAAAGTTTTTTTTAATTCATGGAAATCACCATCTAAATTTAAATCTCTAACTTTTCATTTAGATAATAAATTATTTACAAAATTTAGAAAAATTAAAAAAATGCAATATAATTAATATAAGTTTATGATTTATATTAATTTTTATACTAATGTCCATTTAATTATTAATAATTTGCTAATTAAATAAATATGTGGGCTTTTACTTTTTGTTGAATTTTTATTTAGATATTTGATATATATATATATATATATATATATATATATATATATATATATATATATATATATAAATTAATTATTTACTATTTCGGTGTTGGGGCGGGGCAGGGAGGATATTCTCCGACCTTGACCCCGATCCCCGAACAAATTCCCTGACCCTTGCCTCGAAGGTGCGGGGAAATGGATTCATTGTCGGGTCGGGGCGTATTGACATCACTTGTGGAGGGTTGTACTCATCTCTTCAATCCATGTTAATTTTATATTTTGTTCAATTTTTTTTTTAGTTTTTTGTAATATTACTAAACGACCATTTTATGTTGGTTTATTTTGTCACGGTTTTAACCTTGAAAACATTTGTTTTTGTATTTGTCACAGTTTTTGCCACGGATTGTAAGTACCGTGCTAAATACCGTGACAAATATGTCACAAACATTGGCACAGAAACAATAACCGTGACAAACTTTGTCACGGTTTTTTCCCCGGTGCCAATTATTGTCACAATTTTTTTCTGTACCAATATCCGTGAAAAATTTATCACAGTTTTTATTTCTGTGCCAATTTCCGTGAAAAATTTGCACGATTTTAATTCCGTGACAAAATTACTGTGCCAAATTCTTGTTTTTCTTGTAGTGATAGCATCTATCATTGTCCTACTCTAATGTACACTTAGGTATCATCGCCATCATAGGTTACAATCATGCATAAATGTCATCAAAGTTCGCCAAAACAGTCATGCACAAGTCAATAAATTATACTTTTTAACGGAGCCTTTTGATGCATTTCCGCAACACAGGGTGATGTGTCAACCCCTTGCATTACCGCAAGTGCACGGGTCGTCAAGTAATAAACTAGACCCCAAAATGTCGGGTTGTCGAACCACAGGGAACATGAGTGCTAGTAGTTGCTCCTCTTTTGTTATCTAGCCTAATGAGTGTAGTGTGTGATAATCTAATGGCTAAGCCTAAGAGTGTCACTATAAGTTCACAGGGACTGAAAGGAGGGAGAGTTATCAATCAATAAAAGTGGGGTATCCAGACAATGCTTCCCCTAGTATTCGGGTGTTAAATGTATATTACGAGTGTTTCTAGACGAAAACAATGAGTCGTGGGTATCCTAAGGTATAACGGCCCCTGCCTCCAGGTCACCGATAACTAGTCCCCTACGAGGTCCTAGCGGAGAATTCTCTCGATGTCTCACACCACATATAACTGCTTAAAACTCTAGAGATCCCAAAGATATAACCAATATCTAAAATTAGATCCAACCCTACCTCCAGGTGAAAGATCCCTAACCCCCTACGAGTTCCCAGCGGAGAATTCTCTCAACGCCTCACACCATATATCGTTGCTTAAGACTTAGGGAATATGAAGATAGTAAATATCTATCGAAAAGGAAAGGGGACACTCCTCTATCTCACGGCTCACCCTCTCTACCTTCTTCACTCTTGGTAATTCTAAACATAGTAGTGATCTCTCTCTTGACTAGATTGAATAAAACAAGCAAGGCAATTAATAATAGAATCAAAAGCACAAGCCAGCATTAAGAACTCAAGAGCAAAACTCAATGTAGTAAATTCGAATAGAAGCACAATGTAAATCTAATGAAAATATGAATCCTAAGGTTTACATGTCCGAATACCCTCTAGGGGTTTAACTCTCTATGGAGCAAGTCACAAAGCAAATAAAATAATGATAAACAAGTTCACAAGCCATAAAAAATAACCCCCCTAAATCCGTGATAATGGTCTTGATGGGTCGCTTCCACGTCTGGGTTGAATCCACTCCGAAGCTAGGTCGCCAGTGGCTTCCTTGATGCTATGAAGGAGGAGGAATTGATCCAAGTTGGTGAGGAAAGCTTCCCGAAGCCACAAAGAACTCTCTCTAAGAAATAGCAGCCTTATCTCTTGAAAGTAGCGGAAAAGATCCCTAAAAATTATAACAAGGCGGCTTTTATAAACTAAAATTGGGGCTTCACACGGGCATCCACACGGGCACTCACACCCCCGTGTGAAAATTTTACACCGGCGTGAACAGTATTTTTGATACATTACTGCTACAGTGTTTTTGGTTCATTAAATTACTACAGTGATTTTCCCCAAAACCATTCTTCGAGTCCACACGGTAGGGCACACGCCTATGTGGTAGGGTGTGTGGCTTTCTGTCCTTTGAAACCTTCAAAAACTTCTCCTATTTGCGCACAGAAGCTAGGATATGGACGTACTACTACCTTCGTGTCCTTCCGGTTCATGTGATAACTTGAACTCCTCCGAAAGTTGGCACCACCTCCATGTATGTGAGCACAGCTTCTATTTTTGGTCTTGAAATGTGCCATCACTCCCTATCTTTGCTTCTTTTCTTATATTTCACACCTCCAAAGCTATATTTGCACAAAAGAATACAAAATACACTTTATTATTGATACAACCTGATAAAAGTGATGCTCAATGCATGCAAAATAATGTTATAAAATATATGTATACAAGCACTTATCACCTTTCAAATCCTTTCTAGCTTTGTAAGTATGGATGAGAGATTGAAGGAGAAAAGGAAAAAGGTTTTTCTCTGTCTCTATCTAGTGCTAATTCTTTGATTTGGTGTTTAGGAATTGAAGAGTTCATTGGTGGCCATAGGTAAAAGGTGGCCTTGTTTTTCAAGATGACTTCTAAAAGTAGAAGATGAAATCTGTGTCAGACAAGGAGTTGGTAGTGATGGTGGTACTGGCTTTTGTTTGGTGATGGTGAAGGAGGTGGAAAAGATGGAGTCGAAGTGGTCATAAATTCGTCGTAGATGGCGAAGACACATGCAAGTTGGTGTGGGCTCTGGTGATGATTCTGGGGATGGAGATAAGATGATAAGAAAATGAGTGATAGATTAGAAGACACATAAATAGTGACATGGATGTGCCACGCCATTTGGCATGCCATTTTGACACATTATTTTGGTATATATATCATTACACTTTCTAAGTAAGAACTATGAGAAATGCTATTCAAGCCGAATGAATGGGCCGAATTCATTCTCCAAATGATGTGGATGCTTGCATGGCATCCACATCATTAACTTCCTTTCTCGTAATCACATAAAAAAGGAAAAGCTAAAAGCTATTCACGTGATCTTCTCCCTTTACCTTTCCCTTTCCCTATGCCTTACCCTCAGATTCTTCTTCATGTCTTCGAGTTTAGGCCGACGAGAGTAATCCGGATAGTAGCTTGGTGTAGATGATCCCCTTTGGCTTCATGTAGACTATCTCTAATTCATCTTGGCAACAATCCAACCTAGCTTGGTGTAGATGATCCACTTCTGCTGGCGATAACTAGAGTCATGAAGCCGCATCGGAGGAGGAGAAATCAACAGAGAAGCCACCATTTGTTATCCTCATCATGACACAAAAGCTCGGTGAGGTTCCCTGTAAAAGCTCCTATTTGCCTATGTGACCCTTAAAATTTTCTAATTAGACAATAAATTAGTGTGTCAATATTTATCTATTTGTTATTTAGTTCTTATTTACAAATTGACACTATAAACAAATTATATGAATTGTGTGTGTGTGTGTTTTTCTATGTGCAATATGCTTAGTGGTAAAACACTAACATTTTTTATGTCATGCAAGACGATTCATTATGCAAATTTTATTATAAAATAGTAAATGATCTTATTATAAGGATCTTATTATTTGGGTTATTGAATTGGATATTTCTGTGTATGTATTTTGGATGTCTCTGAATTCATTTATGCTATATGTTATATGTTTTTTTGTGCACTTTGGTGAGATGTAATACTACTAAGCTTCTATTTGTTGTAATTCATAAGAGAGGTTTTTCATGTTGATTCATTCATGCCCACGTGATAAACGTCTAAATATACGTATTTTATACGTACTTGTGTATATTTTCTGTTCTCTTTTTGTTAAGTTGTTATCTATTTTCTTGTTTAAAGTTGCTTTACTTGTATTACAAACCCGGAATAAGCAAAATAAGCTCAAGAACATATTTATGAAGAAATCGACATCAAAGACGGCGTTTTTGGGGCTTCATCACTGTAGCAGGATTACTGTAGCTAAATACTGTAGCAGGTACTGTAGCACACCACCACCCCCCTCCCCCCCCGAGATAAAATTTCTGGGAAAGTTTATGGGTGCCTTACGAGCAGCCTTACGCCCGTAAGGACACACGAAATTTCCCTTTTTAAGGGGCATTAGGGCATCTTGAAAGGGGACTTTTGGCCACCATTCTCCACCATCATCTTCTAGGGTTTCAAGGCAAGTGGAGAGGGCAGATCTGAGGTGGAAATCAAGGGGAGAAGAGGTTTTGCTATCAAGGAGAAGATCTAGGAGCTTGCCGGCGCGGATCCGACAAGTTCTCATCACCACCTTCTAGTCTTCATCTTAGGGGAGTTTGCTTTGAGTTTTATCTTGTTATCTTTGTATTTCTTGCTTTCTTCTTCGTTGATGATGAACTAGACTCCCAAGGTCACCAGGCATCCGGTGAACCTTGGGATGAACTTGCTTTGTATGGATGCTTAGATTTACATTCATGGTATTTGGTTTGTTTTGTGGTTCATGCTTGGTGTACTTTGATGTATTGGTATGCATGAGAACTCTGTGTATCGATTTCTAGGTTTTAGTAGGTTGCGTGACCATTGCCCTACTTTTAGACTCCCAAGCTTGGAAGGGATACATGTACAAATACGCCGTGACCATCGGGTATTTTGTACCCCTCCGGTATTAGGGTTGTGCCTAGTTTGTGCATCAACCCTAATTTGAGAATCTCGTGCCTTTAATGCAATCGTAAGAGGATTTGGGCGGAAGGAATTCCCGTATCAATACTCGTACCGGATTAGGGGCCAACTGCCGTGACCATCGGGTTGGCCTACCTTAGGATTCTTCTGGCCAAGAACCACCAGTGCTGTGTAATTCTAGCATCCTACTAGCTTTAGTAATCCCGAGGGGATCCTAGCTTGGGACCTCGTACTTTCATTGCTAATTGCCTCCTTGATATGCTTATTTGGTGTGCCTTAGTCCAACCTGTTTATAGTTATCTTTGTTAGTTTTCTTATCTTATTCTAATTCTCTATCTTAGTTAGACTAGACAGTGCCGTCTAGGGGGAAGTAATAGCAGCTCTTGGGGCCCCAGGGAATACGACCCTCTCACGCGTGCGTGAGAGGTATTACTTGACGACCCGTGCGCTTGCGGACAACCATCACCACGGTAAAGTTTGATTATTGATTATTTTGGATGATTTATACTACAAAATCTTCCTCCAGTTCCTCTAGTTGAAGTGTGCTTGGAACCTCATCATCATAATGAAATAAAAACCACTACTATATGTTCAACGTACAACTGCAGGGGGTAATATTATACATAAACTTTTCTTTGAAAAGCTGAAAAAGCATCCACCAAACATGGAAATGTATTAGTGGAGGGTCTTTTGAGTGAAAGCATTGGTTTAGTCATTGCACTTAACATCGACGAAGTGGATGTTGTTCATACAAAGAAGCAAGAGAGAATTAAGAAGCAATGAAAACTTCATCAAACATTGAACTCACAAAATATTTGTCATCCATTTTGTAAAGCCAAAATCTCCATTCTATTGATTTCACTCCATTATTGTCAACTGATATATGTGTCTAGTTATTTTGATGAAATTCTAATCATTGCAATCCATATTCCAGCCCTACTCCTAAAGCTTTGACAAATACTTTGTTCATAGACCAGTGTCTACAGAAAAAAGAATTAAGCAAGATTCCAGAGAGCAATACACAAGAATGCAACCTATATAAAATATGCAATGTGATGGGATGAAAAAATGAGGCTTAGATGCAAGGGAATGAGAAACAATGAAAGAGTTGAACAATGCCATGCTTGATTAGTAAATGTGTGACGAAGAAAACAAAATGAGAATACTTGACGGACTAATTTTATATAGCTATCATGGCATTTCCCTAATGGCAGCTCAATTAAAAAAAATTAAAGTGAACTTACTACCATACCAAAAACCTCTCTTTCAAAAAGTCAGTTCTTCTATGGAGGTGTCTCTTGTTGTCACATTTCAAATTAGCTTGTATAAATGTCTACAGAAATAAAAGAATGTGAAATAAGAAGCCTGTATTTCAATATGAATAAAATTACATTAACAACAATAACGAATTTGATTGAAATAAAAGGATGGTGAACTAAGAAGCATGCATTAACAACAACAAAGAATGAAATAACATTATAACACCTAAATTTGAATTGACATTAGCCTTGGAAGCTAAATTTGATTCCTGAGCAAATGAAGCAGATATCCAATTTCATTTGCAAGCATGTCTACATTATCAGTCAATACCAAATAGTCTAATGGTTTACCCTATTTCAAATAATTCAAATTACTTAATTATGAGTTTAACATTGTATATATTAAAGTGCATTTATAGACATATTTCATGTTTTCAATTACCTGTGATGAAGTACCAATGCCAAAATTTTATAAAGTGAAACTGCAAACATCATTCTTTGGCACATTTGGGAAAAAAATTTGATTTCACTTGAGAAGACAAATAGTTGTCCAATTTACTATAAACATTTATATGCAATACATTACAAATACAAATATCGAAGACCATAACATTACGATACTTTTTTTAGTACAAAAGTTCAACCCGTGCATCATTCTGTGTGTGTACATTCCCCTTAGTTTGAGCTTTTTGAAGAAAATATCAATTTTAGTCTAAAAATAATTATAACACTATTGAAAGATGATAAAAATATAAGTAACTTTTTTTTATCTCTAATGATTATTTCCTCAACTTTGAACTTTTTCCTCTTTGATGGTGGTTAGCCTTTACTTCGCACTTTTAAAGGAGTTAGAAACTTTATGGTTGAAAATGTTGGTTGGTGGTGCTCTTGATCATGTTCGACTTGATTAGAATGACTCACCAAATAATTTGCATTATCCATGAGCTTCTCTATTCCCACATCCACATATCTCATTAAAAAATTATATTTTTTCAATAGATTCAACTCCAATTTCCGCATCTTTAGAAAAATGAGAACATTAGTTGTACCACATTTTTTGCTCACAAGTTTGTATATCATCATAACAATTTTTCAAGTAAGTATGACGTCGTCTGATATCCTTTCTCAGACAAGATGAAATATATTGAGATGGAATATCTTCCTCTCAATAAAAACTTTATATACATGTCTACAAGTAATTCCTTTAAACTCAAAAAAACGACATGAATATTTAGTATCAAATTTACCCTCATTGTGATAAACATTAAAAACCATTTGTCGTCTGTCTCTACCTTCTTTTTCCTATAAAATGTTTCTCACTTAAAATGTACTTCTTGGCCCATCTAACCCTATAAATGTAACATTGTAATATAACATTCCTCTCAATTCATTTTGAAACAATTTAAAAATTTCTCTTGTATAAGCTTCCTATAGTTGCTTCTCAAAATGACAGTCGGTTAGCATTGGCAAACTTGAGCTAAAAGCAAAAAAATCAGCTTTGTTCTCCTTCTCAATCTCACTTTTTGCTGCATTATTATACTGTTTTACATATTGCTTTTAAGGATATGTTTAGACCAACATAACCATCAAAGAAAGCATTTATGCTTTGACTTCTTTGAGTGGTAAACATTCTAGTCTGGAAAACTCCTTTAGAATATACAAGACCCATTCATTTTTCCTAATATTATAATCTTCTATCATCTTCAATGTTTATTGCCTCATAAACAATACTTTCAAAATCTTTTTTATTGCTTTGTACTGAGTAAGTCCTCTAAGCTTCTCAAGAATATGCCAAAGACAGAGAGATGATGAGAATTTGGAAACACTGCCATTACTGCATCTTGAATACCCATACATCGATCTGTCACTATTGCCTTGGGAGCCTTGTTTGACATGCATTCCAACCAAGTTTTGAATAACCAAATATAGATTTCTGTATTTTCTTTTGACATAAACCACATTAAAATAAGATGGGTTGCCCATGATGTTTACTCCAACAAAAAGTGCAAAGGCGATATTATACATATTTGTTAAATATGTTGTGTCAAAGATACAACATCACCAAAAGCCACATGATAAGTGCTATTTTATCCATCTTTTACTGATCATTGTAGCACTTATTGAACCCTAAATTGTAGATAGTGGTGACATTTGGTACTTAATTGCTCCAATGTACTTCACAGGTGAAGAAAAGCACAATAATGGCCAAAAGAATCAAATTAGGAGCAAATCAACACAAAAATGCAAGATAATCAGTTACACTAGTAAAGTACACGCCCATGTACTTTCCCGTGTAGTTTTCAGAAGAAATCCAAGGAAAAGGAACATCATGTGTCATCATGATGTTCACTCATTCCTATTGATTTTCACTCTCTCTTATTAATAGTATTAATTATGTTTTTTTCTGCTTTTTCTTCTTTCTCAAAATCGAGTGTTATTTCTAGCTAGATAGTAGGAAAAAGGTGAGTACGCATATACTAAATCTCTATGGATTAGACCTCGCCTTACGCTAGTATTACAACGATCAAGCGTATGCTCACGTAGGAGTTTCTGTATATTGTATAGCAATCTCAGAGCATCGATCACCTCACGAGCGTTTGCCCAAAATACATTTCTTAAATAACCATCCTTATCAATATCAATCAAATGAAAAAATTGAAATTCTCTATTACATGCGTGACAAATATTTGCTTAGTGCCTCCACATCCTAACTCATAGTCTAAATATGTTGTTTCAGCTTTTTGGTACTTGCATTGTTGTTTAAGGTACTTTAGATTAATTGTGCCTTGAGTTTTGGCTTGTTTTTCATCATTTTGGGTTGAAAACCAGTTAAAATGTAAGTTTTGAGAAAGTACACGGCATAGGCTTCTTTGTATGCCAATGTCCTTGCCCGTGTAACTCTCTGGATGAGTTTAGAAGAAGTACATAGGCAAGCTTGAAGTACATGCCCGTGTGCTGAGCTTTGTAACTCTCTAGATGAGTACACGGATAGGGGCTAAAGTACACGCCTGGGTTCTTGCTAGTGTAACTCTCGAAATACATGATTTTCACTTCATTCAGAGAGATACACGGATAGGCTAGGATTTTTGTCACGCTCCGACCCGCGGGTCCTAGTTCATGACATACCGCCATGACAACCCAGAGGAGGTCAAGCACTTGCCTCAACCCTAGATCGCCGTAAGGCTAATATGTTTCCTGTACAATATTAATATAACAACAAGAAACAATCTAAATCGGAAAATATTCGACCACATTCCTATACAAGGTCAACATACTCACATCGGGTGTATAATCCTGGAAAATCACAACATGTAAGGCAAAACTACCAAATAGTCTCCCCCAAACATTTGGGTATAAAACTCATACAATCACAAGGTCTTGACTAACCCAATTAGGAAGCAATCATGGAAACAAAGTAAAATACGAAAATATACGTCCTAGTAAATCCATCTAGTATATGTCCACAATGTTCAAGAATCATACACAACTCAAATGAAAATATAAGCAAAGCTTTGCCAAGCACTTCACGTTTCACCATGTTACTGTGCTAACACCTGGAAAAAGAAGAAAATAAGAAGAGAGGATGAGTAATTAGGTAACTCAGTGAGGGCTGAACATGGAGCTATACTTCACACATGTATAAAAAGAATACAATATCAATAATGCATCTATAATAATTTTTAACAAGAACGATACTTTGAATACACGATTCAACATATAAGAAACATTTCAACTTTCTCAATGAAATGCATCAACAAGCCTTGGAAATCATTCATAAAATGGTACTAGTTTAAAAATTCAAGTTGAATAATCTTTTTGGAATGCTCAACCTTTCAAGGTTTCATAAAGTAATCAATGTAGTAAATCTCGTATTACGAAATCCAAGATTTAAAATACACTTTTTCATACTCAACGATCTAAGGATTTATAATATAATCACAATAAATCTCATATCGTTAGTATCACCAGCTTTCAAAAACCCTCCATCACTAATCGTGGCTGCGGTTAGGTCAGGAGCCACCAAGATGCGCGTATCTTGGTGTTGGCCGTTTGGAGTCCCGTGTGGTGACTCCGGGCACCCAACACCGCACCTTTCACGCTCTCTACGCGCCTCCTGAAAGTGCGAAATCAGCCGAGAACTCCAAGCCACCCCAACTAGGTCGGTCCGTGGAAACGCGCTACTGCAGTTGATACAGGGGATCTTTCCCATGTCACCATCAAACATTCGGATATCAATCCAGCCTGTAGGTTCACATGTAAACATCAATATGATAACATATATCTCATCAAGAGATCACAAGTTCTCAAAAATGCAATTCTCCATCCAAGAGTGTAAACTCGAGTAAATCATCATCAACGAATATGGTTTTCATCAAGAACTTCATATAAGAACATTCTATGAATATTTGCTTCAAAAATGGTAATATCACAAAGAAATCCATTTTTGGTTCAAATAGGCCCTTCATGGCTTTCATAACAAGAACAATTCTCTAAAACAATACGTTTCAAATATTCAAGGCTTTTGTAACAAGAAAAATTCTTTGAAAATATGTTTCAAATAAAAAATTATCACATGGAAATTCATTTTGATTCACATCGCTCTTTCTTGGGTCATCATATCAAGAACAACAAGCCTCAATTGACACAAATCTTAAAAAGCATATATTTCAAGCCATAGGGTTTCCAACCCACAAGAAATATGAATGATATTTAGTCATAATCAAGAAATAAACCAAATCATAAATTATCATGATTCTAGGTTTCAAGAAAACATCTCAAGAGTCCTTTGGAGTTAAGGGAATCACCATTTGAAAACACGCAATATTGTATATTCAAACAAGCATGATCATAACTCATTAACAAATAAATTCCCACTCACAAACTTGGCGAGATCAAACCCTTAGGGTTAAATGTTTACTTGCTCTTTACCCTTGCTCGAGGATCCACCGCCTAGAAGCATTCAATCATGTAAGAAAATCAAGAATCAATCACAATATCCCAATTCAAGAACATGAGAGGAAAAATGATCAAAATGGGATCTCATTATTTCTAGGGTTTAATAAACACTCTAATAGGAGGAATTAACAAAATAAAATCCTCACAACACTCAAGATCACAATAAAATCAAGAAGAATCCAATTGGGTTCGGATCTACAAGGATCATAGGCTTAGAGATGAAGGATCTCCCTCATTATTCACCAAAACATGAAATCAAGACTCTAATTCAATCTAACATTTAGATCTATACTGGATCCATGTTTCTCATTCACAAATCAAAGAGGAAATGGCATCAAGAACAAGCGATTCAAGAGGTTGAGAGAACTCACCTTCTAGGATCACCCAACCTAGAAGGAACCCTCAACAATGGAGAAGGAGAAGAGATCAATGTTTCACCTCTTTCTTGGAGCCCAAGGATGAAGATCTAAGAGAGGAGGGAATAAGGATTCAAAATGCGGGGAAAAAGGGAGGGAAAAGAGGTCTTATGAAACCCTTAGAAGGCCCAAGGGGTATTTTGATTAGTGCATTTTATATAGATATATTTTCCATTTTATACCCACTGTCACTTTATTCTCTTCACATTAATTTTCTCAATTTAGTGCTATTTGAAGTATTTTCAGTTTACTGTGCACTTATCTAGGTCCCGGAGTGATGCGTGTGTTCCGCAACAACATAGGGTGATGTGTGTCAACCCCTTGCGTTACCGCAAGTGCATGGGTCGTCAAGTAATAAAAGTGTACCCAAAGGGTCGGGTTGTCGAACCACAGGGAACAGAAGTACTAGCAATAGCTCCTCTTTTGTTATCTAGCCTAATGAGTGTAGTGTGTGATGATCTAATGGTTAAACCCAAGAGTGTCACTACAAGTGCGCAGGGAATAAAAAGAAAAAGAGTTATCAATCAATAAAAGTGAGGTAGCCGGACAATGCTTCCCCTAGGATTCAGGTGTTGGATGTAGATTACAAGTGTTTCTAAACGAAAACAATGAGTCGTGGGTATCCTAAGGTATATCGGCCCCTACCTCACGATCGCCGATAACTAGTCCCCTACGAGGTCCCGGCGGAGAATTCTCTCGACGCCTCACACCACATATGACTACTTAGCACTCTAGGGATCCCAAAGATATAACCAATTCCTAAAAGTAGATCCAACCCTGCCTCCAGGTGAAGGATCCCTAACCCGCTACGAGGTACCGGTGGAGAATTCTATCAACACCTCACACCACATATGGATGCATGAAACTTAGGGAATATGGAGATAGGAAATATCTATCGGAAGGGAAAGGGGACACTCCGCTATCTCACGGCTCACCCTCTCAACCCTCTTTACTCTTGGTAATTCTAAACCTAGCGGTGATCTCTCTCTTCACTAGATTGAATAAACCATGTAAGGCAATTAATAATAGAATCAAAAGCACAAGCAAGCATTAAGAACTCAAGAGTAAAACTCAAACTAGTAAATTCGAATAGAAACACAATGTAAATCTAATTAAAATAAGAACCCTGTGATTTACATATCCAAATACCCTCTAGGGGTTTAGCTCTCCATGGGCGAGTCACAAAACAAATAATGAATTGATAAACGAGTTCAAAAGCCATAAAGAATAACCCCCCTAAATCCGTGATGATGGCCTTGATGGGTCGCTTCCATGTCTGGATTGAATCCACTCTGAATTAGGTCGCCGGTGACTTTCTTGATGGTATGACGGAGGAAGAATCGATCCAAGTTGGTGAGGAAAGCTTTCCCAAGCCACAAAGAACTCTTTCCAAGCCCTAGCCGCCTTGCCTCTTTAAAGTAGCCGAAAAGATCCCTAAAAATTATCACAATGCGGCTTTTATAATTTGAATTCGGGGCTTCGCGCGGGCATCCACACAGGCATTCACACGCCCGTGTACTGTAGCCACACGCCGGTGTGGAAATTCCACACGGGCGTGAACAGTACTTTGCTACATTACTACTACAATACTTTTATTACAGTACTTTGTTACAGTAAATGCTACAGTGATTTTCCTCGGCATCTTTCTTTGAGTCCATACGGTCGGGCACACGCTCATGTGGTAGGGTGCGTGGCTTCCTATCCTTTGAAATCTTCAAGAACCTTCTTCTGCTTGGATACGGAAGCTGGGACATGGACGTACTACTACCTTTGTGCCCTTTCGGTTTGTGTAATGACTTGGACTCCGTCGAAAATTGGCAACACCGCCATGCATATGAACACAGCTTCTAATTGTGGCCTTGAAATGTGTCATCACACCCTATCTTTGCTTCTTGTTGTACTTCATGTCTCCAAAGCCCTGTTTGCACAAAAGAACACAAAACACACATTGTCAATGATAAAACCTGATAAAAGTAATGCTCAATGCATGTAAACTGATATTATAAAATATATACAAATAAACACTTATCACGGAGCAATAACAAGTATTTCCGAATGATTTTAGTAGCAAAAGGACTTAGAAGAAACTTCGTCAAGTTAAGCACAGCCTTAAAACGGCCGTGCTCCCAAGGCGTGCAAATTACAGAAGAATTCAAGCAGAGTCAGCATGCCCTATGGTTTCTAAGCACGGTCGTGCACTAGTTAGCATGGCTGCAATACGGGCGTGTTTCACCCCGTGCAGATTACAACCTGGCATGTTTCACCCCGTGTTTCAGTCATGTTCTTCTTAAGCACGCTGGCCGTGCCCCTAGGATGGTCGTGTTGTGTTCTTCAGAGTCTAGACACTTATGAACAGCACGGTCACAAGCTTGGGGAAAGCACGGCCGTGGCGCCCCATTTTTCTCTAAGATTAGTTCAACACGGGCAGAACACGTTCGTGTTGAGGGCGTGTTCAGCGCGGCTTTTTGTATTCAGAATGAGTTTCTATTTAATCGGCAGGTTCGCGTTCCTTACTCACTTTTCCTTGCGTTCTCTTCCCTTTCGCTAGTGCTTCTTCACGTTTGCTAGCCGTGTGCTGTGGTTTTTGGATAGCTTTCGGAGTTTTCCTAGCCTTTAACTTTCTTCCCCGACATACCGGTAAGCCGACCGTTTATTTATGTTTTCCTATAGAAATCTTTGATTGATTGATTGTATGCTATGCTTGAATGATTATCTATGTGTTTTAGCGCCAATTTAGCCTAATTTCAGTTACTTTTACAATGATGTACCGTCGATTTTTGAGTTAGGGCTCGTCTGGGATGACGCAGAGTTTTCAAAACATGGGCATGCTTTCATGAGCACGGCCATATTCTTAGTAAGATCCCTAATTCCATGTTAACATGGGTGTGCTTTGGACAGGACGGGCGTGTTCTTGTGCGAACCCTTTTTTACTTGTCAACACGGGCTTGCCGCAATAAGCACGCCCGTGCTTATACTGTTTCTCTAACCTTCCTTACTATTCCCCTGCAGATCATGTCGAGGAAGGCTACAGTAGATGACCCTTCTTCGAAGAGGCCCCGAGGGGCGTTGTCCGCCCCCTCCGCTCCCACCGGGTCGATATTCGGCACCCCAGTGCATTAGGAGCGTTACAGCTGCTTAAGCGCCAAGCGGTTCGGAGAAATGCGGGCTATTGACTGCGAAGTCCTGAGAGAGGTTGTGCTGGAGGACGATGTGCGCCACTATCTGGGTGTTGGCGCATGGACCCAACGTTTTACCATCACCGAGCCTTCCTAACGTGAGCTGGCCTTGGAAGTACTTGCTACCTTCGAGATGCCCCTGGGACCCGTGAGCTACCACCACTCCGACACCATTTAGTTCCAGCATTCGCTGCTTTGCAGCGGATGAGTCTGACAGAGTTCTCTGTCATACTTGGTCTCTACAATGAGGAGTTCGTCCAAACTCCCGCCTATGATGCCTTATTGATCACTCGGCCCCCCGGAGAGTCCCAAGAGGAGTGCTGGACCAGGCTGAGCACCGACAGGACCTACGACCCCCGCTGGTCGAAGGCGTCCTCCCTCCGCAGCCAGGCCCTCAGGTATATCGATTTCCTGCTGAGCCACTGTCTCATAGGCCGCGGGGATAGCACTAGAGTGGTCAGCCGCCGCGACTTTGATGGGTTTCCCCTCCGTATGGGCTATGAGATCTCCTTCAGCATCCAGCACCAGGCTAGGATTCTCGCATTGGGGCACTCTTTGCCGGACAGTACATCACCCGTTTGATCAGAGTGGTGGGCCTCCAACCCGATGTGCTCCGGATGGGGATGATAGGGGGTTTGTTGCTGATCTCTGTGGACACACTCCGGGTGATGGGGGTGCTGCAGGCCACCCAGACTTCTCACGGCATCGAGTACCGCGCTTCGACTTCAGCCAACGTCCCTGATTCTCCACCTGCCGTAACCGGTCCTTCCTCTCCTCGCACTCCACGCGCTCGTGCCTCCTCCAGTCACCACTCCCCACCAGCCGGCTCTCCTTCTTTCAGGTGATGGATGACCAGCAGTATGCAGCGCCTGGTTGCACACATGGGCGTCACCCTTTCTCCACCTTCCACCTCTGGCGCTGCTTCTACCTCCCAGAGCATCGGAGTTGATACGGAAAACCTGGCTTCCAATTCCGAGTCCAGCACTGATAACGCCGATTTCTGATCTTTTCCCTTACTTTTTGTGTTATTTTGTTTTCAACACTTGTTTTCTGTTTTAGTTTGTGGTTGTGTTTGTTGTTGTGAGTCAGTTAGCAAGGGGAGTCCCCTACTAAGCTGATCTCTTTCTATTTTATGATTCTTTTTTGTTTGTTTTGTTTTATCTTTCTAATGCTTGTGTGCTTTAATTCAGGATGTATGGATGCCTCTTTTGTTGGTTGTATCAAATGGCTTCACCTGATGATAAACATTACACAACCCCTATATGTCATGCCCATCAACTATGTCTCCATCCTCTATTAACGGGAGTTTTGCCTCCTTGGTTTGGCGAAGTCCCCCAACTCTTCTTCAATTTCACTTGAATCATTTACATATTTTGCATATCTTAATCTTTGAACATTGAGGACAATTTTTTATTCAAGTGTGGGGGAGGATTGTATGTTTTTCCCATGCTTTATGATGTAGTGCATGACTTAGGACGATCTATGAAATTTCTAGTTAAGAATTTCTTAGCTAAGGAGACATTGAGTTTGTTAGTGCACTTTTGTTGAACCTAAAGGTTATTTTTGCTCTTACTTTGGCAACCCTAAATTCTAGCACCTCGCCTAATTTTGTGCACCCACCATGTTTAGAAGAGGGTCTAGTCTAAGGCTAGTAAAACAAAATGATTGACTCCAAACTCAAAAATAAAAAAAAAAGTGAGAAGAAAACTTAAAAAGTAGAAAAGAGAAGAATTTCGAAAAGTCGGATCCCTTGTGGGATGCCCTATCAAATTCTTTGAAAAGTAATGAGCAAGATGGGGGAAAGAGCTATCATCCTACAAAAAGCGAAAGCCGTACTTGAGTAGTCCAATTTTAGGCATTACAAATGTCATTCTTGATGACCTACTGGGTGAAATGGCTGCCTCTAGAGTGTATGAAGCTACTACCCAGTTTAGGAGTCATCTTGAAAGAAAAATGCGCCCTTAGCTAGCCCCCTTCAAAAACATTCGTGGCGTACCCTTTTAGGCTGCACATATATACACCGTAGTACATTATAAGAGTAAAAAACTTTCTTGAGCTCTTAATTGACTTATGCTGTCACGCCCCGACCCGCAGGTCCCGGTCCATGACAATGCCGCTACGACAACCCAGGAGAAGTCAGACACCTACCTCAACCCTAGATCGCTGTAAGGCTAACCTGTTATCTGTACAATACCAATATCACAACAAGAATATTCTAAATCTGAAGATATTCACAACCCTGTACAAGATCAACACACTCATACCAGATATATGTCCCTGGAAATCACAACATCCACGGTCATGAACACAATCATAGTCTTCCCCAAACACTGGGTATAAAGTTCATACAACCTAAGATTCTGACTGAACTAATCAAGATTTATCAAGACCAAAAAGGAAATACGAAAACATAGGTCCTAGTGGATCCATCTTATGCATGATAACAATGTTTATGAATCATACACCACTCAAAGGTAAATGCAGGAATAGCTTTGCCAAGCACTATCACGTCTCACGCCCTGCTGTTGTGCAAACACCTATAATGAAGAGAAGATGAATGGGTGAGTAACTAAGTTACTCAGTGAGGGGCTGGACATGGAGCTATAACTCATACAAGTGTAACAAAATGATATGCCGAAAATAAAAGTATATCTTCAATAATCAAGAATTTATAAAATACTTTAAACACACATGTCGATATAATGAGCTTTCCAACTTTCTCAAAGAAAGGCATCAATAAAACTCTGAAAATCATTTATAAAGAGATTCAAGTATGAAAATTTAAGCTAAAAATACTCTCTTCGAAATGCTCAACTTTTCACGGTTTCATAAAGTAATCAATGTCGTAAATTTTGTATCATGAAATCCAAATTCCGAAAACACTCTTTTCTTACTCAACGACCTAGGGACTTATAAGATAATCACAATAAATCCCGTATCACTAGTATCACCAGCCTATGAAAACCCTCCATCACTAATCCGCGGCCGCGGTTAGATCAGGAGCCACCAAGATGCGCGTATCTTGGTGTTGGCCGTTGGGAATTCCTGGAGGTGACACCGAGAACCCAACACGGCTCTTCAGGATCTCTATGCGCCTCCTGAATGAGCGAGTCAGCCGAAAACTCCACGCCACCCCAACTAGGTCGGTCGGTGGAGACTCGCTTCTGCAGAAGATACCGGGGATCCTTCCCCTTAACGATCAACATTTGGGATATCCATCCAGCCCGTAGGCTCATCAAAGATGTATCAACATAAAACGACATATCTCCTCAAGAGATCATAAATTCACATAAGATGTAACTCTTAATCCAAGAGTAAAAATTCGTATGAAAGCGTCGTCGATAATGTTATTTTTATCAAGAATATCATCACAAGAGTATTGTTTCGAAAATTCATTTCAAATACGACATCATCGTAAAGAATAACATCTCAAACAGTGTTTTATCATCAAGAAATACATTTTGATTATTGGGTCCTTATATCAAGAACATTAACCAATTTTCCAATACTTTGAAAATATGCATTTCCAAATATAGGGATTCCATCCCTTAAGAATAATAAAAGATCATTGATATTAATCGAAAAATATATCAAATCATAAACCACGAAGTATAAATGATCAACAACCTTAATCAAAAGTACATCGGATCATAAATCAAGAAGTATAAATGATCAATGTTTTCAATCAAGAAATAAACTGAAACATAAATCATCATTATTCAAAGTTTCATGAAAACATCTCAAGAAACCTTTGAAACATGAAATTCACCATTCAAGAATGTATATAAGTAGGTATTCAAACAAGCATGATCATAGCTCATGAATTAATCAATTTCCCACTCACAAACTTGGCGAGATCGAACTTCTTGGATCATTCGCCTACTTGATTTTTACCCTTGCCTTTAGATTCACCTCCTTGAAGCCATTAACCATCCAAGAAAAACAAGAATCAATCACATAACCCAAACAATAAACAAAAGAGGGAAGAATGATCTAAAATAGGTCTCATGGCTTCTAGGGTTTACTAGACATTCTAGATTCAAGAATTAATAATAATGGTATCCTTAAATCCTCAAGATCACAATAAAACAAAGAAAATCCTAATTGGGTTCCGATTTAAAAGAATCAAGGGTATAGAGATGAAGGATCTCCTTCATTCTTCACAAAAACATGAGATCAAGACTCCTAAACCATCCAAACATGAGATCTATAGCTTAAATCCAATTAAACATTAAATCCATACTAGATCCACTCTAATTCTTCATGGATCTATAGAGAATTGAATAAAAAAACAAGAAATTGAAGAAGAGAAGAAAACCCACCTCAAACCTTGCTAGATCTAGAGGAGAATCATCACCAATGGAGGAGAGGGGGAGATCAACACCTTTCTTTTTTCTTGGACCTCAAGAATGAAGGTCTAATAGATGGGAGAATGAGGATTCAAGATGGGGAGAAAACGAGAGGGAAATGGGGTCTTATGAAGGCCCTCTGAGTTTTAAATCGAGTATTTAAAGACCCAAAGCACGGGAGGGCTCGCGGGCTCCCTTGCGGGCACAAGGGAGACCGCGAGGCCTCAACCTAGAAGCCATGCTGCCTCCCATGGGCCCGCATGGTCTTCTGGCCGATGGTCCTTGCGGGCTCCCATGCGGGCGCATGGGAGGCCGCAAAGCCCCTTTTTTGGCTCCTTGCGGGCACACTAAGTGCCCGCAAAGTCCCTTCCTTACTTACACCTTTTAAAACACTTTTCCCCCATCTTTTAACCTCTCAAAATCACCTTAACTAAGATCCTAACAAAAAAATAAAACTCGACGAAAACCTAAACACACAACTTCTACACAAGAAACAAAGCATAAGAGAAGTAAAAAGAGTCGAACTTCCACATATGCATTTGCTACTCAAGGTCCCTTAAGCTTAGGAATCTTCTTACCAGACTAAGATCAGAGATCATGCACTCATCTCTTTGTTAAGGGGTTAGGATTGCTTGAGGACAAGCAACGATTCAAGTGTTGGGTATTTGATGAGTGCATTTTATATAGATATATTTTCCATTTTATATACACTGTCTCTTTATTCTCTTGACATTAATTTTCCCAATTCAGTGCTATTTGAGGTATTTTCAGTTTACTGTGCACTTATTTAGGTCCCGGAGCAATAACAAGTATTTCCGAATGATTTTAGTAGCAAAAGGACTTAGAAGAAACTTCGTCAAGTGAAGCACGACCTCAACATGGCCGTGCTCCGAAGGCATACAAATTATAGAAGAATTCAAGCAGAGTCAGCACGCCCTCTAGTCTCTAAGCACGGTCATGTAATAGTCACCACGGCTGCAACATGGGCATGTTCTACCCCATGCATATTACAGCCTGGGGATACGCCCCTTGCGTATCCGCAAGTGCACGGGTCGTACAAGTAGTAAAGTGTACCCGTAGGGTCGGGTAGTCGAATCCACAGGGACTGGTGTAGCTTTCGATACTCGTTGGATTTCTAATATCTAGCTGGCTCACTAGTTGGTTTGAGATTTAATTAAAAATAAAAATAAGAACGTGAGGATAAACAGAAGAGAGACAGGGTTAAGGTGACAAGAGATCCAAACAAAAGACTAGCGTCCCAGAGTAGTCACTTGGTATCAATTATACTCGAATTCTCGCAATGTTTATCAGGTGCGTCTCATGATCCCTATGTTCTAGAGTCTTGTTGCCCTAATGTGGATATAGAGGGATTGAGAGTGAGAGCCCAATTTCACTTCTTGTATCAATCAATGAGATATACAAGCTAAGGGGAAATCAAGAAATTAAGCAATCAATGCCACTCAATAACTGATAAGTGCTTGATTATATATATTTTATAATAGCAGTTTACTGTAGCAGTACTATAGCAACAGTCTTCACACGCCCGTGTGGAATTTCCACACGGGCGTGTGGATGCCCGCGTAAAGCCCCGAATTCAAATTATAAAAGCCGCCTTGTGATAATTTTTAGGGATCTTTTCGGCCACTTTCGAGAGACAAGGCGGCTAGGGCTTGGAAGGAGTTCTTTACGGCTTTGGGAAGCTTTCCTCACCAACTTGGATCGATTCCTCCTCCGTCATAGCATCAAGGAAGCCTTCGGCGACCTAGCTTCGGAGTGGATTCAATCCAGACGTGGAAACTACCCATCAAGGCCATCATCACGGATTTAAGGGGGTTATTCTTTATGTCTTTGGAACTTTATTATCAAATTATTATTTGTTTTGTGACTCGCTCCATGGAGAGCTAAACCACTAGAGGGTATTTGTGTTTCTATTCGAATTTATCAGTTTGAGTTTTACTCTAGAGTTCATAATGCTTGTTTGTGCTTTTGATTTCATTATTAAATGCCTTGCATGTTTTATTCAATCTAGTGAAGAGAGAGATCACCGCTAGGTTTAGAATTACCAAGAGTAAAGAGGGTTGAGAGGGTGAGCCGTGAGATAGCGGAGTGCCCCCTTTCCCTTCAGACAGATATTTCCTATCTTCATATTCCCTAAGTGTCAAGCAACCATATGTGGTGTGAGGCGTCGAGAGAATTCTCCGCCGGGACCTCGTAGGGGGTTAGGGATCTTTCACCTGGAGGCAGGGTTAGATCTACTTTTAGGAATTGGTTATATCTTTGGGATCCCTAGAGTTTTAAGCAGTCATATGTCGTGTGAGGCGTCGAGAGAATTCTCCGCCGGGACCTCGTAGGGGACTAGTTATCGGCGACCTGGAGGCAGGGGCCGTTATACCTTTGGATACCCACGACTCATAGTTTTCGTTTAGAAACACTTGTAATCTACATCCAGCATCCGAATCCTAGGGGGAGGATTGTCCGGATACCTCACTTTTATTGATTGAGAACTCTTTTCCTTTTATTTCCTGCGCACTTGTGGTGACACTCTCAGTGTTGGCCATTAGATCATCACACACTACACTCATTAGGCTAGATAACAAAAGAGGGGCTATTACTAGTACTTCTGTTCCCTATGGTTCGACAACCCGACCCTTTGGGTCCACTTTTATTACTTGACGACCCGTGTACTTGCGGTAACGCAAGGGGTTGACACACATCACCCTGTTGTGTTGTTGCGGAGACGCATCAATAACCAACATTCAAGTAAACAACCAAAGATCTAACAGAGAGAATTAGAAACTTCATAAACATTGCAATAAAAGCATTCAAATACAACAACTACCGAGTCCTTAAACCGGGGCACCGAAGAACAATTAGCCCCTCATGATTCTACAAGAAACCCAAGGTAAATAACAAGAGAATGAGATGAAATTCATCAACTCCCTTCTTTCTTCACAATCTTCGTCGGAGAGTATCTGATGATGATCTTGCCAACGTTCCTCCACTCATACGACGATCTCTTGGTCTAGATCTAGCCCTTGAAGGTGCCTCTCTACTACTCCGCCGCCTCCCCCAAAGGGGAGAAGAAAATCCCCACAAAAAGCCCCTCAAGAAACCCTAAATTCGGCCTTAAAAAGTCATTCCCGATGCAAGCACGGCCGTGCTTCATCCAGCACGCCCGTGTTGAGGCCGTGCTTCAGCCATGTAGATTGCGGGTTTCTGAGTTCTCGGTGCTACAGTGCTTTTGCTACATTACCATGCTACAGTGATTTCCCCGAAAATTCGCCAGACTGTAATTTGCACGGTGTAGAACACGCCCGTGTTGAGGCCGTGTTGGCATTGCACGACCGTGCTTAGGGCATTCTGACCGTGTTTCCTTGTGCTTTCCAATTCCTGTGAACTGCACGACCAAGAGCACGCCCGTGTTGAGGTCGTGCTTGGCTTGGCGAACTTCTTTTTGGGTCCTTTTGATGTGAATTCTCCTCTAAATCCCTTCTACTTGCTCCAGGACCTAAATATCTGCACAATAAACTCAAAATACCTTAAATAGCACCGAACTAAACAAGTAATAGCAAAATGACATATAAATATCGGGTGTAATGCATATGAAATATATATATATATATATATATATATATATATATATATATAATGCACTTATCAAATACCCCCACACTTGAATCATTGCTTGTCCTCAAGCAAAAACTTAACTTACAATAAAAGGATGAGTGCATGACCTCTGATCTTAGCAAGATAAGGAGTTTCTAAGATTAAGGAAGATTCTAAGTAGCAAGTGTATATAACAATTGAAGGCTTATATAAATTTTCACTCTGACTCTGTACTTCCTGTGTCTGTGTGACTTAATAGAGTGCACCCCATGTGTTTTTGAAGAGATCTAGTTTATTTTTTTCAGCAACTGACTCCTAAACTGGGTAGTAGCTTCATACACCCTAAAGGTAGCCATTTCACCTGGTAGGTCATCAGATATGACATTTGTGGTGCCTAGGATTCGACTACTCAGATACGGCTTTCCCTTCATTTAAGGTGATAGCTCTTTCTACCATCTTGTATGTTTTCATTCAAAATTCGATAGGGCATCCCAAAAGGGATCCGACTATTCGATTTTCTTTCTTTTTCTTTTTTTTTTCTATTCACTTTTTGCTTTTATTTTTGAGTTTGGAGTTAAACATTTTCTTGTACAAGCCTTGAAACTAAACCCACTTCTAAACAAAGTGGCTGCACAAAATTAAGTGAAGTGAATAAACCTTAGGTTTCCAAAGTAAGAGTGAGTTTATCTTTAAGTTCAAAGAATGGACACTAGGATACTTATTATCTCCCTAACTTAGAAATTCCTATCCAAAAATTCACAGATCATCCTAAGTCATGCATCATCACAATAAGCACAAAGATAACCCTCCCCCACACTTGAACATTACATTGTCCTCAATGTAATCAATACATGCAAAAATAAATGCTAAAGAGGATAATTTGAATAAAATTGAGGAGAGCTAATAAGGGTTTTCCTGGAACTGGAGAGTGATGATTCTATTCTCAATATGAATAGTTCACTCATTCCCTATTTAGTATACATCAGCAAGCAAGGACAGTAGAACAATTTCACAAGGGGCTCCTCTTGCTAACAGAAAGTGAAGAACTCATTGCCAGCGGCGCTCAATCGAACTCAGATTTAGTGGTGTCAAGGTCATCAGAACTGGCGGCATCAGTACCGCTCTAAAGGCTTCCCTCCCTCTTTGAGTCATCTTCTTCTTCTGTGTCAGAGGCATCAGATCCTCTGACTTCTAATCAGCAGCACAGCGACCGTTCCTAAAAATAAAACAATGGGTTTGAAAGGGAAGGGAGCACGGGCGTGCTTTGGCCCGTGCTTCCACCCATGGATCTTAAAGGACTTCAACAACGAACAAGAAAAGAAGAGCACGAGTGTGTTCTGGGGAACATGGTCACTAGCACGGCGGTGCTCATGCCTGTGCTTCTTCCTAGACCTCTATTTTAACAATTCCTGTAAATTGCACGCCCATAAGCACGGGCGTGCTTTGCTTGTGTTCAGCCTGGGAAAGTCTTTGAACACCAAGTATCCTCAGATAAAATGAAATTACCACCAACCAACAACAAGCTCAATGAAACAAAAAGAACTAACTAAAAGAAAACAAGAAAACACAACAGTCAAAATTACTTGGGTTGCCTCCCAAGAAGCGCTTGTTTAACGTCACGAGCTTGACGTTCCTTTTTCTTACCTTAGGGAGGCTTGAAAAGGGTGTGCTCCTCCCGGCTGTAGCTTGCATAGCTACTTCCCATAAACATTTTTTTATCTGGCTGGGGATGTACTTCAGTTGAAGGAATGAACAAGCGAACTTTAGGCCTCCATGGAAACAAGTTAGACCAGGAATTGTTTAAGGTCCGCTCAGGTGGGTCCTTGGATGGCTTGAACCTCCTACCCACATCTTCTTCAATTCCCACATCCACATTGTGTTTTGCAAGTTGATGAACTTCAAGGAAGGCTACCCGTGTCATTGCCTTGGGAGTTGCTTCGTTTACCTTTTCAACTTGAAAGAGACACGTCTTTAGTAAACCTTCTTCTTCTCTTACCTCCTCATAAACATGTCGCCATTCAAACATTCATCATTCTCGAATTTAAGCTCCACTTCCTCCAATTGATTCTCTGCAACAACTTGTTCTGCCTCTCCTACTTCCTCATTGTTAAGGCTTGTTTCTTTATCATCTTTAAATGGAACCTCCTCAACAGATTGCTCAGTTTGGATATCTAAGTTGCAAATGGGACCTTGTTGATTTGTAGGTGAAATTGCAAAAGCTTGCAAGCTGGCTTTGGTGTTTTGGATATATTTAGCCACCACGTCTTCCAAACTTAATTCACCTCCTTGTGATTGTTCCTCTAAAGGGGCCTCACATCCCTGAGCATAGCTTGCCAATAGGTTTTCTAGGCTGGGCACTTGCTTTTGTGGTGGATTTCCAAAATCAAAAAGAAATTCGTCCACTTCAATCATTGAAAATTCTCTGTCCGAGATGGTATTTCTGTTATCATCCTTCTCATTACCATGAATTGAAGTGACTTGGAGGTTTTCTTTAGGGCTTTGTAACTTCATCCATTGGTCATAATTTTCATCTAAGCCCCGTGTCGTATCTTGTATAACCTCTATTGACATAGGCATGACTTGTTCCAAACTCTGTATTTCTTCTTGATTCACCTGATATATTCGATCCCATGAATTCATTTCACATTCCCATTGTAATGAATTTTCTTCATAAGAGGATATGACCTCTTCCACGCTGTAATGACCATGGAACCCCTCAACACTACTGGCATAATCATCTTGAGCAAACTGAGATAGCAGATCAACCAAATTTGGCTCTGGTTGGAGGTAGTTAGGATGATGGTTAAAAGAAGAAGAACAATGATGGTGTCCCAAGGCTGCTAGCAATTCTTCCATATCGTAATCCTCCTAAGGTCTAGAATACTTGCAAAACAAATTAATCAAAAATCGAAACAAACAAAGAAGAGTAACCGAAAGAAATATAAACAGAAGGAAAGAAAAAATGGCTAGATTACTAGAAATATAAACTTTCTCAAAAGTTTCCAGTCCCCGGCAATGGCGCCAAAAACTTGATACGCCCCTTGCGTATCCGCAAGTGCACGGGTCGTACAAGTAGTAAAGTGTACCCGTAGGGTAGGGTAGTCGAATCCACAGGGACTGGTGTAGCTTTAGATACTCGTTCGATTTCTAATATCTAGCCGGCTCACTAGTTGGTTTGAGATTTAATTAAAAATAAAAATAAGAACATGAGGATAAACAGAAGAGAGACAGGGTTAAGGTGACAAGAGATCCAAACAAAAGAGTAGCGTCCCAGAGTAGTCACTTGGTATCAATTATACTCGAATTCTCGCAATGTTTATCAGGTGTGTCTCATGATCCCTATGTTCTAGAGTCTTGTTGCCCTAATGTGGATATAGTGGGATTGAGAGTGAGAGCCCAATTTCACTTCTTGTATCAATCAATGAGATATACAAGCTAAGGGGAAATCAAGAAATTAAGCAATCAATGCCACTTAATAACCAACATTCAAGTAAACAACCAAAGATCTAACAGAGAGAATTAGAAACTCCAAAAACATTGCAATAAAAGCATTCAAATACAACAACTACAGAGTCCTTAAACCGGGGCACCGAAGAACAATTAGCCCCTCATGATTCTACAAGAAACCCAAGGTAAATAACAAGAGAAAGAGATGAAATTCATCAACTCCCTTCTTGCTTCACAATCTTCGTCGGAGAGTGTCCGATGATGATCTTGCCAACGTTCCTCCACTCATATGATGATCTCTTGGTCTAGATCTAGCCCTTGAAGGTGCCTCTCTACTACTCCGCCGCCTCCCCAAAGGGGAGAAGAAAATCCCCACAAAAAGCCCCTCAAGAAACCCTAAATTCGGCCTTAAAAAGTCATTCCCGACGCAAGCACGGTCATGCTTTGATAATTGTCTAAATGTATGTATTTATATGTTTTATTCTAGTACTATTTTGCATGTATTCTGATGAGTTGATGCCCGTTTCGCGTTTAAATTGGTTTTATTTGTGTTACAGGCCTTGAAAAAGCCAAAATGAGCTCAAGAACGTATTTGGAAAGAAATCCGTATCAAACACGACGTTTTTGAGCTTTCATACTGTAGCAGTACTGTAGAAGGATTACTGTAGTAAGATTACTGTATCAGTTACTGTAGCATGGCACTATAGCACCGAAACGGGATTTTCTGGAAAACGGTTGGGAGCCTTGAGGGCAAGCATGCGCCCGCAAGGCAGCCCGTATGGATGCCCGAAAAAGGGGTTTTTAAAGGGAAGTTAGGGCATCTTTTGGGAGAGCTTCAACTCATCTTCTTCTCCTCTAATTGGGCCGCCGCCCCACCTTCGCCGGCGGCGTTTTCCGGCGATCCACCACGCCATTCTTCACCAAGAGGGAGGCAATCATTGGAGGAGGAAATAGGGGGAAGATCCAAGGCTTCAAAGAGTCATTTGAGGCTCGATCTCGGCGACATCGATGATCTTCTTCCATCCAAGGCAATCCAAAGCTAGAGGGAGTGTTCTTTGCTTTTCTTTATGCTTGTTTGTTAATTGGATTTGTATGAGTGTTCCTCTCTCGTGAGGAACTAACTTGTATGTGATTTGTGTGGAAGTTCGATCTTTTTCGCTTCTCTTGTGCTTTGTTTCTTGTGTAGAAGTTGTGTGTTTAAATTTTTGTCGAGTTTTATTTTTGTTGGGATCTTAGTTAAGGTCTTTTTGAGAGGTTAAAAGATGGGGGAAAAGTGTTTTAAAAGGCTTTAGCAAGGAAGGGACCTTGCGGGCACTTAGTGTGCCCGCAAGGAGCCAAAGAAGAGGCCTTGCGGCCTCCCATGCGCCCGCATGGGAGCCCGCAAGGACCCCGGCCAGAAATGCTTGCGGGCTCCCATGCGGGCGCATGGGAGGCCGCAAGGCTTTCTGGAAAGGGCCTCGCGGCCTCCCTTGCGCCCGCAAGGGAGCCCGCGAGCCCTCCCGCACTTTGGGTCTATAAATACCCGTTTTCAAACTTAAATGGCCTTTATAAGACCTCATTTCCCTCTCTTTTTCTCCCCATCTTGAACCCTCATTCTCCCCTCCATTAGATCTCCATTCTTGAGCTCCAAGAAAGGAGAAAGGTGTTGATCTTCCCCTCTTCTCCATTGGTGGTGAATCTCCTCTAGTTCTAGCAAGAATTGAGGTGGGTTTTATTCTCTTCTTCAACTCCTTGTTCTTTTATTCATTTCTTTTTAGATCCATGGAGAATTAGTGTGGATTTAGCATGGATCTATTATTTAATTGGGATTTAGCCATAGATCTAATGTTTGAATGGTATAGGAGCCTTGATTTCATGTTTTGGTAAAGAATGGAGGAGATCCTTGATCTCTAAACCTTTGATTCTTGTAGATCCGAACCCAATTAGGATGTTCTTGATTTCATTTTGATTTTGAGGGTTTAAGGATTCTATTATTGTTAATTCTTGAATCAAGAGCACATAGTAAACCCTAGAAGCCTTGAGATCTAATTTTGGAGCATTCTTTCCTCTCTTATTGATTGGATAAGGTTGTGATTGATTCTTGTTTTTCTTGGATGGTTAATGGCTTCAAGAAGGTGGATCTAAAGGCAAGGGTAAAGATCAAGTGGGCGAGTGATCCAAGTGTTCGATCTCGCCAAGTTTGTGAGTGGGAATTGTTAATTAAAGAGCTATGATCATGCTTGTTTAATGATGCATGCCTTGAAATGAGAAATTCTTGATTTCAATGGATTCTTGAAATGTTTCTTGAAAACTGAAATTATGATACTATATGATCATTTTAATTCTTGATTTCATCTTAAAAGACTCATGAGATGATTTCCTTGAGATCTAGAAATCTTGATGTTCATGATCTTGCTTAACTATTGATTATATTACAAAAGACTCATGAGATGATTTCCTTGAGATCTAGAAACCATGATATTTGTGATTTTGCTTAACTATTGATTCTATTACAAAGGCTCATGAGATGATTTCCTTGAGGCCTAGAAACCATGATAGTTTATGATCTTGTTAAATTCTTGATTATTTATATTTGATAAGGATTGGATAATCCTATGGTTTGAACTACATGTTTTCAAGATTTGTGAACTTGAGAATTCGATATTCTTGTTATTTTGACCAAATAAGGGTCTATGTAAACCAAATTGAGATTCTCCACGATGTTATCGTATTTGAAATGAGTTTTCAAAGGATACTCTTGTGTTGATATTCTTGATGAAAATGACATTATTGTCGATGCTTTCGCAAAAGGATTTACTCTTCGATTAAGAGTTGTATTTTATGCGAATTTGTGATCTCTTGTTGAGATATGTGATTTTAAAATGATACATTTATGATTAGCCTATGGGCAAACTATTTGTGATCTCTTGAAGAGATATATGATTTTATAACGATACGTTTATGATGAGCCTACGGGCAAACTATTTGTGATCTCTTGATGAGATATATGATGTGTTCATGATGAGCCTACGGGCGGGATAGGATATCCCAAATGTTTCGATGGTGACATTGGGGAGGATCCCCGTCTTCTGCAGAAGCGAGTCTCCACGGACCGACCAATGGGGTGGCGTGGAGTTCTCGGTTGATGAGCCCTTTACAGGAGGCGCGGAGTGAACCTGAAGGTGCTGTGTTGGGTACCCGGAGTCACCACACGGGATACTCAACGGCCAACGCCAAGATACGTGCATCTTGGTGGCTCTTGACCTAACCACGGCCATGGTTAGTGATGGAGGGTTTTTCATAGGCTATTGTTGACGCTATCGATAAAGGATTTCTGCATGCGTTGCACTATAAATTCTTATTTCGATGGGTTTGATCTTTTGATCTTATGACGAGTATTCTTAACTTGAATTTTCAGTATTGAATCTCTTTACAAAAGATTTTCAAAGTTTTATTGATGCCTTTCTTTGAGAAAGTTGGAAAGCTTGTTATATTGAATTGGGTATTTAAAGCATTTTGTAAGTTGTGGTTGTTAAATATTTTCATATATTTTCGGCATATCATTCCTTACTCTTGTATGAGTTATAGCCCCATGTTCAACCCCTCACTGAGTAACTTAGTTACTCACCCATTCTTCTTCTCCCCTTTTCAGGTGTTAGCACGGCAGCGGGGCGTAAGAAGTGATAGTGCTTGGCATCCATTCTCGCATTTACCTTTGACTAGTGTATGATTCATAAACATTGCCGTTATGCATAAGATGGATCCACTAGGACCTATGTTTTCGTATTTCCATTTGATCTTGTATAATCTTGATTGGTTCAGTCAGGACCTTAGGTTGTATGAGTCTACATTCAGTGTTTGTGAAATACTATGATTGTGTCCATGATCATTGGTGATGTGATTTCCGAGGATATATGTACATTTATGTGCGAGTCTGTTGATCTTGTTTAGGGTTGTGATTGAATACCTTAGATTTAGAGTATTATTGTGGTAATGTTAATATCGTACGGGTGTAATGTGTTAGCCTTACGGCGACACTGGGGTTGAGGCAGTGTTGACCTCCCCGGGTTGTCGTGGCGGTAGTGCCATGGACCGGGACCCGAGGGTCGGGGCGTGACACTACTTTAGTGGTATCGAGCCCAAGGTTATCATGATTGGGTCAGTATATAGTTTAATGATTGGGTCGGTATAAAGTTACATGATTGGGTCGGTATGGGATTTCATGATTGGGTCAAGAACCAGTTTAGAGTTTAGAAATGGATTTTGTCAATATAAGCTTGACTTAAAGTCGGTCTTCGATTGGGACAAGAAGTTGATCTTACGCTATTTACCACTTGTCTCGATTTGGTCGGAAAGTGAGCTTTTGTTTTTCGCAAATTGTTCCTCGATTGGGTCAAAACGTTGATCTTTTGATTCTTGTATCCAAGTGGATCCAAATAGAGTCGACTTATTGCATTAGATGCATATAGAAGCATTCCTAAGAATTGTCTTACGTTCCTGTCTCAGTAAAATGCCAGCACTACGCTCGCGCGCTCGCCAAGGGAGAGCTACTTCCCCTGCTGATGCTACACCAAGAGTTTTGAGAGATGGGAGGCAAGGAGAACCAACTCCTCGGCCATCCCCATCGCCACCGGGCGAGGAGGGTAGTTCGGGGCATGATCCCGAGGTGGCGGCTTCTGTTCATGCTCCGGATGTTCAGGGTCTTGGTCCAACTCCCGAGGCACTTGAAGCTTTTAGGGCTCATTGGGCTACCAAGGAGAGGCGGCCTACCTATCGGGAGTACCAGGACTTTCTCGGGTTTTGGAGGGCTTTTGGGGGTCGGGCTCGGGCGGACCCAAGGCTCGCCCCAAGCACCTCCGGTGCCGGTAGTTCATCATGTGCCGGTAGAGGCCGGTGGATCTAGTCAAGCCTTGGTTTTGTCTAAATTTCGAAGGAAGCCCGACAGCTTGGTTGTAGTTCTTTTGATGGCACAAGTGATGCCATGATTGCTAAGGAGTGGGTCAAGAGGGTAGTTGCTACTTTTGATGACATGAGTTTAGGTGCTTGAGATGAGACTCGGGGTGGCTACCGGACTACTGGAGAGTCGTGCTCGGATTTGGTGGGAGAGTTTGAGGAGCCGATCTTTTGGGCGGGTTTCTTGGTCGACTTCCTTAGAGAGTTTGATGAGGAGTACTATACCCGGTTCCATCGGGATCGAAGAGGCTTGAGTTTATGAGGCTTGTTCGGGGAGGTAAGACAGTGACGGAGTATGAGACAGAATTGAAGGATTTGGCTAGTTTCGTTCCGAGTTGGCACCTTCGAGGAGGTTCTTTGTTCCAAATTCGAAGTTGGGTTGAATCTGGGCATTAGGGAAAGGATGGCGGTCTCCGGTAAAGCGAGTTTCCGGGAAGTAGTGCGATCGGCTTTGAGGGCAGAGCGGTTGGTTAGAGAAGGCAAGAGAGTTCGAGAGAACATTGCTAAGAGAAGGAGTTTGGAGTCGGGTCGGCCCTTAAAGAAGAGTAGAGGTGAAGGTTCTTTTAGAGGCACTTCGTGTCGGCCCCGCTAGACCTCCACCATCTCGGAGTGGTTACCTGCGAGAGGCACTCTCGTCTTGTCGGTGCTCCCAGTGTTAGAGGTCCGGATTTCGGCGCCAAGTGTAGGAACTGTGGGAAGTCGCATAGGGGGCCGTGTCTTTTACCTCGCAAGTGCTTTCGGTGTGGTCGACCGGGCACATGAGATCTGCTTGTCCGAGCTAGGACGGGGTAGTTTTGCACCTTCGGCTCGGGGTCGTCCTTTTCAGTCCGGGGTCCTCGACGGTTGTTTCTACTCCAGTTGTTGCGAAGTCCGGAGCTGGTAGTAGTGTCCCTCGGCCGGGTTCTCGGCGACCTCGGCCTAGAGTTCAGACCCGAGTTTTTGCCATGACCGAGGAAGAGGCCGAGTGTAGGCCTAATGTGATCACGGGTATACTTTCTATCTTTCGGCTTGATGCTTATGTTTTGATTGATTTCGGGTCGAACGTTCCTTTGTTAGCACTTGTTTTTGCATGCCATGCCGATAGTCGGCCTTCCTTCTTAGGGTGTGAGTTGGTGATTCAAACCCCTCTTGGTGAGGAGGTAGTTCGGAGTTTGGTGTTTAGAGAATGTCCTGTGATAGTTTGTGGAGAAGTGTTGGAGGCAGATTTGATTCCTTTAGAGATGAAGGATTTTGATGCCATTCTTGGTATGGATTGGTTGGATAGGCATCATGCTTCCATTGATTGTTTCTTGAAGGAAGTAACTTTTCCTAGGTCCTCAGGACCTGCAGTAGTGTTGAAGGGGAAGAGAAGGGCTTTACCTTCATGTTTGATTTCGTCCTTGGAAGCTAGAAGATTGGTGAGTAAGGGTTGTTCTGCGTTTTTGGCTCATGTGGTGGACACAAGAGTTAAGGAGCCAGAGTTGGAGGAGATGGCTGTGGTGAGGGAGTTTCAGGATGTCTTCCCTGAGGAATTACCGGGTTTACCCCCAGACAGAGACATGGAGTTTGTTATAGATTTGTTGCACGGTACGGCTCCCATTTCTATACCACCTTACGAGGATGGCGCCTGCGGAGTTAAAGGAGTTGAAAACTCAGTTGCAAGATCGGTAGACAAGGGTTTTATACGACCAAGTATATCACCCTGGGGCGCACCGGTCCTTTTTGTGAAGAAGAAGGATGGATCCTTGAGGCTGTGTATTGATTATCGACAACTGAATAAGGTGACAATTAAGAACAAGTACCCATTGCCGAGGATTGATGATTTGTTTGATCAATTAAAAGGGGCAAAGGTATTCTCCAAGATTGATTTGAGGTCTGGGTATCATCAGTTGAAGATTAGGTCAGAAGATGTACCGAAGACGGCATTTCGGACACGATATGGACATTATGAGTTTTTGGTGATGCCATTTGGTCTGACTAATGCTCCTGCAGCTTTTATGGATTTGATGAATAGGGTGTTTAGGCCTTATCTGGACAAATTTGTCATTGTGTTTATTGATGATATTTTGGTGTACTCACCTTCCAATGAGGAACATGCTCACCATTTGAGGATTGTACTGCAAACTCTCCGGGAGAGGCGGTTGTTTGCTAAGTTTGCTAAGTGTGAGTTTTGGCTTTATGAAGTGGGATTTCTTGGGCATGTGGTGTCAGGAGAAGGGATCTCGGTGGATCCAAAGAAGGTGGAAGCCATTGTTGATTGGGAAAGGCCGAAGAATGTTACTGAAGTTCGAAGTTTTCTTGGTCTTGCGGGTTATTATAGGAGGTTTGTGGAAGGGTTTTCTGCGATTGCATTACCTTTGTCAAGGTTAACTCGTAAGGAAGTGAAGTTCTCTTGGAATGATGAGTGTGAGAAGAGTTTTCAGATTTTAAAGGATCGATTGACATCAGCTCCTGTGCTTACTTTGCCAGAGAATGAGAAAGAGTTTGTGGTTTTCGGTGATGCCTCTCGGCGGGGTTTAGGTTGTGTTTTGATGCAAGAAGGAAAGGTAGTTGCCTATGCTTCTAGACAGTTGAAACAACATGAGCTGAATTATCCTACTCATGATTTGGAGTTGGCTGCGGTAGTGTTTGCTTTGAAGATTTGGAGGCATTATCTTTATGGGGAAAGATGTCGGATTTTCACGAGACCATAAAAGTTTGAAGTATCTTTTCACTCGGAAGGACTTGAATTTGAGGCAGAGGCGATGGTTGGAATTGATAAAAGATTATGATTTGATAATCGATTATCACCCAGAGAAAGGCCAATGTGGTAGCCGATGCTTTGAGTAGGAAGTATAGTTCGGTGGCTGTTTTGAGGGTGTCCTATTTGCAAGTTTTGTCAGCAATGAAAAGCTTGAAGTTGGAACTAGAGACCGAGGATAGTGGAGCCTTAGTGGCCGGTTTTGTGGTGAGACCTTCGTTGTTGGAGCGTATTAAGGAGCTTCAGAGTGTTAGTGAAGAGTTGGTGCAAGAGGTGAAGAAGTTGCAGGCCGGGGAGACTAGTGAATTTAGATTGAGAGTTGATGGGATCTTGGAGTTTCGAGGACGTGTTTGTGTTCCATCGGATTCTGAGCTGAGGAAAGCTATTTTGGAGGAAGCTCATTCTTCAGCTTATGCGGTTCATCCTGGGAGTACCAAGATGTATAGAACCATTAAGGAGAGTTTTTGGTGGCCTGGAATGAAGAGGGAGATAGCAGAGTTTGTAGCTAAGTGTTTGGTGTGTCAGCAAGTTAAGGCAGAACACCAAAGGCCATCTGGGTTCTTACAACCTCTTCCTATCCCAGAATGGAAGTGGGATCATGTGGCTATGGATTTTGTGGTTGGTTTACCACGAACGCCTCGAGGTTGTGATGCAGTGTGGGTGATAGTGGATAGACTAACAAAGTCGGCACATTTCTTAGCAGTGCATACCAAGTACTCTTTGGAGAAATTGGCAAAGTTGTACATTGATGAGATAGTAAGGTTGCATGGGGTGCCAACTTCGATAGTTTCAGATCGAGACCCCAGATTTACTTCCCGTTTTTGGCCTAGGTTTCAGGAGGCCTTGGGTACGACTTTGAAGTTCAGTACTGCTTATCATCCTCAAACAGATGGTCAGTCTGAGAGGACCATTCAGACCCTCGAGGACATGTTGAGGGCTTGTGTGATAGATTTCCAAGGGAGTTGGGAGCAACATTTGGCATTAGTGGAATTTGCCTATAATAATAGCTTCCAAGCGAGCATTGGTATGGCTCCGTATGAAGCTTTGTATGGAAGAAAGTGTAGAACTCCTCTTTGTTGGGATGAAGTGGGAGAAAGAAAACTTCAAAGTGTGGAGTTGATTGATCGAACGGTTGAGAAAGTAGCAGTGATTAGAGGTAGATTGAAAACTGGCTCAAGACAGGCAAAAAGAGTTATGCCGATAACCGTAGAAGATTTTTGGAGTTTCAGGTTGGGGATAGAGTATTCTTGAAGATCTCTCCTTGGAAAGGGGTAATTCGGTTTCGAGGAAGGGGAAAGTTGAATCCCCGATTTATAGGTCCATTTGTGATCCTGGAGAGGATTGGACCGGTGGCATACCGATTAGAATTACCCCTGAGTTGGAGAAGATTCATAATGTGTTCCATGTTTCCATGTTGAAGAAGTATATCCCTGACCCTTCTCATTGTCTTGAAGCTCCGCCGGTAGAGTTAAGAGAAGATTTGAAATTTGAAGTGCAACCGGTAGAGATCCTTGATTCTCAAGTGAAAACTCTTCGGCGAAAGATTATTCCTATGGTTAAAGTGCTTTGGAGAAATGATGTGGTAGAAGAGGTAACTTGGGAACCTGAGGAAGTGATGAAGAGCAAGTATCCCCTTTTGTTTGAATCTTGAGGTATGCCAAAAATTTCGAGGCCGAAATTTCTTTAAGGGGGTAGGTTGTGGAAGTTCGATCTTTTCGCTTCTCTTGTGCTTTGTTTCTTGTGTAGAAGTTGTGTGTTTAAATTTTTGTCGAGTTTTATTTTTGTTGGGATCTTAGTTAAGGTCTTTTTGAGAGGTTAAAAGATGGGGGAAAAGTGTTTTAAAAGGCTTTAGCAAGGAAGGGACCTTGCGGGCACTTAGTGTGCCCGCAAGGAGCCAAAAAGAGGCCTTGCGGCCTCCCATGCGCCCGCATGGGAGCCCGCAAGGACCCCGGCCAGAAATGCTTGCGGGCTCCCATGCGGGCGCATGGGAGGCCGCAAGGCTTTCTGGAAGGGCCTCGCGGCCTCCCTTGCGCCCGCAAGGGAGCCCGCGAGCCCTCCCGCACTTTGGGTCTATAAATACCCGTTTTCAAACTTAAATGGCCTTTATAAGACCTCATTTCCCTCTCTTTTTCTCCCCATCTTGAACCCTCATTCTCCCCTCCATTAGATCTCCATTCTTGAGCTCCAAGAAAGGAGAAAGGTGTTGATCTTCCCCTCTTCTCCATTGGTGGTGAATCTCCTCTAGTTCTAGCAAGAATTGAGGTGGGTTTTATTCTCTTCTTCAACTCCTTGTTCTTTTATTCATTTCTTTTTAGATCCATGGAGAATTAGTGTGGATTTAGCATGGATCTATTATTTAATTGGGATTTAGCCATAGATCTAATGTTTGAATGGTATAGGAGCCTTGATTTCATGTTTTGGTAAAGAATGGAGGAGATCCTTGATCTCTAAACCTTTGATTCTTGTAGATCCGAACCCAATTAGGATGTTCTTGATTTCATTTTGATTTTGAGGGTTTAAGGATTCTATTATTGTTAATTCTTGAATCAAGAGCACATAGTAAACCCTAGAAGCCTTGAGATCTAATTTTGGAGCATTCTTTCCTCTCTTATTGATTGGATAAGGTTGTGATTGATTCTTGTTTTTCTTGGATGGTTAATGGCTTCAAGAAGGTGGATCTAAAGGCAAGGGTAAAGATCAAGTGGGCGAGTGATCCAAGTGTTCGATCTCGCCAAGTTTGTGAGTGGGAATTGTTAATTAAAGAGCTATGATCATGCTTGTTTAATGATGCATGCCTTGAAATGAGAAATTCTTGATTTCAATGGATTCTTGAAATGTTTCTTGAAAACTGAAATTATGATACTATATGATCATTTTAATTCTTGATTTCATCTTAAAAGACTCATGAGATGATTTCCTTGAGATCTAGAAATCTTGATGTTCATGATCTTGCTTAACTATTGATTATATTACAAAAGACTCATGAGATGATTTCCTTGAGATCTAGAAACCATGATATTTGTGATTTTGCTTAACTATTGATTCTATTACAAAGGCTCATGAGATGATTTCCTTGAGGCCTAGAAACCATGATAGTTTATGATCTTGTTAAATTCTTGATTATTTATATTTGATAAGGATTGGATAATCCTATGGTTTGAACTACATGTTTTCAAGATTTGTGAACTTGAGAATTCGATATTCTTGTTATTTTGACCAAATAAGGGTCTATGTAAACCAAATTGAGATTCTCCACGATGTTATCGTATTTGAAATGAGTTTTCAAAGGATACTCTTGTGTTGATATTCTTGATGAAAATGACATTATTGTCGATGCTTTCGCAAAAGGATTTACTCTTCGATTAAGAGTTGTATTTTATGCGAATTTGTGATCTCTTGTTGAGATATGTGATTTTAAAATGATACATTTATGATTAGCCTATGGGCAAACTATTTGTGATCTCTTGAAGAGATATATGATTTTATAACGATACGTTTATGATGAGCCTACGGGCAAACTATTTGTGATCTCTTGATGAGATATATGATGTGTTCATGATGAGCCTACGGGCGGGATAGGATATCCCAAATGTTTCGATGGTGACATTGGGGAGGATCCCCGTCTTCGCAGAAGCGAGTCTCCACGGACCGACCAATGGGGTGGCGTGGAGTTCTCGGTTGATGAGCCCTTTACGGGAGGCGCGGAGTGAACCTGAAGGTCTTGTGTTGGGTACCCGGAGTCACCACACGGGATACTCAACGGCCAACGCCAAGATACGTGCATCTTGGTGGCTCTTGACCTAACCACGGCCATGGTTAGTGATGGAGGGTTTTTCATAGGCTATTGTTGACGCTATCGATAAAGGATTTCTGCATGCGTTGCACTATAAATTCTTATTTCGATGGGTTTGATCTTTTGATCTTATGACGAGTATTCTTAACTTGAATTTTCAGTATTGAATCTCTTTACAAAAGATTTTCAAAGTTTTATTGATGCCTTTCTTTGAGAAAGTTGGAAAGCTTGTTATATTGAATTGGGTATTTAAAGCATTTTGTAAGTTGTGGTTGTTAAATATTTTCATATATTTTCGGCATATCATTCCTTACTCTTGTATGAGTTATAGCCCCATGTTCAACCCCTCACTGAGTAACTTAGTTACTCACCCATTCTTCTTCTCCCCTTTTCAGGTGTTAGCACGGCAGCGGGGCGTAAGAAGTGATAGTGCTTGGCATCCATTCTCGCATTTACCTTTGACTAGTGTATGATTCATAAACATTGCCGTTATGCATAAGATGGATCCACTAGGACCTATGTTTTCGTATTTCCATTTGATCTTGTATAATCTTGATTGGTTCAGTCAGGACCTTAGGTTGTATGAGTCTACATTCAGTGTTTGTGAAATACTATGATTGTGTCCATGATCATTGGTGATGTGATTTCCAGGGATATATGTACATTTATGTGCGAGTCTGTTGATCTTGTTTAGGGTTGTGATTGAATACCTTAGATTTAGAGTATTATTGTGGTAATGTTAATATCGTACAGGTAACAGGTTAGCCTTACGGCGACCTGGGGTTGAGGCAGGTGTTGACCTCCCCTGGGTTGTCGTGGCGGTAGTGCCATGGACCGGGACCCGAGGGTCGGGGCGTGACAATTTGGGCATGATGAACCCTAGGGTAGTTTTGTTGTAATTATGGATGAGAATCATTTGTGATTTAGTGTTGGATGTTGAATTTCTTGTATAAGAATTTCTATGGTTTGTGATTCTCTCTATGTGTGCTTTAGTGTCTTGGACCGCATGAGAACTCTGTTGTTCAATTTCTAGGTTGTACTTGGAGTGTGACCATCGCCCTTGTATTAGACTCACATAGACTGAAAGGGATTCATGTACCAATACGCCGAGGGATTCGGGTATTAGGTACCCCTCTGAATGTTAGACTTAGACCCAGAAGAGTGTCTATTCCTGATAAGGGATTCCCTTAGTGCATTGCAATCGTACGAGGAATTGACCAGAAGGGATTCCAGTCAATACTTGTATGGGATTAGGGCTAATCACCGAGGGATTCGGGATTGGCTTAATTTAGGAATCTCTCAGTCCAAACCACCATTACAACACATTATCCTTAATTCGGGCCTTAATGACAACCCTAGGGGGATTCTCTGTACAAATCACGCCTTCTCCTGTTCGTCCGTCCCTTGTATGCTTATTTGGCGTGTAGTAGTAGCTTTATCCTTTTATTTATAGATTTTAGTAGATGTACTATTCTCTCGTTTTGTTAGGCTAGGAAATAGATGAAGGGGAAGTAATAGTAGCTTCTTGGCCCCGTGGAATACGACCCCTGTGTCACACACAGGGTATTACTTGACGACCCCGTGCACTTGCGGGACGCTCATCAAGTTTTTGGCGCCGTTGCCGAAGACACAAGGGATACTAGGAAAACCTGCAGTCTATTGCTCTAGCCATTTTTCTTAATTTTGTACATTCTACTTTATTTTCTTGTTTTCTTCTTATTTATTTATTTGACTTTGTTATTTTGTTTTCCTTTTGTGCGAGGCATAATTTTCAAAGAAAATGCAAGGAGCTTGTAGTTCGGCCCCATCTCAACAGCCGTGGCACCAACGTCCTCCAAGTTCTCCTCCGCAACAGCAGCATTTTACTATAGAGGATGTATTGGCAAGATTCATGGTGGGTACGGAGAGACGATTTGAAGCCGTTTATGCTCAAATTGCAAGCCTTAATGCCACAGTTGTGAATATACAAGCATCTCTCCACAAGCTAGAGAACCAGGTTGAGGAGCTTCTTAAGAATGCCAGTAATCATGAGCCAAGAAGAGAAGTCCATCTTGGAGATAATTGTGATAAGGGAGAGTGCAATGCTGGAAAAGAGGTGGAATATGAGTGTGGTGTATTGGATGACCAAAAGGTAGAAGAAGTAGCACCAGCATTACCTGAGCGAGCCCTTTGCATAAAAAGTGTTCTTCATGCCGAGCACGGGCGGGAAATCTCCAGGATCGCTGAAGATGTGGGTAAGGAATTAATGCTATCTAAAAACCCACCTGTACCCAGCCTAGGTAATTCCCAGCCAAAAAATGTTTCCCTGGAGGCCCAAACGACTTTGGTGGGCATTTCAGGAATTTCCTGTGGGGGTTGAGCGAGAATACGTGTGCAAGAAGTTAAAGCCATTTAATGATCCACACACGCCATGCTTAAACTGTTCTCAACCCAAGTTGTTTCCATGGAGGCCTAAATATTTTTCTGGGTCTCTTGTTACAAGGTTGGTCGGGGCTGAAGAAGAATCAGGGAGGAGACTGAAGCCATCTAAAATCCTCCCAAGTTGAAATTGCACAATGCCCGAACGAAGCTTTTCCTGTGGAGGCCAAAAGGTAATTCATGCATGACCTCCATCCTCACATCATCTCGGCAGGTATGTTTTGTATTTTTGGGTAGCTCTTATGCCACTTCTGGCCGAGATGAACACACCGTCTTCAAACCTCCATGAGGTAAGAAAAATATTCGTCAAGCTAATGACGTTAAACAAGCGCTTCTTGGGAGGCAACCCAAGTTTTAAATTCTTAGTGTTTCAATTTTTTCGTGCTCGTGTTGTTTGTTGTGTGTTGTTTGTTGTGTTTGTGATTTTCGTTTTCGTATTTGTGTTGTGTTTTTGACTCCATGCTTGTCTTAAATTCTTAGTGTTCGTTCATTTTTTTCGGTGTAGTTCAAGTGTGTTTAATTGTATATTTCGGCGTTAAGATGTTGTATATCCGTTTTTTCTTGAAGTTGCAGGGGAGACCATGCCGAAATTTTGAATTTTCGGGACCTTACGGGCGTCTAAACGCCCACAAATGGCATGGTCTAACACTTGGGAAGCCTCGTGGGCGCCTTCGCGCCCGCGAGGAAGGCCACGAGAGCCCCAGCCTCGCAGGCCGCAAGGGGGCAGAACCCCTTGCGGGCAACCTTGCGCCCGCAAGGCAGCCCTGCAGGCTGCCTACCTTGCGGGCTGGGAGGCTTGCGGGCGCCCATGCGCCCGCATGGGCACCCGCAAGCCTAGGCAGCCACTTAAGTGGCTGCCCCCCCCCCCCTTCTCTCCCCTCTTGTTCCCTTTCTTCCCCCCTTTCTCCCTCTCGATTTCCCCTCTTTTCTTCTTGTTTTTTTTTCGCCGTTTTTCTTCATTTTTCCTCCTCTAATCCCCTCTCCTACCTTTAGCAACTTCAATTTTTTAATTTTTTCGAACTTTCACCGTCTTTTTCGCCGGATTTCATGGACTTGGACTTTGAAGCCCTAGCTTAAGGTTTGCTCTAAACTTCATTTTTCTTCTTGATTCTTCATGCTTATGAGATGCAAACTTCATGGTTGAATGAATGGATGTGTGTTATGTGAATTTTATGAGCTTTGAGCTATGCTTGTAAATTTTTAAAGTTCCAAATACAAAGGGAACTCTTGCAAAATTTTTTTTGGGGCATCTAATTTTCTTTGGTTTTATGACATAATGAGAGCCCCAAAGCCCTTGTTTTCATTTTGTTCGGATTAATCTTGTGTTTTGTGCTTGTAGACATGCCGTACAAGAGCCTTAGTGCCCACCACATCCATGGCACCGACAAGGCGTGCAAACAGATAGATTCTTCATTGTCTTCAAGACTTGCATGGACTTTTGTTTTCATATTTTTGTTTAGTTTGTTTCTTTTAGTGAATTCTCCCTCTTTTATTTAAATTTTGTGATGTGATGAGCCCTATTATCCTTGCAGGGATTCGAGGGCATAATATGCACCCCCATCATCCTCCTCGAGGCTGGCCACAACACATAGTACCGGCCACACCCCGAGTTCAAGTTATGAGCTAGGGAAGTTTCTTTATCCCTTCCCATGCATTTCTTGTTTATCTTTTCACCATGGGCTGCTGATATATGTGCATTGAGGACAATGCACGACTTTAGGTGTGGGGATGGGGTATTTCATACATTTGCATGCAAAATTTACCAATGATAGCTATGATCATCTTGTTGAGAATCTCCTAACATGAAAGAATGATAGATATAAGTTGTGACATATTTTTCTATTTAATTGGAAGTCCTGTTGTATCTCTAGTGTAACCCACACACTTTGTCACTAGACTTCCTTCTCGCACACTCTGACCAACCCATCATGTTGATACCAGTCTTAGTTTGTTAAGGGCTACTTTCAATGGGCCTTTAAGAACTTTTGATTCTTATGACACTAGTCTTAGTAACATCTTGACATGTAGACTAGACCAAGAGACATGATATAGGCTGTAAATAGAAATAAGTCAAAAGATAGTATTCCACTGCTTTCATTGGCTAAGTAGCTCAGGGTACAGGCTCCTAACTAGAGTGCACCCTAAGCCAACAGCTAAAGAAGCATGAATGCGTTTATGTAGATATGTAATAAATCGAGTATATGGGTGTTCTGGTGCCTAAACAGCATGTGCACCCAGTCGAAAGATGATGTACAGTCTACGTTAGTCTATTTATATATATATAAAAAAAAAACAACAATCCTATTGATCTCCAGGATTGTCTACAACAATTAAAATGAGGCTAGAGTTGAATATAGGAATCAAAAGGATCTTAGTTGACCATTGAGGGTGTTCTTACCAGTTCTAAGACAGGTAATCATTATGTGTGGGGTGAATGGACCCCTAGACTGATCTAGGGTAAAGAGGGCGAGATAAGAGGTTCACACTCACGGGAACACTATAGATGGAACATGACTATCTTTATTTGGTTTCTTTTAATACAACTCATTGCCTTGAATTCTTTTCGCTCTATGCTTGTGAGATTCTCCAAACTCTGAGCTTGAGGTTTTACATTTAGCCACTTATCATCTTTCCCTTGTTCTTTATGTTTTTGTTTGCTTGAGGACAAGCAAACGCTTAGGTGTGGGGATGTTATGATAATTGTCTAAATGTACGTATTTATATGTTTTATTCTAGTACTATTTTGCATGTATTCTGATGAGTTGATGCCCGTTTCGCGTTTAAATTGGTTTTATTTGTGTTACAGGCCTTGAAAAAGCCAAAATGAGCTCAAGAACGTATTTGGGAAGAAATCCGTATCAAACACGATGTTTTCGAGCTTTCATACTGTAGACGTACTGTAGAAGGATTACTGTAGCAAGATTACTGTATCAGTTACTGTAGCATGGCACTATAGCACCGAAACGGGATTTTCTGGAAAAAGGCTGGGAGCCTTGCGGGCAAGCATGCGCCCGCAAGGCAGCCCGTATGGATGCCCGAAAAAGGGGTTTTTAAAGGGAAGCTAGGGCATCTTTTGGGAGAGCTTCAACTCATCTTCTTGGGCCGCCGCCCCACCTTCGCTGGCGGCGTTTTCCGGCGATCCACCATGCCATTCTTCACCAAGAGGGAGGCAATCATTGGAGGAGGAAATAGGGGGAAGATCCAAGGCTTCAAAGAGTCATTTGAGGCTCGATCTCGGCGACATCGACGTTCTTCTTCCATCCAAGGCAATCCAAAGCTAGAGGGAGTGTTCTTTGCTTTTCTTTATGCTTGTTTGTTAATTGGATTTGTTTGAGTGTTCCTCTCTCATGAGGAACTAACTTGTATGTGATTTGGGCATGATGAACCCTAGGGTAGTTTTGTTGTAATTATGGATGAGAATCATTTGTGATTTAGTGTTAGATGTTGAATTTCTTGTATAAGAATTTCTATGGTTTGTGATTCTCTCTATGTGTGCTTTAGTGTCTTGGACCGCATGAGAACTCTGTTGTTCAATTTCTAGGTTGTACTTGGAGCGTGACCATCGCCCTTGTACTAGACTCACATAGACTGAAAGGGATTCATGTACCAATACGCCGAGGGATTCGGGTATTAGGTACCCCTCTGAATGTTAGGCTTAGACCCAGAAGAGTGTCTATTCCTGATAAGGGATTCCCTGAGTGCATTGCAATTGTAGGAGGAATTGACTGGAAGGGATTCCGGTCAATACTTGTATGGGATTAGGGCTAATCACCGAGGGATTCGGGATTAGGTTAATTTAGGAATTTCTCAGTCCAAACCACCATCACAACACATCATCCTTAATTCGGGCCTTAATGACAACCCTAGGGAAATTCTCTGTCCAAATCACGCCTTCTCCTGTTCGTCCGTCCCTTGTATGCTTATTTGGCGTGTAGTGGTAGCTTTATCTTTTTATTTATAGATTTTAGTAGATGTGCTATTCTCTCGTTTTGTTAGGCTAGGAAATAGATGACGGGGAAGTAATAGTAGCTCCTTGGCCCCATGGAATACGACCCCTGTGTCACACACAGGGTATTACTTGACGACCCCGTGCACTTGCGGGACGCTCATCATGCTTCATTCAGCACGCCCGTGTTGAGGCCGTGCTTCAGCTCATGTAGATTGCGGGTTTCTGAGTTCTCGGTGTTACAGTGCTTGTGCTACAGTACCATGCTACAGCGATTCCCCCCCCGGCCCGAAAATTCACCATACTGTAATTTGCACGGTGTAGAACACGCCCGTGTTGAGGCCGTGTTGGCATTGCACGACCGTGCTTAGGGCATTCTGACCGTGTTTTCTTGTGCTTTTCAATTCCTGTGAACTGCACGGCCAAGAGCATGCCCGTGTTGAGGTCGTGCTTGGTTTGGCGAACTTCTTTTTAGGTCCTTTTGATGTGAATTCTCCTCTAAATCCCTTCTACTTGCTCCAGGACCTAAATATCTGCACAATAAACTCAAAATACCTTAAATAGCACCGAACTAAACAAGTAATAGCAAAAGGATATGTAAATATTGGGTGTAATGCATATGAAAGATATATATATATATATAATGCACTCATCACCTGGCGAGTTAAAAGAATTTCTATTTGGCCGCAAACTACACGGCTTGAAGCACGGCCGTACTCACATCGAGAGAGGGTTACAAAGCACTGAAAGTTAGGGTTTCGATACTTTTGGCTGGGGCAAAAGATGGGAGAGTCAAAGGGAAAGCTTGTACAATCGTCTTCATCATCAGGAGAGGGGAGAGCGCTAATTGTAGGCCCAATTGGAAGCGGAATCCGATCGACATCAGCACCTCAGATCTCAAGAAGGATGTAAACAAAGAGGGAGTTCTTGGTTTTTCTTTTTTTTTTTTAACAATTTCCACTATATTTTTTTATTCTGAATATAAAAAAATTAAAAATAATAAATATTTTTATTTTTTTATAGTAATTACGGTAAAAGAAGAGCATAGCAAAATAGGGGAGTGCCAAAATCCACATAGGGTTATAATATTGAAAAGATTATAAAAAAAAAAAAAGGGAGGGTGGGGCGGGGTGTTGGGAAGCCCCCCTTGCCCTATCGGAGATTGTTTCGCTCATTCTCGAAAAAGCCCAGATAGCATACAAACCCACTTGCTTCACGTCCATCTTTGCCAGTCCGTACGACAGTGTAGCACGACAGATGGCGGATGATTGCGTTGAAAACCCTAACCCTAGGTTCTTCGTTGCAGTCCACGTTGGGGCTGGCTTCCACGGTCCGCCCAATGAGAAGGCCTTCAAGCGAGCCATGAGGAGAGCCTGCCTCGCCGCCGCTTCCATCCTTAGCCAGGTCCTCCTTCAATTCGCTTGTTTGGTCATAGAACCGATTCTGGTCTCCTATTAATCAATTTGGACGTTGTGGGACCTTTCTAGCTATTCTGAAGATCTTGGTGCTAGTGGAGTTTTAATTTGTTTATTTATTTATTTATTTTTTCATATAGTTGTTTCCTTTGTTATGTACTTTGAGAAAGGTATTTTTGGAGCTGATTGATGATATCTGACATACAAATAGACTGATGGTGGTTGTATGGATGCTGTTGCAGCTGCCATTCAAGTATTAGAGGTAAGCATTTAGTTTTCCTTGCTATTTCATATGTACGTTTTGTTGTTTTTTCTAATCTTAAATGATCACTGTTTTTTTATTGTTTATAATCCTGTTGAACTTCACTTTTTGGTATCTCTTCTGTTTACTCTTGCCTCTCTGCATTTGAAAGGGATGTATTTAATAGAAATTATTAGCAAATGTCAGGAACTGTTAGATAATGAGACTTATTCATCTCAGGGTAATGTTGCTATCATTTACTTAATTTTCTTTGCCTCCTTTCAATTCAGAACACTGTTAAATACATGCCTCCAATTTTAGCTTATGAAGGATCTTATTTTCTTGTTCTGTCTGGTAATAAGAAAATTAGGAGTGGGTGAGGCCTTTTCAGCTCTGACGTAATCTTTTTGTTGCACATTTCCAACCATATATTTAATTTCTGAAGATGCTTATATGGCAATAATTCTTACTTTGACTGGTGTATTAATCTTTTGAAAAGAATTTAATCAATTGATCTGGTATAAAGTGATTGTTTCCCCAAAACTTACAACCATAAACTAATTTTAGATGAGACACAAATTTGATACAATTGTAAGAGTTTGATTGACATATTATTTACTTGCATCCTTTCAAACTTGCATGTGGTTGCGGATCCTCTTTTCTGATTGGTTACTACTTTTTCCTATGTTTCAAATACTATGAATTTATAATTTCATGTTCAGGATGATCCAATCACTAATGCAGGCCGAGGTTCAAGTTTAACAGAGGAGGGTCATGTACAATGTGATGCCTGTGTAATGGATGGCAGTTCTGGAGCATTTGGAGCTGTTGGAGCAATACCTGGTACTTGTAATTATTCGCCGATCTGGACTATAAAATTGATTTGTTGGATATGCTTCATAACTTCATTATCCAGTTGTAAGTTACTTATTGTTTTTATCTAATTCTGGTTAACATCTGAAACCTTTTTATTTATTGTAGACCAGGTGTGCGAAACCCCATCAAAATTGCTGCTTACCTGGCAAAAGAGCAAATGACAGGATCTTCTTTGCTTGGTCGATTACCTCCAATGTACCTGTAGTACCATTCTTACCTATACTCTTAAGTTTTGCTAAGAAACCCTGAATCTGTTTTCATTATACATTGCATTTAAGTAGAAATATAGCTATGATATAATGATGTTCCTTTATGCTTTTGTATTCTTATGATATTGCTGTAAACAGAAGTCCATATGTACCAATCATTAAGATAGAATTTTCAATTTAACATGATGGTCTACTTGTTAGTTTATAAGCTGGTTCAAATATTGTACACTAAGATTTAGAATTTCTGAATTTTATTTGGATTGATCTTATTTTGTTTTCTGTAGTTTCTTGGCTGGTGAAAGTGCACGGGAATGGGGAATATCAAAGGGCATTGTCTTGCCAGAAACAATAGCAGAGGCTGAGGCAGTATGCTGTGTTTTCTTCCACTTAATTTTCTTTGTATATTTCTCTTTTTAACGATTGCATCCTTTTATGTAGACATGAAAGTTTTAACTGTGTTTTTTCAAACACTTGTGGTAGTTGTACAAGTTTGTGTAGGTTTATATATTTATTTTTTGAAACAGTGGCTAGTGACTGAGAGGGCAAAAGCACAATGGATCAGATATAAATCAATGCTTTTGAAGGCCAAGGGACAGACTGAATCTTCCTCTGTCTGTGATCCTAATACAACTAAAATGTTGCTGACAAATTCTGGTGTGCTTCTATTTCTAATGAAGATTTTTTTAGTTTATGCTTACTCCATTGACAAGGTTTGTCTGCGGCATTGCAATAATCCATTGCCCCAGCATTTAGCTTCCATTTGTTACTTCTACAGTTGCAGTACACTAAACTAATTATATGTGCCGTGGCAATACAAGCTGATCCTAACCAGTAATATATTATCCCAATGCTGCATGGCACATATCCAATGGTTTTGGCACAATGCACCTTAGTGTATATAAGAATTTCCCCCATATTAATTGGGCATGATGTAGCCCTACCCATGGTCTAACTCAGCTTAAGTTCCTTCCATTAATATGGACATAGGTAAACAAATAGGCTTTTAGTATTTTATTAATAGTCTATTATGCACTTTCAATGTACATTAGGCATCATATTGACCTTTCTCTCCATGCACTTTTTCTCTTTGAATATCAATAATTAGTATGGAATGGCAATTGCGGATGTCAAATACAATTTAGATGCTTGTATTATTAATATTCTTCTCTTTTTGTTGGGTGTTTGTGTTCCTATTTCAGGCATGGGAGCACAATCTTGTAACATAGAAAAAGATGCCGTAGCTTCAGGTCAATATCTATGCATGAAGGATGAGATAAGGCTAGAGCAAGATTGCATTATGGATACTGTTGGAGTTGTTTGCATAGACAACATTGGGTGCGTTGCTTCAGGATCATCAAGTGGAGGTATTGCACTAAAGGTAAAAGTATTCTGCAAGTATGCCATCTAATATGTTAAACTTACATTATACCATAAGGTGAAAGTATTCTGTGAGGTTGCCATCTAATTTGTCAAAACTTACCTGATGCCATAAGGTGAAAGTATAGTGCAAGTTTGTCATCTAATATGTGAAACTTAACATGATATTATAAGATGAAAGTATTTTGCAAGTTTGTCATCTGATATGTCAAACTTACATGATAACATCTGTGGGTAACCTAAGCTTGGTTTGGTTCACTTTAGTACAATGTCAGGTCCAGTTAAGAGATTGTGAAGGTTTCATCTCTGATCAATCTGAAAGTTTCCGATGTCTAAACTTAGGATTTTTGTTTGTAATACTGGCCAACATAAATTCAGTTTATCGGCTGCATTTAAGGTGTAGCATGGGCTATGGAATAAAGCCCATTGTCATTTAATAAACCCAAAACTTGTAAAAGATTGGTGGACTATGCAGGTTGAAGGACGTGTAGGATTGGCAGCAATGTATGGTTCTGGATGTTGGGCTTCATGTAATGACCCCTTTGGAGCCCCATTTATTGTTGGTTGTTGTGCAACTGGTGCTGGCGAGTATCTAATGAAGGGATTTACATCACGTGAATGTTGCGTGTCATCATCACTGTATGTCCTTCCAATTTTTGATAATTTCAGTGCATTTCTCTCATTAGAATGTATTGATTGCATTTGTTGGTTAATATCATTCTTTTGGCGGATCATGTGTGAGTGATTTAAACTCATTTATTTATTTAGATCACAAGCTGGGCCAGCTGCTGCATGTATAAAAGTTTTGCGTTCTATTGTTCAAAATAGCAGCCTGTTCTCTCATGATACAGGTTCTGGAGTGTTGCTTGTGCAGGCTGACATTCAAAAGGTGTGCTTCCAACTTGAATTTTTAAGCCTCAAATTGAATTAGTTATTTCCTTCTTTGGCATTGGACTATTAATACTCATAAGGCTCTGGCTTTTACCTTTAAGAGTGCAGAGAACACTAACCTGTTGAAAGCAGTTGAGCTTGTTGCAGCCTTTTCCTCTCCATCCTTCGGTGTAGGATATTTCGGCAACTCCATGACTTGCCCAAAGGTAACTTTGATAGAAAATTATTGGCTGTATAGAATTATTAGTCAATGTGTAAATCAGAAAAAAGAAAAATATTAACAACCACAGTTTATATATTCATATGATATTTTACCTGTCAATTTACTGTTCAGTGATTTTCTTGTGGCTATGCCAATATTTTCGCCTGACCTTAATTGTTAAAAAACATTGTAGTGTCTATGATTTTTGCGTGATGAGAACCCAATTCTGGAAAGAATCATGATGCATTGCTAATTGTTCTTCCCTAGATATGATTCTTTTTTTATTTTTACTTTTTTATATTACAGGTTTCCATACAGAGAAGCAAGACAGCTCCCGGCGGCAATGACATCAATGTTTTTGCTGCCTGCATCAACCTTACATCTTGAAAGCCTTGGGGAGGTGATTTGCATGATAACTTTTGTATATGACCATTGCCTTCTGCTGATGTTATAATTTACAACTACCAGAGAAATCCGGGGGACAGTTTCTTGTTTGAGTGATCTATAAAAACCTGAGTGTTCTTGCGCAAAGGTCAAAATGACTGTTCTGTGACTGTTCTTTTTTGTGTCAAATTAAAATTGGATTATTCTTAATGAATATGAAGTTTCATCGTAACTGTGCTTGCCCTGTTTGATTAATGTTCGAAATGCACATATGGGAGGATATGAAATCATTTGTTAGGATGTGTTTGGGAGTAATTCTGAACATCTTAATTCACGCATGTGCACCTTGTTTAAAAAATTATAGCAACTATAGTAGTAGTTAAGGTGATTATTTTTGTTATTAAATTTTATTTTTAAAGATTAAATTTCGAATGTTAACCAATATTTAAGTTGTAAACTTTAAATTTGAATCTTGAAGCCATTTTGTAGTCATGAATAATGAAATTAAGCAGCCAAACAAGTAAAAATTATCAATTATTATTTTTAGAATATAATTTAGTCACTTACCATTTGATTTATTTTCTTTGTAGAAAACGTTTGTCCTCTTAAAAAATTGAGTTCAAATCTTAGTTCAACTCGTGTATGTTCATTTTTAACATGCGTTTGTTCAGATTGGTAGAAAACAAAATTGCATAATTTATAAGTTGCTTTTCATATGTCTGGTGCCATGAAAAGCAGACCAACAATTTAATGGTCAACATTATTTTAATGCCTTCTTTGGTTAATTGATTATGCTGTTTAGTTTGCTGCGTTTTAAGTACAATGGTAAACATACTTTTACTGCCGTCATTGATCGAGAGATTATGGGGTTTAGTTTGTTGCATTTCAAATTACAGTACAAGTGAATTTAGTTGGTTTCTGTAAGATAAAAGACATTTAATTTTGCATCACGTTGATGTAGGGGTATACTCTCCGTACAAAATAAATATTGATGTTACTCCATTATCTATTCATTTACATTTTAAATTTATATTTAATGTTTTAAGTCTAAAAATCTATTTGGTGGAAACCATATCAATTAAGCAAATATTTGTATTTAATTTTAATTTAATAATGAATCATTTTTATAAATAAACGCAACTAAAAAATTATATTGTTGAGGATCAGACAATCTAAGCAATGACAAGAAAAGAAAGCATACACACAAGAATACACAACAATTTTACTTGGTTCGATCTTGGAGACATATATCCACGGTAGTATTAATATCAATTTATTTCACTCACAGCACATTAGGGTTTTATAATTACATGGCTATTTATAGAAAAAATATGATATCTATAGTATATTTATAGAGAGAAGATAACCAGGATATTTATGAGAAAAAATAAACCCTAATCAAAATTCCCATATGAGCTTTAGATCTGAAAAGAGAAACACTAATTAAAATTCCCATATAGGCCTTAGACCTAAAATGATAAAACATTAATCAAGACTTCACATACTCAACAATCTCTCACTTGGAGGCTGATTACATCAACTGCATTCCATACACTTGTAAACCCAAAATCTGTAATGATCAACCTCTACTAGTGTGGCGTCTTCTCATCAATCAACTCTGAAAGCCAGTTGAAGCTTTGTAAAGTTTCAACTTTTCTGTAGTAACCACCTTAGTCAACATATTTATAGGATTATTTGAACCAAAGATCTTCATCAAGGACAAGACACCACCACTAATATATTCTCTGATAAAATGATATCTCAGCTAAATATGTTTTGTCTTAGCATTAAACACAGGATTTTCATCAAGGTGAATAGCACTTTGACTATCATATAAAGAACACTATCAACCTGTTTTTTTATCCAACTCTTCAAGAAGGTTCTTCAACCAAATCATTTTCTTACCGGCTTCTAAGATTGCCATGTACTCTGCTTCTATGGTTGAAAGAGCAACACTCTTTTGAAGTCGAGACATCCAACTCATGCTTGTGCCACCCACTGTGAAAATATACCCTGCAATATTTTTTGTTGTATCCAAACAACAACCCAAGTTTGCATCAAAAAATCCTTTCAAAATAACATCTTGCCTTTTATAACATAAGGCAACTTTAGAAATGCCTTTTAAGTAATGTAATAACCACTTAACTGCTTCCCAATGCTCTCTTCCTGGATTGGATAAAAATTTACTAACAACTCCCATAGTATGAGCAATATCTGGCCACGTGAATACTATTGTATACATAACACTGCCAACTATAGATGCATATGGAACTTTAATCATACCTTTCTTGTTTTCATTCATTTGAGGTGACTATTTCTTTGTGAGATTGAAGTGACTTCCTAAAGGTGTACTTTTGATCTTAACATCATAGAGATTGAACTTTTCCAACACCTTATTAATATACTTCTTTAAGATAATTTAAGTGTACCTTCCAATCTATTCCTACTAATGCTTATACAAAGGATTTATTTTGAAATGCCCAAGTTCTTCATATCAAACACTTCAAACATCTGCCTTTTCAATTTGTTGATTTCAATCATGTCATCTCTTATAATTAATATGCCATCAACGTACAACACTAATATGATGTAGGATGAATCAAAATTTTTCAAGTAGCAACAATGATCTAATGTACATCTCTTGTACCCGTTTCTTCTCATAAAACTGTTAAATTTTAAGTACTACTAGCTTGGAGCTTGCTTCAAACCATATAAACTTTTTTTAACTTGCATACCAAGTTTTCTTTCCTAGATATCTGAAAACCTTCCGGTTGTGCCATGTAAATGTCTTCCTTAAGATCACCATGCAAGAAAGCAGTCTTAACATCTAGCTGCTCTAGATGTAAGTCCTTTGCAGCCACAATACTTAGCATAAGTCTGATAGTAGTCATTTTAACTACGGGAGAGAAAATCTCATTGTAGTCAATGCCCCTTTTCTGTTGAAACCCCTTGACCACTAGTCTTGCCTTGTACCTTTTACTGCCATCAAACTTTTCTTTGATCCTATACATCCACTTGTTATGCAAAACTTTCTTCTCTACTAGTAACTCAGTCAATAACCATTTTTCATTTTTTCAAGAGAACTCATCTCCTCTTTCTGGCCAACTCCCACTGAACTGAATCATCCATCTGCATAACATTGAGACTCACCATCCTTAGTCAGAAGCAAATAGTTTGCTGAAGAAGAATATCTCAATGGAGGTCGTAAAACTCTGCGAGATCTTTTAACTTCTATTTTTGGAGTAATTGAAACCACATCTTCTTCATTTGTGCTCTCTGAACTCCTACTATTTCCTGCATGATCAACTTCTTAAATATCTTCCAACATGACATTTTCCTTTTAATTTTGTTTCCTAGTAGCCTCAGATTCTAGTGCAAGCCTAACCATGTACATGACGTTCTCATTGACGTGATCCATGATAGATGCATCTTCCTTCATCATTGTATTGAGTAATTGGAGGATCAAAAAATACTTTGTTTGAAACATATGGCTTTTCTTACATATTCGATAATGTCTTGAGTAAACCATGAGTGCTCGTCTCCTTAATTATGTCAATCGGATCACGTCAAGAACTTGGCGATCTAATAAGTCCCAGTCTTTGTTACTTATCTGATTTGGCTTATGCCTTGATATAGGCTCATATAGCTTCTTATTATATAAGTAATCATCGATCTGCATCTTTTAAAACCTGAAGTCACTCCAGTCTAACCTATCGATCTTGACTTTCCCTTCATCGGCCATGGCTTTTACTCGCTTCACAACCTGGAGCTTTGGTACCATTTGTTAAAGATCTCTGAGTAATGATAAGAAGAGAAATGACACACACACAAAAGACACAAGAATTTTACATGGTTCAGTCTTGAAGACCTACATCTACGGCCGCACTAATATCAATTATTTCACTCATAACACATTAGGGTTTTACAATTATAGGGCTATTTATAGAGAACAAAATCACATGATCTCCATAGGATATTTATAGGGAAAAGATAACTAAGATATTTATGGGAAAAAATAAACCCTAATCAAAATTCCTATATAGGCTTTGGATCTGAAAAAACAAACACTAATCAAAATTCCCATATAGGCTTTGGACCTGAAAAGATAAACACTAATCAAGACTCCACATACCCAACAAATATGACTTTTTATAAAATAAATCCATATAATAAATGAAATAGTTTTAAGGCAAATCAAATAAAGAATTCAATAAATTAGAAAAGGCATAAACAACACCATTCTAAATTGATACACATGTAAACAAGCATGCAATTATGCAAAAATAAGGAACTATTTGTAGTAAGATTTTTGGCCTGACGTAATTTCATAAACGGATTGCTATACTCCCATGCAAAGTGAAGTGTGATAAGTGCCTATATATATATATATATACATATAGTATTTTTGTATTATTTCGCATGCATTTTATAAGCCGACGCCCGTTTTTGTGTTTAAATTAGTTTTATTTGTGTTTCAGGCCTTGAAGAAGTCAAAGTAAGCTCAAGAACGAATTCGGAAAGAAATCGACATAAAAAACGGTGCTTTAGAGCTCTATTACTGTAGCGAGATTACTGTATCAGGAATATTGTAGTACCCCTAATGAAATTATCCACAAAAAGGCTGGGAGCCTTGTGGCCATCCTCGCGCCCACAAGGTAGCTGATTGCGTTTTCGCAACACAGGGTGATGTGTCAACCCCTTGCGTTAATGCAAGTGCATGGGTCGTCAAGTAATAAAGTAGACCCCAAAGGGTCGGGTTGTCGAACCACAAGGAACAGAAGTACTAGTAGTTGTTCATCTTTTGTTATCTAGCCTAATGAGTGTAATTTGTGATGATCTAATGGCTAAGCCTAAGAGTGTCACTACAAGTGCAGAGGGACTGAAAAGAGAGGGAGTTATCAATCAATAAAAGTGGGGTATCCAGACAATGTTTCCCCTAGGATTCGGGTGTTAAAAGTAGATTACACGTGTTTTTAAACGAGCCAATTGAGTCGTGGGTATCCTAAGATATATCGGTCCCTGCCTCCAGGCCACCGATAACTAGTCCCCTACGAGGTCCCGGCAGAGAATTCTCTCGACGCCTCACACCACATATAACTGCTTAAAACTCTAGGGATCCCAAAGATATAACAAATTCCTAAAAGTAGATCCAACCCTGCCTCTAGGTGAAAGATCCCTAACCCCCTACGATGTCGCGGTGGAGAATTCTCTCGACCCCTCACACCACATATGGTTGCTTGACACTTAGGGAATATGGAGATAGGAAATATCTATCAGAATAAAAGGGGACACTCCGCTATCTCACGGCTCACCCTCTCAACACTCTTTACTCTTGGTAATTCTAAACCTAGCGGTGATCTCTCTCTTCACTTGATTGAATAGAACATGCAAGGCAATTAATAATGGAATCAACAGCACAAGCAAGAATTAAGAACACAAGAGCAAAACTCAATATATTAACTCGAAGAAAAACTCAATGTAAATCTAATAAAAATATGAATCATAGGGTTTACATGCTTGAATACCCTCTAGGGGTTTAGCTCTCCATGGAGCAAGTCACAAAGCAAATAAAATAATGATAAATAAGTTCAAAAGCCATAGAAAATAAACCCCTAAATCCGTGATGATGGTCTTGATGGGTAGTTTCCACGTCTGGATTGAATCCACTTCGAAGCTAGGTCGCCGGTGGCTTCCTTGATGCTATGACGGTGGAAGAATCGATCCAAGTTGTGAGGAAAGCTTCCCGAAGTCGTAAAGAACTCTCTCTAAGCCCTAGCCGCCTTGCCTCTTGAAAGTAGCCGAAAAAGATCCCTTAAAATTATAAGAAGGCGGCTTTTATAAACTGAAATCGGGGCTTCACACGAGCATCCGCACGGGCATTCACACGCCCATGTACTGTAGCCACACGCCGTGTGAAATGTTCACAAGATCGTGAACAGTGATTTTGCTACAGTACTGCTACATTACTTTTGCTACAGTTATTTCTCTCCAAAATCAATCTTCGAGTCCACATGGTCAGGCACACGCCTGTGTGGTAGGGGTGTGGCTTTCTGTCCTTTGAAACCTTCAAAACCTTATCCTATTTGCGAGCAGAAGCTGGGACATAGACGTACTTCTGCTTTTGTGCCCTTCCGGTTCATGTGATGACTTGAACTTCTCTGAAAGTTGGCAACACCTCCATGTATGCGAGCACAGCTTCTATTTTTGGTCTTGAAATGTGCCATCACTCCCTATCTTTGCGACCTTTCTTATATTTTACACCTTCAATGCCCTGTTTGCAGAAAAGAACACAAAACACACCTTATTAGTGATACAGCCTGCGAGACACTGCGAATTCCAATTGTGCCCTGTTTGCACAATTGTGCCCTGTATGTGATGCAGTTTTCTTATATTTCACACTTTCAATGCCCTGTTTGCACAGCTTCTATTTTTTTCTTCCGTCTCCTCCTCCTCAGCATCGACTGCGAGCACATATCGGCCGGCACTAATCTTCTTTACCATGCGCATAGCTCGGAGGGATGCAAGCCCCAAAGGTGCAGATACACTGATCTTCTCCATCCCTCTAAGTGCCTTGATAAGTGCTTGATTATATATATTTTATAATATCAGTTTATATGCATTGAGTATCACTTTTATCAGGTTTTAGCATTAACAAGGTGTGTTTTGTGTTCTTTTGTGCAAACAGGGCTTTGGAGACATGACGTACAGGAAGAAGCAAAGATAGGGTGTGATGACACATTTCAAGGCCACAATCAGAAGCTGTGTTCATATGCATGGGGGTGTTGCCAACTTTCGGAGGAGTACAAGTCATTACACAAACCGAAAGGGCACAAAGGCAGTAGTACGCCCATGTCCCAGCTTCCGTACAAAGCAGAAGAAGGTTCTTGATTATTTCAAAGCATAGAAGCCACACACCCTACCACACGAGCATGTGCCCGACCGTGTGGACTCCAAGGAAGACTTCGGGGAAAAAGCACTGTAGTATTTACCGTAGCGAAAGTACTGTAGCAGTACTGTAGCAAAGTACCTCACACGCCCGTGTGGGATGCCCGTGTGGATGCCCGCGTAAAGCCCCGAATTCTTTGCGGCTTTGGGAAGCTTTCCTCACCAACTTGGATCGATTCCTCCTCCGTCATAGCGTCAAGGAAGCCATCGGCGACCTAGCTTCGGAGTGGATTCAATCCAGACGTTGAAACTACCCATCAAGACCATCATCACGGATTTAAGGGGGTTATTCTTTATGTCTTTGGAACTTTATTCTCAAATTATTATTTGTTTTGTGACTCGCTGATGAGATCCGCAAGTGCACGGGTCGTCAAGTAATACCTCTCACGCACGCGTGAGAGGGTCGTATTCCCTGGGGTCCCAAGAGCTGCTATTATTTCCCCCTAGACGGCACTGTCTAGTCTACCAAAGATAGAGAAATAAAACAAGATAAGAGAACTAACAAAGATAACTATAAACACATGGACTCAGGCACACCACATGAGCATATTTAAGGAAGCAAATAATAATGAAAGCGCGAGGTCCCGGGCTAGGATCCTCTCAGGACTACAAAAGCAAGATGGATGCTAAAATTACACAGGCAGTGGTGGATGGGCCAAGAGATATCTAACAGTAGATCACCCCGATGGTCACGGCGATGACCCCTAATCCGGTAAGAGTATTGGCTCGGAATTTCTTCCGACCAAATCCTCCTACGATTGCACTACGCTTAGGAAAACCTCTAATTAGGGTCGATACTCAACCTAGGTCCAGCCCTAATGGTTGGAGGGGCATGAAATACCCGATGGTCACGGCGTATTCATACATATATCCCTTCCATGCTATGTGAGTCTAGCACAAGGGCGATGGTCACGCACCAAGTACAATCTAGAAGTTGAATCACAGAGTTCTCATGCCAAACAACACATCAAAGAACACAAAGCATGAACCACAAACCAAACCACATACCATAAATGTAAATCTAAAACATCCATACAAAGCAAGTTCATCCCAAGGTTCACCAGATGCCCGGTGACCTTGGGAGTCTAGTTCATCATCAACAAAGGAGAAAGCAAGAAATACAACAAGTACAAGACAAAGCTCATAGCAAACTCCCTTAAGATGGAGACTAGAAGGTGGTGATGAGAACTTGTCGGATCCGCGCCGGCAAGCTCCTAGATCTTCTCCTTGATAGCACAACCTCTTCTCCCCTTGATTTCCTCCTCAGATCTGCCTTCTCCCCTTGCCTTGAAGCCCTGGTGAAGATGGTGGAGAATGGTGGCCAAAAGTCCCCAAACATGATGCCCTAGGAGCCTTTAAAAAGGTGAAATCGCGACTCCGCATGGGCTGCCTCACGGCCGTGAGGTTGCCCGTGAGGCATCCAGAAAGGTTTGCAGGAAATTTCACCTCGGGGGTGCTACAGTACCTGCTACAGTAATCCTGCTACATTACTGCTACAGTGAAAAACCCAAAAACGTCGTATTTGGTGTCGAATTCTTCCTAAATACGTTCTTGAGCTCAATTAGGGTCTGCAACACAAAATAAAGAGATTTAGACTATAAAAAGGGCATCGACTTATCAAAAAGATAATAAAATAATACAATAAAATACGTACAAAATACGTATATTTAGACGTTTATCAAACATCCCCACACCTAAGCGTTTGCTTGTCCCCAAGCAAACAAACATGAAGAACAGGGGCAAGACGATAAACGGCTAAATATACGACCTCAAGCTCAACTGTACAGGACTCTACAAGCACAAATGGACAGAAATCAAGAAGTGAGTTGTTCAATGTATAGTCAAGTAATATTAGCTCTGTTTCATCCAAAGTGTTCCTGTGTGTGTGTGCTGACTCCCACCTTGACCTCTACACCCTGGATTACCCATGATGTTTGTTCACCTCACTCAAATTGAAATTAGTGCTAGGAGTGCCAAACAAAAATCCTCTCAATAGTCGGTTAAAAATCTTTTATTCCCCAAATGAAACTTTAACATCAAGTGAAGATAAGACAGGTTTCAGGCGCCCAAAGGTCACAAAAGTTTTTTTTTTTTTTTTTTTTTTTTCCGGAGTCCGCCTAACGTAGACTGCACAAAAATCTTTCAGCTGGATGCACATGCTGGCCAGGCACAAGAGCCACCCGACTTACTTGATTGCAGATCTACATATACGCATTCATGCTTTTAGAAGCAGAGGAATACTGACATAGACTCAATTTTTCACTTTTTTTTTTTTTTTAATAAATATATACAACCTAACTCAGGACGCCTGATCAACCACCTGCTAAAAACCTCACTTAAAAACCTTACTTAGGGTTAAAGCAAAAATAGGGGACTCAAAAGTTTTTTTAAAGGACTATTGAAAGAAGAATTTGACATCCTAACACAAAATCAATAAGATGGGTTAGAGTGTCAGAAGTGGAAGTTAGAGTGAGCAGGTATCAATGTACACTAAAGATGAAACAGGACTACATTCAAGTACATGTAAAGTACAACTCACTACTATCATTCTACCAAGCTAGGAAGTCCTTAACAATAAAATCATAGCTATCATAGGTGAGTCAATCATGCAATTTAAAACAATTCCAAAGTTCATGAAAATCTACCCCCCCCACTCAAAGATGCACATTGTCCTCAATGTGTCTAAATCAGCAGTGCATAAAAAATATAGGTAATAAAAGTGTAATAAGAGGGTTTCATGAACTTCCCCAAGTCTCAAAACATGAGTCTTGAAATCCATGAGATCGGGGTAGCCACCGATGATGCAAGTAGATGATCGAGAGAGAAGGTGTGCTTGATGCCCTACTTCCACCCTACAAGATAGAAAAGAACATCATCTCAAGGCATCTAACACATACCAAAAGAAAAAACACGAACAAAGCAAACAAAACAAACAACTAGCACAACACAACAATCAAGCAAAACATAATCCAAGCAAGTCCTTTGTTCAATCATTATCATGGTGTCCAAATCTCTCTAATGCAAGCATGGCTAAGGGTTTGCAAGTATGATTCAAGATTAAGTCACATACAAGGGAAGCAATGGTTCAACATCAAGGGAATGTGAAAAAATTCAAGAATTGCTACAGTAATTCTCCAAAAAATTTTGCAAGAGCTTCTCTTGTAAATGGAGCATAAAAATTTTTACAAAGCTTTGAAATTACTCCAAAAACCCACAAAAATGACAACCAACCAATCTCCCACAACATTGGCATCCATTCAACTTGAAAAGAAAAAGAAAGGGAGAAGAAACACTCATGCTTGAAAACTAGGGTTTAGAGAGATGTACCTTTGGGGAAACGATGAAGATGATGTTAAAAATCCCCATAATTAGTGTAGATCAGGTCTCTAAAAGTAGAAGAGGCGTGAAGAGGAAGAAAAATGAAGAAAAATGGTGAAAGAATGAGGGAAAACGGATGAGAGATGAGAAAGTTATGAAAGAAATGGTGAAGGGGCGCTATAAAGAGAAAGGTGCCCGAAGGCCTCACGGGTGAGCTCACGCCCGTGAGCCTACCCGTGAGCCTCTTCTGGATGGCTTATGGGCATCCTCACGGCCGTGAGGATGCCCGTGAGACCTGCAAATTCAGCCCTTATACATTTTTTTTCATTTCAAGCATTGCGCAATCAAAGCAACAATGAATTCGACCAAAAATCACACAAGAATTTGCATTCGAATGGCATAAAATCAAAGGACCAAACCTAAAAATTCAAGAACAAGCATGGATCAAACTCAAAGGACACATACAACCACAACAAATAAAGGAGAAACAACAACACAACAATCTAAAACACAACTAGAATACGAAAATTGAAAGAACAAGAATTTAAAGACTTGGGTTGCCTCCCAAGAAGCGCTTGTTTAACGTCATTAGCTTGACGTACCTCTTTCTTACCTAAGGAGCCTTGAAAATAGTGTGTTCATCCTGGCTAGAGACAGCATAAGAACTACCAAAAAATACGAATTTTACCTTCCGGGATGATGCAAGTTTGGAGGTCATGCTTGAGTTACCTTTTGGCCTCCATGGGAAAAGCTTGGGCCGGGCATTATTCAACATTGGCATTGGAGGGTCCTTAGATGGCTTCATCCTCCTACCCACATCTTCTTTGGCGCCGGCTAGAATTCCTTTGAGTACCCCACCATGTTGCTTGGGCCTCCAAGGAAAGAGCTTCGGTTGAGAATTATTTAAGCTTGGCATTGGTGGATTTATTGGTAGCTTTAACAATCTGTCCACGTTTCTTTTCTCAACCCTTCTTGAATGATCAAAAATGACCCGCAAAATTTGCTTGGGCCGCAATGGAAAAAGTTTAGGTTGGGAATTGTCCAAGCCCGGCATAGGTGGGTTCAAGGATAATTTTGGCTTCCTACCCACATCTTCAAATACAATTCCCGGAAGTTGCTTTTTGCACTTGACCAAAACTGACGGATGAATAGAGTGATCAGTATTGAGGCAAGTAGCAATTTCAAATGTTGTTGATGGAGTTTCATCTACTTCCTCACATATTTCCATAGCCATGATTTCACCCTCCCCTTTTTCTTCTTCCATGTCACCTTGAGGTGGAACTTCTATTATTTGCTCAAAGGGTGTTGATGTCACATCATTCATTTCTTTAACCTCCAACACCTCAATATCCGCTTCCAACTCAAAGTCAAATTTGTTCTCTTCTTTTCTACGGTCAATCTCAGATAGGTCTTCGGTAGTTGGTAGCAACTAAGTCAATATCTTGGAAGACTCTCCTGTCGGGCTCTCCATGCCTTGAAGAGATGATTGAGCATTAAAAATTTTGGCATTTATGGCTTCAAGTTCAGCGTCCGCATTCATCATGAATCTTGCAAACACATCTTGTGTATTAAATCCCCATTGATTAAGTTGCTTACTATGAATGACTGGAGGATGATAATGCCATGGTTCTTGAAAGGGGGGTTCTTGTAGCATTCCTTGGTGAGGGTATTCCCATTGTTGAGTAGGTTGATATGTCGAAGAATTTTGGTATCCTCCCCAATATGGGTCATAGAAATTTTGGTATGGATTGCTTTGGGTTTCTTCCATGGCAAAATAATTTTCCATCCTTTCTTCAAGTGCTTTAATTTCTTCAGCCAACAATTTTTCTCGGAAATCCATGGCTCTGTGTCAACAACAAAATTACAAACAATAAGCTATCAAAGAAAACAAGAAGAAGGAAAACAAATAAATATGCACAAAATGGTAAAAGACACAAACAAAACAAATATTCACAAAAAAAAAGATAAATGACTAGAGCAGTGAGCTAGAGGTTTTCCTAGCATTCTTGGAGGCCCCCGGCAACGGCGCCAAAAACTTGATGAGATCCGCAAGTGCACGGGTCGTCAAGTAATACCTCTCACGCACGCGTGAGAGGGTCGTATTCCCTGGGGTCCCAAGAGCTGCTATTACTTCCCCCTAGACGGCACTGTCTAGTCTACCAAAGATAGAGAAATAAAACAAGATAAGAGAACTAACAAAGATAACTATAAACACATGGACTCAGGCACACCACATGAGCATATTTAAGGAAGCAAATAATAATGAAAGCGCGAGGTCCCGGGCTAGGATCCTCTCAGGACTACAAAAGCAAGATGGATGCTAAAATTACACAGGCAGTGGTGGATGGGCCAAGAGATATCCAACAGTAGATCACCCCGATGGTCACGGCGATGACCCCTAATCCGGTACGAGTATTGGCTCAGAATTTCTTCCGACCAAATCCTCCTACGATTGCACTACGCTTAAGAAAACCTCTAATTAGGGTCGATACTCAACCTAGGTCCAGCCCTAATGGTTGGAGGGGCATGAAATACCCGATGGTCATGGCGTATTCATACATGTATCCCTTCCATGCTATGTGAGTCTAGCACAAGGGCGATGGTCACGCCCAAGTACAATCTAGAAGTTGAATCACAGAGTTCTCATGCCAAACAACACATCAAAGAACACAAAGCATGAACCACAAACCAAACCACATACCATAAATGTAAATCTAAAACATCCATACAAAGCAAGTTCATCCCAAGGTTCACCGGATGCCCGGTGACCTTGGGAGTCTAGTTCATCATCAACAAAGGAGAAAGCAAGAAATACAACAAGTACAAGACAAAGCTCATAGCAAACTCCCTTAAGATGGAGACTAGAAGGTGGTGATGAGAACTTGTCGGATCCGCGCCGGCAAGCTCCTAGATCTTCTCCTTGATAGCACAACCTCTTCTCCCCTTGATTTCCTCCTCAGATCTGCCTTCTCCCCTTGCCTTGAAGCCTGGTGATTATCCCGCAAGCGCACGGGGTCGTCAAGTAATAAACCACTCGCGCAAGCACGAGTGGGTCGTATTCCCAAGGGCCCAAGGAGCTACTATTACTCCCCTTTCGTCTATTTCCTAGCCTAACACTACAAAAGATAAATAGTGATTGCGAAAAAATAAAAAAAACTACTAATATGAAATCCGGGCTACTACTACACACATTTAGCGAACAAGGGAGAATCAAACACACGAAGAGGTGATTTGGACAATGAATTCCCCTAGAGTTGTCATTAGGTCCTGAATTTAGGATGAAATGTTGAGATGGTAGCTGGGCCAAGAGACTCCTAAAGTAGGTCAACCCCGATGGTCACGACGATCAACCCCTAATCCGATAGAAGTATTGGATCGGAATCACATCCGCCCAAATCCTCCTATGATTGCATTAAACTTAGGGAAATCTCTAATTAGGGTCAAACACAATATCTATGTTCATCCCTAATGGTTGGAGGGGTACGAAATACCCGATGGTCACGGTGTATTCATACATGAATCCCTTTCAAGCTTGGTGAGTCTAATACTAGGGCAATGGTCATGCAACCTAGCATTTCCTAGAAATGGCACACCGAGTTCTCATGCATACCAAGGCATTAAAATACACCAAACATGAACCACAAACTATAAGATTCCATAAAAGAAATACAACATCCAACAATACATCACAAGGATAATCATCCAAATTACAAACAAACACCCTTAGAGTTCATCATGTCCAAACCACAAATAAGTTAGTTCCTCATGAAAGAGGAACACTTACACAAGTTCAAGGAGCAAATAAACAAGAAAAGAAGGAAGAAACACTCCCTCTAGCTTTGGAAACCCTTGAATGGATGAAGACCTTCAAAATACACCTTGATGTCTTGGATCTTCTCTCCAAACCTTCTCCTTCGATGTGTGCCTCCCTCTTGGTGAAGATTGTGTCGTAGATCGCCGGAAATGGCCGGCAAGGAAGGTGGGGCGCCGGCCCTAGAAGAATAGATCAAAAAGTCCCCTCAAAAATGCCCTAAAAGCACTTTTAATACATGACATCGCGATGCCTTGCGGGTGGCCTTGCGGGCGCAAGGTTGCCCGCAAGGCATCCAGAGAGTTTCTCAGGAAAATTTTCCTTTCAGTGCTACAGTACCATGCTACAGTACTGCTACAGTGATGAAACCCAAAAACGCCGTATTTGGTGTCGATTTCTTCATGAATACGTTCTTGAGCCTATTTCGGGCCTGTAACACAAGATAAAGAGATTTAGACTATAAAAAGGGCATTGACTTATCAAAAAGATAATAAAATAATACAAATGAATACGTATAAAATACGTATATTTAGACGTTTATCAAAGCCCTAGGTGAAGATGGTGGAGAATGGTGGCCAAAAGTCCCCAAACATGATGCCCTAGGAGCCTTTAAAAAGGTGAAATCGCGACTCCTCACGGGCTGCCTCACGGCCGTGAGGTTGCCCGTGAGGCATCCAGAAAGGTTTGCAGGAAATTTCACCTCGGTGCTACAGTACCCTGCTACAGTAATTCTGCTATAGTACCCTGCTACAGTACTGCTACAGTGAAAAACCCAAAAACGTCGTATTTGGTGTCGAATTCTTCCTAAATACGTTCTTGAGCTCAATTAGGGTCTGCAACACAAAATAAAGAGATTTAGACTATAAAAAGGGCATCGACTTATCAAAAAGATAATAAAATAATACAATAAAATACGTATAAAATACGTATATTTAGACGTTTATCACTCGCTCCATGGAGAGCTAAAGCCCTAGAGGGTATTCGGACATGTAAACCCTAGGATTCTTATTTTCATTAGATTTACATTGTGTTTCTATTCGAATTTATCAGTTTGAGTTTTACTCTTGAGTTCTTAATGCTTGTTTGTGCTTTTGATTTCATTATTAATTGCCTTGCATGTTTTATTCAATCTAGTGAAGAGAGAGATCACCGCTAGGTTTATAATTACCAGGAGTAAAGAGGGTCGAGAGGGTGAGCCGTGAGATAGCGGAGTGTCCCCTTTCCCTTCCGACAGATATTTCCTATCTCCATATTCCCTAAGTGTCAAGCAACCATATGTGGTGTGAGGCGTCGAGAGAATTCTCCGTTGGGACCTCGTAGGGGGTTAGGGATCTTTCACCTGGAGGCAGGATTAGATCTACTTTTAGGAATTGGTTATATCTTTGGGATCCCTAGAGTTTTAAGCAGTCATATGTGGTGTGAGGCGTCGAGAGAATTCTCGGCCGGGACCTCGTAGGGGACTAGTTATCGGCGACCTGGAGGCAGGGGCCGTTATACCTTTGGATACCCACGACTCATTGTTTTCGTTTAGAAACACTTGTAATCTACATCCAACACCCGAATCCTAAGGGGAGCATTGTCCGGATACCTCACTTTTATTGATTGAGAACTCTTTTCCTTTTATTTCCTGCGCACTTGTGGTGACACTCTTAGTGTTGGCCATTAGATCATCACACACTACATTCATTAGGCTAGATAACAAAAGAGGGGCTATTACTAGTACTTCTGTTTCTTGTGGTTCGACAACCCGACCCTTTGGGTCCACTTTTATTACTTGACGACCCGTGCACTTGCGGTAACGCAAGGGGTTGACACACGTCACCCTGTTGTGTTGTTGCGGAGACGCATCATGCCTCCGTCAAACCCATGCCACAGACGAGTCGTGTGATGTACACTCCCGAGAAGATCACACCGACACGCACGTAGTGGCTTTGATGGCGAAGGTAGTCCGCCACAACAAAGCCTAAATGCATGGGAATGTTCTGGACCATAGTGTACAAGTACAGCAAATCGAGGCGGCTCAAAACTCCGGTGATGTCGCCTCGTCCCGTCATAGTCCAGCTGAAAATAGAGTGAATATACCTGTAGGTGGGACAGCTGAGCATGGTGGCCTTAGAAGATACTAGCTCATACTGGAAACCCCCACATATGGTCGAGTATGCACGGCTCGGGGTGAGTCCAATAGGATAGTCAACAATGAGTTGCTCGTACTCCCCATATGTACAAAGTCTCTGTTGTATAAGCCAAGGAAAACAGAGAACTGCGTGAGGCTCATGGTGTGATACTAACCAAATACTCTTAAGCGGATCGTGTCCTCCTTCTCAAAATCAGGGCGAGCGCTGTCAAAATCGAATGAGGACAAGACCTCCAGCGTGAGCTCGCGAAGGGTGGGATCACGGATAGTGAGAAGACGGTCCCAACCTCCCACAACAGTGAGCTCGCGGATCTCATCAGCCAAATCAATCTCCTCTAGTCCCTTCCAGTCAATTACGGGCGCCTGCCCAAATTGGAGACGCTGTAAGCGCTCATATCGCTATTGATGCTCGGACACTGCGAATGCCAATTCCTCGGGAGGAGAGGGTTACCGAGCGATGTGGGAACACTTATGGGCGACCTTCTTAGTCCTGGGTGACATATCTGTGGAAGTCAAGACAAATTAGCATAGGAAATTGATGTGCAGGAAACCACATGGGCGTGTGGATGGTCCACACGCCCGTGTTGACCATCTTCACCATCCATACGGGCGTGTGGATGGGCCACACGCCAGTGTGGATGCCCAACCTTGGCCTTTTGGCCACGGTTGGGAGATTTCCACACTTAAAAACACCCTAAAATTGTAAATCAAGCAAGCTAAAATAGTTTCCATGAAAAATCCATGCTTAAACCATTAACATACCACCAGATCTGAAATTAGAAATCATGACAAGAACCAGGGGAAGTTGGGAGCTTACCGGAGAAATTTGATGAAGATAAGGATGGGGATGGCTGGAAAAACACCCTAGTTTCCTTAAATATGCAAAGGAACGGCGTTAGGAGCCCAAGAGTCGTGCCTTTTTGTGTGGAGGCGTTAGAAGAAGAAAGGGCGCGAAGGTTTGAATGGAGGTTTCAGGCCCCCTTTCATCTTCTTATAAGCCACATGGGCGTGTAAGGGTCTCACATGCCCTTGTGAACCCTCACACGGGCGTGTGGATGGTCCACACGCCCTTGTGAAGCCAAAAATCAATGCTAGAAAGCCACAAGGGCACTCACACGGGCGTGTGAGTGTTGGTGTGGATGAAAACACGACGACAGAAGACCACAGGTGCACTCACAAGGGCGTGTGGCTGCCCTTGTGCCTTTCTGGACACCTAGAAAATATTTTTGTAGGTCTCACACGCCCATGTGGAGCCACACGGGCGTGTGGCTCCTCAGGAAGGTCACAGGGGCACTCACACCCCCTTGTACCTGCCCTTGTGGATTTTCAGCAAAACAGAAACTATGAAGTACAGGCTGAATCCTTTACTTAGAACCTCTAAAAGATCCTACATCATGCCAGATGAGTATACTTACCATAAAACACCAAGAACGTACAATGAAAATGCAACAATGATAGAATTATCCCAAAGTAGCCTACTCATGCTAGTTATTACTGCAGAAATAAAAATAACTACGAAATTAATGTAATTACTTGGGTTGCCTCCCAAGAAGAGCTTGTTTTACATCATTAGCTCGATGTACCTAATTCTCAAGGCAGTTCCTGAAGAGGGGACATCTCAGTAGCGGCTGTTACCTGGCATCTCGAATAATATATTTGCAGAGCAGAGGATGGGGGACAGATCTTGGTACCACTTGATGAATTGTCACCATTTTCTCGTATATTTGCAAAAGGCACAGTCTCTGCATCTCTGAGGTGCCTTTTGCAGTGGCGTCTTGGCCGTGTTATGCGACGGAAGATTCTCTTGAGAATCCCCGGTTCTGGTTGGTCCTCGATTACTCAAACCACTTGCACATTTGACTCCTCCTTATCCAGCTCAGGCCACCCTTCATAGGGTCAGGGTGAAACATCTCCTGCATGTACTCATCAACAAACTCATCATTAACATCCAAACAATAACAGGTGTCATTGAATTCGTGAGGGTGTTTCATAGCATCGCTGAGTCGGTAAGTGATTTTCTCATCTCCAATGCGCCAAGTCATTTTGCCTCCTTCCATATCTATCAGTGCCTTGGAAGTTCGAAGGAATAGCCTTCCTAGGATCAAGGGCATTTCCACATCCTCATCCACATCAAGTACTACAAAATCTTCTGGGAAGATATACTTGTCAATCTTAATCAGAACATCTTTGATGATACCTCTAGGATGTCGAATTGAGCGATCGGCTAGCTGCAGGGTCATTTGCGTTGGCCGTGGCTCTCTGACACACCCTTGCGTGTGTATTCCGCAAGTGCACGGCTGTCGAAGTAATAAAGTACCCAACAGGTGGGTAGTCGAATCCACAGAGAGTAGACATTAAAAACAAAAATACTTTGCTAAGTAACCAAAGAAATTCGATTGTTGTTGAGATTAAAGAGTAAGTAATAACAAAATTAAAGAACTGAAAATAAAAGCTAGATCGTAGAAAAGATCAATGTGAAGATGGAGTACTCGGACAATGCTCCCCCTAGGATCCTAGTTTCAAGTGCAAGACTTCAATTACTCTTACTCAATCGAGATTTAACGAGTCGTGGAAATCCAAAGATAAAAGGTCCCAAACCTAAATTCAACCTTGACTAGTCCCCTACGAGGTCTCGGCGGAGAGAAAACTCTCGACACCTCACACCATGTATGACTGCACTAAACTCTTGGGATTCCGAGTGATAAACCCTATTTCCAACTATAGATCAAACCCTTTGGTTCAGGTGAAAGATCCCTAATCACAAATAAGTCCCGGCGGAAAGGCCTCTCTCAACGCCTAACTTTCTTTGAGATTGATACTAACTCTTGGAATATGGAGGTAAGATGTATCATACCGGAGGGGAAAGGGGACGTGCCGCTACCTCTCAACTCACCCTCTCAACCCTCTTCAAACTTTGTTAATCTAATCCTAATGGTGATGGTCACTCGTCAAAAGAATGATTTGATTGGATTCTCAACCCTAGTGTTACTCTAAGGGAAAATCAATGAAGTACAAAAGTTTAAAACTCAAATGAAATCTCAAATTAAAGAAAAACCATTAAAGTCAATGAAACATAGAAATCCTAGGGTTTACATGTCTAAGTACCCACTAGGGGTTTAGCTCTCCATGGAGCAATACAAAATCATCAATACAAGTGAAAAAAATGCACATAATCCATATAGAAAACCCCCTTAAGCTCCGTGCTGATGGTCTATGAGGGCTGCTCCTTCTTCTCCACTGATCCCTTCTTCAAGTCTAGGGCACACCTCGCTGAATCGAAGTCGTCGAAGGCTACCCCAATAACTCTCATTGGAAGGAATCGGTGTTGAAATCGGTGAAGAAATGCCCCCAAAATATTGCAAAACCTCTCCAAACCCTAGCCGTTCTCCCTCTAGAAGTTAGGAAAAAGATCCCCTTAAAACTCTTCAGAACGGCCTTTTAAATGGTAAAAGTTGAGGATCCACACGACCATGTGGAAAATCCACACGGCCGTGTGGGAAATCCACATGCCCATGTGGATTTTCAGCCTCTACAAAACTGCATCTATAGGTCCACGATTTCTTCCGTTTCTTCTTCTGAGGCCACACGGATGACACACGATCGTGTGGTAGGTCATGAGGTATTTCTTGATGTCAAAAAACCCTTGGAGAGCTTTTGAAATCTTTGAACAAATCAGAACGAGTGAGCATGACTGCCTTCGGTCCTTCTAGAAAAACTGTCTTGAATCCTTTAGAAGTTGGCACATAGTCTTTTGTTTGACCCCGATTTGTATCTTGAACTTTGTATTTGCACAAAAGAACTCCACTTGGCACCATCATGACCTATTTTTGCCTTTATTCTCATAAAGCTTCTTCACATCCCTAATTGTACGAAAGAACACAAAAACACACAAAATGAGATATATAAACTGAAAAATGTGATGCTCATGCATGGAAAACATCTCAAATAATATATACATGCAAGCACTTATCAAACTCCCCCACACTTAAGCTTTTGCTTGTCCTCAAGCAAAGTTTATACAATAAAATTCACAAGTAGAGTAATGGAAGTGCTTCGCCTTAAGTTCACCCAAAAGTATGTAAGGAGAGCATTCTTAAACAAAGGAACAATTTAAAACATAGAAAGGTAAAAACCAATGCTCTAGCAAACTCAAATCACAAAGAAAATAGAATCTGATAGCGTGTGTGTGTGTATGCTTACTCATGCCAACCCCAAGTTTACTCTTAAGAGTTCTTATTGAAAAAGACTTATTTGAGGACAAAGAATAGGTAGTAGCTGCACACATCCTCGAAAGTAGTCATTTCCCAAGATGCCTCCTGGGCGGCTTTCACGCTTTTGAGGTGGTAGCTCTTTCCACCTGGGAGTGTTAGCTTTCACATAGCCTATTAGATAGTTCTTTCTCCCATTAGGGCATATCTAGTATCCGACTCATGAGAGTAGCTGCATACAACATAAGTGGTAGCTCTTTCCACCCCAAAAACACGTAAACAAATATAAGCATTTTTCTTTATTCACCCTTTTTTTTCGAACTAAAAGAATGAAACTAAGGTCCTTTCAGCACTGAACTAGAGTTATCAGGGTTAACAGAGCAAGAAAGGTGTAAGCAATGCAATCAGACAAAAAATTTCTAAGTTTTTCGAGTAAACTAGAGCATGGTGACAATCGATGTTTAAATTTCATCTAAATTCAAAAATACAATCCTTGTCACTTAAGGTGAACTATTATTGGCTAAATGAGCATGAAAATGATGAGCAAAAAATAAAGAACTTGTGTAACGTGAACTCCCCTCCACACTTGAGATGTACATTGCCCTCAATGTACAAATGAGCATGAAAATGTGGGTATTAAAAACAATACTCCTCTGATCTCCATATGTATATTGTGATGGAGCTGAAGTGGTAGAGACTGAAGGTGTGAAGGTTTGTGAAGTTCACACGCCCGCGTGGATGAAGCATACGGCCGTGCCTATGACTATTCCTCAAAACACCACTCATAAGACCATCTGCACGTCACAAAAAGGGTTCAGTAGAGCTTAACTCAAATAAAAGATAAAACGAGTTTATAAGCTTACATCAAAGCTTAAACTTGAAACAAACTAAACACGACTAAAGACACAAAGATAGATCTCAGAAGGTAAACCCATTCTGAGTACACAAGTTCTCAAATAACACAAAAGTAAAAATAGAAATAAAAGTAGAAAGAAACTAAAGGTGCCTCAAGCGTCATCATCTGCTGGTGCTGCTGGTGATGCGGGTGATGCATGGGGTGCTCGAGGTGTGGGCGAAGCAGCGGAGTCGGTGTCTTTCGCCATCATCTCGTCCGCCAACTCTTCCGCTTGTTCATGCTCAATCGCGGCCAACGCTTGCAAGTCGGGGGTCCGTGTCTAGCCGAACTTGAGCCTTGAGAGGCGCTCAAGCCGGGTTTGATATTTGGGTACGGCGAACTCCAACGGCTCAGGCGAGGGCTCACGAGGCCCACGAGGATGCTTATATGCAACTTTCTTTGTCCTTGGAGGTATTCCTGCGCAAAAGAAAGGCAAACGGATCATTTCGCTGTCCAAAACTAAGGTTCAAGGGTCTACAGGACCGTGTGGAATTTCCACACGGCCGTGTGGACCCTCTAGATGACAAAAACTCCCCTTGATGATCCACACGGCCGTGTGGAATATCCACATCGCCGTGCGGATCTTCGGCCATTGCTGTATGGCCATGGTTGATCCACTTCGAAGCATGCAAAGTTGCAATACTTCTACCATTGGTGTTTATAGCATAAAAACAAGTATTTCCCATGAAAATAACATGCTAAAATACAATAATCATCACCCAAAGCCAAGAAAGAAAATTCATGGTAAGAAGAGAGAAAAGAGGGCTTACCGGAGAAAATGAAGTGCAAAACCTTGATAAAACTCCGATTATAACACCTAATCCCTATAAATACGCTAGAGAATGGAAGGAGAAGAGATTTGGTCATGATCTTTGGTGTGGAGGCGTTTGAATATGAAAGGGCGCGAAGTGGAAATGAAGAGAAGGAAAATTTCTCATGCTCAAGTAATCCTCATGGCCGGATGAGCCCAACACACAAAAACTCAAATCCACATAGCCATATGGAAATTCCAAATGGCCATGTGGATTTTGTTCTGAAGTTTATGCCACAGGGCCATGTGGAATTTCCATATGGCTGTGTGACTTCTCTGGATGATAGTTCTGAAGCTTCTGAACAGCATTCACATGCCCAAATGAAAATTCCACATTGGCATGTGGAAAATTTCACATAGCCATGTGGATTCTCTGGATGCCCAGAAAATCCATTAAACTCCATCCACATAGCCATGTGGAAATTCAACATGGCCATGTGGTTCCATTTTCAGCCCAGATTTGTTTCAAAATCTGCTGAACTCATTAGAAACACATGTAAATGATGCAGAAAATGAGATCTAACATATACATGGCTAAAAACTCGACGAATTCACAGGACAAACACTCAAACTTGTTAGAAACGATAAAAACATGAATTTGTATCAAAAATTGATTAAAATGCACTGCACCAGCGATGACTGAACTAAAGCTACGAACTAACAGAAATTAAAACTGCAGAATATAAACTCAACTAAATCAAGTGCAATGAAATTAAAAACTTGGGTTGCCTCGCAAAAAGCACTTGTTTTACGTCACTAGCTTGACGTACCTGTTTCTCTCAAATCAAGGTGGTTGATGCAACAAAAGTACTTCTTCACCTGCAGTACTCACCTCGCCACCAAAATATGGCTTTAGTCGATGCCCGTTTACCTTCAAAGTGCCTCTATCTGGATGAGTGATCTCAATTGCCCCCTGCGGTGATACATGTGTTACGGTGTATGGCCCAAACCATCTAGATTTGAGCTTCCCAGGGAACAACTTGAGCCGTGAATTAAATAACAGAACTTTATCCCCCACCTTGAACTCTTTCAGAATCTTGATATGCTTATCATGCGATTTGCGTATTCTTTCTTTGTAAATTCTGTCGTTTTCATATGCTCTCAGCCTCCATTCATCAAGCTCATTAAGTTGATGTTTCCTCTGTTCCCCAGCTTGAGAAAGATCAAAATTCATTGTCTTAATTGCCCAATAAGCTCTGTGTTCGAGTTTAACGGGAAGATGACATGATTTTCCATAAACCAGATTATAGGGCGTAGTTCCTATGGGAGTTTTGTATGCAGCTCGGTGAGCGCACGTGTCATCCAAGCGTTCTGACCAATCTCTTTTCCCATGTTCTACCGACTTGGTCAAGATCCTCTTCAATTCCCTGTTGGTAACCTCTACTTGACCACTTGCATGAGGATGGTAGGTGGCGAGGCGATGGCGCACTCGATAACGCTTTAACACTTTCTCAAGCTGACTGTTGTAAAAATGTGTTCCCCTATCACTGATGATGATTCTGGGCGTTCCGAACCGGGAGAAAAGTTTCTTGAGGAATTTAAGCACAGTTCTAGCATCATTCGTTGGCAATGCTTGAGCTTCTACCCACTTAGATACATAATCCACTGCTACTAGGATGTATTTATTTCCCTTAGAGCTTTGAAACGGTCCTATGAAATCAATTCCCCACACATAAAAAACCTCACAGAATTGCATAGGGTTTTGTGGCATCTCATCACACCTAGAGAGGTTTCCTGCCCATTGGCAATTGTCGCAACCAAGAACAAACTGATGAGCATCCTGAAATAGTGTCAGCCAGTAAAACCCTGCAGCAAGTGCTTTTTCGGTTGTTCTACTAGAAGCATAATGACCCCCAACTGGGCTGAATGACAATGTCCAAGTATATTCCATCCTTCTTCTCGGGAAACACATCTCCGGATCACATGATCTGCACAAATCCGAAATAGAAAAGGATTATCCCAAAAATAGTTCTTTAAGTCACTGAAAAATTTCTTCTTCTGTTGAAAAGTAAGACCCTGCTTAAGGACCTTTCCCGACAAATAATTAGCAAAATCTACTAACCATGGTGCTTCTTCTGTTGACATATGATGAGTGCATTTCATATATATTTATTTCATGTCTTACTCCCATGATTCTTCAAGTTATCGGCATAAATTTTCCAAATTCAGTGCTATTTGAGGTATTCTTAGTTTTACATGCAGATATCAAAGTCCTAAGGCAAGAGGAAGTGATTTGAAGCGTTTTTAGGAGCTAAAGGACTTAGGAGAAACCTCATCAAGCTCAACACGGGCGCAGCACGCCGTGCTTCAAGCCGTGAAATTTAAAGGAGATTCCATCCGAGAGCAACACGTATTTTGTTCACTAAGCACGGCCGTGCAACTCTCAGCAAAGCCGCAACACGGGCGTGTTGGACCCCGTGCACATTACAGGAATTAGAGTTTCAAGAGTTTTATTCGGCCGTAATCTGCACGGCTTGGAGCACGGCTTCAACACGGCCGTGCTCACATCGGGAATTGTTTAGAACCATAGAAAATTAAGTTTTTGGGGGACTTTTTTGCTGCGAACTATAAGGGAAGGAGGAGGAAGCTTTGGGGAGCCGTCCTCACCATCACAAGGGAAATGATGCGCGAATGATAGGCCGATTGGGAGGAGAATCCATCACATCGTAAAGCCTTAAATAGGCACAAGGATGCAAGAAATTAGGGAGTTTTCAACTTCTTGTATTTTAATTTCTTTGGCATTTATTGTGTTATCTATCCTCATGAGAGGCTAAACTCTTTTAGGGAGCCCCGGGGGGAAATATTCTGATGTTGTATCTTAAACTTGTTACTCTACTTGCAGTATTTATTAATATCTTGTTCTTAGCATTAAATGTTGGTTGTTGGCTATCTTGAATATTGTTGAGTGGTTGAATTCTTGAATGTTTGATTATCTTTCCTTAGCTTGTGAATCTTTATTGATAGTTGCAAGAAGGGAGATTTCAACATAGGGTTCAATAGCACTGTGAACATCATTTACCTTGCACAACTAGATTTTAGAACTGAAGATATTTCTGATAAGTACTGAGAGAGTGCAAGTTAGTGAGCATCAGGAATTCACCCCGGGGCCCCTTCTCCTCCATCAAGCCAATTCTTACTTTTCCCTAGTGAATTACCTTCCCTTAATTCTCTTCCAGTCCAACCTAGAGTCAATCAAACCATTCCTCAACTGATTAGATACTAAGTAGAGCGAGAGTAGTAGAAGCTACACAAGTCCCAGTGGATACAACTACCTGACTTTTAGGGTACACTTTACTATTTATACGACACATACACTTGCGATTACGCAAAGGGTGTATCAAGGTTTTGGCGCCGTTGCCGGGGACTGGCAACTTCTAGGAATTCGGACAGACTTAATAATCTAATTGCTTATTTTTGCTTTGATTTTTCTTCATCTTTTATTTTTCGTCTTTTTGTTTGTTTTCTTTCATTTGTTGCTAGTGTTTGAAATTTGTTTGAACTGTTTAAAATCTTCTTCTCCTCAGGTTTTCAAGTACATATCTAATTTTCTCTTTCTGTTGATACTCAGGCATAGTTTATGACCTGGGGGAACTCTTCCCAGTTAGCATCTCCAGATCCTGACATTGAAAGGACATTTCATAGGCGACAGAGACAGATCAATTTAAGGGAAACCGGGTCAGTGGAAGTGAGTATAGAGGTAGAGCAAGAAGAAAGTATGGCCGGGAATCAGAGAAGCATCTCCGATTATGCACGTCCTAATTTGGAGGGCTCTGGATCAAGCATTGTTCGGCCACCTGTTGCAGCGAACAACTTTGAGATGAAGCCGAACTTTATTCAGATGGTGCAGCAGATGTGCCAGCTTGATGGATTTCAAGATGAGGACCCATATGCTCATCTCGCAAATTTTCAAGAAATTTGTGATACGTTCAAGGAGAATAATGTGTCTGAGGATGCGGTTCACCTTCGACTGTTCCCGTTTTCAGTGCGAGGAAGGGCTAAGCAGTGGCTAAGTTCTTTGCCTGGGGATTCTGTCACAAATTGGGCACAATTGGCCAAGAAGTTCTTAACACGCTACTTTGCAAAAGCAAAAATCACTAAGTTGAGAAGTGATATTTCCTCTTATCGCCAAGCAGAATCTAAAACCTTGTACGACACATGGGAGATGTACAAGGAATTATTGAGGAAATGGCCGCAACATGGGATAGTGGAATGGATGTAAATCCAGATTTTTTATAATGGGCTGAATGTGGCGACGAAACAAATGTTAGATGCGGCAGTTGGGGGTTCTTTGTGCAGCAAGAGACCAGAAGAAGCACAGAACCTCATCGAAAACATGGCATCTAATGGTTACCAGTGGAGTTCTGAGAGGAACAAGCAGGTGAAGAGAGCCGGACTTTATGAAGTTGATGTACTCACTACCTTAGCGGCACAAGTGGAAGCCATCTCTAAAAGGTTGGACACAATGCAAGTCCAATCTTCAGCACAGAATGTGAATACTGATAGTTAGGCGAACCAATTAGGGCCCAGTTGTTCATCGGAGGGAGTTAGTGCCACCGAACAGGTGGACTTCATTGGGCAAAATCAGCGGTACACTAATAATCCCTACAGTAACACCTACAACCCGGGGTGGAGGGCTGCCGGCTTCAACACAGCCGTGCTCATATCGGGAAAAGTTTAAAACCCTAGAAACTTAGGTTTTTGGGAGACCTTTTTGGCTGCACACTAGAAGGGAAAAAGGAGTAAGCTTTGGGGAGCCGTCCTCACCATCATAAGGGAAATGATGCGCGAATGATAGGCCGATTGGGAGTAGAATCCATCACAACGTAAAGCCTCAGATAGACACAAGGATGCAAGAAATTAGGGAGTTTTCAACTTCTTGTATTTTAATTTGTTTGGCATTTATTGTGTTGTCTATCGTCATGAGGGGCTAAACTCTCTTAGGGAGCCCCAGGGGGAAATATTCTGATGTTGTAGCTTGAACTTGTTACTCTACTTGCAGTATTTATGAATATATTGTTCTTAGCATTAAATCTTGGTTGTTGGCTATTTTGAATGTTGTTGAGTGGTTGAATGCTTGAATGTTTGGTTATATTTCCTTAGCTTGTGAATCTTTATTGATAGTTCAAGAAGTGAGATTTCAACATAGGGTTCAACAGCACAGTGAACATCATTTAATTCGCGTCGAGACTCTTGCTGTGCTTGTGGAGGTGGGGATTCAAGTTCCTTGCCACTTCTCAAAGTGACTGCCTTGAGGGACTCCCGGGGATCGATTTCCGTGTTACTAGGTAGAGCACCCTGGGGTCGTTCAGCAAGCGTCTTGGCGATCTGTGCAACTTGATGCTCAAGGTTCTGTAAAGAGGCTTGCTGATTCCTCATCATCTCTTCATGCCCGTGATTCGGGCATCATTGGCTTGGATGTACTGGACAAGGAGGGCCTCAATAGAAGGTTCCTTTTTCTCTTGTGGTGAAGGCCTCGAAAATTGAGGCTGTGTCTGTTGTTGCTGCTGCTGTTGTTGTTGTTGCTGCTGGGGGCGCTGCTGTCCCTGATTTTGGTCTGTCCAAGAAAAATTTGGGTGATTCCTCCACCCTGGGTTGTAGGTGCTGCTGTAGGGGCTGCCTGAAAACCTCTGATTTTGACCGATAAAGTCCACTTCTTCAGTCACCTGAACCACTTCTGATGAACAACTAGGCCCTGCTTGTTCTTCCCAACTATCAGCACTCAAATTCTAGGCTGACGATTGGACTTGCATTGTGTCCAACCTTTTAGAAATCGCTTCCACTTGTGCTGCTAGGGTGGTGAGAACATCAACCTCATAAAGGCCGGCTGTCTTCACTGGTTTGTTTCTCTCAGAACTCCATTGGTAACCATTGGATGCCATGTCTTCAATGAGGTTTTGTGCTTCTTCTGGTCTCTTGCTGCACAAAGAACCTCCAGCATTTGTTTGGTCGCCACATTAAGCCCATTATAAAAAATCTGGATCTGCATCCATACCACTATCCCGTGTTGTGGACACTTCCTCAGTAATTCCTTGTACCTTTCCCACGTGTCATACAAGGTTTCTGATTCTGCTTGTCGGTAAGAGGAAATATCACTTCTGAGTTTGGTGATCTTGGCCGGTGGGAAGTAGCGAGTTAAAAATTTCTCGGCCAGCTGTGCCCAATTTGTGATAGATCCCGCCGGCAAGGAACTTAGCCACTGCTTCGCCCTTCCTCGCACTGAAAACAGGAATAGTCGAAGGCGAACCGCATCCTCGGATACATTATTCGCCTTGAACGTATCACAGATTTCCAAAAAGCTTGATAAATGTGCATATGGGTCCTCATCTTGAAACCCATCAAATTGGCACATCTGCTGCACCATTTGAATGAAATTGGGCTTCAGTTCGAAATTGTTGGCCGCAACTGGAGGTCGAACAATACTCGATCCAGATCCCTCTAGATTAGGCCGGGCATAATCTAAAATGCTTCTCTGATTTCCAGCCATGTTTTCCTCTTGGTCCACTTCAACACTTACTTCCACTGACCCGGTTTCTCTTAAATGAATCTGCCGCTGTCTCCGATGGAATGTCCGCTCAATGTCCGGATCTGGAGACGCTAGATTTGAGGAATTCCCCCGGGTCATATACAACGCACAATACCCAAAAGAAAGAGATGAGATATAAACTTTCAAGCTTAATGCAAAAGAAAAATAAAATAAACAGCTTAAGTAAAAACAAAGAAAAACAAAGAACAAATAAAAGAATACAAGAAAAATGAGAACAAAAGAAATGAAACTGAAAAGCAAAATAAAACGGTTAGAGTACTAAGACTGTCCGAATTCCTAGAAGTTGGCAGTCCCCGGCAACGGCGCCAAAAACTTGGTACGCCCCTTGCGTATCCGCAAGTGCACGGGTCGCACAAGTAGTAAAGTACACCCTTTAGGTCGGGTAGTCGAATCCATAGGGACTGGAATAGCTTCTAATACTAACGTCCTGCTTAATATCTAACCAGACAGAAGATGATGGGATTGATTTTGGATTAACTTCAAAAAGGTTAAGGGAAAGGAATTTCACCAAGGGAAGATTTGAGGTTTGACTCGATGGAGGAGATGGGGCCCCGGGGTTGGATTTCCGACGTTCACTAACTCGGCTTTCTCGGCACTTATCAGAGGTATCTTCAGTTCTAAAACTAGCTATGCTATAAGGGTGTTGTTTCTAGCGCTGCCGATGCTCTAAATTGCACTCTTACTGCTTGCAACTATCGATTGTGATTTACAAACCAAGATAAGAGAACCTAACTTCCAAGCAATCAAGCACTAAACAACACACAAAATAACCAATAGCGCAGATTTAATGAAGGGAACAAGATACTCATAAATGCCGCAAGTAAAGATTAAGAGTTCAAGCAACAACGTCATCCAAACAACACCGGGGCTCCCTTAAGAGGTTAGCCTCTCATAATGACAAACCACAAGTACAATGCCAAAGAAATTAAAAGACAAGAAGTTGAAAACTCCCTAATTTCTTGCATCCTTGGGGTTGTCGAAGGATCTACAATGCCGTGTAATCTCCTCCCGATCAGCCTACCATAAGCTTGGCATTCCCTTGATGAAGAGGAGGATGAACCCCCAAAGCTCTCCCTTTCTTTCTCCCTTTGTTCGCCTCCCAAAAGTCACCCAAAAACCTAAGTTTTTAGGGTTTTAATGTTTTCCCGATGTGAGCACGGGCGTGTTGAAGCCGTGCTTCAAGCCATGCAGATTACGGCCAAATAAAACTCCAGAAAACTCACATTCCTGTAATCTACACAGGGAACAGCACGGGCGTGCTTGGGCCGTGCTGAGGGTTTGCACGACCGTGCTCAGCGAACTCAGTGCTACAGTACTCGTTCTCCAGTGCTTTTGCTACATTGCTTGTGCTGCAGTGATTTTCCACCGAAAATTCGCCAGCCTGTAATTTGCACGGGGAACAGCATTGGCGTGCTGAGGTTTTCACGACCGTGCTCAACGAACTCCGGCTGTGTTGATTTTTGGCTGAATTCTCCTGCAGTTTGCACGGGGTACAGCACGAGCGTGCTCAAGCCGTGCTGAGCTTGATGAGGTTTCTTCTAAGTCCTTTACCTTCTAAAATTATTCCAAAACACTTCTTCTTGCTTCAGGACTTTGATATCTGCATGACAAACAACGAATACCTCAAATAGCACCGTGCTTGGAGAATTAAAGCCAAAATATTCAATAATGATGAGGGTAAAGCATGCAATATATTTATATGAAATGCACTCATCACCACCACACTTGAACATTACATTGTCCTCAATGTAATCAATGCATGCAAAAATAAATGCCAAAGAGGATAATTTGAATAAAATCAAGGAGAGTTAAAAAGGCTTTCCTGGAATGGGAGAGTGATGATGCCATTCTCAATGTGAATAGTTCACTCATTCCCCATTTAGCATACATCCTGTAACGCAAGAAGGTTACACAAGTGAAGCTCAAGAAATAAAAATAAACTAAGCATAAGAAAATAATAACAAGCAAGGAAAGTAGAATAGTTTCACAAAGGGCTCCTCTTGCTAACTGTACAAAAAGAACTCATTGCCAGCGGTGCAAAATCGAACTCGGATTCAGTGGTATCAAGGTCATCAGAACTGGCGGCATCAATACCGCTCTAAAGGCTTCCCTCGCTTTCTCAGTCATCTTCTTCCTCTGTGTCAGAGGCATCAGACCGCCTGACTCTTGATCAGCAGCACAGTGACCGTTGCTAAAAATAAAACAATGGGCTTGAAAGGGAAGGGAGCACGGGCGTGATTTGTCCCGTGCTTCCACCCGTGCAACTTACGGGAAATCAACAATCGGAGGAAATAAAAGAGCATGGGCATGTTCTGGCGAGCATGGTCACTAGCACGGGCGTGCTCATAACCATGCTTCTTCCAAGACCTCACTTTTATCACATCCTGCAGAGTACACGCCCATAAGCACGGCCATGATTTGCCTGTGTTCAGCTATGAAAGTTTTTCTGGAATCTGAATCCCGATGTTTTTCAAACTTTAACTCATTTGGCTCAACCTTAGCTAATAACCAGAAGAAACTGCAATGCAGATCCTTTGAATACCAAGAATCCCAAAATAAAATTACCACCAGCCAACGACGAGCTCAAACAAAAATAAAGAGCTAACTAAAAGAAAACAAAGAAACACAACAACCAGAATTACTTTGGTTGCCTCCCAAGAAGAGCTTGTTTAACGTTATGAGCATGACGTACCTATTTCTTACCTTATGGAGGCTTGAAAAGGGTGTGCTCCTCCGGCTGTTGCTTGCATAGCTGCTGCCCATAAACACCATTTTAACTGGCCGAGGGTGTACTTTTATTGGAGGCTTGACCATTTTTAATTTAGACCTCCACGGAAATAAGCTGAACCAAGAATTGTTCAAAATTAGCTCAGGTGGGATGCTTTATTCGAAAGAATGACGCTTGTTCTATTGCCTTCGGGTTTGCTTCTTTTACCTTTTTAACTTGGCAGAGACATGGATTCAACAAACCCTCTTCTATAGCTTCTTTCTCATAACCATGTTGTCCATTCAAGCATTCATCATTTTCATATTGAGGCACTATCGAGAGGTGGGATGCTGTCATCACCAAGAGCTTAGAATCTCCATCTAGGGAGGCATACTCAGAATGCAACGGTTGTTCTTTCAGTTCCAATTCTGATGGATCTTCAATGGAAAGCTTTAATTTGTGCTCCTTGCTATAATCTGTATCGTCAAACCCATCCTCTTGACTCATAACCCAAGTGTTTACAATACTATCCTCAAACTCAAAAACACATTCTTCCACTTCAATCATTGGACATTGATGCGTGTGTTCCGCAACAACACAGGGTGATGTCTGTCAACCCCTTGTGTTACCGCAAGTTCACGGGTCGTCAAGTAATAAAAGTGGACCCAAAGGGTCGGGTTGTCGAACCACAGGGAACAGAAGTACTAGTAATAACTCCTCTCTTGTTATCTAGCCTAATCAGTGTAGTGTGTGATGATCTAATGGCTAAACGGAAGAGTGTTACTACAAGTGCATAGGGAATAAAAAAAAAAAGAGCTATCAATCAATAAAAGTGAGGTATACGGACAATGCTTCCCCTAGGATTCGGGTGTTGGATATAAATTACAAGTGTTTCTGAATGAAAATAATGATTCGTGGGTATCCTAAGGTATATCGGCCCCTGCCTAAAGATCGCCGATAACTAGTCCCCTACGAGGTCCCGGCGGAGAATTCTCTCGACGCCTCACACCACATATGACTGCTTAGCACTCTAGGGATCCCAAAGATATAACCAATTCCTAAAACTAGATCCAACCCTGCCTCCAAGGGAAGGATCCCCAACCCCCTACGAGGTCCCGGTGGATAATTCTCTCAATACCTCACACCACATATGGTTGCATGAAACTTAGGGAATATAGAGATAAGGAATATCTATCGGAAGGGAAAGGGGACACTCCGCTATCTCACGGCTCACCCTCTTAACCCTCTTTACTCTTGGAAATTCTAAACCTAGCGGTGATCTCTCTCTTCACTAGATTGAATAAAACATGCAAGGCAATTAATAATAGAATCAAAAGCACAAGCAAGCATTAAGAACTCAAGAGTAAAACTCAAACTAGTAAATTCGAATATAAACACAATGTAAATCTAATGAAAATAAGAACCCTAGGGTTTACATGTCCGAATACCCTCTAGGGGTTTAGCTCTCCATGGAGCGAGTCACAAAACAAATAACGAATTGATAAATGAGTTCAAAAGACATAAAGAATAACCCCCCTAAATCCGTGATGATGGTCTTGATGGGTAGCTTCCACGTCGAGATTGATTCCGCTTCGAAGCTAGATCGCCAATGGCTTCCTTGATGCTATGATGAAGGAGGAATCGATCTCAGTTGGTGAGGAAGACTTCCCAAAACTGCAAAGAACTCCCCCTAAGCCCTAGCCGCCTTGCCTCTTGAAAGTAGCCAAAAAGATCCCTAAAAATAATCACAAGACGGCTTTTATAATTTAAAATCGGGGCTTCACACGGGCATCCACACGAGCACTCACACGCCCATGTACTGTACGCACACGCCCGTGTGGAATTTCCACGCTGCGTGAACAGTGATTTTGCTATAGTACGACAGTAAACTACTACATTACTTTTGTTACAGTACTTGCTACAGTCATTTTTCCCGAGTCCACACGGTCGGGCACACGCTTATGTGGTAGGGTGTGTGGCTTTCTATTCTTTGAAATCTTCAAGAACCTTCTTCTACTTGGGTACGGAAGCTGGGACATGGGCGTACTACTGCCTTTATGCCCTTTTGGTTTGTCTAATGACTTGGACTCTTCTGAAAGTTGGCAACACCCCCATGCATATGAACACAGCTTCTAATTATGACCTTGAAATGTGTCATCACACCCTATTTTTGCTTATTCTTGTACTTTATATCTCCAAAGCCCTGTTTGCACAAAAGAAGACAAAACACACCTTGCCAATCATAAAACCTGATAAAAGTGACGCTCAATGCATGTAAACTGATATTATTTAATATATATAAACAAGCACTTATCATACATTCTTTGTCTAAGCTGTCATTTCTATTGTCATCCTTCTCATTACCATGAATTGAAGTGACTTGGAGGTCTTCCTCAGGCCTTCGTAACATCATCCATTGGTCATAATTTTCATCTAAGCCCCATGTCGTATCTTGTATGACCTCCATTGACAACGGCATGACTTGCTCCAAACTCTGTATCTCTTCTTGATTCACCTGATATATTCGATCCCATGGATTCACTTAAAGTTCCCATTGTAATGATTTTTCTTCATAAGAGGATATGACCTCTTCCAGGTTGTAATGACCACGGAAACCCTCAGCACTACTGGCATAATTATTTTGAGCAAACCGAGATAACAGATCCGCCAAATTTGGCTCTTGTTGGAGGTAATTTGGATGATGGTTAAAAGACGAAAAACACTGATTTTGTCTCAAGGTTGTGAGCAATTCTTCATTATCTTAACACTCCTGAGGTGAAAAGTGCCTACAAAACAAATTAATCAGAAATCAAAATAAACAAAAGAAGAATAACTTAATGAAATATATACCGAAGTAAAGAAAAATGGCTAGATTACTAGAAATGTAAACTTTCTCAAAAGTTGCCAGTCCCCGGGTCGTACAAGTAGTAAAGTGTACCCGAAGGGGTTTGGTAGCCGAATCCACAGGGACTAGTATAGCTTTCAATACTCGTCGGATTCCTAATATGTAACCGTCTCAGTAATTTGGTTTAAAAACTAATTACAAATAAAAATAAAGAAAGGGAGGATAACGGGAGAGAGAAAGCGTTTAGATAACGAGAGATCAATGCTAGGGAGTAGCGTCCCGGATCAATCCCTTGGTGTCAATCGTACTCGAATTCTTGCAGGGTTTATCAGGAGATGTCTCAATCGACCTATGTTCTAGAGTCTTGTTGTGCTATGTGGAAGATACCTGAAGTGTCATTGGAACTCTAACTTGATCTCTAACTTCTCGCATCAATCAAAGATATATGCGGGCTAAGCAAAAATCAAGAACTCAAAGCATTGAAAACACTCAACCACCATCAATGAAGACAACAACCAAAGATCTAATAAAGGGGAATGATGACAACCATAAATGCTGCAAAAATGAATCCAAGTACATTCAACAACCAAGTTCCTAATCCGGGTCATCGGAGAACGGTTAGCCCCTCATGGTCCTACAAGAAACATAAGGTAAATAACAAAAGAATAAGATGAAAATCATAAACTCCCTTCTTGCTTCACAATCTTCGTCGGAGGGCATCCGATGATGATATTGCCAAAAATCCTCCACTCCCTCAACGATCTCTCGGTCTAGATCCGGCCGCCAAAGGCGCGCCTCTTTCCCCTCGCGTCGCCTCCCCCGAAGGGGGAACAAAATATAAGAAGACCCCTTGAAACTCTAACTTTTGGGCTTAAAAAGTGATTTCTTGATGCCAACATGGCCGTGCTTAATTCTGCACGCCCGTGCTTCAGCCCGTGCAGATTTTGGGTTTCTGACTTTTTGGTGCCACAGTACTTTGCTATAGTGCATGTTACAGTAGTTATGCTACAATGCTTAGAGTGTTTTCCCGAAAATGCGCCAGGCCGTAAAGTGCACGGGCTAGAACACGGCCGTGTTGAGGCCGGGCTCCAGTCTGCACACCCATGCTCAGGGCACTCTGACCGTGCTATCTCGTGCTTTCTAATTCCTATGAACTGCACGGCCAAGAGCACGCCCGTGTTGAGGCAGTGCTTGCCTTGATGAACTTCTCTTTAAGTCCTTTTTATGTGAATTCTCCTCTAAATCATTTCTAATTGCTCTAGGTCCTAAATATCTGCACAATAAACTCAAAATACCTTAAATAACATCGAACTATACAAGTAATAGCAAAAGGACAAGTAAATATCGGGTGTAATGGGTATGAAATATATATATATATAAAGCACACATCACCATGACACTTATCGTTTTAAAGTTCTTGCACTTCACATGGAGGGTCCAATAGTTCCTTTGTTTCATAAGCTATAAAAGTCAGGAAACCTTTCATCATGGTTTTTATAGTTTCATCTATTGAATCTATGGACCTTTCGTTTTTGATTGACCTCGTTATGCTCTCTTTAAGCTCCAAAAAGAAAAAATGATTCATCGACAAGCTACTATGCTTCTTTCATAGATTCAGCTAATTGCATGGATCACATTTCTCCAGTTGCTCTGCTTGATTGTTTTATCAATTTATTTAAAAATAATATTTAGATGATGTTGTTCCTTAGTAGCCTGATTCCTTGACTAAATCTATCACTCTAGCTCGATTTTTGAGGGCATATATCTATTGGCTTCCAAGCCAATCAACTAAAAAATTCCTTTTTACTATGATATTATGTCTTCTTCTAAATTTAGAGTTATCTTAACGATGAGGAATTCTTCTCCTCACTTTCAATGAAATGCAACTTCGTAAAGCATAAGATCTTTGCTTTAACTGTGACCAGAAGTACTCTCTGTCTCATAAATGCTAGAAAAAAGGTCTTTATTACTACAATTGGATGAAAATCACCCATACAATACTAACAGCCCTGCAACAGAGTATTTAGTTGACATCTCCAATGATACATAGATGCAAGGATAAATTCAAATCTTTTAATTACATGCTATGGATAGCATTAACACATCTGGCATAATACATTTTAGGGCACTATTAAAGGCCCTCTTGTTGAAATTATTCTTAATGGTGGTAGTGATGATAATTTGATACAATGAAATGGCTAAATTCTTACATCTAAATGTTATTTCTATTCTTGCAATAAGGAGTTCATTGGCAATGGTCTAGATTACAGGTGAAGGGTCTTATTGGTAACCTGCAAGAAGAGGTACAAAATCACAAACTTTAGCGATCAGCTTAGCTATTTCGTATTGCTAGTGCAGATATCACCTTAGGTGCTCCCTAGTTGGCAAGTTTGAGCCCTCATATGATGGAAAATAAAAAATGTTACTTCAATTCTACTCTGACAATAGATTCATCAACTGCATCGACTCTGCTCCGCTAAAACCATAGCAACATGTTACATGATCGCACTCACCCATTCATAGGAATTATCAAAAACCTCTTCCTTTTTGGCTTCTTCATCTACTACATCCAAATTACCTTTTTCTCTTCCAGTGTATGCTTAGTAGTCACAAGGCATTATTACTCAAATATCAAGTAGTCGTTGCCTTGCCAATGGATTACTGTAAGGGTTGATGATCTTACACTGGGTCAGCGGGCATACATTTTCACATAGGCCAAGCCACGAGTGTGCACAGCTGCGTAGATTGGGTAGCGCGCGGTTAGCGCGAGGCGTGTGTTGTGTCGTGACCAAGATCGGGTGAAATATCCCGCACGATAATGTGCTGAGACCGTGAGGCGCGCGTGCGTTGGACTGTGGGCGTGCGCGTGACTGACACACCCTTGCATGTGTGTTCCGCAAGTACACTGGTGTCAAAGTAATAAAGTACCCAACGGGTGGGTAGTCGAATCCACACGGAGTAGACGTTAAAAACAAAAACACTTTGCTAAGTAGCCAAAGAAATCCAATTGTTGTTGAGATTAAAAAGTAAGTAATAACAGAATTAAAGAACTAAAAGTGAAAGCTAGAGCGTAGGAAAATATCAAAGTGAAGATGGAGTACTCGGACAATGCTCCCCCTAGGATCCTAGTTTCAAATGCAAGACTTCAATTACTTACTCAATCGAGATTTAACGAGTCGTGGAAATCCAAAGATACAAGGTCCCAAACGGAATCTTGCATCTTATGAATAGACTCACATGCCCATGTGAAAATTCCACATGGGCATGTGGAAATTCAATCTTTGCCAAACAAGCTCAAAATCACTCACATGGCCATGTGGATTCTCTGGATAACTAGAAAACCCATTAAAATTCATCCATATGGCCATGTGGAAAACTCCACATGGCCATGTCGTTCCATTTTTCAGCCCAGAATTCTTACAAATTCTTCTGAATTCATTGGAAACATATGTAAACACTGCAAAAATTGCAATTTAACCTATACATGGCCAAAAACTAGACGAATTCATAGGGAAAACAATCAAACTTTCCAAAAATGATAAAAACATGAATATGCATCTAACATCGATTAAAAGGCACTGCACCATCGATGAATAAACAAAAACTACAAACTACCAGAAACTAAAATTACACAAATAAAAACTAACTAAAACAAGTGGAAAGAATGTAAAAATTGAGTTGCCTCCCAACAAGCGCTTGTTTTATGTCACTAGCTTGACGTACCTGTTTCTCTCAAAGCAAGGGGGGTTAATGCAACAAGAGTACTTCTTCACCTGCAGTAGTCACCTCGCCACCAAAATATGGCTTTAGTTGACCCCCGTTTACCTTAAAAGTGCCTCTATCTGGATGAGTGATCTTGATTACCCCCTGCGGTCATACTTGTGTTATGGTGTATGGCCCAAACCATCTAGATTTGAGCTTCCCAGGGAACAACTTGAGCCGCAAATTAAATAACAAAACTTTATCCCCCACTTTGAACTCTTTCGGAATCTTGATATGCTTATCGTGCCATTTGCGTATTCTTTCTTTATAAATTCGGGCGTTTTCATATGCTCTCAGCCTCCACTCATCAAGCTCGTTAAGTTGATGTTTCCTCTGTTCCCCAGCTCAAGAAAGATCAAAATTCATTGTCTTAATTGCCTAATAAGCACTATGTTCGAGTTCAACAGGAAGATGACATGATTTTCCATAAACCAGATTATAGGGCGTAGTTCCAATGGGAGTTTTGTATACAGTTCGGTGAGCCCACAATTTTTGTCATCCAAGCGTTCTGACCAATCTCTGTTCCCATGTTCCACCGACTTAGTCAAGATCCTCTTCAATTCCCTGTTGGTAACCTCTACTTGACCACTTGCATGAGGATGGTAGGTGGCGAGGCGATGGCGCACTCGATAACGCTTTAACACTTTCTCAAGCTGACTGTTGCAAAAATGTGTTCCCCTATCACTAATGATGATTCTGGGCGTTCCAAACCGGGAGAAAAGTTTCTTGAGGAATTTAAGCACAGTTCTAGCATCATTCGTCGGCAATGCTTGAGCTTCTACCCACTTAGATACATAATCCACTGCTACTAAGATGTATTTATCAACATTAGAGCTTGAAAACGGTCCAATGAAATCAATGCCCCACACATCAAAAACCTCATAGAATTGCATAGGGTTTTGTGGCATCTCATCACGCCAAGAGAGGTTTCCTGCCCGTTGGCAATTGTCGCAAATAAGAACAAACTGATGAGCATCCTGAAATAGTGTCGGCCAGTAAAACCCTGCAGCTAGTGCTTTTTCGGCTGTTCTACTAGAAGCATAATGACCCCCAACCGGGCCTGAATGACAATGTGCAAGTATATTCTATCCTTCTTCTCGGGAAACACATCTCTGGATCACATGATCTGCACAAATCGGAAATAGAAAAGGATCCGCCCAAAAATAGTTCTTTAAGTCTCTGAAAAATTTCTTCTTCTGCTGAAAAGTAAGACCTTGCTTAAGGACCGATCCCGACAAATAAATAGAAAAATCTGCGAACCATGGTGCTTCTTCTGCTGACAAATCTTAGATTCTATACAAGTGTTTCTCCGGGAATGAATCATTAATTTTCTGTCCTTATGGCCCATGTCCCTCAAAACCTTCCAATCGATGGGTTACATTTTCGACACCCCTTTTGTTCTTGTTTTCCATGTCAAACTCCTGCAAAAGCAAAACCCATCGAATTAACTTGGTTTGGCATCGGTCTTACTCATGAGATAAAGCAAATCAGAGTGATCTGTAAAGACAGTGACTTTGGATAAGATCAAGTACGGCCTGAATTTGTCAAACGCATAAGCCTCGGCCAGCAGTTCTTTCTCAGTAGTAGTATAATTTTCTTGGGCGCTTGTGAGCGTTTTGCTCGCGTAATAGATGGGCTGAAAATGTTTGTCCTTTCTCTGCCCCAGCACTGCCCCAATTGCATAATCGCTAGCATAGCACATGAGCTCAAAAGGGGTACTCCAATCTGGTGTAATAAAAAGTGGTGCCTGAATCAACTTCTCCTTTAACATGTTAAATGCGACTAAACACTCATTTCCAAACTCAAAAGGAGCGTCTTTTTCAAGAAGTTTTGTTAATGGTTGTCTGATTTTGGAAAAATCCTTAATACATTGCCGATAAAAACCGGCATGCCCAGAAAACTGTGAATCCCCTTCACGTTGGTTGGTGGTGGAAGCTTCTCGATCACTTCAATCTTTGCCTTATCCACTTTTATCCAATTTTTAAGAAATTTTATGAATGAGAAATATCCCCTTGGACCATGAAATGGCATTTCTCCCAATTCAACACCAGATTTGTTTCTTCACATCTCATGAGAACTTTTTCTAAATTCTTCAGATAGCTATCAAAAGTATCCCCAAGCACTGAGAAATAATACATGAATACTTACATGATATCATCCAGAAGATCATCAAATATAGCCGTCATGCATCATTGAAAGGTAGCGGGTGCATTACATAGTCCAAACGGCATCCTTCGGTAAGTTATCAATCAATAAAAGTGAGTTATCTGGACAATCCTCCCCCTAGGATTCGGGTATTGGATGTAGATTACAAGTGTTTCTAAACAAAAACAATGAGTCGTGGGTATCCTAAAGTACAAAGCCCCTGCCTCCAGGTCGCCGATAACTAGAACCCTACGAGATCCCGGCGAAGAATTCTTTCGACGCCTCACACCACATATGACTACTTAAAACTCTAGGGATCCCAAAGATATAACAAATTCCAAAAAGTAGATCTAACCCTGCCTCAAGGTGAAAGATCCCTAACCCCCTACGAGGTCCCGGCGGAGAATTCTCTCGACACCTCACACCACATATGGTTGCTTGACACTTAGGGAATATGAAGATAGGAGATATCTATCGGAAGGGAAAGGGGACACTCCGCTATCTCACGGCTCACCCTCTCAACCCTCTTTACTCTTGGTAATTCTAAACCTAGCGGTGATCTCTCTCTTCACTAGATTGAATAAAACATGCAAGGCAATTAATAATTGAATCAAAAGCATAAGCAAGCATTAATAATTCAAGAGTAAAACTCAAACTAATAAATTCGAATAGAAACACAATATAAATCTAATGAAAATAAGAATCCTAGGGTTTACATGTCCGAATACCCTCTAGGGGTTTAGCTCTGCATGGAGCGAGTCACAAAACAAATAATGAATTGAGAAATAAGTTCCAAAGACATAAAGAATAACCCCCCTAAATCCGTGATGATGGTCTTGATGGGTAGTTTCCACGTCTGGATTGAATCCACTCCGAAGCTAGGTTGTCGATGGCTTCCTTGATGCTGTGACGGAGGAGGAATCGATCCAAGTTGGTGAGGAAAGTTTCCCAAAGCCGCAAAGAACTCTCTCCAAGCCCTAGCCGCCTTGTCTCTCGAAAGTAGCCGAAAAGATCTATAAAAATAATCACAAGCGGCTTTTATAATTCGAATTCGGGGCTTTACGTCGGCATCCACACGGGCATTCACACGCCCGTGTACTGTAGCCGCACTGTGATTTTTCCCCGAAGTCTTTCTTTAAGTTCACACGGTCGGGTACACGCTCGTGTGGTAGTGTGTGTGGCTTTCTATCTTTTGAAATCTTCAAGAACCTTCTTCTGCTTGGGTACAGAAGCTGGGACATGGACGTACTACTACCTTTGTGCCCTTTCTCTTTGTGTAATGACTTGGACTCCGCCCCGAAAGTTGGCAACACCCCCATGCATATGAACACAGCTTCTAATTGCCGCCTTGAAATGTGTCATCACACCCTATCTTTGCTTCTTCTTGTACTCCATGTCTCCAAAGCCCTGTTTGCACAAAAGACCACAAAACACACCTTGTCAATTATAAAACTTAATAAAAGTGATGCTTAATGCATGTAAACTGATGTTATAAAATATATATAAAACAAGCAGTTATCATGGGTCTTCAATGGAAGGTCGCAATCTGTGCCCTTTAGTCTATCAATTTCATCAAATTGTTCAGACTCTTCTTCAGAAGTCTCTTCTAAGCCCTCTTCTTGAGTATATGTAATTTGCTCGGTTTTGAGACCTTCTACGCTTTCTACTCCATCTTTTGCACATATTTCGTTGGAAATACCTCAGGAGGAAATTTCTTGCCTTTCACCTTTATCAAATGAATCAAATCGATGAAGGACCTCTTCTAAGCTCTCCTCTAACTCACCGCTCTTACATGCCAGTGTTGCTTCTTCAAATCGAGTGAGTACACTGGATAATTCACAGCTTCGAACTTCGGTATCCCCAACTACATCAATGTTGCACTCCCCTGCACAATAATTTATTCCAGCTTGATTTTTCAGCAAGTTATGCGGAGGTGATTACTCGGTGAACCAATACATCTTCTGTTCAATGTCTCTCACCATTCCAGTGATTTTTTTGAATAATTCTGTTTTATTGATCATGATTCCTACAAAATTAATAAAGAATAGACACTTCAGAATGGTTTAGGAATATGAGAATAGGTAATAGAAAAGTCGGAGAATGACTAAAGTAACAAAGTATAGATTTTCCTAAAATGCCAAACTCCACGGCAACGGCGCCAAAAACTTGACACACCCTTGTGTGTCTGTTCCGCAGGTGCATGGGTGTCGAAGTAATAAAGTAAACAACGGGTGGGTAGTCTAATCCACAGGGAGTAGACGTTAAAAACAAAAACATTTTGCTAAGTAGCCAAAGAAAACCAATTGTTGTTGAGATTAAAAAGTAAGTAATAACATAATTAAAGAACTAAAAGTGAAAGCTAAAGCGTAGGAAAAAATCAAAGTGAAGATGGAGTACTCGGACAATGCTCCCTACGATCCTAGTTTTAAGTGCAAGACTTCAATTACTCTTACTCAATAGAGATTTAACGAGTCGTGGAAATCCAAAGATACAAGGTCCCAAACCTAAGGTCAACCTTGACTAGTCCCCTACGAGGTCCCGGGGGAGAGAGAACTCTCGACGCCTCACACCACGTATGACTGCACTAAGCACTTGGGAGTCCAAGTGATAAACCTTATTCCCAACTATAGATCAAATCCTTTGGTCCAGGTAAAAAATCCCTAATCACAAATAAGTAACAGCGCAAAACCCTCTCTCAACGCCTAACTCTCTTTGAGATCGATACTAACTCTTGGAATATGGAGGTAAGCTGTACCATACTAGAGAGGAAAGGGGACGTGTCGCTACCTCTTGACTCACCCTCTCAACCCTCTTCAAACTTGGTTAATCTAATCTTAATGGTGATAGTCACTCGTCAAAAGGATGACTAGATTGGATTCTCAACCCTAGTGTCACTCTAAGAAAAAATCCTAGGGTACACAAGTTTGAAACTCAAATTGAATCTCAAATTAAACAAAAAACATTAAAGTCAATGATACATAGTAATCCTAAGGTTTACATGTCCAAGTACCCAATAGGGGTTTAGCTCTCCATGGAGTGATAAACGTCTAAAATTACGTATTTTGCATGTATATGTTGTGTATTATTTTTACATTTTATTGTTGGATCAATGCCCTTTTGGTCTAAATTGCTTTATCTTTATATTTCAGGGCTGTCAGAAGCCCTGGGGGACTCGACGACACGATGGGGGACAAATTCGGCATCAAAATAGCGTTTTCGAGCAGGGATTACTGTAGCACATATTGTATCGTACTGTAGCTGTTACTGTAGCTTATCACGGGCTTCTCGGCAGAAAAGTGGAAATCCCGAGGGGTTAGCATACGGCCGGTATGCTGACCCGTTTACCCATCGGGATTTGCTTGTTTAAATGTTATCTAGGGCATTTTTTTGGAGGACTTTTAGGTTTTCTTTGGAGAAGAGCTTTTGGGAGATTAAAAATACGAGGGTTTCGGTTTGGACACCACTTTCACAAGCTTTAGGAGGGAAAAAAGAGAGGAAATCCGAGAATTCTTCAGTGGGGAGAGCAAGATTTAGGAGGATCCACTTGAAGGATTTCATTGCTTGGAGGTTGAAGACGACGGGATGCCACCCCTTCGAGTGGCGACTTCGGAAGGTTTTCTCCGAGGATTCAAGCGTCATTCGGCCTTCACCTTTTGAGGGAGTGTTCATCATGTTTAATTTAGTTGTTTGCATGGATTGTTTGGTTGATTTGTTGAACATGAACAACTAAACCCCAAGGTCACCGGATGTAGGGGAACCTTGGGGGTGAACTTGTGATGTTTTGGATTATTTGAGTCTTTTAGTGCATGATTGGCTTGTTCTGATCCTTGTTTGGTGTTCTTTATTATTTTGGTACATTTGATTGATTGATGTATCAAATGCTTGGTAGCACTTTGTAGCATGACCATTGCCTTAGTGCTAGACTCCATCAAACTTGGAAGGGATTATTGTATAAATACGTCGTGACCATCGGGTATTTATACCCCCTCCATTTCTATGGTTGAAAACTAACTAAAGTTTCTGATGAGTGCATTTCAAATATATATATTTTATACTTTATTTTCATCATTATTGAGTCTTTTGGCTTTAATTCTCCCAATTCAGTGCTATTTGAGGTATTCTTGGTTTTCCATGCAGATATCGAAGTCCTGGAGCAAGAAGAAGTGATTTGGAATAATTTTAGAAGCTAAAGGACTTGGAAGAAACCTCATCAAGATCAACACGACCTAAGCACGCCCGTGCTCTACCCAGTGCAGATTGCAGGAGAATTCAGCCAAAGTCAGCACAGTTTGAGTTCGCTGAGCACGGTCGTGCAAACCCTCAACACGCCCTAAGCACGCCCGTGTTGAACCCCGTACAGATTACAGGAATGAGAGTTTCTGGAGTTTTATTTAGCCGTAAGCTACACGGCTTGAACCACGGCTTCAACATGCCCGTGCTCACATCGGGAAAACATTAAAACTTAAAAACTTATGTTTTTGGGAACTTTTTGGTGGACGAACTAAAGGAGGAAGAAGGAGAGAGATTTGGGGGTTCGTCCTCCTCTTCACCGAGGGAATGTCGCGCATATGGTAGGCCGATCGGGAGGAGATTCCACAGCATTGTAGATCCTTTGACAACCTCAAGGATGCAAGAAATTAGGGAGTTTTCAACTTCTTATATTTCAATTTCTTTGGCAATTTCCTTGTTGTTTAATGTCATGAGGGGCTAAACTCTTAAGAGAGCCCCGGGGTGGTTTGTATGACGTTGTAGCTTGAACTCATTATCTTTACTTGCAGCATTTATGAATGTCTTGTTCCTTACAGTAAATCTGAGTTATTGGCTATCTCGTGTGTTGTTTAGTGCTTGATTGTATGGAAGTTAGGTTCTCTTATCTAGGCTTGTGAATCATTATTGATCGTTGCAAGCAGTAAGATTTCAACTGAGGGCTCCGCAGCGCTGGAAGCAACATTCTTATAGCATAACTAGGTTTAGAACTGAAGACATCTCTGATAAATACTGAGAAAGACCTAGTTAGTGAATGTCAGAAATCCAACCCCGGGGCCCCATCTCCTCCATCGAGTCAATCCTCACATTTCCCTTAGTGCATTTCCTTCCCTCGATCTCCTTGAATTCAACCTAGAGTCAAATCCATCTTTTTTTGTTTGGTTAGATATTAAGCAGAATGTTAGTATTAGAAGCTATACCAGTCCCAGTAGATACGACTACCCGACTCAGATGACGCTCCAACTTGCTGATCGCTCCACTCGCCGACCTCTGGGAATTGTGGAGGATGTCTTGGTTAAAGTGGACAAGTTTATATTCCCGGTGGACTTTGTTATTCTAGACTTGGATGAACGGGATGAGGTACCTCTGATTTTTGGGCGGCCATTCCTCGCTACTTCACAAGCTATCATTGATTTGAAGGATGGTCACCTAACATTAAGAGTGGGGGATGAAGAAGTTGTGTTCAGATTGAAAGAAGCTATGAGGCACCCAATGGCATTTGATGATTCTTGTTATTTTCTTGATGCCACTGACGATGTAACTGGTGAATTGCTTATTCAACGCTTGCACTGGATTAGGGGTCAATTGCCGTGACCATCGGGTTAACCTAAGTTTAGGTTTTCTCGGTCCAACTAGCCACGTGTTTAATTTCTCAAATATCCTACTCACGTAAGTAGCTCCCTTGGGGATCCACATCCATGGTCGTTTTCCAACCTTGAGCATCTCCTGTGTTTTGATTTCGTCGCATTTATTTAAACAATTTCTCTTGTTGTTCATTTTTTTTTCTTTCCTGTTTATTCTCTTGAAATCGAATCGGTGAGCTAAACAACAAGTAAGAAGTGAGTAAAGTAGCAACTCGGGCCCCTTGGGAATACGACCCACTCGTGCGTGCGCGAGTGGTTTATTACTTGACGATACCGTGCGCTTGCGGGTGTTCACACGTTATGTCGATCATGGAGCAATACAAAATCATCAATACAAGAGAAAGTAAATGCACAAAATCCATAAAGAAAACCCCCATAAGCTCTGTGCTGATGATCTACGAGGACTGCTCCTTCTTCTCCACATATCCCTCCTTCAAGCCTAGGGCACTCCTCGCCGAATCGAAATCGTCGAAAGCTCCCAGAATAGCTCTCCTTGGAAGGAATTGGTGTTGAAATTGGTGAAGAAACACCCCTAAAACGTTGCAAAAACCTCTTGAAACCCTAGCCACTCTTCCTCCAAAAGTTAGGACAAAGATCCCCCAAAAACGCTTCAGAATGTCCTTTGAAATGGCAAAAGTCGAGGATCCGCACGGCCATGTGGAAAAGCCACACGACCGTGTGGAAAATCCACATGCCCATGTGGATTTTCAGCCTCTACAAAACTACATCTATAGGTCCCCGATTTCGCCCGTTTCCTCTTTTGAGGCCACACGGACGGACACACGATCGTGTTGTAGGTCATGAGGCATTTCTTGTTGTCGAAAAACCCTTGTAGAGATTTTGAAATCTTCGAACAAATTAGAACAAATGAGCATGACTGCATTAGCGTCTTTCTACAAAAACTGTCTTGAACCCTTTAGAAGTTGGCACATACTCTCTTGTTTGACCCCGATTTGGATCCTGAACTTTGTATTTGCACAAAAGAACTCAACTTGGCACCATCATAACCTATTCTTGCCTTTATTCCCATAAAAACTTCTTCACAACCCTAATTGCAAGAAAGAACACAAAAACATACGAAATGAGAGATATAACCTGACAAATGTGATGCTCATGCATGGAAACCATCTCAAATAATATATACATGCAAGCACTTCTCAGTGACCGATGAGCGCGTGGAGTAGGCGTGCTCATACCAAGAGTCAAGTGTTGCAAGACTTCATTATGTAGAGTATTAGATCTCTAGCAAGTCTAGGCGGGGAGACCGAAAGCGGATTCCGGATTTGACCCGTAGTCGGGAGCGTTGCCGAGCTAGGGCCGAAGATGGCACGCGGTATTGCCGCGCGTGACCGGTACTGCTGCGCGCTGTGACCAAGAGTGGCTGGTTAAAGCTACAGTTGCGTCAGTGGACACTGCAAGATAAGTGAAGTCAGAGAATTCATGCCAGACCTGTATTGGGCATGGGACTCAGTTAAACTTGGATTTGAGGTAGCTCTTGTAATAGGGTCTAATGTGTCTTGGGAGGAGACAAGGCCACTTGGTGTTGGTTTTGGCCATGGTTGTAAACATTTCTCAATCTAAGAGAGTTTATATTTCTCTCTTAAAATGGGTTTCATGTGTTATGTTTCTCGTACCGTGGATGTTTTCCGGTTTTGCTCGCTTTCTATTATTTCGCTGTGCTTATACTGCAAACAGGAATTCACTAACTATTCTTGCGAGAAAAACTGACATGTAGCTATGGTGCATGTCAAGTGCCGCACGGCCGAAGGTGATCGGTTGAGGCAGTGACAATTACTACCATCAAGGTCATGAGATCATAAAATTTCATTATTGCATAATTCTTCTCCAGTGAAAGTCTAGCCATATCATTGCCTCTACAGCTAGAAAAAGGAGATTGAAAAGCTGGTCTGTCAAATGCTACTAGAAAATTAATTGAGCAGAGTATAATCCCATTTTCATCACTTGTTTTAGTAGCTAAAAGGGAAGGCAAATCAGGGATATTGTGTACTGATTACGAGGATCTTAATGCAATCAATACTAAGGATGCTTTTTGATGCACACAACACGGGGTGATGTGTTAACCCCTCGCTTTACCGCAAGTGCACGGGTCGTCAAGTGACACACACATGCGTGTGTGCTCCGCAAGTGCACGGGTGTCGAAGTAATAAAGTACCCAAACGCCCGTGTGGATCCTTGAGATGGCCAATTATAAAGCCGTTCTGAAGCGTTATTTGAAGGAGCTTCTTCCACACTTGAGAGAGGGTGACGGCTAGGGTTCAGGAGGTTCTTGCTACACTTTGGGGGGTGCTTCTTTAACGTCTTCAACATCATTCCCTTCCAAGGAGAGCTATTGGGGGAGCCTTCGACGACTCGATTCGACGAGTTGTGCCCTAGGCTTGGAGGAAGGAACTCTTTGGAGAAGAAGGAGAAGCCCTCATAGACTATCGGCACGGAGCAAAAGGGGGTTTTATTTATGGATTGTTTGCATTTAATTTCCATTCCTTTCATGATTTTGTATTGCTCCATGGAGGGCTAAAACCCTAGTAGTACTTGGACATGTAAACTCTTGAATTTCTATGTTTCTATGACTTTATTGTTGTTCTTTAATTTGAGTTTTAATTCGAGTTTCAATCTTGTATGCTTCTTGGATTCTTCCTTAGAGTGACAATAGGGTTGAGAATCAAATCTAATAATCCTTTTGACGAGTGACCATCACCATTAGGATTAGGTTAACCGAGATTGAAGAGGATCGAGAGGGTGAGTTGAGAGGTAGCGACACGTCCCCTTTCCCATCCGGTGTGGTTTACCCTACCTTCTTATTCCAAGCTTTATTATCGATCTCAAAGAGAGTTAGGCGTTAAGAGAGAAATCTTTCCGCCGGGACTTATTTGTGATTAGGGATCTTCCGCCTGGACCAAAGGGGTTGGTCCAATTTTCGGAATATGTTTTTTCATTTGGATTCCCACAAGCTCTTCGCAGTCATACGTGGTGTGAGGCGTCTAGAGTCTTTCTCTCCGCCGAGACCTCGTAGGGGACTAGTCAGGGTTTACCTTAGGTTTGGGACCCTGTATCCTCGGATTTCCACGACTCGTTGATTTTCATTGCAAGAAGAGCAGCTTAAGTTTTGCACTAGAAACTAGGATTCTAGGGGGAGCATTGTCCGAGTACCCCATCTTCATATTGATCTTATTCTACACCCTAGCTTTCATTTTCAGAACTTTATTTCTATTTCTTTCGTGTTCTATTTTCTTTCACAACATCAATCGATTTATCTTTGGCTACTTAGCAAGGTGTGATTGTTCTTACGTCTACTCCCTGTGGATTCGACTACCCACCCGTTTAGGTACTTTATTACTTCGACACCCGTGCACTTGCGGAGTACCCACGCAAGGGTGTGTCAGTGCTCTTGGCCGTGTAGTTCCCAGGAATTGAAAAGCACGAGGAAGCACGGTCAGAATGCCCTAAGCACGGTCGTGCAAATGCCAACACAACCTCGACACGGGCGTGTTCCACCCCGTGCAAATTACAGGCTAGCGAATTTTCGGGGAAAATCACTGCAGCAAAAATAATGTAGCACAAGTACTGTAGCACAAGTACTGTAGCAATGAGAACTCAGCAACCCATCAGCACGGCCTAAGCACGCCCGTGTTAAACCCCGTGCAGATTACAGGAATAAGAGTTTCTCGAGTTTTATTTGACCATAATCTGCACGGCTTGGAGCACGGCTTCAACACGCCCGTGCTCGCATCGGGAAATCATTAAAACCCTAAAAACTTAGGTTTTGGGGAGACTTTTGTTGGGCGAACTAAGTTAGAAAGAAGGAGAGAGCTTTCGGGGTTCATCCTCCTTTTCATCAAGGGAATGGCAAGCTTATGGTAGGTCGATCGGTTGGAGATCTTACAACATTGTAGATCCTCAGACAACCACAAGGATGCAAGAAATTATGGAGTTTTCAACTTCTTGTCTTTCAATTTCTTTGGCATTGTACTTGTTGTTTGTTATCATGAAGGGCTAAACTCTTAAGGGAGCCCCGGGGTTGTTTGTATGACGTTGTAGCTTGAACTCTTTATCTTTACTTGCCGCATTTATGAGTATCTTCTTCCTTTCATTAAATCTGAGCTATTGGTTATTTTGTGCGTTGTTTAGTGCTAGATTGCTTGGAAGTTAGGTTCTCTTATCTAGGCTTGTGAATCGCAATCGATAGTTACAAGCAGTAAGATTGCAATTTAGAGCATCGGCAGCGCTAGAAGCAACACCCTTATAGCATAGCTAGGTTTAGAACTGAAGATACCTCGGATAAGCGCCGAGAAAGCTGAGTTAGTGAACGTCGGAAATCCAACCCTGGGGCCCCATCTCCTCCATCAAGTCAATCCTTAACCCTTCCCTTGGTGAACTTCCCTTCCCTTAACCTCCTTGAAGTTAACCCAGAGTCAATTCCATCTTTTTCTGTTGGTTAGATATGAAGCAGAACGTTAGTATTAGAAGCTACACCAGTCCCTGTGGATTTGACCCGACCTAAAGGGTATACTTTACTATTTGTGCGACCCGTGCACTTGCGGATTCGCAAGGGGCGTACCACGTCTCACACCACAAATGATTGCTTGAAACTTAGGGAATATGGAGATAGAAAATATTTATCGGAAGGGAAAGGGGCACTCCGCTATCTTATGGCTCACCCTCTCAACCCTCTTCACTCTTGGTGATTCTAAACCTAATGGTGATCTCTCTTTTCACTAGATGGAATAAAGCATGCAAGGCAATTAATAATGAAATCAAAAGCAATTGCAAGCATTAAGAACACAGGAGCAAAACTCAATATATTAAACTTAAATAGAAACACAATGTAAATCTAATAAAAATATGAATCCTAGGGTTTATACATCCGAATACCCACTGATACGCCCTTGCGTATCCGCAAGTGCACGGGTCGTATTAGTAATAAAGTGTATCCTAAGGTCATCATTCATTTCTTTTTTTTTCCCGAGTCCGACTAACGTAGACAGCACCAACATCATTTTGAAATCTTTTTAGAGGGTGCACATGCTGGTTAGGCACAAGAGCCACCCAACTACTCGATTACAGTCTACACAGACGCATTCATGTTTCAGAAGCAGAGGAATACTCACATAGACTCATTTTTTTTTTCACATTCACCCTAGATCACATCTTCTACATGACACAAAACTAGGATTAGCTCAACAAGACTTAGAAGTTCTTAAGAGTCATTGAAGGATTGGACTTAGTGTTTTAAGGCCAAGTACTCAAAGTAGTGTGTTACGCATACAAGAGAGTTAGACAAGTGACATTGGTTATTCCTAGGGCATCGACAAAAAATTCAGTACATATGACAATACTAGGGGTAAAACAGAATTCAATAAACCATGGAAACAAGTAACTCACATCAATCATTAATCCAAGCTAAAAGAATCTGACAAGAATGAACAAATCCATCATAGGTAACACAAGCATGTAACAAATGGTCATAAAACATGAAATACACCCATCCCCACATTTAGTGTTGTACATTGCCTTCAATGTACACTAATCATGAAAAACAGTCAAGATGAAGCAATGCAAATAATAGAGGAGGGTGAAAACGAACTTCCCAGGTTACTCTTGTGCTTGTGGGGAGGTGTGACTCTACAAAAGGTGTGGTGAGCAATACATGTCTTGTCCGACCTCCATTTCGAACTTAGAAAAGCTCACCAAATTCCCTCAATGACTTGCGAGGAAAAATGGGGACATCATCATTCCACACGAATTTAAAAGTATAAACACAAGAGAGAAACTAGGGACAATGTAGCCGAAGGTCAGGTAGTCGAATCCATAGGGACTGGTGTATCTTCTAATACTTTCTTACTTCTTAATATCTAATCAATTGGAATTGAGATTAAAGACTCTAAACTTGGGAACGAGAGAAATTGCGGAAGAAGAACTATAGGAAAATATGCTTAGGGTTTGCTTAATGGAAGGGATGTGGCCCCCGGGTTAGTGCCTTGATGAGATTCGAAACTTAGATTCCGCAGAATTTATCAGGCGTATTTAAATCAATCTATGTTCTAGAATCTTGTTGCCGTAATGTGGATGATGCAAATAGTGGGATTGAGAGTATGAGCCTATTTCCAACGTCTTGTATCAATCATTAAGATATACAAGTTAAGTGAAAATCAAGTAACTCAACAATCAAGCCACTCAACAAACAACATTCAAGTACACAACCGAAGATCTAACATGGAGAAAGTAGAACATCCATAAATTCTACATTAATTAAACTGAGTTTAACACAACTAATTCACCAACCCGGGGCACCCAAAGAGGTTTAGCCCTTCATTAATTCAATAAACAGAAGGACAACAAAAATAGCAAATACAATAAAAACCAAGAACTCCCTCTTTGCTTGCATCTTTCTTGAGATCTGAGATGCTGATGTCGATAGGATTCCGCCCCCAATTTGACCTACAATTAGCTCTCTCCCCTCTCCTGATGATGAAGAAGGTTGTACAAAAGTCTCCTACTTGGTCTCTGCCGTTTTCCCCCAAGCCAAAGGTCCCTCAAACCCTAACTTTCAGTGCATTTTAATCTTCTCTTGATGTGAGCATGGCCGTGCTTAGGCCGTGCTTCAAGCCGTGCAGTTTGCTGCATATGACAATTCTCGAAACTTGCCAGACTGTAATCTGCATGGGTTGGAACGCGCCCGTGTTGTGGCCGTGTTGACTAGTTCATGATTGGGCTTAGAGATCAGAGGGCATGCAGACTCTACTTGAATTCTTCTGTAATTTGCACACCTTAGGAGCACGGCTGTACTTAAGCCGTGCTTAACTTGACAAAGTTTCTTCTAAGTCCTTTTGCTACCAAAATCGTTCGGAAATACATGTTATTGCTCCGGGACCTAGATAACTGCACATTAAACTGAAAATACCTAAAGTAGCACTGAATTAGGAAAAATAATTACATGATAACATAGAGAATGCGGGTATAAAATGAGAGATATGTATATGTAAAATGCACTCATCAATCTCCTCGGACTCGACCACGAGCACATATCGACGGGTACTTGTCTTCTTTACCATGTGCATAGATCGGAGTGATGCAAGCCCCAAAGGTGTAAGCATGCTAATCTTCTCCATCACTGGGAGCGCCTTAAGCAAACCCATGCAACGAACGAGCCATGTGATGTACACTCTAGAAAAGAGCACACCAACACGCACTAAGTGGCTTTGATGGCGAAGATAATCCGCCATAACAAAGCCTAAATGCATGGGAATGTTCTGAACTATGGTATACAGGTATAGCAGATCGAGGCAGCTCAAGACTCCGGTGGTGTCGACTCGTCTGGTCACTGCTCTGCTAAAAATTGAGTGTATATATACCTGTAGGAAAGACGACTGAGCATGGTAGCCTTGGAAAATCCTGGCTCGTACTGAAGGCCTCCGCATATGGTCGAGTGTTCACGGCTCGGGGTGAGCCTAACAGAATAATCAACAATTAGTTACTCATACTCCCCCGTGTGTACATAGTCTCTGCCATATAACCCAAGAAAAACAGATAACTGAGTGAGGCTCATGCCGTGATACTAACCGAACACTCTGAAGCGGGTCGTGTCCTCCTTGTCAAAATTGGGCCGATCGTGGTATAAATCAAACGAGACGAGGATCTCAAGTGTAAGCTCGCAGAAGGCGGGGTCGCGGATAGTGAGGATACGGTCCCAACCTCCCACGATAGTGAGCTCTCGAATCTGGTCGGCCAAGTCGATCTCTGCAAACGCCTTTTAATCAATCACCCGAGTCTTTCCAAATTTGAGGCGTTGTAGGCACTCATACCGCTGTTGGTGTCCGGGCCCTGCAAACTCTAGTTCCTCGGGAAGAGAGGGCTCATGAGTGGCGCGCTTATGCGCAACCTTCTTAGTCCTGGGTGCCATATCTGTGGAAAACAAGCCGAATTAGTATAAAAAGTTAATGTGCAGGAATCCACATGGGTGTGTGGATGGTCTATACGCCCATGTGGACCATCCTCCCTATCCACACGGGCGTGTGGATGGTCCACACGCCCGTGTGGATGCCCGACCATGGCCAAATGGCCACGGTTGGCGGGTTTCCACACTCAAAAACACCATAAATCTCTCAAGCATGCATGCCACAATGATTTCTATGAAAAATACTTGCTTAAAACATAAAAAATCCATCAGATCTGAATTGAAAAATCATGACAAGAACTAGTGGAAGTTGGGAGCTTACTTGAGAAATTCAATGGAGATAAAGATGGGGATGGCGGGAAAACACCCTAGCTTCTATATGTAGGGGAGGAAACGGCGTCGGGAGCCCAAAGGTCGCGTCTCTTCGTGTGGAGGTTTGGAAGAAGAAAGGGCGCGAATGTTTGAGTGAAATTTCCAAGCCCTCTCCCTTTCTTATAACCCACCTGGGTGTGTGAGTGTATCACACGCCCTTGTGGACATCCACACGGGCGTGTATTTTCAAAGAATACTCTTATATGATGTTCTTGATGAAAATCGTATCATTGATGATATTTTACTCGAGTATCACTCTTGAATTGAGAATTGCATTTTTTAAGAACTTGTGCTCTCTTGGATAGATATATCATATTGATCTTTACATGTGAGCCTACGCGCTGGATGGATATCCGAATGTTTGATGGTGACCTGGGGGGATCCCCAGGAACTACTGCAGTATGGTAATAAGTGTCTAAATATACCGTTTTGTAACTGTGAACTACTTATATGTTCATGCATTAATTGAATAAAACAGTTGCCCTTTGATGTGTTTTTCTTGTTTTTCTTATTTCAGGGCATCCACGGACCAGTTATGTTGAGAGGAGCGTTTATAACTAGAAAATCAAGCCCGAGGAACGAAGAAATGAAGGATAAACGAGCTCCGGAGGGTACCCAAGCGCTCCTACACAACTAGGCCCATTTTAGGGCTTGTGTGCAGTACATAGCTATAGAACAAGTTTACTTTGTAAGTCAAAATCCGAGACTTCAAGGGAATCCGTATGCGACTACTTATAACCCCGGGTGGAGAAATCACCCAATTTTTTAGTGGGGTAATCAGAACCAGCAGAGGCCTCAACACCCACCAGGATTCCAGCATGATCCACCCCAGCAGAAGGAGAATAGAGTGGCAGTTGAAGAAGCATTGGCGAAATTTATGATCGCCACAAAGGCAAACTTTAGAAACGTTCATGCTTCAATTCAGAATTTAGAGAAACAGATTGGGCAGTTAGCAAAAGCCAGATCTAATCGGCAGCAAGGTAGTTTGCCGAGTAACACTGAAGAAAACCATCATGAATAGCTAAAGGCTATCACTCTGAGGAGTGGACGAGAGATCGAGGTTCGACTCCCAAGTGGGAATGAGAGTGGAAAAGGAAAGAATGTTGTGAGAGATGAAACCCCGAGAGCGAGGGTTGACATTGAGGACAGCAACAACCCCACCTCCGAACCTGAACCAAACCAAGCTTCACTCGTACCGGAGTATCAAGCTAAAGTTCCTTACCCGGCAAGATTGAAAAAACACAAGGAGGATGATCAGTTTAAGAAGTTTTTAATTTTGTTGAAGCAACTCTACATCAATCTTCCACTCGTTGAGGCATTCGCACAGATGCCTAAGTATGCAAAGTTCATGAAGGACTTGTTGACAAATAGGCGGAAGCTGGACGAAGCATCCAGTGTAGCTTTGAATGAAAATTTCTCCGCCATATTACAAAGCGCACTCCCTCCCAAAGTTCGAGATCTTGGAGGCCTTGTAATTGAATGCAAAATCGGAGAGAATGTTGTAGAGAAGGCCTTGGCAGATTCGGGAGCAGGTATCAACGTTATGCCATACAGTCTGTTTTTAAAATTGGGACCGCAGGAACTCGAACCTACACGAATGATTCTACAACTAGCAGACCGACCCGTACGTCGACCTCGGTGTGTTGTGAGTAACGTATTAGTGAGCGTGGGAGGACTTGTGTTCCCGGCTGATTTTGTTATCTTGGACATCAATGAAACGGCAGAGGTACCTATAATCCTTGGAAGACCATTTGTGGCAACCTCTCGTGCTATGCTTGACATCCAAAACGGCAAGATGACACTTAGAGCCGAGAATGAAGAGGCTGTGTTTAAACTCTCAGATGCAATGAAACACCCCAAGTAGCAAGATGACGCCTCTTATGCTTTTGATGAGGTTGAACTAATTGTGTGCAAGAGGTTCTGTAAATTAATCCCTTTTATGAGTATTTGAGGGAAGAGCAGGAGGAAATCGGAGCTGGAGACAATAGAGAACAGAACCATCAGAAGCCACTCAATCCTAAGAAGAAGACGGCGAAAACCAAGGGAAGCAGGAGCCATGAGGAACCACCATGGAAGAAGGCCTGGACACTTAACCTCTCTAACTCATCACCTTCATTCTTCGTGAAACAAGGTATAAATCCTGTTTTCAAACAACCCTGAGGAAATGAAAAAAAATGTCAGGCTCGAGACTCTAAACAAGCGCTCTTGGGAGGCAACCCAAGTTTATTTTTCTCGTAATTTCTTTTATTCTGCTTGGTTGCTTTTTAGTATTTGTTTCGTTGGTTATGTTTGGCTTTCCCTTTCTTCGTGCGTGTTTTATTTTCCGTTTGTGATTAGATGACTTGAATCTCATTTTATTGTGTCGATGAATTATCGATTGGTGTTGTGTTAATTTTCATGTTACTGGCACAATTCATTATTTGCAGTCTTATGCGTCGATCATTGTTATCATTTGTGACGGAAAACGACGAGAAAACTCTTATTCAGCACTTCTGGAGGCTGTGCGGCTCATGTGCGGCCGCACAACATTGTAGCATACTGTAGCAAACTACTATAGTCGTACTATAGCGAAAGTACTGTTCATGCCTTGTCGAATTTTCACATGGGCGTATGGCTACAGTACACGGGTGTGTGAATGCCTGTGTGGATGCCCGCGTGGCCATTAGATCATCACACATTACACCCATTAGGCTAGATAACAAGAGAGAAGCTATTGCTAGTACTTCTGTTCCCTGTGGTTTGACAACCCGACCCTTTGGGTCCACTTTTATTACTTAACGACCCGTGCACTTGTGGTAACACAAGGGGTTGTTGACACACATCACCCTGTGTTGTTGCGGAACACACGCATCACCATGCTCTTTCCTCATGGCCCCTCCTCCTCTATCTTCTTCCACATTCCGGGGATTGAAGCTTACCGATCTAAGCTCTTAAAATACGATCTCTAGCTTTCCACACCGAATTTCATCGACTCCACGTCCACCCACCTCAACACCACCGGCATCGACCGACTCTTGGGACATTTGGTTTTGAGTTTCTTGTTGTCTATCATTGTTTATTTATTTTATTTTATTTTCTCCGCAGTTGTGTTTGTAGTATGTTGGAAAGAGCTTAACTCTTCCTAGCTTCTATCTTACTTTTCATTGTTCTCATTTAGTTTTCTTTAATAAATCTTCTATGATGATTACGGATGTCTCGATCTAATGTCCTGTCTACCTCGCAGGGGTAGATATGGACATTATCTTATCGTCTCTCAAAATCATAGGAAGCACCGCGACTACTCAGCATACATTGACACGCGATGCCTCTATGATTCAGGGAAGTTCTCCTCAACCCCCTATCTACGCTTTATACATTTTACCATATTCTTTGAGCCGTTGATTTTATACATTGGGGACAATGTACGACTTTAAGTGGGGGGTGGCATGCATACACTTTTGTTCTTTAGAGTCAAAATCTTCCTTATTTGATGTGCATTCCTGTTTTGTGGATGCAATTTAATGACATTGACGCATGATTGAAACCATTGATGGCAATGATATGTAAGTATACTGTAGAGTAGGATAATGATGGATGCTAAGCTTTGCACACAACCCTGCACTTAATGAATTTCGATCATTCATAGTATACCGTCACATACCTTTTTAGCCCGGACCTTGGACACCTAGGTTGGATTAAATGATAACCTTCGTGACCCTCTTAATAGCTAACCCATTTTTAGCGATACGTAACTTGATGTGTTAGGCTTTTCTCTAATGAGTTGTCCGAGGGCTTCTGTTTCTCTTGAAAATTATCAGCATAGAGAATATTTTGCTGTAAGTAAGAAGAGTTTTTATAACAATAAGAATGACAATGCTCCTATACTGGAATAACAAATTAACTTAGGGTTTGGGCTCCAAACAAGAGTGCCCCCTAAGCCAAAAGCTAGGAAAGCACGAGCATGTTCATGTGAGCATGTAATCTTCTCAGTAAGTTAGGTCTTTTTGGTACCTTATCAGCTCAGTTACTCTTCTAAAAAGTCAATTATAGATCATGTTAGTCAAAAAAAAAAAAAAAAGAGTGTGAATAAAGCCAATTTTGTACAGAGGAGAAACAGAAGTACCTTGGGAATTCATTAGGGGGTTCCCTACCATTTCCAGGCCCTTTACCGCTATAAGTGGTGTGATGTGCTTTAAGAAGTGGTCCTCGGGGTATCGTTTTCTCCTATCTATGTTACAAGGATCTAGGTGAAGAAGCTTGCACACACACAGCATCTAGAGTTATTGGTTGTAGCTTAGCATCTAGTGTCCTACATGTGCTATTGTGTGCTTACACTTGAGCCGGAGGTTGTGTATTTAGCCACGTATCAATTCCTCATGTTTTCCATATTTGTTTGCTTTGGGACAAGCAAACCCTTAAGTGGGGGGTAATTTGATAAGTGTCTAAATATACCATTTTGTAACGGTGAACTACTTATACTTTCATGCATTAATCGAATAACACAGTTGCCCTTTGTGTGTTTTTCTTGTTTTTCTTATTTCAGGGCATCCACGGACCAGTTACATTGAGATGAGCGTTTACAACTAGAAAATCAAGGCCGAGGAGTGAGAAAATGAAAGATAAACGAGCTCCGGAGGGCACCCAAGCGCTCCTACACAACCAGGCCCATTTTAGGGCCTGTGTGCGGGTTGTACACTGGTCGGGGTATTTAAGCTCGATTAGGGTTTTTCTTGGGGGACTTTTGTCACCGACGCCTCCGAACACCCCGACGCTCAACTCTTTAGCAAAGGAGGTCGTTTTGGCAAGTTTCTTCATCAAACCTAGCCGACACGCTCAAGAGGGAGTTCTTGGTGTTTTTGTTGATGTACTCTTTATTGTGTTAACCTTCCTTCTTATTCATGTCGAACTAAACCTCCCAAGGCCGCCGGGCAACCGGTGAACCTTGGGAGGAATGCTTGTATTGGATGTTGTACTCTTAATTCAATGAATGCATGGTTTGTCATTTGGTTTCATACTTTGTGTACTTAATTGTATTGATTTGCATGAGAACTCTGCATTTGATCTTATTGATTATGCTTGGTTGCGCGAGGTGCGCTCTCGCATTAGATCCACATAATTTGAAGGGGGATCCATTGTACTGGTACACCAGAGGTACCGGGTGCCGGTAGCCTCCCGTAGGTTGTAGAGTTCATCTTAGCACAGTTGCTTATAGATAACTCTAGCCAAGGCTCCTTAGGCCCAATGATATCATGTGAGTATCCTTAGGATAAAGGAACTTGTACTGGATTAGTGCTACACTACGGAGGTTCTGGGGTAGTCGACTTCCAAGCCTAGACGGACCAAAGTGTTACAATCCATGCATGCATTACCTATTATCACATCATCCTTACTTGTATTTCTCCCGGGGGAATCCTCGCCCGGGGCCTTATCTTCTCCATTTGATTTCTTCTCGATGTGTGCCACCTGTCAGTAGTTAACGCTTTTATTGTTAGTTTTAATTTCATTCATTTACAACAATCTCTGTTTTGATTCGGCTAAACAACTGTTCGAAGAGGAAGTAATAGTGGATCTCGGGGCTCTAGGGAATACGACCCTCTTGTGCCCGCACAAGAGGTATTACTTGACAACACGAGCACTTGCGGTCGGGAAGCCGTGTGCCCGCTTTTTAGCGATGTGCGCTGCCACCATCATATGGATCGAGTTTCCACGGAACGACCTAGTTAGGGTGGCGTGGAGTTCTCGGGGGATTATCACCCTTTCAAGGGTGCGTAGAGAGCCTGAAAGATATCGATTGGGTGCCCGGTGTGACCACGTGGGTTCCCCAAAGGCCAACACTAAGATACGCGCATCTCGGTGGCTCCTGATCTAAGCAAGGCCATGGTTAGTGATTGAGGGTTTTTGGAGGCTATTGATGAAACTATCGATACGGGATTTACTTCATGTGTTGCTCTATAAATCCTTGAATCGATGAGTTTGTTTTTAAAGAAATATCTTAAACTTGGACTTCAGTTTGCACCATTTTATGAATGATTTCCAAGGTTTTTACTGATGCATTTCTTTGAGAAAGTTAAGAAGCATCTTATATTGAATCGTGTATTCAAAGTATCTTTCTTGTTAATGATTATTAAAGATGTATTATTGGCATTGTATTTTGTTTATACATGTGTGAAGTATAGCTTTATATTCAGCCCTCACTGAGTAACCTAGTTACCCATCCCCTCTTCTTATTATTTTCTTTCCAGGTGTTAGCACAGCAACAGGGTGAAGTGGTTGGCAGAGTTTTTCTTGCATTTAGATTTGAGATGTGTATGATTCTCGAACATTGTGGACATGTACTAGATGGATACACTAGGATGTATATTTTCGTATTTTACTTTATTTCTTTGATTGTTTCCTAATTTGGTCAATCAGGATCTTGTGATGTATGGGATTTATACCAGTGATTGGGGAAGACTATTTTGTGGTCATGACCTTACATGTTGTGATTTTCCCAGGATTATATACCTGGTGTGAATATATTGACCTTGTGTAGGGATGTGGTCGTATATCTTCATATTTAGATTGTTTCTTATTGTTATACTAATATTTTACAGAAAACAGGTTAGTCTTACAGCGATCTAGGATTGAGGTAGGTGCTTGACCTCCCCTGGGTTGTCGTGGCGGTATGTCATGCGTGGGACCTGCGGGAATATAGCACTAGGTATTATGTCTGAATTGCTGCTTTTATTGTAAACCTCTTCATCAACGTGAATGGAATTAAGTTGAGTGTCATAACTATGATCTCTTATCACTTTTATTTACCCATAACTCTCCCCCAACACTTGTGTTGTATCTTGCATCGCACCTACCACCACTGACATAACATGTTATATGCACAGTGTCTCTTCTTGAATCCCTTGAGCCATTTGATCCCCTAGGATTTTTGTGCACATCCATTTTAATGATTTTTCGTGACAAGTGGCTATTATTTCTTCCAAGCTGAAATCACCATAGAAACCCTCAACACCACTAATATAATTATTATGCATAAACGGGGGTAACAGATCTGCTAACTATGATTCTAAATAATAGTTATTCTGAAGCAAGTCAAAAGAATAGTATCCATAGTGCCCCTAAGCTGCAATCAGTTCATCCATATCTAATCCTCCTAATACACAATGTGCCTATAAAATGAGAGAATAAGATCAAACCTTACAAAAGAATAATGAAAGAATGAAATAAATAAATAAATAAAATAAAAAATAACTGACTAGATTACATAACTTTCCTAATAGTTGCCCATCCCCGGCAACGGCGCCAAAAACATGATACTTTTAGTACTAATTTATCTTCTAATATCTAGTCGAACAAAGATTGGGAAGTGGTCAAGACTAATGATCGGACAAGGAAAATTAACGAGAGAATAGGGAAGACTTTAGCAAATAACAATGATCAGAAGTAGCACACCGGATAAATCCCTCAAAATAGTTCGCAATCACTTTCTCAAAATCCTTATCAAATACATTCTACGAAACCTATGTGTGTTCTCAAAACCTCGTCACATCAATGGCAATCATGAACGTCGAGTTTTATGATTGTAAGTACGGAAATCATGTATTTCGAGGTTTGTAGCCACTCTACAGCGATCACAATCAATGCAATCAACACACCAAGTTTTATAACAATAACTACGCTAATCATACACATCAAGTGATGACCAAGTGTGCAACACATTAAAGATTAAGCACACGACTCCCCTGGCCGCAAGTACACGGGTTGTCAAGTAATAAACCTCTCATGCAAGTACGAGAGGGTCGTATTCTCTACGACCCAGGATCTGCTATTACTTACTCCTAGGTGACACTATCTAATCGATCAAACAGGTAGGTTGTTGATTAAAAATAAAATATGAAAATAACTAAAAGAAAGAACGATAAACAAAATAGACTAAGGACACCTTACAAGCGATCTAAAAACAAGTGGCAATGAGAACGAGAGGCCTCAAGCAAGGATCCCTTAGGAAGAAGAACACATAAGGATGAATTTAAGAATTTAAGTGTGATGCTGGCTAGAGTTAATCCACAAGATTCGGAAGTCAACTAGCCCGAAACCTCCCGTGCATCGGTACACTGAATCCATCTTCAAACAATGTATGACCTAATGCAAGCAAGCATCCCGCTATACAAGCATCATTCAAGAGTCAAAACCTACGAAATCCATCCATTGTAGGTTGAACATGATAACAACAGAGTGAAACCAATTAAACATGCCAATAATCCACTGTCGAGCTCCTTGATGTGTTCCTTGAGTGCAACCTTCTTTTCCCTTAGATTTTTTTGTTCAAATTCTCCTCCTCCAACTTCAATGGAGCCTTAGAAGATGATGGTGGAGGATGGTAGCTAAAGTCCCCTTCCAAAAAGCCTAGAATTCCTTTTGTAAACTCCAAAATGTGTGGCCCGTGTGTTGTGCAAGCTAAAGTGCGGCCTGCACAAGAGGCGGCACACCTCCCAGTCCATTCTGTGCGGCCTGGTGTGCAGCTTCCATAGAGGCCCCACATCCCACCCACTCTTTGTGGGCTGGTACGTGGGGCCACATACGGACAGCATGGCCTCTAGACGGTGGCCGTTTTGCAATGTTTTAGCTCTGTTCACTAGTTTTCTCATCTACTGGTGTTTACGGGTCCATATAACCTTTGAATGGCCTTCAAAAATAATGTTTTTGACCTCCATAACACCTTTAAAATCTTTCCACGAGCTTTAAAAAATTCTCCGATGTCCTGAAATTAAACTACACAGCAATGGCGTAAAAGGCATCGGTATTATAAAAAATGCATAAAAGTGTGAGAAATAATGGAATAGAATACAGTGTATTTAGATGCTTATCATCAAGTTACGCAACACAAGATTAAACATAGAAATCAACAAGACTCCATAAATATTGAAAGAAAGTATTCAACTATAAAACTAACATCCGAGTTCAAGAATCTGGGGCATCGGAGGATAGTTAGCCCTCATCTGTTCACACAACATTGAATTAAAGACAGAAACAATGAAGTAAAAGCCCATAGATTCCCTATGCTTCTGCACCAATGGTTGTGCTCCGAGGACCTTGCCAATGATGAAGCACCACTCCTAACATACTGACAGTTGCACGACTGTACTCAGGGACCTGAGAGAGTGCAGACTCTTAGTGAATTCTCCTATAATTTGCACGCCTTGGGAGCACGTCCGTGCTTGACTTGTCAAACTTTCTTCTAAGTCCTTTTTCCACCAAAATTAGTAAGAAGTACTTGTTATTACTCCGGGACCTAAATAACTGCACAATCAACTGAAAATACCTCAAATAGCACTGAAATGAGAAAATAATGATATGAGGACAAGGAAATACTGTGCTTAATATTTCTTTAACCTTATTTTGATTCATATAATCTGCACGGTTGACGAGCACGACCTTGGGAAGTCAAGCACAAATCGGGGTCAAACGAGAGAGTATGTGCCAACTTCTACAAGGTTCGAGACAACTATTGTAGAACGACACAGAGGCAGTCATGCTCGCTCGTTCTGATTTGTTCGAAGACTTCAAAAGCTCTTCAAAGGGTTTTTACCATCAAGAAAAGCCTCATTACCTTCCACACGAGCGTGTCTCCGTCCGTGTGGCCTCAGAAGCGAAAACGAGCGAAATCGGAGATCTACAAGCGAAATTCTACAGGGCTGAAATTCCACATGGGCGTGTGGAATTTCCACACGGCCGTGTGGCTCATCCACACACCCGTGTGGATCCTCGAGATCGCATTTTAAAAGGCCGTTCTGAAGCGTTTTAAGGGGATCTTCTTCCCAACTTCTGGAGGGAGTTCGGCTAGGGTTTGAGAAGTTTTTGCTAGTGTTTGAGGGCGGTTCTTCACCGATTTCTACATCGATTCCTTCAAAGGAAAGCTATTGGGGGAGACTTCGACGACATCGATTCGGCGAGGTGTGCCCTAGGCTTGAAGGAGGGATTCGTGGAGAAGAAGGAGAATCCCTCTTAGACCATCAGCACGGAGCTTAAGGGGGTTTTCTCTATGGTTTATTTGCATTTGTTTTCAATTATTTTGATGAACTTGTATTGCTCCATGGAGAGCTAAACCTTTAGTGGGTACTTGGACATGTAAACTCTAGAATTCCTTTGTTCCAATGACTCTATTGCTTTTATTTAAATGGATATTTGTTTTGCGTTTCAATCTTGTGTGCTTAATTGTTTCTCCCTTAGAGTGACGCTAGGGTTGAGGGCCAATCTAATTATCCTTTTGACGAGTGACCATCACCATTAGGATTAGATTAACCAAGATTGAAGAGGGTCGAGAGGTTGAGTTGAGAGGTAGCGACACGTCCCTTTTCCCCTCCGGTTTGATATATCTTACCTCCATATTCCAAGAGTTAGTATCGATCTCAAAGAGATTTAGGCGTTGAGAGAAGCCTTTCCGCCGGGACTTATTTGTGATTAGGGATCTTTCACCTGGACCAAAGGGTTTGATCTATAGTTGGGAATAGGGTTTATCACTTGGAATCCCAAAAGCTTAGCGCAGTCATATGTGGTGTGAGGCGTCGAGAGTTTTCTCTCCGCCGGGACCTCGTAGGGGACTAGTCAAGGTTGACTTTAGGTTTGGGACCTTGTGTCTTTGGATTTCCACGACTCATTAAATCTCGATTAAGTAAGAGTAATTGAAGTCTTGCACTTGAAACAAGGAACCTAGGGGGAGCACTGTCCGCGTACCCCATTCTTATCTTGATATTCTCCATATCTCTAGTTACCATTTTTGATCTTTATTTTCTGTTTAATCACTTCTAATCCAATCTCTTCATACATCGAGTTTTTTTTTTTTGACTAACTGGCAAAGTGTATTTGTTGCTAACGTCTACTCCCTGTGGATTTGACTACCCATCCTTTGGGTATATATTACTTCGACACCCGTGCACTTGCGGAACACACACGCAAGGGTGTGTCATAACTCAAGAAGAATTTGCTCAAGCAGAATTTGCTTTAAACTAAGGCTCGCATGAGACGTCTCACCGATTGAAAAGGAGAAAAATGTCTTTTGACATTGGTGATTTAGTATTTATGAAACTTCAACCATGTCATCAAAAGTCAATTTTACTACACCAAGATCATACACTTAGCATGAGGTATTTTGGACCAAGACTGAGTTAAAAATCTGTTAAGTTGGTTACCGGTTATCACTACTTGTAGATGCTAAGATCCATCCAGTTTTTCATGTCGCTCTATTAAAGAAATATCAAGGTGATCCTTGTTTATCCAAGGCACTTACCCATGCGTATATCTAACTCAAATCCAGTAATTCACCAAGGATTCATTCTCATGGCATGCCATTATCTGCAACCAACAAACTATTCTATTGGATCTAGTACAATGGGAAGCATTAACTCCAACTAACAATGACAAGGAAGATTTATCTCTTCTTCAACACTATTACCATCACCTAGACCTCTAGGACAAGGTCTTTTTCAGTGGAAAGGGTACTATTACATTCTCATGCAAAGTGAATTGGAAGAATAGACACATGGATGAGTAACAAGGAAGAGAATTGGAAATGATTAGTAATTACTTAGGAATGGGGTGGTCTAAAGACAAGGTAGGGTAGCAAGTAGATTTCGAGAGTGATACATGAATGAATTACCCTCTAGTAGCAAATGCAATCACAGCATATGAAGAGAAATCAAGGAAAAGAGTGAGCAATATGGTGAGAATAGAGTTAACCTGCTTTTTCTTATTGTAGATATTGTATGCTTGTTCTTGTTATTGGTTTTCTTAGAACTTGGACTCTTCCTATATTTCATTATCAAGGAGTGAACATTGGCTTATGAGTTGCTTCTCTGAATAATTTGTGAAATCCGCTAATTAATATCATAGTAGCTGAAGTGCTTGATTATTTAAATGAAGGTTTTCCTTAGAAATCGAGATTGTTTACTCTTGGCTTTGGTGATTTAGGTCTCTTACTTTGATTCATCGAACTATATATATATATATATATATATCTTGCATCAAGATAAGAATTAATTTGGCTAATGAAATTTACATGTAGTCCTTCTCTTAGCACTATTGCATGCCAACAAGGTTGATCACGAAGAAAGAAGTTTCAAATGGTGTGTGAAATCTCCATTCTCTTGATGAGATTCACAAGAAACACACTCATTTTATGTACAAGATATGTAAGCCATATCGAAAGGGAAATAATAACAAGAAGTTTTTATTATTTGATGCACTAGTACTATTTTACATGAAATAAGTAGCATCAAAGCATCTCAACATATACTTATATTCATTAACACAAACCAAGGAGAAAAGATGCATGAAGACCACTGCCTATAATAGGAAAGTTAGTATGTCATTCTTCTCTTAAGTTAAAAATCGGGGGTTTCAACTTGCAACTTTCACATTTTCTAGAAAAACAAAAGTAAATGAAAGAGGCTCAACTTGTACTTAATTCATCAAAAAATATCAACGAAGAAAGGTACATCAAAGAGACTTATTGAGGATAATCAAAGGCAAAAATATCTAACATCTTCACTGCTAAATATAAACATACAAAAGATTTGAAGTGGTATGCAATCAATTTTCAACCTATGACAATGTCATATCTATGCATATAGAAGATACATGTATGTATATTCTATCAATCCAAATACAACAATAAAGATTAAAACCCAATCCATACTAGAGCAAGCAAATGCAAGAAAGCATTATTTCCAGATTGCCTAGCTTTGATGATCTTTTTATAGATGGGTCTAAGCCATAAGTGAGATACAATTCTGAAAGAGTAAGAATTTTAATTTTGTGTCAAGGCCTATAGTCCAAGAGATAATTTTAGATAAGTGGGCTTTTGTGGGGTACAATCTAACCCAACATTATGGCTGCTTGTAGCATTGAATGTATGAAGAAAGAGGGTTGGCAATGTTAAACATGAATAGTAGCTACTTGTAGTTTAAGCTTCTAATTTCTTTAAACAAAGATATGATACATAAGCCAAAGAATTTAAGAAAAGGTCCAATGGGCAACCTACACTGGTGATGTGTGGTGTGCAGGAATCACAACTCTATACTACATGTGTACGGGTCATGAAGTACCAGTGAGGTGAGAAGAAAAGGTTATCGTATCAACAAGGATTAGAGAACACTAGTACTGATCGTAAATACGCAATCTAACCTAGAATCAAAGTGGAAAGTGTTAGTTTCTAAGAAGTTACGGAAAACAACCAATCGATTGAAAAAACAATTAGAAGAGTGATTGAATCAAAGGATGAGATAGATGTCTGGATAAGATTTCACTTGGATTAACAAAAGGTAATTGAACTTAATAAAAATTGGATCTAAAGATTGTTGGATCGAGGGAATTTTTAGATTATATTGAGTACTTTCTCGATACCGTTCAATAACTAATCCCCTTCTAAGATAGGTCAAAATCTCTTTCAAACCTATTTTCACATGATTGTATGAAGCTCTAGGAATTCAATGTCAAGAATCGGAGATGAATTGCGATATTCCTAATTGGAAGGTACCCGACGCCTTATTTCTTACGCATGTCAGAGAAACCTATTCATCTATGTATGATCTCTTCATAAGGATCTCTCGATAACGAATCTAAAATCATAATGGTAGAGCCTTTCTCGATAAGCTAAGCCAACATCTAACAACATAGATAAATCCAACAAACCAAAGAAAATCAAAATTAATAACAATATAAAAGTAATGAATCCAAACTTTATCAAATCAGAACACCCAAGGAAGTTAGCAATCCAATGGGGATTTGTTCAATAGAAAGCAAGAAATACAATAATAAAACCCAAGCTTTATGAAAAAAAACCTCCTTCTAGTCCAAATGGCATTTGGAATCAATCAAGATTGGTGCAGTCGCCTTTGGACGTCCTCGACATTCATCATTTTCCTCTTTGTCTTCTCTGGTGCCCTGAACCTTAGACGTCGGTATTTCCCAAAAAAGGTCAAAATATGCCTCATTTTTATCCCAAAATCTTTTATAGTCCCAGAAATCGAGCAAATACACAGCCATGTACATGGCCATGCATCAATCAATGTATCTGGGGTACAACTTAATGCTCTCAAGATTACATTAACCCTAGAGTTACACAGGCACAGTACATGGTCGCGTTCTTGGCCGTGTAACGCTTAAGATTTTGTTGTGTTCTGTACTAGAAGATTGAACGGGCATGTAACCAGTCCGTGTATAAGTACACGGTTATGTACATTGGCGTGTATTTTTCTGGATGCTTCTAAATCCAACTATGAAGTTACATGGGCAAAGTACACGAGCATGTACTTGGCCGTGTATCTCTCTAGACACTTCCCATGATTCCAATTCTACTCTGTTTCACTCCCAATTTCATACTATGGCTTGAGATACATATATATTGACTTGGAAAAGCAAAGGAAACTAAGTACCCAAACAGCATAAAAATAATCTTGAAGATGAGCATAAATATATAAAATTGTATGTGAGAAAATATGCAAATTAGCACTTATCAGCTGGGTGCACATAAATAAAAAATTATTATTTATTTATTAATTACTTTTCATATTATTTGCCTTAAGAAAAATAATTCTAAATAATTATGAGGGAAAACTCATGAAAGAGCTATACACAAGGATGATGCTAATATTGTAATTGATTTCCCACTATAATATTTAACAAGTATACATCTACAATGAAAATTGGAAAACATTATGTTTACACTAGTGGCTTCATAATACAACTACTTTGGCAAAAACAAAATATGCTAAACATGCATAGGTTTTTATAATACACAAACAAATGTGAAGCAGTCATAATAAAACATTCAAATTTGTTATTGCTTGGTCTTGCATAATCTTCCTCACACTTGGAAGAACAACTCACCCTTTTGGTGAGATCATTATAGAAGGATTTAGGTCAAAATAATAAAGAAAGGTCTGTGATATTAAAAATGAATTAAACTCTAAATTTACGAAATTATCACTAACCAAACCAATGATTTTTAAAGTTTCAATTTTCTAGAGATGCAACTTAGAATGAATTCTAGCTCAAGTTGAGATTCAATCTTTTTTTATAAGGATCATATCCATATTGCTAATGCTGAATGATAGGGATCAATGTCACCTTTAAAATGCAGATACATGTGCCGACCAAGTAGTACAGTGTGCCTGAAAGCAGGATTATCGTATCCACGAGGAATGAGAGTACTAGTTAGTAATGACCCTAATTAATTTTATCTAACCTTAATGAATATGTGAATGAAATGAGAGGCACCATGATAAGAAGAAATAACTCGGCAATAAGAAGGTGAGAAAATATCAATAGATACAAAAGGGCACTCGGGCGATGATCCTCCTTGGATATTTTTATGAAGCATAGGAATTAGAAGACACTTCTTAACCTAGTATCTTTGAGTAGTGCAAAACCTAACATCCACTGACCCACTGACCATCAGTGCCTACCTCATCAAAGGTAACAAATAGAGACTTCCCTTGACGCAAGCTTTATTGGTAGGTGCTATAAGATCTAGGGTTTCCTAAATGATCAATTTAGGTTCTTGAACATAGGTTATTACCTCTCTCAAGCAAAACTCCCCCTAATCCTATGCAACTCTCCTAGTTTAACCTAGGGTTGCACAATTCCTAAGCGCTCGCAGAAACACGAAGGTAGGATGCTCTACATGAAGGAGAGAGAGGACATTCTCTACCTACAAGCTCACTCTCTCTACCCTTTTCAACATTAGGTGGTCTTACACTTTACGGGTCTGTCACTAATCTAAGCATAACCCAATCTCAGTCACACTTGTCAGATACAATTGAAAAAAATAAAAACAAGATTAAAATTCGCAAAGGGTTTAGCATAATCCTATGTCGTGTCGAATCTAATAATTTATCAATCTAAGGATTCACATACCCAAGTACCACAAAGGGTTTAGCCCCGCATGGAACACAAATCATCCAAATACATTGCAAATGAATTGAAATTCATTCTAAAATAGAAATTAAACATTAAAAACCCCCTTCTAATCCAGAGAAGATGACAAGGCCTAAGCTTCCCCTTGAATTGCCGAATGACTCTTATACGACGTCTTCAGTATGGAAAAGGGATGGAATCGATGAAGATCTTCACCTAGTTGCCTATCTTTTCCTTGGTTATCCTCTCTTGTGCCTTGGCTTCGCAGCGTCCCTTCCTCTCCAGCAACAACCCTTTTAGTTCTTTTCTAAAATCCGCCTCCCCTAAATCTGGAAACCTAAGTTCTTTTTATACCCTAGCCATGGTCATAAGGCTCGGGTCATGTTGATCACTGCCTTATGGTCGGGTTTACGGTCATAAGCACTGCCGGTAAGGACTTCTGTCTTTTTATTATGATTCCACATGCGGTCGTAAGAGTAACGCCCGTAAATTTCACTATTCATCCTTGCAACCACTCTTTACTGGTGTATGTTTCTCTTGTAAGCTCCACTAGATGGCCCTTCTGGTCTAGGCTTACGGCCGTAAGTCCTACCCTTAAATCCCACAGTCTTCTTCTTATGCTCCGCTTTATTGGCATAAGCATGCACGAAATGGTCTATGTCTGTGGCTTACTGATAACTCTATATTTATACTATATTTCATATATCATTTTGTACACTTATCTAGCTTGTATTAGAGTATTTGTCTGGAAGCGATGCTAAATAAGGTGTTAATTGTATTTGCAGGCACCAGGTAGAGCTCAGGGATAAAAGAGAGCCAAAAGCGGCAACTAGAAGCTGAACTGAAGAAGATAGTTCTCTCGCGACATCATCACCTGGAATGAGTCAAGACAGAAGGTCTCGGCTTACGGCCTTAAGTCCGACCGTAAGGGCTATCAAGAGGAGCTTACGGGGGCAACAAACACTCGTAAGGAGTGATAGTAAGAGCTAGCAGGGAAACTTACGGTTCCACACTGACGGCCGTAAGTGGGACCGTAATTGGAAGACAAAAGACCTTATCAGCAGAGCTTACGGCGATAAGCGGGACCGCAAGGCACGCGATCAACACAGACCTCAGCCCTTACGGCCGTAAGGGTGACGGTATAAAAGACATTGAGGTTTTCTTATCAAAGGAGGACCATCTTCGAAAACCCTAGAGAGGAAATTAGGACGAAAAGCTCCAAAGGGAGCAACGACGAGGCTAGGGCTTAACGAAGACATTCAGAAGAAGAAGGAAGCACGCCGGCAACCATCCTCACTTGCTTATCATCGATCAAGCATCGGCAATTGCACAAGGATTGCTCAGTCAACTTATAAGGGAATCGTACACCTAGTTGATGAGTGCATTATATATATATATATATTGATAAACGTCTAAAACTACGTATTTTACATGTATGTGTTGTATTTAATTTTTACATTTTATTGTTAGATCTATGCCCTTTTAGGTCTAAATTTCTTTATCTTTGTATTTCAGGCCAGCCAGAAGCCCTGGGGACTCGACGACGAAATGGGGAGCAAATTCGACACCAAAACAGCGTTTTCGAGATAGACTGTAGCACAGTAATGTAGCATTCACTTTAGCAGTTACTGTAGCTCATCGCGGACTTCTCGGCAGAAAAGTAGAAATCCCGAGGGGTCAGCATACCGGCTATATGCTGAACCGTTTACCTATCGGGATTTGGGGTTTTAAGGGCGATCTAGGGCATTTATTTGGAAACTTTTTGCATCTTCGAGGAGAGAGTTTTGGGGGAGAAAGGAGCTAAGGTTTGGACATCACTTCCACACCATTTAGGAGGGTAAAAGGAGAGGAAATCCGAGCTTTCTTAGGTGGGGAGAGCAAGATCTAGGAGGATCTACTTCAAAAGCTTCATTGTTTGGAGGTTGAAGACAACGGGAAGCCACCCCTTAGAGTGGCGACTTCGGAAGGTTTTCTCCGGGGATTCAAGCGGCATTCGGCCTTCACCATTTGAGGGAGTGTTCCTCATGTTTATTTTAGTTATTTGCATGGTTTGTTTGGTGGATTTGTGGAACATGAACAATTAAACCCCAAGGTCACCGGATGTAGGTGAACCTTGGGGGCAAAACTTGTGATGTTTTGGATTTTTTGAGTTATCTATTGTATGAGTGGCTTGTTGTGATCCTTGTTTGGTATTCTTAATCGTTTTGGTACATGTGTTTAATTGTTGTATCAAATTCTTGGTAGCACTTTGTAGCATGACCATTGCCTTAGTGCTAGACTCCACCAAACTTGGAAGGGATTATTGTATAAATACGCCGTGACCATCGGGTATTTGTACCCCTCCATTTCTAGGGTTGAAAACTAACTAGTGTTTCCACCCTAACTTGAGTAAACCATCATTCGCCTTGCAACCGTGTGAGAGGTTGAGTGGAAGAAATTCCTTATTCAACACTTGTACCGGGTTAGGGGTCAATTGCCGTGACCATCGGGTTGACCTAAGTTAAGGTTTTCTCGGTCCAACTAGCCACATTCTTAATTTCTCAATTATCCTACTCACTTGAATAGCCCCCTTGGGGATCCTCATTTATGATCGTTTTCCATCCTTGAGCATCTCCCGTGTTTTACTTTAGTCGCATTTATTTAGATAATTTCTCTTGTAGTTTGTTTCTTTTATTTCCTATTTATTCTCTGGAAATTGAATCGGTGAGCTAAACAACAAGTAAGAAGTGAGTAAAGTAGCTCCTCGGGCCCCTTGGGAATACGACCCACTCGTGCGTGCACGAGTGGTTTATTATTTGACGACCCCGTGCGCTTGCGGGTGTTCACACTTTCCGTCGATCAAGTTTTTGGCGCCGTTGCCATCTAATCCCCGAGGGATATTTGGAAAGCTTTAAGCTTGTTGATTTAGCCTTATTTCTTTTTTTTTTGTTTTTCTATTTATTGTTTGGTTTGTTTTTGTTTTTTTTGTGTTTTCTTGTTTTTGGTTGTTGACCTTTTGTAAATATTCTATCGTTGTGTTCATTGTTACACTTTTTGTATTTCTTGTTGTTAGCTAACATTGTGACTCATGTTCAGAGTGACAGCTTGGATTTTAGCGATAATCATCGGAAGGAAGATTTGTGCCATGATACATTTATGCAATCTGTACAGAATCAAGGAGCTCAGTCAATCTTCAATAAATATTTGGAATCAAACTGGGGAAAGTTCGCAACAGAAAGTCTCTCATACAGTAGTCAGTCCAACTATACTCATGAGGAACTAGACGCTAGTCTGAAAAGTCCTCCCAAGTTAACCCGTTCAGATAAGGCAGAGGTGAATTACATCCAGAGGGATAATTTGAATACATTTGAGGCAGAATTTCGAACGAAGGAATGCAACTTGAACAGTGTTGGTGACTCAGAAGACATAGAGGAGATTGAGGAACGTGACCTTAGAAATTATGGAAGAGTAAAATCATCAATTGAAGAACTTCCAGAGCTAGAATTGAAACCCCTCCCTAATCATCTAGAATACGCCTTCCTCGGGGAAGAAGCCACACTCCCTGTTATCATTGCATCGGACCTAACTAGAGAACAAAAAGATAAACTCCTCGATGTCTTAGGGAAGCATAAGTGATACGCCCCTTGCGTAACCGCACGTGCACGGGTCGCACAAGTAGTAAAGTGTACCCTTTAGATCGGGTAGTCGAATCCACAGGGACTGGTATAGCTTCTAATACTAACGTCCTACTTAATATCTGACCAAACAGAAGATGAAGGAATTGACTTTGGATTAACTTCGAGGAAGTTAAGTGACACACCCTTGCATGTGTGTTCCGCAAGTGCACGGGTGTCGAAGTAATAAAGTACCCAACGGGTGGGTAGTCGAATCCACAGGGAGTAGACGATAGAAACAAAAACACTTCGCTAGGTAGCCAAAGAAAACCAATTTTTGTTGAGATTAAAAAGTGATTCAAAACAGAAATTAAGAACTGAAAGTTAAAGCTAGAGTGTAGGAAAAGATCGAGATAAGAATGGGGTACTCGGACACTGCTCCCCCTAGGTTCCTTGTTTCAAGTGCAAGACTTCAAATACTTTTACTCAATAGAGATTTCAAGAGTCGTGGAAACCAAAGATACAAGATCCCAAATCTAAGGTCAACCTTGACTAGTCCCCTACGAGGTCCCGGCGGAGAGAAGACTCTCGACACCTCACACCACGTATGACTGCGCTACGCTATAGGGATTCCAAGCGGTAAACCCTATTCCCAACTATAGATCAATCCCTTTGGTCCAGGCGAAAGATCCCTAATCACAAATAAGTCCCGGCGGAAAGGCCTCTCTCAACGCCTAACTCTCTTTGAGATCGAAGGTAATACTTGGAATAAGAAGGTAGGGAAAACCACACCGGAGGGGAAAGGGGACGTGTCGCTACCTCTCAACTCACCCTCTCGACCCTCTTCAATCTTGGTTAATCTAATCCTAATGGTGATGGTCACTCATCAAAAGGATGATTGGATTAGCCCTCAACCCTAGTGTCACTCTAAGGGAGAAACAATTAAGCACACAAGATTGAAACTCAAATTTAAACTAAACTTGAATAAAAGCATTAAAGTCAATGAAACATAGAAAACCTAGGGTTTACAAGTCCAAGTACCCACTAGGGGTTTAGCTCTCCATGGAGCAATACAAGTTCATCAAAATAAATGAAGATAAGTGCAAGAAATCCATAAAGAAAACCCCCTTAAGCTTCGTGTTGATGGCCTATGAGGGCTGCTCCTTCTTCTCCACGGATCCTTCCTCCAAGCCTAGGGCACACCTCGCCGAATCCAAGTCGTCGAAGGCTCCCCCAATAGCTTTCCTTGGAAGGAATCGATGTTGAAATCGGTGAAGAAACGCCCCCAAAACGCAGCAAAAACCCTCTCAAACCGTAGCCGAACCTCCTCCCAAAGTTAGGAAAAAGTTTCCCCAAATAACGCTTCAGAACGGCTTTATAATTGGCCATCTCGAGGATCCACACGGGCGTGTGGATGATCCACACGGCCGTGTGGAAATTCCACACGCCCATGTGAAATTTCAGCCCTGTGGAAACTTGCTTATTGGTCCCCGATTTCGCCCGTTTCTTCTCCTGAGGTCACACGGACGGACACACGCCCATGTGAAAGGTCATGTGGCATTTCTTGATGATGAAAAACCCTTGGAGAGCTTTTGAAATCTTTGAACAAATCCGAACAAGCGAGCATGACTGCCTTCGTGTCCTTCTACAAGAATTGTCTTAAAGCCTTTAGAAGTTGGCACATACCCCCTCGTTTGAACCCGATTTGTGTCTTGAACTTTGTATTTGCACAAAAGAGCTCCACTTGGCACCATTATGACCTAATCCTGTTTTTCATCGCATAAACCTTCTTCACAACCCTAATTACATGAAAGAACACCAAAACACACGAAATGAGAAATATAACCTGAAAAATGTGATGCTCATGCAAGGAAAAACATCTCAAATAATATGTACATGCAAGCACTTATCAAACTCCCCCCCACTTAAGCTTTTGCTTGTCCTCAAGCAAAATTTATACAATAAAATCCACAAGTAGAGTGATAGAAGTGCTTAGCCTTAAGTTCACCAAAAAGTATGTAAGGAGAGCATTCTTAAACAAAGGAACAATTTGCAACATAGAAAGATAAAAACCAATGCTCTAGCAGAAACACGAAGCACAAAGAAACTAGAATCTGACTGCGTGTGTGTGTGTATGCTTACTCATGCCAACCTTAAGTTCACTCTTAAAAGTTCTTATTGAAAAGGACTTATTTAAGGACAAAAAATGGGTAGTAGCTGCACACAACCTCGAAGGTAGCCATTTCCCAAGATGCCTCCTGGACGGCTTTCACGCTTTGAGGTGGTAGCTCTTTCCACCTGGGAGTGTTAGCTTTCACACAGCCTATTAGATAGCTCTTTCTCTCCTTAGGGCATAGCTAGTATCCGACTTATGAGAGTAGCTGCATACAACATAGGTGGTAGCTCTTTCCACTCCGAAAACAAGTAAACAAATAAAGGCATTCTTCCTTTTTTTTTTTTTTTTTTTTCTCAAAAAAAAGAAAACTAAGGTCCTTTCGGCACTGAACTAGAGTTATCAGGGTTAACAGAGCAAGAAAGGTGTAAGCAATGCAATCAGACAAAAAATTTCTATGTTTTTCGAGTAAACTAGAGCATGAGTACAAACGATGTTTAAAATTCTCCTAAATTCAAGACTGCAATCCTTGTCTTTCAAGGTGAACTATCATTGGCTAGATGAGCATATGAGTGATGAGCATACATACATAGAGAACGTGTGCAACGTGAACTTCCCCCCACACTTAAGATGTACAATGCCCTCATTGTACTCATGCAAGCATACAAAAACAGAATATAAATAAAACATGAGGGCGTGGGGATTAAAAACGACACTCCCCTTGGCTCCGAATGTAGAATTTGAGTGGAGCTGCAAACGGGGGAAGTGAAGCTGCGATGGGTTGTGAAGCTCACACGACCATGTGGAAAATCCTCATGGCCGTGCCTATGACTATTCCTCAATACAGGACTGACATGACCATCTGTACATCACAAAAGGGGTTCAGTAAAGCTCAACACAAAAGATAAACAACGAGAGTTTATAAGCATGACGTACACGCTTAAACTCGAAACAAACAAACTACAACTGAAAACAGTAAGATAGAGCTCAGAAGGTAAACCCTTTCTGAGTAACAGAGATAAAGCGACATGAAAATAAACTAGTACAAGAAAAAGAAACAACTAAAAGAAAGACGCCTCAAGCGTTATCATCTGCTGGTGCTGCTGGTGATGCGGGTGATTCACGTGGTGCTCGGGGTGCGGGAGACATGGTGGAGTCGGTGTCTCTCGCCATCATCACGTCCGCCAACTCTTCCACTTGTTCATGGTCAATCGCGGCCAACGCTTGCGAGTCAAGGGTCCGTATCTTGCCGAACTTGAGCCTTGAGAGGTGCTCAAGTTCAATTTGATGTTTGGGTATGGGGAACTTCAACTGCTTAGGCGAGGGCTCACGAGGCCCACATGGACGCTTATGCGCACGTTTTCTTGTCCTTGGAGCCATTTCTGTGTAAAAGAGAGGCAAACGGGTCATTTCGGGGTCAAAAACTAAGTGCCAGGGATCCACATGCCCGTGTGGAATTTCCACACGGCCGTGTGGACCCTCTGGATGAGAAAAACACCCCTTTATGATCCACACGGCCGTGTGGAATATCCACATGGCCGTGTGGATCTTCGGCCATGGCTATACGGCCATGGTGGATCCACTTTGACGCGTGCAAAGTTGCCATATTTCCACCCTAGAAACTCCCTAATTTCTTGCATCCTTGAGGTTGTCGAAGGATCTACAATGTCGTATAATCTCCTCCCGATCGGCCTACCATAAGCTTGGCATACTCTTGATGAAGTGGAGGATGAACCCCCAAAGCTCTCTTTTTCTTTCTCCCAAAGTTCGCCCACCACAAGTCCCCTTAGAAACTGAGTTTCTAGGGTTTTAAAGTCTTCTCGATGTGAGCACGGGCGTGCTGAAGCCGTGCAGATTACGGCCAAATAACTCTTCAGAAAACTCACAAACCTGTAATCTGCACGGGGAACAGCACGGCCGTGCTTAGACCGTGCTGCGGTTTTCACGACCGTGCTCAGCGAACTCTGGCTACGCTGATCTGTGGCTGCATTCTCCTGTAATTTTCACGGGAAGCAGCACGGGCGTGCTTCGACCGTGCTGAGGTTTTCATACCCGTGCTCAGCGGACTCAGCCTGTGCTGAATTTTGGTTGAACTTTCCTGCACTTTGAATGGGAAACCGCACGGGCGTGCTCAAGCCGTGCTGAGCTTGATGAGGTTTCTTCTAAGTCCTTTAGCTTCTAAAATTGTTCCAAAAACACTTCTTCTTACTTCAAGACTTTGATATCTGCATGACGAACGACGAATACCTCAAATAGCACCGTACTTCGAGAATTACAGCCAAAATATTAAATAATGTTGAGGGTAAAGCGTGAAATACATATATATGAAATGCGCTCATCAATAAGAAAGCAATTGCATGGAAAATCTCTGATATCCGCGGAATCAATCCATCTTTTTGCACTCACAAAATCTTGATGGAGGACAATCACAAACCCACAACAATCCCTCAATGAAGACTCAACCCCAACATGAAAGAGGTTGTGAAGAATGAAGTTATTAAACTACTTGATGCAGGCATTATCTATCCGATCTCAGACAGTGCTTGGGTAAGCCCAGTTCAAGTGGTTCCAAAGAAAGGGGGCATGACAGTCATCATGAATGAAAAGAACGAGCTTGTCCCTACAAGAACAGTTACGGGGTGGAGGGTTTGTATTGATTATAGAAAGCTTAATGATGCCACTAGAAAAGACCATTTCCCTTTACCCTTCATAGATCAGATGCTTGAACGATTGGCAGGACACTCCTATTACTGTTTCTTGGATGGCCTCTCCGGATACTTCCAAATTCCGATTGCACCAGAAGACCAGGAGAAGACCACTTTCACTTGTCCTTATGGAACTTTTGCCTATCGCCGAATGCCCTTTGGACTCTGCAACGCCCCTGCTACGTTCCAAAGATGTATGCTAGCCATTTTCGAAGATATGGTTGAAGACATCATGGAAGTTTTCATGGATGACTTTCCAGTTTTTGGGGATTCGTTTGATTTGTGTCTCAAGAATTTGGAGCGAGTCCTAAGAAGATGCGAAGAAACAAATTTGGTGCTTAGTTGGGAAAAGTGCCACTTTATGGTGAAGGAGGGCATAGTACTCGGGCACAAAATTTCAAAACAAGGGATCGAAGTAGACAAGGCAAAGGTTTCTACGATTGAAAAATTACCTCCACCAACTTCAGTGAAAGCTATCAGAAGTTTTTTGGGGCATGCAGGCTTTTATAGAAGGTTTATCAAGGATTTTTCGGCAATTGCTCGCCTATTGACGAGGCTTTTGGAAAAAGATGTTCCCTTTGATTTTAATGAAGACTGCATGAATGCCTTCCTTACTCTGAAAAATAAACTTGTTGAGGCACCCATAATAGTTTCCCTTGATTGGAGTATGCCCTTTGAAGTGATGTGCGATGCAAGTGATTATGCAGTAGGAGCAGTGTTGGGGCAGAGACGGGATAAGCACTTCCATCCCATTTACTGCGCAAGCAAAACTTTGAACAATGCTCAGGAGAATTATACTACTACTGAGAAGGAATTACTTGCAGTGGTCTTTGCATTCGACAAATTTCGATCATATCTAGTGCTGTCCAAGGTAATTGTGTACATTGAACACTCCGCACTTAAGTACTTGCTGAACAAATTGGATGCCAAGCCTCGATTGATTCGCTGGGTGCTCCTGCTACAAGAATTTGATTTAGAGATAAAGGATAAAAAGGGAGCAGAGAATTTGGCTGCAGATCATCTTTCTTTCCTAGAGGGCCCCGATGATAACACCTTGGGAAGAAAAGAAATTGATGACACATTTCCTGGGGAGCAGTTATGCAGCATTCAAGTAGTGGAAGAGGATGAGACACCATGGTTTGCTGATATCGCAAATTACTTGGCAGCAGGGGTTTTCCCAAAGTGGCTTACCCATCAACAAAGAAAGAAGTTCTTCGCCAACCTGAAGCATTATACGTGGGAGGATCCATACCTGTTCAAGACTTGTTCTGATCAAATTGTCAGGAGATGTGTCTCAACAAGAGAAGGACATGAAATCCTGTTGCATTGCCACTCGGGCCCAGCAGGGGGGCACTACAGTGGAAACACGACAGCGAGGAAGGTACTTTATGCAGGATTTTATTGGCCCACGATATTCCATGATGCTCAGATGCTTGTGCAGCACTGTGATAGGCGTCAACGCGTAGGTAACATATCAAAAAGAGACGAGATGCCGCAAACTTGGAATCAATCTGGTGAAATTTTTTATGTTTGGGGGATCGACTTCATGGGACCGTTTCCTAGTTCTCATGGCAATAAGTTTATCTCGTGGCCGTAGACTATGTCTCCAAGTGGGTAGAAGCGCAAGCATTCCCAACCTGTGATGCAAGAGTGGTGGTAAAATTCCTAAAAAAATTGTTCACTAGATTCGACACTCCAAGGGCAATCATCAGTGACCGAGGCACTCATTTTTGCAATTCACAATTTGAAAAAGTTTTAAAACGATATGGGGTATCACATAGAATCTCAACTGCATATCATCCCCAAACGAGTGGTCAAGTCGAGGTATCTAATAGGGAATTAAAAAGAATCTTGGAGAAAACGGTGAGTCATCACAGGAAGGACTGGGCGGATCAACTTGATGATGCACTCTGGGCATATAGAACAGCATTTAAGACTCCTATTGGATCAACTCCGTATAGCAACCGGTCTATGGGAAGGCTTGTCACTTGCCCATCGAATTGGAGCACAAAGCTTATTGGGCCATAAAGCAATTGAATTTCGATCCCCATCTAATAGGCCACAAGAGAAAATTCCAGTCAAATGAACTAGATGAATGGCGATCGGTGGCGTATGAGAGTTCAGTACGGTATAAAGAGAAGACAAAGGAATACCATGACCGACACATTAAACAAGCTAAACACTTCCAAGTCGGAGACCAAGTGCTACTTTTCAACTCTCGATTGAAACTTTTTCTGGGAAAATTGAAATCAAGATGATATGGACCATTTTCAGTCTCACAAGTGTTTCGTCACGGGGCCGTCGAGATTTACCATCCAACAAAAGGTACTTTTAAAGTCAATGGATATCGTTTGAAACAATATTTTCCGAGTGGCAACCCGGTTCCAAAGGTTGGAGGTAACTTCCCTCCATTTGTTCCACCACGAGAATTTTAGGTAATGCACGTCAAACTAATGACGTTAAAAAAAGCGCTCCTTGGGAGGCAACCCAAGTTTCTTTCATTTCCCGTATTCATTTTCTTGTTCGTGTTATCTTATTTTACTTATGTTTTTAGTAGTGATTCGTGTGTAGTTGTGCATTTCGTCGTTTTTCTTGATTCTTTCGCCTTTGTGTTAACTTGTTTGTCATGTGGTTTTTGAAGAATTCTTGTTCTAGATGCATGTATGTTGATGTTTTGAGAGTTTAAATGATGTTTCCGGCCATATTTTTCAAGGTTTCATCGATGGTTGATGTGTAGAGATAGTGGAGAACGAAATGGTGCAAACAGAGCTTCTTGCCGACCATCCTTTCAGCCGTAAGGATGGTCGACAGGATTTATCCCGAGCTTCTTGCCGACCATCCTTGCAGCCGTAAGGATGGTCGGCAAGACCACCCGAGTGAAGGCTTAAAACTCAAGTTTGGGGCTCCTCACTATTCACTCTTCTCCCCATTCTTCTAACCGGTTCTCCCTCATTTCTCCACCATTTTTCTTCATTCTTTTTGCCCTAGTTTGCTCTCCTCCTCCTCTTTTCCATCTTGGTGACAAAAATTTGGAGTTTGAGCAAGCTTTTGGCCGGATTTACCATTTTGATTCACTCACTTTACTCTAGGGCAAGAGTATGGCACCTCACTCAAAACTTTGAATTTTTCTTGTTTTTATGGCTGAAATTTCTTCGAATTTTGTTGATTGGTGAATGTTTAAAGTTTATCAAAGTATTTCTCTTATTTTGTAAAATTTTTTTGGCTACTTCTACAAGCAAAATTCTTGAAAAAATTTTCCGAAATTACTGTAGCAATACACTTTTTCTTGGATTTCTACATTCTTTTGGTACTTAATTTGCTTGTAAACTAGCCGGATAATCTCTACTTTGTTTCTATAAGATGTCAATCAAGAAACTATCTTCCAAGAGACCTAGGAGGGAACCTTCTCCTCCCGTCCAAGAGCCCAAGTTTTCCAAGGAAGAACATAAGACACGCTACGCACTCCTATCACGAAAAGGGTTCGGCACGGTGAGGAAGATCGATTGGGAAGCTTTGAGCACTTTGGGATTAGATGGCACGGTGTTGGAGCGTATTTCGCATGGTAGTTGGGATAGATTGTTTTCGATTGAAGAAGCCACATTCAAGGAACTTACCTTGGATGTCCTTAGCTCCATAGAGATAGTAAAGGCATATCCGTCACCCACCAATCAAACCATGTCACTTTTCGGGCTTTTGGAAAGAAACACCGTGTTTCGGAGGATGATATTGGTGTGTATTTGGGGCTATATACAGAAGCTCAACTACGATCATCCGCGTTCAAGCAATCCATTGATGAAGTCCCACAGTTGAAAGCGAACACATCTTATTGGCATTCCATCTCTGCTAGCTCTAGAACACGAAAGGCATCCCAACTCATAAATCCTGCTCATCGAGTTATCCATGCTCTTCTGACTAGGAGTATTGGGGGGCAGAGTTGACTCTACTGGGGTAGTGACGCGCCACGATCTGACTATACTTTATAGCATCATTGAGCGTCAGCCTATCCATATGGGACACTTGATAGCAGAGACCCTTTCCCATTAGGGTAAGTTTGTTCGTTTGGGCGCTATCTTCGCTGGACCCTACATCACTCGACCTATCCGGGGCATGGGACTTATTGAGCACACCAGAGGCATGACAGTGATAGGATCTATTGCTCCCTTAGGGATACAAACACTCGTCTTCATTGGGATCGTTGAGAAGCGGGGAAGCATTTATCGCCTTGCCCAGCGGCAAGGATCACACTCACAGGACCCAGGCACCTCACATGACACTGAGATTGAGTCAGAGCCTGACCAGGATGCTGGGGAGAGTTCGCCATCGTTGACAGCCAGGTTTGAGTCATTTCGCGCTGAGGTCCAGCAGCAGATTCAGAGCCTTGAGCGAGGACAGAGGGAGATCATCACTGCACAGCAGCGGATTGAGCGCGACCTATCCGAGCTCCTAACCATTGTTCGCAGCTCATCCTCATCGACCTCTGCTACCACTACTTGCGCCGCATCATCACTTTAGACCCATGACACGACCTTGTTTATTTTCTCTCTTTTGTTCTTCGTTGTTTGTTGTTAAGACTTGTACTTTTGAGTTAGCTAGGGCTTTTCCCTATTAAACCCTTTTGTTATTTATGTTGGAGCTCTCTTTTCCTTACTTTATTTCTTTTTCCTCTTGAAAAACTTTGAATGATGATAAGCTCCTTGTTCTTTTCAAGGTTTTTAATTTTGGGAGCTTTACTGGTGTCGCCCTCCTTAGGTGATATACTCCTGATCCAAGTGGAACAACTGAGAATCACACCAAGGAATCAGGGAAGTTTCTTCACCCCTATTCTTTGCTTATCATTTTCATCCCTCACATTATTCTGCTGACTTAGGCACATTGAGGACAATGTACAACTTTAGGTGTGGGGATGGTTATTTACTTGGAGTATTTTGTATTTGTGCATGCTTGTCACCTATGATGGTTATGATTGTATTGTTAAAGGACTTCCTAGCTTGGTAGGATGATAGTCGTGAGCTGTACAGTACTTGTACTTTAATGTAGCCCTGTTTCATCTTTAGTGCACCTGTATACATGCTCACGATCACTTTCACCTTGTACACTCTAACCAACCCATCTTAATGGTTTTGGCATTAATTTGTTAAATTATTTCTTCAATGCACTTTTAAAAGCTTTTAAGTTCCTTTGTTGTTTTCTCCAACCTTCAGTGAAGTTTTTAGCAGGTAGTTTATCAGGGTTGTTAAAAAAAAAGGGGTATATGTCAGTATTCCTCTGCTTTTTAAGCATGAATGCTTATATGTAGACTGTAATTGATTAAGAGGGTGGCTCTTGTGCCTGGCCAGCATGTGCATCCATCTGAAAGATTTTTGTGCAGTCTATGTTAGGCGGACAAAGAATAGAAAGAATTTGTGTATATTTGTGTGTGAAAGAAATAAAGTTTCCCTTGTGATCCCTATAACCTGTTTTATGGTCACTTAAGACTTGGAGTTGTATTTAGGAACCAAAGGACTTTAATTGAGCATTGAGAAGGTCTTTAGCACTCTAATGCCATTTTCATTATGTGTGGGGTGAATTGTCATCCTAGGTAATCTGGGGTGTGGAGGTCAAGGTGGGAGTCAATACACACACACATAGGGCACTGTGGATGAACCAGAGCTATTATCACCTCATTATTCATTGAACAGCTCACTTCTTGATTCCTGTCCATTTGTGCTTGTGGAGTTCTTTAAGTTTAAGCCTGAGGTCGTATTTTTAGCCGTTTATCTTCTTTCCCTTGTTCTTCATGTTTGTTTGCTTGGGGACAAGCAAACGCTTAGGTGTGGAGATGTTTGATAAACGTCTAAAATACGACCTCAGGCTTAAACTTATCGTTTTATTGTTATATCTATGCCCTTTTAGGTCTAAATTTGCTTGTGGAGTTTTTACATTTTATTGTTATATCTATGCCCTTTTAGGTCTAAATTTGCTTTATCGTTTTATTTTAGGCCAGTCAGAAGCCCTGGGGACTCGACGACGAGATGGGGAGCAAATTCGACACCAAATCAGCGTTTTCGAGACAGGATACTGTAGTACAGTACTGTAGCAGTTACTGTAGCTCATCGCGGACTTCTCTGCAGAAAAGTAGAAATCCCGAGGGGTCAGCATACCGGCTGTATGCTGAACCGTTTACCCATCGGGATTTGGGGTTTTAAGGGCGATCTAGGGCATTTATTTGGAAACTTTTTGCATCTTCGAGGAAAGAGTTTTGAGGGAGAAAGGAGCTAGGGTTTGGACATCACTTCCACACCATTTAGGAGGGTAAAAGGAGAGGAAATCCGAGCTTTCTTAGGTGGGGAGAGCAAGATCTAGGAGGATCTACTTCAAAAGCTTCATTGTTTGGAGGTTGAAGACAACGGGAAGCCACCCCTTCGAGTGGCGACTTCGGAAGGTTTTCTCCGGGGATTCAAGCGGCATTCGGCCTTCACCATTTGAGGGAGTGTTCCTCATGTTTATTTTAGTTATTTGCATGGTTTGTTTGGTGGATTTGTGGAACATAAACAATTAAACCCCAAGGTCACCGGATGTAGGTGAACCTTGGGGGCAAAACTTGTGATGTTTTGGATTATTTGAGTTATCTATTGTATGATTGGCTTGTTGTGATCCTTGTTTGGTATTCTTAATCGTTTTGGTACATGTGCTTAATTGTTGTATCAAATTCTTGGTAGCACTTTGTAGCATGACCATTGCCTTAGTGCTAGACTCCATCAAACTTGGAAGGGATTATTGTATAAATACGCCGTGACCATCGGGTATTTGTACCCCTCCATTTCTAGGGTTGAAAACTAGCTAGTGTTTCCACCCTAACTTGAGGAAACCATCATTCGCCTTGCAACCGTGTGAGAGGTTGAGTGGAAGAAATTCCTTATTCAACACTTGTACCGGGTTAGGGGTCAATTGCCGTGACCATCGGGTTGACCTAAGTTAAGGTTTGCTCGGTCCAACTAGCCACATTCTTAATTTCTCAATTATCCTACTCACTTGAATAGCCCCCTTGGAGATCCTCATTTATGATCGTTTTCCATCCCTGAGCATCTCCCGTGTTTTACTTTAGTCGCATTTATTTAGATAATTTCTCTTGTAGTTTGTTTCTTTTATTTCCTATTTATTCTCTGGAAATTGAATCGGTGAGCTAAACAACAAGTAAGAAGTGAGTAAAGTAGCTCCTCGGGCCCCTTGGGAATACGACCCACTCGTGCGTGCACGAGTGGTTTATTATTTGACGACCCCGTGCGCTTGCGGGTGTTCACACTTTCCGTCGATGACTGAACCAATGAGGGGCTAAACCCCTTAAGGTGCCCCGGGTTGCTGAATTGGTTGTATTAAATGCAGTTTCATTTAATGCAGCATTTATGGATATTTCAATATCTACTTGTTAGATCTTTGATTGTTTTCTTGAATGTTGGTTGTTGAGTGAATTGATTATTTGAGTTCTTGACTTTCGCTTAGCTTGTATATCTCCTTGATTGATACAAGAAGTTGGAAATAGGCTCACACTTCCAATTCCACTATTTTCTTCATCCATATTAGGGCAACAAGATTCTAGAACATAGATTAATTGAAGCACGCCGGATAAATGCTGTAACTCTAAGTTTCGAATTACACCAAGGCACTAACCCGGGGCCCCATTCCACCCATCGAGCAACCCTTAAGTTTCTACTACTGTAACTCATCTTCCCAAATTCTCCCGTTCCTAAGTTAGAGTCAGTCATCCCAATTTCAATTGATTAGATATTAATTAGTAAGAGAGTATTAAGAGATACACCAGTCCCTGTGGATTCGGTTATCCAACCATTAGGTACATTTTACTACTTGTACAACCCGCTGATGGTCGCCGCGCGAGTCGCTAAAAAGCAGGCACACGGCTCCCCGCCCGCAAGTGCACGGGTCATCAAGTAATACCTCTTGTACGGGCACAAGAGGGTCGTATTCCCTAGGGTCCCGAGATCCACTATTACTTTCTCTTCGACAATTGGTTAGCCGAATCAAAAACAGAGGTTGTTGTAATGAAATGAAATTTAAACCAACGATAAAAACTTTAATTACTGACAAGTTGCACACAACGACGAGAAAACAATAGAGGAGATAAGGCCCCGGGCGAGGATTCCCCCGGGAGAAATACAAGCAAGGATGTTATAAAAATAGGTAATGCATGCATGGAGTAGTATTTTGGCCCGTCTAGGCTCGGAGGTCGACTACCCCGGAACCTCCCTAGTGTAGCCCTAATTCAGTACAAGTTCCTTTATCCAAATGATACTTACACGATGTCATTGGGGTTAAGGAGCCTTGGTTGGAGTTATCTATAAGCAATTTCGCTAAGATAAACTCTACAACCTACGGGAGGCTACCGGTACTCGGAACCTCCGGTGTACCGGTACAATGAAACCCTCTTCATAAAATGTGGATCTAATGCAAGAGCGCAACTCGCACAACCAAGCACAAACAATAAGATTAAATGCAGAGTTCTCATGCAAATCACTACAATTAAGCACACAAAGTATGAAACCAAATAACACATCATGCATTCATTTGAATTAAAAGTATAACATCCAATACAAGTATTCCTCCCAAGGTTCACCAGTTGCCCGGTGGCCCTGGGAGGTTTAGTTCGACATGAATAAGAAGGGAAGTTCGCACAAATAAGAATACATCAACAAGAAAAACCCAAAACTCCCTCTTGACCGTGTCGACTAGGGTTGATGAAGACACTTGCCAAATCCGCGTCCGCAAACTCTAGGATGATGATCCTCAAGTTCCACCGTCTTCTCTCCCTTGATTTCACGCCAAAATGACCTCCTTTGATGAAGCTTTGAGCGTGGGGGTGTTTGGAGGCGTCGGTGGCAAAACTCCCCCAAGAAAAACCCTAGTCGGGCTTAAATACCCCGCCCAGTGTGGTGCCTGTGTGCGGCCCCCACACGTGGCCACACACCCTTCTGCCAGGGTTTTGCGGCCTGTGTACCTGCACACAAACCCTAAAAGGGCTTGGGTTGTGTAGGAACGCTTGGGTGCCCTCCGGAGCTCGATTATCCTTCGTTTCTTCGCTCCTCGGCCTCGATTTTCTAGTTGTAAACGCTCCTCACAACGCAAATAGTCCGTGGATGCCCTGAATTAAGAAAAACCAGAAAAGCACATCAAAGAGAAACTGTTTTATTCAATTAATGCATGAAAGTATAAGTAGTTCACCATTACAAAACGGTGTATTTAGACACTTATCAAATCACCCCCCACTTAAGGGTTTGCTTGTCCCCAAGCAAACAAACATGGACAACAGGAGGAATTGATAAGTGGCTAAATACACAACCTCCGGCTCAAGTATAAGCACACAATAGCACATGTAGGACTCTAAATACTGAGCTACAACCAATAACAAAATTTTGAACCATTCGTTCGGCACGATGATGCTGTGTGTGTGCAACCTTCTTCACCTTGACACTTGTAACCTAGATAAGAGAAAATGATACCCCGAGGACCACTTCTTAAAGCACATCACACCACTTCTAGCGATAACAGACCTTGAAATGGTAGGAAACCCCCTAATGAATTCCCAAGGTACTTCTGTTTCTCCTATGTACGAGTTGGCTTTATTCACTTTTTTTTTTTTTTTTTTTTTTTTGACTGACATGACCTGTAATCGACTCTTTAGAAGGATAACTGTGCTGATAAGGCACCAAGAAGACCCAACTTACTTGGAAGATTACAGGCTCACATGAACATGCTCGTGCTTTCCTAGCTTTTGGCTTAGAGAACACTTTTTTTAGGAGCCCGTACCCTAAGTTAATTTGCTATTCAAGAAGAGGAGCATTGTCATTCTTAATTCTATACAAAATTCCCTTAGAAACCACAACATATTTTCTGATTTGCCAATTTTCAAGAGAAACAGAAGCCCTCAAATAATTCATTAGGGAGAAGCTTAACACATCAAGGTGCGTACCTCTAAAAATGGGTTAGCTACTAAGAGAGTCACGAAGGTTACCACTTAATCCAACCTCGGTGTCCAAGGTCCAGGCCGAAAAGGTATGTTACGGTATGCCGTGAATAATCAAAATTCATTAAGTGTGGGGTTGTGTGCAAAGCTTAGCTTCCATCATTATCTTACTCTACTGTATACTTGTGTCTCATTGCCATAAATGGTTCCAATCATGCATCAATGTCATTAAATTTCATCCACAAAATAGGCATTGATAAGTGCTTGCATGTACATATTTTTGGAAATGTTTTCCACGCATGAGCATCACATTTCTCAGGTTGTATCGCTAATTTCGTGTGCTTTGGTGTTCTTTCGTGCAATTAGGGTTGTGAAGACATGGTACGTGAATAAAGGCAAGATTAGGTCATAATGGTGCCAAGTGGAGCTCTTTTGTGCAAATACAAAGTTCAAGACACAAATCGGGTTCAAACGAGGGGGTATGTGCCAACTTCTAAAGGCTTCAAGACAATTCTTGTAGAAGGACACGAAGGCAGTTATGCTCGCTTGTTCGGATTTGTTCGAAGATTTCAAAATCTCTCTAAGAGTTTTTCATCATCAGGAATGCCACATGACCTTTCACATGGGCGTGTGTCCGTCCGTGTGACCTCAAGAGAAGAAACGGACGAAATCGGGGACCAATACGCAAGTTTCCACAGGGCTGAAATTCCACATGGGCGTGTGGAATTTCCACACGGCCGTGTGGCTCATCCACACGCCCGTGTGGATCCTCGAGATGGCCAATTATAAAGCCGTTCTGAAGCGTTATTTTGGGGATCTTCTTCCAAACTTCAGAGGGAGTGACGGCTAGGGTTCAGGAGGTTCTTGCTACACTTTGAGGTTGTTTCTTCATCGATTTCAACAGCAATCCCTTCCAAGGAGAGCTATTGGGGGAGCCTTCGACGACTCGATCCGGCGAGGTGTGCCCTAGGCTTGAAGGAAGGATTTTTCGGAGAAGAAGGAGAAGCCCTCATAGACCATCGGCACAGTGCTTAAGGGGGTTTTACTTATAGATTGTTTGCATTTAATTTCCATTTCTTTCATGATCTTGTATTGCTCCATGGAGAGCTAAAACCTTAGTGGGTGCTTGGACATGTAAACTCTAGAATTACTATGTTTCTATGACTTTATTGATGTTCTTTAATTTGAGTATTAATTTGAGTTTCAATCTTGTATGCTTCTTGGATTTTCCCTTAGAGTGACACTAGGGTTGAGAATCACATTTAATCATCCTTTTGACGAGTGACCATCACCATTAGGATTAGATCAATCAAGATTGAAGAGGGTCGAGAGGGTGAGTTGAGAGGTCGCAACACGTCCCCTTTCCCTTCCGGTATTATTTACCCAACCTTCTAATTCCACGAGATAACTTCGATCTCAAAGAGAGTTAGGCGTTGAGAGAGAAGCCTTTCCGCCGGGACTTATTTGTGATTAGGGATCTTCCGCCTGGACCAAAGGAGTTGGTCCATATTTCGGAATAGGGTTTATCATTTGGATTCCCACGAGCTTTTCGCAGTCATACGTGGTGTGAGGCGTCGAGAGTCTTTCTCTCCGCCGGGACCTCGTAGGGGAATGGTCAAGGTTGACCTTAGGTTTGGGTAACTGTATCTTTGGATTTCCACGACTCATTGATTCTTGATGAGCATCCCGCAAGTGCACGGGGTCGTCAAGTAATACCCTGTGTGTGACACAGGGGTCATATTCCACGGGGCCAAGGAGCTACTATTACTTCCCCTTCATCTATTTCCTAGCCTAACAAAACGAGAGAATAGTACATCTACTAAAATCTATAAATAAAAGGATAAAGCTACCACTACACGCCAAATAAGCATACAAGGGACGGATGAACAGGAGAAGGCGTGATTTGGACAGAGAATCCCCCCAGGGTTGTCATTAAGGCTCGAATTAAGGGTGATGTGTTGTGATGGTGGTTTGGACTGAGAGATTCCTAAATTAAGCTAATCCCGAATCCCTCGGTGATTAGCCCTAATCCCATACGAGTATTGACCGGAATCCCCTCCGGTCAATTCCTCCTACGATTGCAGTGCGTTCAAGGAATCCCTTATCAGGAATAGACACTCTTCTGGGTCTAAGCCTAACATTCAGAGGGGTACCTAATACCCGAATCCCTCGGCGTATTGGTACATGAATCCCTTTCAGTCTATGTGAGTCTAGTACAAGGGCGATGGTCACGCTCAAAGTACAACCTAGAAATTGAACAGCAGAGTTCTCATGCGGTCCAAGACAGTAAAGCACACATAGAAAGAATCACAAACCATAGAAATTCTTATACAAGAAATTCAACATCCAACACTAAATCACAAAGGATTATCACCCATAATTACAACAAATCTACCCTAGGGTTCATCATGCCCAAATCACATACAAGTTAGTTCCTCATGAAAGAGGAACACTCATACAAATCCAAGGAACAAATAAACATAAAGAGAAGCTATAAAAACTCCCTCAAGCTTTGGATCGCCTTGGATGGATGAAGATCGCCGGAGTCGCCGAGATTTCTTCTCAAACGATGCTTTGAAGTTCTAGATCTCCCCACTATTTCCTCCTCCAAAGTTTGCCTCCTTCTTGGTGAAGAATGGCGCGGTGGATCGCCGGAAAACGCTGCCGATGTGAAGGATCCTTCAAAAATGCCCTAACTTTGCTTTTAAAAGCCTTTTTCGGGCATCCATGCGGGCTGCCTTGCGGGCGCATGCTTGCCCACAAGGCACCCAGCCTTTTCCAGAAAAACCCCGTTTGTGCTACAGTGCTAATCTACAGTAACTGCTACAGTAATTAGGCTACGGTAATTCTTCTACAGTATTGCTACAGTGATGGAAGCTCGAAAACGTCGTATTTGATACGTATTTCTTCCCAAATACGTTCTTGAGCTCGTTTTGGCTTCTTCAAGGCCTGTAACACAAATAAAACCAATTTAAACGCGAAACGGGCATCAACTCATCAAAATACATGCAAAATAGTGCAAGAATAAAACGTATAAATACCTACATTTAGACACTTATCAAACATCCCCACACCTAAGCGTTTGCTTGTCCTCAAGCAAACAAAAACATAAAGAACAAGGGAAAGATGATAAGTGGCTAAATGTAAAACCTCAAGCTCAGAGTGTGGAGAATCTCATAAGCATAGAGCGAAAAGAATTCAAGACAATGAGTTGTATCAAAGGAAGCCAAATAAAAATAGTCCTGTTCCATCTAGAGAGTTCCCGTGAGTGTGTGAACCTCCTATCTCGCCCTCTTTACCCTAGATCAGTCTAGGGGTCCATTCACCCCACACACAATGATTACCGGTCTTAGAACTGCTAAGAACACCCTCAATGGTCAACTAAGATCCTTTTGATTCCTATATTCAATCCTAGTCTTATTCTAATTGTTGCAGACAATCCTGGAGATCAATAGGATTTTCTTTTTCTTTTTTTTTTTTTCTTTCTTTTTTTCTTTTTTTAGACTAACGTAGACTGTACATTATCTTTCGACTGGGTGCACATGCTGTTTAGGCACCAGAGCACCCATCTACTCGATTTATTACATATCTACATAAACGCATTCATGCTTTTTTAGCTGTTGGCTTAGGGTGCACTCTATTTAGGAGACTGTACCCTGAGCTACTTAGCCAATGAAAGCAGTGGAATACTGTCTTTTGACTTATTTCTATTTATAGCCTATATCATGTCTCCTGGTCTAGTCTACATGTCAAGATGTTACTAAGACTAGTGTCATAAGAATCAAAAGTTCTTAAAGGCCCATTGAAAGTAGCCCTTAACAAACTAAGACTGATATCAACAAGATGGGTTGGTCAGAGTGTGCGAGAAGGAAGTCTAGTGACAAAATGTGTGGGTTACACTAGAGATACAACAGGACTTCCAATTAAATACAAAAAATAAATCACAACTCATATCTATCATTCTTTCATGCTAGGAGATTCTCAACAAGATGATCATAGCTATCATAGGTAAATTTTGCATGCAAATGTATGAAATACCCCATCCCCACACCTAAAGTCGTGCATTGTCCTCAATGCACATAAATCAGCAGCCCATGGTGAAAAGATAAACAAGAAATGCACGGGAAGGGATAAAGAAACTTCCCTAGCTCATAACTTGAACTCGGGGTGTGGCCGGTACTATGTGTTGTGGCCGGCCTCGAGGAGGATGATGGGGGTGCATATCATGCCCTAAAATCCATGCAAGGATAATAAGGCTCATCCCATCACAAAATTTAAATAAAAGAGGGAGAATTCACTAAAAGAAACAAACGAAACAAAAATACGAAAACGAAAATCCACGCAAGTCTTTAAGATAATGAAGAAGCTATTCGTCTGTACGCTTTTTCGGTGTTAAGGATGTGGTTGGCACTAAGGCTCTTGTTCGGCATGTCTACACAAAAAAACACAAGATTAATCCGAACAAAATGAAAACAAGGGCTTTGGGGCTCTCACTATATCATAAAACCAAAGAAAATTAGATGCCCCAAAAAATTTTGCAAGAGTTCCCCTTGTATTTGGAGCTTTAGAAATTTTACAAATATAGCTCAAAGCTCATAAAATTGACATAACACACATCCATTCATTCAATCATGAAGTTTGCATCTCATAAGCATGAAGAATCAAGAAGAAAAATGAAGTTTAGAGCAAACCTTAAGCTAGGGCTTCAAAGTCCAAGTCCAAGAATTCCGGCGAAAAAGACGGTGAAAGTTCGAAAAATTTACAAAATTGAAGTTGCTAAAGGTAGGAGAGGGGTTTAGAGGAAGAAAAACGAAGAAAAACGGCGGAAAAACAAAGAAGAAAAGAGGAGAAATCGAGAGGGAGAAAGGGGAGAAGAAGGGAAACAAGAGGGGAGAGAAGGGAGGGCAGCCACTTAAGTGGCTGCCCAGGCTTGCGGGTGCCCATGCGGGCGCATGAGCGCCCGCAAGCGTCCCAGCCCGCAGGTCAGGCAGCCTTGCGGGCTGGCTTTCAGGCGCATGGGCGCCCGCAAGCAGCCTACAGGGCTGCCTTGCGGGCAGCCTTGCGGGCGCAAGGCTGCCCGCAAGGGGCTCTGCCCTCTTGCGGCCCGCGAGGCTGGCAGCCTCGCGGGCTGCCTTGGGCTCCCAGCCGCGAGGCTGGGGCTCTCGTGGCCTTCCTCGCGGGCGCGAAGGCGCCAACGAGGTTTCCCAAGTGTTAGACCATGCCATTTGTGGGCGTTTAGACGCCCGTAAGGTCCCGAAAATTCAAAATTTCGGCATGGTCTCCCCTGCAACTTCAAGAAAAAACGGATTTACAACATCTTAACGCCGAAGTATACAATTAAACACACTTGAACTACACCGAATAAATGAACGAACACTAAGAATTTAAAACAAGCATGGATTCAAATAAACAACACAAATACGAAAACGAAAGTCACAAACACAACAAACAACACACAACAAACAACAAGAGTACTAAAAAAATGAAAGAAGAAGCATTTAAAACTTGGGTTGCCTCCCAAGAAGCGCTTGTTTAACGTCACTAGCTTGACGAACCTTTTTATTACCTCAGGGCGGCTTGAAAATTGTGTGCTCCTCCCGGCTACAAAGGGCATAAGAGTTACCACAGAAAATAGAAATTACCTGCCGGGTTAATGCCAATGTGGAGGATATGCATGAACTACCTTTTGGCCTCCATGGGAAAAGCTTCGGTCGGGAATTATGCAATTTCAATTTGGGAGGATTTTGAGGTGGCGTGAGCTTCCTCCCCGGTTATTCGCCTGCCCCGACCAAGATTTCTTCAGGAACCCCAAGAAAATGTTTGGGCCTCCATGGAAATAACTTCGGTTGAGAATTATCCAAACATAGCAGGGTTGGGTTATTACTTCGACACCCGTGCACTTGCGGAACACACACGCAAGGGTGTCTCAGGCATGCACAGCAAATAACAAAGATTTTGACTCTGAAGAACAAAAGTGTATGCATGCCCTCTGGCAGGCTTGTGTGGGTTGTAGCCCGCCCGCACAGCCTTCAGAAGTGCCAACTTAAAATTTTTCCTTAGTTTTTCCGCCAAATAATGATTACACTAATCGATAAGTAACTTTTAAAATACGTAACCTTCGCCGATAACAGTGAAAATCGCACAAAATCCACCGACAATTTAAAATGAGATTCAAGTCATCTAATCACAAAAATTAAAATAAAACAAGCACGTACATAGAAAAACAAAACATAACTAATAAAACACCAAAAAGCACACAATGTAAAACAAAAGAAAATACGAGAAAGTTAAACTTGGGTTGCCTCCCAAGAGCGCTTGTTTAGAGTCACGAGCCTGACATTCCTGTTCACATTTTCAGGGTGGTTCAAATGAGAGGTTCATACCTTTCTTCAAGAAGAATGAGGGAGATGAGCTAGGGAGGTTTAGTGAGATCATACTTTCCACATTATGGGCTCCCAAGTCAATAGTGAAGGTAGGTTTTGGGTCTTTCTCTCCAGTTGACGAACTCGATTTGGTCACCTTCTTCCAAGCTTTTTTCCAAGGTGGCTCATCGCAGTTGCCACTCTTCTTTGGTTTCTTCTTCTTTGCCCTAGGATCCGGTGGCTTCTCTTGACTTTGCTCTTCACTTCCTTCATTTCCAACTCCCTCTTGGCCTATCCTCAGATACTCATCGAGGGGATTAATTAACAGAACTTCCTGCACACAATCAGAAATAATTAGCTCCACTTCATCAAAAACATAAGATGTGTCGTCCAAAAACATAAGATGTGTCATCCCACTCCTTAGGGTGTTTCATTGCCTCCGGGAGTTTGAATACTGCTTCTTCGTTCCCAGCTCTAAGAGTCATCTTGCCATCTTGGATGTCAAGTAAAGCTCGTGAAGTTGCCAAGAATGGTCTCTCGAGAATGATAGGCAGCTCGGCATTTTCATGGACATCCAAAATAACAAAATCTGCCGGGAAACCATGTCCTCTCACGTTCACTAGGACATCGCTCACCACACCCCTAGGCCGACGCAGTGACCGATCTGCCAATTGCAATGTCATCCTTGTAGGTTCGAGCTCATGCATTCCTAATTTTAGAAATAGGCTGTAGGCCATAACATTAATACTTGCCCTCGATTCAGCTAGGGCCTTCCCCACTACTGACTCTCCGATTTTGCACTCGATCACCCCATGATCTCGAACCTTCGGTGGAAGTGGGCTTTGCAGGATGGCAGAGCAACTCTCATTCAAGGCTACACTGGATGCTTCTTCCAATTTCCGCCTGTTTGTCAATAAATCTTTCATAAACTTTGCGTACTTGGGCATTTGAGAAAATGCCTCAGCAAACGGGAGATTTATGTGGAGTTGCTTTATCAGGCTAGAAAATTTCTCGAATTGGTCATCCTCCTTGCTCTTGTTCAGTTTTGTCGGGTATAGGATTTTGGGTTGATACTCTGG